>CM065370.1:25161126-26541126 GCA_033032245.1 Poecilia picta | reverse complement strand
AATAGAAACACCACACAAATCTCTCCTCAGCTTATGAAGCAAAGGTTCAAATGCCAAAGAGTAAAGCATCCCTGACAATGGACAACCTTGCCTCACTCCTCTTAAAACATTGAATGGAGCATTTAATCCTCCATTTATCTTAAGTTCACTCGCAATGTCACCATACAAAACCCGGATCATAGCTATGAAACCAGGGCTGAAACCAAAAGCAGTCAAAGTTTGACACAAATATTGGTGTTCGACCCGGTCAAAAGCTTTTTCTTGGTCTATAGAAATCAGACCAATATCTAAGCCCAATGAGCTGGAGATTTCCAAAACATCTCTGACTAAAGTGACATTATCACTTATCAGCCTGCCAGGCACACAATACATCTGGTCCCCGTGAATGACTGAAGACATCACTTCTCTGAGTCTGGACTCAGAGAAATGGAAGTCTAGGACTTTGCAAAAGATCTTGTAATCCGTGCAGAGCAAAGAGACAGGTCTCCAGTTCCTTAGATCCTGTAGGTCTCCTTTCTTTGGAAGCAGAGTGACGACGGCCCTTCTGCAGCTCAGACGCAGCCAACCTCTCTGCAGGCTATCTGTGATCACCTCCAACAAGTCTTCCCCAATCACAGACCAGAAGGACTTGTAGAAATCGACAGGAAGACCATCCATGCCAGGGGCTCCACCACACTTTAGGCTCATCAAAGCAGGATGCAGTTCCTGCAGCGTGAGCTGAGCCTCCAGTTTTCGATTGGATTCAGCATCTACCTGAGGAAGTCCTTCATAGAAACCATCGCTCATATCCGGATTCTCCACATGTTCACTCTTAAAAAGATCTCTATAGAAGCTGACAGCAAACTTCCTGATCTCAGAAGAATCTGAGATAGTAGAACCACAGTCAGTCTTTAGCGAGTGAACAATCTTCCTTTGTCCATTAGTCCAAAGAAAAAGTGAGACGGGGCATCCATCTCCGATACACTCAGGAAACGTGATCTGACCAAGGCTCCTTTGGCTGCTGTGCCCGACAGGTTGGCCAGAACGGCCTTTTTACCTTTGAGGGAGGTTAAAAACCCTCGATTTCCTGTAGACGCTGCCAAACCCTGCAGCTCTACTATCTGAGTCTCCAAGTCCCTCATAGATCTGGTTATGTCTCTAGTGACATTGCGAGTGAACTGTTGACACAATTGCTTGATTTGACCTTTGCCATAATCCCACCACTGTTGGACACAAGAAAAATCTGTCTTAGATTGTTTATGATTGATCCAGAAATACTCAAAAGCTCTTCTAAAAGTTGTATCATTTAGAAGAGCTGCATTAAAATGCCAATAGACACTCTGTGAACGGACATTTTTAATAAACACAGAGCAACAAACTAGACAGTGATCAGAAAAACCAACAGGAATTATTTGACAGTTTTTAAAAATATTCAAATGATGTTTAAAAGTATATATACGATCCAATCTTGCCAAAGATAAGAGGTTATCTTTAGAATGACTCCATGTATATTGTCTCTGATTCCTGTTGAAATCTCTCCATACATCTGAAAGGTCAGAGGTCGCAGCAGCTGCCTGAGCCTCCGAGAGGATCCAGCATGAGGTTCTAAGTGGTTCCTATCAAGTAACTGATTCTCAGTGCAGTTAAAATCTCCACACAAAAAAAAAAGTCATTATCACTACAGTCATTTACAATATCACCTAAAGTGTTCAATAAAACCATATCAATCCCTTTAGATGGAGCATAAACATTAAGAAAAACAATATTCACATTTTCATATTTGGCTTTAACTTTTAATAAGTGACCTTCAATTATTTCCTCTGCTTCACAAGAAATAGGCAAAAGATTCTTGGAAAAAATAATCCCAACCCCACGACTACAGCTGGTCTGTGGCTAAAACAGACAATCCTTCTTCCAGTCGCTCATTATCAGCAGTGCTGTGTGTCTCTTGAATTAACATTATATCAATGTTCTTTAGAGCCATAAGTTTAAAAAACTCAGCCCTCTTTTCTTCATCTCTGGCACCATTTAGATTTAATGTGCCTATTTTAATGTCACACATTGAAAAAAAGAAATAACAGAAAAACCACAAAGACGTGTAAAAAATTCCTCTAAATGTCTCCATCTTCATCAGCAGTGAGTGTTTGGGCTTTGACTTTCAAGATCAGTTTCTTTAAGCAAAATATTTCCTGATCTGTTAACACATCATCAACAACATGTCCAGTTTACTTTGTTAAAACCCGAGAGGATTCAACAAACAACTGTAGGTCGGGAAAATATTCCTCTACTTTAATCATCCTGAATCATTTAGTTTTTTGCAAAAACGTCTTAATTTCAGCAGGAGGATACAGATTCTGCTGATCTTGGCTCAAAGAAAAACTACTATCAGACTCTAACCTGCTGTCTCCTGCTTTATTTGCTCTCTTAGCTCTGAGAGCTTTAGTGCTGCTGTTAGCAGCTTCAGAACTTTTCCTTTTCTGAGACAATTTCAACAAATCGTCATCAAGCATGTTGTCATCTTCACAAAGGCTTTCACAAAATATTTCATTAGATCTTTTTTCCTCTGAATCTACATCACACATATTAATGTGTCATGTATCATCTCACCATCAGTGGCATCAACTTCATTAGAGCATCACAAGTTACAGAGGCTCGCAGCTCCTGCTGTTCTTCTACAGTTTCAACAGAAGGATCACCAGGAACTCCGGCTCCAGTAGAATCAGGATCTGCACCGCCGCTGAGGCCGCCACCACCCGCCTCGGTGGCGGCCTCAGCGGCGGCCTCACCGCCATCACCAGTCCTCACCAACTGTGTATTCCTCCGTTTTTCTGGACACGATCGAATTATATGACATTTCTGCACCACAACCAAAACATTTCATGTTCTCAGAAGAGGCAAAAACCATATAATTAAAACCGTCCACTTTGAAATTAAAGGACAGATTAAGGTCATTAGTTGGATCCTTAAGGATCATAAATGTGACACACAAAACATGCTTAAGAAGCACAGATTTACAACCCAAAGAAACCATCTTTATGGGTGAAACTAGCTGTCCGTAGCGTGACAACCCCTTAACCAGGGGGTCGTTTTTAATAAACGGAGGCGCATTTAAGATTATGATCTTTTTAGCTGGACTAACCAGCGACAGAACCGGCGTGAAGGTTTCATGAATGACGCCGCCCGTTTCAACCAACTCATTCACTATATATGTAGCATCAAGAAAGATCAGAATCGCTCCATTCATACGGGAAGCAGATTTAACACTATCGTAACCTACCAGTCCTCCAACAGCTGAAGCTGCTTCCTCCACTGAACAATTCACCGTTGGTATGAGTTTGACAGCATGACGGCGGGTCAACTTTTCAAACTCTGCACCGCCTTCAACTACAGGCATGATGCCAAACCAAACCGGCAGCTACAAGATACCGGACCAGCCTGGAAAACCCAAACTCACTCAAAGATCAATAAATTATATGAAGAAAAAAGCGTTCAAGACACTTTGCAAAAAAAAAGGTAGAAAGAAAAACCAAAAAACCACTAAACCTGACTCTCCCATCTCCAGCTCCATTCACTCAGAGAAAGAGAGAGAAACAAAGAGAGAGAGAGAGAGAGAAAGAGAGAGAAACAGAGAGAGAGAGAGAGAGAGAAACAGAGAGAGAGAGAGAGAGAGAAAGAGAGAGAAACAGAGAGAGAGAGAGAGAGAGAGAGAAACAGAGAGAGAGAGAGAGAGAGAGAGAAAAAAGAGGAGAGAGAGAGAGAGAAACAGGAGAGAGAAACAGAGAGAGAGAGGAGAGGAAGAGAGAGAGAGGAGAGAAAAAAAGAGAGAGAGAGAGAGAGAGAGAGAAACAGAGAGAGAGAGAGAGAGAGAGAGAGAGACAGAGAGAGAGAAGAGAGAGAGAGAGAGAAAGAGAGAGAGAGAGAGAGAGAAGGAGAGAGGAGAGAGAGAGACCTGCGGAGGTGAGAAGGGAATTTTTTTAAATATAAAATAATAGTATCTGATGCCTTGAAATTGGCCTCTGTCTCTTTAAGTCTTACCACAATACAGTGATAGTAATTGCATTTTTAGATGAAGCTAAAACATTTTATAAATACAAAAAAATTGAAAATGATTTTAGAAAAAATACTTGAATCTGTCATTGAGAAGAATTATATAATCTGCTGTCAGAAAATCTGTGTCTGACCAACAGATTTACATAAAATGTGTTGAAATATTGAAAACATGCAGTTATAATGTTATGTACATTTGAACACACTGTGTGTTCAAATGAACACAACATGTGCATGAAAGGTAATTTCTGTGTTATTTTTAACCTTTTTCAGAGACTTGGTCCTGACCCCCTGCTGTTCCAGGCCATCATCCTCCAGAGCTGCTGACTGATTTCAGCCTTGGTGACATTTTACCAGCTGAACTGTCTGCAGTGGCCACCAGCCGAGCTGCACCTGTTGGTGTTCAAACTTCAGTAGTTTAGTTGACCTGTTGAGGTGATGACATCAGTGAGTGACATCAGTGAGTGACATCAGTGTGTGACACCAGCGTGTGACATCAGTGTGTGACATCACGCACATTGATGTCACACAGAGAGATGCATTGATGTCACAAGGCTGCAGTGTTGAGTTCTAAAGTCCTTATTATTGCAGAAGTGGAAGAGTAAGAAGACGGATCGTGATTGAGTGAAAGACATTGAAGGTTTTTAGATATCAAACAACAAACCGGATCAAAAATGTTTCAATATCTGAGTGGATTGATAAAGAAAGCCAAGATGTTCTTGTTTAGGAAGACATCTGATGAAAAAGACAAGCTGCTCCAGCAGAAAGATGAAGAACTAAAGAATTTATCCACTGTAATAACACATTTAATGGAAGAAAAGTGCAAAATGGAGCAAGAAAACACGGAGCTGAAGCAGGAAAACACGGTGCTGAAGCAGGAAAACACGGTGCTGAAGCAGGAAAACACGGTGCTGAAGACCAGAAGTGACGCTCTGGAGGAGAAAAGCGCCATCTTGGAGCAGAAAACTATTGTGTTGAAGAAAATAAGAACTGTCATGGGACAAACAATCTCCAACCTGGAGGAGGAAATAATCAACCTGGAGCAGGAAAATAACACCCTGGAGGAGAACACCACTGTTTTGAAGGAAATAAAAACTGCCCTGGAGGAAAAAGTCACCAACCTGGAGAAGATAAACAAAGGCCTGGGGGTGAGAAACAAGGCTCTTGAGAGGAAAAGCAACTCCCTGGAGGAACAAAGCAAACATATGGAGGAAAAAATCAATGTCTTGGAGAGAATTAACACGTCCTTGGAGAAGGAAAACACCACTCTGGAGAAAAAACGCAGCATTTTAGCAGACATCAATGCTTCTCTGGCACAAATTAACACGAACCTGGAACAGGAAAACGATGCCCTAGTGAAGGAAAAGACTGACTGGGAGAAGAAAGGCAACATCTTTAAAAAAATATACAGAACCTGCACCTGGATGAGGAACACTTAAAGAAAAGGCTCAGAAAACTCAGAAAAGGCTCAGACAACACAAAAAAAAGCTCAGAAAACACAGAAAAGGTTCAGAAAACACAGAAAAGGCTCAGAAAACACAAAAAAGGCTCAGAAAACACAGAAAAGGTTCAGAAAACACAGAAAAGGCTCGGAAAACACAAAAAGGCTCAGAAAACTCAGAAAAGGCTCAGAAAACAGAGAAAAGTCTCAGAAAACTCAGAAAAGGCTCAGAAAACTCAGAAAAGGCTCAGAAAACTCAGAAAAGGCTCAGAAAACAGAGAAAAGTCTCAGAAAACACAAAGAAGGCTCAGAAAACACAAAAAAGGCTCAGAAAACTCAGAAAAGGCTCAGAAAACTCAGAAAAGGCTCAGAAAACACAAAAAAGGCTCAGAAAACTCAGAAAAGGTTCAGAAAACTCAGAAAAGGCTCAGAAAAACACAAAAAAGGCTCAGAAAACACAAAGAAGGCTCAGAAAACACAAAAAAGGCTCAGAAAACTCAGAAAAGGCTCAGAAAACTCAGAAAAGGCTCAGAAAACACAAAAAAGGCTCAGAAAACTCAGAAAAGGTTCAGAAAACTCAGAAAAGGCTCAGAAAACACAAAAAAGGCTCAGAAAACACAAAGAAGGCTCAGAAAACACAAAAAAGCTCAGAAAACTCAGAAAAGGCTCAGAAAACTCAGAAAAGGCTCAGAAAACACAAAGAAAAAGGCTCAGAAAACTCAGAAAAGGTCAGAAAACACAAAAAAGGCTCAGAACAGAAGAGAAACACAAAAAAGGCTCAGAAAACACAGAAAAGGTCAAACTCAGAAAAGGGTCAGAAACACAAAAAAGGCTCAGAAAACTCAGAAAAGGTTCAGAAAACTCAGAAAAGGCTCAGAAAACACAAAAAAGGCTCAGAAAACTCAGAAAAGGTTCAGAAAACTCAGAAAAGGCTCAGAAAACACAAAAAAGGCTCAGAAAACTCAGAAAAGGCTCAGAAAACTCAGAAAAGGCTCAGAAAACACAAAAAAGGCTCAGAAAACTCAGAAAAGGCTCAGAAAACTCAGAAAAGGCTCAGAAAACACAAAAAAGGCTCAAAAACTCAGAAAAGGCTCAGAAAACTCAGAAAAGGCTCAGAAAACACAAAAAAGGCTCAGAAAACTCAGAAAAGGCTCAAAAATCAGAAAAGGCTCAAAAACAAAAGGTCAAACAGAAAAGGCTCAGAAAACACAAAAAGGCTCAGAAAACCAAAAAGGCTCAGAAAACCAGAAAAGGCTCAGAAAACAAAAAAAGGCTCAGAAAACTCAGAAAAGGTCAGAAAACTCAGAAAAGGCTCAGAAACCAAAAGTCAAAACCAGAAAAGGCTCAGAAACACAGAAAAGGCTCAGAAACTCAGAAAAGGCTCAGAAAACTCAAAAAGGCAAAAACAGAAAAGGCTCAGAAAACAGAAAAGGTAAAAATCACAGAAAAGGCTAAACAGAGAAAGCATGAAAGCACAGAAGAAAGAGAAAGCACAGAAAGGCTCAGGTTTTTGAGGTTTTTTTTAACACAGCAGTAAGTTTCGTCTATCCATCATGAAGACAGCCAGTCGGTTTGAGACCAGCCACAGAAGCAGACGCCTGTATTCAATGTGTGACCAGAGACTCTCCACTACACTTTGAAATGTAAAATGGGAAACTCTCCTCCAGGGCCTCATAGTGAGTCCTGTCGGCCTCCTGCCTGACCTCCAGAGCTTCATAGTAGCTGCATGGAGTTTGCTTGTTCTCCATGCATGTGTGGTTCTCTCCGGGTTCTCCAGCTTCCTCCCAAAGTCCAAAAGCACTTTAAACTCACAATTCTGACTTTAAAGTCAGAATTATTATTATTTATTTTTTTGTGGCCCTAATCCTCTTCCGGAGCAAATTTAGTCTTGAATCCTTTGAAAACAATCCCATATACATGTTTTGCACTAAATGTTATGGTTTTATAGCTATTGATGAGATTTAAAGGTCATGTCGTAGTTTTATAAAACACACTTCGTAAACAACAGATTCTCAGACATGAATAGCTGTCATTACCATATGATTTTATTTAATCAGCAGCATAGAATCATGACGTAGCTCATCATCCACTTTGTTATTAACAGTTATATGGATCCTGACTTGGCGGTTAATGAGTTTTACAGGCTTGTGTTGTAGTAACTGCAGCTGCAGCTGATTTAAATACACTTTGAAACCATGACAACGCCTGTATTTCTATCTAGTTATCATATTATAAACAATTTAATCACTTATTGTCGTCATAGCTTGTTGCGTAATGCTGAACTGACAACTCCACTGACGGTCGGACTTCTTAGTGCGCATGCGCGGGCATGCGCACTATAGCGTATATCTGACAAAACACCTGCCCAAATTTGCGTCCCCTGCGCGGGAGCGCGCGTCGCTCTAAGCTCTCGCATATTGACGAGAAAACGGACCAAAATGCGCGTTCCCGCGACAGGTTACGCAAATTTGGGCCAAATTTCTGGGCACAACACCGGAGCTCTGGACGTTTGGATGCTCGTTGCAGCTCATGTTACCGTGCGGTACCTACCGCGGCCACCAGGGCCCCAAGAGACATTTATTTATTTATTATTGCCCATAAAATAATGAATCTACACCTTTTTTGAGGTACCGAAGCCCCCAGTTTCAGATGCGCCTTCACTGAATCCTTTCTGATTTAGTGATGTAATTATATTAGCTGTGTTACCACCTCCACGCCACTAGAGGCAGTACAAACCACGAAAAGATGCGACTAAGGAGCAGATTTACACAGAAAGATACAGAGTTTGGTAAAAACTGAGCTTTACTGAAGTAAATAAAGACACATGTTCAAATCCCTGCGGAGAGAGAAGCTCCTCCAATCAGGCTCCTCCTGATCAGTTTTGTATAGTAACGAAGTAAAAATACTTCACTACTTTACTTAAGTATATTTTGGAGTATTTAATACTTTCCTCGAGTATGAAAATTTTTGATACCTTTCACTTTTACTTCACTATATTTCCGAACTTAATTTCCTACTTTTACTCCGATACATTTTCAATGTGTGGTTTAGTTACTCGTGTTTTGACCCACCTACTGATTGGCTGCTACAGTCATAGCCTCCTTACCTGGGCTTGTTCATCACCACCAATAGGAAACACCTGTTTGTTCATCACCACCAATAGGAAACACCTGTTTGTTCATCTCCACCAATAGGAAACACCTGTTTGTTCATCTCCACCAATAGGAAACACCTGTTTGTTCATCTCCACCAATAGGAAACACCTGTTTGTTCATCTCCACCAATAGGAAACACCTGTTTGTTCATCTCCACCAATAGGAAACACCTGTTTGTTCATCTCCACCAATAGGAAACACCTGTTTGTTCATCTCCACCAATAGGAAACACCTGTTTGTTCATCACCACCAATAGGAAACACCTGTTTCGCTTCTCCCATTAAACACAAAGTCTCATGATGAGCAGCAGCTTCATGTCCCTAATGCCACATAATGACCAGTTGTGGCACCAATAGTTTGTGAAGTAGAGTAATTAATCCTAATGGCTTTTTTTCTTCATGTTGGCCACATTTTCTGTACTGACTATTTATTTTTCTCATTTTCAGCTCTGACCACTTGAAGGGAAACTTAAGGTTTACAGAAACTTAGTATTTTCTGTCCTGGAGGGGAAACTAAGAAGCTGGTTCAGGTGTAAAGCAGGTTAAGTTATTAACCTTGTAGGTAAAGCACCTAATTTTCTTAACTAAATGATGCTGCAGGTTTATCTATTAGCAGGTTTAATTTTGCCTGCACTTGGTTGTGTTTATTACTTTAACTGTATTTGACAAGTTTACCAAAATATAAAAAATATCATTCAAACTGCATTTGCCTTGTTTTACTTTTTACTTATACTTTTCATTACATTACTTGAGTACATACATTTTTACAGTAATTTCCATACTTAAGTACAAGAAAATTCAGATACTACAAGTAACATTTCAGTGACTTGGACTTTTACCAAAGTCATATTTTGGAGAGGAACCTAAACTTTTACTTGACTCTGAGATTTCAGTACTTTATGCAACACTGAACAGTTCTTTTATTCATGAAAGTATGAAGTATGAGAGTTGCTTGCGATCCACCATAATAGAAAAGAAGAAGAAGAAATGAGACCCTTTAGTTGGTTCACCATAGGTTATGTGAACAAAATAAAAATGTTATATTATTCTGGACTCCGGCTAATGTAGGTATTATGGGGAATGAAAGGGTGGACAGGCTGGCTAACGAGGCGATTAAAAAAGATGATATTGATATAAAAATAAAGTTATCTAAATCTGAAGGCAAAAGTATAATTTGGAAAGAAAGCAAGTAGATATGGGAAGTTTGGTGGGAAAATGAAGTAAATGGAAGACATTTATTTAGGATACAAAATACGGTCGATGTAGAAAGAATCAGAGGAATAAACAGGAGGGAGGAAATAATTATAAATAGAATAAGTAAAGGGCATAGTTTCCTGAAAGGGGCGGATCTAGCGGAGTGGCAGCTGCCACCCCAAACGAGAGCCTTGCCACCCCTGTTGCCCCCCCAGCTGGCGACAATCAATCCAATAAATAGTTATGGCAAATCGGACATTAAGGACAGAGTGCGACGCAGCAGCATTGATAGATGTTACTGGACTGGACATTATGTGATTTATCAAAAGTCACACATGCGACATTTCTGTCCATTGAGTCAAGAATATCGGTGGTCAGGAAAATATTACAATCACGCAAAGAATCAGAACAACAGATGTTTAGCAGTTAATTCAACCATAGATAATGGTAATAAGGGCTTCAGACTCAACAGGTGAGGAAAACGTTTCAATTTAAAGAAAAGACTGAACACGTGAGCAGTGGGTCAGTTATGCTAGCCTAACTGTTATTAGCCTGTTACTGACTTTGATAGCATTAGCATGAGCTGCGCAGTTCGGTGTGTTTTGGTTCCGTTAGCACTAAGGCCCCGTTTACACGAAAACGTTTTAAATACGATCTGTGTTTACACGGTAACGGTACACATCGAAAACGTGTAACGCTCTCGCTGCGCCTTGTTGGTGATAGGTTCTTTGAAACTAAGTGCGCATGCGTCTAAAGAAACGTTGTGAAGGCCTGTGGATTCGCGTGTCCCGTATCCGTGTCTGATTAGCGTCTGACATGCGGTTGGAAAAAGTGGGATAACTTTGCTGAAACACCTTGAGCTTCACGGTGTCCGTAGCGAGTCCCGGACTGGAAGCTGTTTATTGTTTTTTACCTTGGAAAGGCCAACAGTCTGTTGTTCCTATATCAACTTGATAAATAGGAGCTTCCGTATTTCCCATATCTATGTCCTCTGTCTCCTTTTTCAGCAGTTAAAACTGTTTAATCCGTTGCTAACAAGTCGTAACCTGTTTTTCCGAGCCGCCTTCAAACGCAACATGAACGCTGAGACGCTCGCGCTGGGTTTACACCTGTGAGGCGGGAAGGAGACCAGCTGCTGCTGCGCAGGCGCGTTAGAATCATGGCAGCAAAACGCAAATAACTGCAGTTTTTCCCCGAACTAACCGACTTAGTTGAGTGAAGCTGTTGGATGCAGGTAATAATAGCTAAGAATGACTAGCTAATATCAATACAGCACTTTAAGCTAATTAACAAGTAGCATGTAGGCTACTGATGTTTACGTTCAGTTACGTTCATTTTGCCCCCCAAAATAAGTCGATGCTCTATGGAGTGAAAATAGTCTCAAAAAGATTTGTGCGTGCGTAAAAAGATTTGTGCGTGCGTAATACTTGATTTGTAAAACTTAAAAATAAAATTAACCTTCTCCTACACCTATACATGTTGAAAAAGTCACACAAATCACCTGTTACGTATGGGGTTCCATTTGTATCAAAAATAAGTAGAAGTCATATGTGTAGATGTGTTGTTGCTATGTGTCGTTGGTCTATGTCCTTGATCTATGTTGCATGTAGATGATGCACATGTAGATGTTGCATATGTCTACGTTGCATATGTGTTTGCTGCATATGTGTTTGCTGCACATGTAGATGTTGCATATGTGTTTGCTGCATATGTAGATGTTGCATATGTGTTTGCTGCATATGTAGATGTTGCATATGTCTACGTTGCATATGCGTTCGCTGCATATGTGGTTCATGTCGTTGGTTCATGTCGTTGGTCGATGCTGTTGGTTCGTGTCGTTGGTCCATGTCGTTGGTCCTTGTCGTTGGTCCGTGTTGCTATTGCCTGTTCTCTTCGCCATCAAAACGTTTTGAACTAGGTCATGTATGATCATATAGTTTATTAGATATTACAAAAATGTTGGTCTTTCAATATCAGTGGTTTCAATAAAATTATTTTCAAAATGTTAAGATTTCTACCTCTTATTTTCTTTAGGCATTAGTCAGGGCAACTAACAAGGTCGAGGGGTCCTGGCCCAGTGAAGGGGGCGCTGAATTTCTTTTTAAATCTGTAAATCTTTATTTTGAAGAATAATTTTCACTGTCACCATGTATTTGAACTTCTCTTTTATTTACTTCAGCGCAGCTCACAGTTTTAAACAAATTCTGTAGTTTTCGGGATACTTCTAAATCTGCTCCTTAGTCGCATTTTCTGGACTTTTACTGCCTCTAGTGGCGTGTGGTGGTAACACAACTAATATAATTACATTACTAAATCAAAATGCTAAAAGTATTATTATTAATTCTGGCAGTAGGATAATAATAATAATAATAATAATAATAATAATAATAATAATAATTAAAGCTCCGCGGAGCCTCGAGCGGCCCTCGCAGCTAGCGCTGCTTCGGCCTATAGCCACCGCGGGGTATCCAGCACCGCCCCCTGCCTGCAACCGCGTACAGTCTTGCAGAGTTGAAGCACGCGTCCGCCATGTCATACGCAGCTTTGAGTTTGGCATCATTCCCTGGTCACACACACCAAATTTCATTCAGATCGGTCAATGTAGAGAGGAGATATAGCTGATGTAATGACCTAGTGGGCGCAGTGGAGTCAAATTACATTTCAATGATGTTGGGCTCTTAAGCTGGGAACAAAGGTCGTACGTATCTGGTTTGGTGCCTATCGGAAGGGGCGTGTGTGATTTAGAGACAATCGTGTGTATATGTCGAGGGACTGACATTTGGCCATGCCCCCACGGGTCAGCCAGCATTGACTGAGTTCATCATCAGTTTGCAGACAATCGATTCCATATGAAACACAGATTAAAAATAAGAAATTCGGTAAAAAAACATGCTACTTCCTGTTAAAAGTGGGCGGGGCTAAAGTCACGTCACACTATGATGACATAGGACCGTTGGGCGTCCCATCAGGATGACTCATGTGAAGTTTGGAGCAGCTCAGGTCAAAAATATGGAATTTACAGCCAAACGTATGGTGGTGGCGTGAGTTCTGTTTCGCCGAGGTCCTACGGCCACGCCCTCTACTGAAAACTGTTGGTGCTTTAAAGCAAGTGAGACCAACTTGTTATCTGTCATCCAACACAGAATCATCTTGATTAGGTTGAGAGAGCCAGAGATGGAGCTTTCCAAGGAAAAAAAAGGCACTTCCTGTTCTGAGGGGGCGGGGCTTAGATGACGTCAGAATATGATGACATAGGATCGTCAGGCATCCCACCAGGATCACTCATGTCAAGTTTGGTGAAGCTCGGCTCAAAATTGTGAAATCTAGAGCCAAACGTATGGTCACGGCGTTAAAGGTCACTTCGTCACGCCGACACGCCCACCTACTCCATCGTAGACAAATGGGGTTGGAATCCGTAACACATCAACATGTTTTCTGTCTGTTGACCCAGTTTATTGTTGATTAAGTGAAAGGGGTCAGATAGACAGTTCAGAGTAAAACATGTCACTTCCTGTTCTCAGGGGGCGTGGCCTAAGTGATGTCATAGTTTGACCTTTGGGTCTTGTAGGGCACCCGATGGTGATCAATCACTGAAATTTTGGTGTCTCTGTGAGCTTTTGTGTAAGAGTTATAACAGTTTGTGTAAGAGTTATAACAGTTTGGTATTTCATGGCGATTCGGTGAACTTTGACCTCTGGTTTGACCCCTTCAGCATGCACGAAAACTCACCATTTTGATAACTTTTATAACCCAATGCCTTATGAATGATCTGACCGAGTTTGAAGCTGATTGATCAAAATCCCTAGGAGGAGTTCGATCAAATTTGACGTCTAAAACTGCCAAAATCGGAATTTCAATCCAAAATGGCCGACTTCCTGTCATAGTTGGAAAATAACATTAAATTTGAATTCTGACTGTCTTGGGGAGCTCTACAAGTGTACCAAATTTCAAGTCTGTACGATAAAGTTGATGAATTGGAAACGAGTAGGTGAACTTTGACCCCTGGTATGACCCCTTCAGCATGCACGAAAACTCACCGTTTTGATAACTTTTAATCGGCCGACCCTTATGAACGATCTGACCGAGTTTGAAGCCGATCGATCGAAATCCCTAGGAGGAGTTCGATCAAATGCAACGTCTATAAACGGGCAAAATCGGGTCAATATTGGAACTTCAATCCAAGATGGCCGACTTCCTGTCATACTTGCACTATGACATTAATTGTAAATTCTGAGCGTCTTGGGGAGTTCTACAAGCGTACCGATTTTCAAGTCTCTCCGATGAAGTAAGTGAATAGGAATGGGTCTTTTGAAAAATTCTAGGGGGCGCCCCTGAGCCATTTCTTTGGCGATTTTTGGGAGGACCTTAAAATACGTAAATTTTCACCAGTCTCTATGCGCCCGCCAAGTTTGGTGAGTTTTTGAATATGATAAAGCCTCCAAAAAGCCAATTTATTTTACGGAAGCATAATAATTTACAGCACAAAAACAATAGGCCTTCGCAGCGCTTAGCTGCTCGGGCCTAATAATAATAATGTGCCTGCAAATTACAAACCGGATTCCAAATAAGTTGGGACACTAATAAAATAAATACATTGTGAATAAAAATTGAATGCAATGGTGTGGAGGTGCTAAGATCTAATATTTTATTCACAATAGAACACAAATCACAGATCAAAAGTTTAAACTGAGAGAATATATAATTTTATGGGAATATGTTTTAAAATTTCATGGCATCAACAAATCCCAGAAAAGTTGGGACAAGGCCATTTTTACCCCTGTGTGGCATCTCCCCTTCTTCTTATAATACTCAGACATCTGGGGACAGAAGAGACCAGTTTCTCAAGTTTAGAAATGGGAATGCTCTCCCATTCATGTCTAATACAGGCCTCTCTACCTGATCAATCGTCTTGGGCCTTCTTTGTCACACCTTGCTCTTTATGATGCACCAAATGTTCTCTATAGGTGAAAGATCTGGACTGCAGGCTGGCCATTTCAGTACCCGGATCCCTCTCCTACGTAGCCATGATGTTGTGATTGTTGCAGAATGTGGTCTGGCATTATCTTGTTGAAAAATGAAGGGTCTTCCCTGACAGAGACGACATCTAGATGGGAGCATATGTTGTTCTAGAACCTGAACATAGTTCTCTGCATTAATGGTGCCTTTCAAGACATGCAAGCTGTCCAGGCCACAAGCATTCATTCAACTTCCATTCATTCCATTTTAATTGACTCCTGACCCAGTGCAAACTACTGAGCTTGTGGAGCTTAGAAATGGCTTCCTCTTTGCACTGTAGAGTTTCAGCTGGTAGCGGCGGATGACAAGGTGGATTGTGTTCACCAACGATGCTTTCTGGAAGTATTCCTGAGCCTATGCTGTTATTTCCTTGACAGTGACATTCCTGTTTGAGGTGCAATGACGTTTAAGGGCCTGGAGATCACATGCATCCAGTACAGTTTTACGGCCTTGACCCTTATGCACACCAATTGTGTCAAATTCTCTGAATCTTTTCATGATGTTATGCACGGTTGATGATAATAATTTAAAAGTCTTTGCTATTTTACGGCTGTTCTGTTAAAGCTGTTCTGGTATTGCCGCACTATCTTTCTACGCAACAATGATTATCCTCTTGCCATCTTGGCTTCAGAGAGACACTGACACTCCAAGAAGCTCTTTTTATATCCAATCATATTGTCAATTGACCTAATTAGTGTTAATTGGTCTTCCATCTGTTTGTTATATGTTCAATTCCTTTTTTCCAGCCACTTATTGCTACTTGTCTCAACTTTTTTGGGATTTGTAGACACAGTGAAATTTTGAATTTTTCCTTTAAAATGTTACATTTACTCAGATTAGACTTTTGATCTGCCATCTATGTTCTATCACGAATAAAAAATTGACATTTGCCATCTCCACATCATTGCATTCAGTTTTTATTCACAATTTGTTTAGTGTCCCAACTTTTTTGGAATCCGGTTTGTAATTTGCACAGGCACATTATTATTATTATTATTATTATTATTATTATTATTATTATTATTATTATTATTATTATTATTATTATTCTACTGCCAGAATTAATAATAAATGCTTTGTAGCATTTTGATTTAGTAATGTAATTATATTAGTTGTGTTACCACCCCACGCCACTAGAGGCAGTAAATGACCCAAAAAATGCGTCTAGGGAGCAGATTTAGAAGTATCCCGAAAACTACAGAATTTGTTTAAAACTGTGAGCTGCGCTGAAGTAAATAAAAGAGAAGTTCAAATACATGCTGACAGTGAAAATTATTCTTAAAAATAAAGATTTACAGATTTAAAAAGAAATTTAGCGCCCCCTTCACTGGGCCAGGACCCCTCGACCTGGTTAGTTGCCCTGACTAATGCCTTAAGAAAATAAGAGGTAGAAATCTTAACATTTTGAAAATAATTTTATTGAAACCACTGATATTGAAAGACCAACATTTTTGTAATATCTAATAAACTATATGATCATACATGACCTAGTTCAAAACTTTTTGATGGCGAAGAGAACAGGCAATAGCAACACGGACCAACGACAAGGACCAACAGCATCGACCAACGACATGAACCAACGACATGAACCACATATGCAGCGAACGCATATGCAACGTAGACATATGCAACATCTACATGTGCAGCAAACACATATGCAACATCTACATGTGCATCATCTACATGCAACATAGATCAACGACATAGACCAACGACACATAGCAACAACACATCTACACATATGACTTCTACTTATTTTTGATACAAATGGAACCCCATAGTTACGCACACAAAACTGCATTTACACACAAATCCGGTTCCGAGTGCGCAACTATTTTTGAGACTCATTTCACGCCTCTGGGAAGCTCCAAAATTTGTGTGTAGATGATGCGTTTACATGCTAGTAAAAGCTGGGACATCTGAGTTTTGCTCGGAGTTTAGTGTTTTTATCCTCTGACGTTTCTCACTGTGCCGAAGTGGCAAATACGTCAGTTCACTGGAAAACGATACATCTCAGCACTTCCTTATAATGTCCTAAAATTATTTATAGACATATTGTGCGTTTTTGAACGGTACAGGAGACTAAGTGGCCTGAAAAAGGACCACTGGGTGGCGAAATGGTTCACTGGCCGGAAAATAGTCAGGAAAACCCAGAAGCAAGACGGAGCGTCCCGGTGGTTTGTCCTCTGAAGTCAGTAGAGATAAACCTGCAGACTTTAACTTTTAACGAGACATGGAGTAAATAAATGATTCCAGGTTTTATATGTCTGGTATTTTGATACTCTGCCCTCATGTTTCTGTTAGCGGGAGCTAAAGTTTATATCAGCTATGCTACGTTAGCTGTTGGGAGCTAATGTAGCATAGCTCCCAACAGTAAAGTAATATGATGGATTCCAGAGGTCAGAGGTCAGCGGATGAGAGAGAGATAGAGAGAGAGAGATAGAGAGAGAGAGAGAGAGAGAGAGAGAGAGAGAGAGAGAAGGGATGAATCTGCATCATTTTTGCATAAAACACTGAATATCAATCTGCTGCAAATCCAAACTAAATACAAACTTCTATTTGCAGGTACAATAATAATAATAATAACTGTATTGAATATTAAGCTACATGATTTTCAGTGATTAGGGGAACATCTACGGAGAACTAAAACTGACATAGTTCAAATTAAAAGCAGAAATTAAAGCATTTTATTTTTCATTTATTTTTAACACATTTTCTCCAGCCTTTTCCTCTTACATGCATTTTGAACAAGAAATGTATAAATATTTAGTTTTTCCTGTTCTTATCGATGCATTTTCATAACGTATGAATGTAAAAGAGGCTCCATCTTCTGCTGATTGGTTGGTTTGGATCAACCAATCAGTTCGGATCTCAGTTCATCACTGAGCTGAAAGCAGCTTTTAGTTTTATAACTTATTTCATTATTTTTCATGGACGCTCAGACTGAACGCGTCTCTTTAGCGGCTCTCAGGGACTCAGAGGTTCTCCGTCTGGTTGGGTCAAGCGGCTGCTGAAGGTGGCGGACCTGGAGTCCAGACCAGCTGGTTCTGAAAGTCCAGAACCTGCTGGAAACATGAAACATGTTAAACGCCGTCATCTCATCCTGATCCCTGCTGGATCATTTTATTCTCTTTCTTCAAACGGTTCTTGGTTCTGGTCCTGAAATTAAATCCAAAACAAACATTTTATTAAGACTAATCAACTTATATTTGCACAAACTAATCATAAATAAGAAAAACATATTTCATATTCTTTATTGTGCGTCTTTCAGAAAGCAATTTATGAATAAACTTATATTATTTAAAGATGGATCAAAAGACCCAGGATCTATGGGGAAAGGAGAGTTTCAATAAATTATTGAAACATTTAAATAATTATTTTATTGTCTTTTGGCACTATTTACTCTCCATAAAACCCAGGGCTGGAGAAACAGTTCAGGTCAAGCCAGTTTATCTCCAGTTTAGTTATTGGGATATTCACAGTTTCTCTAAATTGTTTTAAAACTACAATAGATAAACTGAGATAAATTTACATTTTCAAAGCTTAACTTCAGCACTAGATTGTAAAATATTAAATTTAACTTTCTCTAAATTATTTATAAAACTATATGTGCTGTGGATAAAACATGCAGTTGTTTTAAAATGAGTTTTATTGATAGGTTGATATTTGGGTGGTTGGTTTTGCAGCGGACCGGGTCAGCGCCGCAGCAGAACCCGGGCAGGTCGCCTCTCTGCCGGGCAGAGCAGCGGACGGCAGGCCGGTGTCACCGGTCACTGTTCGGACCGTTCGGACCGTTCGGACCGGACCTGGTCGGACCTGGAGTCTGTCGAGACGAAGCTTTTCTGCAGGACAGCTCAACTTTCCAACCAGAATCTTATTCAATCGACCAAAAGCATAAAAATCTCAGATTCAAAAACCTCCCAGAAAACTGACTGATTGCTGTGGCTCTTGTCTTTATACCCACAGACGTAATATAAGGATAGACCATCATGCACCGCTCTGGCTGACGAGATTTAAGGGCGGCCATCTTGGAGAGGTCCACCGCTCCGCTCAGCATTATGTGTTTAGCAGCACAATGACGTATCAGCACATTTAATCGATCATAACACACTTTTTGTTACTGGAAACTATTCAGGTATCTATCAAAGCTACATTTATAAACAATTGTATGTTTTTAATACATAGTTCATCATATTTAAATATGATTAGTGGCTATAACAATAGGATAGGAATGGAATATTCTGATATGGATGTATGATGAGCTTATTACAAAGCACACAGCCGTGAATAATTTATTATAATAATACACTTATAACTATACAAACACAAATAAATAATGATTAATACTGAATAATATATATTGGATACATTTTTATATGTATGTGTAGCTATATAAAAAATGAAGTAATATTCCAATCACAATATTTACACAATAATAAATCCATGTTACCTGTGAAATGTTGTCTGTGGAGCCTCACATCAATAATCCATCGATCAGAACAACAACATCCCTCAGTTCTGATGCATCTTCTGTTGTTTTGGTTGAACAAAGTAGGAGCGACTACCGCTCCAAGATGGCCGCCGTGTTTCCTGCGCCGGAGCAGCCAATGCGGGGTCTGCTCTTATATTACGTCTATGTATCTGAGCACGTCCCATTCCCAGACACATGCGGACGTGACGCCACTCAGACGGCGCGACGTCACATCCGCAAGAGCGAAATGCGACTTCCTCGTTTCCGTTTGGAGCAACAATGACTGCCAGGAAAGAGAAAGTGTCGTTCCAGAAGCAGACGAAGCAGTACCATGAGCACTGCTGCGTGCCTCAGTGCTCGGCCTCCTCCAAGTACAACGGCCTGCTGAGTTTTCACGGGTTTCCACGGGACCCGGCGCTGAGACGGCAGTGGCTCCTCATCATCCGCAGGGACCAGTTGAGGCCGACGCAGCACAGCAAGGTGTGCAGCCTGCACTTCACTCCGGACCAGCTGCTGCAGCCCCGAGCCGCCGGCGGCAGGCGGACGCTGAACCGGGGAGCCGTCCCGGTGCTGCTCCCCTGGAGTCACAGGGGCCCCCGGGGGCCACGGGGCCCACAGGGGCGCAGGGGCCACAGGGGCCGCAGGGCCCACAGGGCTACAGGGTCACAGGGCCACAGGGGCTACAGGGGCCGCAGGGGACACAGGGGCCGCAGGGGCACAGGGGCCACAGGGCCCACAGGGCCGCAGGGGCCACAGGGTACAGGGGCCACAGGGGTCACAGGGCTACAGGGGCTACAGGGGCCACAGGGTACAGGGGCCGCAGGGGACACAGGGCCGCAGGCCCACAGGGGCCACAGGGGCCGCAGGGGCCACAGGGGCTACAGGGGCCACAGGGGCCACAGGGGCTACAGGGGACACAGGCCACAGGCCGCAGGGACACAGGGCCACAGGGGCCCAGGGTACAGGGGACACAGGGGCACAGGGGCCACAGGGGCCGCAGGGCCCACAGGGGCTACAGGGTCTACAGGGCCCACAGGGGCTACAGGTCCACAAGGGCCACAGGCCCAAGGGGCCGCAGGGGCCACAGGGGCGCAGGGCCACAGGGCCGCAGGGCCACAAGGGGCTACAGGATCCACAAGGGCCACAGGGGCCACAGGGGCCGCAGGGCCCACAGGGGCTACAGGATCCACAAGGGCCACAGCCGGACAGGAGGCCCCACCCGCCGCCAGGGCTCAGCCTGCTGGATCACAACTACTGCTGTGTCCCAGAACCAGCCCACCAGACAGTAGCAGAGGAACAAACCAGCCCACCAACAGTAGCAGAGGAACCAGAACCAGCCACCAGACAGTACAGAGGAACAGAACCAGCCACCAGACAGTAGCAGAGGAACCAGAACCAGCCCACCAGACAGTAGCAGGGAACCCGAACCAGCCCACAGACAGTAGCAGAGGAACCAGAACCAGCCACAGACCGTAGCAGAGGAACCGAACCAGCCACAGACGTAGCAGAGGAACCAGAACCAGCCACCAGACAGTAGCAGAGGAACAGAACAGCCACCAGACAGTAGCAGAGAACCAGAACCAGCCACCAGACAGTAGCAGAGACCAGAACCAGCCACAGACAGTAGCAGAGGAACCAGAACAGCCACCAACAGTAGCAGAGGAACAGACCAGCCACCAGACAGTAGCAGAGAACAGAACCAGCCACCAGACAGTTAGCAGATGGAACCAGAACAGCCACAGACGTAGCAGAGAACCAGAACCAGCCACCAGACAGTAGCAGAGGAACCAGAACCAGCCCCAGACAGTAGCAGAGGAACCAGACGCTCGAAGAAACGAGACAAGAACTGAGAGCCATCCAGCTTTGGGTTACAAAGGTTCTCAGGTCCGATGACGACATCCCGGTTCTACACCAGGTCAGCTCAAACACTGCAGATTATTATTAGTATTTTATTTTGGTTTCTCACCCCGCCTCTGGTTTCCTAACTGAATGATATGTTAACCCAAAAATGCAGTAAACACACTTACAGTTCATTAGAGCTATTTACTTTTATTTAAAGTAATGTTGGAGATCAAGTGAGAATAGGTGTTATATGATGTTACTATAAATATTTCTAACATATAACACAGCAACTAAAATCCTTTCTTTTGAAGTAGATCTGTTATCTATGGAACAGGATTAGGGCTACCAAAAAAAAAAAATTCTGACATTAAAGTCAGAATTTTGGCTTTAAACTGAGATTAAATCTCAGAATTCTGACTTTAAAGTCAGACTTTAAATTTAAATTTAAGTCTGACTTTAGAATTCTGAGATTTAAATCAGAATTAGAGCCAGAATTCTGGCTTCAATCTCAGAATTTTTTTTTTCAGGTGGCACTAATCTTCTTCCGTAGGGAGGATTAGGGCCACTTCAATTCAGAAAGTCAGAATTCTGACTTTAATCTAAGATTAAAGTCTAAAATTAAAGTCAAAATTCTGACTTTCGTCTGAGATTAAAGTCAGAATTCTTTTTTTTTTTTTTGGTGACATTAAAGTCAGAATTATTGTTTGTTTTTTTTCGGTGGCCCTAATCGTCTTCCGTAGCTCTCGGCTCTCCTTGGTGAAATAATCTCCCGTTTCTGCGCTCTGGACCAACAGATTTGACAGTTATCGTCTCTTCCTGATGTTCTGGAGGCTCATTGAACCGACGGTCCATAAAATGATTCGTTCATCAGGAGCCGCTGGGGGAGGCGGCGACGCAGGAGCTGCTGTCAGATCAACACACACGGTTCGTATCTGCAGCTTCACACACACACACACACACACACACACACACACACACACACACACACACACACACACCACGTAAGACGGCAGAAAACAGGCGTTTTACCACAGATCACACAAGAACATGTCATGTCCAGACATTTAGTTTTCGTGTATTTCATTGAGTTGAAAAGTGTTTTCTTCTTGCTGCTCCTTTCCAACAGAAAAGTGGCGGTAAGGTAACCGTTTTGTTCATGTTTCTTTGCTTTTCTAATAAATAAGTAGGCAAATAAAAGTGTGTATTTTAAATGTTGGTCTGCTGTTTCCTCTTCTTTCCCCAGGATTCCTTGCAGCCCATCGACGAGCTGCTCCTCTTCCAGATGTACCTGGCTGCGGGTCTGCAGGAAGGAGACCTAGCAAACCGGTTCCACATTCACCCTTCCACTGCAAGCCGCATCATTTGTTCGTGGGCCGATTATTTGTACTCCCTTCTGGGCTCTTTGTGCATCTGGATGGACGCGGACGCCATCCGAGCTCGGCTCCCGGAGGACTTCAGAGATTTCCCAGACACTCAGGTGATAGTCGGACGCTCTGAGCTCCGGTGCCAAACTCCTGCTTCCGCCCTCCTCCACACTGAGATGTCCTCCAAGTCCACGTCTCGGCGCGTAATGAGAGGTCTGGTGGGAGCGGCTCCCCACGGTGCCGTGACCTTTGTGTCTTCTCTCTTTGAGGGGTCAGTGAGTGACACGGAGCTGTTCGTGAGGTCGGGTCTGGCTCGCCGTCTTTCTGAAGACGTGGCCGTCATGGTGGATGAGGGATTCCTGATCTCCGGCTGCGTGAAGCGTAAGGTGTACCGGCCACCTTTTCTCAGCACAAAACCACAGACGGCGTCTCGAAACGTCCTGCAGGCGCAGAGAGTCGCCCGTCTGCGTCGTCACGTTGAGCGGGTGACCCGGAGAGTTCAAGACAACAAACTGTTTGGTTCTGTCGTCCCTTTATCTATGGTTGGAAGCATTAATAAGCTATTCACAGTGGCCTGCCTGCTGGTCAACTACCAAAACGAAACGCTCCAAATAACGGGAACGGCTGTGTAGCTCCCAGAAGAGGAGAGCGTTTCCCGTCCTCAGGTGTTTTAATGGTCCTGGTTCAGGAGTTTCCACGAAACCGAAACCAGCAAGCAGCAGAAGAAGAGGAGCAACGAGGAATCAGGAAGTGATCATTCAGAAACATGTTGGAAAAGTTTGTATAATATTTCCCTGCACTTGTTGAGTGTCTTCCTCAGATTGATGTAAAATCACAGAAGCCTTTGAGTTTCCCTCATGTTCTGATCGCTTCGTACCAAATTTCATGAATAAACGTGAAAACGTGGTGGTTAAACTTGTTTTTATGAAAACCTGGCAACCAAATTACAGGACGGTGCTGATGACAGCACAAGGTAAAGTAAATTTATTTTACGTATTGTATACATTACAGAGTGAGAGTCACATGTTCGGTGCTGCACGTCTCATTGAGGTTCTCCTGCATGTCGACGTTGAAGCAGAACAGAAGTGGCCACCATGTTTCTGTCTGGTGATTGAGAACAGCAGCAGGAAGCTGGAGGTTTTCATCTGCAGAATGAAACGTTTTACATTTCAACATTTCATTCCAACCAAGCTGAATGTTGGGGTGATAAAAATGGCCACCATGGGGCTCCTGACCCCGGCGCCTCGGGGTGAATGGCTCCCCCACCAGGTGAATAACTCGCATTACAGCGGTGGGCGAATTCTTCTTCTGCAGGCCGAAGCGCCACATCAGAACCTGGTTCTTCGCTCGGTCTGAGCTTCAGCAGAACCGTGACCCTCACATGACCCTTCGCTAAATCTTGAAGGTTATTCTTGTTCGTCGCAGCACATGTCACACACACGACGCGTCACACACACGACGCGTCACACACACGACACGTCACACACACGACGCGTCACACACACGACGCGTCACACACACATGTCACACACACGACGCGTCCACACACTACCACACGACACGTCACACACACGACATGTCACACACACGACGCGTCACACACACGACGCGTCACACACACGACGCGTCACACACACGACACGTCACACACACGACGCGTCACACACACGACGCGTCACACACACGACATGTCACACACACGACGCGTCACACACACACGACGCGTCACATGTCACCACACACGACACGTCACACACGACACGTCACACACCACAACGACGCGTCACACACACACGACACGTCACACACACACGACGCGTCACAACACACACACGACGCGTCACATGTCACACACACACGACGCGTCACACACACGACGCGTCACACACACGACGCGTCACACACACGACACGTCACACACACGACGCGTCACACACACGACGCGTCACACACACGACACGTCACACACACACGACGCGTCACACACACACGACACATGTCACACACACGACGCGTCACACACACGACATGTCACACACACGACCGTCACACACACGACGCGTCACATGTCACACACACGACACGTCACACACGACACGTCACACACACGACGCGTCACACACGACACGTCACACACACGACGCGTCACACACACGACGCGTCACACACACGACATGTCCACACACACGACATGTCACACACACGACGCGTCACATGTCACACACACGACACGTCACACACGACACGTCACACACACGACACGTCACACACGACACGTCACACACACGACGCGTCACACACACGACGCGTCACACACACGACATGTCACACACACGACGCGTCACACACACGACGCGTCACATGTCACACACACGACACGTCACACACGACGCGTCACACACACAACATGTCACACACACGACGCGTCACACACACGACATGTCACACACACGACGCGTCACACACACGACATGTCACACACACGACATGTCACACACACGACACGTCACACACACGACGCGTCACACACACGACGCGTCACACACACAACATGTCACACACACGACGCGTCACACACACGCACGGTCACACACACGAGCGTCACACACACGACATGTCACACGACACGTCACACACACACGACGCGTCACACATGTCACACACACGTCGCGTCACACACGACACGTCACACACACAACGTGTCACACATGTCACACACACGACGCGTCACACACACGTCACACACACACACGACACGTCACACACACGTCACACACACGACACGTCACACACACGACACGTCACACACACGACGCGTCACACACGACACGTCACACACACGACACACACGTCACACCACAACACGACACACACGTCACACTCACGACGCGTCACACACACGACGCGTCACACACACGACACGTCACACACACGATGCGTCACACACACGTTACACACACGACACATGTCACACATGACACACGTTACACACGACACACGTCACACACACGACCACACGTCACACACACACGACACACGTTCACACACAAACGACACACGTCACACACAACGACACACGTCACACACAACGACACGTCACACACACGACACACGTCACACACACGTTACCACACCACACGACACACGTCACACACACGACACACGTCACACCACACGACACACGTCACACACACGACACGTCACACACACACGACACACGTCACACACACGACACACGACACACGTCACACACCACGACACACACGTCACACACAACGAACACACGTCACACACAAGACACACGTCACACAACACGTTACACACACACGACACACGTCACACAAACGACACACGTCACACACACGACACACACACGACACACGTCACACAAACGACACACGTTACACACGCGACACACGTTACACACACGACACACGTTACACACACGACACACGACACACACACACGACACACGTTACACACACGACACACGTTACACACACGACACACGACACACACGCGACACACGTCACACACGCGACACACGTTACATACGCGACACACGTTACACACACGACACACGTTACACACACGACACACACACGACACACGTTACACACACGACACACAGACGACACACGTTACACACACGACACGTCACACATGACACACGTTACACACACGACACACGTCACACACGACACACGTTACACACACGACACACGTTACACACACGACACACACACGACACACGTCACACACACGACACGTCACACATGACACACGTTACACACACGACACACGTCACACACGACACACGTTACACACACGACACACGTTACACACACGACACACGTTACACACACGACACACGTTACACACACGACACACACACGACACACGTTACACACACGACACACAGACGACACACGTTACACACACGACACACGTTACACACACGACACACACACGACACACGTCACACACACGACACGTCACACATGACACACGTTACACACACGACACACGTCACACACGACACACGTCACACACACGACACGTCACACATGACACGCGTTACACACACCGACACACGTCACATACGACACACGTCACACACACGACACATGTCACACATGACACACGTTACACACACGACACACGTCACACACACACGACACACGTCACACACATGACACGTCACACACACCGACACACGTCACACACGACACACGTCACACACACGACACGTCACACGCCACATCCCCCCCAACGCCGCCGAGCCTGAAGCTGCGCAGCGGTTCTGTAGCTGGTCATGCAGGGCCGGCCCAAGGTTGTATGGGGCCTGAGGCAGAATCTGCTTCAGAGGAACCTCTTCCTACTGAGAGCATCAGCAGCATCACTAACGGTGTTTAGATGTAGATTGGGTGAAATCTGGGAGATGGAGGAGCGTGATTGGTCGAGCTGAAACAACAATATTTAGGTTTTATTTGCTGATGCATTTGTGAGCAAACTCAGCTCAAACCCAAAAATTAGTGACAGCGTCTGATGGTAGTCATGGCAACAACAAAGCATAAAGATGATTCAAACCTACATTTAAATTTTAGCACACAGTAAAAATGCCGGTGTTGAATTAACACTCAATAGTGTCTTTATGTGTCCAAGTCAGCTTGTGTTAAATTCAACATTACAGAGTCACATTAACATTTACATCAGTGTTAGTGTTAAAATACATTAAAAGTAACACCAGTGTAGTGTTGATCACTAAACATAATGTGGTGTTAAAAAAGTAAATAATTGACCCACAAGGTGTCAATATCAATCAAATCCAGTGGAAAATATTCAAAACAATACACAGAAATGGAAAGTTTAACTTTTATTAAACCCATTTCAGGATTATAGACCAAAGTTAATTTAACAAAACAATGGGTGTGAATCTTTTAACACTTTCAAAAGTGTTTCTTTAACACCAGCTGACTTGGACACATATAGACACTATTGTGTGTTAATTCAACACCAGCATTTTTACTGTGCAGTTGGTAATTTGATGAAAGGTTTATAAAATGAGTTTCAGGTGGGATATATGAAGTTTCTCATTGAGTTGAACAAGTAAAGCTAGTGGACACAAAGTACAACATATTTGTAAACGTGCAAACGTGTGAATTCAGAATCATTTCAAAGCTCCTGCTCCATTTTTCATTACTGAAAACAAGATTTCAGCGTCTTTCAGCTCCCGCCTTCATGTTTGCTGCTTTGAGTGTTCTCTCTTTCTATTTTCAGTGGCGTGCTTGACTTCCTGGGTTTCTTCTTCTGTGGTAAGGACCGGCCCTCCTGGCCCCACCGCTGACCGGGCTGCAGGTGTGCAGGTGAAGACGGGAAGCTCCCGGAGGGCGGAGCTGCAGGGATGAGAGGCGGAGTCGGGCTGTGCCAGGAATCCCGGTTCCTGCTGCCCTGGGTCTCCCGTTTGTCTCGGTGTCCCCGCGTTGGGTCGCTGCTCTGTCCACACAGCGTGTTCCGGTACGGCCGAGCGTCTCTGCTGCCGGCCGTGTGCAGCCGCGGGTTGGGGTTGGCGCTGTGCCGGTTGCGGCTGCGCAGGGAGCTGAACACCATGGCGCAGCCCAGAACGGTGCAGCGGTGTTTGATCTTCAGGTGGACGGCGTTGTAGTGGATCTTCAGGGTTCCTGTCCAAACACAGCGAACCAAACGCTGTTAGCGTCCATCATTTTATGGCGCTTAGCACAAACGCGTCCGGATGTTTTGTTCAGTTCTACTAAATACTCACTGAACTTGTAATTTTTTACATACACAGTAAAAATGCCGGTGTTGAAATAACACCCAAAAGTGTCAAGATGTGTCCAAGTCAGCTGGTGTTAAAGTAACACTTTTAAAAGTGTTAAAAGATTGACAGTCATTTTTTGTTAAATTAACTTTGGTCTATAAACCGAAATGGGTTTAAGAAAAGTTAAACTTTCCATTTCTGTGTATCGTTTTGAATATTTTCCACTGGATTTGATTGATATTGACACCTTGTGGGTCAATTAGTTACTTTTTAACACCACATTATGTTTTGTGATCAACACTACACTGGTGTTACTTTTAACATATTTTAATACTAACACTGTTGTAATGCTAATGTGACTCTGTAGTGTTGAATTTAACACCAGCTGACTTGGACACATGGAGACACTATTGGGTGTTAATTCAACACCGGCATTTTTACTGTGTATTTGTTGAATCTGTCATGTTGTGACAGCCTGATGTGAGACAATCTGAGAAAACATTGAACTCCTCTTCCTTCTCCCAGGGCTAACTAGAAGCAACCAATCAGAGCTAGGAGGCGGGTCTTTTGGCTGTCAATCATCCTATGTCTGACGCTTCTGATCCTCCACCTGTCTCTCTATGCTACGCTGCAGCTAGCACAGCCTGTCATGAATGCTATGCTAGTTAGCATAGACACTGATGGTAAGTCATCATATTTAGAAGCGAGTACATGAGGATATTGACAGCACTAAGCCCCGCCTCCTGGCTCTGATTGGTTGTTTTCAGCAAGGAGATGGAAAAATCAATGTTTTCACAGATTATCTGTGTCATAAACTGTCACAACATTTTAACAAATAAGTAAAAAATATATTTTATAAAAGTTACAGCCTGCAGCTTCTTAACCAATAACCAGGACTTAGAGATCTTTAAATGTTTATCACACACAGTAAAGATGCCAGTGTTGAATTAACACCCAATAGTGTCTAGATGTGTCCAAGTCAGCTGATATTAAATTCAACACTACAGAGAGTCACATTAGCATTACAACGGTGTTAGTGTTAAAATATATACATTAAAAGTAACACCAGTGTAGTGTTGATCACAAAACCTAATGTGGTGTTAAAATAGTAAGTAATTGACCCACAAGGTGTCAATATCAATCAAATCCAGTGGAAAATGTTCAAAACAAGACACAGAAATGGAAAGTTTAACTTTTCTTAAATCCATTTCAGTTTTATAGACCAATGTTAATTTAACAAAAAAAAAAAGAATGGGAGTCAATCTTTTAACACTTTCAAAAGTGTTACTTTAACACCAGCTGACTTGGACACATATAGACACTTTTGGGTGTTAATACAACACCGGCATTTTTACTGTGTAGAATCAACAGTTTTGTTTAACTTTTTAAACAAATTATAATTATTCTGTTAAATAATCTTGTAATCACTTTAAAGATTTCATGTTGAGTTTTTGGATGTGAAGGTGAAGCTCTTTCCTACATTGTTTCACCATGAATGGAGCTGACCTTTGACCTCATTTTGTCCGTTTTATATTTTATGGCGTTTTCACCTTCGGGTCTCGTTTGCTCACCTTTGTCGTAGAAGCTTTTCCCACAGACGCCGCAGCCGACCCGGCCCCTCCGACCTCCGGCCGCCAGGAGGGGAGACGGGAGAGGACGGAGGGACGAACACGGCGACGCAGCAGGGAGGACAGGGGAGGAGAAGGAGGGAAGAGGCCCGAGGAAAGAGGAGGAGAAGGAGGAGAAGGAGGGAAGCGTCTGAGGAAGGCGAGAGGAGGGGACCGGAGAACACGTCAGGGAGGAAGGCGGAAGCGAGACGTTGAAGGAAGAGGAAAAGGAAGCGGTTCTCCTCTGCAGGAAAACCCGGTCGTGGTGGAGGAGGGGGTTCTGTTGCCACGGCGACGGGCCTGACTCGTCCGGGCCGGTTCCGATGGACGAGGCCGGTTCCGATCTCTGCCGGCCCGAGCCGCCGCCGTCTTCCCCACGTCGATGTCTGTCGTGTTTCTGAAGCAGTTTGCTGGTCCTGAGGTCCTGCAGGACGGTGCGAGGCTCAGCTGAAGGAAACGTTTCCTGCAGAAACAGGAGGAGCAACATTTTGGTTTCCCATCAATGTTTTTATTATTATTTTGTGTTTTTACAAATATGTCTGCCATAAAACATACAACCAATACAGTCAACAAGACCAACAAAACGCCCTCATAGGTCCACACTGGCTCTTTTAAGCATAACAGAGATAATCCACTGTTGAGGCTCCTTGTTTAACATTGTGGTCCAACATACGTCTTGACTTTAGCTGAGCTCTTCTTGAGACAAGTCCACCCCTTCAACAAACTCCAGGAATGGTCTCCAAACAGTTTCAAATAGTTCGCTTCTCCCTTTTTGGAGATACGTTATGCGTTCCAGAGGTAAAGTCTCCAGCATGTGTTCGATCCGTTGTTTGATACCTGGACCTGCTGTTCTTTTCCAGAATCAGTCTCTTAGCTTCTAACAGACAAGTCTATCAACAGTTGTTCGCTTTTTGTAAACAATGCATTTTTTGGATATAGACCCAAAATTAGAAAAACCGGATCTAATTCTACATCTTTTGAGGTTAGGTGTTCTACAGTTTCTTTTACTGCTTTTTTAATTTTCCTACATTCAAAGATACAATGAAACAAGGTCCCTTTCTCCTCTAAACATTTTGTGCAAGTGTCTGGTATATTAGAATTGTACCAATTCAATTTGACTGGTGTAATATATACACAGTCCAGTCACATTAATGTGACCATCTGTCAAAAGCCAGAATAACCACCTTTCCAGAGCGAACTGCTACGAGACGTGCAGGAAGAGTCACTTAGGTCCCTGAAGGTCTTCTCTGGGATGTTGAGCCATGCCGACTCTAATGCCGTGGCCAGCTGCGCTAGATTACGCGGTTGAGGATCCATGGCGCGAACAACTCGATCGAGATGGTCCCACAGATGCTCGATTGGGTTTAAGTCAGGTGAGTTTGCTGGCCAGGGGAGGACGGTAAACTCATCCTGGTGCTCTTCGAACCACGCACGTACACTGGCAGCTGTATGGCACCTCGCATTGTCCTGCTGGAAGATGCCATCATCCTGAGGAAAAACAATGCGCATGTAGGGGTGGACATGGTCCGCAAGGACAGATGCGTACTTGTATTGATCCATCGTGCCTTCCACAATAATCAGTGAACCCAGAGAATGCCAGGAAAACATTCCCCAGACCATAATGCTCCCGCCTCCAGCTTGGACCGTTCCTGCAATGGTTGCAGGGTGGTTCCTTTCAGAGGTTTCACGCCTTATACGCCAACGTCCATCTGTCCGATGGAGCATAAAACGCGATTCATCTGAAAACGCTACCTGTCGCCACTCAGTGGACGTCCAGCTGCTGTACTGGCGTGCAAATTCTAGCCTTCGTCGTCGATGAACACCAGTCAGCATAGGTGCACGAACCAGGCGTCCGCTTCGGAGGCCCAGACGCAGCAATGTTCGCTGAATAGTGGTTTGGGAGACACTTGTGGTAGCCCCTTGGTTCATTTTAGTGGTCAGTTGCTCAACGGTAGCCCGTCTATCTGCCCGAACGCATCTCCGCAACCGTCGTTCGCCTCTGTCATCTATGGCCCGTGGTGCACCACATTTGCCACGTCGTTGATTTTGGACAGTCCCATTTTGCCATGCACGGTACACTTTTACCACGGCGGCACGCGAACAGTTCACAAACTCAGCCGTTTCGGAAATGCTTCCACCCTTGGCCCGAAAGCCAATGATCATGCCCTTTTGGACGTCGGATAAATCGCTTCGTTTCTGCATTACGCCAACGATTGAAATGTTTTCCGAAGCCCACACACACCCTTTATATACGCTCAACTGCACTGTGCTGCCACCTGCCTTCTGTGATTGGTTATTTAACTCTGAAGTGGAAAGTACGTGGTGGTCACATTAATGTGACTGGACTGTGTATATTCGCATTAAGGGCTCGCATTTCTGAGCCCTTATACAGACAGACTGCTGGTCCTCCTGTGACAAGTTTACTCCCAGGTCCCAGACTCAGTTTCAATACTGAGTCTTCTGAAGAATTAAGGACCATAAAGTTGTAGAGTTCTGAAATTGCACCTTTACTTACGCTGTTTCGGCCAGCAATTTTTTCTAGAGGGGACTTTGGTGGTTTGGTCAGCCCTTTGTTTTTTGACCCAATATGGCTAGAAGCAGCAAATTTAAAACCTGCTCTGGATCTTCACACGAAGGACCAAAGAATCACCACCTTTGCTGAGCAGCAGACGGCAGACGGTGGGAAATGGAAGGGCAGGACCACCGACTGGCCTCCTGGGACGCTTCCCGAGGCGGCGCTGCTCTCCGCCAGCCGGCCGCCTCTCGGAGAACCGGTTCTCAGCCCGGACCGGGTGTTTGGCTGCTGCTGGTCAGGCAGGAGCGCTTCAGCCTCCCGGTGCTGCAGGATCATCTCCTCCACGATGGGCCGAGTCTCTCCGAAGCGCAGGAACTGTCTGAGGAGCAGCAGCTGCTCCGGGCCGGTGGCCGTGTCCCAGCGCTCCAACGCCTCGCCACCGGGACGCTGCAGGAAGACGCAGCGCAGCTTCAGCTCTGGAAACCAAACCCGCCACGTCGCATGACGGACATGAACACGGAAGAGGATTAGGGCCACCCGAAAAAAAAAAGAAAAAAGTTCTGACTTTAATCTCAGAATTATGACGAAATCTCAGAATTATGACTTTAAATCTGAGAATTCTGACTTTAAATCTGATAATTCTGACCTTAAATCTCAGAATTCTGACTTTAAATCTCAGAATTCTGACTTTAATCTCAGAATTATGACTTTAATCTCAGAATTATGACTAAATCTCAGAATTCTGAGATTTAAAGTCAGAATTCTGATATTTAAAGCCAGAATTCTGACTTTAATCTCAGAATTATGACTTTAATCTCAGAATTCTGACTTTAAATCTGAGAATTCTGACTTTAAATCTGAGAATTATGACTAAATCTCAGAATTCTGAGATTTAAAGTCAGAATTCTGATATTTAATCTATGAATTCTGACTTTAATCTATGAATTCTGACTTTAATCTGAGAATTCTCAGATTAAAGTCAGAATTTTTTTTTCGGTGTCCCTAATCCTCTTCCGTACATGAAGCCTGTGGTCACTTCACAGAGAAATATGTTTGACTCTCCAGTTGGGAATAAAGTCGCTTTATTAGCCAATCACCTGGCAGCGATTGCATGACTTTGGCATCTAGGACTGAAATCATGACTGATCAGACAATGATTTAGATTTTTCTTTAATTGTATATCAGTAAGAAATGTCTCAGATTACACTTTACCAGCACAGACATAAGATCAACCCAAAGTTTAATCGAATAAAATAGTCAGATTTCAGAATAAAAGTAAGGAAGCATTTTGGCTAAACCGTGAGTGATACAGTCACTGGGACTGACTGGTATATATTCCATTGGGGAAGGAAACTTTAACATTAAATACACCTTTCCCACCAGGCGAGGGCCACTTTCTCCATCTATAATCAGACATTTAAGCGACTTGAAACCGTTCCTCCCCCCCCGGTACCTCCAGACCCGGACCCCCATCCGGACCGGCTCGGGGGGCAGCGGCCCCCCCAGACCCCCCATCGCCCCGCACCCTAACAGTGAATAGCTCCTTATCTTTACGAATTAGCTTATTGGGCACAGTCTTAAGACTGGGTTGGGGCAAAGTGGGATTTGTTTTTGTTTAACGTTATTTTGTGTTTCTACTAATTTGGCTTGCATTTGTTTTTGGTTAAGTTTCCGACTGCTTCTAGTCTTGTCCTGGGTTTGTGCTTTATTGAGTTTTAAATTAGAAACATAGTCTATTTTTAATAAAAGAATGTATAAATAAAATATATTTTGTACTATTTCTGTTTCATCCTTCTCAGCCAGACCTACCTGGGTATTATTAATTAGGAAACTCTAGACCACTTGATGTTTCAGTGGTTTACCAGTTGGCTTTAGGGCCACGTCCTCAGTCACAATCCGGGTTCTTTCCCCGTGTTACATATGGGATGTGGGTCGTTTCAGAACCTCGATTCATTCAAAGCGGATCAACCAAAGTCTTAAATAACATGTTGGATAAAAGGTGAGAACTTTGTGTCCATTTTTAGAAGATTTAACTGGGTTTACCTGCAGCATGTATCCGCGGACGTAGTCACCCAGACTCCAGCCCAGACCGTTCAGAATCTGACCCACCTGGGAGGCAAAGCAAACCCATAAAACCCGACCAGCACCAGGCCGCAGCACCGGGGGAAACGGTGGCGGACCTGCTCTGGAGTCAGGACGCTGTAGAGCCGGTCCAGTAGGATCTTCAGCTGGACGGGAACGGCCTGCGCTCCGAACAGAACCAGGGAGCTCAGGTCGAACACCAGCCCGGGCAGCGCCACCTCCACCGGGCCGGCGCCGGACGGCGGAGCGGCCTGGACCGTCTCCAGAGCTGGGAGGGGACATGAACGGATGTGAGTCGGAGGGAACGTGGAGGACGGGAGCAGGTGTTGGAGGAAACCGTCCCGGAAAACCTGACAACACCGGATCCGCGTTCGCACGACGCAGATGTTCCGCCCAGATGTTCCTGCCGACACGATGACAGCAACACCTGAACCGTGTCACCTCAGAGTCTGAACCAGCTGCAGGACGAGCCGTCGCTGCTGGGCCGACCAGAACCGGGACTGAACCCAGCGCACAACGTTCTGCTCAGACTCCAGGCTCTCCGGGTTTATCCGAGTTAGTCAAACACACATCAGGAGGTTTTCCTCCTCAGAGCCTTTCAGCTCAGATTCATGTGGAGATGAAGGATCTCATGTTTCCTCACACAGACAGTCACTGACACACAGTAAAAATGCCAGTGTTGAATTAACACCCAATAGTGTCTATAAGTGTCCAAGGCAGCTGGTGTTAAATTCAACACTACAGAGTCACATTAACATTTACAACGGTGTTAGTGTTAAAATATGTTAAAAGTAACACCAGTGTAGTGTTGATCACAAAACATAATGTGGAGTTAAAAAAGTAACTAATTGACCCACAAGGTGTCAATATTTTAATTTATTTTATTTTTTTAGTTTAACTTTTTTTTAAACCCATTTCAGTATATAGACCAATGTTAATTTAACAAAAATATGGGAGTCAATCTTTTAACACTTTCAAAAGTGTTACTTTCACACCTGTTGACTTTTGACACTTTTGGGTGTTAATTCAACACCAGCATTTTTACTGTGCATGCTGGATGTTCTTCAGACTCAATAAAGTCAAATAATATTTCCAAGATACTTCATAACTTCAGACAGCAAACACTTTTACACAGTAAAAATGACACTCATTTTTTTGTTAAATTAACATTGGTCTATATACTGAAATGGGTTTAAAAAAAGTTAGACTTTCCATTTCTGTGTATCGTATCGTATCGAATATTTTCCACTGGATTTGATTGATATTGACACCTTGTGGGTCAATTAGTTACTTTATTAACACCACGTTATGTTTAGTGATCAACACTACACTGGTGTTACTTTTAACATATTTTAACACTGACACCGTTGTAAATGTTAATGTGACTCTGTAGTGTTGAATTTAACACCAGCTGACTTGGACACATGGAGACACTATTGGGTGTTAATTCAACACCGGCATTTTTATTGTGTATGAACAACTCAAGACTAATAAACTTCATTTTATATATTTATATTAATACTTTATATTTTTAGCTTATTGAGCCTAAATTTTGCTCAAAATGTTTATTTTAAATGTGCAGCTGAATAACAATAAGAGCTTCAGTTGTTGACAGAACAGAGCTGTCCACAACGGTCTAATCAAAGTTCTCCAAAGAAATAATCCATAATCCAACCTAATCTGCCTCTGTGAATATTTCAGTTTTCATCATAACTTCCATCATCATGTTCTGGTACTTTAAAGCATTCTGGGTAAATATTTCAGGGATTTTTACAGCAAACATATAAAATCAGCAGTTAAAAAAAAGTTCTGTCCTCTGTTGGACTGAAAATCTTCAGTTTTTAGCCGAACTGGATGACGTTGCTCCGTCTGTGATCGATGAAGTTTGCGTGTTTTTACCGTGCTCCACCCAGCCGTGCCCACAGCGATCGCATGACCTCAGCTTGACCTTTCCGGGTTTGAAACAGGCGCAGCTGCAGGACGAAACGCTGCACCTGACGGACTGACGGACACAGAGGTCAGAGGTCAGGTTTCTGTCCCTCTTCGATCAGATGTTGTATTCAGTTTAACATTATTGTTAGTAAAGCGTTTTGTGCAGCGTTTACCTCCTGAGCATTTGGAGTCATCCTCACAGCTTCATCCTGCAAAATGAAATGAAACCGATCAAACCTGAGCAGTGATAAAACTCAGAAAACAGGAAAATAAAACGGAAATGACAAGTAACGGTTCTATAAATTTGACTAAAATCATTTAACAATTCAAAAATAATAAAATTAAAGTATTTTGGATTTTTGGTTCTACAGATTTACTTTCACCATAAAACATTTAGTTGATCACTAACATTTTTATTTTCAAACCTGTTTTGTTTGATTGATTTTACTATAAAAGGTGAATATGAAAAAAAATCCAACTTACATTTTTAAATTAAGTTTCTTTTTAATTTCATATTTTTAATGTTAGCAGGATAAAAATTCAGCTAATTTAGAAATAAATGTAGAAAACGTTCTGAAAAACTGTCAAAATGAGCAGAAAGAGGAATAAAAATCCTGCATTATTCAAAGTAAAATTGTTAAATTAGAAGGTTTTAAAATTATAAATTACTTTAAAATCCTACCTTTTTGTTTCTGCTGATAAGAAAAAAGCTGCTTCTTTTTAATTCTTGTTAAATGAATTATTTTTTTCTTTCGCTTCATGAGCGATCTGCAGTTTCTTAAATCTCGTCTTTTCGCCTCCTCTTCCTCCCCAGAACGTCGCTCCCTCCTCTTCCTCCTCTTCCTCTCTGGACTTTTCTTTCTCATCTGAGCTTTGTACATGTTCTGCTTTTTTATTTTCCTTTGACTCCTCCCTGCAGCGGAACATGATTGGACAAAGACGAAAACATAACTGGACTCGTTTATTCGTGTTTTTCATTTGATTTGATTGCAGATGAAAATATTGATTCGCATTCAAACATAAAAAGATGAAATAACCGAAAAAGAAGCTCCAGATTTCAGATCAACAACAGAAAAAGCAGCTGATGCTTCTGAGGTCAAGAGTAGAAATCGTTGTTTTGAGACGTGGGATGTTATTTCACTGAGTTCATGTAGAAAACATTTAAAGTTATGAAGGTGGGAAACATCCTGCTGTGATCTGAAAACATTTAGAAAAGCTAAAGAGCTCAACCATCACTGGTCAAAGGGTTCAGAAAATCCCAATTCTTCATGGCTTTAATGAAAATTATGCAGCTTAATGTCTATTTGCACAGTAAAACAAGTGATTTTAGTTTAAAAATAAATCATGCAGATAACCAGACGAACACAGAAACTTTCTTCATGTCTGCAGACGTTTAAATGTTTGGAGTTTGTTGGAGCATCAGAGTTTTTAACCTGATCTTGTTCTGGCTCAGCTTCGGGTCGTCGTGCTGTAAACTTGTGGCTTTTATAGAAAATCTGTTTTTTAATGTTTTTGTTAAAACTGTCGCCATGTTGCAAAGGTTTGAGACATACCGTATTTTCCGCACTATAAGGCGCATAGAACAGACGCTGCAGCAGAGGCTGGGGTTACGTTGTGCATCCACTAGATGGAGCTGCACTAAAGGGAATGTCAACGAAACAGTCCGGCGAGGAGAGCCTTCCTGGGCCGGACGACGGTCACCCTTCTCCGTTTGCGCTCAGCATGTTGGTGGAGACCTGATTATCAAACTTTATTAACAAACCAGCGTTCTGACAACTATCCCAGCATGCACCGCGCACTTCTTCTTCTACGGGCAAAAATGAAGTTGGCGGCTGCTTACCGTAGTTGCTAGACCTGTTGTGGTTCATATATAACTGAAGGTTTTTAGGTGAGCCTTATAGTGTGGAAAATATGATAATCTGTGAAAAGGTTGATCTTTCTTCCTGCTATGGCCATCTGAAGAAATGCTCCAAAACCAACCAATCAGAGCCAGGAGGAGGGTCTCTGCGCTGTCAATCAACCTCATGTACTCACTGCTAAATGAATAATGGTGGAGAAACAACTTTTCATTACAGGAAACCCATTTATCTGCCATAATCATTGGTGGCCACGCCAACTAGCCTAGCGTTCACAGCAGGATCTGCTGATGGGGAAAATCTGGCAGCGCCAACTAGACTGTGACTGACAGCACTAAGACCCGCCCCCGCGCTCTGATTGGTTGTTCCTCTGGGAGAAAGCAGAGGACTCCATTTTTCACTGATTATTTCATAAACTGATGAGTTACAACAAAAGTTGAAAGTCTCAGTTACACATGTACACAGTACAAATGCCGGTGTTGAATTAACATCTGTCCAAGTCAGCTGGAGTTAAATTCAACACTACAGAGTGTCACATCACAACGGTGTTAGTGTTAAAATACTTTAAAAGTAACACCAGTGTATGTTGATTACTAAACATAATGTGGTGTTAAAAAAGTAAATAATTGACCCACAAGGTGTCAATATCAATCAAATCCAGTGGAAAATATTCAACACAATACACAGAAATGTAAAGTTTAACTTTTCTTAAACCCATTTCAGTTTTACAGACCAACGTTAATTTAACAAAAGAATGGGTGTCAATCTTTTAACACTTTCAAAAGTGTTACTTTAACTCCTGCTGACTTGGACACATATAGACACTTTGGGGTGTTAATTCAACACCAGCATTTTTACTGTGTAAGCTTTTACTAAGCCCATCTGTCCATCTGAAGTCTGTTACATGCAAACAAAAGTTTGTAAAATTAAACAGCGCATCAGTGTAAAACCTTTCCAGAACCTGTCTGTTCCAGAGGTGGAGGTGGGACAATCATGACCCAGGAGTTTCCTGCTACAAACCTGATTCTGGTTGTTAATTTCTTAACATTCTGCTCCTGCAAGAAGCAGTTTGTATGTTATTTGAACCTGCTGTCCTCAGAAAAGAGACTTTTGGTGCTGAAATGAGAAGAGATGACCTGGAAACGTTCTGGTAAACACTCACACAGAGACAGAGGCGCTGTTGGAAAAGGCCTCCTGTCCTCTGGGAGCCGGGAGACCTCCTTCCTGTTTTGATGTAGCACTAATTAGAATATCAGACGATCGCGTCCCGTTAGCCAGGAATCACCGTCGCTCGCTGACACAGTTCAGGATCAGCGCGTCTCCGAGGGTCGGGCTTCAAACGCAGCGCCGGATCACCTGGTGGGTGGGACCGCGGGCGTCGGCAGGTTCTTCGGATCGGTTCTGTAAATTTATTAGATTTCATTAAAGGAACTGATCACCAGAGAGAACTTTAAAACCTTCTAATAATGATCTAAACCCCTGTTAAAGTCAGCTTTCCTGCTTTACGTCAGGAAGGATTGCTGAATAGTTTCTGTCTTCTGCTGGATTTACTCTCATTCTGGCCAGGTTCTCCTGACAGAACCGGAGTATCTGGGTCAGGTGTAACAAACTTCCCATTACTGAAATCAGGATCACAGAAAAACAAACTCTGATGTTCTTAAAGGAGCAGTGTTATATAAAATAGACTTTTCTGAGGTTTTTGTCGTGTTGTCCTCTCAGCGTGGCAGCCATTCTGCTGTCCAGGACGCCTGGGTGGGCTTAGCCCCGCCCACAAGACGCAGCTCCTCCTCTGAGCTGAAGCTTCCACCACGTCACAGTGCTGGAAAAAAGGAAACATGTCTGATAAGAACTGACACTTTGTGTTGTAGTTTACATTTTATCTTGGTAACATTAAATTTTTTTTCTGATAACAAATTAAAAACCTACATATGTGGGTCCAATCTGTATCTCTTTCAATCTGCAGTTTGGGGCCACAAAAAAAAAATCAGTCTGAGGGCCACAAAGGGCCCCCAGACCACACTTTGGATGCCCCAGCTCTAATGAAACACAGTTATTTTTAATATTTGTTCTGACCTTTGTTTGTTTTATTTAAATAAATCCTCCTCTCTTAATTCATTGTTTTAGTTTTAGAGTCTGTTTGGGTTTTAATTTGCGTTTAAAACCTTCAACCTAAAATCTCGTCTCGGTCCATAGAGGTGTGCGACGTGACGTGTGTGTCGTGTGTTACATGTGTCAGGTATGACGTGTGTGACGTGTGTTACATGTGTCGGGTATGAGTGTGTGACATGTCGTGGGTATGTCTAGGTAATGAGTGTGTTACATGTGTCTGTGTTGACGTGTGTGACGTGCTGGTGTGACGTGTGTTACATGTGTTGGTATGACGTGTGTTACATGTCGGATGACGTGTGGACATGTATGTTGTATGACGTGGTTACATGTGTCTGGTATGACGGGTTCATGTGCGGGTATGACGTGTGTGTTACATGTTGTCTCGGGTATATGACGTGTGTTACATGTGTCGGTATGACGTTGTGTGTACATGTGTTGGTATGACGTGTATGTGTCGGGTATGACGTGTGTACATGTGTCGGGTATGACGTTGTGTACATGTGTCGGGTATGACTGTGTGACATGTGTCGGTATGACGTTGTGTACATGTGTCGGGTATGACGTGTGGTGACATGTGTCGGGTATGACGTGTGTGTGACATGGGTTGGGTACATGGCGGTATGACGTGTGTTACATGTGTCGGGTATGACGTGATGTGTTACATGTGTCGGGTATGACGTGTTGGTTGTTAATGTGTGTGTATGACGTGTCGTGTATGTCGTGGTATGTACGTATGGTGGTTACATGTGTCTGGTATATGACGTGTGTGACGTGTTTAATGTGTCGGGTATGACGTGTTTACATGTCGTGAGTGTTGACGTGTTGACATGTGTCGGGTATGACGTGTGTTGACATGTGTCGGGTATGACGTGTGTGACATGTGTCTGGTATATGACGTGTGATGACTGTGTGTCGTGTATCGTGTCCGGTATGACGTGATGTGCATGTGTGTATGTGTTGACGTGTGTAATGTGTCTGGTATGACTGTGTTACATGTGTCGGTTGGACGTGTTACATGTGTCGTATGACGTTGTTACATGTGTCGTAGTGTGGTATGCAGTCGGGTATGACGTGTGTTATGTCTGGTATGACGTGTCGTTGTTACATGTGTCGGTATGACGTGTGTTACATGTGTCGGTATGACGTGTGTGACATGTGTCGGTTGATGTGTTACATGGTGTGTATGACGTGTTGACAGTGTGTTGACGTGTGTACATGGTCGGGTATGACGTGTGTACATGGTCGGGTATACGTGTGACGTGGTATCTGTATGACAGTGTGTAGACGTGTGTTACTGGTCGGGTTTGACGTGTTTACATGTGTGGGTATCGTGTGTATGGGATGTGGTCGTAGTTTCTATGCGTATGACGTGTGTCATTGTCGGTATGACGTGTGTTACATGTTTTGGGTATGACGTTTGACTGTGTCTTATAGGTGTGGACTGTGTGTATGTCTGGATTAGTGTCTGTGCTGGTATGAGTGTCGTTGTATGTCTGGTATGAGTGTGTTACATGTGTCGGTATGACGTTTGCTGTCTAGAGTGTGTCGGTTGACTGTGTGTGACTGTGTTGTAATGTGACGGTTGACTGTTTACATGTGTCGGTATGAGTGTGTGACATGTCGTGTGATGTCTGTTATGACGTGTGTTACATGTGTCTGGTATGACGTGTGTTACAGTCGTAGATTGACATGTGTCGGGTTGACGTGTGTACATGTGTATGTGTGTGACATGTGTCGGTATGACGTGTGTGACATGTGTCGGGTATGACGTGTTACATGTGTGTGTACTGTGTGGGTATGACGTGGTGTTACATGTGTCGGGTATGACGTGTGTGACATGTGTCGGGTATGACGTGTTGTGACGTGTGTTACATGGTTCGGGTATGACGTGTGTTACATGTCGGTATGACGTGTGTACATGTCTTAGTGTGTTACATTGTCGGTATGACGTGTGTTACATGTGTCGGTATGACGTGTGTTACATGTGTCGGGTATGACGTGTGTGACATGTCGTGTATGTCTGGTATGACTGTGTGTTACATGTGTCTGGTATGACGTTGTGTTACATGTGTCGGGTATGACGTCGTGTGTGTACATGTTCGGTATGATGTGTGGTGACGTGTGATGTCGGTATGACGTGTGTGTATGTCTGGTATGACGTGTGTACATGTGTCTGGTATGACGTGTGTGACGTGTGTTAATGTGTCGGGTATGAGTGTGTTACATGTGTCGGGTTGACGTGTGTGAATGTGTCGGTATGATGTGTTACATGTCGGTATGACGTGTGTACATGTGTCGGTATGACGTGTGTGACTGTGTCTGTGGTATGGTGTTTACATGGTCGGTATTGTAGTGTGTGTACATGTCGTGTATGTGGTATGACGTTGTAATGTCTGGTATGACGTGTGTTACATGTGTCGGTATGACGTGTGTTACATGTGTCGGTATGATGTGGTGACTGTCGTGTAGTCTGGTATGACTGTGTTACATGTGTTGTATGATGTGTGACGTGTGTTACATGTGTCGGTATGATGTGTGTACATGTGCGGTATGACGTGTGTGACATGTGTGGGTATGACGTGTGTGACATGTGTCGGTATGACGTGTGTGACATGTGTCGGTATGACGTGTGTACATGCGTCGGGTATGACGTGTTTCATGCGTCGGGTATGACGTGTGTGACATGTCGTGTATGTCTGGTATGACGTGTGTTACATGTGTTGGTATGACGTGTGTTACATGTGTGGTATGACGATGTGTGTGTACATGTGTCGGTATGACGTGTGTTACATGTGTCGGTTGGTGTGTGACATGTCGTGTATGTTGGTATGACGTGTCGTGTATGTTGTATGATGTCGTGTATGTCTGGTATGACGTGGTTCTGTGTTATGTTGTGGTGGTACATGTGTCGTTAATTGTGTGCTTGGTAGTTGTATGCGTGTGTTACATGTGTTGGTATGACGTGTGTGAGTGTGTTACATGTGTCGGGTTATGGGACTTGTGGATGGTACATGTTCGGTAGAGTGTGTCGTGGGTATGTGACATGTGTCGGTATGACGTGTGTGACATGTGTCTGGTATGACGTGTGTGACGTGTGTTACATGGTCGGGTATGACGTGTTACATGCGTCGGGTATGACGTGTGTGACTGTCGGTATGTCTGGTATGGTTGACGTGCTGTTACTGTGTTCTGGTGGTATGACGTGTGTTACATGTGTCTGGTTGACTTGTGACGTGTGTTACATGTGTCGGGTATGACGGTGTGACATTTGTCGGTATGTGTTGACATGTGTCGGTATGCGGTTGAGTGTTGTGTAATGTCGGTATGATTGTGACATGTGTCGGGTATGACGTGTGTGACATGTGTTGGTATGGTGTGTGAGTGTGTTACATGCGTGGGTTGATGTTGTTACATGGTCGGTATGTGTGTGACATTCGTGTGTCTGGTATGACGTGTGTTACATGTGTCGGTATGACGTGTGTGACGTGTGTTACATGTGTCGGTATGATGTGTGTGACATGTGTGTTGTCTGGTATGACGTGTGTTACATGTGTCTGGTATGAGTGTGTGACGTGTGTTCTGTGTCGGATGATGTGTGACATTTGTCGGGTATGACGTGTGTGACATGTGTCGGGTATGAGTGTGTGACATGTGGGGTTGCGTGTGTGCATGTGTTGGTATGCGTTGTGACGTGTGTTACATGGTCGGGTATGAGTGTGTTACATGCGTCGGGTATGACGTGTGTGACATGTGTGTATGTTGGTATGACGTGTGTTACATGTGTCTGGTATGACGTGTGTACATGTGTCGGGTATTTGTCGGTTGACGTGTGTGATTTGTATGACGTGTGTACTGTGTCGTTGCGTGTGTGACGTGTGTTACATGGTCGGGTTGTGTTCATGGGTTAGTGTGTGACATGTCGTGTATGTCTGGTATGACGTGTGTTACATGTGTCTGGTATGACGTGTTTGTTACATGTGTCGGGTATGACGGTGTTACATTGTCGGGTATGACGTGTGTACATGTGTCGGGTATGGTGTGTGACATTCGTGTTGGTATGCGTGTGTGTAGCTGTATGTGTCGGTATGTTGGTTTGACGTGTGTTACATGTGTCTGGTATGTGACGTGTGTGACGTGTGTTTACATGGTGGTTGGTATGAGTGTGTGTACATGTGTCGGGTATGACTGTGTGACATGTGTCGGGTTTATGACGTGTGACATGTGTCTGGTGGTATGACGTGTGTTACATGGTCGTGGTGATACGTGTGTACATGTGTCTGGTATGACGTGTGTGGACGTGTGTTACATGGTCGGGTATGACGTGTTTGTACATGTTCGTGGGTTATGACGTGTGTGTGACATGTCGTGTATGTCTGGTATGACGTGTGTTACATGTGTCTGGTATGACGTGTGTTACATGTGTCGGTATGACGTGTGTGACTGTGTACATGTGTTTCTGGTAGTGGTTGTTACATGTGTCGGGTATGACGTGTGTGACATGTGTCGGTATGACGTGTGTGACATGTGTCGGGTATGACGTGTGTGACATGTGTCGGGTATGACGTGTTGGTGAGCATGTGTCTGGTATGACGTGTGTGACGTGTGTTACATGCGTCGGGTATGACGTGTTTACATGCGTCGGGTATGAGTGTGTGACATGTCGTGTATGTCTGGTATGACGTGTGTTACATGTGTCTGGTATGACGTGTGTTACATGTGTCGGGTATGACGTGTGTTACATGTGTGGTATGAGTGGTGACATGTGTGTATGTCGGTATGACTGTCGTCGTTAGTGTGTATGTCGTATGAGTGTCGTGTATGTCTGGTATGACGTGTGTACATGTGTCTGGTATGACGTGTGTTACATGGTGGGGTGTATGACGTGTGTGACGTTGTGTTACATGTGTCGGGTATGTTGTGTTGACATGTCGTGTATGTCTGGTATGACGTGTGTTACATGTGTCTGGTATGACGTGTGTGACGTGTGTTACATGTGTCGGGTATGACGTGTGTGACATTTGTCGGTATTGACGTAGTGCGACATGTGTCGGGTTGAGTGTGTACATGTGTCGGGTATGACGTGTGTGACATGTGTCGGGTATGACGTGTGGACATGTGTCTGGTATGACGTGTGTGGACATGTGTGGGTATGACGTGTGTGACATGTGTCGGGTATGACGTGTGTGACATGTGTCGGGTATGTCTGTGACGTGTGTTACATGTGTTCGGTATGACGTGTGTGACATGGTCGGTACATGGTTGTATGACGTGTGTATGTGTGTTGGTGTGACGTGTGGGTATGAGGTTAATGTGGATGTTTGAGTGTGTATACGTGTGATGTGTTTGGCGGTATGTGGTTACATGGGGATGATTGAATGGTGTATGACGTGTGTTAATGCGGGTAGTGTGTACTGTGTTTGTATGACTGTGTTACATGTGTGTATGATTGTACATGTGTCGGTATGGTGTGTGCATTGGGTATGACGTGGTGATGTCTGTTGAGTGGTAATGTGTTGGTATGACGTGTGTATGTGTGGTTACGTGGTACATGTTTGATGGTGACATGTGTGTAGTTGGTTGACTGTGTTAATGTGTGTATGAGTGTGTACTGTGTGTTGACGGACATTGGTATAGTGGTGAATTGTGGGTATGGTGTGTAATGGTGGGTTGACGTTGTGATGTGTGGGTGCGTGTGTTGAATGTGTGGTTATGTATGTTCTGGTTAGTGTGTATGGTTTGGTAGACGTGTGTACTGTGTTCATGTGTGGTAGTGTGAATGCTGTATGTGTATGAGTGGTTACAGTGTCTGGTTACGGTGTGACTGTGTTACATGTTCGGGTATGACGTGTGTGACTTTGTGGGTATGACTGTGTACATGTGTCGGGTATGCGTGTGTACATGTGTCGGGTATGACGTGTGTGACATTGTTGGTCGGTGTTAAGTGTGGTGACTGTTGTGGTCGTGTCTGGTATGACGTGTGTGCGTTACTTTCGTAGAGTGTGTTACATGCGTCGGGTATGACGTGTGTTACATGCGTCGGGTTGACGTTGTGTACATGTCGTGATGTTGGTATGACTAGTGTGTCATGTGTCGGGTATGACGTGTGTTACATGTGTCGGGTATGACGTGTGTGACATGTGTCGGGTATGGCATGTGTTACATGTGCTACATGTGTCGGGTATGACGTGTGTTACATGTGTCGGGTATGACACGTGTTACATGTGCTACATTTCGGGTATGACGTGCGTGACATATGTCGGGTATGACGTGTGTTATATGTGCTACATGTCGGGTATGACGTGTGTTACGTGTGCTACATGCTGCGTGTGTCATGTGTGTGTCGCCTCCCTGTCCGTCACTTTTATAATTTGTCCCTCAAACGGCGGCTCCAGCGGCGCCTCAGCTTAATTTTACATGACTACAAACACTCAGAGTGTTTCTGTGGCAGGTTTAAGGAGCCTCTTAGACTCAGAGTGTGTCCTCCCCCCGTCCCCCCCGTCCCTCACGTCCCCCGTCCCCCCCGTCCCCCCCGGCCCCCGTCCCGCCCTGCCGTATCTGTGCCGCTGCTGCAGGCTGCCTCTTTGTAGCGACGCCAACTTGGCTGCCATTCAGTCACTGCGGTGGGAAGTGTGTGTTTAAAGACGAGGTGTGTGTGCTGTCACAGGTACAACTGGAGCAGCAGGCAGGGAGGAATCCGAGAAGGAAAAAAAACGTTTTTGAAGTAATAATAAAAAACCCAACAGTGGAAGATCATGAGGGAGACACAAAACTAAAACAGGACGCTGACACCTTTGAGTTATTCCTTTTGTTCTCTGCTTTGTTTTGGCGCTCCAGATTTAATTTGACTCTTATTAATGACCAAGAAGTTTTGAATGTGGAAATCGAGGGACGTCGAACAGAAAACTCTTAACTTTTAATCCTGTAGCTTCAAAACGGAGGATTAAAGTCCGTCATCCTCACCGCTGCTGGAGTCTGAAAGAATCGTTTTTCACATTAAACATCTCTTCATGCAAAAAGAAAAAACAAATGCAGGATAGCTCATTTTTACTGCTGAAGCTATCTGGTGATTTTTGTTTTGTAAAAAGGCTCAAATCCAATAAACTGCAACTCAAAATGTTAAATAATCCGACATTTAATCTGGAAATAGAGCTCTGGTTATTTCTATCAAACTACTTCAGCAATTTTATCTTGTATTTTCACTGAAAGCCTCAAAAAATGACGTGTTCATGCAAATTTTGAAGTGTTGCCATAGAAAAAGTTGATGGAAACGACGAAATTTGAAATAATTCCCTCAATTTTGCAAACAAAAAAAAACGTTTTTACGTGCGTTTTGGTGATTTTTGGGTTTTCCAAACAAAAAAATTATTCATTTTCACATTTTCAAACACTCCTGTCCACAGATTGGTCTGTGCCTTACCAGAGGCATGAAACATGGAACAGGTCAAAGTTCAAACCTGCAGCTTACAGAGAATTAGGGCAGAACGAAGAACACACAAAAAATAAAATTACTAGAACAAAGAATAAACACATCCTAGAATGAAGTCGTAATATTTAGAGAATAGTCAGTATTACGAGAATAAAGTCAATAAAACAAGAATAAAGTTGTAATATTATGACTTTTTCCTGGTATTTTTTCTAATTTCCTCAGTGTGACCCTAACACTCCAGCTCAGAGTTCAGGACTTGGACAGTTTTTGTCACAAACCCAAAAACTTTGAGCAGAAAAAGGATTTGAGTCAGACGTCCAAACCAACAGAAATGTTTCCCAGATGTTGGTTGAGAACTAAATCCTGTAGAAACCTTAAAGCTGAGCAGAATAAACGTTAATTACGTCTGCCGAGGCTTAACGGGGGCCGGCTGGTGGAGCAGAGGGCCGGTTCTGTAGGTGGAGGGTGTCACTGCTGCTCCTTTCTCCCGTCAGTTTGGCGCTTCAGGGCAGGACGTGACCCGATGTTGATGTAAATCTCTGCGTCTCCACATAAAGGCAGCAGCTGGAATGTGTCACTGCGAGCCGCAGCGCCGCTTTGTTTCTGGATTATCCGGCTCCGTCCTCAGGAGGATTCGGGCGCCGTTTCGCCTCCAACAGAGGAGGCTGCTGCCTCATCACGAATTAAAACCTAATCTGCTGCTGCAGGAGTGAATGCTTCCTGCTGAAGCGGCAAATCTTCTCCGGGGAGAGGAGGAGGAAACAGCGAGGCGTCCCTGAGGGACTCCAAGGAACGACAGGAGCGTGAACAACCCAGAAGGCCAGCGGCGGCTGAAGATGAACGAGGAGAGTCCCCAGGCTCTTTCAAGAGAAACCCATGAATTTACACCAACTTTCATCTTCATGGACGAGTTTGAGGGCAAAACTGAGGAAAATTAAAACTATGGGTGCTGTTCACACTGCAGCCTGAAGTGACCCAAATCCGATTTTTTTGATGTAATGTGACCTGTATCCGATCTTTTCATGGCAGTGTGAACAGCTCAGGTCGGATTCTTTTAGAATGTGACTCATATCCGATATGTATCCGATTCAAATGTGACCATAACATCCAGGTCTCATTCATCCGAACTGAACGTCACTGATTCTCAACAAATCTCACTATTCTGAGTCCTGATACAGGAAGAAAAACAACAACCATGATGGACTATATGAGGATTAAGTTGTTAATATGTTGCTCCGGTTGGACAACAACTTCAAATATGTAGCTAAGCTCCACCGTTAGCCTCCATGTTTACTAACTCTGAGCTCTTCTTCTTCTATGGTGGTTGGCAGAACACTGAGAACCTGACGCTACGGCGCCCTCTACTGCGCATGCGGGACACTTTCAGGTCGTTCACACTGCAGATCCCATACAGGTCCATTTACTGGCAGTGTGAACGGACCGGCAAAAACATCGGAATTGCCAAAAAATTGGAATTGAGTCACTTCAGGCTGCAGTGTGAACGCAGCCTAAAAGAATAAAATGTTTTAAGAATAGAGTTGAAATATTATGAGAATAAAGTCATATTATGAGCACAAAATGGTGGCAAAATGAGAATGAAGTCATAATGTTTTGAGAATAAAGCCGCATGGGAATAAAGACAAAATAATATGAACGTAAAGGTGAAATAATGAGATAAACTGAGAATAAAGTCAGAATTATGAGAATAAAGTTGAAATAATACAGGAATGAAGATGAAACAGATTGTAAGAGAATAAAGTTGAGATATAATAAAAATGTCTTGGTATTAGAAGAATAAAGTCATAAAGTTAAAATAATAAAATAACCGGTGGAGGTTCAGTTCATCTGCATGTTATGAATTCAGACCAAATTGTTTCCGTTTCTTCTAAAACTCCAAAGATTTTACTGTCACCCATTAAAAACTACTGATGTTTCCCAACATGTGAGCTCACTGGTTGAACTGGGAACCAGTTTAAATCTGGGGAACCGGATTTAAACTGGTTAAATTCAGGATAAACTGGTTAAAATCATGATAAACTGGTAAAATTCAGGATAAACTGGTAAAAATCAACTGGTTGATCAAGATAAACACTTTATCCTGGTAAACCAGTTTAACCTGGTTCACCAGGAAAAACTGGTAAAATTCAGGAAAAACTGGTAAAATTCAGGATAAACTGGTTAAATTCAGGATAAACTGGTAAAATTCTGAATAAACTGGTAAAATTCAAGATAAACTGGTAAAATTCTGAATAAACTGGTAAAATTCAGGATAAACTGGTTGATCAAGGTAAACATTTAATCCTGGTAAACCAGTTTAAACTGGTTCGCCAGGATAAACTGGTAAAATTCCGAATAAACTGGTAAAATCCAGGATAAACTGGTAAAATTCAGAATAAACTAGTTAAATTCAAGATAAACTGGTTCACAGCTCGCCCGGTAGGAAGAAAAGCTCCAGATCTGACCTGGACCCGGTGCCGACAGGCCGGTTTGCTCTCATCAGCTGCTTCCTGGGACTTTTCATCCTCTGAAGTCCAGTTTTCATCGGTTTCATTAGCTGTTCGCTCAAAGTAAGAAGCTCCAGAGGAGGGAAGTGGCTTCCAGCTGAGTCAGCACCGCTGTCTGTGTCCCTCCTCAGCTCCCGTCTCTTCCTCTGAGGAGACATCCTGGCCTGGAGCAGAGAGAGCGATGGGACGCCTTGTACTGACTCAGCAGAATCAAACGCTTTGAGTTCAGACAGGAATAACTTCTGATCAGGTGATTTGGTGTTTCCACAGGGAGCACCTGGGGACAGATGGATCTTCTTCTTCTATGATGAGCCCCGTTTAGTTCGCTTCAGTCCGTTTGAATAGAAAATCTGGTTCGTTTGGAAAGATGTGGATGCGTAAAAAACCCCAAAAGTGAACTCTGGTCCGCCTATAAACCTCCGTCTGGGTCCAGGTGAAGTGAACTCTGATGCGGTTCGAATGCACATGTGAACGCCAAGCAAACCAAAAACTGCTCCATCCAAAAGCAGTGCAGGGCATTCTGGGTAAATGCGACCAAAACAAACGTGTTAAGCTAACACTAGCAGGAGAAATGGCTCAGAAATCCTCCAAACGCTAAAATCTGATGCTTTGTTTACATTTGATGAAGAGGGAAGTTGCGCTCATTGTTTTCATTGGTTTTTGCGTCGTTTCCTCCAGTGGTTAATCGTGCAGCGCCCCCACAGGCCAGGAGGGGAACAGGTTGCTCAAAAGGTTTGGTTGGTTTGAGTTGGAGCAGAGAAAGAGATGGAGCATCATCTACAGCAGATTGAAATGTAACTTTGGTTTCATCAGGTGTGAAAACACCATGTGACAAAGTGGTTCAGTTTATGTTCACCATTTGTCCCTTATTATTTTTCATTTACTTACTTTCTATATTTGGTTATAATGATTAATTTAAACATTGCCATTTTGCTTCACTTACTATCCCGGGTTTGTTTGTGTTAGCATTATGTTGCAGGATCCATCTATGCATGTTTAGGTTAAAGTTATTTCTGGATTATGGGTTAAATTTGTTTCAAGGTATATTTATTAAAATATTTGTTTTTCTTTGACTCACCATTGTTTGTCCTTGTATCTGCAGCAGGGCAGGAGTCTGGGAAGGGCCGGCCCAGTACTTCCTGATTAAATGGCTGAATGATGTCAGTAATTACCTTGCTGGGTTCTACCAATTAGAGGGTTTTTCTTTTGTGTTCATTCAAAGTAACATTTTGAGTTATCTTGTACTATGTGCTTTATTTTGCAGAAAATTTTATTATATAGGAGTTTGTAAATTGACTTGTAGTTTTGGTGTTTTTCTGTTTAAATGTTTGTTTGACCTGTTCCTTGGTGGCTGTGTCCAATCAAGCACAGGTGTGGTGCCAATTTTGTATAAAAACAGTGAGCCTTTGGTTGCTCAGGGAGAGAGAAGTCAAAGGAAAAGACCAAAATAAAAGAAATTGAAGACTCAGAAGCAATGGCTTGGACTGATTTCCTGTACACCTTCTGACCCTTGAGCCTAATCTACTTTACACACCAAAACAAAACAAGCTCACGGGTAAAACGTGTTGATAACTACCATACGGAATATTGCAGCGCAATTAGGAGTTATGATCCAGACTCAACTGATCATCACATGTTAGACACAACAACAGATAATTAGGTCCAACTGACCAGGATGGTCCTGAGGAATGTTTGACAAACAACCAACACCAGGAGTTCCCCTGATTGTAAACCCTTTATTTCATAAAAATGGCCGACTCAACCTCTGAGACGGCCTGACATGACTTCTAGGTGGAAACCTGCGTTCTACTCCTTTATCATATGAAGTCAGAGAATTGATCAAGCTAAATAAAGTTTGGGCTCTAGGGGGCGCCAACAACAGACTAAATGTCCCAAAAACACAAAGCAGAAACAACTTCCTAAAATATCCAAATCATGACTAATGAAGCCGATTTCCACAGACGCAGCCCAGTTTGGATCCCTTTTATAACAGCTCACAGCCTCTTTTCTGGTAATTTTCATGTTTTTGCAGGAGAATTTAATGTTTCTTGACTTTATTTCTTTCATCCCTTTTCTCCTTCTTATCTCAGCAGGTTTAAAAACCCAACAACTTCTTCCTTCTCAAATATATTTTCTTTCTTCTGTTTATTTTCTTATTGTTTTGTGTATTTCTGACTTTGTGTGGGACATTTTGACTGTTTCCTATTGTTTATTTTTAGGACATCAGCTTTCTTTCTCTCCAAACTGCACAAAGTTAGACTGACATTAAAATAACAGAAAGAGATGAGTGTGAAATGTCCCGTTTGGTTTGTTCAGTAACATGTTGAGGCATTAGAAGCAGAAACCTCCACAGCAGCAGCTCAGCTGATGAACGCTTCCTGAAGGTGAAACTTCCGGTTTGATCCGACTTCACATCGTTAAAACATCCCGGGACTAAAACCGGGAGAGAGTTTGTTTCACCGCGTTTCGGATCAGAACTGACGGGTCGCATCTTCTTCACGGTTTGGCCTCTCAGAGAAACCAGAAAGAGGAAGAAAGTTTTTCTCCTCATCGTCCTCCGGTCCAGGAAGATCGTCCACCTCAAACAGAAACACCGACACATTCTGACTGATTTCGTTTGAAACAGAATGAAAAGTAAAAGTGCATGAATACTGTATATGAAGAAGATTTCTGCTTTTACAGTTTATGTTAAACTGGTTTCATGTTGTTGTTTAAGCTGTCCAGGATGATAAAACCCTCTGAATGTGATTAACGTGGGAAAAAGAGAAATAAGCTTAAAACCTTTAAAACTGTGATGTTCACATGAGCAGAAATAAGTGAAATCTGCTTCAATAAGCCCAAAAAGCTACAAAAATCTAAGTCTAAGATGTTAATCTGAAACTGGTGAAAGTTTATCAACCGGATTAAAACTAAGCTGTTCTGGAGAGAGACTCTGGGAGAATGGGGCAGTTATCAGCCAACTGTTTTTGTTACTCAGATCCGAAACCTGCATCTAATATCTTCATTTATCTGGACTCTAAACAGCGACGTGTCAGTAAACCATAACGGGAAGACACAACGCGATAAAAGACAGATCTAAAAACGAAGAAATGGCTCCTAACTGAGTCTTCTGTCTGGGAGGTGACGTCTTACGGGAATGAAGGCCAGGTTTTCCCGGAGGCAGGCGTCCTGCAGCTCGCCGCGCAGAGCCGTCACATGACTGTGGTGGGCGGAGACCTCCTGCTCCAGCCACTCCATCCGGCAGCAGCAGGCCTGATGCAGCTGCAACACGACGGACAGGAAGCTCTGCAGACAGAAAGCGCAAAGTATCTACAAAGGTTTTACAGTAAAACAAAGTTCGTACAGAGTTGTACTGAAAATCCCAGTTGGCTGCACCCAAATCGGTTTTAATTCTTTTTAAACTTGGCTAGCCAGTGTTTTGAAACAGATCCTGTTCTTATTTCTGAAAATAGATTTATTCAAACAGGCCTAAAAGAAATTGAAAACTAGACCTACGACAGCGTAGCAGTGCGGCACAACGGTATTTATTTATTTTTTTGTAGAAAGAAAAAGTAGTAAAATTCTGCCAGAAACTTTGAGCATAATCTCAGAAATGTTCGAAAACAAAAAGACAATAAAAAAAATTTTATTTTTAGATTAATTTTCTACAAAAACTTGGAAATTTCTGATTTTCAAATGTCAAAAATGTTTTTTCTCGAAACATTTCTGGATGAAGTTTTTGGCAGAAACGTGCAGCTTTTGTTTCGGCTCTAACACCACATGGTAGAAATCCAGAATCCAGGTTTTGGCTCTGGATTGTGTATTTGGTAGTTCCTGCATTGCTACCTGACACGCTGCCACCTCCGGAGCTCCCATCAGGTGTTTCTCCTCGCTCACATTCAGGTACTCCATGGGGAACAGCAGGGGGCGCCGCTGAGTGGAGGCCAGACTCTCTCTGACCTGACGGACAGAGCGGCGGCGGTGTGTTAGCGGCCCGGTTTCTCCACCAGGTGGTGTGTGTGAACGCTGGCTCTGCTCACCTGCTTGCAGCTCCACTCTGCAGCCTTCAGGCAGCGAACCACAAACTGCTGCCGCCTGAAAAACCAGTAGGAAAGTCACTGTGGTTAAACTGGCGGTGACGATGCGGGCATTTCCCAAACAAGCTTTCCGCTGACGGTTTTCCCAACATAACGACGTCCTGCAGGTTTCCCCTCACACCGAGTCGGGGCGTTTCTCAGTGTCTGCCCGTTAAAAGCCGTTTGTTCCTGCCTACTGTCGCCTCATGCTTCTGGCGTGATAACCAGTTGCATGACATTTGGCATCAGAATGAAACCATTAATCTACATGACTCAGTCATGTTGCTGTAATTAGATTTCTCTTTTACTACTTTATGATAAAACCTTATTTAACCCTTTTATCTTTACTTTAGAAGCTGCATTAAGAGAACATTCCCTGTGTTGGACTGGCTGTGTAGTCAGCAGATCTTTGATTTGAACAAAAACCTATTGAAATGTAACATTTATTTGATTTCTCTTTTACTACTTTATGGAAGAAATAATTTAACCCTTTTATCTTTACTTTACCCTTCTGAAGCTGCTGCCCCCGCAACCCGATCCCGGATAAGCAGAAGAAAATGGATGGATGGATGGATGGATGGATGGATGGATGGATGGATCTTTACTTTAAAAGCTGCATTAGGAGAACGTTTCCTGTGTTGACCTGGCTGTGTAGTCAGCAGATCTCTGCATGTTTATGACACATTTCTAAGTTTGTTTTGAACCAAACCTGTTGAAATGTAACATTTAGTTTGATTTCTCTTTTACTACTTTATGATAAGAAATAATTTAACCCTTTTATCTTTACTTTAGAAGCTGCATTAAGAGAACATTTCCTGTGTTGACCTGGCTGTGTAGTCAGCAGATCTCTGCATGTTTATGACACATTTCTAATTTGTTTTGAACCAAATCCTGTTGAAATGTAACATTTATTTGATTCTTTACTACTTATGATAAAAATTATACCCTTTATCTTACTTTAGAACTGCATTAAGAGAACATTCCTGTGTTGACCTGGCTGTGTAGTCACAGATCTCTGCATGTTTATGACACATTTCTGACTTGATTTGAACCAATCCGTTGAAATGTAACATCTATTTAACTTAAGGAGGATTTTATCCTCCTCTCTGATACCTGACCGCCTCCCTCAGATGCTCCCCGGCTCTCTGCAGTTGCTGCTCCAGCTGCCTCTTCTCCTTCTGAACGCCCGCCAGCTGCTTACCCAGAATTCTCAGGGAGTTCTCCTTACGGCTCAGCTGATGGAGAGAGGGGGGGGGGGGGCGTTTAAAGGTGAAACTCTGACAGCTTCCTGTAGGTGAAGTCTCTGAGCTCTGCTCTAACGGAGCTTCAAACGCAGGGTTTCTGTCAGAAACACGTTGTTGTTGTGGATCTGTCTGGTCCTGTCTGGTTCTTACTGTCCTGTCTGGTTCTGTCTGGTTCTGTCTGGTTCTTACTGGTTCTGTCTGGTTCAGCTGGTCTGTCTGGTTCTGTCTGGTTCTGTCTAGTCCTGTCTGGTTCTTACTGGTCCTGTCTGGTTCTGTCTGGTTCTGTCTGGTTCTTACTGGTTCCTGTCTGGTTCAGCTGGTTCCTGTCTGGTTCTGTCTGGTTCTGTCTGGTCTGTCTGGTTCTGTCTGGTTCTGTCTGGTTCTATCTGGTCCTGTCTGGTTCTTCTGGTTTGTGTGGTTCTGTCTGTCTTGTCTGTTCCTGTCTGGTTCTGTGTGGTTCTGTCTTCTTCTCTCTCCTCCTGTCTGGTTCTGTCTGGTTCTGTCTGGTTCTGTCTGGTTCTGTCTGGTTCTGTCTGGTTCTTCTGGTTGCTGGTCTGTCTGGTTCTTCTCTGTTCTGTCTGGTTCTGTGTGGTTCTGTCTTTTTCTCTCTCCTCCTGTCTGGTTCTGTCTGGTTCCTGTCTGGTTCTGTCTGGTTCTGTCTGGTCTGTCTGGTTCTGTCTGGTTCTGTGGTTCTGTCTGGTTCTGTCTGGTTCCTGTCTGGTTCTGTCTGGTTCTGTCTGGTTCTTCTTCTTGGTTCTGTCTGTTCCTGTCTGGTTCTGTCTGGTTCTGTCTGGTGTCTGTTCCTGTCGTTCTGTCTGGCTTCTGTTCTGTCTGTTCTGTCTGTTCTGTCGGTTCTTCGTTTCCACCTGCTTGCTGTGGGTCGATGTGTGCTGTTCTGAGTCCAGCTTGTCGACCCGTTGCTGCAGCAGCTGCAGCTGCCGGGCCTGCTCCTGGATCAGCATCTGCGCCTCCTGCTCTCGGTTCAGAGAGAGCCTCAGCTCCTCGCAGGCCGTCTGGAACCGATCCGTCGGAACCTGAGCGCAGAAACACGGCGTCAGACCCCTGCCCGGACAGAACCCGGTCCTCCTCCAAACTCACCATCAGAACCAGCTCCGTCCTCAGGTTGGACACCTCCATCCTCAGGCTCCGCCTCTCCACCTCGGCGGAGTGCAGCCGTTGGCTGAAGAGCAGGAAGTGCTGCTGGAGGTCGGAGACCAGCGTCTGGTTGGAGGGGTGAGGGGGGGACATGAGGTCAGCAGGGGGGAGAGGTTCTGCAGAACCAAAACCCAAAGCTCTACCTTCACGGAGGAGCGCTCTGCGGTCCACTCAGCCGGACCGGAGGAAACGCTGCCAGCCGGTCGGTCCAGCAGCTTGTCCAGGAGGCGGGAGAACCCGGCGCGAGCGGCGGCCATTACATGAGGGGGGAGGAGCCTGGAGAGAGAGAGGCGGGCTCTGAGCGGCGCTTCTGATTGGACGAGGGCTCACATTAACGGGTGGGTTACTTGAGTCGGCCAGCGCCCCCTGCAGGTCGGCCATGGAGGACAGGATGACGGCGGAGAGGCTTTTAGAGCGAAGCCAGCGAGAAAAAACTCCTGCAGGAGCTTCGGGTCCTGGCAAACAATAAAACACAGGTGCAGGATGGAACGTTTAAAATAATATACATTTACAGGTAAACTGTCCCAGAAAGTGTTGAAATAAATGATAATATTGTTGTTTTGAAACAATTTTCAACTAATATAATGGAAATAGTGGAATAATAATGCAAGAACACATAAAAGATCAATAACCTTTAAATTCTAACGTTCAGCACTGAAACTGCAAGACATTTTAAACAAACAAAAAACAAAAAGTAAAAAGAATCATAAGGTAAACAAAATCACCAGACTGAAAACTGTTATCATCCAGAGAAAACATTAAATCCTACAAATAGAAATGATTGATCTTGTTTATGATGCAGATTTATTGAAACGTCTAGCTATAAGTAATAAGAACTAAACTCAAACTAAACAATATTTAACTAACAATGACTAACAAAAGACAGCAAACACACATAGGCTGCGTTCACACTGGAGCCTGAAGTGACCCAAATCAGATTTTTTTGCCGGGCCGTTCACACTGCCAGTAAATGGACCTGTTATGTGATCTGCAGTGTAAACGGGCAAACGACCTGAAAGTGTCCCGCATGCGCAGTAGAGGGCGCTATAGCGTCAGCGTTCTCAGTGATCTGCCAACCACCATAGAAGAAGAAGAGCTCAGTGTTTAACATGGAGGCTAACGGTGCAGCTTAGCTACATATTTGAAGTTGTTGTCCAACCGGAGCAACATATTAACAACTTAATCCTCATATAGTCCATCATGGTTGTTGTTTTTCTTCCCGTATCAGGACTCAGAATAGTGAGATTTGTTGAGAATCAGTGACGTTCAGGTCAGATGAATGAGACCTGGACGTTATGGTCACATTTGAATTGGATCTGTATCGATATGAGCACATTCTAAAAGAATCCGACCTGAGCTGTTCACACTGCCATGAAAAGATCAGATTCAGGTCACATTACGTCAGAAACATCAGAACTGGGTCACTTCAGGCTGCAGTGTCAAACTTCAGCACTGAAACTGCAAGACATTTTAAACAAACAAAAAACAAAAAGTTAAAAGAATCATAAGGTAAACAAAATTACCAGACTGAAAACTGTTCATCCAGAGAAAACATTAAATCCTACAAATAGAAATGATTGATCTTGTTTATGATGCAGATTTATTGAAACGTCTAGCTATAAGTAATAAGAACTAAACTCAAACCAAACAATATTTAACTAACAATGACTTCAGGCTGCAGTGTGAACGCAGCCAGAGAGCTGCGTTCACACTGCAGCCTGAAGTGACCCAACCCCGATTTTTATAATGAAGCAACGCTAAATTGTAGTGAGAACCCTGAATTATTCACGGAGGCGAACTGACCCTTCAGGGCTGCCGTACGCGGCGCCCCGCACACGCAGACGCCCCTCCTCTCCAGCCGCAGCACCACCTCGGTCGCCTTCCTCAGAGCCGTCCAGCGGATCACGGCCATCACGGCGCCCGCGCCGCTCCTCCACCTCCTCCTCGCCCTCCTGCTCCGCTCCGCCGCCTCCTCCTCCTCCGTCCGCTCGCCGCCAAGCGCGTCGGCCAGCTTCCGGACCTCCAGCTCCAGCCGCTCCCGCTCGGCCAGCCGCCGGCCCAGGACCGCCTTCTGCTCGGACAGCGAGCGCAGGCGGCCGCGGGCGTGACGCAGGGCGCCCGCCAGCAGGGCGCAGGCCGCCAGCAGGGACGACGACTCCCGCCGGCAGCGGGAGAGGTCAGAGGTCAGCGAGGAGCAGCGGTGCTCCAGGGAGGCGACGCGGTCCGTGTGGGCGCTGCACTGAGAGCGACACGCCTGCAGGAGACGACCGGCAACATTTACGATCAGATCAATATTCAAAACAATCTCCATGGTGATCAGATTGAATCAGCTGAAGCTGAAAATCTGGTGATTTTACTGATTTTACTGTTGCAGCTTTAAGGTTTGAGTCCTTGTCAAATGGCGGTTTGACTAAAGAAGTTTTAAATGTTAAAAGTTTTTATTTTTACTTTTTTAATGTCTTTATTTCTCTTTCTCACTTTTTCATTTTTTAATCTTTCTCACCGTTTATTCACTGCCACATGCCGTTTTTATTTTAATTATGTAAAGCACTTTGAAATGCCTTGCTGCTGAAATGTGCTATACAAATAAAATGTGATTGATTGATTCTAATTGATTTCATTATTTTCTAATTAGTCAAGAAAACAAATACAATGTGTTATTGTTAAAACATGATGTAATGTTGGGCATTTATTGTTAGGAACTTCATTTTATGATCACAACATTCAATAAATCAATTAATAAACTGAAACAAGCTCAATAATTTCCATCTGCATGATTTGTTGTTTTTCTCTTTCTACCAACAACCAGATGAGAAAAGTTTCCAGTCTGGACATTCGGTCTCTGCTAAATCTTTTTTATCTGGTTTCTATTCGTTGTTTCTGTTGTTTTGTTTATTTAGTATAGATATTTAAAATGTCTTCCAGTTCCAGTGTTAAATATTCATTAGAATTTAAAGTTTATTGATCTTTGAGGATCATTTCAGCCTTTATGTTACTTTAAAACTGTCTCAGAACAACAGTATGACTGCTAAGTTCTGGGTAATTTATCGCACAGCAAAATGTGACAGAACTAATTATGATCATTTAGATTCATGATTGTCACGACACGTTTAATTTGGTGTAAGGTCAGAGGTCATGATTCAACTATAGGAAAAACAGACTGGGAGAGTTCTAAGACCCAGAAATAAGTTAAAAATTAATTATGTTTAAAACCTGGAAACTTCCTATTGTCTAGTGCAAATATCTTAAAAAAATAAGACTAAACTAAGTCACAAGTAACATTTCAGCAACATTTAGGAGAATGTTTTAAGAAAAAATTCTTACTGAATACTGAACAAAAGAACCAGTTTCACTAGCAGATTATTTCATTTATGGAAAAAACATTTCTTTTTTATTAATGTTTAAGAATTATTTACTGAAATAAACTCCCATGTCTTGTTTTTTTTGTTGACCTTTGGAAGTTAAGCTGCAGTTTTTATCATGCGACTCCTAGTTTTTTATGCTTGGCTAGCTAGCGTTAGCGGCTTAATTAGCTTACGTCAAATTAAACAACAAACCGCAGAGAAACAATGAATGAAGCCAGAGAGTTTCTCAGAATGAAAGAAGATGAAGCTCAGACTTCCTGGAAACTAAAGTTTGAACAATTCGACACCTTGCAGAAATCCTGAGTTAGCAAAAAGCAGCATCAACTTCCTTCCACCAATCAGATTCTTGGGCTGAAATAATTTTCAGATCAACATTTTCTGCTCCCATTTTGTCGTTTTTCCACAGAGGAATAAAATAAAAACGTCGCTGCAGGGAGACTCAGCCAACTTCAGACCGGCTTCATCACATCTCCTGTGTGTGTGTGTGTGTGTGTGTGTGTGTGTGTCTGTCTTTGCTGCATAGAGGGGACCAAGGCCTGACAACATACTCACGGTGTGGGTACCAAATTTTTTGTGGGGACCAAAAACCTGGTCCCCACACTGTTTGCACTGAATTCAATGAAAAGAAGGTCAGGAGGATGTTCTGTCAAATTTTCAGACTAGTCCTCAAAATTCACAAAAACCAATAGTTTGTTGGGTTTTGTTGGTTTTTCCCTCCTCTCCTGTTCTCTGAAACAGGAGAGGAGGGAAAAAAATCCTCACTTATCAATTACAAATTTACAATTTTTTTGCATTCCGACTGCTTTTAAAACAACAAACTACTTTTGAAACCGTAAATAGTTAATTATTGTCCAAGCTATGAAGTGAAACACGGTGAAATTACTCTATACTTGATTCGTTTGGATTTAAAGACCCATACATACCAGACGGGTGGAAGCTCGTAGTTTGTGTTTTACTTGACTCCACCCGGGGCTGCGCTGACTTCCAGAAGAAGCGCACCTTTAAATGAACTCACAAAGAGCCCTGGGCAAAGAACCTCATCAAACGGCAGTGTAAGTAATTCCTCTTAATTTAATTGTATTTTGATGTACCGGTTTAGTTAAAAGATTTAATGGATGGTGAGACTAGCCAAGCTTCTTTTTAAAAATGTGTAAGGCCACACAAAGGCATACCACAGAAGTAAATACTTCAGTTTATGTAAACAAGATGACGTTAGCTTCCTGTCATGCAAGCTGTTTTCCTTGTCACAACTTAGTGTTCTAGGTTTAAGAGAAATTTTAGACTTCTTGATGAAGGATCACTGCCAAACCAAACCAGAAATTGTTTTATAGTCAAACAATACAGCTGTGATTCATTAACAATGTAGCATGCTAATCGACAGCTGCATTTCTTTTGATTAGTCAAAGTTTACTGTTGTTGTTTAGGTGGTCATTGGATTTGCCCAAATGTCAGCCAGTCTTTTTACAGTATTAAGAGACAATTTTCTTCTCTTCCTAAGGATGTCAAAGAACCAATTATGACTGAGGGTGTCGAGGCTGAGCATGTTGGCTAATTGGATCAAGTTCCACCCAAGTCCAAGTCCTCTAAGGAAAAGGTATTTATGTCAGAACGTCTTGTCATTGGTCTTCTAGTCCTAACAGACGTCTTAGAGATCTGTCAGTACAGTTATATTGGAAGAAAGGCAATATTTTCTTCAAATGCTCTATAAACTGTGAACTTAACAAGGAGTTATTTTGTACTTTTTTTCATGAAGAATTATTTTACATGTAATTTGATGTTTAGCTCTTTCAAATCTAATAATTAGTTTAGATAGTCCTAAATGTTTCTTTTTGGCATAGTTGTGAAAAATAGCTTTCTATGGTGAGTTAAATACTGTTATGATTCCGGTTTAGGTGCTGTACTTAACTGTTTTTAGCAGGACGGTTCTAATCAGGCATGAGTGTATTTTGCAATTTTACAAACCCCTTTAAGTATGATATTGCTTTGGTGATTTCATTTCACCATCTTTAAGTATTTGCATTACTTCAGGGCTGCATTTATTATACATGTGCTATTTATTTTGGTTTGAAAGGTCGCCAACCATGCAAGAAGGAAACTTGGGATGGAGGAGAGGTCCTTGGAGTCCAGAAACTTTTGGTGTAATTCATCAACACCTGTCGAGTTCTAGGAAAAGCTGACTGTGATAAGAGTTTAAAACAACTGCATCCTATCTCAATATCCTGCAAATGACAGCAGGATATTGGATGTCTGATGTTGGACAGAGTGGAAAACAATGAGAAGAGTGAAGTCCAGTGAGGTTTTCCTGTGTGTTGCTGACCACTCATGTAATGTATAATTTTTTACTCTTGAAAACTGGTATTGAGCTCAACCTCTTGCAGTTTGTCTTGAGGTCATTGCTCTGTCCAGACTTTCGTTTATTCGATGCTCCTGCTTGTGATTTTTTTTTTACATATCTGATTTATTTTTCTGCTGGACCTTGGTGTCAAGTGGCTCCTTTATGCCTTTACAGTCTTTAATCTCAACTTTGAGTTGCTTCTGACAATCTTGACAAATTTCTTGTCCTCACTAAAAACTCTGGAGGATCCTGTATCTCAGTGCTCAGTTTAGGTTCTATGTAAGCAGAAATGTATTTAGTCTTTCCCATTCTGAGGAATCCACTCTGAGAAGGTGGAAGATCTCAGAGTGGATTCCTGTCGATGGCCTGAAACAATTACACAAGGCTTCTTCTGCTACCTGTGACTCATCTTCTCACAGATCTCGTCATCACAGGTTGTTCCCGGATACGAGGTTTACAGTCAATTAGAAGAACACAAAATTGTGAAAAATGTTTTTCTGCAGAAATGCATGCATCATTTTAATCCCTTTATGCAACTTCTTTAAAAGAATGAATTAAACTTATCAAAGCGGTTCCAAAAAACTAGATTTTATCATATTTTGAATGCCCACTCAATTTATTTTTTGCTTGATTCCAAAGTGCAGATTTCATTGTGCATTGAGCCATAGAGGCTCTCTAAGCATGTCGAACCTCAAACTGTGCTGCAGGTACTCAGAATGTAATAAAAACTAATTAGAGTGCATTTATTTCCCCACACATCACTAAAAACCTGACAAGTACCCAAGAGCCACGTTCTTATCACGTTTGGACCTCTAGTTGGTCTTATTGCAAATTTAAAGTGACGTCTTTGTTCACTGCCCCTCTAGCAGCTGCTTCATGTTTTGCAGAGCTGAGCTACTTTCAGAAAGGGAGGGTCCCAGAAAGCATCGTCTTGTCTTTACTCCCCAGTAGGACACAAGGCTAGGTGTGTGTGTGTGTGTGTGTGTGTGTGTGTGTGTGTGCGCGCGCTACCTGCAGCTGGTTGATGGTGTGTGTGTGCTGCTGGCTCCAGGTCTCCTCTCTCTTCTTCATGTTTTCCTGCAGGCTAGACAACACACACTCCTGGCTGCGCTTCAGCTCGCGGACACACACACTCTTCTTGTCACACACACACTGCAGGTGAGCAATCTGCACAGAGAAGAAGAAGAAGAAGAAGAAGAAACCAAACTGTTGCGCTGAAACCGTGAAACGCGATGAAGCAGAAGGAAAAAAAAAAAAAAAAAAAACCCGACAATTTTGATCCGTTTTGTCTGGAATCAGATATTTTACTGCAGCAGAGACGGTCCAGCTTCACCTTCTCCTTGGCCTGATGCAGGTCAGAGGTCATCTGATCCACCTGCTCGCCGATGACGTCACACAGCTCCCTCCAGGCGAAGTCTCCCAGAGTTCTGAGGGCGCGGCCGGTCAGCAGGCCCTGCTGGTTCAGGTGGTGCAGGAAGGCCTGGCGGTCCTGAACACACAGGGAGCCAAAACTTATTCTGCACCGAGGCGGCAGAGAGGATGGAGCCCAGGAAAAGTATTCAACCCCCAACAGAGTCCAAAGGCTCGGATCAGGCAGGTTTTAACAGGAAAAGACTCACCAAAATAAGAGATAAGTGGAGAATTAGCTCTGTGGTTAACTCTGTCTTAATATTCTCTTTCAAATAAATTATTTAAAATCTGATCAATTTCAAGCAACTGGAGTAAAGAAAGTGAAGAGTTTTTCATCCAAAACACTGTAAAAAACACAAAATCTTACTAAGTGTCTTTGTCTGGTTTCCGCTGCAAATATCTTAGTACATTTTAAATTGGAAAAAATGAACTAATAAGTGACTTTTCAGCAGATATAGGAGTTTGCTTTAAGTCAAAACGTTTTAATATGGCAGGAAAAGAGCTTTATATTATATTATATTTATATTATCACATTATTTAATTTATAACAAGACATTTTTCCAACGTTATTAGATAAATAATCTGAATGGAACAAGCACCGATTCAGCTATATTAAAAATTATTGACTGGAAACAAACTCCTGTATCTTTCTGAAAAGTCACTTATAAGATAGAAACCGTTCCTCTACAGGAAGTGGAAGCGTTCCTGTACAGGAAGTGGAAGCGTTCCTCCACAGAAGTGGAAGCGTTCCTCTACAGGAAGTGGAAGCGTTCCTCTACAGGAAGTGGAAGCGTTCCTCTACAGGAAGTGGAAGCGTTCCTCTACAGGAAGTGGAAGCGTTCCTGTACAGGAAGTGGAAGCGTTCCTCCACAGGAAGTGGAAGCGTTCCTCTACAGGAAGTGGAAGCGTTCCTCTACAGGAAGTGGAAGCGTTCCTCTACAGAAGTGAAGCGTTCCTCTACAGGAAGTGGAAGCGTTCCTCTACAGGAAGTGGAAGCGTTCCTCTACAGGAAGTGGAAGCGTTCCTCTACAGGAAGTGGAAGCGTTCCTCCACAGGAAGTAGAACCGTTCCTGTACAGGAAGTGGAAGCGTTCCTGTACAGGAAGTGGAAGCGTTCCTGTACAGGAAGTGGAAGCGTTCCTCCACAGGAAGTGGAAGCGTTCCTCCACAGGAAGTGGAACCGTTCCTCTACAGGAAGTGGAAGCGTTCCTCTACAGGAAGTGGAAGCGTTCCTCCACAGGAAGTGGAAGCCTTCCTGTACAGGAAGTGGAAGCGTTCCTCCACAGGAAGTGGAAGCGTTCCTGTACAGGAAGTTCCTGAACACTCAGTGAATCACCGCTGACTCCTTGCTCAGCTCCTCTCTCAGCTCCTGGATCTCCTTTCTGCTCGCCTCCTTCACAGTCTTCAGCTCCTCCTGCAGCGCCGTTTTCTGCATCGTCCAATCAGAGGCCTCGTCCTGCAGCATCTGCTGCGCCTCCTGGTGGACGGACAGAAAAGTTCATCTTTAGCCTAAATGTCTCCCTGAAGCTTTAAAATACGTCTAGATCAGTGAGGTCCAACCATATCAGACTGAAAACTGATATTTATCTGGTCTTCATCCACATTTTGATTAGAAAACTGACATAATAATGAACATCTGTGGTACCAAAGTGGTTAAACTCAGGGGTTTGGACCCTAATCTGTCAGAACCGACACCAGACTTACGTCAACTTGCTTCTGCTGGTCTGAGGTCAGATGCTGGAGCAGCTGGTTCTCCTTGTGGAGCTTCTGGGTCGCCGCCAGCAGGTCCTGGACCTGAAGGAGAAACGGAGATCAGGGTTCTGGGCGGGAGGCGGCGGGTTGCTCTGAGTGGACCCGGTCCGGACCTGGAGGCTGGTTTCCTCCAGTCTGTGCTGCTTGGTGCTCAGAGTGACCGCCAGCAGCTGCAGGACCTCAGCAGGACTCGGTTTCCCATCATGCTTTGCGGGCTGTGTTGGGTTTTGAGCCGTGGTGCCGAGCAGGGCGGTGAGCTGCTGCAGGAAGTTGTGGAAGGCGCCCTCTGCTTCAGAATGCTGCGCTGCCGCCTGAACACAGGAAAACACGGCCGCTCTAGAGCCGGGGGTTCCCAATACGGGGGTCGGGACCCCCAGGGGGGACGCGAGACACCAAGCAGAGGGCCGGGTTGTCCAAACGTCTCCAATCTGCTCTCTGTTACCTGCTGCAGCAACGACTCCGTTTTGCCAAGTTGACTCTTCTCCTCCTCAAGCTTTTTCAAGAGGTCAGAGGTTGCCTTCCTCTCGGTTTCCAAGGCAACAGCCATCTCTGTCTGGCAGTGATTGAACTCTGTCTGCAGGCTGCATGAACATCAATGTGGGAAAAATATTATGGAAATAAATATTTAACACAAAGTAGCGGCGATAAACTGCTTAGGCATGAGGGACGACCCAGGACACCTAGCCTAACACGCATAGCAGCGTGTAGCATAGCAGGGTGTAGCTAGCATCATGCAGCCTAGCATGTGTAGCATAGTAACATGTAGCATAGCAGGGTGTAGCCTAGCATTGTGTAGCTAGCAGCGTGTAGCCTAGCATCATGTAACATAGCAGGGTGTAGCTAGCAGTGTAGCCTAGCATTGTGTAGCCTAGCATCATGTAGCAGAGCATTGTGTACCCTAGTAGCGTGTAGCATAGCAGCATAGCAGAGTGTAGCATAGCAGTGTGTAGCATAGCATGTAGCATACAGTGTGTAGTATAGCAAACATGTAACATAGCAGAGTGTAGCCTAGCATTTTGTAGCCTAGCAGCGTGTAGCATAGCATTGTGTAGAATAGCAAGTGTAGCCAGCAGTGTAGCATAGTAGCGTGTAGCATAGCAGAGTGTAGCCTAGCATTGTGTAGCCTAGCAGCATGTAGCATAGCATTGTGTAGCATAGCAAGTGTAGCCTAGCAGTGTAGCATATCAGGTGTAGCCTAGCATTGTGAAGCCTAGCAGCGTGTAGCATAGCATCGTGTAGCATAGCAGAGTGTAGACTAGCAGTGTAACATAGCAGCGTGTAGCCAGCAGTGTAGCATAGCAGTGTGTAGCATAGCAGCATGTAGCATAGCAGAGTGTAGCCTAGCATTGTGTAGCTTAGCAGCGTGTAGCATAGCATCGTGTAGCATAGCAGAGTGTAGCCTAGCAGTGTAGCATAGCAGCGTGTAGCATAGCAGCGTGTAGCCAGCAGTGTAGCATAGCAGTGTAGCATAGCAGCGTGTAGCATAGCAGCGTGTAGCATAGCAGAGTGGTCTGGCAACATAGCAATGCGACACAGCATAGCAAAAAGCTTAGAATAACCACACAGCGTAGCGTAGCGGCGTGGCGTAGCGTAGCGTGCTGAGGGGCTCACCGCTCCAGAGCGTGCTCAGTGTGAATCCTCCTCTCCCTGTCCAGGCTGTACGCTTTCTCCAGCTCTCTGAAGTGCGTGTGCAGCAGCTCCAGGTTGCTCTGCGCCTCCTTGTGGCCGGACTGCTCCACTGCCACGGCTGCCTTCAGCTCCCGAACCTGCAGCTAGGGGTCACAGAGGGGTCACAGAGAGGCCGTCAGACAGATACAGAGTCTATAAACCTCTGCATACAGCTACTACGTCTGGAGTCTGTAATTTAAACTAAAAATCACAAAATAAACAACATTTTCTATTCCAAAGCCATTTTTGCTGTTGTTAGCGACATTCAGGCGGTTAATAGTTTAAAGCCTATTATGTTGTGTTTCATGAATCTGTTGCTACCAGAGGAAACCTGATTGACTGGCACCAGCAGTCGTTTAACCTTCTGACCTCCAGGTTGCTCCTGGTCTCCAGGTGAGCCGTTCTCTCCGCCTCCAGGCGCTTCACCTTCTCATCTGCGATCTGGAGGAAACCAAACATGATCCTCCATCTGTGTCAGCCTCCACCTGCAGAGCGGCAGGCGGCGTCGGCCCGCCTCACCTCCTTCTCCCTGCCGCTCCTCTCCTCCAGCGCCTTCAGCTCTTCGGCTAGCCGACTGCCTTCCTCCGCCTCCTTCTGTCTCTCCCGCAGCAGGTCGGCCATTTTCCTCTCAGTCGCCTCCACAGCCTCTTGCTGGTCCTGCGGGACAGAACCGACCGCGGCTACATTGTCCAAATGTTTTATGTTTCTGTCTCTTTAAGAGAATTTTCTGGCCCAAAACAGAATTTCAAAGCCCGATTTCAAGTTTTATTTTGGTTTTTAGGGATTAGTAAAGGCAGGATTGAAGTGCGTCCTTATGCAGACGACGTCATGATTTAACAAGCGCTGGTTTCCTGACCTGCAGCAGTTGGTGCAGCCGCTTGTTTTCGGAGCTGAAGTTCTGGATCAGCTTGTCTCTGTCCTCCACCTCCTGCTGCAGCGCCTGCTGGTCGTTCCGCCTGGCCTCCTGGCAGAGCTGCAGAGTTTTCCGCAGCTCTGCGACGACCTGCTGCAGCTCTTCCGCTTTCTCTGCAGCACGAATAACGGTTGAACTGCTGCGGAACGTGTTTGCCGTGTGTCGCCTGGCCTGCAGGAGAGCGTCCTGCTCTTCCCTCTGAGTGCGTTTGATTCGCTCACCTCTCAGGGCGGTCCTGTCCCGCTCGAGCTCGGCGACCCGGCTGCTCTCTCTCTGGCTGGCAGCGAGCTGGAACTGCAGCTTCGCCCGCTGGGCCTCGTTGCGCTCCAGGTTGGAGCGGAAACGGGCCACCTCCGCCTGCAGGAAACACACCTGGACACACACATCATAGAAATACACCAACCTGATATTCTGGGGTAAATCACTGCAGGAAATGGAGCCAGTGGCAGAGAAAAGTGACGTAGGCTAAATAACACCCTACATGACCAACAATAGCATAAAATATGCTGCTTTTTGAACATTATTCTCATAGGAGGAGCAGTAGAAATGACTTGTGCATCCTGACTTTTCAGTTTCTACCGATCTGTCATTTTTAACCCGGCCACCGGGCGGCGCTGCAGCCTGACCTCCTTGTTGTGGCGCGCAGAAAGCTTGAGCTTGTCCTTCTCCAGCTGGTTGAGCCTCCATCTCAGCTCCCTGGTCTCCTGGCTCATCTCCCTCCCCTCTGAAGACGCCGTCCTCCGCTTCACGCTGCTCTTCATCACTCCTTCCTCTTCTCCTCCTCTTCCTCCCTCGCCTTCCACCTGCGAGCTGAAGGCGGCGGACCTGCCGAAGGAAACGCCAAACAATTCAGGTTATGATTACAGTATTTCGTTTACATTTCTAAATTATTAAATGAAAGTATTTTCAGGTCATTGCTTGCTTGAATTGATTCGATTTTATCCATTTAGAATGAGAAAAGTTCATTTTTCAGCGATATTTTCTTCCTGTTTTCATCTGTTTCAAGCATCTTCACGTTGAGATGAGTTATTGCATTCAGTAATTAAGTCTGGATTGATTTCACCTGGAGGTCTCCGGTCCTCCTCTATGCTCTCCGACTCCGGTCGGGCTCTCTGCTCCGATCCTCCGGGCCCGGCTGCATGACTCCAACACAATTCTTTTCCTTCTGCCGGCATGATCCAAACAATAAGTGGAAGAAATAGTGAAAGAGTAAAAACTGTGAGATGAATAATGTTTTAAAAACAGCAGGGGTCTGTGTCCAGACAGAAAAAAAAAAACATACAGTAAAGTGGATTAAACACAACCGGGCTGCACAGCAGAAGGTCACAGGTTCAAATCCCGGCCTTAAGCATCTCATAACTGTCCTATTATTGGTCTGACATCCATCCATCCATTCATTTCCTGCCGGTTATCCAGGGTCAGAAACGAGGCCCAGACTTTCCTCTAGGGCTGTAGTGATGCAATAATCTCACGATACGATACACGATATTCTGCCCACGATACGATATATATTGCGATATTCAGTAAACGATACAATTCAATACACATTTGCGATTTTCTGAAAGGTTTCAGAGGGACAGAGTGATTTTGGTGACATTTTGTGACTGTTATAAAGTTGGACTGAATTAATTTAACTGAAAACTGATTAAAAGCACCAACTACACAATACCTGGTTCTGGTTGGACACAGACTTAAAGTGGACAGCTGGACAAAATGAATCAAAGAAGTGGAGAGAAAACATGTTTCTTTTAGTTGAAACAGTCCAAACTGTAGCTGACATGCATTAGTAAAGTAAATAAAGTGAACCAAGTTCCTGCTCTGAATAGTTTGATTCCTTTTTAACCTGAACATCTGAAGGAATCACTCTAAGCCTGATGACCTGGTGAAGCCAGCAGTGAGTGAACAAGGTGACAGTTGGATGTTACGGTACTTAAGGATGAATATCAATTTTTTTCTAGGAAAGAAAATATCGATATATATTGTGATATCGATATTGTTATACAGCCCTAGTTCCCTCTCCAGCCACGTCTTCCAGCTCCTCCAGGAATCCCAAGACGTCCCCATCAGAGACATCGTCCCTCCAGGTGTCCTGGTCTCCCCTCCTCCCTGATCTCCTCACCATGGAGGCTCCATCCTGTCCAAATGTCTCAACTGTCTCCTCTGGACGTGGAGGAGCAGCAGCTCGACTCTGAGTCCCTCCTGATGACGGAGCTTCTCTCTCTAAGGGTCCAGCCTCCCTGAGGAGGAAACACATTTCGGCCGCTTGTATCCGTGATCTGGTTCTTTAGTCATGACCCAAAGACCATAGATGAGGGTGGGAACGTAGATCGACTGGTAAATCGAGAGCTTCGCTTTTTGACTCAGCTTCTCTTCACCACGACGGACCGGTACAGATCAATACGGACCGGTACAGATCAATACGGACCGGTACAGATCAATACGGACCGGTACAGATCAATACAGATCAATACGGATCAATACAGATCAATACGGACCGGTACAGATCAATACAGATCAATACGGACCGGTACAGATCAATACGGACCGGTACAGATCAATACAGATCAATACGGACCGGTACAGATCAATACGGACCGGTACAGATCAATACGGACCGGTACAGATCAATACAGATCAATACGGACCGGTACAGATCAATACAGATCAATACAGACCGGTACAAATCAATACAGATCAATACGGACCGGTACAGATCAATACGGACCGGTACAGATCAATACGGACCGGTACAGATCAATACAGATCAATACGGACCGGTACAGATCAATACGGACCGGTACAGATCAATACGGACCGGTACAGATCAATACAGATCAATACGGACCGGTACAGATCAATACAGATCAATACAGACCGGTACAAATCAATACAGATCAATACGGACCGGTACAGATCAATACGGACCGGTACAGATCAATACGGACCGGTACAGATCAATACAGATCAATACGGATCAATACAGATCAATACGGACCGGTACAGATCAATACGGACCGGTACAGATCAATACAGATCAATACGGACCGGTACAGATCAATACGGACCGGTACAGATCAATACGGACCGGTACAGATCAATACAGATCAATACGGATCAATACAGATCAATACGGACCGGTACAGATCAATACAGATCAATACGGACCGGTACAGATCAATACGGACCGGTACAGATCAATACAGATCAATACGGACCGGTACAGATCAATACAGATCAATACGGATCAATACAGATCAATACGGACCGGTACAGATCAATACGGACCGGTACAGATCAATACAGATCAATACGGACCGGTACAGATCAATACGGACCGGTACAGATCAATACGGACCGGTACAGATCAATACAGATCAATACGGATCAATACAGATCAATACGGACCGGTACAGATCAATACGGACCGGTACAGATCAATACGGATCAATACGGACCGGTACAGATCAATACGGACCGGTACAGATCAATACAGATCAATACGGATCAATACAGATCAATACGGACCGGTACAGATCAATACGGACCGGTACAGATCAATACAGACCGGTACAAATCAATACAGATCAATACGGACCGGTACAGATCAATACGGATCAATACGGACCGGTACAGATCAATACGGATCAATACGGACCGGTACAGATCAATACGGACCGGTACAGATCAATACGGACCGGTACAGATCAATACGGATCAATACGGACCGGTACAGATCAATACGGACCGGTACAGATCAATACGGACCGGTACAGATCAATACAGATCAATACAGACCGGTACAAATCAATACAGATCAATACGGACCGGTACAGATCAATACGGATCAATACGGACCGGTACAGATCAATACGGATCAATACGGACCGGTACAGATCAATACGGACCGGTACAGATCAATACGGACCGGTACAGATCAATACGGATCAATACGGACCGGTACAGATCAATACGGACCGGTACAGATCAATACGGACCGGTACAGATCAATACAGATCAATACAGACCGGTACAAATCAATACAGATCAATACGGACCGGTACAGATCAATACGGATCAATACGGACCGGTACAGATCAATACGGATCAATACGGACCGGTACAGATCAATACGGACCGGTACAGATCAATACGGACCGGTACAGATCAATACGGACCGGTACAGATCAATACAGATCAATACAGACCGGTACAAATCAATACAGATCAATACGGACCGGTACAGATCAATACGGATCAATACGGACCGGTACAGATCAATACGGATCAATACGGACCGGTACAGATCAATACGGACCGGTACAGATCAATACGGACCGGTACAGATCAATACGGACCGGTATAGATCAATACGGACCGGTACAGCGCCGCTTCACGGCAGACCCCCCCCCCCCCCCCAATCCGCCTGTCCATCTCCTTCTTCCCTCATTCATGAACCTAGAGACACTTAAGCTCCTCCATTGAGGCAGGATGACCCCTGACCCGGAGACGGACCTCTACCCTGTTCCAGCTGAAATACATTTAAAATATAAATACTATTTACCATAATCTGATGATCTGAAAATCAATATCGAAGTTTTCCAGAGACTCTTTGAATATAAAAATAACTAATAAAACATGGATAAGTACTTTAGATCCCATGTGAGTCTGTCCTGTTTGTGTGTTTTCTGTCCTGTTACTTGGACTCAGTCTGGTTACCAGCTGAAAAGCTCCCGACTCCATGTTGCTCCAGGCCTTCAGATGTTTTTCTGCCTCCAACCCTCTGAGGCTCACAAAGCTGGCCCAGGATTGGCTGAGGCTCACAAAGCTGGCCCAGGATTGGCTGAGGCTCACAAAGCTGGCCCAGGATTGGCTGAGGCGGCCGTTACCTTGACAACAGACTTCGAACGTCACTCCGCAGCGATCTCCATTTAAAAATCTGCGCTATGAGAATTAATCACGTTCTAACTCTGGATATAGAGCATCTATAATAAAAAGAGACTAATCTACTGAATATTTCTGATCAGCTGTTTAATTCGGCGATGATAAAGAGCTTCAAAGACGTCGCCATTTTTACCTGGAGGTTCAATGTATCCCCAATAAACATGTTGACTGCAATAACACGTTGTCTAATACTTCCAGTCGTAACGCGACATAAAATAAATCTACATACTTGAATTAATAAGTCGTGATAAGGTGAAGTTAAACGACAACACTCAAAGTTTTCGTGGATGTTTGGAACATTAAACTGATTTTTTAGCTACTAGCATCTCCTATAAACCATAAAAGTGCCTCTGGCCGCTTCCTGTCTATTAAAATGAACAGCCCGGATCATCACTGAGCCCCTGGAAGACGGAAGGAGAACTTACTGTGACATTTATCTGGGACGGTTTGAAACTCACGCCATCTTTGGCGTCCTTACGTCACTTCCGCATGAACGCGTACTTTGTCAGAGCGGCCAATCGAGCCCGTTGATACTAAACAGATCAGATATGAATTCATTGGAATCCAGTCCAATAAAAGTTTAAAACTACTTTATTTATTAAATGGGGAACTAAATTGTTGTGGGCAACAGTAGAAACTTCGGATTAAAGTGAAAATAAAGTTGGATTTTGAAACTTTATTCTCGTTTTATTTTTTTACTTTTTGTCCTGATTGTGTGTTTTTCCCGAATACTCCCGTTTTAGAAAGCCATCAATAAATAGTAGACATATTTTTTCAATGAAAACTTAATGATAAAAACTTAATAAAAAACTATAAATATAAAACTTAATATTTCATCTGTTCAGTGAGCTTTGCTTTGATGGTTTTCTAACGCAAAACAGGTGGAATGAAGATAAGAAAGGGAGAAGATTATATAAAGTTCAAAAGTCAGTATTAATTAGAAATATTAATGAGAGAAACAGAAGGGAAGAAATAATTATGACCAGATAGGTCACACCTATTTAAATGACACCTGATATTTAATAGGGAATAAGAATAATGATAAATGTGAAGGATGTTAGGTGAGAAAGAAAATGTAGAACATTTATTAATGAACTGTAGAACATATGAATCTGAAAGGAGAATCTGAACAGAATGGTTAGAAGGACAGATCAAGAATGGAGCCTTAAAGGAAGATTAGGACATGAAGGAAACAATGGATATTTATAGACTAAGGAAAGCATTATTTATTTTTCTTAAAAATACAAGATTAATAAATAGAATTTAGTAGATGTAAAGAAATGTTGCTACACACTCGTGTACAGTAGGTGGCGGTATGCACTTCAAAGTTGCTTGCAATCCGCGATAATAGAAGAGAAGAAGAAGATTTTTTTAATAAACTTTATTTCTTGTAAACAACAATACACATCCGTGCTGTGTACATATTAAAAAAACAAAACAAAAAACAAGACAAACGTAATTGCCAGGGGAAACATAAAGTACAATAGTGACAAGAAAATGACAGTCAAAATAATCTGGCATAAAGAAAATAGTACAAATTGTGGCCCATGTGCCAGAATCACAGTGAATTAACAGGAGATCATCCAAAACTGCAAGTTGACTTAAGTCCATATTATTGTTTTTGCTTTTTGATTAGTTGAAGGTTGAATAGTAAATATGTTTAAGTTCAATCAAAAAAACTGAAAAGTTTGTTTTTTTCCTCAAAAATGTACATTTATGTAGGTGAAATTTAGCTTTAATAAGTAATAAATTAGAAGAAGAAGAAGAAGAAGAAGAAGAAGAAGAAGAAGAAAGAAGAAGAAGAAGAAGAAGAAGAAGAAGAAGAAGAAGAAAGAAGAAGAAGAAGAAGAAGAAGGGCGTCTCCAAAGACATTATCTGTTAGTCACTAGAGGTCACTATCCGAGGTTGTTCTCGGAAACGCTCCTGTATTTAACCGTAGAAGAAGAAACAAAGCAAAACAACATGGCGGCCTCCACGCAGCACGTTGGAGCCACTTCTGAAGAGACAGACCCGCCCGAAAGCGTCCGAACAGAACCGAGTAACGGTCCCGGACCATCAGAATCGGAGTCGGAAAGACCGGAGGACGACGCGGAGGACGACGAGGAGCCTCCCGGCCCGAAGGTCCGCGAAACCCCGCCGGACATCCGGCTGGAGGCCATCGCCAACACGGTGGCTCTGCACCCCAGCAGGGACGTGCTGGTGTGCGGGGACGTGGACGGGGACGTGTTCGCCTTCTCCTACTCCTGTACGGAGGGCGAGACCCGGGAGCTGTGGTCGTCCGGACACCACCTGAAGTCCTGCCGCCAGGTGCGCATCTCGGCGGACGGGCTGAGGCTGTACAGCGTGTCCCGGGACAAGGCCGTCCATCTGCTGGACGTGGAGCGCGGGCAGCTGGTGACACGGATCCGGGGGGCCCACGGGGCCCCCATCAACAGCCTGCTGCTGGTGGACGAGAACCTGCTGGCCACGGGGGACGACGGGGGGACCCTGAAGGTCTGGACCGGAGACTGGACAGAAGGTCTGCTGGGGGGGGGAGTATTTACCCCCCTGCAGACCTACTGAGGAGAAGGAAAAGGATAAAAATACCAGGGCAAAGTCAGAATGTTACAAAAAGATAAAAATACAAGAAGGTTGTGATAATTCAAGTGTAAATTCATAATATCACCAGGAAAAAGTCATATTACCAGAATAAATTCATAATAATACAAGAATAAAGAAACGGGCGAGGCTTACGTGTCGGAAAAAGTCATCTGTGAACTGACGAGGCAAGTGTGAACGATCGGGCAGGCATCAAGTGTGTGTGCATGAAACTGCTGGCCACGGGGACGAGGGACCCAAGGTCATGGACCGGAGATAGAATCTGCTGGATATTTATAATACTGAGAGAATGGAAAGGTTATAATAATTACCAGGCAATCAAAGTTACAAAAAAATAAAAATACAAGAAGAAGGTTGTGATAATTCAAGTGTAAATTCATAATATCACCAGGAAAAAGTCATATTACCAGAATAAATTCATAATTAATACAAGAATAAAGTTATAATTTTACCAGAATATTAGAAAAAAATAAAAATACAAGAAGAAGGTTGTGATAATTCAAGTGTAAATTCATAATATCACCAGGAAAAAGTCATATTACCAGAATAAATTCATAATTATACAAGAATAAAGTTATAATTTTACCAGAATATTAGAAAAAAATAAAAATACAAGAATGTTGTGATAATTCAAGTGTAAATTCATAATGTCACCAGGAAAAAGTCATATTACCAGAATAAATTCATAATAATACAAGAATAAAGTTATATTTTTACCAGAATATTAGAAAAAAATAAAAATACAAGAAAGGTGTGATAATTCAAGTGTAAATTCATAATGTCACCAGCAAAAAGTCATATTACCAGAATAAATTCATAATAATACAAGAATAAAGTTATAATTTTACCAAAATATTAGAAAAAAATAAAAATACAAGAAAAAGGCGGTGATAATTCAAGTATAAATTCATAATGTCACCAGCAAAAAGTCATTATATTACCAGAATAAATTCATACTTATACAAGAATAAAGTTATAATTGTACCAGAATACTGCAAAAAAATAAAAATACAAGAAGGTTGTGATAATTCAAGTATAAATTCATAATATTACCAGGAAAAAGTCATATTACCAGAATAAATTCATAATAATACAAGAATAAAGTTATAATTTTACCAGAATATTAGGAGAATGAAGTAAGGCTGCAAATAACAGTTACTTTAGTAATTGATTCAAGTAGTCAAGTATTCTGATGATTATTCAATTAATCAGATATAAAAAATTGTCACATTCTGCAGATTTTTAATGTAACCACTTAAACCTTTTCATACAATATCAGTAATGTATTAAAATATGCAAATAAACTCATAAATTATATTTTTTTTAAACAAGAAAAACATTTTATTGCAAGACATTTTCTGTGCAGGTGTGGGACATGAGGAAGGGAACAGACATCATGGACATGAAAAACCATGAGGATTACATCAGCGACATAACTGTGGACCAGAACAAGAGGATTCTGCTCACTGCCAGGTAAAGCAGGTTTAACTGGACCTGGATCACCGGTTGAATATTTTATTTTTAAGAGTGCACACTGTTTTCTGTCATAGTTTTTCACAGTGTGTTGTTATTTTTGGGGCTTATGCAGTGCGTAGGAGATCAGCCGATTCAATGCTCATTACCAAGTTAGCTCATTTTGGCTTCTTCTGCTAAAATTAGCCAAAATGACTAATTCTAAAATTAGTTAAAATTGCTATCTAAGACACTAATGTTTGCGTACTCAATGGAATAAATAATTGTTAGTCAACTCATCCTTCTTGTCATTTTACATAATAGTTACTCTATATGCTAATGATATAGCCCAATGCTAGCTTTAGCCTGAAATAAGCATTCTAGCTTATTTTTGATACATTAGCCACATTTAGTGAACTGAACGGAGTAAGTGAATGTAAGTCCACATGCTAGTAATTCCCCACATGCTAGCTACAGAATTTAAGCTAACCATAGCATCTTAGCTAATTTTAGCTTATGTACTGATGTTTGCATAATAAATGGGGTAAGTCCATTTTGGGGTAAGTCCATTTTGGGTAATATGCTAAAGATACATTGTTAACTACTTTTGACTAATGTAAATCAGTGATTCTTGAGAATAGGGACAAAACAGGTCCTATGGATAAAGCACAAAATCTGGATGAAATATACACAAAATATAATTTTTTCAAATATCTGACTAAACTAACCTGGTCATGTGACACAACAATGTATATTTTCCCGGTATTTGCTTTTTTTTTTATTTTAAACATTGTAGTCGGTGGATGATGCCTGTAAAAGCCTTTGTCCAGGAGCAGAACTCAATACATTATAATAGTTTAAAACAATTAAAGAAATACTAAAATTATATATTATGACAATTAAGTATAAGTAGTCATATAAATAATTATAAAGGTATCAATAAATTGAATTAAAAATGATTTTTATATATTTTTCAACTCCATTGAAATTTGTCCTTAGTTTTTGTCAACAGAAATGATAAGAATGTAAAAAAAATCAGGCATTATTGGGGGGCAGCAGAACTTCTGAGGACCTCATGACCACTTCCTGTTTCTTCCTTTGCTAAGAGGCTAGTTAGCTCTGGTTAGCTTAAGGCTAGTTAGCTCTGGTTAGCTTAAGGCTAGTTAGCTCTGGTTAGTTTAAGGCTGTTAGCTCTGGTTAGTTTAAGGCTAGTTAGCTTTGGTTAGCTTAAGGCTAGTTAGCTCTGGTTAGCTTAAGGCTGGTTAGCTCTGGTTAGCTTAAGGCTGGGTTTGCTCTGGTTAGCTTATGGCTAGTTAGCTCTGGTTAGCTTGAAGTTTTCTTTAGTTTCTTTTTTCTTCTTTTTATTCCTAAGTTGTTTGTCACAAACATGATGTTTCAACACCTTAACTGACATTTTACAAAACTTTGATGAAAGTTTGTGAAATTAAAGCTTAATTTTGGTAAATTGTAAAGATTTCATGGACCTGATGAGCTACAATATGGCCTCCTTCAGATTAACATCATATAAATTGAGGTAGTTTGGCTTTTTGTCACCTCCGTCAGAGTTTCTGACTCTTTCGGAGGTTTCTGACTCTCAAATTGTTGTCAAATCTCATTTAAATGTGCATTTAATTAATGTTAATGTATTTTACATAAATTGCATTACTTCACATTTACCAAGTTTTTCATTTTACTCACTAATTTGTCACCTTCAGTTCTGTGTCAACTCCGTCAGATGGACTTTTTGTTTTAAATAATATTTATTTTGTTTCTTGAGAATCATTTGTCTGTAAAATGACTAAAAATATCACTAATAGGGCCATTAAAAATTATCTTATATTTATTTTTGTCAGATGGTGATGACAACGTTCTGGGTCAGGTTGATTAAAAATGTAATTTTAAAAAAATGTTACAACTGGGAGCCTGAACCTCAGCATCTTTACATTTCCAAAACATTATTTGTCATATTTGCATACATAAAATTAAAACCCATTTTGTCCCTATTCTCAAAAATCACTGTGTAACATTGTTGCTAATTTTAACATCAGAACCTCTGGTTGGACAGGAACCTTTTACATTTCTTCTAGTTATGACCTTTACTAGTTTAATTGTTGTTAATGTTAGTATTGTTTTTTATATATTTGTCGTAACAGTTCAAGAACTTTTACTATGTGGAACCTTTATATGAAGACAGTTTCTGCTCTTCTCTGGCCAGGTCCAGAACCAGAACATGTTGATGCTGGAGCTGTTTTTGGTTTCTCTGATTCTCTTGCTGATGTCCAATGCTGGGTCCTCAGTGGCGACGGCACCATGGGCGTCTTCAACCTGAAGCGGCGGCGCTTTGAGCTGCTGTCGGAGTACCAGAGCGGTGACCTGACCTCGGTGGCGCTGATGAAGCGGGGGAAGAAGGTGGTCTGCGGCTCCAGCGAGGGAACCGTCTACATCTTCAACTGGGACGGCTTCGGAGCCACCAGCGACCGCTTCGCTCTGAAGGCGGAGTCTGTGGACTGCATCGCGCCCATCACAGACAGCATCATGTGCACGGCGTCCATGGACGGATACATCCGGTTAGTCGAGTTCCTCCTGACAGAACTCCGGGTTTGAGGGTCTGAGCGTTAACATGGCCTCCCTTGTCCCCTGGCAGAGCCATCAACCTTCTGCCCAACCGGGTCGTCGGATGCATCGGGCAGCACGTCGGCGAACCCGTGGAAGAGATCGCCAAGTCCTGGGACGCCCGCTTCCTGGTCAGCTGTGCCCACGACCAGCTCATCAAGTTCTGGGACATCTCTGGTTTGCCCAAACTGAGCGTGGACGAATACCGCAAGAGGAAGAAGAAAGGCGGGCGGATGAAGTCGCTCTCCAAGAAGGCCCTGGGCGACAATGACTTCTTCTCTGGACTGGTGGAGGAAACTGAGACCAAAGAGGAAGAGGAGGAGGAGGAAGGTGATGACAGCGACAGCGGGAGCGACTGAGCCGGCGGACATTTTGTTCAGAGCGTGGAGAACTTGTTGATGAGTTGGTCTGAGCAATAAATGAGTCAAATGCTGGGAGAAGAAACAAAGACTGACGTCAGCCTTAATAAACTAGTCTCAGATAACTTTACTTTGTACAACTCTGATGAATCTTCATTTGGAAAATGTTGTCAAAGAAAAGTTTAAAGATTTTTGAGTATCGGTGCCCAGCGTCGGGTTTTATGGGAAAGAAACTTCTGTAGCAGACAGAAAGGAAAACTTTTTCTGCCTTTTCTGCAGACCTCAAAGCATTTTGCTGTATTTTATGTGTGATAAATACAAAGTACTTCATAACCATGAAATGAAAGCAAGATTATGCATAATTGTCAAGATATTTTACCAAATAAAACAGAAAAGTTTTGGGGGTTTTTCATGTTAATCCTTCTGAGTCATTAAATTGTAGCATTTAAGTGTTTTGGTATCAGTTTTATCCTTCTAGTGGTCAAACTGAGGCCTGTGGACCATTTTTGGCCCTTGGGAAGATTTTTTGTGGTCCCCAACTGCAGTTCAAAAATTATAGTCTTGTTTATGGAACTTTTTATTTTTAATCAGGGTAAAATTATTGACAATTTTCTTTTAATGGAAAATGTTAAGTACAAAAAAGTATCAATGTTTTCATGAACAAACTCTTCTAATAAGTGGAACCACATCCATAGAAGAGACTTTAACTGATTTAATTTGTTAAACCCAGTAAATATAGCAACCGTTTCAGTAGCTGATAGCTGAGAAAAAACTTGTTCAGTAAGCCCAAAATAATTTAAAATCTTTCTTTTACTAAAGCAAATATGCAAAAATAATTTAAAATGTTTGGATCTCCTGCAGTTGTGATCTGCTGCCCTCTGCTGTTTTTCTCTGAGATTCTGAGAAACATATTCTTTAAAAGTTTGACATCATTTTCTGGTAAAGACTAGGGCTGTATAATAATCGATATTTTCTTTCCTAGAAAAAAATCGATATTCATCTTAAGTATCGTATCATCCAACTGTCACCTTGTTCACTCACTGCTGCTTCACCAGGTCATCAGGCTTAGAGTGATTCCTTCAGATGTTCAGGTTAAAAAGGTATCAAACTATCCAGAGCAGGAACTTGGTTCACTTTATTTACTTTACTAATGCATGTCAGCTACAGTTTGGACTGTTTCAACTAAAAGAAACATGTTTTCTCTCCACTTCTTTGGTTCATTTTGTCCAGCTGTCCACTTTAAGTCTGTGTCCAACCAGAACCAGGTATTGTGTAGTTGGTGCTACACAATAGCACCAACTACACTTAGTTACACTTAGCACCAACTTAATCAGTTTTCAGTTAAATTAATTCAGTCCAACTTTATAACAGTCACAAAATGTCACCAAATCACTCTGTCCCTCTAGAATTGTTCAGAAAATTGCAAAAGTGCATTGAATTGTATTGTTTACTGAATATCGCGATAGATATTGTATCGTGGGCTGACTATTGTGTATCGTATAGTGAGATTATTGTATCACTACAGCACTAAAGACCTACTAAAATGAAATCGTATCTCTGGTTTGGACTATTTAGTCAAAACAAAGTCAAAGGTTATTAAAGATGGTCAGATGTTAGAGATTTTTTGGTATTATCATTTTGTTATTACTTATTTATATTCAGTCTAATGTTAATCAACAATAGTTAATATAGATTGTGATTTTTAGTTTAAAGTGTCTCTTACTTCTGTGTCTCTGAACTGACTTGAAGGCCACGTCTGCCTGTAAATCTTTATGTGAAACAGTTAACTGTCTATTTCCCAGACCTTAAATTACGCTTCCACAGGTGGTCTTATCACTAAATACTCCCTACTTTAGAAACTGCCTGTGTGCAGTGATAAATATTGTCTGTGCTGTCCTCCGTTCCCCATCCTCCCTGTTTTTGCTTGATAATAAAAGACGAACTGTAACCAAAGGTTTTTTAGACGCTCGGTGAACGGCTTGGAGGAGCCGTTTGTTGAGTCTTCTCCTTTTGCAAAAGCTTTGTCATAATTATTCACATGCGTTGTCTGTGGTTCTTTTTAATGAAGGTTCAAGAAAATACCCATCATCAGATATCACAGGGTTATGGGGACGTCCTGTTAATTCTTCACATTCAGCCCCAAATAGTCAGTTCAGTCAAAAACAGCATGAAAGGCTACATTTAGGCCATCGCCCTCGGTGCCAACATGAAAGTTAAATTACCCAACTATTATCTGAGATATGATCTAATACTGACACTGAGATTTTAATGGATGATAGAAAATAAAAGCGGTTTTGAAGGATGAGGAAAACTAAAAGTTACATGTTCAAAATAACTGCAGCTACTTCTAGGTACACACAGTAAAAGATGCTGGGTTATTTTCATTTATTTTCGTGGGTTGAAGCTGTTGGGTCATAGGTTGGGCTAGTTTGACCAAATATTGGGTCCAAATTCATAACTCAAGAGTTGGGTCAGAACTTTACCAGAAGTCTACAGCTTGAACTCTTCTGTTGGGTCAGGTGTTGGGTAGATTTAACCAATCGGTTGTGTTAAAGACCAGGGTTAGGGTTACCCTAACCCTTACTGATCTCGAGAAGAGTGCATACCCTTTGAGGTACCTAAATGCGGGCAGGGAACCAATCATGGTGGGCCCGCAGCCTCAAAGAGTGAACCCACAAAACCAAACCTGGAAGAAGCCACGCCCTTTGGAAGAAGCCACGCCCTTTGGAAGAAGCCACGCCCTTTGGAAGAAGCCACGCCCCTCTTCACAAGCCTTAATTTTCAACATATTGGGCTTCTCCTCTACTTTGAAATAAGACATGATAAGTAAAAAGAAGATAAAGTTTTAATGTGAATAGGATTTTATAAATGAATAGAATGTATTTCGAACACGTTTGATATTTATTTTTATGGTTATTTAAAATATTTATGATGGTAAATACATATTTTTACCCAACTATAGTGGTATAATAATCCTTATGTTGGAATACATGGAGACTGTGGCTCTGCGGGTAGAGCAGTGGTCTTGCAATTGGAAGGTTGTAGGTTCAATTCTGGCTTTCTCCTGCCACATGTTGATGTGCCCCTGGGCAAGGCACTAAACCCCATATTGCCTACTGAGCTGTGTGTGAATGTGACTCCAGTGTAAAGCACTTTGAGTGGTCAAAATGCTATTACAGAGGGGTCACACTCTTAAGCCTCCCTGGTAAGGTCTATTCAGGGGTCCTGGAGAGGAGGGTCCGTCGGATAGTCGAACCTCGGATTCAGGAAGAGCAGTGTGGTTTTCGTCCTGGTCGTGGATCACTGGACCAGCTCTACACCCTCAGCAGGTCCTGAAGGGTTCTGGGAGTTCGCCCAACCAGTCTACATGTGTTTTGTGGACTTGGAGAAGGCGTTCGACCGTGTCCCTCGGGGGGCCTTGTGGTGGTTCTCCGGGAGTATGGGGTACCGGGCCCTTTGATACGGGCTGTCAGGTCCCTGTATGACCGGTGTCAGAGTCTGGTCCGCATTGCCGGCAGTAAGTCGGGCTCGTTTCCGGTGAGAGTTGGACTCCGCCAAGGCTGCCCTTTGTCACCGATTCTGTTCATTACTTTCATGGACAGAATTTCTAGGCGCAGCCGAGGTGTTGAGGGGATCCGTTTTGGTGGCCTTAGGATCATCTCTGCTTTTTGCGGATGATGTGGTCCTGTTGGCTTCATCAGATCGTGATCTGCGGCTCTCGCTGAAACGGTTCGCGGCCGAGTGTGAAGCGGCCGGGATGAGGCTCAGTGCCTCCAAATCCGAGGGTCTTGAGCCAGAAAAGGGTAGAATGTCTTCTCAGGGTCAGGGGGGTCGTCCTGCCTCAAGTGGAGGAATTTAAGTATCTGGGGATCTTGTTCACGAATGAGGGAAGAAGGGAGATCGACAGGCGGATTGGGGCGGCGTCTGCCGTGAAGCGGCGCTGTACAGGTCTGTCGTGGTGAAGAGAGAGCTGAGTCAAAAAGCGAAGCTCTCGCTTTACCGGTCGATCTACGTTCCCACCCTCATCTATGGTCATGAGCTTTGGGTCATGACCGAAAGAACGAGATCACGGATACAAGCGGCCGAAATGGGTTTCCTCCGCAGGGTGGCCGGGCTCTCCCTTAGAGATAGGGTGAGAAGCTCGGTCATCCGGGAGGGACTCAAAGTAGAGCCGCTGCTCCTCCACGTCGAGAGGAGCCAGTTGTGGCTCGGGCATCTGGTCAGGATGCCTCCTGGACGCCTCCCTGGTGAGGAGTTCAGGTCCCACCTGGAGGAGGGGGAGACCCAGGACACGCTGGAGGGACTATGTCTCTCGGCTGGCCTGGGACGCCTTGGGGTTCCTGGAGGAGCTGGATGAAGTGGCTGGGGAGAGGGAAGTCTGGGCCTCCCTTCTGAAGCTGCTGCCCCCGCGACCCGATCCCGGATAAGCGGAAGAAAATGGATGGATGGATGGATGGATGGATGGATAGTCACTGGAAACAAAGCTTTATTTTACAACTTCAGCAAAACTCAAGCAAATCAAACAGGAGAAAATAAAATAATCACCTACAGGAAATATGTAAGCTTCAGGATTCCCAAGGTATCTAACTATGAAATAAAACACATCAAGAAAGAAAAAGGGAGTTGAAACCTTGAGACTGAGGTCTTTATGCAGCGGACCTCCGTATGCCTCAGGCACCAACTCATTTGCCCTGACTATTACAGCTTTAACTTTGTCATATGCAAGACTCTCTTCAATTGTAGGAGCTGCACATACTTCCTGTGCCTTACCAAACAGTTTGCACTTTAGCAAACAGGACCAAACTTTCTTTGGCCAGTGCAGGGCAACAGCAATGTGTTCAAATGTATTAAAGTATGTCTTCTGCTCAGATTCCCTGAATGGTGGAACTTAGAAAACAGTTTTGCTTCTGTCAAATGTGAACGGTACTGAAGTACAGGAAAGTTTCTCTGACAGATTAAAAACAGTAAACCTTCCCCTTTCAGAAATTGGAGTTATCAGTTTTTGAGAGTGTAACTCTACCAACATTGGGCTTTATGGACTCAGCAGAAAAAGGTTCAAACCATGTGAGAAAAGCTGGTGGTTTACCCCCTCTGGTTTGGCAGCAGTAGATGTCCTCACGATGTCAAAATAATCCCGGACGAGCCCCCACCAATATTACAATCTGCTCAACACCGTAAAGGTAAAGGTTTCTGGGATTGGGTGAAACACACAACCTATTAACCACTCAACAGTTGATGTCAGTAAAACGAAAGTTTATTTTACAATTGAAGCAAAAGTCAAACGCATGAGCAAAGAAAAGCTCATGTGTTAACACATGAGTTTTTATGATCTGAGGAGACCTTTATTAGGACCAACCCTACAGAATTTGACACTTCTGACGATTATGTATAACTGAAAAGACTGTAGAGTTAACTACGACTCTCTGGTCCAGCACCCAGTTGGTTCAAATCTTAACTAAAGAACAGGGCCATCTTTGTGTCAATAGGTAACTTCTTATTGGAGTGGACAGAAGTCCCAACTGGGATACCACAAGGTTCAGTCCTCGGGTCCCTCCTTGCTAATATTTCCTTGCAGACGATACATTACAATCGTAAAGTATATCAATATCATGGACCTTACCAAGCGCTGCCCAGAAACGCCCCCTAAAATCCCATGTAACTTCATGTCTCACAAACAAAGCCTTGTGGTGCTTAGTTTCTATGTTAATTTCATTTTGACTGACTCTGCAGAGTATTTCTGAGTCGATTAGTGTAGTATTTCTGCCAGATTTTCACAAAATATCAGCCACGACAATGGACAGGGGAACCAACAAGTTCAAGTCATCTTTTTTGGATGACATCAAGGTGTTTGAGCCACGATGCCTCCAACATTGTGTCACAGCTAAATGCTAGCGGTCGATGAGGAACACAGCAGATCCTCAGGCCATCAGCATAAATATAGCTGTGGACAAGATCACTGACGCCTATTGTTCCTGTAAGGCTGGGTAAGTCGGACATTCATGGTTTTGAGGGGTCGAATATGCCTAGGACTTATACACGGTACTCGGTGCTAGCGTGGCTAACATGATTAGCGTGGCTAACATGATTAGCGTGGCTAACACGATTACAGTTTAGTAAAAAGCCTTTTGAGGTGAAATAAAATCTTTAATGTATGTCAGATACAGTACACACTGCATTTTGATCTGTCCAGCTAACGCAAGGTTGTTAACAGACAGGCTTCAAGGTGTAGAAGTTGTATCAGTACTGCCATTATGCTGTACTTGGCTAAAAGGTTTTCATAATGGATGTTTATTGTTGACTTTCTTTTTTTCATTCACTAAACACAAAGAAAGCAAAGCAATAATACTTACGCCAGCAGACAATCTTTTGTTCTTATTGATCGTACGACGGTTGAGCTGCAAATGCGGTCGAGCACAAGCTTTGATCCAAGCAAGACTTTCCATTTCAGATTTTGGAAATCTGTGAATTTTAGTACCACAAATACGATCAGGATACCTGACATCGCCTGTACAGATTCCCCACTGATGCAAAAACTGTCTGCTGGTCTGCTAGTCCACAATGTACATTAGCATGAGTTTACTACAGTTGCTTGTGTTTGTGAGACGTCACGCACGTGGTAGCTGGCATTAGCCAATGAAAGGCGGCCGCTGTGGTAAGGTCCATTAGGTGACTCTTAAGTCTTAACTCATCCAAGATACTTAAAATCAATGCCTCCTTGTGCCATAACTTTCTCCAGCTGAACAGAAACAAAACACAAGTTATTAGCTTTTGACCTAAATGATCAATAATGAACCAATTTTCCACAATTTTTTGTCTTAGTTACCTTACCAGTAAACTACTTAAAAACATTTTCTGCTAAAATATTTGCAATACATCAATAAACAATGTGAAAACATATCATGACTTCACTTTTACACGGTTTCAGAAATGTATTGAAGTGTTTTTGACGTGACGCAAACACCCCCCAAATCTGTCGAAGGTTGGTACGGCCCGCCGGACGTTGGTACGGTCCAGGATGGCGGGAAAAACGTCAGCGACTACGTCACACGAGTGAATGGGCCAATATGGCGGCGAGCGTTAGAACGTAGCTTCGCAACGGGCGAAAACTGATGTTTTATTTGAACTGCTGTCGATTCGAGGAGGTTGTCTTTTAGTTTCAGGTGAGCAAACGGAAATACGAGCAATTTCTAAAAGCTCAACGACAGTTTGAGCCGTTTCCGTTCAGCCTGACTGACGGTTAGCACAGCGGCTAGCAGGGCTGAGTGCTATTTGTAAACAATGAGTGAAAATGGTGATGCAAAGCGAAACCTGCCGAGTTGGACCGAAAACCTCCTGTAGAAACAGATTATCCTGAAAACTAGGAGCCGTTGCAGCCGAGCAGGCGGAGAGACTGAGCCGTTTGCGCGGAGTGTCTGGTAAACCTCGGCTTGCTAACTGCAATTCAGACATTTCTTAAGTTAATCCGTTAACATGTAAACAATGTAAGCAGAATAAGGTCCGCAAGTAGAATTGTTAACGAAGACACAGGTGGTCACAGTGTTTTCTACACCTTTAGAGCAGATCAGAGGCAGAGAAAGAGATTTAAAATGTTCATGTAGCTCCAGGTTGGTCAAACAGCCAAACTCTCATTACTGCTGTTATTTCTGTAAACCTTTTGTTTTTGCTGAACTAAAACAAGAAACTTGACTTTAAATGGCAACAGCGTATTGAATAAACTAATAAATGACATCATAGAGGTACATACAGACTCCTAACGGTCTGTTTTTATCCTTGTAGTGAATCTGTGATCATCACTAACATCATATCTGTTTTCAGCTTCCTGGAGCAGCAGGATGTCTGGAAAACTCGGTAACCGTCTGAAGGCCGGTGACCTGGTGTTCGCCAAGATGAAGGGCTTTCCTCACTGGCCGGCTCGGGTAAACAAGCACACAACACACACACCCTTCCTCACACACAGCTGTTCGGACCTGGGATGTATAAAGTACTGAAATCTCAGAGTCTAGCAAAAGTTTAGGTTCCTCTCCAAAATATGACTTTAGTAAAAGTCAAAGTCACTGAAATGTTACTTGAGTTAAAGTCTTAAAGTATCTGAATTTTCTTGTACTTAAGTTTGGAAATTACTGTAAAAATGTATGTACTCAAGTAATGTAATGAAAAGTATAAGTAAAAAGTAAAACAAGGCAAATGCAGTTTGAATGATATTTTTTATATTTTGGTAAACTTGTCAAATACAGTTAAAGTAATAAACACAACCAAGTGCAGGCAAAATTAAACCTGCTAATAGATAAACCTGCAGCATCATTTAGTTAAGAAAATTAGGTGCTTTACCTACAAGGTTAATAACTTAACCTGCTTTACAACTGAACCAGCTTCTGACATGAACCACATATCCATATGTGGTTCATGTTGTATGGGGCTCCATTAGTGTCCGACTTTGTTGCAGTCAATCAGTAGGTGGGTCAAAACTCCAGCGTTTCTCTTTCTCGCTGTTTTGTAACAAGTAACTAAACCACACATTGAAAATGTATCGGAGTAAAAGTATGAAATTAAGTTCGGAAATATAGTGAAGTAAAAGTGAAAGTTATCAAAAATGTTCATACTCAGGAAAGTATGAAGTTCTCCAAGATATACTTCAGTAAAGTAGTGAAGTGTTTTTACTTCGTTACTATACAACACTGGTTCTGAGCTCGGAGGCTTTAACCCGTCTGTGTTTGTAGGTCTGTAAATCGGAGAACGGCTACAGGAAGCGAGTCCCGGTCTACTTTTTCGGGACCCATCAGATGTACGTAGACCCAGCAGCCAATCAGCTGCTCCCTCTGTGAGCGTCTTTAACCCGCCTGTGGTCGTTGTCTCCCCAGAGGCTCCGTCACGCCGGAGAACGTGGCTCCGTACGTCGGCAACAAGCTGAAGTACGGCAGCGGCGTCCGCATGAAGGGCTTCGCTGAGGGGATGTGGGAGATCCAGAACATGCCCGGCCTCGGCAGCAAACTCAAGGTGAGCTCAGACTCCTGTCTGCTTAACATGTATTTGATAGGTGGAGACACACAATTACACAGACAAACTGAATACACAAATCTGGGACAAACTTCCAGAAAAGTGCAGAACAGCTGAAGCACTGACTTGATTTAAGTCTGGACTAAAAACCCAGCTGGTTGGATCTGATTCTGGAAGATAATAAATGAAACTTTGAGCAAAATATTTGACGTGTAATGATGATACTTGACAAAATGTTTTTCTCGCTTGTTGACACTGTGGTGTTTTATGAAGACAGCACTGTGTGTTTGTGTGATGTTTCACGAATGTTGCAGCTTCAGCTGTGATGCTCCACTTCATATATTTACCAGTAAAATGTTATTGGATTTTTTTGTGTTTATTTTCAATGTCATTAACACAGAGTTGAAAAAGAAGTGTAAAGGATTTTCACGGTCTCTGTTCCGTTTTCTCCACAGGTTCAACCGAAGACCTGCACTAAAAAAACACCAGCAAAACCAGCTTCTTCTTCTACTACACTCTCCAAATCAACTCCTGGTTCCTCCAGAAAAACTGCTGCAGTTAAAACCCCTGATGGAAAACCTAAAGGAGCTTCTGCTCCCACTAAGTCTGAATCCAACACTAAACCTGCTTCAAGCAGAAGGACCCTGAGTCGAGCTTTGGGTGAGAAAGAAAGTTCAGAAAGATCCACAAGAACGTCGTTTCGATCGGCTCCAGGTAAAACAACCCAGACCAGAGAAGATCCAGATGCTCCAGATCGTCCTGCAGCGACACGATTCTCTTCCAGAGCGACTCCTGATCGACCTGTAGAAGGAAAACAAGGTAAAGAAACACTAGACCGTACCACAGCTACCAGGTCCTCTAGACTGGCTCAATCTGTGGAACCAAAACTAGATAAAGAAACTCCAGATCATGTCGAGGCTGTAAGATCCTCGTCTAGATTGTCTCCAGATGGAAACATGAACTCTGAGCTGCATAGAGCTCCTGCAGCTGCAGGCGGGTTGTCTAAGTCAGATCCAGGTGACTTCACACAGTTTACAGAGTCTGCAGAGCGTAGAGAGGTTAGATTAGAGTTAACCAGGTTATCGTCTGAGGAAACGGCCGAGTCCGGTCAGCGAGAAGACTCCGCATCCAGGTTAGCTCCAGAGAAACTGGACAAAGAAACAGAGAAGCCGGCACCACTCTGTCGAGATCGGCTCCAGAGTCCAAACAGGTTACAGAACCAGCAGGGCAACCGGCAGCTCCAGAGAAACCGACGGGTCCACAACCGGACCGGGAAGCAGGAGAGGTCGCTGCGGCAACGAGAAGCAGGAGGTCGGCGAGCGGAGAGCCACTGGCAGAACGATCGAGCGAAAAGAGAAAACCAACCAAGACTCAACGAGAGGTGGGACTAAAACATGACCCAAATCTAACCCTCAGGTCCTGCTCAGCTGTGGAGTTTACAGTTTCATGTTTCCTCAGGTGAGATCAAGAAGAGCTTCTTCTGCCTCTGATGGAAAACCTGCAGCAGGAAGGACAGGAAGTAGAAATCAGGCCCAGAAGGAAACGGCGAGCAGCGGCGAGCAGGAAACTGCTGGACGTCCAGTTTCCACCCGGAGCAAAGCCACGGATCTAAAGGTAACCGCCGGGATTCCATGCATCACGAAAACTGTTCCTCCTTTATTAATGCAGCTGTTTGTGGGACTGAAGTGATTGAAACGAGAAGAAGACTTCAATAAATACAATGTTTACATTTTTATTTAACTGTTTTTATTTTAAAAGGAAGCAAACGCATTGATTATGAAGGGTTAAATTTCTGTATTATCTGTTGTTCACTTGTTAGCTCAGTAATGCTGCAATCTGGCATCAGCTGTTGCTAACTAGCGTTAGCATGGACGACGCCTGCTCAGTGGTTGCTAAGCTATCACACGGTCCCTGTGTCGGTTCCTCTGCTAAACCCGGCAAAGCTGATCATGATGATTCAGTTCAGAGGAAACCTGAGAGCAACAGACCTGCAGCAGAGGACGATTCAAGAGTCACATCCAGAAACTTTTACTGCTCCTCAAATGGAACCAAGACTTAGTCAAAACGGTTGATATGAACTTTGTACATCAGTTTCAGTAACTGTTTCTTCTTCCTTTTTTACAGGCGGATTATGTGGAATATTAAAATTGACTCAAAAAAAGCTCTCAAGTTAAAGCGACTTCAGTCAGAGGCTTCCGAACCCTGCAACACAGACCTCTACAGATGACGCTGCATGACTTTATGTCTGTATCAATGAATAGAGTCGATTTCCCTTTATTAGGCCGTCAGTGGTTCCCCACAGTGACCCTGATGCTGCAGATACTAACATGGGACGGGTTCTGGTCCGGTTCTGGTCCGGTTCTGGTCGTCCGGTTCTGGTCTGGTTCTGGTCCGGTTCTGGTCCGGTTCTGGTCCAGTTAGGCTCAGTGAGTTTCATAAAGAATGAATGGAGCTGATGAAACAAATCCATTCTGTTTCCTCTGCAGTTCAGCGACATTCCCGACTTACCGCCTTGCAGGAAGAGGAGAAGAAATGCAGGAAAGCGACAGAACCAGGAGGCCAAGAGGAGGAAAGAGGAGGAAGAGGAGGAGAAACGGAGTCCGAGCAGCGAAGACGGGATGAAAGAGCAGACGGAGAGTAAAGCGTCGAAAAGAAAGATGGAGGAGGAGAAAACCGAGGAGGGAAGAGAGAAAGTAAAGACGACGAGAGGAGAGAAAGAAATGAAGAGAATAAAGATGAGAAGAGAAGAAAAATCTGAGGCAGTAAATGAGAGGAAGGCTGATGAAGAGGAGAGAAAAGAAGAAAAGAAAACATCTGAGAAAACGAATGAAACCCACAAGGAGGGAGCAGAGGAGATAAACGAGAAACACGAAGACAAGAGAGAAGAAACGAAGGTCAGGAGGACGGAGAGAGAGAGGGATTCATCTGAGGAGACAAAGAGAGGAGAGAAGGACGAGGACAAAACGGAGGGAATAAAAACTAAAACAGCTCCAAAAGAAGAGGAGAAAACTGAAGGGACGAAGACGAAGAGAGCCGAGGAGGAAGAGGAGAAACGTCAAGAAAACCAGGAAACAACGAAGACGAGGAGCGAGGAAGAAATGGAGAGAACGATGGCCAAGAAAAAGAAGAGAGAAGAGGAGAAAACGGAGAACAAAACCAGAAAAACCGAGAAAACAGAAGAAAGAGGAGAAGGAACGAAGGTCAGGAGAGCCGAGAAAGAGAGAAAAGAGGAGGAAGAGGAACGAGTGAAGACCAGGAGAGGTGAGAGTAAGGAACAGAAGGACGACAAGAAAACCAAGGAGAGAAGGAAAGGAAAGAAAGAAGAGAAAGATAAACCAGAAACAAACTTAGAGAAAACGAGGGAAATGAAGCAGAAGATGACAAAAGATGGAGAGAAAGACGTGAAGGAGGAGAGGAGGAGAGAGGAGAAAGAGAAGAAGGTGCAGAAGAAAAGAAAACATGAGGGCAAGGGAGAGGAGGAAGAAAAGAGAGGACTGCAGTCTGCAAGACGAGAGGAGGAGGAGGAGGAGGTGAAGAAGAGGAAGGATGGAGGGGAGGAGACGGCAGAGGAGAAGGAGGACGAGGTAAAGCTGCAGAAATCATGAACTGAAATATTTACAAAACAGACGAAAACACAAAGAAAAATGAAATAAAAAGTAAAACTGAAATTAACCCCAAAGTTTACAGAAACTCCAAAAACAAAGAACGATGAGGTGGAAACAGAAATGAAAGATAAATGTTTTCCTTCCACTGACTTTATCGAGTTGATTTTGACTCAGAGCCGTTCAGCTCAACACCAAACTGAAAACATTCAAAAGGTTTTTACCCTTCAGTTAAAAAAGATCAAATATTTCTCTATCACCTGCACAACAATAAATAAACATGTAATGTTTTACATTGGCTTTAATGTTTACAGTTATTAATAATTTTTCATTTTTTAAGCCTTTAAAATGGTTTTTGTTTATTCTCAGCAACAGAAGCAGGACTTTTCCTTTTCAAGCTCCTCTGTTCAGCCAGACGTCTGTCAGGAAAACAACAACACTGGATGTTTGTGGCACAAGTTATTACAAAATAAAAGTATAATAATAAAAATAAAAAAAGGCCAACTAAAGAGCTATTAATGAATTCCAGTCAGGGGCCACACAAAGTTAATCCAGGGGCCACAAATGGACACCTGTAAAAATCAAACCTTTTTAATTTCTACCTGTTTGAACCTCCAGAGGCAGGAGCAGCTGGCGGCGCGCAGGGAGAGTCTGATCGAGTCGCTGAGAGACCTGCTGAAGACGAAGGAGATGACCAAGAGCTGCCAGTAAGGAAGACGAGCCGCTCTCCGTCCGTCCGTCCGTCCAAACCGGTCCAGGGAAGGACTAACTCCTCTCTGCTGGGTTTGTGTTTCCATCAGGGACGGGGAAAGTCTGGCGACGGGAAGACGCCAACCAAAGGCGCAGAGGGCAGACGGAAAGGAGAGAAGACGGACAGAGGTGGGAAAATGTCCACCAGAAAGTCAACGACCGAGACGAAAGGAGAGAGACCGTCCAACCAAAGGACGAGTTCAGACACGAAGACGGAAGAGAAGACGGATGAAGGCGCCAGAAGAGACAAGATGGCCACCAGGAAGACAACAGCTCAGAGTAAGAAGACGAGAAAACGAGTGGAGAAGGATTCAAGGCAAAGTGCAGACAGAATGGAGAGAGGAATGAGAGAAAACCACAGAGGACAAGACTGGTGGGACGGAGGAAAAGATGTCTACCAGAGGGTCGGCTGTGGAGGTGAAGAAAGATGGACAGAAGGTAGAAAAGGACGAGACGAAAGAGCAGACCAAGAGCAGAGAGGAAGACGAGACGAAGCAGCAGAAAGACGAGAGGAAGATAATTGGAAAGATCGTTAAAGCCAGTCAGGGAACAAAGATCCACGTGAAAACCATGATGGGAGGATTGACCAAAGGACCTGGAGAGGAGGAGGTGAAGAAGAAGAAAGAGGAGGATGGGGGGAGAAAGGAGGAGGTGAAAAAGACTTCAGAGATGGAAAAAGATGAAAAAACGGAGAAGGCAGCCGAGAAGTCTGACGCTAAAAACCCAGAGGCAGAGGAGAAAAAAGCAAAAAAGGAAGAGCAGAAGAAGAACGAAGCTGAAAATAAGACTGTAAAAAAACAGGAAGAGAAGAAGAACGATGCAGAAGACAAAATGACAAGAAAACTGGAAGAGAAGAAGAAAAGCGATGCTGAAGACAAGACAGGAAAACAGGAAGAGCAGAAGAAGACGATGCTGAAGACAAAATGACAAGAAAACTGAGAGAAGAAGAAAGCGATGCTGAAGACAAGACAGGAAAACAGGAAGAGCAGAAGAAGAACGATGCTGAAGACAAAATGACAAGAAAACAGGAAGAGAAGAAGAAGAACGATGCTGAAAATAAGACTGTAAAAAAACAGGAAGAGAAGAAGAACGATGCTGAAGATAAGACAGGAAAACAGGAAGAGAAGAAGAAGAAGAATGATGTCGAAGATAAGACTGTAAAACAACAGGAAGAGAAGAAGAAGAACGATGCTGAAGACAAAATGATAGGAAAACAGGAAGAGAAGAAGAAGAACGATGCTGAAGATAAGACAGGAAAACAGGAAGAGAAGAAGAAAAATGATTCTGAAGATAAGACAGGAAAACGGGAACAGAAGAAGAAGAATGATGTCGAAGATAAGACTGTAAAACAACAGGAAGAGAAGAAGAAGAACGATGCTGAAGACAAAATGACAGGAAAACAGGAAGAGAAAAAGAAAAATGATTCTGAAGATAAGACAGGAAAACGGGAACAGAAGAAGAAGAATGATGTCGAAGATAAGACTGTAAAACAACAGGAAGAGAAGAAGAAGAACGATGCTGAAGACAAGACTGCAAGAAAACAAGAAGAGCAGAAAAACCCGGAAGGCAGGAAGGAAACTGAGGGGATGAGATTAACGCGGGAACAGAGGAAGAAACGCGATGGTGAATCTCAGGAAAAGAAAAAAGAGAGAACGAGATCACGTCGACTGGAGGAGAGTAAACAGCAGAAGAAGAACAAGGAAGAGAAGAAGAGCGGGGCCAACCGAGTGCAGGCTGCCGCTGAAAGTTTACGGACTGAATCTGCTGCCAAAGACGCGGCGCCGTCGGAGAAGGAGGGCACTGAAAGAGAGAGTCCAGCTGGGACGGATCAAGGACAGCAGAAGAAGAACTCCAGTTCGACGCTGACGGACTCGACTCTCCACCGGATCAACGGAGACCTCCGCATCTCTCTGAAGACGGACAAACCCGTAAGACAATTTTACCAGAAAAACACCACAGAGACTGTTTTAAAACTCCCACCAAAGTGACAGCAGCGTGGTGTTTCTGTCTGCAGGACATCAGGAAGTGTCTGTCGGCGCTGGACCAGCTCAGCATGCTGTATGTGACGTCTGAACACGTCCAGCGGCACAGCGAGCTCATCGCCACGCTCAGGAAGGTAAACACAGAGTCACATGACCGCCGGGGGAAGAACCGCTTACGCCACTGGGCAATTGTGCTAATAAGCAAAGGGATGTTATTAGCATAGATATTGTCTTTAAAGGGTCTTAAGGTTGCAAAAATGGCAGAAACTCTGGTTTTAATGGTTTAAACAGATTTAGTTTAGTTGGGATTGAATTTGTTTGGTTCAAAAAAGACCAAACCAAATGACTGGGAAAAGATTAGATCAGTCCCCATTTATCACAGCAGAAGCTAAAAGTTGACCAGTTCTAGTAAAAACTGGCAAAAACCACTTTCACTCTTTCTTTTTATTTAACTTTAGTTTGTGAATTAAATCTCCTAGTTATGTAAGCCTCCTTCTTTTAGGAGCTTCTATCGTCGTTCGTGGTTGTTTTGTGGTGTTTGTCCCTCTGACCGCTGTGGTCCGGTGGATGTCTAGATGCGGTACTACAGGGCCAACCAGGCCATCATGGACAAGGCCTCCATGCTCTACAACCGCTTCAAGAACGCCTTCCTGGCGGGCGACAGCGAGGAGGTGGTGAGCGCCGCCTTCCTGCGCTCGCTGCTGCAGGAGAAGGAGGAGGCGCAGCTGGTGAGGGAGAAGGAGGAGGCGAGCGAAGGAGAGCAGGAGAAGCTGGAAGCAAAAGGTAATGAAACAAAATGTTCCTGATGTCTAGATCAGTGGTTGTTAACCTGGGTTCGATCGAACTCCAGGGGTTGGATGAGTCGGTCTCAGGGGCTCGACGGAGCCTCTGCCACGGAGCTAAAGACTCACTTGTGTAAAGTCATGATGACGCGTCGCTTTGCCATCACTGGCTGCAGAGGATCACGTTACATTGCTTAGCCAATCAGAGGATCAGTTACATTGCTTAGCCAATCAGAGATCAGGTTACATTGTTTAGCCATCAGAGATCACGTTACATGCTTAGCCAATCAGAGGATCACGTTACATTGCTTAGCCAATCAGAGGATCACGTTACATTGCTTAGCCAATCAGAGGATCACGTTACATTGCTTAGCCAATCAGAGGATCATGTTACATTGCTGAGCCAATCAGAGCAGAGGAGGAGCTCTGATTGGAGGAGCTTCGCTCTCGGCTTGGATTTGAACTTGTGTCTTTATTTACTTCAGCAAAACTCACAGTTTTTACCAAACTCTGTATCTTTCATTGTTCTTCTAAATCTGCTCCTTAGTTGCATCTTTTCGGGGTTGGTGCTGCCTCTAGTGGTGTGAGGTGGTAACACAACCAATATAATTACATTACTAAATCAGAATACAGCTAAGTCTTTATTATTTATTACTAATTTTTCATTCTCTTAAGAATGTAGAGCTAATTAAATTATCTAAACCTTAAAGTGGTTCCAGTTTCTCTCGATGTTGAAACTGTGGCTCATTTTAAATAATTTGGGTCGTTCCTGGACAGTCAGATACACTTTGCTGAAAACACTGACTATATTTTGAAGAACTGTCCTCAGAGACTCTGCCTTTAAGAAGACTTGGTGATCTTGGGGTGAAACAACTTGACTCTAGTTGGGTCCCAACTCTAGTGACCCAACTATACTCTGACATTGGGTCACCCCTATGTCTTGAATTTTGGGGTGGGGGATCATATTTTATTTATCACTACAGAGAGTTCAGTGAAGGCACATATGAAAATGGAGGGTTCGGTACCTCAAAAAGGGTTAAGAACCACTGACCTAGATAATAAATATTAGAAGAATCCAAACTTGAAAACGAGATTCTCCTGAATATTCTTCCAATTTTGTTTCTTCAATTTATGGCATTTTTTAATTTCCTCGAGTTTTAATTGATCGTTTCTGATCTTTTGTTTTTAATCACTCTTTCATAAATAAAAACATTCTTTGAAGTCTCAGTGCTGTGATGGACTCAGAGCTGAACCTTTAGAGTCACATAAACACAGTTATAAAGTCAGTCATCTGTCACTGACTGATAAAATCTAATGTTTGTTGCTCGTTTTATAATTGGGGTAATTGTTGCTGAAATGTGCTTTACAAATAAACTTGACTTCAGTTAAACTACTAAATATTGATTGATTAATCTAAGTAATGATTATTCAGATTCTTGTGGCTGCTGTTAATACAAGTGAATGTAATAAATGCTACTATATTTACTACTTTGATGATTAATCTAATTGTTTATAATCATTTTTTATTCATTTGTCAAATATTTAATTTTTTTCTTTTTAAATGAGACATTTGGAGCGTTTTTTATATAAACATGTATCAGTTATTGATTGTAAAACAGAAATCAAGCTAATAAAAATAGATACATTTTGCTGCGTCTCGTTTTCAGCTCCAGTGGATTCTTCCTGAGACCCGGACCGGACCGGACGCGGACCCGCGAGGATCCCGTCCCACAGCAGCTGGTTTAGTTAGCTTGAGCTGGACGTTCACCTGCTGTATTTTACATCCTAGTGGAAACTGTAAGGCCTCCAACATGTGGTACGTCTCCCACTTTGTTTTAATTTAATCTTTAATTTCAGTCAGCAGCATTAATACCAATTTAAACTTTTAGAGTATTTAACTTTAACTAAAACACTGAGTTGCTTGTGCTAATTTGTACTTCCTGTGTAAAGTTCCTAATCTCATACTTGAACTCCTGGTGCATTTGGCCCGCTTGCCCTCAGAGAAGAGGCTGATGGGAAACGTAGTTCTTTGATTTGATTTTATTTAAACGTGTGTGAATGAAACATAAAGCATTAAACCCGGGCAGAATGTTGAGAAACCTACAGAACAGTGCTGCAGAGATAAGTCTGTGTTGTTTTTGTAAAAATCTGGACTTTATTTTTATTTTATTTTTTTTAAAGTTGCTGCTTCTTCCGATGTTTTTACTTGTTTGTGTGTGTTAGTTTTCAGTGACCTGTCTGTTACAGGCTGCTGCTGCTGCTGCTGCTGTCTTGTAAATCTGTATTTTTCTGATGTTTTTCCACAAACTTGACTGAATTAAAATCTTAATCAGAAAACTGCTGCCTGGTTTTTATAAAACATGTCCTCTTTAAACTAAGTGTTGATTTGAACCCTCTGGGGTCCCTGGACGCCTATACAAGACTTTTTTACATGCCTGCTCTGACTCTGCCTCCCACAGTCTCACTTTCAACTTGTGCTTAAAGTGCACATGTTAAACTACACACCTGTTTTTAAATTAAATTAAATATGTAAACCATATTTTTCCGAATGTCAGAGAAATGTTGAAAACTGGCTTTTCTGGGAATGTAACAGGAAATGAGCTACCAAACGTAAAAAAAGTGGAAGAAAACATTAGATTCCTTTGTTATTGGAAATCTCACATCTTAAATAATTTTGGAATATATTTTGTTGCTACGAAACGAAGTAAAGTTGTTCAAGTTGCCGTGAAAGAGAAGCGGAACGGAGTTACGACGCGAACGGAGCAGCTGCAAAGGCAGTGAGATCGCGAAATTGATGTAAAGTTACCGTTAAAAAGGTACCGAAGCGATCGGTGGCATCCACTTCGTAATTTGTTCTCAGCTTAGTGGTTTCTGTTCTGTATATAAAAGATTATGTAAAGAATGAACGCGCAGCAGGCAGCGGCACTCCGCTTTGAGCTGGACGACGGAAAAAGGGAAACTCGCAGAGGAGTCTTTGCCCCTCATTCATTGAATGTTTTGTGACCAGGAAATGCTTGAATGCAATATGACATACATTTTTTCTCTGTCCTCAAATGTACCACAAGGTGTCGGTATGTTGTTGGGAGGAGACCTGTGGTGCGAGACGCTCTGGAGAGTTTTGGAGACGGGAAGAGAACACAGCGCAGTGACTCTTTGGATTTTACTAGGAGTGTTTCGGATGAGTTTTTTAGACTATAAGTGTGTAAGTTAGAGGTCGTGAGAGTGTGTGCAGTGTTTGTAGTAGTTTTGTTAGTCTGTGTGTCAAAATAAGCCATCTCTACCTGAAGTTAAAGCGAGCTCTGATACACAGGAGCAGAAAACCCTCTTCCGTGTTTCAGCCAAGGAAAACACGTGGGGTGCAGGAAAATCTGCTCCTCCTCCAGGCCAAAAGATCCTTTTTGTTTTGTTTTCTCTGCATCTGAGGTTGCAGCAAGATTTTATTACCCAGCAGTTTTTAATCCTGAAGCCAGTGGCGCAACTACACATTTTTCAGAAAACAAATCAACTAATCGAGTTGAATTGGTTGTTGTGGGGTTTGAACTCATGACCTTGGTGTTACTAGCAACATGCGCCAATCAGCTGAGCTAACCAGCCATACACAAAGTGATGATCTTCTAATATTTTTTCAAAATCAATTTGTAAAGTACTTGATTTTCCAGCCTTTTGCTTGTGTTGATTTTATCAAGACACAGTCAGTGGCTTCTTGTGAAAACCTGCTGGATGCAGGGAGAAATGTTAAATGTTTGAACGATAAGCTCTGTGGTTCATCATTTTTACTTAAATATTCTAATTCTCATTTCTTTGTTTTATTTTGCTTGCTGGAGTCTCTTAAGATGACAAAATAAGAGATTTTTCACATCCTGATTGGTTTGTTTTATGTTTGGCACCACAAGAACAAAATGAAAGATAGTAGGAGGAACAAGAACCAGAGGCACATAAATCAAATTTTCTTTCTTTTATTTTTATTTAGCTGCTTATCTGCACACATACCTAGAACTATACACTCTAAAAAGTGTTTTTGGGCTTAAGTTCATCTTATGGACTTATTTACATTAATTTAACTTTATTCTTTTGCTTTTGCTATGCCAACTTACATTTTGTGTTCATTTAACTCAAAACTTATACTCTAAAAAGAAAATAGCTGAACCGACTTAATTGAATTGCTTCCATTGGTAACAAGTAATTCAATTAAGTTCATCCAACTTAATTTATTACGTTTAACCAATTCAATATATTCTAATTATCCATAAACTTAATTGAATTGCTTGTTACCCATAGAAGCAGTTCAATTAAGTTGGTTCAACTTTTCCTTTTAGAGTGTAAATGAACACAAATAAACAGAGTAAAACGTGTTGGATGAAGAGCTTCAAGAAAATGATAAATAAAGTTCATTGTGGTATTTTCTTAATCTATAAAGACTTTTTTCAACCTTTTCTTCTTGTTTTTATTTTAAATGCCTTATTACTGCTCTCAGTTCTGTCTACATTTTACTAAAAACTGCCAAACCTCACAAATGAATATTTTATATTTAGTCCAACCGAACTGAATTTGGGTCGCAGGAAGGAAGAAGATCAGTCAAGGTGATTCACCTGCGGCAGCAGCTCTACGGCGCCCCCTGCAGGCCACGTATGGAAACAGCAACTCTACTCCGTTCTGCTAAAATAAAGTCAAACAAAATTAAAATGAACTTGAGTAGGAATTTACCTTTTAGATTGATGATGTTATGAAGGTAATATTTAGCTCGCCTGTTTTCACCTGAGAAAGTCGCTGACGTCACTGCTGACGTCATCGCTCAGGTAAACAAGCCGGTCTCCACCTGTGGGTGCGGCTTAAGTCAAGACCTGAGAACTGTTTAAACCAGTTTAATTCACCACAGCTCGAACACACACACACACACACACACACACACACACACACACACACACACACACACACCCACTCGCCTTCACTGAACCACGGAGAAACCAAACTCTCCTTTAAAGTTCCTCCTTCAGGAGCCCAATGACAGGAAATGTAGAGAAATCGATTATATCCATTTAGCGAACAAATAAAGGTCATTTATAGTCTGATGACTCATCAGGTTGAAGAGCATCGGTTCATTAGGGAGGTAACTGTATTTCCTTCTATTTAAAGAGTTAAATTGTGAAAAATTATTAAAGCCTTTTACTCATTACTGACTTTATCTCTGTTATCTCAGTTATTTTGGAGGTGAAATACATTTTCTAGAAGCTTCTTCAGATTTCCACAGACAGACGGTGTAAATTCAGAGCTTTGAGCGGACAGTGAACGCAGCAGAAGCTCCGCCCCCTCGGCAGGTGTCACCTACACCTGGTGCGGCTGGTTTCATCAGGTGGAGACGGATAGTAGCAGAAAGGTAAGTTTGACTGAAAACAACGATTGTTTATGACTTTTAAAGCTTCATTGTCTTTAGATCTGAGCTGATGTTGCGTTCAGGAGCGAGACGACACCTGTCTGACGTGTCTGACGTGTGTGTGACGTGTTGATGTGTGTGACGTGTGTGTGTGTTTTGCCAGGATGGCTCGCCTGGCGCTTTTCCTCCTCCTGGTTTGGACAGGATCCCAGCTGACCGCAGCTTTAGTCTGTGAGTCTCCAACTTTTTCTTATTCTCCGTAAATATCACGAAGTTTGAGTCGGAAAATAAACGTTTAACCACCGGAAAACGTCGCTGCTGCCCCTAGTGGTCAGCGCCTGTAAATACACAGGAGACGCATCTGCTGCAGCGTCTGTAAAATAAGAGAATCTTTTATTATTGTCATGTTTCTTCACTGCATTACATTCAATCCACCTTTATAATCTAACATGGAATATTTAAAAAAATAATTATTTTTGATAATCAAGTATCTAAAAGTTTTTATTCTATGCTTTATTGCATGAATAATAAGTTTTTCCAAGAGAGTTTACGTTTATAAACGTTTATATTTTGAAATGTAAATTTCAGCATATGTGAGTTTCTCTCAGTTAGTTTTGAGTTTTATATTAAAAATATATATAACCGCAGCATCATGTTGTAATGAAATAAAATTTAAGTTCAAATTTGACATTATATTAAAAAGTTGCTTTGAAAAAGTTACTTTTTTATTACTTAGATTATCAATTAAGTCTATTAAGCAGAACAGGAGATATTTTATTGTTTTGCAGGGACATATTAGTTTATGTTTATGAATAAACTGTTTATCAAAATGAAGAGCTGTGAGATTTTGAGAATCAGAGAAAAAAAAATAACGCAGCCTCAAAGGAGAAGGTTGCTAGATTAATTTAACATATTTGCAAGTAAAGAAAGAAATTGCAGGAAAAATATAGATTTTTAATGATTAAAGCTTCTGATATTAAACCTAAATTAAATCTCTGACGTTTCCATCAGGCTGAACCTGAACTGGAAGCTCCTCTCTTCTTCTTCTTCTTCTTCTTCTTCTTCTTCTTCTTCTTCTTCCCTTTTCTGCTTGTGAATGTTGGTGAACCTTCCTGTTGGACAGATTTCATCGTTTATTTGAGGAACGTCTCTTGTTTCCGTCCAGCGTTTCTTAGAAACCCAGCGCCGCTCCGTGTTTCTGGAGGCCGATTCCTCCACTGATCAGCTTCCTGAGTCGCTCTCACTTCCGGCTGCATCAAGACTTAACTTCTAGGATGTTTCAGGAACAAAAGGTCTGGTAATCTGCAGCCAAAACCTCAAAACTGTTTACAAAACAGTTTCCGCACTGTGAACTGAAAAGTGTGGCGTACATTTTTGTTCACTCCCCTCTCAGCCAATACGCTGCAGCTCCTCCTCTTGGACGTCTGAGCTTCAGCCTCACAGAGCAGCCCTCCCTTTCTGCTCCTTCAGACTAGCCAGCAGCAATTAGCAAACAGCATCATCGCAGCAATTAGCAAACAGCATCATAGCAGCAATTAGCAAACAGCATCACAGCAGCAATTAGCAAACAGCATCATAGCAGCAATTAGCAAACAGCATCATAGCAGCAATTAGCAAACAGCATCATAGCAGCAATTAGCAAACAGCATCACAGCAGCAATTAGCAAACAGCATCATAGCAGCAATTAGCAAACAGCATCATAGCAGCAATTAGCAAACAGCATCATAGCAGCAATTAGCAAACAGCATCATAGCAGCAATTAGCAAACAGCATCATAGCAGCAATTAGCAAACAGCATCATAGCAGCAATTAGCAAACAGCATCATAGCAGCAATTAGCAAACAGAATAGCACAATTAAACAGATCATAGCTGCTTCTTCTCTGGTTGTTGAAGGGGTAACAGAAAGAACACGAGTTTTTAAAGAGACAGTGGCCCAATTTCAACATGTTAAATCACAAAGTCATATTTCATATATATTTCATATATGCAGCATTTTCATAATAACTGATGTTAACATAGTTACTTGATTGTGCTATAAAATGTTTAAAAGTAGACTCAAGTTTTCCAATTCTGAATTTTTCTCTCAGTAAAATATTTTAAAAAGTTCCTGAATAATTCATAACTATTTTGAAAATATAAGTTGTATTTGGCATCGATTACGAAACGATAATGTTGTTGTTTAGAGACCGTTTACAGTAACATAATGTTAATGACACATTAATACAAGAAAAGATTCTGAAAGATCGATAAACTTTAAAATCTAATGAACATTTAACAGAAAGACATTTTAAATACCCAAAATAAAAAATTAAATCTCTAAAAACAAAATCATGCTTAAAAAATTCATCTAGTTGAGACCAAAACCCCAAACTGAAAACTTTTATCAACCGGAGAAAAACGGTAAATCGTGAAAATGTTGTTTTAAGTTATAATGTGATCAATTGGTTGGTCTGTATTCTACCCAGCATGCATTGCTTCTGCCTCCTGTAGTTGAGATCCACATCCGGGTGGTTGAAGGTCGGGCCGTCACGCTGCCGTGCCGCGCTCCCAACATGGACGACCCCGTCCGATACCTGGAGTGGAGCCGAACCGACCAGAAGATGACCTACATCATTCTGTACCGGGACCAGCGCTTCTACCCGGACTTCCAGGACCGGGCCTTCCGGGACCGGGCCGACCTGCTGGACCGGGAGATGAAGGCGGGCGAGGTGTCCCTGGTTCTGAGGAACGCCTCGGCGGCCGACAGCGGCGTGTACGAGTGCCGGGTGGTGCAGGCGGTGGGGAGCCGCCAGAGGAGATCGGTGCTGGTCGCTGAGCCCAACATGGTCATCAAGCTGAGAGTCGGCCCAGAAAGTGAGTCCGGGCCGAAGCCCTCGGGTCTGTCTGACGCTTCTGGTTTTATTTTCACTGCCGACTCTGGTCAGCAGGTCGTCTCCATGACGACGACGGCGGCGACGAAGCCGCCTGGCTCAACAGTCGGAGGAACCAGGAGGAAGAAGATGATGCTGCGTACGTCCAGCAGTACCTGGCCTTCCTGCTGCCGGTCGTCGCCGTGGCGGTTCCTCTGCTGGTTCTGACCACATGCAAGTTATTCAGGTCTTTTCTGTTGACGAGCTTCAGATCCGCCTCCAAGTGACCCGAGGAGGAAATGCTGCTGACAACTTCCTGTTGGCTGTGGAGAGGAACGCTCTGCGACACACAAACTCTAAATATTACCAAGTATTTTTAGTCCAGTTTCTCCTGAAGATAAATGAGCAAGTTTGTATGAAGAGCAAAAACTGATATTTTAATTTGAGGTTAAGATGCTGTTGGGGGTTAATTTCACTTTATCTGGTCTGTTTGTTAAAGACGTTAAGGGATCCTCAGCCTGAGGAGGTTTGATATAGAATCTTGTTTTAAGTCAATAGTTTCTTAGAACTGATTTTAAAAATCTACTGATTCTTTCACTTAAAAAAAGAACTAGTTCACTTTTATTAATATATATTAATATTAAGGAATGTCTGACCTCAAACAAGCTGCTGAAACTTCCCTGAGGTGGTTTTGTCTTATTTCAGCTCTACTAGGATATTTGCTCTACAAACCAATAAAAATACTTGTTAACATTTTGTGTTTTCCAGTTCAGTCTGGGTTTTGGTGACGCTGCTCTCTGAGCTCCTCCTCCTCTGTTTTATTTTATTTTATTTACTACATTTGGCTCAGAGAAGCGTTTCATGTTGAAGGGTAAATTAGAAACGGTTCTTTAATGATTCTGTCGGCGTCTTTCATCAAGATGCTTCTATTTCTTTGCAGTCTGTCCTCAGGTGTGGTGCCTGCTGGTTTTAAACATGCAGTAATGCAGCCACTGCTTAAAAAACCTGGCCTTGATTCGACTGTTCTGGCTAATTATCGGCCGATTTCAAAACTGCCTTTTCTTTCTAAAGTTTTAGAAAAGTTGTGTACTGTCAGCTGAAACAGATTTTAGATGACAATGGCATTCTGGAGGTTTTTCAATCAGGTTTCAAAACTCTTCATAGTACAGAATCTGCTTTTTAATGACGTCCTTCTTGCATGTGATTCTGGTAACCATGTTGTTCTGATTTTGCTTGACCTGACAGCTGCCTTTGCTACAGTCGACCGTGATATTTTATTATCGAGATTTCACCACGTTTTGGGCATTGATGGCTCTGTTCTTAAATGGTTCCGGTCCAACCTGGAGGACAGAACATTTTCAGTGAAAATTAATGACTCTGAATCATCTGCTGCTTCAATGCCTTACGGTGTCCCGCAGGGCTCAATTCTGGACCCACTGCTTTTCTCTCTGTATTTACTGCCTTTGGGTTCTATCCTTAGGAAACATTGGATTTCATTTCATTGTTATGCTGATGCAGGCGTCGCACCGCTTTGCATTCTGGGAGTTTTGTGTCTTTACTGGCTTGATAAAAATTTTTTTAGACGAGGAGATTTTTAACCGTATTGAAATCAGAAACACTTTTACTGTCGGGTCTGCTAGTTGTTGGCAGCTGAAGTGATGAAAAAAAGAGAAAAGTAGATGAATTATTGTTTTTATTGTTAGAGAAGTGGTTATTTAGCATTAAGAGGTTTTTAAACCAGATGTTACACTTGTATAAAACGGGTGAATGCAGACGGTGTTTTGAGAGTTTCTGCAGGTTTCATGCTGGTGGCTGTTTCTGTGTTTTAATCTGTTCCTGTCTGTAAACGGAGTGTCCAGCCTGCCAGCAGACATCCTGCTGTTTACGGAGGGCGGAGTGTGTTTTGTCTCTGGTGTTGATGTGAATGAGAGCTAAACAAACAGACTCAGATCCTGGATGATCTCTGTGCTCACTGGTTTATCTGCTTTGAGGTTTGGTGAAATGTCTGGTCAGATTTCAGGGATAAAAATGTGATTTCCTCCTCATGATGCTGAAGCATCTTAATGATGGGTCAACTGCTCAGCTGGAAACCTGCTTATTAAAGATAAAACATTTGTTTTCTTTGTTTATTCATATTTCTGGTGTCTAAATGACAATTTCATTTGGTTGCTGTTAGGATCTGAACACATTAAAACTTTATCTGAAACTGAAGCCTGGTTCTGCAGTTAGCTTAGCCTCCAACGTAGCATGAAGCTCCAGTGTGATGTAATCGTCCCATTCCTAATGGTGGTGTTCCACAGGGCTTTCTGTTTGGTCCCCTGACGTTTGCCTCTGATTTTCCTTCCCTTTGGTCCTAAATGAGTTAATTAAAAGTAAAACCATTTCATATTTATTTTTAAGAAATATTACATTTAAACATCGCTGCATTGATAATGTTTCACTATATTTGTTGTTTAATCAGATTTATTGACCAAGTTTTGCTCAAAATCAACAAATTTGACTCCTGTCCAAAAACCATACCAATACTTTTACTGTAAGACTAAACTAACAAAAGTCAGATTTTCTTTCTCAGTTGAGATAAGATTAATTAAAAACAGTTTTTCAATCTTATTGAAACCCTGAAGGGCAGGTGTATATTTTTATTGTTTTTCTGAAATTTAGTTTTCTTTCTTTAAGTTTTCTGAAATAAAACGTGTGAAATGTTCTTATGAATATAAAACATATTTTAATAAATGACAAGTGAAAAAGCTATAAATAGGAACAAAATTACTTTTTCTGAATTTTGAAAATGTTTTATTTTTTTATAAAATAAAACATTTTAAATAATTAATTGAAAACAACTGAAGAGATCAGATTTGGTATGTCTGCCATTAGAAACAATTATGTGAACTTTGACCTTTTACTTTCAAAATAAGAGATTATTGAATGTTTTATTTCTTTATATTTGTTATTACTAGGAGATAACATTTTTAAATTAGTATTTTTTAAGAAAAATGTACCCCCAACAATCTCATCCATTTTTCTCTTTTTTTAAACTCTTTAATCACATGTGGGCACAATGACACCGATTAAATTATTTCAGTAAAACGTTTGTATTTCCATGACTTGCGCCGCTTGTGGCAGCAAAGAGTATTGCAATAACAAACACGGGGGAATCACTCTGCTCTGAGAAGAAGGACACAGTCTCTGTCATATGATGTTAAAGTCTCTTTGTATGTGTATTTAAATGTGTTTTAACAATAAATCTTAAACCAAAAGACATGGAAGTCTCATTATATGACCTACAGAAAGAAAATAATCATATTCTGTACTGTTTTTTAAAAGATTTTTTTTTTAAACTTTTTTCAGTTTGATTAATTTTATTTGAAAAATGAGACATCAGTTTCCACTTTGTTGACCAAATACTTGATTTGCTCATTTATCAGTGGATGTGGTTTTATTTCAGGACCTCTGGTGGCTACATGGGGTATTACAGAAACAAACATCTGAATGGGCAAAATGATGTTTAAAGTATTTAAACAAAGTGCCAAAAACAGTGAGACATAGTAGAAGTGTTAGGATTGAGAACATCACTGATGGTTTTCTTCTGCTTGCCTTTTACTTACTATAATAATTTTTCATGAACAGCTAAATAGACTTTTACAGGAAGAATAATTATCTATTTAACTTTAGCATTTCTCTTGTCTTTTCAAAACTTCCTCAGATTTTTTATGTCTTTATTTAAACTCAGCTGGTTTTTCTCTAAATCAAACATTTGGTTCGTTATTAATCAGATCAGAAATATTATCAGAACCCGACCAGAAGAAGAAGAATCGCTCATCTCAACTTTCACTCTGACTTTCATTGTTTGCTTTGGTTCTGGAGAACCGGATCGCCAACAGGTTCGGGTTTAGTTCAGAGGTTTTATTAAAAAACAGTTGAATGTTCAGCTTGTTGTTTGAATATGTCGCTCCGTTGCTGTTGGATCTTCTTTTACGTTTCTGGTCTTTCTTAAAAAAAACAAAATAATTTTTAACGGTTTATTTCTTGAGTTTTTCTCCATAATGGATTAATGAATTATTACCTTTTAATACAAAGAGCCTTAATTTCTTTAATGTGTCTTTATTTGACTTGTTGAATTTAGACATATGTATTTTTTCTTTTTGTTGGTTTTAAAATAAAATATGTTTTGATTCATTCACTGTTTTCTACAGAATATGAACTTCATGACATCCAGTTTATGTCTGGTTGTTCAACAGCAGAGTAAATTTTCCTAGCGGGTCATTAATTAATTAAACTCATTTCTCTGTTTGCTCAGATGATTCTTGTTTAACTGTTTTAATGGTTAATATCAGAGACGAATAAATGAAACATTTGACGAGAATCAAAACTTGCTTCGATATATGGCTTTTGAAGTTAATCATTCTCATTGATAATTAAACTATTTATAATAAAATTAATTAGTTGAATTGGGGAAACAGTTCCAAAGAGCCATGTTTGATATTTAACTGGATGAATTCAAGGATAACAAACAATCGCTGACATGTTTGACCCCAATCTGAGAATTTATTAACTAAACGTAGCAAAAATATTCAGTGATAAATTAAATCAATCAATCAATCAATCAATAAACCTACTGAAGAAAATACATTTAGCAGGTAAAAGATTAAATTACAAATTATAATGAAAGAACATGTTTTAACTTGGTCAACTCTAAATTTGTTTACATTTAAAACAAATCTTTATTTATTCTGTTTCTGTTTTACTTTAGAGACTTTATGAAGGTTTAGATCAAACATTTCAGAATAAAGTTAAGTAGATGTCCAATAGTGAAGAGAGGTGAGAGTTCAGAAGTGATGCTCGGTGGTGACATCATCGTAATCATCATCCAATCCTTGATCAGCGAAGGCAGGTAGGTCACTTCCTGTCAGAGTGAGTTAAGGAAGCAAAACTATCAGAAAATGTCAATAAGGTCAGTCAATGACGGATTAATTTTTAGCCCAGTGATTTTTTAGAGGTTACCTGATTTTCTGCATTGATACAAAGACACCATGAGGAGAGAGGAGATGCAGTACGGACAGAAGACCAGCAGGTGGTAGAGCAGCCTGACCAGGAAGGAGGACGAGGCAGGAGGTGGAGAAGTGGGCGGAGCTAAAGTTGAAGGTTTTTCTACAGAGAGAATCTGATCAAATCAAGGCTGAAGAGAAAATGTTTTGTTCTGAAGCTGAACCTGCTGACCTTCCACAGAGATCCAGCTGGATGGAGACTCTCCCTGACCGCTGATGCTGCACTTATAGTGACCTTCATCAGAGCTGGAGACATGGAGGGTCATGTGACCTGATGGTCCATCACCAATGAAGGATCCATCTTTATAGAAAGCAGCTGGGAGGTTGGAGAAAGTCTGATCATGGCATCGTAACGTGACGTCATGTCCCTCCATCACAGGGAGGACAGGACTCTGCAGGATCACTGATCCACCTCAACACAGAGACAAACTACAGCATCTCATCCATTTACACACAGCAACACTAACTCCACAGTCTGATCTTACCAGAGACAGAGAGCTGGATGCTGCTGCTGCTGATGGGGAGGATCCAGACTCACACCAGTAAACACCAGAATCCTGTTTAAAGTTAACTAATTTACAGGTAGAACCAGATGATTTCCCCCATGGATCTCCACAAGGCTTCCTGGTTCCTCTGGTTGTGTTTCTCCTCACAGTCCATCCATCAGAGATGTTTCCATCCTCACAGGTCAGAGTCACTGATTCTCCTTCAAAGAACTGAGATCTGCTGGGACTCAGTGTCAGAGCAGCTGTGCTGCAGCTCAGCAGAAACATCAGAGCTGCAGAGAAATGAGTCTCAGCTCAGCTCGAAGTTTGTCCTCCACAAAGTCAGCAGAGTAAAATGAGTTGTGTACTTACAGATCAGCCTCAGTAGAGATGTTTCCTCCATGCTGCTGCTGGATGATCTGAGGTCAGAGAATAAATAGACTGTGTGGCTTCACACTCTCAGTCCTCTCTGCTCTTTGGTTTCCTCTCAATGAAACAACAATAATCTGAAGCAACAAGATGACAGAAAAGAAATGAGATAAAGTTTGAAAACAACTAAAAGCTGCAGAAGTTTCAGTTGTTTTGACAATCAGGAAACTCAGGTTAAACGTCTTTAAGCTGTTAGCAACAGGAAGTGGTCAAGAAAAGTTAAAGATGTTTTATCAATGTTCAAAATCTTTAGCAAAAAACTTTGTGGTCGATTAAAAAAGACGCAGAGACCCAGGAAGAGGAAGAGGATGTTTTCAGGTAGCGTCAAGCTGCTGCTGGTCTCAGTGGATCCAGCTGCAGGATGGAGGGAACATCTGTCCACAGGCTGCTGGGGGAGTCCATCTGCTGGATGTGTTGGTGTGGAAATGTTGAGAGACCATCACTGCTGCTGATTAAAGCTCCAACTAACCTGACACTCATTTCTCTGCAGCTCTGATCTCTCTGCTGAGCCACTCAACAAACCAAGGTTACAACCTGATTCTGGTAACTCTAGATCTACATTTGATCCTGGGAGCTGATGAAACCATGAATGTTTTATCATTTCAGTTCATCTGACTCTGAGTCCCAGCAGATCTCAGTTCTTTAAAGGAGAATCAGTGACTCTGATCTGTGAGGATGGAAACATCTCTGATGGATGGAGTGTGAGGAGAAACACAACCAGAGGAACCAGGACTCAGTGTAAAGATGGATGGGGAGAAGCTGATGGTTCCACCTGTAACATTGATTATATTTTAGAAAAGGACTCTGGTGTTTACTGGTGTGAGTCTGGATCCTCCTCCATCAGCAGCAGCAGCATCCAGCTCTCTGTCTCTGGTAAGATCAGACTGTGGAGTTAGTGTTGCTGTGTGTAAATGGATGAGATGCTGTAGTTTGTCTCTGTGTTGAGGTGGATCAGTGATCCTGCAGAGTCCTGTCCTCCCTGTGATGGAGGGACATGACGTCACGTTACGATGCCATGATCAGACTTTCTCCAACTTCCCAGCTGCTTTCTATAAAGATGGATCCTTCATTGGTGATGGACCATCAGGTCACATGACCCTCCGTGTCTCCAGCTCTGATGAAGGTCACTATAAGTGCAGCATCAGCGGTCAGGGAGATCTCCATCCAGCTGGATCTCTGTGGAAGGTCAGCAGGTTATTTTCAGTTTTAACATTTAGATCATTAAACCCTGTCTTTATATATTTAGTTTTTTTTCCAAAGATCTGAGCTTAAAACTGTTAAGTTAAACTGTTTTTCCAGCATATAAATTTAAAATATTGATTTAAATCTATTGACAAATTAGAGATAAAGTTCATCATGTCTGAATGTTTCTCTGTCATCAGTGATAAACTTCATATTTCTCTGACTGATGATGTTTAATTTTAATGTTTCTTATTTTCTGAAGTCACATTAAAATGTGTTTGTAACAGATGCAACAATAAATGTCATGAGGTGGTTGGTGGTGGTGAGAATGAACATAGAGACCCAGATGAGGATGATGATGATGAATTTAATGATGAGAATCTCACAGTCCAGGATCAGGCAGCAAATTAGCACATAGCTAAGCTAATACTGGTAGCAACTGACAAGACTACAGAGACACAAGCAACCTCAGGACTTCAGTTCAACATAGGAAAACTGAGTGAGAAGCGACGTTAGACAAGGATCAGGGGAGGAACACAGACAACAGGTGGGACCAATCAAGACAGCAGAGACTCAGGGGAAAACAGGACTGGAAAGAAAAAGACTCTAACCACAGATCCTGACAATAAATGTTTTGTTCTCTGTGAACTGAACTGATCAAATTAAGAATAATATTTTATTTGTGTGTGAATAATAAGTAATGAATCCATCAGTCAAACATTTGTTCAGTTTCATCTCCAAATGTTGATCAGGTTTGATTCTCTCTGCAGAAAAACCAACATCCACAGCTCCGCCCACTACCGAAGCTCCGCCCCTTTGTGTGGCTCCGCCCTCTTCCTCCTCTCCTCTCCTCATCGTCACTCTGCTCTGCCACCTGGTGGTGATGTTCCTGTTCTTCATCTGCTCTTTCCTCTTGGGGTTTTTATCTGGACTCAGAGCCAAAGGTGAAACATCCTGAATCATTTATCATCTAATAAACCAACCAATCACTGACCTCCTGCTGAGCTTCACTGGTTTCTGGTTCTGTTGATTAAATTTCTTCAGTTTCCTCTTTTCACCCGTTTTGGTGCCAATAAAGTCATTTCTCTCTCTAAAACAGGAAGTGACCTGTCACCATGTGTGAAGATGACTCCGCCCCCCCAGGCTGAACTGGCACCAGATGATGATGATGATGACGTCATCACAGAGCATCACTTCTGAGCTGAACAATCCCATCATGCTCTGCTGCAAATTTCTGCTCCTTCCTGTAAAATTGTTTTAATGGATGAATAATTAAAGCCTCATAAATGAGTAAAGCTCTTGACCTTCTTTAATTCCACTAATCAAAGCCGACATCAATAGTTTTATTAAACTTCTACAAACATTTAAGAAAGGAGAATTAAACATAACTTAGATTCATGAAGGAACAAACTGAAACACTGATTTTGATTCTCTTCCTGTATTATTCTGTCTTTCCTCCAGTCACAAATCAGAACAAAACGAATGACGGCATCAACTTGATCCTTGTTTCGACTGAAGGTTCTGTGATTTTCTACTCAGTGCGGCAGGAAAGGAGGAAGTTTGAATGATCCAGGTGACAAAACCTACAAAGGTGGTTTGGGCCCAAAGAATGAAAATGATTTAGTTTTATTATGTTTTTGGTTCAGATTGTGAACCTGCTGCTGTTCTGGTTCATGTAAGTTATAAATGGAGTCCAGCTGAGGTTCACTGGTTTGGTGTAGCTTCATATTTATGGTCATAGTGGCGAGGAAACGATCATAATGGAGACACTGATGACTTGGGAACAAACAAACTGGACATTAACTGGGAGAGACTTAATGATGGACAAACTCTTTTAGTGACTTGTATTCAGTCCCAGGATGTTGTTGAAATTGAGCGTTGAGCAAAAAAAACCTGTTAATATGTTATCATATTTGATTAAACAAAAAATACTGTAGAGATGTTTCCTCCATGCTGCTGCTGGATGGTCTGAGGTCAGAGAATAAATAGACTGTGTGGCTTCACACTCTCAGTCCTCTCTGCTCTTTGGTTTCCTCTCAAATGAAACAACAATAATATGAATCAACAAGATGACAGAAAAGAAACAAGAATCAGAGACTTTCACTGCATTGAAATGGTTTCTGCTGCTGCAGCTGCTGGTTTATTTGTTGGTTTCTGACTGGAATCCAGGTGAAGTTTCTCCCACAACAGAAGGAAACCAGAGGAAGTTTAGTCTCCATGGGATGATGAGTTCATGGTTCCTCTTCTCTGCTCTTGTCTTTGTGTTTCCTGGTTTGAGCTGCAGAGAAAAACTCTGAGATCCTCTGACATGCAGAGACCCAGGAAGAGGAAGAGGATGTTTTCAGGTAGCGTCAAGCTGCTGCTGGTCTCAGTGGATCCAGCTGCAGGATGGAGGGAACATCTGTCCACAGGCTGCTGGGTGAGTCCATCTGCTGGATGTGTTGGTGTGGAAATGTTGAGAGACCATCACTGCTGCTGATTAAAGCTCCAACTAACCTGACACTCATTTCTCTGCAGCTCTGATCTCTCTGCTGAGCCACTCAACAAACCAAGGTTACAACCTGATTCTGGTAACTCTAGATCTACATTTGATCCTGGGAGCTGATGAAACCATGAATGTTTTATTATTTCAGTTCATCTGACGTGAGTCCCAGCAGATCTCAGTTCTTTGAAAGGAAATCAGTGACTCTGACTGTGAGGATGGAAACATCTCTGATGGATGGACTGTGAGGAGAAACACAACCAGAGGAACCAGGAAGCAATGTGGAGATGGATGGGGGAGATTAAATGGTTCTACCTGTAACATCAGTTATGTTTTGGAAAGGAATCTGGTGTTTACTGGTGTGAGTCTGGATCCTCCTCCATCAGCAGCAGCAGCATCCAGCTCTCTGTCTCTGGTAAGATCAGACTGTGGAGTTAGTGTTGCTGTGTGTAAATGGATGAGATGCTGTAGTTTGTCTCTGTGTTGAGGTGGATCAGTGATCCTGCAGAGTCCTGTCCTCCCTGTGATGGAGGGACATGACGTCACGTTACGATGCCATGATCAGACTTTCTCCAACTCCCAGCTGCTTTCTATAAAGATGGATCCTTCATTGGTGATGGACCATCAGGTCACATGACCCTCCTGTCTCCAGCTCTGATGAAGGTCACTATAAGTGCAGCATCAGCGGTCAGGGAGATCTCCATCCAGCTGGATCTCTGTGGAAGGTCAGCAGGTTATTTTCAGTTTTAACATTTAGATCATTAAACCCTGTCTTTATATATTTAGTTTTTTTCCAAAGATCTGAGCTTAAAACTGTTAAGTTAAACTGTTTTTCCAGCATATAAATTTAAAATATTGATTTAAATCTATTGACAAATTAGAGATAAAGTTCATCATGTCTGAATGTTTCTCTGTCATCAGTGATAAACTTCATATTTCTCTGACTGATGATGTTTAATTTTAATGTTTCTTATTTTCTGAAATCACATTAAAATGTGTTTGTAACAGATGCAACAATAAATGTCATGAGGTGGTTGGTGGTGGTGAGAATGAACATAGAGACCCAGATGAGGATGATGATGATGAATTTAATGATGAGAATCTCACAGTCCAGGATCAGGCAGCAAATTAGCACATAGCTAAGCTAATACTGGTAGCAACTGACAAGACTACAGAGACACAAGCAACCTCAGGACTTCAGTTCAACATAGGAAAACTGAGTGAGAAGCGACGTTAGACGAGGATCTGGGGAGGAACACAGACAACAGGTGGGACCAATCAAGACAGCAGAGACTCAGGGGAAAACAGGACTGGAAAGAAAAAGACTCTAACCACAGATCCTGACAATAAATGTTTTGTTCTCTGTGAACTGAACTGATCAAATTAAGAATAATATTTTATTTGTGTGTGAATAATAAGTAATAAATCCATCAGTCAAACATTTGTTCAGTTTCATCTCCAAATGTTGATCAGGTTTGATTCTCTCTGCAGAAAAACCAACAACCACAGCTCCTCCCACTGCCGAAGCCCCGCCCACTTCTTCCTCCTCTCCTCTCCTCATCGTCACTCTGCTCTGCCACCTGGTGGTGATGTTCCTGTTCTTCATCTGCTCTTTCCTCTTGGGGTTTTTATCTGGACTACAGACCAATCCTTTACTGACTGATGATCCAACCAATCACTGACTGATGAACTTGATATCCAACCAATCACTGATCTTCACTCATTAAAACGTTCTGCTCAAATTGTTTTGGTGGTAATTAATTAATTTTCTCTTTAACTTCCTCTAAATACAGGAAGTGACCTGTCACCATGTGTGAAGATGACTCCGCCCCCCCAGGCCGACCTGGTACCAGATGATGGTAATGATGACGTCACCACAGAGCATCACTTCTGACCTGAACAATCCCATCATGCTCTGCTCCTGCTGTTTTCTCCCTCTTCGCTTTCTGGGAAAATTGATTTAAAGCTTTTATTAAAAATATTTGTTTTTTTCTCATTTGTTGAAACTGTAATCTTCATCTTCAGAATAAAAATGAATTTAAGCTTCAATTTGTTTTCTTTACATTTCCACAGTAAATGTTGCTAAAGCAAATCTGAGAAACGAAGCAACTTCATGAGCTAAATGGACCTGAATCTGCATAAACAACCTGATGTGCAGAACAACAGGCTCAGGTTTCAAAGGAAGCTGAAGGTTTCGGTCATAATGTGCAACAACAACAGAAACACTGAAGTCAGGCTGTTCTCACCTCTGGTCCAGCTTGGAAAACTCTGAGATCCTCTGGCAGTTAGTGGTGAACTGAGTCGTCTTTGGGTCTAAGGTGAAGTTTTGTAAAGAGAACTTCCCAAAGTCTGCCTTAAAGGGACAGAATTATGTATTTTCTAGACATGTAGTACTTTGCAGCACAATCTATTTGCAATGTTATCTTCAATTATAATAAAAATTACATATATATCAACTATAACATAAAATAAATCTGACTTCCTAATTAATGCATGAAAATAGGCCTCTGTCTCTTTAAGAAGCTCCTGCTCTCTCTGGAGCTCCTATTAACCCTTTAACAACGTTTTGACCAGCGATTCACTGAGACGCAGCTCATATAATGAGCTCAGCAGATGCTCAGTCCCACCTGGTGTTTGCCAATTACTGCTTGAAGGAGCTGAGGGGGGGAGGAGCTACACTTTGAAGGCGGAGCTAGGCACACCCAGGCATTTTGAACAGCTGGATGGTTGCCATGGAAATTAGGTAGGCTTTCAATGAGAGAATAACATTACAACACGATGTAGAGCTCAAAAAAGTAGAATGTACATAATACTGCCCCTTTGAGAGAATGTGGACCGTCTTTGGACCAGAAACTAAGTTAATACACATTACATATAATACATACAGTATAATACAATACATATTAATAGAATATTAATAGAATAGACACAGAATGTGTGGAGGCCTCAGATGTGCTGTTGGTTCTCCATCTGAACTTCCCGCAGCTGGTGGTTGGTGTCTAAACTAAAGAAGGTAAATTTTCTAACAGTTCGACTGCTTGTTCAGACTTTCATTCAAACATTTTATTTCATTTATTTTAAAGTCTGACCCTGAAATAAATCTCTCAAACTGTAAAGAAGTTTCTGTTTTGTCCTAAAAACAGCTAAAATCAGGATCTTTGCTTGTCAGTGCAAATATTTAGACTTTTATTTACCTTTAAATTCAGAACCATCAAGACTTCAGAGGTTTGTTTTGGATGTTTATCCATTTTATTGCAGTAAAACTCCAAGGGCTTTTATGCAGAGAATAAGACACTATATGAGGCTACAGTTGCAAAAAGTTTAAGCTAATCATCCCTGGAGCTCATGAATGAGGGAATGAGTGGCAGAAAAGTTTGCTTAGCAAGTAACAGAGACAGCTGTTGATGTCTTTGGCATCAAACATAGTAAAACGGAAATTAAAAGCACAACTGAGTCAAAAATATCTGACAAAAGAAAACTTAAATAAATTACAAACAGAAGCACACAAGAAAAATATGTATTTTTATACAACAGGAAACTACGTATGCGGTACACATTTTATTTTATTTTTTAGATCTTTATTGAGAAACAGTAACAGTGCAAACAGCACACAGTGTAAAATGTACAAAAAAATTCCCAAAATCAATTAGACAACAACAACATTTCTATTTTGGCTTTGGATACACATTATAAACTAACTTCTGCAAAAACTCAAAATACAAGTTTTATGGTTCAGAAGGCCTCTGTGAAGCTTTTTGTTTGACAGGCTTTGTAAATAAAATTAGGAAATTGTTATATTTGCAATATATTGAAAAAATGATTAACCGAATTTCGTTTTTGTGATTTTTCTTAGCAGTTTTTAGCATTTTATTTTGTTGTTATGGATTAATAGCATATAAATTGTGAAAGACCTGGTTATAAGGATTGATTTGATGCATTGGTTATTGAAATGCTCCAAATAATGCATCCAAAAATGTAAAAATAAGCCTCTATAATTGTAGTCTTAACGTGCTTTGTCCATTCCGGGTTAAAACTCCTGAATTCCCCTCCAGTCCAGTTGGTGGCGGTAAAGCGCCACGTCATCTGGCTGCCAACCGCCTCCCGTTGCTAGGATACGGTACATTCCTCAGTTGCTTAGGTAACTGCTGTAACAAGAAGCGTTTGGTGAAAGATAAACAGGTTTAAACTGCAGTCGGGAGACTATTTTCAGTCTCTAATCGGTGAATTTAAATTCTTCGCTGTGTTTTTACTTGGTCACTTTGTGTTTTTAGTCGTTTAAAAGCCGATTTCCGAGCTCCTGGTACGGTGAGCTCCGTTAGCTTCGGCTCCGTTAGCTTTTAGCTCCGTTAGCTCGGGCTAAAGCTTTGCTAGCTCCGTTAGCTCTGCTTTCAGTACGTCAGGTAACGGTTTGAAGCTGAAGCTGCTTTAACCCGGGTACCAACCGAACCTCCTCAGGCAGCGGCGGCCCATGGAGCGGACTGGCCGCGGAAAGGACCCACAGCTGCTGAGGAACCAGCCCTACGACGAGAGCCTGGACGTGGAGGACGGAGAGGAGGTACCGAGTGTCTACAGCCCGACTCCCCGAGGACAGAGACAGGTAGCCGGCAGCCTGCGCTGCAACAGGCCCCCTTTCAAAAGCAAGAAAACAAGTGCAAAAATAGGGTATAATTTTCTTAAAATAGGAAAAATTATCTGCCAACAGAGCAAGAAAATTTATCTTATCAAGATTCTCTAAAACAAGAACAAATATCTAACCAATATGAACCTACAAATATCTTAAAATTAGTGTATTTTTACTTAAAACAAGCCAATTTTACTTATAAATTATCTCAAGTAAAGAAAATGTTACTTGACATTGAACTCCTTGAAATCAGCATATATATGCTTAAAACTAGTTTATTTTTATTGTTGCGTAGGATTAAAATATACATTTTGCCATTGCTTTACTCAAGGTTCTTATAGGCAAAAATCCAAATATTTAGTAAGTATATGTGATTTCTCTTTTTGTGCTTGAAATAAGAAAATTTTACTCATATAAAATAAGTTACAAACTTGAAGTTTGATTGGTAAATATTGATATTCTAGATTGCAGGACATATTTACTCATAATAAGTAATATTTTCTCAATATCAAGCTTTTTTATCTTACTGAGATAATTAAGTACAAAAACACTTAACATAGGAAAAATATTCTAACATAAATCCCTCTTGGTGAGAAAAAGTATCTTGTCAGAAAGAAAACAAGAAAAATCTCCTTAATTTAAGATATTTAATCTTACTAAGATTTCAGTTATTGCAGTTATTCCTGCTGTTAAACCTGCAGGCTAAAACTCGGAGTTAGAAAAGATTATTTCTGTTATTTCATCTCTAGAAAATTGTGCATATAGTTTTAGATTTATTTTGAAAAAACAGACAAGCAAATTAGATCAGGGGTTTTCTACTTCCTGGCGACTTTGCAGCTGATCCTCAGGGGTCAGAGGTCAGACTGCTCCTCTGTGACCTCCATGCTTCCCTCCTGTCAGACCGAGTGGAGCAGCAGGAAGGTTCTGGGCGTCATGTCCAGCAGCAGCAGCAGCAGGAGCCAGGCGGACGAGGAGCACAGAGCAGTGAGGGCCTCCGAGCCGGCGGGGCCGAAGCCAGGGCCCGGTCTGACCCAGGAGGACGAGGAGGAGGAGGAGGAGGAAGAGGAGGACTCCGATGAGGACGAGTCTGATGACGACGACGATGACGATGACCCCACTGAGACTGTGGACGGAGTGTACGACCCTGCAGACTACTCCAACCTGCCGGTTACCACGGAGATCAGAGAGCTGTTCCAGTACATCACCCGGTGAGGAGACACACACACACACACACACACACACACACACACACACACACACGCGGCCCATCAGAACCATGTAGAGCCAGCAGGACCCGAACTCCACTGCAGACGGTTCTGAACATCCGTCCCACTCACTTAAAGCTGGATGGGTTGGATCTGATAATATGGACTTAGTCCAGTCAGAATTCAAACAGTGCTGTATAATCTAAAATGGTCAATATGCTAATTACACCCCACATTAGCTAAATTTAGCATTGTTGCTCAAACATTTAGTTTATTAAAAAAAGTGGTTAAAATACTAAGGTTAGCTAAAATGCTGTATCACATGGAGTATTGCTAGCATGTTGCTAATGATACCCCACAAAAAGTGGTGTGTAGCAGCTGCCACTATCTATAGTAACTCTTTGAAGAATTTTAATTAATATGAGTTACAACAGCATTAAATTAAAGTATTTTTGAATTTGAATGAACTAAAAATGAATTTAAATGTGAAGGTTAGCTAAACGGCTTTCATTAGCATATATTCGTCACTAGCATGTTGACTAATAGAGACTTACTCTGTTCTGTATACAAAATGTCATTTAAATTTTATCTATGAGGCTAACGTTAGCATGAATGCTAATGCTAGCATGTTGACACCAGCATGTTGACTAACATTGACTCACTCTATATTCTGCGTGCTAAATATAAGTATCATTTAAATTTTATCTATGAGGCTAACGTTAGCATGAATGCTAATGCTAGCATGTTGACACCAGCATGTTGACTAACATTGACTCACTCTATATTCTGCGTGCTAAATATAAGTATCATTTAAATTTTATCTATGAGGCTAACGTTAGCATGAATGCTAATGCTAGCATGTTGACACCAGCATGTTGACTAACATTGACTCACTCTATATTCTGCGTGCTAAATATAATTATCATTTAAATTTTAGCTATGAGGCTAACGTTAGCATGAATGCTAATTCTAGCATGTTGACACCAGCATGTTGACTAACATTGACTCACTCTATATTCTGCGTGCTAAATATAATTATCATTTAAATTTTAGCTATGAGGCTAACGTTAGCATGAATGCTAATTCTAGCATGTTGACACCAGCATGTTGACTAACATTGACTCACTCTATATTCTGCGTGCTAAATATAAGTATCATTTAAATTTTATCTATAAGGCTAACGTTAGCATGAATGCTAATTCTAGCATGTTGACACCAGCATGTTGACTAACATTGACTCACTCTATATTCTGCGTGCTAAATATAAGTATCATTTAAATTTTATCTATAAGGCTAACGTTAGCATGAATGCTAATTCTAGCATGTTGACACCAGCATGTTGAACAACATTGCCTCAGTCTATTCTGCATGTAATGGAACGTGGCTTTTCTGAGCCAGTAGAACCTGCAGGTGAAGCTCCAGGTTCTGGTTTCTGCTCTCTACACTTGGAAGAGTCCAGTTTGGTTGGTTCTGATCCGGATGTGATGTGTTGTTGTTCTATATTCTGCATCAGAACCATCTGGTTCTCCTGTAGCTTCACAGGTTAAATGATGAGATGAGAAGGTTCCTGCAGGGAGTCCAGAATCAGTCCAGAACCAGAGTCCTGCAGGTTCTACATGCTCGACTGGGTCAGAACATCTGGAGCTGATAAATGGGTCCATTTCCTCTCAGGTACTCTCCTCAGAACCAGGAACTGGACCTCTGCCTCAAGCCCTTCATCCCGGACTTCATCCCCGCTGTAGGAGACATCGACGCCTTCCTGAAGGTACCAAACACTGGGAGCCGGGTCAGAACCAGGCCTTCTATTGATGCAACATGTTTTGGAACCGTGGCCCGGTGTGTTCTGGACCAGTCCTGAACAGGCAGCTTCTCTCCAGCTGTTCTCTCAGAACCTCAGTCGGTTCTGTTTGTTCTAAGGCTGCTGGAAAACAGACCCTGGATCAGAACTGGGTCCGAATCAAAGCTTCAGAACCGCCTCTGCCAGGTTGGCCTGATGTGAAGTGTGCGTGGTGTGTTCAGGTTCCGAGACCGGATGGGAAACCAGACAACCTGGGCCTGCTGGTTCTGGATGAGCCCAGTGTGAAGCAGTCGGACCCGACGGTTCTGTCCCTGTTTCTGTCGGAGGAAACCAAACAGCACGGAACCTCGGAGGTAACACACACACACACACACACCTGCAGCCTCCGGCCCGGTCCGGTCCGGTCCCATCAGAACCCCGCTCTGTCTGCAGCTGAAGAAGGTTCCGAGCGTGGCGGCGCCGCGGGTCAACCCCCGGGCCGTGGACAGCTGGGTGGACAGCATCAGCGCGCTGCACCGGTCCAAGCCGCCGGCCAGCGTCCGGTACAGCAGAACCATGCCGGACCTGGACGGCCTGATGCAGGAGTGGCCCCCGGAGCTGGAGGAGCTGCTGGGGGCCCTGCAGCTGCCGCCGGCCCGGCTGGCCTGCAGCCTGACCCGCTACGCCGACCTGGTCTGCAGCCTGCTGGACGTCCCGGTCCACGGAACCAGGGTCCAGAGCCTCCACCTGCTCTTCAGCCTCTACCTGGAGTTCAGAGACTCCCAGCACTTCACCAGCCGGGCCTAGGCGGAGGTCAGAGGTCAGCGCTGCAGCGGGTTCTGGTTTCAGACTCCGTCTCCGGTTCTGCTGTGAAATAAAGAGTGAAAGCAGGAGAGTCGGGTTCTGGTCGGGAACCTCCTCATCTCTACGTCATTAACCCGTGAAGAGTCATTCTACCTCCTGCAGCCGGTTCTGGTTCCGAGAGAGAAACCAGAACCCCGACCCGCTGCAGGTCCGAGTCCCAGACGTCCCAGTGGCAGCGAACGCACCGTCGGTTCTGACCCAGAGCGCCCAGGGGTCAGCGTCACCGTGGCAACGGGGTTCAATTCAGGAAGTTTGACCTCATTCCCTGAACCGTTGGAGGAGCGGAACCAGAACCCGGTCAGAACCACCAGCAGAGACCAAGGAGCAGAACCAGAGAAATCACCGTGACTCCTGTAAACCTGGACTGAAGGTCGGTTCTGCGGGGTCCTGCTGGGTCCTGCTGGGTCCTGTTGGGTCTGCTGGTCTGCTGGGTCCTGCTGGGTCCTGCTGGGTTCTGCTGGGTCCTGCTGGGTCCTGCTGGGTCCTGCTGGGTTCTGCTGGGTCCTGCTGGGTCCTGCTGGGTCCTGCTGGGTCCTGCTGGGTTCTGCTGGTCCTGCTGGGTCCTGCTGGGTCCTGCTGGGTCCTGCTGGGTCCTGCTGGGTCCTGCTGGGTTCTGCTGGGTCCTGCTGGGTCCTGTTGGGTTCTGCTGGGTCCTACTGGGTCCTGCTGGGTCCTGCTGGGTTCTGCTGGGTTCTGCTGGTCCTGCTGGGTCCTGCTGGGTCCTACTGGGTCCTGCTGGGTCCTGCTGGGTTCTGCTGGGTCCTACTGGGTCCTACTGGGTCCTGCTGGGTCCTGCTGGGTCCTGCTGGGTTCTGCTGGGTTCTGCTGGGTCCTACTGGGTCCTGCTGGGTTCTGCTGGGTCCTACTGGGTCCTACTGGGTCCTGCTGGGTCCTGTTGGGTCCTGCTGGGTTCTGCTGGGTCCTACTGGGTCCTGCTGGGTCCTGCTGGGTTCTGCTGGTCCTACTGGGTCCTACTGGGTCCTGCTGGTTCTGCTGGGTCCTACTGGGTCCTGCTGGGTCCTGCTGGGTCCTGCTGGGTTCTGCTGGGTCCTACTGGGTCCTGCTGGGTCCTGCTGGGTCCTGTTGGGTCCTGCTGGGTTCTGCTGGGTCCTGCTGGGTTCTGCTGGGTCCTACTGGGTCCTGCTGGGTTCTGCTGGGTCCTGCTGGGTCCTGCTGGGTTCTGCTGGGTCCTGCTGGGTCCTGCTGGGTCCTGCTGGGTCCTGCTGGGTCCTGTTGGGTCCTGCTGGGTTCTGCTGGGTCCTGCTGGGTTCTGCTGGGTCCTACTGGGTCCTGCTGGGTCCTACTGGGTCCTGCTGGGTTCTGCTGGGTCCTACTGGGTCCTGCTGGGTCCTGCTGGGTTCTGCTGGGTCCTACTGGGTCCTGCTGGGTCCTGCTGGGTTCTGCTGGGTCCTGCTGGGTTCTGCTGGGTCCTACTGGGTCCTGCTGGGTCCTGCTGGGTTCTGCTGAGTCCTGCTGGGTTCTGCTGGGTCCTGCTGGGTCCTGTTGGGTCCTTCTGGGTTCTGCTGGGTCCTGCTGGGTCCTGTTGGGTCCTGCTGGGTTCTGGGTTCTGCTCTGATCTGATGGACGGTCCGAACCTGACAGGACGTCCAGGTCACACGTTTTTTTTTCAAAATAAAATTACAAAAAATAATTACAGTTGTATTTTTATCTGCTCATTAAGTAACAAAGACTTTCAGTATTTTAAATGTATCAGATCTTTGTAAATGATCCTTATCGGTTTTCTTGGTTTAGTTTTCAGCAGGATAGTTTCTGTTAGTTCATGGTTATAAATGTGATTCTGGTCACTTTATGAGGAACAGCTGAGATAAAACCTTTTATTAAAGACCAAAACTCTGAGAAACATTTTTCATTTTAAGACACAGAACCAGAACGACAGGAAACGGAAACGGGTCAGAGAAGAAGAACAGCAGGACAATCAGGTGAGAGATCAGAGAACCTGAACTCACAACGTCTTAAAATAATGTTTCACTAAAGCCTCAACATTATGGATGCAGGAATCACAAAATATTTCCATCAGTAGGAAACTTATAACCTGAAGAGTAAATTATCTGTCTGGGGAAAATGATGACAATATTACTACTAAAAATTAAATTACAGTCAATATTAATCACACTAACGTAACATTAACAGAAGTTAAACGTGAACTATAATGATTTAAAACAGATATTTGGTTGAATAAAGATTGTATTTTATCCAATAATGTTTCTCCATTGAAACGCAGAGGGACTTTAAGTTAATATGTGATTTTAGGACAGGAAGCAAAGTAATAAAGAATGTTTTATTTATGTATAATCATAATATGTTTGATAAAATGTTATTTCGGTTCCGTAAATGAATCATTTCCACTCGGGAACAACTTCCTGCTCCACGGCTGTCAAACACTTCGCCTCAATTTCCCACAATGCACCTCTGGAAGTGACAGGGCCAACATGGCGGCGGACGGCTGCATCGTCCACAGGACCCTGACCAGGTCCAGACCCGCTCCGAACCAGGTCAGACCCCGGAGTTGTGTTGGTACCGGGATGGTCCTGATGAGCTGAGCGGGACGCTGAGCGGCTCTTAGCGGCTTCCGTCCCGCCGCTGGCCGGATCCTCCTCCACCAGACTCCAGTCAGAAACCAGCTGCTTTAAGGCGGTTCCGCTTATCTACAGCAGCAGCTTTTCTGTGCGGTTCTGTTTGGTTCGGGGTCTCATGGAACAAATCCAGACCATTAGTTCGGCTGTTTATTAGCAGCTGAGCAGCTTCGGTTGGTTCGGTTCTGGTGGTTTTAACCCGGTTTAGCGCAGGCAGGTGATGTAGAAGAAGAACATTGTGAATCTGACAGGTCAGGTTCTGATCAGAACTAGGACTGTAAAAAAATAACCTCAGATTGATCAGTTCATCCCGAATTAACTGTGGGGTCCTTATAATGTAGATATTTTATTAAAAAGTTAGTAACATTATTAATTAATGGGAAATAAGGATGGTTGGCTTAAATTTCAACATTTCCTAAGCAGGTTTGGAATGGGAAACATCATCACTGAGTGTTGTCCTTTCTGCTTTGTCTATAATTTGTTTCTGTCAAAAAATACTAAAATCTGACACAATTTAACTTCTGAAAGCTTTATATTGTTTCACTGATTGGTTCCCTGATTGGACCAGATGAGAGATTCTGACCTAAAAGGTCAGATAGAAATGGACCAACCACCAACCGTCTTATTCATTCAAGTCATAAAATCATTTTCCTTGCATCCAGACTGTAAAATACATTTTAATATGTTTGTGTGGGAAAGAAACTGATGCCTGCCTGCGATCAGGTTCTGTCTGGTACCAAACTAAGGATCATTCTGTCTTCTTTAGTGATTTTCCCCTTCTGCTTGTCTTGCAGGTGTCTTCGTCCTCTCCAGTTGTCTGCAGGGAGTCGCTGCACGTTGTGGACATTCGTCGTTACGGCAGAGACCCGGCGTTCGCCATCTACTTCCCCCAGGCCGTCCAGGGTGGCGGTGAGACAGAAACAGGACAGACACGGTGTCCTCTGATCGCAGTGTCCTCCATCTGTCCTCCATCTGTCCCCTGTCTGTCTCCAGGTGAGGACCTGTATGACGTCACGCTGACAGACGGTGACTGCCGCCTCCAGGTGACTCTGGACCCGGGTCTGAACCGGCTGGTGGAGCGGCGGGTCCTGAAGCCGGGGTCTGCGCTCCGTAGCGCCGCCTTCAGCCCGGCGCTGAGCGCTCAGCTCCCACAATGCCCTGGGGCCTCGGCAGACAGAGACAGGTGAGTCCAGCCAGGTGAGACGCTGTGCAGGGACGTCGTGAGAGGAACTGACTGACTGAGGCTCCGCCCCCTGCAGCTACAGGCTGGTGAGCCTTCAGGTTGACGATGAGGAGGACGGAGTCAGGAGGTCCGAGGCGGACTGGGACTCTCTGCCCTGGTTCGGACCATCAGGACCAGCAGGTGAGAACCAGTAGAACCAGCAGCCAAACTTTATGCCAAAGTCTTTAAGTCAGGAGCAGGTTGGCATTAATCAGACTTTTTAAAGTAAGTGGCGTTCTGAAGAAACTTATTTAAATAGGAATGATTTCCAAAAACAATGTTTATGTTTATGACGCGATGAATGATTCACCATGCAGAAAATGTTGTTATTTATTATAAGTCCAAATATTTAAAATTATTTTACATATTTGTTTTATTAAACTAAAGTTTTTATCCCCATTTATTCTCAGTTATAAACGCAGGATTTGGGTCACTTTCTTTCAAAATGCTTTCAAGTTTAATAAATTAAATAAAAGCTGATTTGGGTGCAGTAATGTCCAATTTTCAGTAAAACTTTAAATAAATGTGCTTCTAATAATTAGAAAAGTTCAACTACTTTGTGTTGTACTTAATATTTTCCATTACAAGAAAATTATATCAGCAATAATTTAACTCTGATTAGAAATAAAAGGTGTGTCATTATTAACCTGCATTTAAGAGACCACAAAATGTCAGTGTGTGGGCCACAAATGGCCCCCAGGCCACACTTTGGACCCCCCTGTAGGAGAATCATCAGAGTTTCTCCTGCCCTCTGATTGGTTTATGGTGGCCAGGTGAGCTGCTTCCCCTCAGAGCCAACAGGAGCGTCTTCCTCCCTCTGTGGAACAACGTGGATCCCAGCGGCGAGGCGTGGATGGAGGCTCCGCCCACTGACGGCCCGGAGGAGGACGAGGAGGAGCAGGAGGAGGAGGAAGGTACGGGCCAATCCCAGCGCAGGTCCATCAGGGGAGTTACCAATTAACCAGTCACATGACCCGTGTGTTGCCAGGACGACAGCCGTCTGTTACCGTGTCCGAGCTGCGGGAACGCTTCCTGTCCGGTCGCCGCGGCGCCATCCAGCGTCAGCTGATCGTACGCATCACCAACAAGTCCCACCTGATGTACTACGGCAGGACAGACAGGAACTGTGAATGCCCATATAAGGTCAGTGGGAAACGCTGCGGGCCGCCGGGAGTGAATCCGTCCTCACTTCCTGTCTGAGCAGGAAGTGAGGACACACCCACAGCATCACCCGCCCACCGCCGGGCCCTGCAGCCGTCTCCGTCTCCGTCTGTCCTGCAGGCCGTGCTGCAGGCCTGCGACCGGACAGGAAGCGTGTGTGTGGTGCTGTGGAACAGTGTGTGTGTCGGCTGGTACCGCCGCCTGGAGCTCGGTGACATCATCAGCCTGCGACGCTTCCGGGTCAAACAGCACTACCAGGCGGAGGGCGACGACATCGGTACGGTTGACTCTGGACTCCCTGTGGAGACGGAGGCGTCTTCAGCGCACTGCAAACACTGAACCGAGTGTTTGGGTTTAGTCTCCAGTGGAAATGTGTCGGTGAAAACTAACCGACAAGAAGCTGTTCAGGAAAAACAAGACGTTTTCTCCAAGTTGTGAAACAATCTGAAAAACTAGAACTTTTTCATTAATATTGATGTCTGACTGAAAAGTTACCTGTGAGTTAAATTTAGTCCTATTTTAAGTGTTTTAAAATATCGGTAACTCTTCATTTGAAGGGGGTGAATAAGACTGACATGACACTAATATCTGTCATGAACATGAATAAAACTTCATGAATATTTATGACTGTTGCCATAAAGCGTCATTTGGTAAATTATGACACTTATGACACAAAGTTGACTTTATTCAAAATGTTTTTGTTGTGACAAGTTGACATTAACCAACAAATCATCACTGATATAAATGTGTTCTAAAAGTTTTACTGATTGCACTTTAACAATTAGGTAACTTTATGTTATTGAAGGTAAAATTTAAACAATAATGATTTATTGGTTAATGTCAAGTTGTCATAACAAAGACATTTTGAATAAAGTCAACTTTGTATTAAAAGTGTCATAACTAACAGTCATAAATATTCATGAAGGCTTATTCATGTTTATTACAGGAGTTATGACATGTTTATTACAGTGTCATGTCAGTCTTATTCACCCCCTTCAAATAAAGTAATAATAATAATAATAATTTAATTTATAATGCACTTTTCATTAATAAAAATCTCAAAGTGCTACATGGTGCATCTAAAAACATAAAATCAGCCATCAAAAACAATTAAAAAAATACAGTCATTTAAAAGTGGAGTAGGCTTGTCTAAAAAGAAAAGATTTCAAGTTTCCAGTTTTAAAATCGGACAATAATTGCGGGGCTCTCAAATGGTCCGGGAGAGAATCCAAAGACAAAGAGCCACAGCAAAGGCTCCATCACCCAAAGTCCTTAGTGTTGATGGAGGAAGGTGGAGAAGATTACAGGCTGGGGGTCTGGAAGGTGAATGTGAAGTGAGGAGGTCCTTCAGGTGATCCGGTGAGGTTCCACACAGACACTGATGGGTGATAAGTGCAAACTGTTACCAAAATATCTGCACTGCAAACTAGACACAAATACTTGGTAAGATTTTGTGTTTTTGCAGTGTTTTATTGGCCCTGATGGACATAATGGTCCAGTAAAGCCCAGTTTGTCCATCAGCTCTGGATTCCTCCCACTTCCAGAAACGAGTTGCACTGATTTCACTTTTTCCTCTACCGAGTTTTGCTCTCGGCCGAAACCGATCCGATCCAGAGAGAAACGGCTGAAGGTGGGATTGGTTTGTCTCTCAGTGGAGGAGGGCTGTAGTGATACAATAATCTCACGATACGATACACGATATTCTGCCCACGATACGATATATATTGCAATATTCAGCAAACGATGCAATTCAATACACTTTTGCAATTTTCTGAAAGTTTTTAGAGGGACAGAGTGATTTTGGTGACATTTTGTGACTGTTATAAAGTTGGACTCAATTAATTTAACTGAAAACTGATTAAAAGCTCCAACTACACAATACCTGGTTCTGGTTGGACACAGACTTAAAGTGGACAGCTGGACAAAATGAATCAAAGAAGTGGAGAGAAAACATGTTTCTTTTAGTTGAAACAGTCCAAACTGTAGCTGACATGCATTAGTAAAGTAAATAAAGTGAACCAAGTTCCTGCTCTGAATAGTTTGATACCTTTTTAACCTGAACATCTGAAGGAATCACTCTAAGCCTGATGACCTGGTGAAGCCAGCAGTGAGTGAACAAGGTGACAGTTGGACGTTACGATACTTAAGGATGAATATCGATTTGTTATAGGAAAGAAAACATCGATATATATCATGATATCGATATTATTATACAGCCCTACGGTGGAGGAGGAGTGATGTTGTGGGGTCACGGCGGGGTCGTGACCCCGGCCCGTCTCTGTTGCAGAGATCAGTGTGAACAGCAGGAACCCGGCAGCTCAGCTCTGCGTCGTCACGGAGACGTCCGTCTCACCTGAGAGCGTCCCGCCTGCGCCGCCGTTCAGCTTCTACAGCAGGTCTGTGTCCCCGTCTGTCCCCCGTCTGTCCCGGTGCAAACCTCCCGCTGACCCGCCTGACCTTTCACCCAATGCAACCAGCAAGGAGTTCCAGGAGCGTCGTCACGGCAACCTGTGCGATGTCATCGGCCTGCTGACTTTCGCAGGCCGGTCGGAGCGAGTCCGGAGTAAAGGTGAGACAGAAACGCTGATGGAGGTCAGATGTGTGACCAGGACCAAGTTTCTTTGAGGGCGTTTGACTTATTTACAGATTGTAGTTTCCTAATGATGTCAAACATAGAAATACTAAAACAAATGAAGAAGATCTAACCTTTGGGATGTTGGGACTCTGTAAAGCAGATATCTGAGAAAACAGGCCTCAGAGTTTCAGAAGAATTTCTCTGTAAACAAACTGAATTCAAACACAAAGGTCACCATTTTAACACCTCTGAGGTTGTTTAATCTGCTTTAACTGAACTCTAGTTCGTTTGCCTCTAACGTTCGGTTCTTTTGGTGTGAATCAAACTCTGATGAGAACTAAAAGACAAACGATCTCTGATCTGCCTACAAACCTCGGCCTTGGTTTGGCTGAAGTGAATTCAGGTGCAGTTCGAATATATAAACACCAAGCGGACTGGAAACGACTCCAGAAGCAGGAAGCGGACTACAGCGCAGGGCATTCTGGGTAAATGCAACCAAAACAAACATGCTAGCTTAGTGCTAGCAGGAGAAATGACTTTGGTCAGAAGAGGAATCCAACAAACGCTGAAATCTCATATCATTCTGTTTTTGTTTACATTTCGTGAAGAAGGAAGTTGTTTTCATGTAATTTCCTTCACTGGTTCTCGGTGCAGCGCCCCCACAGGCGAGGAGGGGAACAGGTTGGTTTGACACAGTGTGAAAGCAAAGCGCACCAGCTGAAAATGAAACAAATCTTGTAATTTTGGACCGAATCTCCTTGACTATCAGACGTGAAAACAGCTTCAAACTCCTATTTAAAACATGGAATAGTTTCTTCTTAGTATGTTAAGTAAAAAGCCCTGAAAGCTGCAGTTTTCTCTGAATGTCTTTGTTTCTGTTCTGCTCCTGGTTTCGCCGATGCGCCTCACATGTTTCTGGTTAATCGCGTCGCTTCCTGTGTCACCGTCAGACGGTCGAGGGGCGGGGCTTCTGGAGTACCGCTGGCTCCGACTGGAGGACGGCAGCAGCGAGCAGCCAATCATGGTGAAGCTGTTCTCCACGTCGCAGCCCGACACGCAGCTGAAGCTCCTCCCACGTAGGTGAGCCTGGCAGGTCGCTCCGCCGCAGCCGCAGCCGCAGCCACAGCCGCAGCCCAGATGTTCCTGCTCTGTCTGCAGTGTCTGTGGTGGTCTGCACCCGCCTGCGGCCCGTCACGGCCCAACAGAACCCCGCCTGGCTCTACCTCACCAACACCACCTACACACAGGTGTACTGCACAGGTAGGCCTCACCCTGCCGCTTCCTGTCCTGCTCCAGCCTGACCTCTGACCTGCGCTCCGGTTGGCCGGCAGGGCAGGGTCACCACCCCCGGATGAGCTACCGGCGGCTGCAGCCGGTCCGGACCTTCCTGCGGTGGCTGAGGACCCAGCAGGACCAGCAGGTGCTGAGCAGGGCTCTGATTGGAGGGTTCTTCATCTTCCCGCCTCCTCCCGTCTCCTTGGAAACGCTCATGAGGGAGAGGAGAGGTGAGCGTCTGGGCAAAAGGTCCAAACAGACCTGGTTACGTTTACCTGAGTAACTGTAGAAAATAAAGTACTTTTAGGAGTATTTCCACTCTGCTACTTACTAGTACTAGTACTTACTTTACTTTAACTTCTCCAGAGTCAGGATGGTGAAACGCTGGAGTTTCAACGACGTTTTTTCTTCTTTTCAAACTTTCATTCCTGCCTTTCTGGGGGAAATTTAACTTTTTGTTCCTTATTTCTTTGAATAATTTTGAATTAATGAGTTAAAACTTTAATGTCCTGTTTATTTTGCCTGATTTAGTTACTTATATGAATTATTTTCATTCTTTAAAATACCAAAATGTGCAAATAATTTTATATTTTGGTTTATCTGATGTAATGTTTAAATATTATAGCATATAAGTTGCCTTTTTTAGTTAAAATGAGTTTAAAAGTTAGTTTTTTTTTTGTGTTTTTCACTCGGTTCTGGTTCCGGTTCTGGTTCCCAGGTGAGCTCAGGTTCCTGCAGGGGGCGGAGCTTCAGAGGGAGCTGGAGCGGCTCTGTTACCGGGAGCGACGCACCTTCTGCCTCCAGGCGACCGTCTCCATGGTTACCTACAGCTGCGCGGGACAGGTGAGGCTCCGAACGCAGACGGTTCCGGCCCGACCGGCCGGACCCGGAGCCGAGCCGGTCCCTGTCGTCCCCCAGGAGGACCGGCGTCTGTTCTGGACGGACACGCCGTCGTCCCCGGCGTCTCCGCCGCCGTCGTCCTGCTGTCTGGGCCCGATGTCTCCGTCCTCGTCCCTCAGCGCGTCCACAGCGAGTCCCGCAGGCGCGTCATGGTGAGGCGGCGGCGGCGGCGGGGGGGGGCGTCTCCGCGTGAGGACAGGCCTCACGTCTCCGGGTTTGTCCCTGCAGGCGGCCCGGCAGGAGGAGGAAGCTGCTGACGCCAGAGACGCCCAGCAAGAGGTCAGAGGTCACAGTGGACGCCTGTCTGTCTCGGCGTGTCTCTGATGGACGTGTTCTGTCTCCGCAGGCGTCCTCTGCTCGCTGTCCAGCCAGAACCCGACAGGACAGGTGAGAAGCCCTGGCTCTGGTTCTGTTCGCTCCGTAGGGTCAGCAGGTCCAAACGGGTCAGAACCACGGTCACTGGAAACATGGTGGAAGGGCAAGTCTTCAGGGAATACGTGAGATTTAACCGGGTTCTGATCCATCAACCGGGCAAAACCAGGCCTCTTAACGGGCCAGAACAGTTTTATTGGTCAGAACCGGTCTGTCAAAACAATCAGACCCATCTGATTGTCTGACCCATCAACCCGGTCAGAACCAGGCCTCTTAACGGGCCAGAACCGTTTTATGGGTTAGAACCACAGTCACTGGAAACATGGTGGAGATTTAACCGGGTCAGAACCGGTTTACTGGTCAGAACTGCTCTGTGAACAGGTCAGAACCGGCGTAAGCGTTAACGGGTCAGAAAGGCTCCGGACCTTGCAGGGGTTCCAGAACCAGAAACATGTCCTGTAGTTTGGGTCGGTCAGGCTGTAGGGGGGGGGGGGGGGGGGGGGGGGGAGTTTGTTGAAGCCAGCTGACCAGCAGTGCTCGGCCGCAGCGGTTCCAGGGTTCTGTGTGGACGGACTGGATTTCGGTCCAGAACCGGGTCAGAACCATCCTGGACCCGTGTCTCTGCAGTGATCCTGTTCGAAGCCTCCATGGAGTTCCTGGATGCCGCCGGCGAAGAGGACGAGGACGATGAAGACGAGGACGAGGACGACTCTCCGTCCTTCCCACCGCCGCCGCCCCCCCACCGACCTTCTCGCCCGTCGCCACGGAAACCTTGCCGCTGCGCTTTCGACTACGCCCACAGGGAGGAGCAGGCGGCCGCCGTGGCGATGGGGGGCGGGGCCGGCGCCCGGCGCTGTGGCTCCGCCCCCACAGACTACTACGCAGTGAGGCTGAGAGGTACCGACCCGCAGAGACGCGCCCGGAGCGGAACCGGGTCCGGAACCGGTTCTGACCCGCCTCCGGTCTCTCCCTCCAGCTCTGTCGGACGGCCTGACGGTCGACGCCGTCTTCCTGCCTCACCTGTCCTCCTCCCTCTCCTCCTCCTCGCATCGCCACGGCAACACCTGGACCTCCATCCTGTCCCAGGGAGCCTTCTCCCCCCACACGCCGCCGCCGTCTCCAGGTGAGTCCAAACGACCCGACAGAACCAGAGCCACTCAGATGAGAGTAGAAACTCCTGTAACTCAGGCTGCGTTCACACCGCAGCCTGAAGTGACCCAATTCAGATTGTTTTTTTCCGGGTCGTTCACACTGCCAGTAACTGGACCTGTATGTGTTCTGCAGTCTGAACGGCCAAACGACCTGAAAGTGTCCCGCATGCGCAGTAGAGGGCGCTATAGCGTCATCAGTAGGTTTTAATGGGTGACAGCAAAATATTTGGAGCTTTAGATGCTTTTCCTCTAAGAAACAGAAATAATTTGGTCTGAAATCATAACATGCAGATGAGCTGAACCTCCACCGGGTATTTTATTATTTTAACTTTATGACGTTATTCTTCTAATCCCAAGACATTTTTTTTTATCATATTTCAACTTTATTCTCATAATTCTGACTTTATTCTCAGTTTATCTCGTCTTTATGTTCATATTATTTTGTCTTCATTCCCATGCGACTTTATTCTCATTTTGTCACTATTTTGTGCTCATAATATGACTTTATTCTCATAATATTACGATTTTATTCCCGTATTATTTTCACTTTATTCTCGTAATATTTCGACTTTATTCTCAAACCATTTTATTCTCTTAGGCTGCGTTCACACTGCAGCCTGAAGTGACCCAATTCAGATGTTTTTGCCGGGTCGTTCACACTGCCAGTAAATGGACCTGTATGTGTTCAGCAGTGTGAACGACCTGAAAGTGTCCCGCATGCGCAGTAGAGGGCGCCTTAGCGTCAGGTTCTCAGTGTTCTGCCAACCACCATAGAAGAAGAAGAGCTCAGAGTTTGAGGAAGTAAACATGGAGGCTAACGGTGGAGCTTAGCTACATATTTGAAGTTGTTGTCCAACCGGAGCAACATATTAACAACTTAATCCTCATATAGTCCATCATGGTTGTTGTTTTTCTTCCTGTATCAGGACTCAGAATAGTGAGATTTGTTGAGAATCAGTGACGTTCAGTTCGGATGAATGAGACCTGGACGTTATGGTCACATTTGAATCGGATACGTATCGGATATGAGTCACATTCTAAAAGAATCCGACCTGAGCTGTTCACACTGCCATGAAAAGATCAGATTCAGGTCACATTACGTCAGAAACATCTGGACTGGGTCACTTCAGGCTGCAGTGTGAACGCAGCCTATAGTTTTACTCAACAAGACTGAAGTAACTGATCAGATTATCAATCATTTAATATTTAGAAATGATGTCATCATCAAAATCTAAAGTTATGTGAAACATTTGATATTTTAAAGATCAAAATAACATAAAACAGCAAATTCAGGCCAAAACATTTTTTGTCCGAATCAGTTTCTTTCAATAGAAACTTAAGACACTTTAACAGGAACTGCAGCTGCTTGTCTGTCTGGTGAGTTTCTGGTTAAAACATGTTTGGTAGAAAATCCAGAAATTTTACTCAGGTAAGAAAATAAATTCTTGAGAATAAAATTTCTCTCTCTCTGTCTCAGCTGACCTGATCGCCATGGCGCCGCAGCTGGCCAATCAGAGGCTGGTGTGCGTCCTGGAGGCGTGTCACCTGGGCGGAGCCAGAACCGAGCTGGTTCTGAGTCGAGGTTTCCAGCTGAAGGACTGACAGCTGCAGGTTCCTCACCGCGACCCAGAAGAACCAGCAGGAACTTTTCATTAAACGTCGTAATCGAACGCCGGATCTTCAGAGCGGAGACGGCTGGTGGTTGTCATGGAGACGTGAGACGAGGAGGTCTGTTCTGGACCGACCCAAGTGGAGCTCCGTGTCGCATCATATCCCTTCCCCAGGGAAACAGGACATAGCAATAAGAAGTTCCAGAGAGTTTTATTTATTTATTCAGTTCAGTTTATTTATGTAGCAACTTTTTATAACATGTCATCTTAGTGGAGTTTTTAACAAAAGTAATTTTAATTCGTTTTAATCCTAGTTACCAATCAATGTCTTTTCATTTTATTAGAAACCAGAAGGACTGAATCAGTTCACCAGTGTGAATGTGATCCACTGTTTTTATTGTAAAGCATCTTTGAGTGTTTGTTTTTTAATAAAGGTTTTATACAGTTTTCATTACTTTCTATGTTAAAGGAAAGTAAAACGTCAACAGGTGAGGTTTGGCAGCATCATCTCTGATTCTGCCCTCCAGGATGGAATCGCAGCCAAACTGACCTTCTGTTGCTCTATGGGGACAAAAACCTGAGAAAACGTGAAGGTAACATTTGAATTGACAGCAAACTGGAGAGTAGTAGGAGAAACTAGCCGAGTGAGGAAAGTTGGTCAGTTTTTCCTCCGGCATATTTACAAATATAGCTCAAGCTAATCTACTTTAGAACGAGGCGTGAGAATCAGAGACAAACCACCGGGAGGGCGGCGGGGGGGGGGGATGAGTGTCACCAACATTTCTTTACATTATAGTGATAGGTATTTTTTAAACCTACATGAAAAAAGAGAACCACAGACAAAGTATATGAGTTTTTAACCAAGACGGTGAACTGCTCCTCCAAGCCGCTCACCATGTGTTCTGACAACCTTCAGTTTGTTTGTCTCTTTTATTAGCAGGGAAGAGAAGGTGTGAAAAGGAACAGAGGGGATCAACTGGGCCTCAGGGAGGAACTGGAAAAGGCCTGGAAGGTGAAGATCACAGTGGAGCCTGTGGTCATCGGGGCAGAAACCCCCAAACTGGAGCAGAGGCTGAAACAGGAACAACATCAGACATCTGAGTCCAGAGACAGACAAGATACTGAAGGAGAACCTGAGGCTCCCAGGAGGGAGGGAGGGAGAGAGAGACAGAGAGAGATAGAGAGGCTACCCACAGAGGGTGAGAAGGGAATTTTATATATATATATACATGTACAGTTTTTCCGCACTATAAGCCGCACCACATTATAAGGCGTATAGAATAGACACTTCAGTTTGGGTTGCCAATTTGTTCCATACTTTTTTTTTTTTTTTACACATCCAGTTTTGTAAAGAAGCGTCCCAGAGTATTTTACATAGTATCTGCCTCAGTCGTTTCACTCACGGTGTTGGTGTTGTGATATTGTGCCCAACTGCTTTCTGGGTAACACAGACCAACCGACACGCTGCCGCCGCAGCCTCTGTCTCTCTTCCCCCCACCCCTTTGCCCCCTTGGCTATGAATGTATTATCAAACTTTATTAACAAACCAGCGTTCTGACAACTATCCCAGCATGCACTGCACACTTCTTCTAGGGGGAAAATGAAGTCAGTGGCTGCTTAGAGTAGCTGCTAGACCTGTTGTGGCTCAATATTGGTCCATATATTAGGCTCACCGGGTTATAAGGCGCACTGTCGGCTTTTGAGGAAATTGAAGGTTTTTATGTGAGGCTTATAGTGCGGAAAATACGGTACATAAACTTCCCTTCACTTTCAACACCGTGTAAAAAGGACCAAACCGCCTACATTACGTCTCTAAGCTCCAAGTCTCCTGTGATCCTGCAGGAATCAACATTAAATTTTTGCATGAATGAAATTAATTTAGGAAGAAACTGAGAGAAAAATATAACATGTATTTCTATTTCAGCATAAAGAAGCTGAAGATTTAAGCTGTGAATTTCAAAGTAACCCCTTAAAGAGTCAATTTATGCTAACATGCTAATAACAGTGGAGCACAGCTGATAGATTTCTGCTGCGACAAGATAAACTTTTACTTTTTAACTGAGAGTTCAAAGAAATGCAGTAACTTCTTAGAGAAGATTAGAGAAACTAAAACTAAACTAAACAGTCAAACTAACAGCTGCAGGAGTTTGAGTTGGTTTGACAATCAGGAAACTGAGGTTAAACGTCTTTAAGCTGTTAGCAACAGGAAGTGGTCAAGAAAAGTTAAAGATATTTTATCAATGTTCAAAATCTTTAGCAAAGAACCTTTGTGGTCGATTAAAAAAGACACAGAGACCCAGGAAGAGGAAGAGGATGTTTTCAGGTAGCGTCAAGCTGCTGCTGGTCTCAGTGGATCCAGCTGCAGGATGGAGGGAACATCTGTCCACAGGCTGCTGGGTGAGTCCATCTGCTGGATGTGTTGGTGTGGAAATGTTGAGAGACCATCACTGCTGCTGATTAAAGCTCCAACTAACCTGACACTCATTTCTCTGCAGCTCTGATCTCTCTGCTGAGCCGCTCAACAAACCAAGGTTACAACCTGATTCTGGTAACTCTAGATCTACATTTGATCCTGGGAGCTGATGAAACCATGAATGTTTTATCATTTCAGTTCATCTGACTGTGAGTCCCAGCAGATCTCAGTTCTTTGAATATGAATCAGTGACTCTGACCTGTGAGGATGGAAACATCTCTGATGGATGGACTGTGAGGAGAAACACAACCAGAGAAACCAGGAAGAAATGTGTAGATGGACGGGGGAAACCAGCTGGTTTTACCTGTAACATCAACTACTTGGTCCAAACAGACTCTGGTGTTTACTGGTGTGAGTCTGGATCCTCCTCCATCAGCAGCAGCAGCATCCAGCTCTCTGTCTCTGGTAAGATCAGACTGTGGAGTTAGTGTTGCTGTGTGTAAATGGATGAGATGCTGTAGTTTGTCTCTGTGTTGAGGTGGATCAGTGATCCTGCAGAGTCCTGTCCTCCCTGTGATGGAGGGACATGACGTCACTCTGAGCTGCAGAGCAAAGAATCAACCCCACAACCTCCCAGCTGCTTTCTATAAAGATGGATCCTCCATTGGTCATGAAACTACTGGAAACCTGATCATTAACCAGGTGAAGAAATCTGGTGAAGGTCACTATAATTGTAACATCAGCGGTCAGGGAGAGTCTCCATCCAGCTGGATCTCTGTCAAAGGTCAGGAACTTCTCTTTGGCAACATGTAGATCTGTGTTTGGATATTTAGTTTCTCACTATCAATCTTCAAGTTTTAGGCCAATTGTTTTTTAAAGCATAAATCTATTCTTATTTTCTGAAATCACAGTAAAATGTGTTTGTAACAAGTTTCCAACTCTGAAAACAGATGCAAGAATAAGTGCTTTGATAGTTGTTTAACTCAACTGATCAAACTCAATTTAATGTTTGATAAGTAATGAATCTGTCATTCAAACACTAAGATGTCTTTAGCTTCATCTCTAAATGTTGAATTGATCAGGTTTGATTCTCTGCAGAAAAACCAACAACCACAGCTCCGCCCACTTCAGAAGCTCCGCCCCTTTGTGTGGCTCCGCCCTCTTCCTCCTCTCCTCTCCTCATCGTCACTCTGCTCTGCCCCCTGGTGGTGATGTTCCTGTTCTTCATCTGCTCTTTCATCTTGGGGTTTTTATCTGGACTCAGAGCCAAAGGTAAAACCCTGAATCCTTTACTGACCTGCTGATCCAACCAATCACTGACTGATGATGATCCAACCAATCACTGACTGATGATGATCCAACCAATCACTGACTGATGACCAGTGATGTATAAAGTACTGAAATCTCAGAGTCTAGTAAAAGTTTAGGTTCCTCTCCAAAATATGACTTTGGTAAAAGTCCAAGTCACTGAAATGTTACTTGAGTTAAAATCTTAAAGTATCAGAATTTTCTTGTACTTAAGTATGGAAAGTACTGTAAAAATGGATGTACTCAAGTAATGTAATGAAAAGTATAAGTAAGAAGTAAAACAAGGCAAATGCAGTTTGAATGACATTTTTTATATTTTGGTAAACTTGTCAAATACAGTTAAAGTAATAAACACAACCAAGTGCAGGTAAAATTAAACCTGCTAATAGATAAACCTGCAGCATCATTTAGTTAAGAAAATTAGGTGCTTCACCTACAAGGTTAATAACTTAACCTGCTTTACAACTGAACCAGCTTCTGACATGAACCACATATGCATATGTGGTTCATGTTGTATGGGGCTCCATTAGTGTCTGACTTTGTTGCAGCCAATCAGTAGGTGGGTCAAAACACCAGAGTTTCTCTCTCTCGCTTTTTTGTAATGAGTAACTAAACCACACATTGAAAATGTATCGGAGTAAAAGTATGAAATTAAGTTCGGAAATATAGTGAAGTGAAAGTGAAAGTTATCAAAAATGTTCATACTCAGGAAAGTATGAAGTATTCCAAAATATACTTAAGTAAAGTAGTGAAGTATTTTTACTTCGTTACTATACAACACTGGTGATGATCCAAAAATCACTGACTGATGATGATCTTCACTGATTCTGGTTCTGTTGGTTTAGTTTCTTCAATTTATAACCGACTGTTATTAAAACTGTTTCTACCTTAATAGTTTTAGTGGTAATGAATTAATTTTCTCTTTAACTTCCTCTAAATACAGGAAGTGACCTGTCACCATGTGTGAAGATGACTCCGCCCCCCCAGGCCGACCTGGTACCAGATGATGATGACGACGATGATGATGACGTCACCACAGAGCATCACTTCTGACCCAAACAATCCCATCATGCTCTGCTCCTCCTGTTTTCTTCCTCTTTGCTTTCTAAGAAAATTGTTTAATTACCTGAATAATTAAAACTGATATTATTTTAATTCCATCCATCCAAGAATAAAAATAATCCCAACCAGCAATTTTTAACAAAAGTTTTCTTAAATCTGAAGTAACATTAATATTAAAATATATTGTACATATTTATTAAAATTGTCTCTCTGTTCTGACAGTAGAATATGAGACAGATAATCTGTGTTAAAGATGAAGCTCCTCTGGCTCCACCTAGTGGTCCTACTGCCACCAGCAGAAACACTTCACTCCCAGTCAGAAACAACCAATCAGAGCCAGGAGGAGCGTCTTAGTGCTGTCAATCAGGCTGGTGTATGAGCTGCTCAGTCCCTCCTTGTTGCTCTCTGCTACTCTACAGCTTCTCTCCCTCAGTGGAGCTTGGGACAAACGTTCAGCTTCAAACGTTGTAAGCTTTACATCATGTTATCATTTTATTCCATCATTAAAAATAAACCTGGAGAGATAAAAACATCTGGTTGAACTTTGTATCTGCTGAGTTCATCAATGGAGCCACGTCTCAGTGAAACGCTGGGAAAAGGGTTGATAAAGGGTTAATGGAGAAAAGATGCTGTGACTTCATGAAGGCTGAGAGTCAGAGAGAGACGGAGCTTCTTAAAGAGACAGAGGCGTTAAAATGTAAGGTCAGATTTACTGAATGACTGTCAGTTACTTTGAACCAGATTGACTGATAAAACCCAGTGAGACCAGAAACCCAGAGACCCGATCAGACACTCTGAGAGTCTCACCAGGTCAACATTGTCATGTCCTTCTGTTTCTGGTTGTGTTTCATGACTTTAGCTTTGAGGAAGTTACATTTTTAGATGACTTCCAGGCGTCTTAATCACAAATAAAGTTCCTGTTTCTGTGGTCGTCCTTAAAACTGTTTATATGTGATCATCCAGTTTGTGCATCTCTACCTACTTTAGTTCTGCTCAGCTGAGGATCCAGAGGGATGAAGTCGCTGTTCAGGAGATTTCAGGAGAGAAACGGTTTAAAACTGATGAACCAAAAGCTGCAGAAGTTTGAGTTGGTCTGACTAAATCAGGAAGTCGAGGTTCAAAATGTTAGAGCTCAGAGCAAAAGAAGAAGTCAAGAAAGGTTAGAGATAATTTATGAAGTGTCAAAATGTTCTCAAAGTAACTTTGTGGTTAAGAACAAAGGAAGACGCAGAGACCCAGGAAGAGGAAGAGGATGTTTTCAGGTAGCGTCAAGCTGCTGCTGGTCTCAGTGGATCCAGCTGCAGGATGGAGGGAACATCTGTCCACAGGCTGCTGGGTGAGTCCATCTGCTGGATGTGTTGGTGTGGAAATGTTGAGAGACCATCACTGCTGCTGATTAAAGCTCCAACTAACCTGACACTCATTTCTCTGCAGCTCTGATCTCTCTGCTGAGCTGCTCAACAAACCAAGGTTACAACCTGATTCTGGTAACTCTAGATCTACATTTGATCCTGGGGGCTGATGAAACCATGAATGTTTTATCATTTCAGTTCATCTGACTGTGAGTCCCAGCAGATCTCAGTTCTTTGAAGGAGAATCAGTGACTCTGACCTGTGAGGATGGAAACATCTCTGATGGATGGACTGTGAGGAGAAACACAACCAGAGGAACCAGGAAGAAATGTGTAGATGGACGGGGAAACCAGCTGGTTTTACCTGTAACATCAACTACTTGGTCCAAACAGACTCTGGTGTTTACTGGTGTGAGTCTGGATCCTCCTCCATCAGCAGCAGCAGCATCCAGCTCTCTGTCTCTGGTAAGATCAGACTGTGGAGTTAGTGTTGCTGTGTGTAAATGGATGAGATGCTGTAGTTTGTCTCTGTGTTGAGGTGGATCAGTGATCCTGCAGAGTCCTGTCCTCCCTGTGATGGAGGGACATGACGTCACTCTGAGCTGCAGAGCAAAGAATCAACCCCACAACCTCCCAGCTGCTTTCTATAAAGATGGATCCTCCATTGGTCATGAAACTACTGGAAACCTGATCATTAACCAGGTGAAGAAATCTGGTGAAGGTCACTATAATTGTAACATCAGCGGTCAGGGAGAGTCTCCATCCAGCTGGATCTCTGTCAAAGGTCAGGAACTTCTCTTTGGCAACATGTAGATCTGTGTTTGGATATTTAGTTTGCTACAACTGATCAAAGTTTTCTAGGCCAATTGTTTTTTAAAGCATAAATCTATTCTTATTTTCTGAAATCACAGTAAAATGTGTTTGTAACAAGTTTCCAACTCTGAAAACAGATGCAAGAATAAGTGCTTTGATAGTTGTTTAACTCAACTGATCAAACTCAATTTAATGTTTGATAAGTAATGAATCTGTCATTCAAACACTAAGATGTCTTTAGCTTCATCTCTAAATGTTGAATTGATCAGGTTTGATTCTCTGCAGAAAAACCAACAACCACAGCTCCGCCCACTTCAGAAGCTCCGCCCCTTTGTGTGGCTCCGCCCTCTTCCTCCTCTCCTCTCCTCATCGTCACTCTGCTCTGCCCCCTGGTGGTGATGTTCCTGTTCTTCATCTGCTCTTTCATCTTGGGGTTTTTATCTGGACTCAGAGCCAAAGGTAAAACCCTGAATCCTTTACTGACCTGCTGATCCAACCAATCACTGACTGATGATGATCCAACCAATCACTGACTGATGATGATCCAACCAATCACTGACTGATGACCAGTGATGTATAAAGTACTGAAATCTCAGAGTCTAGTAAAAGTTTAGGTTCCTCTCCAAAATATGACTTTGGTAAAAGTCCAAGTCACTGAAATGTTACTTGAGTTAAAATCTTAAAGTATCAGAATTTTCTTGTACTTAAGTATGGAAAGTACTGTAAAAATGGATGTACTCAAGTAATGTAATGAAAAGTATAAGTAAGAAGTAAAACAAGGCAAATGCAGTTTGAATGACATTTTTTATATTTTGGTAAACTTGTCAAATACAGTTAAAGTAATAAACACAACCAAGTGCAGGCAAAATTAAACCTGCTAATAGATAAACCTGCAGCATCATTTAGTTAAGAAAATTAGGTGCTTCACCTACAAGGTTAATAACTTAACCTGCTTTACAACTGAACCAGCTTCTGACATGAACCACATATGCATATGTGGTTCATGTTGTATGGGGCTCCATTAGTGTCTGACTTTGTTGCAGCCAATCAGTAGGTGGGTCAAAACACCAGAGTTTCTCTCTCTCGCTTTTTTGTAATGAGTAACTAAACCACACATTGAAAATGTATCGGAGTAAAAGTATGAAATTAAGTTCGGAAATATAGTGAAGTGAAAGTGAAAGTTATCAAAAATGTTCATACTCAGGAAAGTATGAAGTATTCCAAAATATACTTAAGTAAAGTAGTGAAGTATTTTTACTTCGTTACTATACAACACTGGTGATGATCCAAAAATCACTGACTGATGATGATCTTCACTGATTCTGGTTCTGTTGGTTTAGTTTCTTCAATTTATAACCGACTGTTATTAAAACTGTTTCTACCTTAATAGTTTTAGTGGTAATGAATTAATTTTCTCTTTAACTTCCTCTAAATACAGGAAGTGACCTGTCACCATGTGTGAAGATGACTCCGCCCCCCCAGGCCGACCTGGTACCAGATGATGATGACGACGATGATGATGACGTCACCACAGAGCATCACTTCTGACCCAAACAATCCCATCATGCTCTGCTCCTCCTGTTTTCTTCCTCTTTGCTTTCTAAGAAAATTGTTTAATTACCTGAATAATTAAAACTGATATTATTTTAATTCCATCCATCCAAGAATAAAAATAATCCCAACCAGCAATTTTTAACAAAAGTTTTCTTAAATCTGAAGTAACATTAATATTAAAATATATTTGTACATATTTATTAAAATTGTCTCTCTGTTCTGACAGTAGAATATGAGACAGATAATCTGTGTTAAAGATGAAGCTCCTCTGGCTCCACCTAGTGGTCCTACTGCCACCAGCAGAAACACTTCACTCCCAGTCAGAAACAACCAATCAGAGCCAGGAGGAGCGTCTTAGTGCTGTCAATCAGGCTGGTGTATGAGCTGCTCAGTCCCTCCTTGTTGCTCTCTGCTACTCTACAGCTTCTCTCCCTCAGTGGAGCTTGGGACAAACGTTCAGCTTCAAACGTTGTAAGCTTTACATCATGTTATCATTTTATTCCATCATTAAAAATAAACCTGGAGAGATAAAAACATCTGGTTGAACTTTGTATCTGCTGAGTTCATCAATGGAGCCACGTCTCAGTGAAACGCTGGGAAAAGGTGTTGATAAAGGGTTAATGGAGAAAAGATGCTGTGACTTCATGAAGGCTGAGAGTCAGAGAGAGACGGAGCTTCTTAAAGAGACAGAGGCGTTAAAATGTAAGGTCAGATTTACTGAATGACTGTCAGTTACTTTGAACCAGATTGACTGATAAAACCCAGTGAGACCAGAAACCCAGAGACCCGATCAGACACTCTGAGAGTCTCACCAGGTCAACATTGTCATGTCCTTCTGTTTCTGGTTGTGTTTCATGACTTTAGCTTTGAGGAAGTTACATTTTTAGATGACTTCCAGGCGTCTTAATCACAAATAAAGTTCCTGTTTCTGTGGTCGTCCTTAAAACTGTTTATATGTGATCATCCAGTTTGTGCATCTCTACCTACTTTAGTTCTGCTCAGCTGAGGATCCAGAGGGATGAAGTCGCTGTTCAGGAGATTTCAGGAGAGAAACGGTTTAAAACTGATGAACCAAAAGCTGCAGAAGTTTGAGTTGGTCTGACTAAATCAGGAAGTCGAGGTTCAAAATGTTAGAGCTCAGAGCAAAAGAAGAAGTCAAGAAAGGTTAGAGATAATTTATGAAGTGTCAAAATGTTCTCAAAGTAACTTTGTGGTTAAGAACAAAGGAAGACGCAGAGACCCAGGAAGAGGAAGAGGATGTTTTCAGGTAGCGTCAAGCTGCTGCTGGTCTCAGTGGATCCAGCTGCAGGATGGAGGGAACATCTGTCCACAGGCTGCTGGGTGAGTCCATCTGCTGGATGTGTTGGTGTGGAAATGTTGAGAGACCATCACTGCTGCTGATTAAAGCTCCAACTAACCTGACACTCATTTCTCTGCAGCTCTGATCTCTCTGCTGAGCTGCTCAACAAACCAAGGTTACAACCTGATTCTGGTAACTCTAGATCTACATTTGATCCTGGGGGCTGATGAAACCATGAATGTTTTATCATTTCAGTTCATCTGACTGTGAGTCCCAGCAGATCTCAGTTCTTTGAAGGAGAATCAGTGACTCTGACCTGTGAGGATGGAAACATCTCTGATGGATGGACTGTGAGGAGAAACACAACCAGAGGAACCAGGAAGAAATGTGTAGATGGACGGGGGAAACCAGCTGGTTTTACCTGTAACATCAACTACTTGGTCCAAACAGACTCTGGTGTTTACTGGTGTGAGTCTGGATCCTCCTCCATCAGCAGCAGCAGCATCCAGCTCTCTGTCTCTGGTAAGATCAGACTGTGGAGTTAGTGTTGCTGTGTGTAAATGGATGAGATGCTGTAGTTTGTCTCTGTGTTGAGGTGGATCAGTGATCCTGCAGAGTCCTGTCCTCCCTGTGATGGAGGGACATGACGTCACTCTGAGCTGCAGAGCAAAGAATCAACCCCACAACCTCCCAGCTGCTTTCTATAAAGATGGATCCTCCATTGGTCATGAAACTACTGGAAACCTGATCATTAACCAGGTGAAGAAATCTGGTGAAGGTCACTATAATTGTAACATCAGCGGTCAGGGAGAGTCTCCATCCAGCTGGATCTCTGTCAAAGGTCAGGAACTTCTCTTTGGCAACATGTAGATCTGTGTTTGGATATTTAGTTTGCTACAACTGATCAAAGTTTTCTAGGCCAATTGTTTTTTAAAGCATAAATCTATTCTTATTTTCTGAAATCACAGTAAAATGTGTTTGTAACAAGTTTCCAACTCTGAAAACAGATGCAAGAATAAGTGCTTTGATAGTTGTTTAACTCAACTGATCAAACTCAATTTAATGTTTGATAAGTAATGAATCTGTCATTCAAACACTAAGATGTCTTTAGCTTCATCTCTAAATGTTGAATTGATCAGGTTTGATTCTCTGCAGAAAAACCAACAACCACAGCTCCGCCCACTTCAGAAGCTCCGCCCCTTTGTGTGGCTCCGCCCTCTTCCTCCTCTCCTCTCCTCATCGTCACTCTGCTCTGCCCCCTGGTGGTGATGTTCCTGTTCTTCATCTGCTCTTTCATCTTGGGGTTTTTATCTGGACTCAGAGCCAAAGGTAAAACCCTGAATCCTTTACTGACCTGCTGATCCAACCAATCACTGACTGATGATGATCCAACCAATCACTGACTGATGATGATCCAACCAATCACTGACTGATGACCAGTGATGTATAAAGTACTGAAATCTCAGAGTCTAGTAAAAGTTTAGGTTCCTCTCCAAAATATGACTTTGGTAAAAGTCCAAGTCACTGAAATGTTACTTGAGTTAAAATCTTAAAGTATCAGAATTTTCTTGTACTTAAGTATGGAAAGTACTGTAAAAATGGATGTACTCAAGTAATGTAATGAAAAGTATAAGTAAGAAGTAAAACAAGGCAAATGCAGTTTGAATGACATTTTTTATATTTTGGTAAACTTGTCAAATACAGTTAAAGTAATAAACACAACCAAGTGCAGGCAAAATTAAACCTGCTAATAGATAAACCTGCAGCATCATTTAGTTAAGAAAATTAGGTGCTTCACCTACAAGGTTAATAACTTAACCTGCTTTACAACTGAACCAGCTTCTGACATGAACCACATATGCATATGTGGTTCATGTTGTATGGGGCTCCATTAGTGTCTGACTTTGTTGCAGCCAATCAGTAGGTGGGTCAAAACACCAGAGTTTCTCTCTCTCGCTTTTTTGTAATGAGTAACTAAACCACACATTGAAAATGTATCGGAGTAAAAGTATGAAATTAAGTTTCGGAAATATAGTGAAGTGAAAGTGAAAGTTATCAAAAATGTTCATACTCAGGAAAGTATGAAGTATTCCAAAATATACTTAAGTAAAGTAGTGAAGTATTTTTACTTCGTTACTATACAACACTGGTGATGATCCAAAAATCACTGACTGATGATGATCTTCACTGATTCTGGTTCTGTTGGTTTAGTTTCTTCAATTTATAACCGACTGTTATTAAAACTGTTTCTACCTTAATAGTTTTAGTGGTAATGAATTAATTTTCTCTTTAACTTCCTCTAAATACAGGAAGTGACCTGTCACCATGTGTGAAGATGACTCCGCCCCCCCAGGCCGACCTGGTACCAGATGATGATGACGACGATGATGATGACGTCACCACAGAGCATCACTTCTGACCCAAACAATCCCATCATGCTCTGCTCCTCCTGTTTTCTTCCTCTTTGCTTTCTAAGAAAATTGTTTAATTACCTGAATAATTAAAACTGATATTATTTTAATTCCATCCATCCAAGAATAAAAATAATCCCAACCAGCAATTTTTAACAAAAGTTTTCTTAAATCTGAAGTAACATTAATATTAAAATATATTTGTACATATTTATTAAAATTGTCTCTCTGTTCTGACAGTAGAATATGAGACAGATAATCTGTGTTAAAGATGAAGCTCCTCTGGCTCCACCTAGTGGTCCTACTGCCACCAGCAGAAACACTTCACTCCCAGTCAGAAACAACCAATCAGAGCCAGGAGGAGCGTCTTAGTGCTGTCAATCAGGCTGGTGTATGAGCTGCTCAGTCCCTCCTTGTTGCTCTCTGCTACTCTACAGCTTCTCTCCCTCAGTGGAGCTTGGGACAAACGTTCAGCTTCAAACGTTGTAAGCTTTACATCATGTTATCATTTTATTCCATCATTAAAAATAAACCTGGAGAGATAAAAACATCTGGTTGAACTTTGTATCTGCTGAGTTCATCAATGGAGCCACGTCTCAGTGAAACGCTGGGAAAAGTGTTGATAAAGGGTTAATGGAGAAAAGATGCTGTGACTTCATGAAGGCTGAGAGTCAGAGAGAGACGGAGCTTCTTAAAGAGACAGAGGCGTTAAAATGTAAGGTCAGATTTACTGAATGACTGTCAGTTACTTTGAACCAGATTGACTGATAAAACCCAGTGAGACCAGAAACCCAGAGACCCGATCAGACACTCTGAGAGTCTCACCAGGTCAACATTGTCATGTCCTTCTGTTTCTGGTTGTGTTTCATGACTTTAGCTTTGAGGAAGTTACATTTTTAGATGACTTCCAGGCGTCTTAATCACAAATAAAGTTCCTGTTTCTGTGGTCGTCCTTAAAACTGTTTATATGTGATCATCCAGTTTGTGCATCTCTACCTACTTTAGTTCTGCTCAGCTGAGGATCCAGAGGGATGAAGTCGCTGTTCAGGAGATTTCAGGAGAGAAACGGTTTAAAACTGATGAACCAAAAGCTGCAGAAGTTTGAGTTGGTCTGACTAAATCAGGAAGTCGAGGTTCAAAATGTTAGAGCTCAGAGCAAAAGAAGAAGTCAAGAAAGGTTAGAGATAATTTATGAAGTGTCAAAATGTTCTCAAAGTAACTTTGTGGTTAAGAACAAAGGAAGACGCAGAGACCCAGGAAGAGGAAGAGGATGTTTTCAGGTAGCGTCAAGCTGCTGCTGGTCTCAGTGGATCCAGCTGCAGGATGGAGGGAACATCTGTCCACAGGCTGCTGGGTGAGTCCATCTGCTGGATGTGTTGGTGTGGAAATGTTGAGAGACCATCACTGCTGCTGATTAAAGCTCCAACTAACCTGACACTCATTTCTCTGCAGCTCTGATCTCTCTGCTGAGCTGCTCAACAAACCAAGGTTACAACCTGATTCTGGTAACTCTAGATCTACATTTGATCCTGGGGGCTGATGAAACCATGAATGTTTTATCATTTCAGTTCATCTGACTGTGAGTCCCAGCAGATCTCAGTTCTTTGAAGGAGAATCAGTGACTCTGACCTGTGAGGATGGAAACATCTCTGATGGATGGACTGTGAGGAGAAACACAACCAGAGGAACCAGGACTCAGTGTGGAGATGGATGGGGAGAAGCTGATGGTTCCACCTGCAGCTTCAGCTACTTGTACCCACATGAGTCTGGTGTTTACTGGTGTGAGTCTGGATCCTCCTCCATCAGCAGCAGCAGCATCCAGCTCTCTGTCTCTGGTAAGATCAGACTGTGGAGTTAGTGTTGCTGTGTGTAAATGGATGAGATGCTGTAGTTTGTCTCTGTGTTGAGGTGGATCAGTGATCCTGCAGAGTCCTGTCCTCCCTGTGATGGAGGGACATGACGTCACTCTGAGCTGCAGAGCAAAGAATCAACCCCACAACCTCCCAGCTGCTTTCTATAAAGATGGATCCTCCATTGGTGATGGACCATCAGGTCACATGACCCTAAACTCAGTGAAGAAATCTGATGAAGGTCACTATAAGTGTAACATCAGCGGTCAGGGAGAGTCTCCATCCAGCAGGATCTGGGTCAAAGGTCAGGAACTTCACTTTGGCAACATGTAGATCTGTGTTTGGATATTTAGTTTGCAACAACTGATCAAAGTTTTCTAGGCCAGTGGTTTTTTAAAGCATAAATCTATTCTTATTTTCTGAAATCACAGTAAAATGTGTTTGTAACAAGTTTCCAGCTCTGAAAACAGATGCAAGAATAAGTGCTTTGATAGTTGTTTAACTCAACTGATCAAACTCAATTTAATGTTTGATAAGTAATGAATCTGTCATTCAAACACTAAGATGTCTTTAGCTTCATCTCTAAATGTTGAATTGATCAGGTTTGATTCTCTGCAGAAAAACCAACAACCACAGCTCCGCCCACTGCCGAAGCTCCGCCCCTTTGTGTGGCTCCGCCCTCTTCCTCCTCTCCTCTCCTCATCGTCACTCTGCTCTGCCACCTGGTGGTGATGTTCCTGTTCTTCATCTGCTCTTTCATCTTGGGGTTTTTATCTGGACTCAGAGCCAAAGGTAAAACCCTGAATCCTTTACTGACCTGATGATCCAACCAATCACTGACTGATGATGATCCAACCAATCACTGACTGATGATCCAACCAATCACTGACTGATGATGATCCAACCAATCACTGACTGATGATCCAACCAATCACTGACTGATGATCCAACCAATCACTGACTGATGATCCAACCAATCACTGACTGATGATCCAACCAATCACTGACTGATGATCCAACCAATCACTGACTGATGATCCAACCAATCACTGACTGATGATCCAACCAATCACTGACTGATGATCCAACCATCACTGACTGATGATCCAACCAATCACTGACTGATGATGATCCAACCAATCACTGACTGATGATGATCTTCACTGATTCTGGTTCTGCTGATTTAGTTTCTTCTCTTTATAACCGACTGTTATTAAAACTGTTTCTACCTTAACTGTTTTCATTTAATAAATGTATTTTTTCTCTAACTTCCTCTGAATACAGGAAGTGACCTGTCACCATGTGTGAAGATGACTCCGCCCCCCCAGGATGATTACGATGACGTCACCACAGAGCATCACTTCTGACCCAAACAATCCCATCATGCTCTGCTCCTGCTGTTTTCTTCCTCTTTGTTTTCTGGGAAAATCGTTTTATTGTCTGAATAAATAAAACTTCATGAATGAACTGATGATTTTCTTTTAATTCCTTCAATCCAAGCTGACACCATGAATCACAGCACACAACATTTTTAATATATATTTTTAAAAATCAGCATTAGATAACTAGTTAAAAACATATTTTTACATGTTGTTATAACTGTCAGTAAAATATGAGACAGATGAAGAATCAGCTCCTGATCTTCATCTCCATGTCTCTGTCGTCTTACTGACATTTGCAGAAATAAAACCCTCCCAGTCAGAAACAGCCAATCGGAGCCAGTAGAACCGTCTTGGTGCTGTCAATCACTCATGTGTATGTGCTGCTCACACCCTCCTCCTGCTCTCCACTGCAGCTCCTCTCCCACAGCAGGTTGTTATTGATCCAGCTGCTGATCATCAGTAATCATGAGCATCTACGCTCACCGGCCACTTTATTAGGCACACCCCTCTGGTCCCGAGTTGGACCCCTTTTGCCTTCAGAACCACCTTAACCCTTCATGGCAGAGATTTTACAGAGTATTGGAAACATTCCTCAGGGAGTCTGGTCCATATTGACCTGACAGCATCAAACAGTTGCTGCAGATTTGTCAGCTGCAGATCCATGAAGTGAATCTCCGGTTCCACCACATCCCAAATGTCTCTACTGGACTGAGATCTGGTGACTGTGGAGGCCAGTCGAGTTCAGTGAACTGATTGTTCAAGGAGTCAGTCTGAGACGATTCAGGCTTTATGACCTGGACCGTTGTCCTGCTGGAAGTGTCCATCAGAAGAAGATGGTCCACTGTGGTCATAAAGGGATGGACATGGTCAGCAGCAACACTCAGGTGGGATGTGGCGTCGACATGATGCTCAGTTGGTACCAATGGGTCCAAAGGGCCAGAAAATATCCTCCCACTATTACATCAGCCTGACCCGTTGATACCAGGCAGGATGGATCCAGGCTTCATGTTGCTGACGCCAAATCCAGACTCTTCAGACCAGGCAACGTTTCTCCATCTTCTATTGTCCAGGTTCTGTGAGCCGGTGTGAAATGTTGCCTCTGTTTCCAGTTCTTGTCTGACAGAATAGCATTTCACTGCCCTTGACTAGTGCATTAGCATTAGCCTTTTACCTAAAGTTAGCTATTAGCTAATTTTCTAATTAGACATGTTTAGTTTACTGAATGGAGCAAGTAAAATTAGATCAACCTGGTCCTGTTGCTCCACAAGCTACTGCCAGCATTTAGGGTAACTTTAGCATATTGGCTAATTTTAGCTTATGCATTAATTTCAACATAATGAATGATACAAGTGCAGCTTAGTCAACATGCTTCTGCCTCTCCACATTGACCACATTTCCGCTTTCTTTAGCATTAATGCTAATTTCTAGCATTATAGCGCTGGGTCCAAGCCGACAGGCTCACTTTGGCATAGCCCTTAACATTTCTGCAGGAATTTTCTAGTTTGAGTTACTGTTACTGTTCCATCAGCTCCAACCAGTCGGGCCATTGTCCTCTGACCTCTGACCTCAACAAGGCATTTGGGCCTACAGAACTGAGGCTCACTGCATATTTTCTCTTTTTCAAACTGTTCTGTGAACCTAGAGATGGTTATGAGTGAAAATCCCAGTAGGTCATCATTTCTGAAATACTCAGATCAGCACGTCTGGTACCAACAACCATGTGTCAATATTAGATTATGTCAAAGTCCAGTTTCTAGATATTTACATTTAGTTCAGTAACAGGTTGAACACAAGGTACTTCTAGGACTAGTTTTACTGTAATTGTACTTTTACTTGAGTAATAACTTTAGTTACTGTGAATAATTTCACTGAATGAGGAACAAACATGTTTCAACCAAAAATACTCCAAAGTGAGACCTCCTGTTTACACACCAGCTTTGTTGTTTTTATGTCGTTTACTGTGTGGTTAATTGATCATCTGGAGGTCAATTAAAGATGCAACAAACAAATATTTCACACTGTTCTAACAAATATTCATCAGTTACTGTAAGTATTAGTTTCATACTTTGGATGTTCAAACCATTTTATAATAAATTGTTTCTTCTGCCTCAATTTGTTAGCAATTTTATTTTGAATTATTTATTTCAGTGTTTCAAATACCAGAATTTGTTCCATTGTCTGTCCGATTGCATAATTTTAAAATATTAAACAGCTGTCCAAATGGTATGGCAAGCCAGTTCAACATTTAATCAAAGGCTCTGTTATTCCCAGTCAAGACACAATAACATAAATTCAGCCAATCAAAATCATTTTCTTACTAATCAAAATTTAAGTCAAGGATTTCAACTAATCTATTATTAATTACTATAATATGTTAGGATACCGATAGCTACAATTACACTAGTAAAAAATAAATGAGATTTTAGAAAATTCTTAAATCTCGGGTCGCTGTTTTAATATTTAATATTTTGGTATCTATAACAGATATTGATAAATCAATGTTTTCAGGATATAAATACCAGAACATCTAGAGCTGCATCCTTTCTGTCCAAAATGATGGTTGAATGTATTTTTCCCTCGGATCAACATGTTTTAGTATAAAGATGAAACCTGAGTGTTCAGATGAAGAGGAGCATCAGGAGGATGAAGAAAAATGAAACCTGCTGCGTTAAAATAGGATTTTAAACCAGTGAAGATGGAAACATGTTTTTAATTTGTGTGATGTGGATCTACAGCTGATTAATGTCTCACTATGCAACGGAAAACGTTTTTTCTGCACTTTTCTTGTTAAAACCTGAACATGAGAATTGATTTTAAATGATCATAAGTTACCATTTTTGTTATTTTTATTTTTTAAAGCAAGCCTGTGGACAACTTTAGTCCTTAAAGACCAAAATCAGATCCAGATTTTCCTTTTCCTGGTTCATGTCTCCAGTTTCTCTGGGTGTTTTTGACTCTTACATGTTCAGTATTTGATCATAAAAATATATATTTGTTAATAAAAGTTTGCAAGATTTCACTTTGTAAAGTGGAAATGATTAAAATTTGTTAGAGAACTTTTTTGGAACGTGGTGAAAAATAACATTATCACTTAATGAGCTGGAATTAAATTTTTACAGATAAAGATGTTATTTTGATGAGAAACAATTACATTATTTCCAAATATAATTAGTCTGTGAACATATTTTATGTTAAAATGGCATCACAATGAAATATCACCAGATGTCCCAGAAAAATTGGTGTCGCCTAAAATAATGTTATTATTCATGTTTAAAGTGTGAAATGATATCCTGCATAACTATATTACAAGTTAAAATGTATTTTGGTCCAAAACTAAACTAGATAAATCTGGAATAGTTTTTAATTTAATCGAGTTTCTCCTAATCAGGTTCAGTTATCCAAACTATTTATTACATAAAAAAACGTATTTATGGAAACACAAAACATGTGAATGGAAAATGTAACGTCATATTTCTGGGAAGAATAACATTTAAGAGAATCAAACTGTTCAGATATTTGTGATTTGTTTTGCAACACAGAATTGCAAACATGTGATGCACAGTCAGTCTGGCTAATAAATGCTAAAACGGCTTGCCATAAGTCTGTTTTCCCCGTTTTCCCCCCCAGATTGTTTGCGGACAGACAGACAGACAGACAGACAGACAGACAGACAGACAGACAGACAGACAGACAGACAGACAGACAGACGTTTCCTTCTCCTGTCTTGATTCTCTTTGGGTTCTGGTCGTAAGTAGCTCCTGTTTTTATTTCCCTCCACTGCTGATGAATTTCTTCTATTTGACATGTCAGAGTTTTGTTTGGCCTCAGTTTGCTGGAGTTAGTGACTCCGACGGGCTGAATCAGGTCAAAGGTCATGTTGTTTGCAGTTTCTCCTGTCAGTTTGAGTCTTTATGATTTTCTTGAAGTTGTTCTAGTTTCCAGTGAACGTTTCATTCTGGGTTCATTGTTGTGATGCATCTGGTTTGGGAGGTGATGTGTTGACAGAGTTTTATGTTAATTATTGTAAAGTTTTGAGCTGAACTGTGTGAAACAGAGGCTGGATTTTACTTCTGGGTCTGAATATTTCTATGATATTTAAGCTTATGAACTCAGGTTCTCTGACCTCAGTTGTTGTGCAACAAGTAAAATCAGAAGAGCTGAAAGGCCTGAAGGTCATTAACCCTTAAATGGACACACACACACACATATATATATATATATATATATATATATATATATATATATATATATATATATATATATATATATATATATATATATATATATATTAGGAAATTATTTCATTTCCATTTTCTGATGTATCTGGGCTAAAATGACACATTTTAATTATTACTTTTAAATTTAGTGTTTGTGTCCATCAGGGCACATTGGTGTATAAAAAGTGACACTTTTGCATGTTTGTAATAACTAATAAAATTAATTTTTAAATATTGCAAGCAGTGAATCTACCATGTTTTTGCATGTTTTGTATTTCAATGAAAAAAAACTACAAATCATTATTAATTCAGTTTCTGTAGCAGCAGCAGCTGATGAATGTCTCACATAAATGAAATGTGTCCCAGTCGTTGATGTAGCAACAGACAGTGGATTGGTAAAACTCTCCTTTAACAGGAAGGAACCTCCAGCAGAACCAGAACCTGACCCAGAACCAATCTGACACCAACATTAGAAACTCTGCACCCAAATACTCTGAATACAGATATAATACAATAAATTAAAATAATCCACATTTGAGCATGAAATAAAGCTTAAGCAATATTTTAATAGAATATAAATTTAATGAGTCAAACTAAAATAAAATCTGAGGTTACAGACATTTTATGTCTTATTTAGGCTGTTTAAATGTAATTTATAATTTTTTTATAAATATATATTATACACCCTTTACAAAATCAAGTCCTCACATCAGTTTGTACATGAAAAATAACTCCTTCCTCACAATGTCAGTCATTTCTCATGCAGTCCATCATTTTGAACTTTACACTCGTCTATCAGTTTGTTTCTGAATGTTGGCATGAGGTCACATGACCTCAACGTTTCCTCTTGGATGTGAAAATGTAGCTTCAATGTTTGAATTGTCTCCTCCTTGTTTAATTCATGGATCCATTTGCTCCACAGAATGATTGTTATCTTAAACCTGGAGCAGAAATCATCAGGCAGAGTCCAACTTCATCTGTTGTTCCCACTGTAACCAGGTCACAGTCCAAACTAGATCCAATAAGATCGACTCCATGTTGTGCAACTCTAGTTGCATTCAAGTGCATGTGAGAAAGATCTGCTCTCTGCAGATGATATGGAGGAATAAAAGTGACTAACTTCCTGAATATATCTTTAAATAACACACAGGACTCGATTCCTCTCTGCTACGACCAAAACACTTTGTCAGGTTATGATTCCTGATCTGTCCAAACAGAAAGTCTCTTCTGACTCCTGGTGGCTCCAGTCGGTTCCCTGCAAACATTGTTTCCTGCTCAAAGTCACCTGAATCTGCACCATAACTTTTCCCCTCCAGCATTACAAAAACATTTTGCTCTAAAAATTACAACCTGGTAGCAAAAGTCGTTTCACTGTAAACTGTAAGAAAGTTACTGTATAAATGTTTAAATGTGTTCAAGTGAAAATAGTCAGGATTGTTTTTGTGGTTCTAGGTAGAGAAAAGGAAACTGTTAGCATGCTAGCAAGAAGGAAAGACCAATCACACGTTTCTGTTTTCAGGAACAAGGCCCAACAGAACCAGCAGCGGTCGCATCATAAAGTGACGCCATGATGGGAGAATCTCCACAATATCTGCTCTGTAAGAACAAAACCTGACTTTACTGAGGACAAACTGCTGTTGGAGTCAAAGAGGGAAGATTAAAACATTGACTGAGTTCAGATCAGATGAAAACGTTTCTCTGCTGTAACTCTGGCCGTCATCAGAAAATCTGGCAACCTGGAAATAAAAGTTTGACATGAAAATAAAGAATAATGATGTAGAAACCAGCATGAGAAATAAACAAGTATATTTATATTTAATATGTAATGAGGTCAGTTTGATGTCATAAATGTTGTTCATGGAGGTAAAATGTCTGATTGTAAAATTCTCATGAAGTTTTATATGTTAAATTGTAACCAATAAGTTTTTACCTCCTCAGTTTCCTGTTTGCTGATTGGCTGCATAACAACTGAAGGTTGGTTCACGGAAATGTAAACAATATGATGGACGCCTCAATATGATGCTACCCTGTAAACATTGTATTATTATAATAATATAATATTATAATGAAAATCACCTTTCAGTCCTTGCAGCTACTCTGACTGTGAGTCCCAGCAGATCTCAGTTCTTTCAAGGAGAACCAGTGACTCTGACCTGTGAGGATGAAGACAGATCAGCTGGATGGACAGTGAAGAGAATCACATCCACAGGATCTGAGAAGCCGTGTGGAGATGGATGGGGGAAACCAGCTGGTTCCTCCTGCAGCCTCACCTATTTGGTCCAAAGTGACTTTGGTGTTTACTGGTGTGAGTCCACATCTGGTTCCTCCAGCAACACCATCCAGCTCTCTGTCTCTGGTAAGATCAGACTGTGGAGTTAGTGTTGCTGTGTGTAAATGGATGAGATGCTGTAGTTTGTCTCTGTGTTGAGGTGGATCAGTGATCCTGCAGAGTCCTGTCCTCCCTGTGATGGAGGGAGATGACGTCACTCTGAGCTGCAGAGCGAAGAATCAACCCCACAACCTCCCAGCTACTTTCTATAAAGATGGATCCTCCATTGGTGAAGGACCATCAGGTCAGATGACCCTCAAATCAGCGAAGATATCGGATGATGGCCTCTATAAATGCAGCATCAGTGGTCGGGGAGAGTCTCCATCCAGCAGGGTCTCTGTGGAAGGTCAGAGGTCATCCTCTAACAGTGTAATCCACACTCTGGTGATATTTAAACCATCTATCTTTATTCTAGGGAAAGATCCAGTCATCCCTCCGCCGTCCCCTTCTTCATCTTCCTCTATCTCAGGTCAGCAGCTTCTCTTCAGTTTAACATGAAGACAATAATCACTGTAATCATTTTCTGCTGATCAGTTTCATTGCAGCTGTTGTCACTGATCAGAAGTTCGAACTTTGTTTATATTGGTCAAAACGTTCACACTGCAGCCTGAAGTGACCCAATTCTGATGTTTTTTATGCCGGGCCGTTCACACTGCAAAACACATACAGGACATATTTACTGGCAAACGACCTGAAGTGTCCTGCACGCGCAGTAGAGGGCGCCATAGCGTCAGCGTTCTCAGTAGGGCTGTAGTGATACAATAATCTCACAATACGATACACGATATTCTGCCCACAATACGATATATATCACGATGTTCAGCAAACGATACAATTCAATATACTTTTGCGATTTTCTGAAAGATTTTAGAGGGACAGAGTGAATTTGGTGACATTTTGTGACTGTTATAAAGTTGGATTGAATTATTTTAACTGAAAACTGATTAAAAGCACCAACTACACAATACCTGGTTCTGGTTGGACACAGACTTAAAGTGGACAGCTGGACAAAATGAACCAAAGAAGTGGAGAGAAAACATGTTTCTTTTAGTTGAAACAGTCCAAACTGTAGCTGACATGCATTAGTAAAGTAAATAAAGTGAACCAAGTTCCTGCTCTGAATAGTTTGATACCTTTTTAGCCTGAACATCTGAAGGAATCACTCTAAGCCTGATGACCTGGTGAAGCCAGCAGTGAGTGAACAAGGTGACAGTTGGACGTTACGATACTTAAGATGAATATCAATTTTTTTCTAGGAAAGAAAATATTGATATGTATTGCGATATTGATATTATTATACAGCCCTAGTTCAGAGTTTGAGGCAGTAACCATGGAGGCTAACGGTGGAGCTCAGCTACATATTTGAAGTTGTTGTCATCATGGTTGTTGTTTTTCTGCGTATCAGGACTCAGAATAGTGAGATTTGTTGAGAATCAGTGACGTTCAGTTCGGATGAATGAGACCTGGACGTTATGGTGGCATTTGAATCGGATACGTATCGGATATGAGTCACATTCTAAAAGAATCCGACCTAAGCTGTTCACACTGCCATGAAAAGATCGGATACAGGTCACATTAGGTCAGAAACATCGGGATTGGGTCACTTCCGGCTGCAGTGTGAACGCAGCCTATACAGACGTTTTCCTCCTCATTGTACTTCATAAAAAACAACTTTGACTGGAACATATGCAGATTCTGCTGCCCTTCAGGTTCACTGATGTATTTATATTTGGTTGTGATGTTACTCTGAAATCAGAAGCTTAGATTATCTGACATTGGAGGAGGAAATGATTCTCACTAATGTTCTGTTGCTGAGCTTAGAAATAACCTGAGAGTCATTTCTCTACAGGTCGAATGTCTCTCGGCAACTCGGCAAACCAAGGTTAGAACCTGATTCTGTCTGTTTCAGTCTGACTCCTGCAGGAAGGAGAACATATCTAACCTGATTTCTTCCTCACAGGTCCTCTGACTGTGAGACCCAGCAGATCTCAGTTCTTTGAATTTGAATCTGTGACTCTGAGCTGTGAGGATGAACGGACCATATGGAGTAACACAACCAGAGGAACCAAGAAGCAGTGTGGAGATGCCTGGGGAACAGCAGACGGCTCCACCTGTGAAATCACCTTGTTCTCATTTGACTCTGGTGTTTACTGGTGTGAGTCCACCGATGGGTCCATCAGCAGCAGCAGCATCCAGCTCTCTGTCTCTGGTAAGATCAGACTGTGGAGTTAGTGTTGCTGTGTGGAAACGGATGAAATGCTGTAGTTTGTCTCTGTGTTGAGGTGGATCAGTGATCCTGCAGAGTCCTGTCCTCCCTGTGATGGAGGGAGATGACGTCACTCTGAGCTGCAGAGCGAAGAATCAACCCCACAACCTCCCAGCTGCTTTCTATAAAGATGGCGTCGCCATTGGTGATGGAGCTGCAGGTAACTTGGTTCTCAACAAGGTGAAGAGCTCTAATGAAGGCCTGTATAAGTGCAGCATCAGCGGTCAGGGAGAGTCTCCATCCAGCAAGATCTCTGTCTCAGGTCAGGAACCGATACCAGACGGATCCGTCATTAATCAATCCATCCATCAGTCAGTTAACTTGTTCCTCTCTCTCTATCCAGCTCCCAGCAGCTCAGTCTAACTGAGCATCTGGCCTCTCAGCCTGAGCAGAAACTGGAAGACAAAGCTGAAGAAGTTACCGAGACGTTTCTCCTGTAACAGATATTATCATGTATAATGATGTTGGTTTGAAATATTAATTCATGTATTCGTTAGTTCTGCCCAGGTACACAAACCTCTGAACAAACAAAAGAATAAACTTTAATCCTGGTTTTATTCAGAACTCTGCAGAAGGAGCCTTTTAATGCAGGTTCCCTGAGACTGTTGCCACAAATCTGAGGCTGTTTGGTTCCTCAGAGGGAATGAAGGGAAATGGTCCAGAGCGGAGAGACGCAGCCTCATCGATTCTGGCCTCATGACCCCAAAACGCCTCTGATGAGCTGAGAAACAGACCTGCACCGTTTCTGACCGGCTGAACCATCCGATCCGTCAGAGGCTGGTGTCTCCTGGGCAGAAATAACAACTTAGGACAATCAGTTTAAGTGATTTTGTATATTTTTCTGCATTATTTCAAAACTCCTGTTCAGAATGGAGCAGGTCTAACATGCTGCAGCTAAAGCTAACAGTTTGTACGGTTAAAACTTCATTCATAGGAATGTTTTTATCACTGATAGTCAGATTTAGGTCATCTCTGTTATGGATGTTTTCCTTCACTTTCATACCACTTACCTAAAAACATTCATAAATGTCCCATTTTAGATCTAAGCTAATCGTGGCTAAAGGCTAAAGCATAAAAAACAGCTGCAGTGAACAACAACGTTCTTAACCAATCACTGATATTTTCTGAGTTTTGAAAATAAACAGGAAAATATTACATTTCCGTGTTATTGAAGGATCAGTCATTGTGGTAATTCAGCATCTACTCTTCAATTGATTTATAGAAGATATAACCATTTGATTAAAAGTTTAAAAATAATTACTTTCTCAAAATAAAATTCTGCCTTTTGCTTCAGTGGTTTTGGAATATTTACCAACTTTGTCAATTTCTCTAAACTAATTCTGAATTAAATTAATTGGTTTAAACCAGTCTTTCTCAAACTGTGGCCCGCGGCGCCCCTAGTGGTCCGCCAGGTACTGCATCTACCGTGACGTCAGCTGAAAGTGTGACGTCACAGCTAGCTAACCAAAGGATTGTGTTAAAAATAATGATGGAAAACTGGCTGAAAACCGGGTCGCAAAAAAAATAAAAGCTACAGATACCGATGGGAAGAAAACAAATATATGATCAGAACCTGATGTGGATGTTTGTTGAATAAAGTATTTTAATATTCTTCTGTTAATAAACTCATATATTAGAGAGAAGTTGTCTGTATTTATTCCACACATGCAATATATTGTTGTTCATATAACACCAGTACTGAACTTATACCTTTATCTGTGATTTTAAAACAAATATTTATGAACAATAACTGAGACTGAAACATTTTTCAAACTCTGCTACCAAATTTAGAGTTTTTTTAATCTTTTTGTCAAAATGTTTCTTTACAAGTAGAAACAAAACGAAGTATTACAATGATATTATTCTATAAACTGTCTCCATAACAATGTTCATAAAGTGTATATTTGATTTTAATGTCAATCCATCCATTTTCTTGACACCTTGTCCCTCAGTGGGGTCAGGAGGAGCTGCTGCCTCTCCAGGTAACGTTCCAGGTGACAGGCGGGGTCAGGGGTCACCTGGACAGGTCACCTGTCTGTCACAGGGCAACACACACACACACACACACACACACACATACACACACACACACACACACCTAGGGACAATTTAGACAGACCAATTATGTTTTTGGTCATGTTTTTGGACTGTGTGAGGAAACCGGAGTACCCAGAGAAAACCCACCATGCACAGGGAGAACATGCAGACTCCATGCAGAAAGACCCGGGCCAGGAATCGAACCCAGAACCTTCTTGCTGCAAGGCAACAGCTCTACCAACTGCACCACTGTGCAGCCCTTGATTTTAACATTTACCATCCAAACAAAAATAAAAACAATTTGAAGTAATGACATTGGAATTAACATCTTTAACTCTGTAATATCAAAGCATCATATGAAACTTTAGAGATTTAACATAATACATTCTCACCATGTGTCAAAAATAAATCTGATTTGTGGTTTGTAGTTCTTCTTCTTTTTGCAGTTTCAAGGTTGTTTCCCTTTAATCAGAAACTTATTTCACAACCAAACCAATCCAGTGGGTTTTTAAAGCAAAACCCAAAATCAACATTTAGTTCTCAAAGCAGTTCTTTATAGTAACAAACCTTTACCAAACCCCACAGAAAGACATTTAAACTGTTCTGAAACATGTTTCCATGGACTAATTGCATAAATATTACTTTGGTTTACCTGCACATGGAAATGTGAAAGAACATAAATAGATCAGAAAGTAACTAAGTAATAAAAATCATATGCACACCTGCTGCAGCAGAAATAAATACCTGACAAAATGAGGAAGCTGAAGGTTTCACTGGTGAAGTTCAGAAGAACGCCTGAAATATTCAGATTTCACAAAACATGTTGAGCAACAGTTGCTGCTATATTTGAAAGTTTGTAATTGTTCAAGAGATTTAATAGGATGTTATGAAGGAGTACAGACTCATTTAGTCTCCATGTGATGATGAGTTCATGGTTCCTCTTCTCTGCTCTCGTCTTTGTGTTTCCTGGTTTGAGCTGCAGAGAAAAACTCTGAGATCCTCTGACATGCAGAGACCCAGGAAGAGGAAGAGGATGTTTTCAGGTAGCGTCAAGCTGCTGCTGGTCTCAGTGGATCCAGCTGCAGGATGGAGGGAACATCTGTCCACAGGCTGCTGGGTGAGTCCATCTGCTGGATGTGTTGGTGTGGAAATGTTGAGAGACCATCACTGCTGCTGATTAAAGCTCCAACTAACCTGACACTCATTTCTCTGCAGCTCTGATCTCTCTGCTGAGCCGCTCAACAAACCAAGGTTACAACCTGATTCTGGTAACTCTAGATCTACATTTGATCCTGGGGGCTGATGAAACCATGAATGTTTTATCATTTCAGTTCATCTGACTGTGAGTCCCAGCAGATCTCAGTTCTTTGAATATGAATCAGTGACTCTGACCTGTGAGGATGGATGGACTGTGAGGAGAAACACAACCAGAGGAACCAGGACTCAGTGTGTTTTGTGGGGGAAACCAGCTGGTTCTACCTGTAAAATCAGTCACTTCTACAAACACGACTCTGGTGTTTACTGGTGTGAGTCTGGATCCTCCTCCATCAGCAGCAGCAGCATCCAGCTCTCTGTCTCTGGTAAGATCAGACTGTGGAGTTAGTGTTGCTGTGTGTAAATGGATGAGATGCTGTAGTTTGTCTCTGTGTTGAGGTGGATCAGTGATCCTGCAGAGTCCTGTCCTCCCTGTGATGGAGGGACATGACGTCACGTTACGATGCCATGATCAGACTTTCTCCAACCTCCCAGCTGCTTTCTATAAAGATGGATCCTTCATTGGTGATGGACCATCAGGTCACATGACCCTCCATGTCTCCAGCTCTGATGAAGGTCACTATAAGTGCAGCATCAGCGGTCAGGGAGAGTCTCCATCCAGCTGGATCTCTGTGGAAGGTCAGAGCTTCTCCTAAAGTTTATTTGATTCATTTACAATCATTAGTACTTATTCTCTTCTTCCAGTGATGTTCTTGGTGTTAAATATAAAATAGTTTCTGATCAGCTTCACTATTCCTCATTTCTGACCTCAAATATTCTAAAAACAAACAGCAGCTGCTTTTGCTGCTTTGCTTCATCAAACCTTTGGTTCGTCTAGCAGATCTGATGGCTGTTGTATCGCTATAAGCTGCTGCTCCATCAGTGATTCTCTTAGGGCCTCACTGTGGTCAATCATCCTCATGTTAGTGCTGCTCACACTCCTGCTGAACTTCTCCTCCCTCACAGCAGAGCCTGCCACGAATGCTCAGGCTAGTTAGCATGACCTCCAGTAACGGAGGATAAACCGTTTTCCTGGGGCAGTAAGTTGTTTTTACGCCTGTAGCACTTCGAGCAACACTTTCACAAGTGTGATTGACAGCGCTAAGACCTCTGTTGTGGCTATGATGGGTTGCATAGGCAGAGGCAGGAGGTGGATTAGCTTCATTTTTCACAGATTATCTGTCTCATGTTGTTCTGCCACAACATGGTGACATTTTTACCTGCAGGAAAGCGTCCAATCACAGCCCCGCCCACCACTGAAGCCACGCCCATCGAGGGAGCCCCCCCCCCTTCTTCCTCCCCATCAGACTGCTCTTCCTCCTGGTGGTGGTTTGTCCGTACGTCATACTGGTGTCTTTATTTCGCCAGAGAAACAAAGGTAACACTATAAATACTGATCCAAAAATCAGTCAGTCAGTTCATCAATTAATTAATTGATTGATTTTATGTTTTCTTGTCAAAAAAATGTCTCTAAATTCAGCAAACGACCTGCCTGTGTCAGAGGAAATGACCTCATCCAACAACGCTACGCAGGGATTGGACGACGTGTATGAAAACGTCATCACTGGTGTCACCACAGAGCATCACTTCTGACACAAACTGGTGTCCAAACAGCACAAATGTGGAATAACTGCTTTACCAAACTCCAACCGAGAAATCTCTGAATAAAATGATTTAGCAAAAAACTAACTGGACTGGATTTTCTGAATTAAAATCAGAAGTAAGCACACTAGCAGCTGCTTCTTTAGAAAACTAGAGACGCTTGAGACACATTTGTTTATTTAGAGTTTTCTTTGCTTTTTATATTGAGAAATCAAAAATCCATTCACAGTTTATCTAACAGAGCAGAACTCCATTAAGATTTCTGGCGTTTTTTACCTTTACATTAAAATAATACAAAGTATTATACTAACCTGGCTGCACAGTGGTGCAGTTGGTAGGAGCTGGTGTTGCCTTGCAGCAACAGCTGCAAGGCCACTACATGGTGGGTTTTCTCTGGGTACTCCAGTTTCCTCCCACAGTCCAAAAACTTGACTGTTGGGTTAATTGGCCTCTCCAAAGTGTCCCTAGGTGTGAGTGTGTGTGCATGGTTGTGTGTCTCTGTGTTGCCCTGTGACAGGCTGGTGACCTGCCCAGGTGACCCGTCCAGGTGACCCGTCCAGGTGACCCCGCCTCTCACCCAGAACATTAGCTGGAGAGGCAGCAGCAACCCCTCCAAGCCCACCAAGGATTATATTAACTTATTTATATCTTACATAAAACACGGCCATATTTGTTTTTGTGTGTAATACTGAGAATCCAAAACCACATTTTCAGTTTAGATTCCTAAAAATTTCCTCCACTTTTGGTCATTTGCTCACTGGACGTTATTTCAGTGCCAGCAGGGGGCGACAGCGCGCCGTAACAGCATCAAGCTGCTCCTGTGTTTGGCCAGAAGAAGCAGCAGCCTAGTAAACACAGCGGACAGAGGAAGACATTTCCCCCGGAACAGGGAACCGGTACCGGGCTCAGAGATGAAGCAGGACCCGGTACAGAGTCCCGTGGACCGGAGCCAAGCGGACCTTCTGCGGGGGTTCGTGACCCAGAGGCTCGCCGCGGTGACCCGGGAGATCCTGGCCGCGGTGGAGGCGGTGGTGTCCGGGTACGAGGAGGAGGCCGCGGGGCTCCGCCTGGAGGTCCGCCGGCAGAACCAGCAGCTGGACCGGAACCAGCAGCTGGACCGGAACCAGAACCAGCAGCTGGACCGGAACCAGAACCAGCAGCTGGACCGGAACCAGAACCAGCAGCTGGACCGGAAATCCAGAACCAGCAGCTGGACCGAACCAGCAACCACAGCAGCTGGACCGGAACCAGAACCAGCTCACTGTCGGAACAAATGGTTCGTGTCTTTCACTCATTCACTATTAAATCTAACGGCTACATGCAGAACTCCGTTAAATAATTAAAGGTTTTAAGCTTTTTCTTCAAAATGCTCCGTTTTGATACAGTTAGGAACAAAACTGAAGATTATATGAAAACATTACATAATTATCTTTAATTCGGCTCTTTTGCGATGCTAATAATTGAACATTCACCCTATTTCTTAAGTAATCTGATGTATTTCCAGATCTACCAGCTGAGGGTGACGGTTGTCCAAAGAGTCAGACCCAGATGTCTTCATCCAGGTTCCTGCTGCTGATCTGATTCAGTAGATCGGTTTGAATATTTCCCATTAACTTGGTGCTGCTGCTGTTCCTCTTTCAGCTCTTCATGGCCTCAGTCTGACCGGAGGAAGCCTGGCAGACCTCAGGTCAGTGACGCCCAGAGAGCCGTTCACCTCAGCATCCGCGTCCTGAAGGGCTCCAGCGTCAGCATCCTGTCCAGAAACGGTACCGTCCCCCACTGACCCATAGAAACACCCATTCAGGCTGTAATTCATTTTCATTTTTCCTCATTTCTCGTGACTCTGCCTGTTTTTCTTCATAATGTGTCTGGATTCATGCTGATGTAAACGTAGTAGTGACTTTATTCTGTCTGTCCGTGTTTCTCTGCTTCCAGCGGTGAAGAAATGTCCTCTGGTGTCCCTGACTTGTCCTCCAGGCCTCCAGGAGTTGGACTTTCTGAGGCTGCTCAGGTCTGCTGTCCCCCAGCTGGCTGCAGACCACAAACCGCTTTCACATCTTAACGTTGGATAAGAGGCGGAGACTTCAGCGTCTGACTCTGAAGACGGTGACGCCTGAGGAGATCGTCAGAAACGTCAAACCCACGCGGCTTAGAAAACCTACAGTCTACATCAGACCGGAGGTGAAACAGAACTTCTGCCTCTGCTTTGTTGCTCAGCAGCTTTTAGTTTTCAGGTTCTGATGGTTTTTTTCTTTTCCAGACAAAGAAGGAAACTCTGGAGGAAATTCCTTCTCTTCAGATGGAGAAACGTTCTGCCATGTTGGTCTGTGAGGAAACGAAACAACCAGAGGAGATGAGGTAGGACGTCCAGAAGGTCCATCAATTATAGCTTTTATTCATTTGATTATGTAACTAAAACCTCAGTAATTCATAAAAACGGCAATTTGGATGAATAAGTTATATTTTATTGTAACGTTTTATTGATTGAAAAGGCATAATTCTGTAAAACTATTGTTTTGGGACTAAATACTTTAGGATTAAAAAATAAATAAAGCTGATTATCATTAACACATCTACAGAAATATTTAATTAAACTAACAATTTATTCATTTTCTTGGTTTAATTGTTTTTTTTGGATGGACATCATCATCATCACAACATCATAGGGAAACAGAAGATGACTGTCTGATGATGTCAGTGTCAGGCGACGACTCCATGGCGCCACCTGCTGCTCAGATGGACAGAGATGATGGGAATGAAGGAGAGACGAACAGAAGCGACAGCAGCTGGAAGCCAGATGTTAGCGATGATCGGGAAAAGATCGACTCCGAGCTCATCAGTGAGAAAGAAGAAGTCAATCCGTCTCAGTGGACAGAAACTGAGAGGGCGGCTGCGTTTCCCTGTCAGGTCTGCAAAGCTGCGCAGAAATCTGAGGTTGCTCTCATTAGACACGCCTGGAGACACCTGGAGGAAGCAGGAAGTGTCTGTGGAGTCTGTGGAGAGTCAGGTGAGGCATCAGAGGATCATATTCGCAGTGAGCACAGAACGGATGACTGTCCCAGCTGTGGAGAGTCTTTTCTCAGTGTCCCCAGTCTGACTGAGCACCTGAAGGTCCATTCAGGACAGCAGCCTGTCCAGCCGGAGGTTAGCTCCTTTACGTCTGGGTTGCCTCCGGAGAACAACCACAGACTCTGTCACGAATGCCCCACCTGCCACAAGCTGTTTGAGGTGGAGACGCAGCTAGAGGCTCATCACAGGACGCACAGGAAGTGTAAAACGTACCTCTGTGGAGTCTGCGGCAAATTCCTGAGCAGCAACAGATCTTTGTCCCGCCACAAGATGACGCACTCTGGAGAAAGACCCCACAGATGCCAGGTCTGTGAGAGGGCCTTCAAGCTGGCCACCACTCTGAAGCAGCACGAGAAGATTCACATGAACAGAGAGAGACCGTTCCTCTGCGACGTCTGCTGCAAGATGTTCCTGACCAGCAAGCAGCTGGTCATCCACATGAGGACGCACACCAACGAGAAGCCGTACCGCTGCGACCGCTGCGGGAAGGGCTTCACCACCAGGGGGCCGCTGACCATACACATGCGGGTCCACACCGGGGAGACACCGTACCGCTGTCCCCACTGCGGCTGGTCCTTTAAACGGAAGACTCACCTGGACGACCATGTGGCGATCCACACCGGAGCCAAGCCACACGTGTGTGGGATCTGTGGGAAAACGTGCGCCAGGAGAGCTTACCTCACCGTCCACATGAGGACGCACAACGGGGAGAGACCCTACAAGTGCTCCCTGTGCGAGAAGGCCTTCACTCAGAGCCACTGCCTGAAGACGCACATGAAGAGCCACAAGGCTGCACAGGCGGCATCGTAGAAACGTTGACTTACACACAGGACTCCTCAGTTATTTATTATCATGACTCTTAAACTGTTTCTGGCTTTTAAAGATGGAATATCTTCAATAAAGTTTGGCAGGAAGTCTTTGTTGGGTTTTTCTTCCTCATCATAAACAATTCTTGGCAAAAAGTAATTTCAATAATTTATAGAGAAACAAGAAATATTAATGTTAAAGATTTAAAATCCAGTAAAGCAGGTCTTTATAATGAACTGCCTCTTAGTCCCAGAATAATGAGGCAGCTCATTATTTAAATATTCTCACAAAATGAAGAAGAAATTGGAAACTGAAATCGATTTAATTTTTTTCTGGTATATTTCTTCCCATAACCAGATTCACTAATAGGATTTTTACTTTAACTATGAGGGGAATCTTACATATTCTTGTCTATTGAGAGAAAAATATTGTTTTTCTTTCAGCACTTTCAGTCAAATGGTGCTGGAGTGTTTATCCAGTGATTTTGTAATAAACATTTACATGATTAGCATGATTAGCATGCTAACTGAAGTCTGCAGAGTCTGAAGGGAAGCTGTTGTGTCGTTTGTCTTTGCATTTCTATAGAAAGACGGGCAACAGGCACCATTACTGACTATTACTGCTACTGACTATTACTATTACTCACTGTTACTGACTATTACTGACTATTACTCACTGTTACTGACTATTACTATTACTCACTGTTACTATTACTCACTGTTACTGACTATTACTCACTATTACTCACTGTTACTGACTATTACTCACTGTTACTATTACTCACTATTACTCACTGTTACTGACTATTACTCACTATTACTCACTGTTACTGACTTACTCACTATTACTGTTACTATTACTCACTATTACTGTTACTGACTATTACTGACTATTACTCACTGTTACTATTACTCACTATTACTCACTGTTACTGACTTACACACTGTTACTGACTATTACTCACTATTACTCACTGTTACTGACTATTACTGACTATTACTCAGTGTTACTATTACTCACTGTTACTGACTATTACTCACTATTACTCACTGTTACAGACTATTACTATTACTCACTGTTACTATTACTCACTGTTACTGACTATTACTCACTATTACTCACTGTTACTGACTTACTATTACTCACTGTTACTATTACTCACTATTACTCACTGTTACTATCACTCACTATTACTCACTGTTACTGACTTACTCACTATTACTCACTGTTACTGACTATTACTGACTATTACTCACTGTTACTATTACTCACTGTTACTGACTATTACTCAATATTACTCACTGTTACTGACTATGACTGACTATTACTCACTGTTACTATTACTCACTAATACTGTTACTGACGATTACTCACTGTTACTGACTATTACTGACTATTACTCATTGTTACTGACTATTACTCACTGTTACTGACTATTACTCACTATTACTCACTGTTACTGACTATTACTCACTGTTACTGACTATTACTGTTACTGACTATTACTCACTGTTACTGACTATTACTGACTATTACTCACTGTTACTGACTATTACTCACTGTTACTGACTATTACTCACTGTTACTGACTAATACTGACTATTACTCACTGTTACTATTACTCACTGTTACTGACTATTACTGACTATTACTCACTGTTACTGACTATTACTCACTGTTACTGACTATTACTATTACTCACTGTTACTGACTATTACTCACTGTTACTGACTATTACTCACTGTTACTGACTATTACTGTTACTGACTATTACTCACTATTACTCACTGTTACTGACTATTACTCACTATTACTCACTGTTACTGACTATTACTGTTACTGACTGTTACTGACTATTACTCACTGTTACTGACTATTACTCACTGTTACTGACTAATACTGACTATTACTCACTGTTACTATTACTCACCGTTACTGACTATTACTGACTATTATTCACTGTTACTGACTATTACTCACTGTTACTGACTATTACTGACTATTACTCACTGTTACTATTACTCACTATTACTCACTGTTACTGACTATTACTCACTGTTACTGACTATTACTCACTATTACTCACTGTTACTGACTATTACTCGCTGTTACTGACTATTACTGTTACTGACTATTACTGACTATTACTCACTGTTACTGACTATTACTCACTGTTACTGACTATTACTAGCTTATTATTAGCCAAACGCATGCCGAGCAGATCCTCCTCCTCCTCACTCCAGGTGCTTGTCTGAGCGTCAGGTAGGTCACAGGCGATGTAGAGCAGCTGCAGCAGAGACTGTCCCAGAGTGGAGACGGGCTAGGTGCAGAGCCCGGCCACCATCATCGGGTTCAGGTCGCGATAGCTGCCAAAGCACAGCACCGAAAACCCCATGAACAAATTCAGCTGCAAGGCAACTGAGTGGAGCAGGAAACGGTCAGAAGAATGGTGGTGCCGCCGCCGCCGCTGCCTCAGCCACCTGCAGGCCAGGCAGACGACCGACAGGAAGAACGGCAGGAGGAGGACGTTGATGATGCACCAAAGCTGAAACTTTCAAAGCAAAGCAAAGCAAAGTATCCAAAGAACAACATCCACAGAGGTGGTGTTATAGTCACTATGGTTCTGAAAGCCTTTTTCCTGGAGCGGTCGACCCGGTCTCCGTCCCCAGGCCTCGGACGGACCAGAACGCGGAGAACCGAGAGGCTGCAGAAAGAAACGACGGCAAAACTGAGGCTTGATAGGGAGAAAAGTTGCAAACAGGGGATGGCGGGGAAGTACAGGATGACCAGCGCTGCCCAGGCCAGAGCAAAGAGCCAGACGACGCCGACGTTTCTGATCCAGACTCCGCTCCTGTTTCTCAGCTTTCGGTAGATAATGGGGTGGATAACAGCCAGGTATCGCTCCACACAGGTCAACACGTGGAACAGAATCTCCCCAACAGTAGTCAGTGATAACATAGAGAAACCAACCACAGAGAGACTAGGAACGACATATCTCAAAAGGTAGCAGACCAGGCCCGGCGCTTCGGTCAGCTGCACGAGGACCATGTGGTAGGTGATGACGTCACAGTGGCTGATGGGCCGCTGCCGCCGATGACCCAGGTACAGGACCCACAGGCCGAAGGGGACGATGAGGACGGACGGCTCTGGAGATGAGGAAGGCCGTGGCGGAAATGGAAACATGGGATTCCTGGCAGTAGCTGGACTGGAGACGGACTGACGAGTTGAACCAGTTAACAATCATGTCAGCTGTCTGAGGAAGACAAACGCTGCAAAGTAGAAGACAACAGCAGTAAGAGCAAGAGATGGGAAGTCAATGTTGGGTTAAGGTAAAAGATAAAACCCAATTTTAGCCAAGTAACTAATGTGGAGAAGATGTCACTGAATAAATGTTGTTCTGTGGTCGATTTCTAATGATTGAAATACCAGTTTATTGTTGGGCAGGAGTTTATTATGTTTTAAATTAATATGTTGACATGAATCAATATTGATTCCTTAACTTTGATTCAATATAAAATCAACCAAATGCAGATGGTGGTTGAATCAAAATGGTATCAGTTGTGGATGAAAACCTAATGTTGACTCAACATGGGAGTCTCCAACCATTTTCTTTGCACCCTGGTCCCTTGGTGGGGTCGGGAGCTGCTGGTTCCTCTCCGGCTGGTGTTCTGGGTGGGGGGTGGGGTCACCTGGACGGGTCACCAGTCTGTCACAGAGACAAACAACCACACTCACACCTAGGGACAATTTAGAGAGAGACCAATTAACTTGACAGTCATGTTTTTGGACTGTGGGGGGGGCTGGGGTGCCTGGGGGGAGCCCACCAGGGAGAGCATGGAGGCTCCATGCAGGGGGACTGGGGCTGGGAATTGAACCCAGAACCTTCTTGCTGCAAGGCAACAGCTCTACCAACTGCGCCACTGTGCAGCCCCAACCATTTTCCATATAATTTAAATGTCAGGCTTCAACATGGAGTCAGTATTTCTAACCAAATTTCAACATTGATTCACTCATATTTTGCTCTCTGGAAAACGAAAATGTTCTTAAATTTAGATTTGATCCATGTTTTGTGTTCAATCAAAACCCAATCATACAGTAGCTGTGTCTCCATTAATCTATAATTGTGAAAATTGAAATTATAAAAATAAATTTGCTCTTTGATGAAAAGTTTTTGCGTTAGGATGAGGTAATTTTCTCCAGCACCATTAAAATAGATGCTAAACTGCAATGGAAACATGTTTTCCGCGTCACACGAGTCACATGACCAACAGCAGGATGTTACTACTGGAGGAAACGATGAAGAGGACGACAGGAAGTGGCAGAACATGAAAACCCCATGCAGAAAGACCCCAGGCTGGTGGATGTTTCAAATGGAAACATCTGGAACCAAACTGGGTGTTTAACCATTTCTAAACGGGTCAGAACCGGCTGAACACAGTCAGGCTCATATGGACCCATAAAGCACTTGAAGAATGAAGTTCATATAAACCTAATAAATATCTGGATGCAGGGTTAAAACTTTCCTTAGTTTTGTTTTTAAACAGACATATTTTTTATACTCTTTGCTGTTTTGAATGAATGTTTCACTTCTAATTACTTACACTAATTATTTTACAACCAAAGTTTAGCTTTACTGATTGTTAATTGATTAAAAATTTTAATCTAGAAACAGCAATCTTCATTTTGATAACTTCAGGAATAAAGTGGAACAGATTTGTACTCCTAATACATTCCTTAAATATTTCATTCAAATACAGAGTTATGTAATGTATAGATCAGAGCAAAGCAGATAATCATGTTCAGAATATTAACAGCTAAAATCATATTTCTAAAAGATCAATTCAGTGTTTTCATTTAGTACTTAAACAGAATATTTAACTTGTTATTGTTGTATTAACTACATTTAAATACTATATTTACTACAGATCAGAAATTCATGTTTGCTTAGAGTCTCCATAGGTAGTTGTTCAACTACAGAATGTAATTATTGTGCTATTCATCATATGAGACTTAAACTTTATTCATAATTACCAAGCAGTTAAACAAAAACAAATGTTTAAATGCCAACAGTGCCTGGTTGAGGTGAATCAAATACTTTAATCAGAAATCTTATAAAATCTTAGAAACCATCAGAACATGTCACAACCGGAGTACAATAAAATATAAATTAAATTCTGACTGTAAACCATGAAGCAGCACCTACCTGGTCAGTGTTTCGGATTGTTTTAGGTGTGAGCTGAGCTCCACTGCTGCTCTGCTATTTAACCCAAACGCTCACAGGCCTCCATCATTTTATACAGAACGTTTTACGGAGGAGATGTGAGGAAATGGCCGTTGTTTGCATGTCTGCTTTAAAAAACAGATGCAGACTTGATTAAGTTCTTTACGGTAAATTGCAGCAGGCAAATGAGAGTCAGGTCATCTGCAGAGAAGGACTGAGCGTCCAGCGGACACCAGGCGTGGAGGATATTTGTTTCTGTTTTATTCTCTTTCTCTAAAGCAACATTTATAATGGTCCATAAAGTTTTATGAGTATTTATCTGTCTGAAGCTAATTTATGCTTTCAAAGTATCTTTATGTGGAATATAGTGATGTAAATATTGGGTTTTGCTCAGACTTTGTGTCCTTTTGTTGACTTAGTGAACTTTTACAGTTTATGTTGGTGAAATGTGGAGGGAATTTAGAGAATTGGGTTTTCAGCCTGTTGTTACACTCAGAATCTCAACCTTCCAGTTGGTTTCATTCTTGGTTTATGAGCCATAAAATACACGCTGTGCCACGATGTGGCCACTGGGTGTCACTGTGCCTAAACAATGACACCCAGTGAGAGTTTGTTTGTTTGTGTAATAACGTTTGGTGGACAAATAGAAAATAGCAGGAGATGCACATGAAAACCTCCAGATTAAGAAGAGTTCATAACCAACACTGCCAGCAGGTGGCGGTATTATCCTGTAAGAACAACTCAAAACAGTCCAAACAGTTTAAATGTCTTTTTTCTTTCTTCAAACAGAAAATTTCTGTCATGTTCATGTTTTAGAGCAGAGATGAAAAACCCTTTTGATCTGTTTTACCTCCAGCTTTTTGCACAAATGTTTATTTTTCATTTGTATCCAAAGGATAAAACCTCAAATCTCTCACAAACTAAATAGTAATATAAGTTTTATATTACAACAGGAAGACTTTAAGTATTCAAGATGTCTCATGACCTGACCTGTAAATACATTATTATTGTGTACCAAAGACAAAATAAATGAAAACATCTCCTAGGTTATAAATGAGTAAATTTGACTGCAGGAGAGCATCGACTAAACAGGAAGGATATGAACCACCTGCAGTCTGAGGTCATCAAACTGAGTTATGGCTCAGAGGGACATTAAATCACCAGCTGGTTTTACGCTGTTGAAAAAACGTCTCCATCATTGTGACACAGAAACACAAACAGGTCAGAGGTTTTCATTGGTCACCAACAGAGACAGACGGACATTTACTGAAGAGGAGCAGAAGAAGAAGCACTGGGAACCAAAACCTGCCGATCAGGTCTGTGTTCTTAAGCAAATCAAAATCTGAAAACCTACATTTTTTAAAAAACGTTCCTTGGTTTTTGTTTCATATAACCTGATAGGAAAAAAGCTTTTCAGTGTCCCTTTACTAAAATCTATTTTAGAAAATACAATTAAAACAACAAAAAATCAGAAACACAAAACAACTTGGGGTGAGTTTGTGAATTTGTTGCATTTTTTATTAAAACTTGTTTGTTCATTCGGTGAAGTAACTAAAGTTTGGTGACGTAGTCAGCTGTTGTCTGATACTTTAAAATGCTACTAAAACATACAGGAAGCCCCTGATGGGTAATTTTTCGGTCAAACACCAAACATAAAGTCGCTGTAGTGGCTGATTGGACTGATGTCTGAATGGTCTCCTTAGTCTCTTGTTTTCCTCTCCTCAGTCGTTCCTCTCTCTGCTTGTCCAGGTCAAGATGGCCGCCAACTCCTCCCTCCATTCTCACAGCTGTGACTTCCCACTCATAACTCTCCTCATGCCCACCATCTTAGCTCTCCTCAGCTTGATGATCCCTCTTTTGGTGTTTGTCCTGGTTGTTGGTTTCCAGCGGTGGGGGAATCAACCTTCCAGCTCTCCTTTGGCGACGTCGAGTCACATCGACATCCTGACCTACAACGTGGCGTTCATGGACCTGCTTGGTGTCTCAGGGAACTACTTCACATATTTTGGCATGGACACTTATCAGCTCTTGATTGTAGGACACAGCATGTTGGCCGTTTCCTGCACTGGACGTCCGCTGCTTCACCTCCTGACCTGCATCGAGCGCTACCTGGCTGTAGTCCATCCCATCTCCTACCTGGGCCTCAGAGGCTCAGCGGGCGCCAGGATTAGAAACGCCTCCATCGGATGTGTTTGGCTGATCTCCATTGGTGTGATGTCTCTGTCTGTGTGGCTGACAGTATCATTTCTAACTTTGTTTTCTGTGTTCCTGTCCTTCTCCACCGTGGCTTTCTGTTTCTGCAGTGTCTCTGTTCTGTGGGCTTTGATTCGTCCGGGGCCTGGAGAAGGGGGCGGGGACAATAGGCTCAGTAACCAATCAAAGCAGAGGGCACTCCACACAATGGCTATGATAACAGCAACCCTTTCACTGATGCTTATTAGCAGTCTTGCTATCTCTGTAGTGCAAACAGCTTCCGACCCGTACGGATACACGTTCTGTGTCATGGGATGTTTGTCGGTGTTATTCTTGTTGCCCACATATCTGGTTTTACCGCTGCTCTTTCTGCAGAGGGTCGGCAAGCTAACAGCCTGTGGACACAAACCAACTGAAACAGCATGAAGTCAGAGGGTTTGTTTTTAAATGATGTCATGCTGACATCATTGTTCTTTACTCTAGATACAAGCAAATGTTTAAATCTTCTTTTGTCATTAATTGAGAGCAGTGGTCCCCAAAGTGGGTCCTGGAGGCCCGGCATCCTGCATGGTTTAGTCTCTCTCTGCTTTAACGCACCTGGATCCAATGAGGCCTAAGAGGAACACTGACAAGCTGAGAAGGTTGTTTCTGCCACCAGGGAGAGAACTAAAACTTGCAAGACCCACTTTGGGGACCAAAGGAAACAATTATCTGTGAAAAAAGACCAACATGTTAAAGTGATCCAGGATAAGTTGAACATGTTGGCCTAAATCTGTTGTCATTTTCCTATTAACCAAAAAATGATGTTAAAACTCATAACTACTTCCGAAATGTATATCTTTGGTTATATTTTTCACCCATGGATGTTGCCATTTATTCACACGTTTTGGTCCATTCTGTGCTGGAGCCTACAGAGAGAAGGCTAACGCTACCTGAGTAGTTGTTTATCATATCGCGTTTGACAGGCGTAATTTTAGATAATGACACACTGTGATAAAACAAAAAAGTCAGATGAATCTGGATAATTTCCCACATGAAAGAAAGAAGAGTGCATTGAGTGGGACACAACTTCTGAAGGACCTACATTTGTGGCCTCAACATTTCTCTCCAGAAAACTTTGACTCATTTGTACGAGCAAAACTGACAAAGGCTCTAACAGGTGATCGTTATACTGTATGTCATATATCATAGTAAGTGAAAAAGTAAACATAGATAATTATATGTGTTGGATTCCTTCCTGAAGCCAAAACTCCTGCTGCCTGATCTCAAATAAGCAGAGACATTAATGGAACATCCTTTCTTGTTGGATTTTTCTTTATCATAATATGTTGTTGTTTGATAGATCTTATTGCCCACAGAACATCATGTCTGCTTTTGATTCTAGATTATAAATATGACAGAATTTGCAAAGTCCATTTGGTATTGTAATTGAATTATAACCCACTGCAGATGTTTATCAAGGGTTTGTTATGGAATATTCAAAAATCCCTTTTCAGTCATTGTGACACACTAACACTACATAAGATTGGACTCCGGCAGGAAACAGTCAGTTGGTGAAGAGGAGCTGAAGAAGGAGCGCTGGGACCAAACAGTGCTTATAAGGTTTGTGTTTTTGACACATCTCAAGTCTGTAAAGTGAAATTTGAATAACTAAACCCACATCGTGTTTGGCTGTCCAGTAAATCAAAGCTTGATTCCTTTGTGTCACCTTCCTTTAGATAGAAAACTCGTCCAACACTTCCTGTTTGTTTTTTCAGCAGTTCATCATCGCTCCTCTTCATCCTCAGTCGCTGATGTGAACTGAGATGTCCAGTAACTCTTCTTCCAACTCCTCTCTCCCCTCTGGTTCTGATGGCTGCTCTCCTCTGGTGACCAGCTCCTTCCTGGACAGCCTCTTGGTCGTCTATGTCTTTTTAACTCCTCTTTTTGTCTTCGTCCTTTTGGTGGGTTATCAGCGATGGAGGGAGCAGCGCCTCAACTCCCAGCTCTCTTCATCAAGCCACATCGACATCTTCACCTACAACATGGCGGTCATGAACCTGCTTGGTATCTTGGGGACGTTCTTGGTATTTTTTGGCGTCAGAGCTGATGAATTTGCCATGACTACTGCAGGTTTTGGTCTTTTGTACATTATCTCAATTGGGGAGATGCTGTTTCATCTGCTCACCTGTATGGAGCGCTACCTTGCTGTAGTGCATCCTGTCATCTACCTGCAGCTGAGAGGCTCAGCAGCATCAGGATGAGAAACGTCACCATTGGCTGTGTTTGGCTGATCTCTCTGGTCGTTTTGTGTGTGACGTTTTGGCTCCAGGTTCCTGTTGAGAGCACGTCTTTGGTGTTTCTGTCCTTCACATGTGTAGCGTTCTGCTTCAGCAGCATCTCTGTCCTCTGTGCTCTGTTTCGCCCCGGGCCAGGTGAAGGGGGCAGGAAAGGCTTTCATACTGACCAGTCCAAGCAGAAGGCTTTCCGAACGATGGTCCTCATAACAGGGAGCCTCTCTGTCAGGTTCACAGGCAGCCTGATTCCACCCATAGTGAAATACTTATCTGTTCCCAACGGACATATTTCTTGTCTCATAGGTTGGGCTTCAGGATGGTTTCTCCTGTCCAGTGCTTTGGTGTTACAGCTGCTTTTTCTGCAGAGAGAGGGGAAACTTAAAGTCTGTGGAAGCGAATCAGTGAAGCAGCATGACTGTCGTTAGCATTCAGGACATTTTCACTGTCAGACCAGGAAATCTGACAAAACTTGCTTCATAACTCAGATTCACTGAAGACTAAAACATCTATGTAGAGTTTACCAGAAAAATATATAACAAATCAGTTAAATAAATTCTTTATTCTTGATGTTTCCATAGATTTATAATTGTTTTATGACGTTAATAAGAAAGTTGTCTCACTATAACATGAGCATGGTTTTATTTTCCTGTAAAGAGATTTAAGGTGATAAAGGTGCATGTCATATGACTTGCATAAATATCCATCCTGTCACGCTTCCACAATAACATTTCTCTAGGTTGGTACATTTTTTTCCACTGTTAAATTTTAGATCAGGTATTTCCACATCCTGTCCTGACGTAGGAACCAGCCTTTAGTGACTTTGTAAGGATTTAAAAGGTACAGATTGATGGTATGACACTGTTTTCACCATTCATGTAACATTTCTGTTATGTTTTATTCTATTAATCCATCATGCTACTGCTCTGAATAGTGGCAGGATATTAGGAGATGATGCTGTTTGCTGTGAACTTTGTGTAACAGTTTTGTACATTTTGTAGCGCGGGTGTTTATGTGTTTTCATAAAAAAAGAAACACAAACTGAAATATTGTGTGTCTAATAGTCGATGGTGATCAGGAGTTTCAGGCTCATATAGAGACTTTATGGTGTGTTTTTACTCAGGCTCTGCATTGAAAAAAAGAGGCAGATACACGACATTGTGATGAAATTTGTTGGGAATTTTAGGAATGAATAAAGTTATGAAAGCATCAATGTGTTAATTTTGTGTTAAATCAAATTAAACTTCCCGGGTTGGGGGTTCCCCCGAGGAGCTGGAAGAAGTGGCTGGGGAGAGGGAAGTCTGGGCCTCCCTTCTGAAGCTGCTGCCCCCGCGACCCGACCCCGGATAAGCGGAAGAAAATGGATGGATGGATGGATGGATGGATCAAATTAAACTTATATTTTTGCACACATTTATCAGCAATAACAAAATAATTTTTCATATTTTAAAACAGAACTAAATGCAGCAAATCCACTGGACTGGATATACTTATGTATTCTTATTTAATTAAAGTATTTAATATTAAACATAGATGTAGAAATTAAAAAGACTTAAAGTTATGAGAGGATGCAAATTATGTTATTTGACTGTTAATAGAGAAAAAACTATTATAATCTATTAAATTACACATTAAATTAAATGTATTTTCTTATTTTGCCAAACATTTTTTCTCATATGAACAAATTGGAAAATAATACTAATTCTTTTTAAACCTTCATGATGTAAACTTCATGTTTTCATGGGTTTATAAGCACATTTTGCACCTAAGAGGAAGATCATACTCAGTGTATGAAAAAGAAATCATGAGCTTTTAATGTTAAAACACAAAATGTTCCCAAAGTCAGATGTTGAGGTTTTTCTACCACAGAAGCAACTTGTGATCTCTGGTTCTGATGACACATTCAGACTTTCACTCCAAAAATGTTTTATTTTAAGAACAGTGCTCATGATTTTTGTGTTTTGTTCTAATATTCCTTCACTTGGACATATTTAGTTAGAGATAATCGCTGAACTTGTTGGAAATTTAAAGAATTGGAAATCAATATTACATCAAATAAATGAACTTAATGCTTTAAATATCCACCCACCAATTAATCCTGGATCATTAAGTTGATCATATTTGTAATTTGTTAATATGCCAAAAAAATCATGTCTGGTTTAGTTTCTGGTGCAAATATCTTAGTGAACTTTAAATAAATCAAACTAACTTCCATCTGAACAGGTCAACAGATTGAGTTATGGCACAGAGTGGCATTAATCATGGCTTATTGCTGAAAGATTCAAAATAAAGCTTATTGATCAACAGCGACAGATACACAAATCAGCCCCATAGCAGGTTTACACTGAGCAGCAGAGAAGAAGCTCATTTATTCAAGAGGAGCTGAAGAATCAACACCAAAACCAAACATCTGCTCAGGTTTGTGTTTTTACTCATTTTATTATTTCAGTTTGGATTTGAACGTTTCTCAACCGACACCAGCTGGTTGAGGAACAACTTTACTGCAGGAAGTGACCTTTACTGTGAAAGGTCACTTTCATTTACCTTTCATGGTGATATTACACAGGGCTTGAATGTTTAGATGTTTTCTGGGTTCATTCTGGGTTGGATCAATACCAAACACTGTAAAAATGCCGGTGTTGAATTAACACCCAATAGTGTCAATATGTGTCCAAGTCAGCTGGTGTTAAATTCAGCACTACAGAGAGTCACATTAACATTTTCACCGGTGTTGGTGTTAAAATATGTTAAATGTAACACCAGTGATCACAAAACATAATGTGGAGTTAAAAAAGTAAATAATTGACCCACAAGGTGTCAATATCAATCAATCAATCAGTGGAAAATATTCAAAACAATACACAGAAATGTAAAGTTTAACTTTTCTTAAACCCATTTCAGTATTTAGACCAACGTTAATTTAACAAAAAAAAATGGGTGTCAATCTTTTAACACTTTGAAAAGTGTTACTTTAACATCAGCTGACTTGGACACATACAGACACTTTTGGGTGTTAATTCAACACCGGCATTTTTACTTTGTACTGTAAAATGTATTTGGGCTTTTTACATTAGTCTCACTTAATTCATTCAGTTTTGTGACGACAACTTATGCTATTGTGTTGAATTAACTTAAAGGTTTAACACATTTTAATTAAAGGAACTTTTTACTTTGACTTTATTTGAAACAGTTTGGTGCTGACATCATGACGTCATTGTGACATCATGACCCAGGCTTCACCAGAGGCAGATCCAGTACTGACTGGGTGCTGAGCTGGTGCAGGGGTAGAAAATCAGACCTGAGTCCTCAATGCAGCCGCTGCAGGTTCAATTCCAGCCTGATGACCCTCACTGTGTGTTTCCATTTCCCTGTCTGACTCTCAATAAAGGCTGAATGAGAATAGAGATCCTTTATTTGAAGTAAACTAAGTGATTTGAGGAAGACTGGCTTAAATTTGTCAAGTTAAACCAAGTTCATAAATTAAGTGGAACTTAATTGAGTTACCAGTTGGTTCAACTGTTTTGTTTTTTCAGTGGAGCTGTGCAGAACCTGCTGACCGTCTGCATGTTGGAGCAGAGAAACATCTGAACTGGACTGAAATACAGAGGTGTGTGTGTGTGTGTGTGTGAGGTGTGTGTGTTCAGTTTGAATCCTTGAAGCAACAGGCTGCGTTCACACACTACACTCTAAAAAGTGGTTTTTGGGTTTAAGTTCATCTTATGGACTTATTTACATTAATTTAACTTCATTCTTTTGCTTTTGCTACCAACTTACTTTTTTGTGTTCATTTAACTCAAAACTTACACTCTAAAAAGAAATAGCTGAACCAACTTAACTGAATTGCTTCCATAGGTAACAAGCAATTCAATTAAGTTTATCCAACTTAATTTATTAAGTTTAACCAATTCAATTTATTCTAATCATCCAACTTATCATCCATAAACTTAATTGAATTGCTTGTTACCCATAGAAGCGATTCAATTAAGTCGGTTCAACTCTTTCTTCTTAGAGTGCAGCCCGAAAAACCAGCATAAGTAGAAAAACAATTTAGTTTGAAAAGGTTTGTCCAGCAGGTTGCCTGACTTTAGGGTTTTCTCTTCCTGTGCAGGTGCAGAAGTCGCCATGCCGTCCAACTCTTCCTCCCTCCTCAGTTATTTCTGCCCTGGGATCTTCTCTGTCCAGCTGACCCTGGTCATCATGAGCTTCTCCTTCCTTCCCACGGTGGTCTTCATCCTGTCGGTGGGCTACCAGCGGTGGAGGAGCCGGCGCTGCGCAGGAACCAGCCACATCGACGTCTTCACCTACAACGTGGTTCTGCTGGACCTGGTTGCCATAGCAGCGATCGCCCTCATGTTCTTTGCCGGTTTCTCTCAGGACGCCTCGGTGTGGACCGCAGGGAGCCTGATGTTCAGCGCCTCCTCGACGGGTCACACGCTGTTCCACGTCCTGACCTGCATCGAGCGCTACCTGGCCGTGGTCCGTCCGGTCTGCTACCTGCGGCTCCGGGGCCCGTGGGCGCCTCCATCAGGAACGCCACCATCGGATGTGTCTGGCTGGGCTGCTTGGCGGTGATGGGCGTCACCATGTGGTTCTACGCCTTGTTCGCCTCCGTCTCCTTTGTGCTGATGTCCTTCACAGCTGCTGCCTTCTTCTTCTGCAGCCTCTCTGTCCTCTGCGCGCTGCGGCGTCCAGGGCCGGGCGAGGCGGGCGGGAACAGGGACGGCGCTGACCAGTCAAAGCGCAGAGCTTTCCAGACCATGATCCTCATCACAGGGACTCTGTCACTGAGGTTCACCAACGGTTTGGTCACCACCTTGCTGCTGATGCTGTCCGAGCCGTTTGGAGACGTTTTCTGTGTCGTTGGCTGGTCTTCCTTAATGTTCGTGTTCCCCAGCAGCCTGGTGCTGCCGCTGCTGTTTCTGCAGAGGATGGAGAAACCGCAAATCTGCGGACACAAAGTCACTGATTCAGTATGAATTTAAACTCCTCACAGAGTGAAGCCAAACTCTATCTGGGAAAAACATGAAAAAGGGAGTAAATGTCAGTCATTAGACATTAACTACTGCAAATGTCACATTTAGATGGATGGATGATATAAGATCATATTATTTTCAAACTATAAGTACTAGAATAAAAACAGTAAAAACTTTTTAACTCCGATTTAGAAATGATCTTAAAATCATTAAAATTACTTTTAGAATGATAAAAATGAATGACAACAGAATACAAACTGGTTCTAAAGGACTCCAATCAGATAATAAATATAATTTATATTAAAACATTTCATTACCATGTGAGTCTGTCCTTTCTCTCCTATCTGTCAGAATAAAGTCAATCTGAAGCCCATCTCTCAGTTTTCATTGAGTTTTGCATGTTTGCTTCAATCTTTGCATGATGTAAAAATGAACGACAAAGTTTGAAACACATTATTAAAGCAGGTGTATTTACTGTGCGTCTTATTGCAGAGGGAAACCAGAGGCAGCATTTGAATACTGGAGCAATTAGACCCAGAAGATGATGGATCATAGATCCACTTCATGTTAAACAAATGAAGAGTTTCCATTTACTGACTTTGCATTTCTGCCTATTATCTTGAAAAGCAAACAAATGAGTTCACAGCCCATTTCATTTCTTTATTTTTCTATTCATCAATCTAAGAAATTACAAAAATAATTAATAAACTTTCATTTATATATTTGCTCTCAGGGCTGTTTCACAATTATTTTTTGTTTAGAAAAGATTAATAGTTGTTAATTAATGTGTTTAGGTTACATTTTGTTTTCCACATAAGGTGTTTAAAGTTTTATTAAACAATCTCACTTTGAGCTGATTTGATGCTATGAAGTTTACCAGAAAACCTAAACAACTTCCCTGAACAATATGGCTGTTCATGTTGATTCAGTGAAGTTAAAACAGACTGAACGGTTTGTTCACTTTCTCTGCTGCTTTTGATAAAACTACATGCAGACTACAACGCTAAAACAACGCCATCATTCACAACTTCTTCTGTTCACTGATTGGATGACAGAAAATCTAATCCAAGTGAAAGGGAGAAAGCTCAGATGGAGAAATGAAGAGAGATTAAAATCTAGTGGCCATGTTAATCTGAAATAGGTTAGTTAAATAAAATGATTTAGTCGTCTTTCTTGTGTTGTTTGATCCCTGGAGAGGCTCTGATTATGTTATTATTATTATTATTATTGTTCCTTATCACTCTTGATGCTTTAACTTACAGCAGTTTGAACAACGTTCTTATAATCCAACTGTTTCTTTCTCTTCCTGTTTCTTCCTCACATTCACTCTGTTGTCATTCTGTATAAAACCCTGAAGTCTCGTCTCCTTTGTCTAGTTTGAGGTTAAACCTGAACATTGTTTGAGTTTTATGGCTCTTTGTTCCAAAGTGGCCGACTCCTCTGGTTCATCAGCTGTAAAGTTGGGAGATTTTGTTAATAAATTCACAGATTTACGTGGAAACACATTTGTTTATGTCGACTGAAGAGCTTCTTCTCTATTAGCCTTTAATTCATTTCTTCAAGGCTAAAGCAAAAGAAACCTTTACTTTATTAATGTCATTAATAGTAAACTATTAATCATAATAATTGTTATTACATAAACCAAACATTGATGCAAATGCTGATTCCCAACAGTAGCTGGTTAAAGCCCTGCTTTACATAAGTTCCCATCTAATGTCAAAGGAGACAATAAATCATGTTTGAAACATGAAAAATCTGCTTCAGTCCTCATGACTTTCACACACAAACAGTCCTGTTGATGCTCATATAGACATTTACTGGAGCTGCAGCTCAGAGGAAGAGATCGATCAGCCGAGGAGGTGAGTTTAGATAAAACATGATCTCTGGTTGAACTCAAATCATTTCATTGTTTAAAACCAGCAAATTATCAGTTATATGTACATAATATAAAAAGATCCAAGTTTATTTCTAAAAGAAAAGCAGGTAAAACATTTATGACCTAAAAAACACAAACAGATAGATAGATAGATAGATAGATAGATAGATAGATAGATAGATAGATAGATAGATAGATAGATAGATAGATAGATAGATAGATAGATAGATAGATAGTTTTGTTTTTAAACATCTGAAACTTTTCCATTAGATTTGATTAAAATCATTTTCAGTGTTTTTTTCTTCTTCTTGTGTCACACAGTAACATGTTAGATAAAATATTTTGTTGTCTTGTTAATTTTGCAAACCAGAAAATGAAATGTTGTCTTATTGCTAAAAAAAAATCAGATTTATTAGCTAAAGCATGATAAGATTTAATTAATATATCTGTTTGATTATAGATCAGGTTTATCGATACAGCATGTTTCTGCTGCTCGTTGTATGAATTTGTTTGGGTCTATTTGTGGTTTTTCTCTCTACCAGAGTTCAGTCTGGTGCCGGCCGGTCCAGCAGTGACCCACTGGGTGTTTGGATCAACTGTTAAAGGTTACATAAATGACCTGTAATCTCAGAGGGTCCTGTCCTTCACTAATCTTTCCTTCTCCTCCTCAGACGGTGACGCAGATGGAGCGACCCTCCAAATCCTCCACCAACTCCTCCGTCCGTCCTCAGGCTGACCTCTGCAACGACTCACAGAAAATCTCATTCATCATCAGCCTCCTGGGTGTTTATGTGCTCCTGTTGCCTCTCTTCCTCTACGTCGTCGCCATCGGTTACCAGCGATGGAGGAAAGACGGTTTCCTGGCTCCTTTCACCAAGTGGAGCCACATCGACATCTTCACCTACAACGTGGTGCTGATTGACCTGGTCAACGTTTTGGGGACGTTTGTTTTATTGTTTACTCTGATCACTGAGGAATCAGACTTACGGGAAGTAGGAAGGGGCATGTTTGGGATTTACTTTTCAGGTCAGACTCTGTTCCACCTGCTGACCTGCATGGAGCGCTACCTGGCTGTCGTCCATCCCGTCTTCTACCTGCGTCTTAAAGGTTCAGCAGGCGTCAGGGTCAGAAACATCACCATCGGATGCGTTTGGATGATTTCCTTCATGATAATGGTTCTGATTTTACATCGCGTTATTTCCTTCCCTACCATGAATGTTTTGCTTCTGTCCTTCACGTCCGTAGCTTTTGGTTTCTGCAGCCTCTCGGTTCTCTGCGCTCTGATTGGTCCAGGGCCTGGCGGGACCAGAGACCGGGTTGACCAATCAAAGAAGAGAGCTCTGAACACCATCATGATCATCACCGCCACTCTGTTCCTCAGGTTCATGAGCAGCCTAATCATCTCTGTCATCCAACACATTGCTAAGCAGTTTGGAAACGTTCCCTGTCTGATTGGTTGGTGGCCCAGGTGGTTCTTCTTGCCCAGCAGTCTGGTCTTACCCCTGCTGTTTCTGCAGAGGGCAGGAAAACTGAACATCTGCGGGGCAAACGTCAAATGAAACTGCATTTATAACAACACTGGCTCAAATGTCTGGCTACATGTTTTCTCTGGAAATCATGTTCTGTAGTGAGACGGTTAAATTTAAACAAAAACAGCTTTAAACATAGGCTGCGTTCACACTGCAGCCTGAAGTGACCCAATTCTGTTTTTTTTGCCGGTCCGTTCACACTGCCAGTAAATGGACCTGTATGTGTTCTGCAGTGTGAACGGGCAAACGACCTGAAAGTGTCCCGGAAGCGCAGTAGAGGGCGCAATAGCGTCAGCGTTCTCAGTGATCTGCCAACCCCCATAAAAAGAAGAGTTCAGTGTTTAACATGGAGGCTAACGGTGGAGCTTAGCTACATATTTGAAGTTGTTGTCCAACTGGAGCAACATATTAACAACTTAATCCTCATCTAGTCCATCATGGTTGTTGTTTTTCTTCCTGTATCAGGACTCAGAATAGTGAGATTTGTTGAGAATCAGTGACGTTCAGTTCGGATGAATGAGACCTGGACGTTATGGTCCATTTGAATCGATACGTATCGGATATGAGTCACATTCTAAAAAGAATCTGACCTGAGCTGTTCACACTGCCATGAAAAGATCGGATACAGGTCACATTACGTCAGAAACATCAGGACTGGGTCACTTCAGGCTGCAGTGTGAACGCAGCCTGACTGCACCCCCTGGTGTCAACTACAGGTCCAATCAGTTGCTTAGATTAATCACAAACGTTATTATTACATATATTAGTAAATGAAAGGTTTATATCTGAAAGGGACAATTAAAATGATTAAACTTCAGAAAACATGTGTCATATATTCCAATAACAGATTATAGATATGAGCTGATGTTTCATGTTTTTTAAATAAGAGCTTCTATCTCCACTTGACACCTGGGGATGAACTGAATTTTAATATCTGCTGGATTTAGATGTTTTAATTGTTTATCTATGAACATTTTAGTGTATTTTAATCTGCATCACTCTCATACAACCTGACTGTATCTGTACAATATTAATAAAGACATTAATTTAATTCAAATAGTGACATTTCTTTCTTCTCCTGTTCGATGCTCTGACTTCCAGAAACCCAATTCTTTATTTTAATTATTTAAAATAAATACAACTTTACTTTCTGTAAGTAAATCCTCTAAACTTTTTTTCTGGTTGTGGGTCTGGAAATTATAACCACCTTATGACAGTATTTGTTTTATGAAGACGTTTTCTTTTGTTTCTTATATGATTATAAATGTTTTTGTCTCTGTGTTTTGCTGGACACTTCATGTAACTTTTATTAATCATTTTAAATACATTTGTCTCTTTAAATTGGATCAACTCATTAGCATATTTGATCAGATTATTTATTGCAACCCTTGTTTACTTTTTACAGAAAGTGTTTAATTTAAATCATAATACATTTACTATGTCCAGTTTTAATTTTATGACATGATGGTGGTTTAAAAAAATTCCCTGAAATGTAAAACACTAAAACCAGATCATGCTGTAATTTTGCATATACTTTGTATTTTGTGGCTCAAGGCTTCTGGTAGTAAGATTAAATAACTAGATGTGCTGTAGGAAGTTTGCCTTCTCGCTGTGAGGGAGACGTAAATCATGATCCTGGGGGAAACATGCAAAAACCTTCTTCTGTCATTCTGACACTCGGACATAAACATGTAATCCATGCAGGCTGGACAGAAACTGAGACTGAAACTCTGAGAAGACGACGAGAACCAAATCCGTCTGACCAGGTGCGTTTTTAACAGATCTGAAGCTTATCAAGTTAAATTTGATTTAAATGTTTTTTAGTTTTATTTCTTTTTCTTGTATTGTAGCAGTAATTTCTGTTTAATTCTTTTTATCTGCTATAAATGTTGTGAAATAGAAGTGATGAAAGGTGAAAAACACAAAATTATATGTACAGTGATATTAAAACTATTAAAGCTTCTCATATTTTATCATTTTGGTTCCTTAAAATTTAGGGGAAGAAAACAGAGTACACCCTTGTGGAGTAGAAAAGCAATACATGGTTTAAAATGTTTTTACCAATGCAGATCAGAAACAATCCGTTTCTCAGGTGATAGATCCACATTTCCCAGCAGCTCCGTCTGCAGCCACGTCTCCTCCAGTTCAACAAACTGAAATTTATCCTCAATTTACAAACTCAGAGATTCAGAGATTCAGTAAAGATCAGATATTCACTGTTTCATTTACATGGTGGACTTTGACTAGGCCATTCAGTCACTGATCTGACCCAGCGGTCTGGAGGGACGGGATCCAGCAGCGTCTTCACTCCAAAACACCAGAGTCAAATCATCAGGATCTTATTCTTCAAAAATCCTGAGACTAAAAGTGTCTCCAAGCGAATTTGGTGAGACTTTGTGGTTTAGGCAGTGATCTTATATTTTCAGCTGTTAATGTTTCTTTCCTTTACATTTTCAGATATCGATTCAAATGTTGCTGCCTTCCAACTCGTCCAACTCGTCCCTCCGTCCTCTGCTCGTGTTCTGCACGGCCCCTCAGACATTATCAGTCATGGAAAGCCTCCTGGGTGTTTATGTGCTCCTGTTGCCTCTCTTCCTCTACGTAGTCGCCGTTGGTTACCAGCGATGGAGGAACGATGGTCTCATGGCTCCTTTCACCACGTGGAGCCACATCGACGTCTTCACCTACAACGTGGTTTTCCTCGACCTGTTTAACGTTTTCGGGACTTTGTTCTACTTTCTTGGTGCCGTTACTGAGAACCCAGGTGTTCAGCTGGCAGGAGAAGGAATATTTAACACCTACTTTTCAGGTCAGCCCCTGTTCCACCTGCTGACCTGCATGGAGCGCTACCTGGCTGTCGTCCATCCCGTCTTCTACCTTCGCTTTAAAGGCTCAGCAGGCGTCAGGGTCAGAAACATCACCATCGGATGTGTTTGGATGATTTCCCTCATGATAATGGTTCTGATTGTACTGCGCGTTATTTCCTATTCCACTATCAATGGATTGATTGTGTTCTTTATGTCTGTAGCCTTTGCTTTCTGTAACATCTCTGTTCTCAGTGCTCTGGTCCGTCCCGCGCCTGGACAGCGGGACAGGACCAGGGTCAGGGCTGACCGGCTGAAGGAGAAAGCTTTCCACACGGTCATCGTAATCTCTGGAACGCTCTTCATCCGGTTCGCCAGCATCTTGATCAGCTCTGTGATTCAAACACATCGTAGAGATGATAATTGTTTGATTGGTTGGTCTTCACTGTGGTTCTCGGTGCCCAACAGTCTGGTGTTACCTCTGCTCCTTCTGCAGAGGGCAGGGAAACTGCCTCCCTCTGGGGCAAATGTCAGATAAATATACCACCTTAATATCAACACTGGATAAAATGCAAAGCAATTTTTGGAAATAAAATGGTTAAATCCTTGAACCAAAGACACCATCAAACTATGTCCTCTGTTAAATGTGAGGTTAAGCAGTTGGTCAGTTCAGAGTGCGCAAGTGTGAAATAATCACAACGAACTAGAATAAATAGATTAAAGACTTAATAATTAATTTTATTTGTTCTATTTATTTATTTTAGATATTTAAAATGTCTTCCATTTTCAGTATTAAACGTTAGAATTGAATGTTTATTGTTTTATGACGATGTTTGCATCATTTTAGCGTTACCATTGTTATGGCATTGATATGAAATGCTTATGCCGGTTTATTGTGATCTGTCTGTATTTATGTTGCTGTTTGTCATTTAATTTAAACTGTTTTTGTTTCCAAAGTTATTTTTTTCTCTATAGATTCTACACCTGGCCTGGCGTTCTTATTGGATGTGTTTAATTATAAAGCAGTTTAAAAAGTTTGTACCAAATAAAACCCAGTAGATTGTATGGAGTCGTTACTTACAGCATTCACTCCTCCTGACCAGCAGGGGGCGACAGCAAATCGCTTGTGTTGAGTTGTTGACTTCACCCTCATCCAGAACATGCATGTGGCGACAGTGGAAAGGAAGAACTCCCCTCTAACAGGAAGAAACCTCCAGCAGAACCAGAACCGGGCTCAGAACCAGCAGACCGACCGGAGCTGAGAGAAGACGGATCAGAGACACAGCAACAGGTCAACGATCAGGACAACTGTCCATGTCCATGGAAAGCAGAGGGAGAACGGTCGCGTGATGGCAGCATCATGTCAGCCGATGTCCTGTTCCAGGAAGAAACCTCAGCCAATCAGGCTGCAGTGTGAACGCATAGTGACCCATTTCCGATTTTTTGGCAATTCTGATTTTTTTTACCGGGGCCGTTCACACTGCCAGTAAATGGACCTGTATGTGTTCTGGAGTGTGAACGGAAAAACGACCTGAAAGTGTCCCGCATGCGCAGTAGAGGGCGCTATAGCATCAGGTTTCCAGTGATCTGCCAACTACCATAAAAAGAAGAAGAAGAGCTCAGTGTTTGAGGAAGTAAACATGGAGCCTAACGGTGGAGCTTAGCTTATATATTTAAAGTTGTCCAACCGGAACAGCATATTAACAACTTAATCCTCATATAATCCATCATGGTTGTTGTTTTTCTTCCTGTATCAGGACCAGAATAGTGAGATTTGTTGATAATCAGTGACGTTCAGTTCGGATGAATGAGACCTGGACGTTATGGTCACATTTGAATCGGATACGTATCGGATATGGGTCACATTCTAAAAGAATCTGACCTGAGCTGTTCACACTGCCATGAAAAGATCGGATACAGTTCACATTATGTAAAAAAAAAAATCTGAATTGGGTCACTTCAGGCTGCAGTGTGAACGCACCCTCAGACGCCAGGCCAATTAGTTTCTAACTAAACTTCTTTTCTAAAACCAGAGCGCCACCTTCTGGCCTCTTTTAAAGACCTGTTTGAAATCAATCAGATTTTTGTTTGTTTTGAGTAAATCTGCAGCACTTGCTGCTATAATAGTTTGTGTGCTAGAAGTGAGCTAAGGTGGAATAATTTATTCATCAGGTTGTAAATAGTTACTCTGAATCATGTCAAAGAGGTTTCAGTGTAACGGCTGATAATTAGTGGCGATGCTGATTGTTGCTCTTGTTTAACAGTCGTCCTCCATAAAGAAACCCGCAAAACCACAGATTCATTACTTCATTCATTAGAGTGCAACATGTTTCAATTTAACTCAGATGTTGAGCTGCTACAAAACCTGGACATAACTAAGTCATGCAATTCTCTCATTATTCTGGTATTTAGAATATAGAAATAAATGAACAGAAAAGGTTTGGTCTGGTTTATCATAGGAAGGTGAACAAATGTAAGTAAATATCTAGTTTCAGATAATCTAGCTGCAAAAATGAATAAAAATGTAGAGGATTCTTTGCAGAAGATCAAATGTTTATTATATCAATGTTTTTAGAAGATAAAAGTGTTTTCTACATAAATACATTAAATTACTGCATAAATCAACATTCAGTCAAAACATAAAGCATGAGGTCAGTGAGTTTTCAGGGATATAGAAAGCATTGATCCCTGTTGACCAATGGATCAGCTTCAGAGGTCAGTGGTCAAGTTAGACAAGAGTCCAGCCGAGAAAGTCAAATTTAATTTGACAAGACTCGATTCACAAAGTTCCAACAGCTACAGGAAGTCCTCACAGATTCCATCCATCCATCCATCCATCCATTTTCTTCCGCTTATCCGGGGTCGGGTCGCGGGGGCAGCAGCTTCTGAAGGGAGGCCCAGACTTCCCTCCCCAGCCACTTCATCCAGCTCCTCCAGGAACCCCAAGGCTTTTGCAGGCCAGCTGAGAGACATAGTCCCTCCAGCGTGTCCTGGGTCTTTCCCGAGGCCTCCTCCCAGTGGGACATGAACTCCTCACCAGGGAGGCAACCAGGAGGCATCCTGATCAGATGCCCGAGCCTCAACTGGCTCCTCTTGACGTGGAGGAGCAGCGGCTCTACTCTGAGTCCCTCCCGGATGACCGAGCTTCTCTCTCTAAGAGCCCAGCCACCCTGCGGAGGAAACCTATTTCGGCCGCTTGTATCCATGATCTCGTTCTTTTGGTCATGACCCAAAGCTCATGACCATAGATGAGGGTGGGAACGTAGATCAGCCGGTAAATCGAGAGCTTCGCCTTTTGACTCAGCTCTCTCTTCACCACGACGGACCGGTATAGTGCCGCTTCACAGCAGACGCTGCCCCAATCCGCCTGTCGATCTCCCTCTCCCTTCATCCCTCATTCGTGAACAAGATCCCCAGATACTTAACCCTTGGGAGTCAGTTGACGCGTCAGTTGACGCGTCAACTGACTCCCAAGGGTTAAACTCCTCCACTTGAGGCAGGACGACCCCCCTGATCCGGAGAAGGCACTCTACCCTTTTCCGGCTCAAGACCATGGCCTCGGATTTGGAGGCACTGAGCCTCATCCCGGCCGCTTCACACTCGGCCGCGAACCGTTTCAGCGAGAGCCGCAGATCACAATCTGATGAAGCCAACAGGACCACATCATCTGCAAAAAGCAGAGATGAGATCCTAAGGCCACGAAAACGGATCCCCTCAACACCCTGGCTGCGCCTAGAAATTCTGTCCATGAAAGTAATGAACAGAATCGGTGACAAAGGGCAGCCTTGGCGGAGTCCAACTCTCACCGTAACGAGCCCGACATAATGCCGGCAATGCGGACCAGACTCTGACACAGGTCATACAGGGACCTGACAACCCGTATCAAAGGGCCCGGTACCCCATACTCCTGGAGAACCCCCCACAAAGCCCCCCGAGGGACACGGTCGAACGCCTTCTCCAAGTCCACAAAACACATGTAGACTGGTTGGGTGAACTCCCAGAACCCTCCAGGACCCTGCTGAGGGTGTAGAGCTGGTCCAGTGTTCCACGACCAGGACGAAAACCACACTGCTCTTCCTGAATCCGAGGTTCGACTATCCGACGGACCCTCCTCTCCAGGACCCCTGAATAGACCTTACCAGGGAGGCTTAAGAGTGTGACCCCTCTGTAATTGGAGCACACCCTCCGGTCCACCTTTTTAAACAGGGGGACCACCACCCCGGTCTGCCAATCCAGAGGAACTGCCCCCGATGTCCATGCGATATTGCAGAGTCGCGTGAGCCAACACAACCCTACAACATCCAGAGCCTTAAGGAACTCCAGGCGGATCTCATCCCCCCCCCCCCGGACCCTGAGGCCACCGAGGAGCTTTTTGACCCCTCGGTGACCTCGTCCCCAGAGATTGGAGAGCCCGACCCAGAGTCCACAGGCTCAGCTTCCTCAACAGAAGGCATGTTGGTGGGATTGAGGAGGTCTTCAAAGTATTCCGCCCACCGACCCACAACGTCCCAAGTCGAGGTCAGCAGCAACCATCCCCACTGTAAACAGTGTTGGTGCTGCACTGCTTCCCCCACCTGAGACGCCGGATGGTGGACCAGAATCGCCTCGAAGCCGTATGGAAGTCTTTTTCTATGGCCTTTCCAAACTCCTCCCACGCCCGAGTTTTAGCCTCAGCGACCCGAGCCGCATGCCGCTTCGCCCGCCGGTACCCATCAGCTGCTTCTGGAGTCCCACAGGCAACAAAGACCCCATAGAACTCCTTCTTCAGCTTGACACCATCCCTCACTGAAGGTGTCCACCAATGGGTTCGAGGGTTGCCTCCGCGACAGGCACCAACGACCTTGCGGCCACAGCTCCGATAAGCCGCCTCGGCCATGGAGGCACGGAACATGGTCCACTCAGACTCAATGTCCCCCACCTCCCCCGGAACGTGTTCGAAGTTCTGCCGGAGGTGGGAGTTGAAGCTCCGTCTCACAGGGGACTCCGCCAGATGTTCCCAGCAGACCCTCACTACACGTTTGGGCTGCCAGGTATGACCGGCTTCCTCCCCCACCACCGGAGCCAACTCACCACCAGGTAGTGGTCAGTGGACAGCTCCACCTCTCTCTTCAACCAAGTGTCCAAGACATTCGGCCGCAGATCCGATGAAATGACGACAAAATCGATCATCGAACTGCGGCCTAGGGTGTCCTGGTGCCAAGTGCACGTATGGACACCCTAAAGCCTGAACATGGTGTCCGTGATGTACAAACCGTGACGAGCACAGAAGTCCAACAACAGAACATCACTCGAGTTCAGATTGGGGCAGGACCTTCCTCCCAACCACTCCCCTCCAGGTCTCACTGTCATTGCCCTCGTGAGCGTTGAAGTCCCCCAGCAGAACAAGGGAGTCCCCAGGAGGGGCATCTCCAGTACCCCCTCTAAGGGCTCCAAGAAGGGGGGTAATCTGAACAGTTGTTCGGCCCGTAAGCACAGACAACAGTCAGAACCCGTCCCCCCACCCGTAGGCGGAGGGAGGCTACCCTCTCGTTCACCGGGGTAAACCCCAATGTACAGGCGCCAAGATGGGGGCAACAAGTATGCCCACTCCTGCCCGGCGCCTCTCGCCGTGGGCAACTCCAGAGTGGAAGTACGTCCAGCCCCTCTCAAGGAGACGGTTCCAGAACCAGAGCCATGCGTCGAGGTGAGGCCGACTATTTCTAGCCGAAACCTCTCAGCCTCGCACACTAGCTCCGGCTCCTTCCCCACCAGAGAGGTGACGTTCCACGTCCCAAGAGCTTCTGCAGCCGAGGATCAGACCTCCAGGGTCCCTCCCTCGGCCGCCGCCCATAACACATTGCACCCGACCCCTTTGGCCCCTCCGACAGGTGGTGAGCCCGTTGGAAGGGGGATCCACGTCTCCTCTTCGGGCTGAGCCCGGCCGGCTCCGTGGTTAAAAGCCTGGCCAAAAGGTGCTCGCCATTATGACCCACCTCCAGGCCTGGCTCCAGAGTGGGGCCCTGGTGACCCGCGTCCCGGCGACCAAACGCCAAGTCCAAAGTTTGTCTCCATCATAAGGGGTCTTTGGGGCTGCGCTTTGTCTGGTTCCTCACCTAGGACCTGTCTGCTTTGGGTGACCCGACCAGGGGTATAAAGCCCCAGACAGCAGAGCTCCTAGGGTCATTGGGACACACAAATCCCTCCACCATGGTAAAGTGGCAGCCCAAGGAGGTGTCCTCACAGATTCTTCGCCACAAAACAGGAAGTGGCCATAACTCCTGTCCGTCCAGAAGGCTGGACTCATTCCAAACTTTTAAGACGTGCTGCTGGACTCAAACTGAACCGGGCCAAAGGTAGTTTGGAATAATCCAAATAGAAAATTAAATATTCTTTTTTTGATCTGTAAGTTTTTAATTCACTTCTAGTCAACCTCAAAGTTGATTTACGGAGAGATTTAATTTAAATCTTTACGACAAGGCCTGAAAAGCTGAAATAAATTTATGTTCATACATTTACTATTTCCAGCCACTGACATTCTTTTGTTCTACACTTTTGTAGTTCATGGAAAAACTCATTAAAACCAGATTATGCTGTAATTTTACATATACTTTGTATTTTGTGGCTCAAGGCTTAAGATTAATAAACTAGGTGTGATTGAGGGCCCTGCTGTAAAACGTTTGCCTTCTCGCTGTAAATCATGATCCTGGGTGAAACATGCAAAAACCTTCTTCTGTCATTCTGACACTCGGACATAAACAAGTAATTCATGCAGGCTGGACAGAAACTGAGACTGAAACTCTGAGAAGACGACGAGAACCAAATCCGTCTGACCAGGTGCGTTTTTAACAGATCTGAAGTTTATCCATTTAAATATGATTAAAGTGTTATAGCTTCTTGTCGTGTCAAGAAATCATTTAAATTTATTTTCTGTACTAATTTATTAAGATTGTCTAAGAATATGAACAGTTTTTGATCTCTAAGGGTTCGTCACTGTGTTTAATTATATTTGTCTGATAACATGATGCAGGTTTACCTTTAACAGGAGAAAAACTATAAAATAACTTAAAACATTTTCTGCAAACTATCAAAGTTTTTGATATTTTGCCACTTGGTTTCTTTCAAGTTTAGTTTAAAGAAGCAGAGTTCATACTTGTGAAGTAGAAGAAAAGAAATAAGTGGTTTCAAATGTTTTACAAATAAAAATCAGATTATTTAGAATCAAATTCTCCATCTGCAGTTTCATCTCTACCAGCTTCACATGTCAGAAAACTACAAACAGAAATTTCCTTCTATTTTCTTTTACGAACTAATTCAAACTGATGGGATTCAGAGTTTCTGTAAAGATTCAAATTCACAGTTGTATTTAGATCCAGATTTTGACTAAGTTATTCAAACACATTGATCTACACCAGTGGTCCGATAGTTTAATCTTTGAGAGACGATATCCTGTAGCCTTTAGATCTCTTTGCTTCAAAACACCTGAGTCAAATCATTCATTCATTTTTAATGAATCATAAAACTATAAGCGTCTCCTGAAATATCTTTCATTTATATTTGCAGCTGTTAATATTTTCTTTTCATTTTCAGACATCATGTTGCTGCCTCCTAACTCCTCCATCGCGCCGGAGCATGAAAGGTGTGCCGACCCTGAGATAAAGCCCATCATTGAAAGCCTCCTGGGTGTTTATGTGCTCCTGTTGCCTCTCTTCCTCTACGTCGTTGCCATCGGTTACCAGAGATGGAGGAAAGACGGTCTCATGGCCCCTTTCACCACATGGAGCCACATCGACATCTTCACCTACAACGTGGTTTTCCTCGACCTGCTCAATACGTTGGGAAACTCGTTTTACCTCTATGGCACCATCACTGAAAATCAAGGTGTACAGATGGCAGCAAGTGGCATGTATGGGATTTTGTTTTCAGGTCAGCCTCTGTTCCACCTGCTGACCTGCATGGAGCGCTACCTGGCTGTCGTCCATCCCGTCTTCTACCTGCGTCTTAAAGGCTCAGCAGGCGTCAGGGTCAGAAACGTCACCATCGGATGTGTTTGGCTGGTTTCCTTCATGATAACGGTTCTGATTATGCGGATGGGTGTTTCCCATTCCATCATCAATATTTTGCTTCTGTCCTTCACGTCCGTAGCTTTTGGTTTCTGCAGCCTCTCGGTTCTCTGCGCTCTGATTGGTCCAGGGCCTGGCGAGACCAGAAACCGGGTCGACCAATCAAAGAAGAGAGCTCTGAACACCATCATGATCATCACTGGAACTCTGTTCCTCAGGTTCATGAGTACCACGATCAGCTCCATAATTCAAAATCTTGAAAAGTTTTCATCTGTTTATTGTCTGATTGGTTGGTCTTCACTGTGGTTCTCGGTGCCCAGCAGTCTGGTGTTACCTCTGCTCCTTCTGCAGAGGGCAGGGAAACTACGCCCCTCTGGGGCAAATGTCAGATGAAGCAACATTAGGTATCGCTTACATCTAAGGTAATTTTTACTCATCAGCCAGTAACCGGGTTAGATCCTGCAAAGACTTTAAAATCTTAAGAGGAAACTTTCAAGAAGTACAAGGCAAACCTGATAAAGACAGCAATAAAAAGTGGGAAAATGGCTTCTGTAGACTTCAGTTATACATTTTCAAACATAAATGATTGGGATCTCATAGTTGCGTAGATGATATAATGGTTTACTTTTAGGAATGGTGGCATTTATTGGTTCATTTGATCAATTATTTATGAATAAAATTAACATAATGCTTCTGATTTCCTCCGTTCATTTGTAGATTTGTTCTGTTTCTTTCAATCTTATTTCTGTAAATATATTTGAGCTTCATCATGACTTCCAGCTGGTTGTTTTGTAAACATCCCAGAAAAAAAGGCTTTTTATACTCAACAAAAACTTCTAAATAATGTTAATGTTTTCTTAAAATGTTAAGAAAACATTTTACAGCCGTTATCAAGACGACGACCCTCTGGGGAAGTAAAGAGAACCTGCCACTAGGTGGCAGCAGTGCTAAATTAAACAGGATTAATATTGAACCCAGTAGAAGAAGAAGACATAACAGGTCGAGCAGAGCAGTTGATGGAGAAGTTTGTTGGGATAAAAAGGAAACTGGTGGAAGCAACAGAAATAAGTAAAGCAGTAAATATGAATATGTTTAGGAATCTCTGCCACATTGGACAGAGTTCTGGATGATTGTCAGAGGAAGGAGTTAGCTGGGTGAGAGTTAGCACTTTGGACAATTAAATGATTGAAATAATTACTTTTACTGCTAAATGGCTAAAGCTCTTGGTATTACCTTGTTTTAAAATGTTGCAGCAAACGGTAGTTTAAAGAAACTCCCTGAAATCAATTTCCTGCCAGGAAAACTAGGAAATGCTGTAATTTTCCACTTCTTTTATGGATTATATTTTATAATTGAAAAGATCTGGCATATAAACCAAGAAAGTGTCTCCAAAGCTTTGGCTGTAAAAAAAAGCTGGATGTGTTTGAAGGTCCAGAAAAGGTATGGTCTGGTTTATCACAGGACGGTGAAAATGTAAGTTAACATCTAGTTTCAGATAATCTAACTAATAATCTAATGAATCAAAATGTAGAGGTTTCTCTCCAGAAGATCAAATGTTTATTATATAAATGTTTTTAGAAGATAAATGAAACTGTTTTCTACATAAATAAATTAAATTCCTACTCATTTTACGCAGCATGAGGTCGGTGTGTTTCTCAGGGATTTAAAAAGCATTAAAAACTGTCAAACAAGCGATCGGCTTCAAGAGGTCAGAGGTCAAGTTAGATGCGAGTCCAGTCGAGAAAGTTGTGTAATTTATTTGCTAATGGAGTCCGTTTCCTCCATATCTTGTCAGATTTAATTTGACAAGACTCGGTTCACAAAGTTCCAACAGCTACAGGAAATCCTCACAGATTCATCGCCACAAAACAGGAAGTGACCATAACTCCTGTCCGTCCAGAAGGCCGGATTCTGTCCAAACTTTTAAGACGTGCTGCTGGACTCAACTGAACCGGACCGAAGGCAATTTGGAATAATTCAAATGGAAAATTTTATTTTCTTTTTTTTGCTCTTTAAGTGTTTGATTCACTTCTAGTCGACCTCAATGATGATTTACAGGAAGATTTTATTTAAATTTTTAAGACAAGGCCTGAAAAGCTGAAATAAATTCATTTTCATACATTTACTATTTCCAGCCACTGACATTCTTTTGTTCTACACTTTTGTAGTTCATGGAAAAACTCATTAAAACCAGATTATGCTGTAATTTTACATATACTTTGTATTTTGTGGCTCAAGGCTTAAGATTAATAAACTAGGTGTGATTGAGGGCCCTGCTGTAAAACGTTTGCCTTCTCGCTGTAAATCATGATCCTGGGTGAAACATGCAAAAACCTTCTCTGTCATTCTGACACTCAGACATAAAGATATAATTCATGCAGGCTGGACAGAAACTGAGACTGAAACTCTGAGAAGACGAGGAGAACCAAATCCGTCTGACCAGGTGCGTTTTTAACAGATCTGAAGCTTATCGAGTTAAATATGATTAAAGTGTTTTAGCTTCTTGTTGTGTGAAAGAAATCATTTAAATTTATTTTATGTACTAATTTATTAAGATTGCCTAATATCTTCTGCATGAACAGTTTTTGATCTCTAAGGGCTTGTCAAAATGTTTAATTATATTTGTCTGATAACATGATGCAGGTTTACGTTCAACAGGAGAAAAACCATAAAACAACTTAACACATTTTCTACAAACTATCAAAGTTTTTGATATTTTGCCACTTGGTTTCTTTCAAGTTTAGTTTAAAGAAGCAGAGTTCATACTTGTGAAGTAGAAGAAAAGAAATACGTGGTTTCAAATGTTTTACAAATAAAAATCAGATTATTTAGAATCAAATTCTCCATCTGCAGTTTCATCTCTACCAGCTTCACATGTCAGAAAACTACAAACAAATTTCCTTCTATTTTCTTTTACGAACTAATTCAAACTGATGGGATTCAGAGTTTCTGTAAAGATTCAAATTCACAGTTGTATTTAGATCCAGATTTTGACTAAGTTATTCAAACACATTGATCTACACCAGTGGTCCGATAGTTTAATCTTTGAGAGACGATATCCTGTAGCCTTTAGATCTCTTTGCTTCAAAACACCTGAGTCAAATCAGTCATTCATTTTTAATGAATCATAAAACTACAAGCGTCTCCTGAAATATCTTTCATTTATATTTGCAGCTGTTAATATTTTCTTTTCATTTTCAGACATCATGTTGCTGCCTCCTAACTCCTCCATCTCGCCGGAGCATGAAAGGTGTGCCGACCCTGAGATAAAGCCCATCATTGAAAGCCTCCTGGGTGTTTATGTGCTCCTGTTGCCTCTCTTCCTCTACGTCGTTGCCATCGGTTACCAGAGATGGAGGAAAGACGGTCTCATGGCCCCTTTCACCACATGGAGCCACATCGACATCTTCACCTACAACGTGGTTTTCCTCGACCTGCTCAATACGTTGGGGAGCTTCTTGTACTTCTTTGGTATCGTCACTAAGAACACAGGCGGACGGATGGCAGCAAGTGGCATGTATGGGATTTTGTTTTCAGGTCAGCCTCTGTTCCACCTGCTGACCTGCATGGAGCGCTACCTGGCTGTCGTCCATCCCGTCTTCTACCTGCGTCTTAAAGGCTCAGCAGGCGTCAGGGTCAGAAACATCACCATCGGATGTGTTTGGCTGGTTTCCTTCATGATAATGGTTCTGATTTTACATCGCGTTATTTCTTTTGCTACCTTGAATGTTTTGCTTCTGTCCTTCACGTCCGTAGCTTTTGGTTTCTGCAGCCTCTCGGTTCTCTGCGCTCTGATTGGTCCAGGGCCTGGCGAGACCAGAAACCGGGTCGACCAATCAAAGAAGAGAGCTCTGAACACCATCATGATCATCACTGGAACGCTGTTCCTCAGGTTCATGAGTACCATGATCAGCTCCATAATTCAACACCTTGAAAAGTTTTCATCTGCTTATTGTCTGATTGCTTGGTCTTCACTGTGGTTCTCGGTGCCCAGCAGTCTGGTGTTACCTCTGCTCCTTCTGCAGAGGGCAGGGAAACTGCGCCCCTCTGGGGAGGAGGGTAGCAACAAGTGAAGCAACAAGTTTGTTTAATGTCAACGTCAGCTCAAATCTAATGTCATTTTTTCTCTTTGAAAGAAAATTCCCCTGTGTGAGTTAAATTCATGAAACAGACAAAATTGAAATGTTATTCAGTTCCTTCCTTTTACTTATCAGCCTGAAACGGAGTTAGATCCTGCAAAGAAAGTCTTAAGGGGAGACTTTTATACTTTTAGCATTACAGAACATCAAACCTGAAACGACAGCAATAAAAAGTGAGAAAATGGTTTATGTAGACTCCAGTTATACATTTTTAATCATAGATTATGGGAATCATAGATCATAGTTGCATGATGTGTCCTTTTGGAATGGTGAGATGGTGACATTTATTGGTTCATTTTATCAATTATTTATAAATTATCAATAAATAAAATAAACATAATGCTTCTGAATTCCTCTGTTTATTTGTAGATTTGTTCTGTTTCTTCCAATCTTATTTCTGTAAATATATGTGAACTTCATCATGACTTCCAGCTGGTTGTTTCATAAACGTCCCAGAAAAAAAGGCTTTTATGCTCAACAAAAACTTTTGAACGTACTTAATCAAATTGACGACCCTCTGGGGAAGTAGAGAGAAGCTGCCTCTAGGTGGCAGCAGTGCTCAAATTAAACAGGATTAATATTGAACCCAGTAGAAGAAGAAGACATAGGAAACTGGTGGAAGCGACTGAATCCATTTGTGGTTCGTTCTTTGGTTCGTTCTTTGTTTTATTGGAATAAAAAATAAAATTGCTAAAACAAAACAAGCATGTGTTTTTTTTTTCGTTTTTAAAACGAAATTAGAAAAATTTCTAATTTCCCTTTATTATTTGCAAAAATAATAAAGGGGTACTTTTTTTTTTTTTTTTTAGTTTTTATCACAATGGTTAAACCAAAGACGAGCTTATATTTTGTTGTTAATTCAACGGGACCTTATGGCGGAACCGGAAATGAAGACCTGAACTCCCGGCACATAACTTTTTCAGTTACCATTAGTGGCGGTAATGTGGCGACTCAAAACATTACTGATTTCAGAGTGTGTTTCTCAAAAAGTTCAATAACCACTGCAGAAAACGATTCATGTGCAGCCATATTATTTAGGAATGGTTTTTTATCCCGTCTTCATCCACTGTATGGTGGATTCGTCTTTGGCGACTTACTTCATTTCCAGTATATATTAAAACAACAACCGTATTTTATTTGTATTTAGATGGCAAAGCAAAACTCAAACACTGTTGATTTTCTATTAATTCCATTTAGCATTTTTTTTTTTAGATTTAGGTTTTAACGGAAAAACAAACAGTATGCCTAGGTGGGCCCCATATGGGGAAAAGGTGGGCAGACATATGGGCCCTACATGGACCCTAAATGGACAAACCCATGTGGGCCCACCACCATGTAGTGTTGAGGAATATAATTATGTTAATGGCTAAAAGTTATGTTGATTCACATTAAGATACGTTTTGCTGAAAAGGAATGTGTTGTGTCGAATGTGCTGGGTCACTCTGACCCAGTAAGTTTGAGTTGTTCCAAGAACCTCTGGAAAAACGTCCCAGATGTGAAAAACTGCTTGCGTAAAGGAACTTGGCCAGAGTCTCTATTTGGACAGATATTAACTAACAAATTGACTAATGGTCCTCTGAGGGAGCAGATTTAACTTCCACGAGGTCAACCCACAATTCTCGGAACAGAGTAAACCAAAGCCAAAAGCGAGTCTGTAACGCCATTGGTCAAGATTTCCAATACGCAACAGCAGACTGGATAAACAGTATAAGTATTCGAAGCTATGAGCAGAGAACGAGACATTTTGGACACTGAGAAAATGAAATAAGATGATGATAATTGTAATTTGTGAAAATGCCGCAGATGTGCATTAAATGTCTTCCTGTTTGCCTGTGAGCCGGAGAGAATGGAGTTTTGTGTATCGTCTCTTAATTCATGAATTCAGCACCTTTGAATTCCTCCATAGTAGGGCCTATTCCCCCTTTTCCACCGGCCGCCCGGCTCTGCTCCGCTCGCTTTGCTTGTGTTTCCACCAGCCTTTTAAACTGGGCTGGCGCTACTTTTTTAGGTCCAGCTTCAGAGCAGGGCCAGCAGGGCCTGGCCGGCCAGCAGAGCCCGGCCCTGGTGGTCGCTGCTGTTCACTGATTGGCTGAGGGCGGGACAGAACAGCGAGGCAAGAGAGAAGAAAAATGAAGGCGCAACGTTTGAACCTCGCTGCAACACGGAAGTGATGGAAGATACAAACAAGCCGTGAACTAAAAGATGCCGGATTTTTTCTTTGCTTGCTTCGGATTTCAATATTCAGCAGCAGCTGATGGAGCCGTGAGGAATGAGGCGTTTTTGTCTCCATAGTGGAGAGAATGAAAAGCCTCGTTAGCAGCTTTGGAGCCTCACGGTGGAAACCGACTGCTGCTCTCAGCAGTTTGTAGATAAATCTGTCTGGTTTTTACTACATTTAAGGTGGACGACATTTAAAACACTGCAGCCTGCTGTATTTTTATTGCTCAAACACAACATGCGCATTTTCTGAAGACACGTTGTACATTATAAATAACTCAATATTGTTCAGCATGTTACCGTCATTTGTTTATCTGTGTGAATCTATGAGCTTTGATTGTTTCTCATTTTGCTGTTTCATCTGAGTTTCCCCCATTGTGAGATAATAAAACATGTTATATGACATTCTATTGTAAAATAGCTAGATATCAGTTCTCTAATCAAGTTGTTATGAATTATTAATTGTAGAATGAGCAATAAACCTGAAGAAAACGATAGTGGTATTATATCCATGGCTGTAAACCTGCATAGGTCTAAAACTTACAAGTAATTAGATTTTGTCTTTAATTTACACAACTATTCCAGTTATTTATAATCTGTATGGCTGGATGGTAAAAGTGTTGTGTGTATATTCCCTTCTCACCCTCTGCGGGTGGTCTCTCTCTCTCTCTCTCTTTCATCCTCTGACCTCTGACCTCTACCAGAGGCCTGGGAGCTTGAGGTTCTCCAGTATCTTGGCTGTGCCTAGTACTGCACATTTCTGGACTGAGATGTCTGATGTTGTTCCTGTTTTAGCCGCTGCTCCAGTTTGGGGGTTTCTGCTCCAAGGGCCCCGATGACCACAGGCACCACTGTGGTCTTCACCTTCCAGTTCTTTTCCAGTTCCTCCCTGAGGCCCTGGTATTTCTCCAGTTTCTCATGCTCCTTTTTCCTGATGTCGTAATCACTTGGTATTGCTACATCCACCACAACGGCTTTCCTCTGTTCTTTATCCACCACCACAATGTCCGGTTGGTTCTCCATTACCATCTTGTCTGTCTGGATCTGGATGTCAGGTCCTGGTTTTTCATACCTTGGACATCTGCCACAGTGATGGTTACCGGGGCTTGTTCAGGGAGGTTGCTGTGTTCCTCTCGTAGAGAGGTCAGCCACTTTGCATTGCTGTTGTGGGTCGCCTCCCTTTCCCATATACCTTTCCAGTATTGTTCAGTCTCCAGCCTTGGTGGGTCTGCTCTGTTGTTAGTGCCCTGCCATTGAGAGTACACTTTAGCTGGTTGGGTGTGGAAGAGCCGGTTAATCCTCCTGGCTTCATTCTCTCTTGTGTATCTCTTCAGGCGGCTGGCCAAGGCTTGGAGCCTTTGTTTGGCAGTTTCGAGTGCTTCAGGTATGGGCATCTGGCTGTACTTCTTGTGTACTGATCTTTTCATTGCACCCCTTTGGAGCTCTGACAGTTGGCTCACTTCCCTCCTTGTTATCTTGATCTTAGCCTCTAACCGTCTTTTCCATGGTGGGTACTGGGTCTCATGATTGCTCTTATAGCCAAGCATTATGGTGTTGGTAGGGATTGTTCTCAATGCCGTATTCACATCTTCAATTAGACTTTCTGGTGGTGCTTCACTCAGCCGTTGTAATTGGCGTCGGGGTTGTCTGGTGTTCATTACGGCCACGATTCTCTCTCTCAGGTCAGTTGCTGCCTCGTTCAGCTCAGATGATTCGTTCATTACTGGGGCTACATACCCAGTCTCTGGGTGGGTAGTTAACTCCCCTCTGACCTGGCGTTTACAAATGACAACAAATGAAAATCTCAAATTCAGCATATCAGAAAATTATAATCTTGTGAAAAGGTTCAAAATTGATGGCAATTGGTACCACACTCTAATCAGCTAATGAACTCAAACCACCTGCAAAGGCCTTTAAATGGTCTTTCAGTCTAGTTCTATAGGCTACACAATCATGGGGAAGACTGCTGACTTGACAGTTGTCCAAAAGACGACCATCGACACCTTGCACAAGGCGGGCAACACACAAAAGGTCATCGCTAAAGAGGCTGGCTGTTCACAGAGCTCTGTGTCCAAGCACATTAATAGAGAGGCGAAGGGAAGGAAAAGATGTGGTCGAAAAAAGTGTACAAGCAAGAGAGATAACCGCACCCTGGAGAGGATTGTGAAACAAAACCCATTCAAAAATGGTGGGGAGATTCACCAAGAGTGGACTGCAGCTGGAGTGAGTGCTTCAAGAACCACCACACACAGACGTATGAAAGACATGGGTTTCTGCTGTCGCATTCCTTGTGCCAAGCCACTCTTGAACCACAGACAGCATCAGAAGCGTCTTGCCTGGGCTAAAGAGAAACAGGACTGGACTGCTGGTGAGTGGTCCAAAGTCATGTTCTCTGATGAAAGTAAATTTTGCATTTCCTTTGGAAATCAAGGTCCCAGAGTCTGGAGGAAAAGAAGAGAGGCACTTCATCCACTTGCTTGAAGTCCAGTATAAAGTTTCCACAGTCAGTGATGGTTTGGCTGCCATGTCATCTGCTGGTGTTGGTCCATTGTGTTTTCTGAGGTCCAGGGTCAACGCAGCCACATACCAGGAAGTTTTAGAGCACTTCATGCTTCCTGCTGCTGACCAACTTTTTGGAGATGCAGATTTCATTTTCCAACAGGACTTGGCTCCTGCACACAGTGCCAAAGCTACCAGTAGCTGGTTGAAGGACCATGGTATCCCTGTTCTTAATTGGCCAGCAAACTCTCCTGACCTTAACCCCATAGAAAATCTATGGGGTATTGTGAAGAAGAAGATGCAATACACCAGACCCAACAATTCAGAAGAGCTAAAAGCCAATATTAGAGCAACCTGGGCTATCATAACACCTGTAACACCTGAGCAGTGCCACAGACTGATCGACACCCCCCACCCGCTCCCCCCGCCACCAGGAGGCGGTACCTGCTACAGAGCTGAGAAGAGCCGGTGGAAACGCGGTCACTCCGAAACAGAGCCGAGCCGAGCGGAGCCAAGCCGGGCGGGCCGGTGGAAAAGAGGCATATTATGTAAGGTCCATGTGGAACCCGCGGCGAACCCATATGGGATCCATCTGGTCTGCCCTCCTTTTCCCCATATGGGGCCAACCTGGGCATGTTGGCAGGGATGCTTGTTTTGTTTTTGCAATTTTATTTTGAAACAAAAAAACCAAAGAATGAACCATACATGGATTAAATTGAAGCAGGTAAAGCAGTGAATATGTTTATGAATCTCTGCCACATTGGACCGAGTTCTGGATGATTGTCTGAGGAAGGAGTTAGCTGGGTGCGAGTTAGCACTTTGGATAATGAAATGATTAAAATCAATACTTTAACTGCTACATGTGTCCAACTGATGGTATTTTAAAATGTTATAGCAAACGGTGGTTTAAAGAAACTCCCTGAAATAATTTCCTGCCAGGAAAACATACCAGAAAATGCTTCTTTTTGTGGATTATATGTTGTAATTTAAAAGATCTGGCATATAAAACAAGAAAAAAGTGTCTCCCCAGCCTCGGCTGTAAAAAAGCTGGATGTGCTTGAAGGCTCTACTTTTAATACATTTTCCATCTTATGGCCTTAGGGTCAATAAATCAATTGCTTATTTGAAACATGCAAAATAACCTGCATACATCATCATGTCTCTCATACACAAACACATATAGGTTGGACAGCAACATTCATCTGAGACTGAGCAGACGGAAAGGACCAGAACCAGAACCGTCCTGCAGGGTGAGTTTGTAACAAATCTGAAGTTTGTTTTTAATCAAATCTAGACAGACAAACTTTAGATTTTATTTCTTCTTGTGTCGCTGCAGTAATTTGAGTTTACTTGGTAATCAGTGGTAATGTTTGGAAACCATTTCTGTGGATGCTGAGGCTGCCGACGTCTCCATCCTGAATTTAACGTCGCTGCTCTGGATTATATCTTAAAGCTGTCGAAGCTTTTTGTAGTTTCACATTTTGGTTCCACCAAGTTCAGAGGAAAAAAACAAGAGTATTTTCTGCTTGAAGTTGAAGAAAATAAAACAACTTTTCAATGCTGCCTTTCACAGCTTTGCACTCATCTTTGCAAAATACATCAAGCAGTCAGATCAGTTCCTGTAAATATTAGTTTTAGTTCTTTTGTTTTCCTTCACTTTTAATTTTTGTTTAACAAATTCCCAATTTGATTTAGGTTCAAAAAATAAATGTATTCTCAGTTATATCTGTATTTGGGGCTTCATGTTGTGGATAACAAATGAATGGATTGGTTAGAGTCTTGGACAAAGGCTCTATTTAATAATTGGATAGTTTGGGGGAAGTGACTGAATATAAATGCTCACCTATCAGATTTATGTTAATATTTGTAAAGTGGTTCACCATTTCATCTGTCATCGGTGCTGTTTTTGGTTATTTTGTCATCCAAAATGTGAAATTCAATGTTTCTGTTTATAGATGCTGTTGCAAATGGAGCAACCGTCCAACTCTTCGTCCAACTCCTTGGCCCGTCCTCCGTTTCTGTACTGCTTTGCCCCTGAGATAATATCAGTAATAATCAGCCTCCTAGGTGTTTATGTGCTCCTGTTGCCTCTCTTCCTCTACGTTGTTGCCGTCGGTTGCCAGAGATGGAGGAAAGACGGTCTCATGGCCCCTTTCACCACATGGAGCCACATCGACATCTTCACTTACAACGTGGTTTTCCTCGACCTCTTCAATACGTTGGGAAACTCGTTTTACCTCTATGGCACCATCACTGAAAATCAAGGTGTACAGATGGCAGCAAGTGGCATGTTTGGGATTTACTTTTCAGGTCAGACTCTGTTCCACCTACTGACCTGCATGGAGCGCTACCTGGCTGTCGTCCATCCCGTCTTCTACCTGCGTCTTAAAGGCTCGGCAGGCGTCAGGGTCAGAAATGTCACCATCGGATGTGTTTGGCTGGTTTCCATTGTGATAATGGTTCTGATTGTAAAGACGGCGATTCCCTTTGCCTTAATCAATATTTTGCTTCTGTCCTTCACGTCCGTAGCTTTTGTTTTCTGCAGCCTCTCGGTTCTCTGCGCTCTGATTGGTCCAGGGCCTGGTGGGACCAGAGACCGGGTCGACCAGTCAAAGCAGAGAGCTCTGCTCACCATCATGATCATCACCGTCACTCTGTTCCTCAGGTTCATGAGCAGTATGATAACTGCCATCATACAAAACGTAGCACCAGATTATGAATATGTTTATTGTTTAATTGGATGGAGCTCAGTCTGGTTCTTGGTGCCCAGCAGTTTGGTCTTACCGCTGCTGTTTCTGCAGAGGGCAGGAAAACTGAACGCCTGCAGGGCAAAAGTCTAATTATTTTAATTTAACAACACTGGCTCAAACTTTAGGTCATTTGTTTTCAATCAAATGTTACATTTTTACCTCCTCGACTTTGATCCTTTACTCTTGAGATCAACCAATGTCTGAAGTTTACTGGTTTATTCGTAACTAAGTTAGACCCATTATTACCACTTTTAACTTTATCAATGGAGAATTAATTAATAAAGGTGTTATAATTTAAAATGATAACTTAATGGACTTAATAAAATGTTGTATAGATTACAGATTGTGCATTGATAGATTATAGATGCTTTGTGAACTGATGTCATTGTTTTACTGTTTTAAAGGTAAAATGTTAACATCTACTGGTTCCATTCACATAATAAATGAAATCAGAAAACAGCTGCTGTGATGTTTTACTGTTGTTCTCTGTCTGTTTTTCCTTTGCAAATATCTTTAGGTTTCATTTTGAGACACAGCTGGTTGCGGTTCTTTGTCAACATCAGATGCATCAGATGGAATAAAATAATCTGAGCCTCATTGGAGCAAATATTCCAGTTTGCTGAGATGTAATAGTCAGAAAATTAGAACATTTGCTGACAAACAAATATAAAGTGTGAAAAACAGTTATATTCAGCCTCTAAAGCAGCCAGCCTCTGTGGTGCAACTAAAAACAATAATTAATGTTTAGTAAATGCAGATATTCAAATTTCATAGTTATGATTCCCAACAGCTTCTCTCTTCTTCTGCTGCTGCAAATATTCAGAATATTCTTACTCAATATTTGATCATGATCTTTTTAAAAGCTTGAGGAAAAACTTGCAGTTTATTAAACTTAATGATTTCAGGTGATCTGGAGCCGAAAACTCAGTTTTCACAAGAAGTTGAAGGTAAAATAACATTTACAGCCACAGGTGGAGGATTTTACAGGTGGAGGAGGTTACAGGTGGTGTTGTGGTACTCGAAGTCGGTCTTGGTCTCGAGTCCGGTCTCGAGACCATTTCTTGATGGTCTCGGACTCCACCGCATTTGGTCTCGGTCTGGTCTCGGTCTCAGGCGCTGAGGACTCAGCATTTTATTTCAAGACCGGTCGAGACCGCAACTGTGAAAATATCACTAAACATGCAGCATAATGTCCAGTTCATTTGTTAACATCTTTGTTTTCAGTGGATGCAAAACGCACCGATAAAAGCACAACCGATAACGTGACTTGCCAATTACGTGTTTATGTTTTTCCACCCCTCCCTCACCTTTCACTCGCACGCAGCGCTCTGAGACATGCGCAGTCAGTGGCGCAACTACACATTATTCAAGTGGATGCGAAAACATAAATCTGTTTTGCCGAGCCGCCTTTAAACACAACATGACGCTACGACGTTGGGTTTACACCTGTGAAGGAGACCAGCTGCTGCTGTGTGGAGCTGCACAGAATCACGGCAGCAAACCAGCAAAACGCAAAAAACTTTTCACAGTTTTCCCCTCAAACTAACAGACTGTTTAGTGAAGCTGTTTGATGCAGGTAATGTAGCTAAAAGATGACTAGCTAATATCAATACATCACCTTAAGCTTGTTGACAAGTAGCTTATAGGCTAAGTTGTTGTCTATGGTCAGCTACATAGATTCATTCTTGCTTGTTGCTCCTTGGTCAGTGTTCAGTTGAGCTTTGCCTCGATTGCTGTGTTTAATGGTGCAGACACTGGTGGTTTCTGACATGAGCAACATGGGTAAACACCCAGGGCGTTATCGTTTTAGGGATGGCAAGAGACCACCGCAGATCGTAGCATGGAGATGGAAGCAAAGCAGAACAAAGAGTTTGTTAAATTTAATATTGGTTACATTTATTATGTATTTAATATATTTTTATGGGAATATGGATCTTTGAGATCAATTTGAGAAGTAATTTTGATCATATTTCACATTTTATCATATCATGTAGAACGCGGCGCTGGTCTTGGTCTCGACTTGGTCTCAGACCCTAAAAGTGTTGGTCTTGTCTCGGTCTGGGTTAGGTGGTCTTGAACACAACACTGGTTACAGGTGGAGGAGGTTATGTGAGGATGTTCGTGGAGGATGTTACAGGTGGAGGATGTTACAGGTGGAGGATGTTACAGGTGGAGGATGTTACAGGTGGAGGATGTTACAAGTGGAGGATGTTACAAGTGGAGGATGTTACAAGTGGAGGATGTTACAAGTGGAGGATGTTACAGTGGAGGATGTTACAGGTGGAGGATGTTACAGGTGGAGGATGTTACAAGTGGAGGATGTTACAAGTGGGGGAGTTAAGTGTGTTACAAGTGGAGATGTTACAAGGGAGGATGTTACAGGTGGAGGAGGTTATGGATGGAGGTAACAGGTGACCTTCATCACAGTTGAAGTTTTATGTGAATCGTTTTCACAGATCTTTTGAATCCTGTCGTTCTTCAGCTGTAATGGAAAATGCAAACGTCAGGATATAATTGTAATTAATTTTTTCCCTGGTGGAAAAACAGAGATAAATGTGTTTGTGTTTGGACTGGGAGGAGGATGAAGGTGATGCTGCTCATTTCAGAGACACTCAAATACATTCAACTCGGTGTAATAATCACAAAAGACTAGGAAAAAAAATCTAAATTTTGCAAACCTGCATATTATCGATGAGGAGATAAATTTACAAGAAATGACATCATCAACATGGAATGTGTCAAATTTATTCTTTGTGAATAACTACGTAGTTGCAAAATAGGAGGTTGCAGGTGAAAACAGGTTCATATTTCATATGAAAAAGAAATCTACTGGGTGTAAAACCTTTTCCATCTCACATCTTCAGACTCTGCATTAGGGACATTCCTGTCAGGTGCAGTTGAACCTAAATATGTGATGTGTTGAAGTCTTACGCCTCTGAAAGCATTTGCAGTTTCAGAGAAGATATGGACTCTCAGTTATCTGTCAATCTACAGGAGAGCTTTAAATGTTGCAGCATCACTGGGTCTCCATACGATCACTAAATAAAAACACGTTAATGACGTGATAAACAGGAAATGCTTCTGCAGGAAGAGACTTCACCAGCATAGCAAGTTGTCTCATTGTTTCAAATTAAACATCTTCACTGATGATCTGCTTCCCAACAGATGTGACAAACTGGAAACTTTTTTCTGTTTGCCAGTTAATCTGTAACCTTCTTTGTCCCATTTATGATTTTGGCTATACAGAAATAAACAAAATAAAGAATAAATATTAGATTTTCAATTTATTTCTATGCATTTTCTTACAAAATAAAATTAAATCTTATCACTTATTTGTTCTTTTTCTGTACTGGTTTGTAAAAACATTCAGATGAGGCTTTTCAGAGTTTTTTCCTCTAACATTCATTGTTATGTTGTTTTAGGATGAATGATTTACAAACTTGTTTGTTTCTCCAAGATGAAGCTGAAGTATGAAAAGTAGACACGATGGATTGATTTAACAAATATATAAAGTGGCAGCTGATTTCTTTTTTTCCCAGTTGTTAAATGAACATTTGCGTGTTGTCATCCATGTAAAACAGCTGCAGCGCCGTCAGTTTCACCAGATGATCTCAGGAACCAGCCGAACCTGAGCACCGTTTGTCACTGACCTCCAGTTTCAGCTTCTGGAGCCTCAGATCAATAAAAGCAGCGATCGTAAGAAAAAGGTGAGTCCATCAGATTATCTGCTGCTATCTGCTATTATCTGATATCTGCTGTCTAAGATCACATTCAAAGTTTTATGTCAAATGAATTATGTGGAAAATTAGATTGTTTTAATTTGGGTACTGGGATTTATTTTAAATATTTGTTTCTGCATTAAATGTCAGATTCTCAATGACCACAACAAATGGATTGTTATCAATAGCAATAATTAAAAGAAACTTCTAATATTTCAATATTTCCCACCAATGGAGAAACCAGAAAATCAAACTAACAAATGACTGAATCCTTGTTTGCTAATTTAATCTAAAAGTTTTGAGATTAAATCAGAATTGAGAAAAATAAATGAGATCCTCAAACTGTTTCTGGTGATAATATCACCAGAAGAGTTTATAGGTCAGTGATTCTTGAGAATAGGGACAAAATGGGTTTTAATTTTCCTATACTTTTTTTTGTTATTTCTCAACCTGATGTATGCAAATATGACAAATTACGTAAATGTAAAATGCTAAAGTACAGGCTCCCAGTTAAAACATTTTTTTTAAAATTACATGTTTAATCGACCTGACCCAGAACGTTGTCATCACATCTGACAAAAATAAATAAAAAATAATTTTTAATGACCCTATTAGTGATATTTTTACTCATTTTACAGACAAATGATTCTCAAGAAACAAAATAAATATTAAGAAAAAAACAACAAAAAGTCCATCTGACGGAGTTGACAGAACTGAAGGTGGTGAACAAACTAGTGAGTAAAATTAAAAACTTGGTACATGTGAAGTATTGCAATTTATGTAAAATACATTAAAATTAATTAATTGAACATTTAAGTGAGATTTGACAACAATTTCACTGAAAGAGTCACAAAAACTGATGGAGGTGACAAAAAGCCAAACTACCTCAATTTATATGATGTTAATCTGAAGGCGGCCATATTGTAGCTCATCAGGTCCATAAAATCTTTACAATTGACCAAATTTAAGCTTTTATTTCACAAAATTTCATCAAAGTTTTGTAAATTGTCAATTACGGTGTCGACACATCATGTTTGTGACAAACAACTTAGGAATAAAAAGAAGAAAAAACTAAAGAATAACATAAGCTAACCAGAGCTAACTAGCCATAAGCTAACCAGAGCTAACTAGCCTTAAGCTAACCAGAGCTAACTAGCGTTAAGCTAACTAGAGCTAACTAGCCTTAAGGTAACTAGAGGTAACTAGCCTCAAGCTAACCAGAGCTAACTAGCTTTAAGCTAACCAGAGCTAACTAGCGCTTAGCAATGGAAGAAACAGGAAGTGGTCATGGGGTCCTCAGAAGTTCTGCTGCCCCCCAATAATGCCTGATTTCTTTACATTCTTTTCATTTCTGACGGTGTTGACAAAAACTAAGGACAAATTTCAATGGACTTGGAAAATATATAAAAATGATTTTTAATTCAATTTATTGATACTTTTATAATTCAATTTATATGACTATTTATACTTAGTTGTCATAATATATAATTTTAGTATTTCTTTAATTGTTTTAAACTATTATAATGTATTGAGTTCTGCTCCAGGCTGCACAGTGGCGCAGTTGGTAGAGCTGTTGCCTTGCAGCAAGAAGGCTCTGGGTTCGATCCCCGGCCCCTGCATGGAGCTTGCATGTTCTCCTGTGTATGCATGGGTTTTCTCCAGGTACTCCGGTTTCCTCCCACAGTCCAAAAACATGACTGTTAGGTTAATTGGTCTCTCCAAATTGTCCCTAGGTGTGCATGGTTGTTTGTCCTGTGTGTCTCTGTGTTGCCCTGCGACAGACTGGTGACCTGTCCAGAGTGAACCCCCCTCTCGCCCAGAACGTTAGCTGGAGATAGACACCAGCAACCCCCCCAACCCCACCAAGGGACAAGGGTGTCAAGAAAATGGATGGATGGATGGAGTTCTGCTCCTGGACAAAGGCTTTTACAGGCATCATCCACCAAAATAAAAAAATATTCAGCAAATACTTGGAAAATATACATTTTTGTGTCACATGACCCAGGATAGTTTAGTCAGATATTTGAAAAAATTATATTTTGTGTATACTTCATTCAAATTTTGTGCTTTATCCATAGGACCTGTTTTGTCCCTTTTCTCCAGAATCCCTGATTTAATCACCTGTTTCCTTTCCCAGCTGCTCCCATCGTTCCTCATCATGGCTTTGCAGCCCTCTGACTTGGAGCCGTCCGGTTACCTGCTCCGGTCCCGCTGTGTGAACGTCACGGTCAGTTTCGCGGTGGCCTACGCCTACACCGGGGTCCGGTTCCTCCTGCTGCTCCCCAGCTCCGTCTTCATCCTCTACCTGGGCCAGCAACAGCGGCGGCGGCGTGCCGCCAGGCCGCAGAGCCACCTGGACGTCTTCACCTTCCACCTGGCCGTCCTGGAGCTGCTCTGGGGTTTGGGGACCGGCCTGTTCTACGGCGCCCTGCACCTGCCAGCCGTCAGCCTGGCCGGTCTTTATCTCATGAACATCATGTTTGTCGGAGAGACGCTGCTCCACGTTTTCACCTGTTTGGATCGGTACCTGGCCGTGGTTCATCCCGTCGCTTATAAGAAACTCCAGCGGAGCCACGGAGTGACGGTCAGAAACGTCTGCGCTCTGCTCACCTGGCTCTTCTCCTTCCTGTGGAGTCATCTGACGCAGGCGTACTACCCCAAACTACCCATCATCCAGTTCTTCTGCTTCCTGGTCTTCTCCTTGGTCATGGTCTCCTTCTGCAGCTTTTCGGTTCTGCGTGCTCTGACTCGCCCCGGGCCGGGCGACAGGAAGCACGTCGACCAGATGAAGCAGCGGGCGTTCTGCACGGTCACGGCCATCACGGGCGTCCTCTGCTTCTGGTTTCTGGGCTTCATGGTGGCCACGTCGCTCCGGGAGTCCAACGTGTTCAGCACCACGGTCAGCTGCCTGCTGCACAAGGCCATGCACTGGTTCAGCCTGCCCAGCAGTCTGGTGCTGCAGCTGCTCTTCCTGCACAAGAAGGGCAAGTTCAGCTGCCAGAACTGAAGCAGGACATCTGGGTTTGGTCATCGGGGAAAGATCATCTGCTGAGGAGAGGAAACTGAGCTGATGCATGTGAATTATGCATTTTTAAAAGAATAATCGGGTTATTTGCATTGTGAATGACACAATGCATAACCTGCAGTCCTACATACAGAATCAATTTAGAAAATAATGAACTAGTATGAGAATTTAAACCAGAGTTTTAATTTGAAAGGTCAGCCGTTCCCAACCAAATCTAAACTTCATAATGAAAATGGCGGCTTTGTTCACTCTTCTGTATTTAGCTGCTTTCCATTTTATTCATAAATAAATATAAAAATATGTATAAATCAATGTTTTTAGAATTGGTTTGTGGGTCCAAACAGGAATTATGATCTTGTTTTCCATCATGTTGGATTGAAATCAGATATTTATGAAACCATATTCATACTCCCTCATATCAGCCACATACAGGTCTTAATGGGACGTTTGTAAAAAATTAAAAAATGGTTTTTCATGTGCCAGATTAATGTGAGATTGATTTATGATGATAGTTTGAATTTTGCAGACTGTTTTATTTATATTTTCTCCATTTTAGTCGTGTTCGATTTATTTCAGATTTTAACTTAAATTGTTTTTAAATGTGTTTTAAATGACATGATAAATAGATCAGAGCTAATGGCTTAAATATTTAGTCTTTTTGTTCACAAATCATTTTTTCTATATTTGCTTATGTATTATTGTTTTATTCTCTTGATTCCAGATTAATATTGAGTTCTGTATGTAAATATTTTAATGTTATTAAAGAAGTTGAGAACACTTTGAACAAGTACCATTTCATTCATGTTATATTGATAAATCACAATAAAAAAAATACAGATGAGCTAAAACTTTAAATTTTCTTCTTATAAAAAGCAAAAGCTTCAGCAGGACGCAAAACAAAAGATGTTCCAAAACGTTTTTAACGAACCAAAACAAATCCAAACCCACTTAAAGCGGGAAATTTGCCAGAGGAAAATCTTTATGTTGTGATTACAGACCAATTAGCATGCCGTTAGGACCCCGGGCCGCCCCGTCTCTGCCTGTTTGACGACGTCACCTCTCTGATTAGTCCTCAACCCCCAAAACCAGTGTTGTATAGTAACGAAGTAAAAAGAGTAGAATAGCTTAAAAGCATTAAAACAGAGGCCCATTATGTAGAACATTTTATATCATGCTTAACTTTCTGGTCTGTTAATGTAGGAGGGAATGCATTTTAATTTATGAGCCTGAAAATATTTGATCCGTCTTGTTGATATGAAACTTATAGCATTAAATCAGAGAACAAGTGTCATTAGTAGAAAAGGTGAAATACTTTCAGCTGTTTATTTCCCCCAATCAGCTCAGGGATGCAAGTTTTGGCAATATGGAGTTTTAGCCTGACAAAATCTGCATCCCCTCTCTATTCTCCTCAATTATTATCCTATTGGTATAAAACTTACCAGCAAGTGGGGAAAACTCCCAAAGGTGGTGGAGAATGACGGAGCTAAGATCCTGTGGGATCCAGATCCAGACAGACAAGATGGTGATGGAGAACCAACCGGACATCGTGGTGGTGGATAAAGGACAGAGGAAAGCCGTTGTGGTGGATGCAGCTATACCAAGTGACTACAACATCAGGAGAAACTGGAGAAACACCAGGACCTCAGGGAGGAACTGGAAAAGACCTGGAAGGTGAAGATCACAGTGGAGCCTGTGGTCATCGGGACAGAAACACCCAAACTGGAACAGCGGCTAAAACAGGAACAACATCAGACATCTCAGTCCAGAAATGGGCAGAACTAGAGACAGACAAGATACTGGAGGAGAACCTGAAGCTCCCAGGAGAGAGAGAGAGAGAGAGAGAGAGAGAGAGAGAGAGAGGGAGAGAGAGAGAGAGAGAGAGAGAGAGAGAGAGAGAGGGAGAGAGAGAGAGAGGAGAGGAGAGAGAGAGAGAGAGAGAGAGAGAGACCCACAGAGGTGAGAAGGGATTTTTTTAATATAAAATAATTGTATCTGATGCCTTGAAATTGGCCTCTGTCTCTTTAAATCTTGCCACAATACAGCAATAATAGTAATTGCATTTTTTAGATGAAGTAAAACATTTTATGAATACAAAATAAATTGAAAACCATTTTAGAAAAAAAATACTTGAAACTGTCATTGAGAAGAATGATATAATCTGTGTCTGACCAACAGATTTACACAACAATGTGTTGAAATATTTAACACATACAGTTATAAAGTTATACATCTGAACACACTGTGTGTTAAAATGAACACAAAATGTGCATTAAAGGTAATAAATGTTTGTGTTATGTTTTATCTTTTTCAGAGACTTGGTCCTGACACCCTGCTGTTCCAGACCATCGTCCTCCAGAGCCGCCGACTCCCAAGTCTGGATTTCAGCCTTGGTGACATTTTACCAGCTGAACTGTCTGCAATGGCCATCAGCCGAGCTGCACCTGTTTTTGTTCAAACTTCAGGAGTTTTCTAGTTGATCTGTTGAGGTAGTGACATCAGATTGTGACATCACGCAAATTGATGTCACACAGAGAGATGCATTGATGTCACAAGGCTGCAGGCTTGACTTCTAAAGTCCTCACCATTGCAGCAGAGGCAGAGCAAGAAGAACGACGCAAGAAGAAAGAAAGAAAGTGATTGAGTGAAAATCGGAGGATAAAAAAATGAGTCAGAATCTGTTAGAAATGTTTAAGAAAGTCGGATTATTCTCTTTTAACAATACGACTGTTGAAAAAGACATGATGCAGTTTGAGAAAGATGAGGAAATAAAAAGGTTGTTCAACAAAGTAGGAAGTATCATGGAGGAAAATGAGAAATTGAAGAAGGAGAAGTCGGCTCTGGAGCAGAAAAGCGCCATTTTGGAGCAGAAAAACACGGTTCTGGAGCAGGAAAACACGGCCCTGAAAATTAAAGTCACCACCCTCGAGCAGGACAACACGGCCCTACAGAAGGAAAAGACGGATCTGGAGCAGAAAAACAATTTCTTGGGGCAGAGACTGGACATCCTGGAGCAGATAAACGATGCTCTGGAGATGAAAAATGATGCCCAGGAGGGGAGAAACAAGGCCCTGGAGGATAAAAGCAACATTCTGGAGAGGAAAATCACCGTCTTGGAGCGAAGGAACAGTTCCTTGAGTCAGGAAAACAGCAACCTGCAGGAGGAAGCGACTGTCTTAAAGCATGTGAACAAGGCCCTGACTCAGAAATTCACCGTCTTGAAGAAGGAAAACACTGAGTTAGAGAAGGAAAAGACCACTCTGGAGAGGAAACGCTCCATTCTGGAGCAGATAAACGCTTCCCTGGCTCAAATAAACACCAACCTGGAGCAGGAAAACGCAGCCCTGGAGAAGGAAAAGACAGATCGGGAGAAGAGTGGAACCATCATGGAGCGAATATATAAAACCTGCCGGTGGAAGTGGAGCAGCTGAAAAAAAAAGGCTCAGGGATCAAAGAAAAATACAACATGCAGTTCACTTCTCCAGGGCTTCATAGTGAGTCCTGTCAGTCTCCTGCTTGACCTCCAGGGCTTCATACTAACTTCATGGAGTCTCCATGTTGTGGGTTCTCTCCGGGTTCTCCGGCTTCCTCCCAAAGACAAAAGCATGACTGTTAGGTCCCTGATGATCCTATATCACATCTCTGATCACGTGTTAGTGTCCTGCCCGACCTCCAGGGCTTCATAGAAACTGTATAGGAGTCTCCATGTTCTCCTCATGGATGTGTGGTTCTCTCCGGGTTCTCCGGCTTCCTCCCAAAGACAAAAGCATAACTGTTAGGTCCCTGACGATCCTACCTATGGGATCACTATATCACATCTCTGATCATGTGTTAGGCTCCTGCCTGACCTCCAGGGCTTCATAGAAACTTCATGGAGTCTCCATGTTGTGGGTTTCTCTCCGGGTTCTCCGGCTTCCTCCCAAAGACAAAAGCATAACTGTTAGGTCCCTGACGATCCTACCTATGGGATCACTATATCACATCTATGATCATGTGTTAGACTCCTGCTGACCTCAGATCCTCGTATCAACCTCATCGGTCTCCTGCCTAACCTCCAGGGCTTCATAGAAACTTCATGGAGTCTCCATGTTGTGGGTTCTCTCCGGGTTCTCCGGCTTCCTCCCAAAGACAAAAGCATGACTGTTAGGTCCCTGATGATCCTATATCACATCTCTGATCACGTGTTAGTGTCCTCCTGACCTCCAGGGCTTCATAGAAACTTCATGGAGTCTCCATGTTGTGGGTTCTCTCCGGGTTCTCCGGCTTCCTCCCAAAGACAAAAGTATAACTGTTAGGTCCCTGACGATCCTACCTTAGGATCACTATATCACATCATGATCACGTGTTAGACTCTGCCTGACCTCCAGATCCTCGTACAATCTCATCGGTCTCCTGCCTAACCTCCAGGGCTTCATAGAAACTTCATGGAGTCTCCATGTTGTGGGTTCTCTCCGGGTTCTCCGGCTTCCTCCCAAAGACAAAAGTATAACTGTTAGGTCCCTGACGATCCTACCTATAGGATCACTATATCACATCACTGATCACGTGTTAGACTCCTGCCTGACCTCCAGATCCTCGTAACAACTCTCATCGGTCTCCTGCCTAACCTCCAGGGCTTCATAGAAACTTCATGGAGTCTCCATGTTGTGGGTTCTCTCCGGGTTCTCCGGCTTCCTCCCAAAGACAAAAGTATGACTGTTAGGTCCCTGACGATCCTACCTATAGGATCACTATATCACATCACTGATCACGTGTTAGACTCCTGCCTGACCTCCAGATCCTCGTAACAACTCTCATCGGTCTCCTGCCTAACCTCCAGGGCTTCATAGAAACTTCATGGAGTCTCCATGTTGTGGGTTCTCTCGGGTTCTCCGGCTTCCTCCCAAAGACAAAAGTATGACTGTTAGGTCCCTGACGATCCTACCTATAGGATCACTATATCACATCACTGATCACGTGTTAGACTCCTGCCTGACCTCCAGATCCTCGTAACAACTCTCATCGGTCTCCTGCCTAATCTCCAGGGCTTCATACAACATGGAGACTTCATGGAGTCTCCATGTTGTGGGTTCTCTCCGGGTTCTCCGGCTTCCTCCCAAAGACAAAAGCATGACTGTTAGGTCCCTTGGGTAGGAATTAGTGATCCCTACCCAAGGGACCACTAATCACGTCACTAATCACGTGTTTTGTGGCTGTACAGATAAACAACCTGTACAGGTGACTTTTTTAGTTTTACTTGTCCGCAAACTATGGAAGAGGATTAAGGCCACCAAAAAAAAAAAATTCTGACTTTAATTTCAGACTTGTGAGATTAAGTTAGCATGTTCTCTCCATGCATGTGTGGGTTCTCTCCGGGTACTCCGGCTTCCTCCCAAAGTCCAAAAGCACTTTAAAGTCAGAATTATTATTTTTTTTTTTTCGGTGGCCCTAATCCTCTTCCGTAGCAAATGGAGTCTTGAATCCTTCGGGAACAATCCCATGTACATGTTTTGCACTAAATGTTATGGTTTAAAGCTATTTAAAAAACAGTTGACGAGATTTAAAGGTCTATAGGACATGTCCTAGTTTTATAAAACACACTTCGTAAACAACAAATTTAGTAGCTGACACGCATCCCTGCCCAAATTTGCGTCCCCTGTCGCGGGAGGCGCATCGCTCTAAACTCTCGCATATTGACGAGAAAACGGACAAAAATATGACCGAAGAGGAAATTTTAAAGATATTTGTAACATTATCACATTTCTTAACCATGTAATCCCTAAAACTGTGGGTTTTATTTCGCAAATTAATTTAAATAAATACGGTTAAACCACTTCAAATAATAATAATAATAATAATAAAAAAACTATCCTAACGATCCTTATTTTCCACATTGTAATGATTGTAATGAAACGAGCCTCCACCAGAGGGCGCTGTTTAATTTGGACACAGATTTTAAACCTAGTCTGACACGCACTTCCTCTTCCTCTTTGAGGATTTTAACACATTTTCATTCCAACATGTCAGCTGATCAGTGGCCTTCAGTGACCAACAACCAATAAACAATCAATAACTAATCCCACCCAGCCAATACCAGCCAATCACACAAACAGGAAGTTCAGACCACAAAACAGATTTTACAAAATAAATGATGAATTTATCACAACCTGTTTATTTCCAAAAGATGATTTAGGTTATAAAATAATGTTTTTAATTTTAAATATTAAATCATTTTGTAATAACTTTATGTGTTTTCTCCTTTTCTTCAAATCTGGAATATTCAGACTTTTAAATATGTGACAGGAAGATGTTGAAGGTCGAGCTCAGAGCTGAGGAACCAGGAAGAAACTGACTCCAGGTCCAACTGGGTCAGCCACTGGTTTCCTGTTAGTCAACTGGTCTGGGTGGAAAACAGACTGAAAAATCCATCATATAAAACAAAAGTCTATTATTTGTCATTTCATGATGGATTTAGAGACCTCAACAAAACAAACTCAGCATTGAGGACAAGGCCAGTTCTGCAGGGTTCTGCTGGTTCTGTTGTTGGTTCTGCTGGTTCTGTAGCTGGTTCTGTTGGTTCTGTTGTTGGTTCTGTTGTTGGTTCTGTTGGTGGTTCTGTTGTTGGTTCTGTTGGTTCTGTTGTTGGTTCTGTTGTTGGTTCTGCTGGTTCTGTTGTTGGTTCTGTTGTTGGTTCTGTTGTTGATTCTGTTGTTGGTTCTGTTGGTTCTCCTGGTTCTCCTGGTTCTGTTGGTTCTGTTGTTGGTCCTGCTGTTGGTTCTGTTGGTTCTGCTGGTTCTCCTGGTACTGTTGGTTCTCGTGGTTCTGTTGTTGGTCCTGCTGTTGGTTCTGCTGGTTCTCCTGGTTCTCCTGGTTCTGTTGGTTCTGTTGTTGGTCCTGCTGTTGGTTCTGTTGGTTCTGCTGGTTCTCCTGGTACTGTTGGTTCTCGTGGTTTTGTTGTTGGTCCTGCTGGTGGTTCTGTTGGTTCTGCTGGTTCTCCTGGTTCTGTTGGTTCTGTTGTTGGTTCTGCTGGTTCTGTTGTTGGTTCTGCTGGTTCTGTTGCTGGTTCTGTTGGTTCTGTTGTTGGTTCTGTTGTTGGTTCTGTTGGTGGTTCTGTTGTTGGTTCTGTTGGTTCTGTTGTTGGTTCTGTTGTTGGTTCTGCTGGTTCTGTTGTTGGTTCTGTTGTTGGTTCTGTTGTTGATTCTGTTGTTGGTTCTGTTGGTTCTCCTGGTTCTCCTGGTTCTGTTGGTTCTGTTGTTGGTCCTGCTGTTGGTTCTGTTGGTTCTGCTGGTTCTCCTGGTACTGTTGGTTCTCGTGGTTCTGTTGTTGGTCCTGCTGTTGGTTCTGCTGGTTCTCCTGGTTCTCCTGGTTCTGTTGGTTCTGTTGTTGGTCCTGCTGTTGGTTCTGTTGGTTCTGCTGGTTCTCCTGGTACTGTTGGTTCTCGTGGTTTTGTTGTTGGTCCTGCTGGTGGTTCTGTTGGTTCTGCTGGTTCTCCTGGTTCTGTTGGTTCTGTTGTTGGTTCTGCTGGTTCTGTTGTTGGTTCTGCTGGTTCTGTTGCTGGTTCTGTTGGTTCTGTTGTTGGTTCTGTTGTTGGTTCTGTTGGTGGTTCTGTTGTTGGTTCTGTTGGTTCTGTTGTTGGTTCTGTTGTTGGTTCTGCTGGTTCTGTTGTTGGTTCTGTTGTTGGTTCTGTTGTTGATTCTGTTGTTGGTTCTGTTGGTTCTCCTGGTTCTCCTGGTTCTGTTGGTTCTGTTGTTGGTCCTGCTGTTGGTTCTGTTGGTTCTGCTGGTTCTCCTGGTACTGTTGGTTCTCGTGGTTCTGTTGTTGGTCCTGCTGTTGGTTCTGCTGGTTCTCCTGGTTCTCCTGGTTCTGTTGGTTCTGTTGTTGGTCCTGCTGTTGGTTCTGTTGGTTCTGCTGGTTCTCCTGGTACTGTTGGTTCTCGTGGTTTTGTTGTTGGTCCTGCTGGTGGTTCTGTTGGTTCTGCTGGTTCTCCTGGTTCTGTTGGTTCTGTTGTTGGTTCTGCTGCTGCTGGTTCTGTTGGTTCTGGTGGTTCGGATCCCTCCGGTCCTCCACTCAGGTTTACTCTCTTCCCTCTACGTCTCTCAAACCAAATCGTCTCCCTGCTGATATTTGTGATCATGCAAAGCAGCTTCAGCTCCATCGTTTGTCATCGGCTGAATGAATGAATCACTTTGAACAGACGCAGTTTTACCATCGACGTTCGTTACATCAGGACTGCGTTTCAAACGGCTGAAGGAGAAAGTCGCTTCTTCACAGGTGAGTTTAAAAAAACGACAGAAAACCTCCAGAAACCAAACATTGATTTCTGAACTTTAAAAACATGAGTGTTGATGCTTCTAAATTAATATCAACTTGTTTTCTTTGCATTGTTTGAGGTCTGAAAGCTCTGATTTCTCATTTTCTGCAGATAAATACTAAATATTTGTTTGGAGTTTCAGAGACATGTTGTCAGTAGTTCATAGGATAAAAGAACAATGTTCATTTTACTCAGATATAATCAGAGAAACTGGTCATTTAAAGTTCTGTCTTCATTTTTACAGAGCTCTCTATGTATTTACTCATTAGTATGAAAACATGTTTTTAGATAATTCAGGAAAAAAACATGTATATTCTGACTGAATCCAAACTTTAAGGGATGAAAATGTTGAAATATTTCAACCTTTGTGTCTCTAACTGTATTTTCAGACCTGCAGGTGTGAACAGCTGCTGCTGCTCTGATCATTTATAATCTTTATTGAATTCGTCACATTTAGGCAAACAACAAAACATTCATAAGAATGTCTTTAAAAAATGATTTGCAGGTTGATATAAAGTTACAAATCATTTTAGAAAACAATTCCTCATGTCATATTTTTCTTTATTGACTCAGCGATGAGGTAGTTGCTTGTTTTTCGGCGTTGAATACATTTTTCTAGCTCAAATATAAACGTTTTAAAGACTTTAAATGATTTCAAAAATGTTTATATTTCTGGCTCTATTTTGATCTTCTTTGCAGACTCGGTCATCTGACAGCCATCATGTCTTTGCTCCATTTTCCAAACTCTTCCCTGGATTCTGGAAGTTCTCGCTGTAACAACACCGACGGCTCTCTAATCGGCCTCACCCTGATCTCCACCAGAGTCTTCATCCTGTTTCCGGTGTCGCTCTTCATCCTCCTCCACGGCGCCCAGCGGCGGCGGCGGCGACGCTCCGTTACGACCAGGAGCCACTTCGACGTCTTTACCTTCCACCACTGCGTCCTGGAGCTGCTCTGGATTCTGGGCACTGCGTTACAGTTTCTAGGGCCATCGATGAATCTGGAGGTCATGTCCGTGGCAGGTGTCTACCTCACCACCTGCATCATCCCAGGAGAGACCTTGTTTCATGTGCTCACCTGTCTGGACCGATACCTGGCCGTGGTTCATCCGGTTCTTTACGTTGGCCTGCGTAGCAACCGGGGCGTCTCCGTCAGGAATGTTGCCGTTTTCGGCGTTTGGCTGTTGAGTTTCCTGTTCAGCTGTGCAGCCAACAACCTCACGTCCATCATCTTCTTCAGGTCGGTCAGCTGCTTTCTGACCTGCTGCGTCCTCATTATGTTCTTCTGTGGCATTTCGGTTCTCTGCGCTCTGATTGGTCCGGGCCTGGGGGAAAAGGCGGGAAACAAGAAGCTTGTTGACCAAACCATCCTGAGGGCCTTCGTTACGGTGGCCGCCATCACCGGCGTCCTCTGCCTGTGGTTCTTTGCGTTCCTGGTGTCCAGTTCTTTGACCAGTTCTGAGCTGGTGGCGCAGAGCGTCTCCTGCGTCCTGGAGGTCTCTGTGCTGTGGTTCAGTTTGCCCTGCAGCCTGATCTTACCTCTGCTTTATTTACTCAGAACTGGAGCGCTGCGCTGTGGACAAGAAACGGACACTGAAATAAACTAAACGCTTCTGGTTTTATTGGAGAATTAAAGCGTGGCTTTACTCTTAAGTATATAATTAATAGGAAATAACACTCTGAGACATAGTTCTCACTGCTTACTGCTCACTGTGTTTTTCACTGTGTGTGTGTTGGACGACCTTTAATATACTTTAGGGAAATCCAAACAAAGACATAAGACTCCAAGATTTCAACAGACAAATTCAACATCTGCTCCCTTTCAGAAATGCCAAATAGACTAATTTCTCTCAGCTTGTTGATGCCATCGTGTCTAGCCAGCTTTCCTTCCAAGTCCATTTGCGCACTTTGTATGCAAATGGAGGGAAGGGAGTCAGGTCAGTTTGAACTAGTGAAATGCCAAAAATCCTTCTGCAAAAACAACTCCTTAGATGGAATATCGCTCCGACAGTTAAAACTGAACAACTGATCAAATTCAGATTCAGAAGTGATGAGATTGTTGGTTAATCTCTGGAGAAATTTATCAGTCGAGTAAAAAAGTGGTTCAATCAAGACAAAACTATTCATTACAAAATAATCAGGAAGTTAAACATTTCATTATAACCTGAAATAATCGACCATTTCAAAACTATTAGGAAATCATTGAGTTTAAATGATCCTGAAATGATTAACAGTGTCATAAAACTCAGACAAACAGTAATGAACTATTGTTACATCATTACTAACTTATTGGAAAACATTTCTGTGATCATTAAAGAGGAACTTTTTGAGTCGAAGGTTAGACATTAAGTTAACCAGCTTTAATTTCCCCTGAAGTAAAATATTATTATTATTATTATTATTATTATTATTATTATTATTATTATTATTATTATTATTATTATTATTATTATTATTATTATTATTATTATTATTTATCTGCTATTTTGTCACTGTCAAGTTTCTACAGGTAATGCAAATGTGTATTATGTAACTCCATTGTGGCTTTATTTGAATTACACTTACTAATTTTCATATTTTAAACCTTAAACTTGTTTAGTACATTAAGTCATTTTCAGCATTGATTAATAGTTAACTTGTCATCCACACTGAACCCGGTTCTGGTTCTGCTGGAGGTTTCTTCTTGTTAAAGGAAAGGTTTTTTTCTTCCACTTATCCTACAATGACTGAATTCAACTAGCAATCAATCAATTAACCAATCAATGACCAGTTGATCATCCAGGAGGAGTAATCTGGTCAGTAATCTGGTTTCCTCAGATTAAACACTTTTTAATTTGGTAGAATAACAACCTGAACTGTAATTTACTTTCTGTCTGTGTGGTTGAATTGAACAGATTCTGTTTTCTGTATATAAATTTGATGTTGTGTTTTGAGACGACGTGTTTTCATAGAATCAGAATTGATTTGAATTAATATATTGTGTGATATTTAGTGAACATAAATCCAGAATGAAACTATACATTATGTCATTATAAACATCTGCTGTTAAGCTTTAATTTTCTTTTTATTCCATAGAATGTAATGTTTATGCTGTTTATGTTTGGGGGAAATTATCATTTATATATTAGTGTAATTTAAACAGTAAAGCTCTTCAAACTAATGAATAGAAATATGTAAAAAAAGAGTGTAAAACATGCAGATAGTTACAGGTTATAAATGTAAAATTAAAAATAATAACTTCCTGCTTTGATAGATAAAAATACTAAAGTTAAAAAGCTGCATTCTGCTCAGTGACCAGCAGGGGGAACTCTTCTGGTGACGATAGTTTTACTGGTTGAAATGTAAAATATTTACTTTGAATTGTAAGAGTTTGAGCATGTAGGTCATATTCTGGTGAAATAAATCTGTGCAATTTATGATTCCTTGTGTCTTTTGTTCTAATGTTGAATTAAAACACATAATATTTGTCTAAAGATTAAAGGAAACCTTAAGAAATGAGAGGAACATTTCCTGTTTACAAAATCTCAAGTTCTCTTCAACTGAATTCACATTTACTGTAATATTTATGTTAATGATGAGATAAGGATGATTTATTTTACATCTGGTTGTTTTTGTGTAAAGAGGAAATTCCTGGATACAGACATGAACATCAATAATTGATATTCTACTAAAATTAACAAAGCTTTGTTCAATTTTTACTGATTTAAAACTTTCATAGATATTCCATATTCCATATTGAATTGAATGTGTTTAGTGTTTTTAAATATTAACATGTTTGCATCTGTGTATGATGCAAGTAAATATAAAAAGATATATAAAAAATACACTAATGCAATTAAAACCCAGTAATTTTAAAGCTTTTTACTCATTTTAGCAGGTTTTTCAAGACGTGTGTTTTGCTATATTGTCTTCATCATGTCATCTTCTCCCAGTTTATAATTAATTACCTCAGATCTACTTCAGTAATCTGATGTTTATTCTCCAGTTTAGCCGCAGCAGGAATAAATTCAAATGATCTCCAGGCCGAAGCTTCGTCACGTTGAAATGACAGCCACAGGTGAGGAGCTCACAGGTCACCTGGTGGACACTGATGAAGGAGAGACAAGTTACAAAATACAACATTAAATAAACGGGTGGAAGTGCCACCACGTTAAATTTATGTTTCCTTAAAGAAAAGTTTCTTTAAAAAAGTGTGAGATGCACAAAATTCATTTTGTCTGAAATCTGAAAATGTCTTCAGGTCAGGTGTGAATGAGTCCCACCATGCAAAGACGTCATCTGTCATGTTGAGACATGAGGCTCAGCTGTTTGACGCACACAGACAAACTGCAGGCCAGTTTGGGGGAATCGGCTCTGCAGGCAGGTAGGTGGCTGTTCATGTGGAGCTTCAGGATGTTTCCCAGGAGAAATGAAAGACTTTCTGAATGACGAATGAGATCCGAGATAAAAAAAACAACAAAACAGCATCACATCTCCAACAGGGAGCTGATTATTTTGAGGTTGGAGTTTCTGAATGATTTCAGGTGTGGATTTTATCTGGAAGCTTCAGTTTGTGATTTGTTTTTGTTTTCACTGAATGTTTCACCCTGACAGCTTTGTTCATTCATCTCCATCAGACAGATTAAAACTAAATGCAGCTTCTTTTTGCCGTCTTAGACTGACGTTGGTCACAGACCTTCCAACTCTTGAACTGTCTTCATAAAGCTCCATTATCAAACCATTTTAATAACCTTGTTGTTCAATCTAAGAAAGAAGAAGATTATATTACTAGATCAAAAACTGTGATGTAACAACCTTAAAATAATCTTTTCCATTTTTCTTTATCACAAAAACTCAACAAAAGGCAGAAACTTCGTTTTTACTCCTTAACATCTTGATCTTCCTGAACTTCAAAATGTTTTGCATTAAACCAAACTTTATGCCCAAACCTTTACGAGGCTAAAACTGTAGACTCAAAGTAATTATGGGCCAAAAATGATATCTAAAATAAAACAAATAAATAATCCTGATATTTATTGCAGATCCAAAACTGGAAAGTGATTTTTACATTAGAATGATTGTAGATAAAAAAAAAAAAAAAAAAACAGAATACATTTCTGCCAAAAATTCAGAAAATTTATTGAAAACTTTGACATTTTCAAAGGACAATTTTCAACATTTGAAATTCAGAAATGTCCAAGTTTTTGTAGAAAATTTTTTGATTAATCCAAAAATCATATTTTTTTCCAGTAAATACTTTTGTCTTTTCTAGAAAATTTCTAATATTCAGTATTACTGTTAGTATCACTCTAATATTAGCAGAATTTGCACATTTCTTTGTACTAAAACAAAGGCGTCTAGTTTTCAGAGGTTTTTGGGCTCAAATTAATACATTTATTTGCCATAATAAGAACAGGATCTGGGTCACTTTCTCTCAAAACACTTGACCAAGTTAAAGGAAGAATAAAAACTGTGTATTATTTTTTGTAAATTGCTTTGAGACAACCTTTGGTGTCGTTTATATAAATCAACTGAAGTAGATTTTTATTTACTGTTGAATACAACATTTGAATTCAGTAGTTTAATGAGGTGCTTCATGTCCATAACTGTAATTTTACAATATTTTAATGGCTTCTCTTCCTCCTTTCTGTCTTCTGCTCAGATCCACATCAACATCCATTCAAAATGTCAGCCAACTCCTCTTCCTCCTCCAACTCGTCCATTCAGTTTGATCAAACTGGCTGTTCCTCTGCCAGCATCATGTTTCTTGCCTCTGCATTCAACCTGAGCAGAGCCGTCCTCCTCCTCCCTGTGTCTGTCTTCGTCCTCATCCTGGGCCTCCATCAGAGCCGCTCCTTCACAGCAGCGACCCATTTGGACGTCTTCACCTACCACCAGGCCGTCATGGAGCTGATCTGGGCTCTGGGGGCAGGACTCACCGTTCTGGGGCTTTATCTTCATCTCCCAAAAGTTTCAAATTGCGGCTACATTTTTAGCAGCGTGGTTTTCTTTGGAGAGAGTCTGTTTCACATCCTCACCTGTCTGGAGCGTTACCTGGCTGTTGTTCACCCTGTCACCTACAGGGGCTCCAGAACCGCCACGGAGCCGCCATCAGAAACGGCTGCATCGGTTCGGCCTGGCTGCTGTCCTGGATGTGGGCCTGCCTGTTGGTTTTAAATGACAGCATCTTGCCCATGACCTCGTTCTTGTGTTTCCTGGTTCTGTCTCTGATCATCATCTCGGTCTGTAGCTGCTCTGTCCTCTCGGCGCTGATCCGACCCGGACCGGGGGACGGAGACAGAACCAGGGGACAAATGGACCAGATGAAGCTGAGGGCATGTTTTACAGCCATAATGGCCACGGTTTTTTTGTGGTTTTTTGCATTTCTTATCGCCACCTCCGCTAAATATGCCGCTGTGCTCAGTCACAGCATCCGGTGTGCGATTGATTATTATGTGATGTGTTTAGTCTCCCCAGTAGCCTTATTTTACCATTACTTTACATGCACAAGAAAAGAGCCTGGTCCAACTCATAATGCAACAGATTATTAGAAATGAGGGAATCTGGAGCTAAATGAAGTTAGACGTTGGAGACATTTAGTTTGTAAAGAAGATGTGAGCTTGGCTAAAGCAGTGCTGGGCAGCAGATTCAAACAACTGCAGTTCACAAATATGACTGGTTTGTTGGTATTTTTTGTTGTCATTGTGTTTATTTTTATAATTTGGCATTTTATTAGTGTAAATAATTACTGAATAATTGGATTATTATTTTTAGAAATAGTCAGAGCGTTGATGTCAGTGATGTAATTCATAAAGTACGCAGTCTGCACTAATATTGGATATGATGTGTTTTAGTTTGTAAGTATACATGCTAACATAGCTCATCACGTGTGCTGTAGATGTAATGAATTTCAGGTTTTTACTGGTTTAATTTAAAATAAACCATCATATGATGCTGTTTCCTGTCTGTTTATTTACTTGTATTTTTTTATTTACTTCATGAAATTGTTGCAGTATAAAGGTAAAAGTTCAGTATTTACATTTAACCATTTAGTTTTGTCTTATTTTGTCAGATGAAATGAATAAAATTTGGACGTTTTAGAGTCTAGCTTTCAGCCTGGTGAGTCACCAAATCCCACACAACCGTTTTGTTTCTCTCCATAATCAATGACCGTCTCCATCCTGGAAGAAAAAGGTTGATTTAAACCACTGTGAGACGTTAAATATTAATCACAAAATGTTTTATCTTCTGTTTCTGGAGTCTCTTGAATGTGAGGGAACCTTCATCAGCGCTGACAAAGCTTCTGCGTGAAATTAAGAGTCATTTTCAAATACAAACTTTCATAAATCCTGTAGTTGTGTCTGAATTCACTGTGTGTCAGAACTGAAGGAGTTTTCTTGACATTTTTATGAAAATGTTGCACCGTGGCTCGACTGCAAATCACATTTCTGGATAAAATAACATTATGCTAGAACCATATTTACTTGTCATACTTATGAAATGCACAGCATTCGGTCTGATGGTGCATCGCTTCCTGTTTGGTCATAAAGGAGAGTGAATTTTTGTTATTATAAAAACTTTAAATACAGAAAATAATCTAATTTAACTCAATTGATTTAATAAAGTAAAACCAGATCAAAAATCAACATTTATTTTTGCTTTAGCATGATTTCACTCATATGCAGCAGATTTCAATAAAATGTTAAATTTGACTCTGTCAACCTGTTTTATTATGTCCATTTGACTTGTTGCCATGCCTCTGATGTAACTGTGTAAACTTTGTTTTGGTTCACCTTTGCTAAAATCACCTGAATGTTCACACGCTGCTCCATGAGCCTCCATTTGCCTGCTGGGAGTTTTTCCCTTTTGCATAAAGTCCTGGTCCAATCATGCAAATTATGTGACTCTGCATCATTTGTAATCCTGTCACATCTACATGATTAATCACCTTCACTGTACCAACAGGGAGCAGTTATATATCTGCACACCTGTCAGTGCTGACTGACTGACAGGTGTGCAGATTCCAGAGGAAAAACAGAAACGATTAATCACTTCTCCAAAGGTCAGTTACTCGACTCTTCATGATTTATCAGCATTTTGTGGAATTATTTAAGTAAAAATACGTCTAGATGTGGAAAGGTTTGCAAAGGTTGTGCTCTAGAAATGGTTTTCTCCTCTAAAATAGTAACATCAGCAAAACGATTAACTGGATGAATCATGTAATAAATAATTTAATCGTTAATAACTGGAGTCTAAAAAGTCTGTTTACTGAAAGAACAACAAACTCAGAGCAGAAATTAAGTCAAAACTGTTCAACGTTTTACAGGTTAAGCAACGTTTGTCCGTAAATATTCTACCCAGAACTCCACAAGTTTCAGCTTCAGCTTCAAATTCTTTAAAACAAAATATCTCATTTAGCACCTTTTGCTGCCCAATTATTATAATCTAAATAATAATGATCAGATCAGTCAGTGCCGCTGTATTGACACATTTTGATGGTTTCGTGTCTTTTTAGCTGCAGATTCATCAGTAGATACAAATTATTAAGCCTTCACTACAGGAATGATGCTAATGCATTTCAGGCAATAAAATGTTTCTTACTTAAAAATTAATCCAATTGTTTGTTTATTTGAATCTTTCAATGTATTTAGAATTTTGTTTAAAATTAAAAATCAGAGCCAATGTTTAAATGATTAATTGATTAGTTGATTACCAAAATAATTGTTAGTTGGGGCCATAAACATGCACTTTTGTGTCTGTGTGAGGAAACTGGAGAATTGATCCATCTGCGGGAAAAACATCCAAACTGAGTAGAAATGAGTCTCAGCTTTGACTTGAATCCACTGAAGAGAAGAAACAATATCTGTAAATCAAATATTATAGAGAAAAAAAAATAAAAATCCCCAAAACATGAACTGACTTGGATCTGATTTCCTACCAAAGAATTTACAATCACTTGTTGTGAAAACTTTTAAAGTGGAGCTGAAGTCAGATTCCCTGTTTGTGTGAACAGAAGCGCCTGCAGGATGTTAACTGAGCACAACCACAAAACCACACAAACAGGCCACCAAAACAGCTTTAATATAATTTTAAACAAATTAAATTAAATAATAAAGATGGTAAAGCAAAGTCTACCTGTGTGATCCAGGTGGATGGAGATCTCAGGGTCTGGTGGTGTCAGACGTCCAGAGGAGAAGGTGAAGCAGCAGGAATGTTGGCAAACATTTCGACTAGATTTAACTGTTTAACCTGCAGCCTTAGAGCGACGCTCAGGAAGAGCGCAGCAGATGTCACGGTCAGGTCTTCAGTTTACAAAACCACAAAGAGAACCTCATAAACCGGCGACCCACCAGAACCGCACACATGGTAAAAAGCTCAAATTGGATACAAACGACAGCAGGGATCAAACTCTGATCATTCAGTTTTAGCTTCTCTGCCTAGCCACAGCTAGCTTACAGAAAAAGCAACAAGCCACCAAATAAACTGACCAATAACATGTACGTTTGGGGCGTACATGTGTCCACTCTCATAGATTCATGCCGCTCTGGGCTACAGACACGATGTTTTGACACAAAAGGCCTTATTTTTCTTCCATAAAGTTGTTTCAGGAAAATCTCAAGCTGCACTCGGTGCGTACAGCCGCTTAGCTGCAGGAGCTAAAACCTTAGTGAATAAATCTGATTCTGATTGTGTAGTAAGGAATGCAAAGAGTTTCATCATTTTCTCTGAACTGGTTCAGTTTCAGACGTTGACGTTTATTTTCTTCTGCACAGATCATCACCAGGATGTCGGTCAGTTCGGCCGTTTCCAACTCCTCCTTGGATTCGGCTGACGTTCGTTGTGCCAACAACACGGTTTCCTCTCTCATCGGCATTTCTTTCATTGCCACCAGATTCCTCCTCTTCGCTCCTCTTTCCATCTTCATCTTCTACTTGGGCTTCCAGAAGTGGCAGCAGCAGAGGAGCTCCGTCAGCGCAGCCAGCCACTCCGACATCTTCACCTTCCAGCAGTGTGTCCTGGAGTGGCTTTGGCTTCTGGGAACGTCTCTGCACACTTTGCTGACATACGTCGGCGTTCTCCCCTGGACGACTCCGGGGTTTTTCCTAGCAACCACCATTTTCACAGGAGAAACCTCGTTTCACGTCCTGACCTGTCTGGATCGCTACGTGGCCGTGGTGCATCCGGTCGTCTACAGAGACCTGCGCAACACGCGCGGCGTCACCTTCAGGAACGCCGCCGTCGTCTCCGTCTGGCTGCTGTGCTGCTTAATGACCTACGCCGTGAACTCGGGGCTCAGCTCGGGGATATTTCTGGTCCTGCTGCTGTCCTTCCTCGTCTTGGCGTTGATATTCATCTCTTTCTGCAGCTTCTGCGTCCTCCTGGCTCTCATCAGCCCGGGGCCGGGGGACGCAGGCGGGGACAAGAAGCATGTGGACCAAACAAAGCAGAGGGCCTGCTTTACTGTCACGGCCATCCTGGGGGTTCTCTGCCTGTGGTTCCTGGGGGTCTTTGTCTTCACCTCTCTGATAGGGTCAAAGGTCATGGCTGGGAGCGTCATCTGTGTGATGGAGATCTCTCTGCTCTGGTTCAGTCTGCCCAGCAGCTTGATTTTACCTCTGCTTTACTTGTACAAGACAGTAAAACTACCGTGTGGAAGCCAGAATAAGGCCTGAGGACGAGGGACAGAAAATCAGATCAGATTTAACTTTTATCTGAAGTTTGTCTTTGGGCCTAGAGAGGAAGGATCTAGAGTTATAGATCTAGAGTCAACCAACACACAGCTTCAGTTATTCCAGCTGGAAACTAGAGATGAGGATGACCTCTGACCTGAACCTTCAGAGAAACATAAAGACGGTTCCAACGCTGACCTTCCTTCACCTGCAGAGCATCTCCAGGACCAGAGGATTCATGACTCAGCATGATTTTATCGTCAGTCTCTGCAGCGTCTGGGTTCCTTTGACTCCGGACTAAAATCCCAGATGTTTGAAACCGTCTTTAAACCATAATTAATAAAACTAAAACATTGATCAATATATTTGATGTGTGATGATTTTGATGATGATGTTTGACAAAATGTAATATTATCACTTGTTTCATAACTGATGATTGTATGATGAGTTTTACTTCAGGAACTTTGAACTGCTTGTAAATGTACTGTAGAAATAAACTTGACCGTTAACTTCTTGTGAGGATCAAAGCTGTTTTTGTGATGAATTCGATGTAAATATTTCTGGTTGATATAATCTTCTGTCTTGTGGCATCTGGGCGTGATGTGAGCCGTTTCCTGGTTTCAGCAACACTTTGGACGAGATGCAGCTGCTGACTAATCCGAACTGCTTTAGAAATCTGACCTGCTGAAATAAATGCAGAAAGTTTTTCTTTGTCCAGATCGTTGAGTCTGTTTGAGCTTTGATCTCTACGGTGGCCGACAGGTGCAAATGCACAGCAACAGATAAAACATGCAAACAGAAAAAGAGAAGCAAAAAAATGAAATGTAGCAAACAAAAACAAATGCAAACCAAAAAAATGCAAACAAAAATGAATACAACCACAAATGAAATGCAGCAAACAAAAGAAAAGATGCAAACAAAAAGTGCTGAAAACAGAAGGAAGTGCTCCAGGCCACTAGAGGGAGTCTAACAAAAAACTGCTGTGTCCAAATTTAGGGTCTGCTATGGTGGCCGACAGGTGCAAATGCGCAGCAACAGAGAAAACATACAAACAAAGCAAGAGACGCAAACAAATAAAATCCAGCAAACAAGAAGAGATGATGCAAACAAGAAGCAAATCAAATGCAGCAAACAAACAAAAAAGAGACGCAAACAAAAGTCCCTCTTGCTTTGTTCGACTAAAATAGCAGAAGATGTTGAATAAATAAATAAATTACTTTAGTGAACCAAAAATATTCACAGCTATTACCTGGCTTACTATCCGTGTTTCACCTCCACTCATAAGGGGAAACTAGCTGAAGTTTTTCTTTCCGGGAGACCTGGGTTCTCACTCGGTGTGTCGAACCTGGAGCTCCGGTCAGCTGACAGCTGGATGTTAATGCAGCGGAGCAGAAGGTCCGAAAACATCGGAGCAATACTGGAATTAGATGATTTATTGATGAACCGAGCAGAAATTTCAGATCTATACATCTACATTCTCGCCTAAAAACATTGTAAAAAATCATTTTGTGTAATTTTAAGTGTAATACAGCAAAAATAATTTTGCTGCCATTGCTGCTTTTCTGAACGAGGACCCTAAATTTGGACACAGCAGTTTTCTGTTAGACTCCCTCTAGTGGTCTGGAGCACTTCATTCCGGTTTCAGCACTTTTTGTTTGCATCTTTTCTTTTGTTTGCTGCATTTCATTTGTGGTTGTATTCTTTTTTGTTTGCATCTGTTGTTTGCTGCATTTCATTTGCTTTTTGTTTGCATCTGTTTTTGTTTGCTCTATTTCATTTTTTTGCCTCTCTTTTTGTGTTTGCATGTTTTCTCTGTTGCTGCGCATTTGCACCTGTCGGCCACCGTAGATCTCCGCTGTTCAGAAATAATTCTTTAATATTTCAGTAACTATTTTTATTTTTTATAGTGGGCAATAAGGGACACACACACACACACACACACACACACACACACACACACACACACACACACACATAATTTATATTTTTTACGTATTTGTGTTCTGTGGTGTTTGCGCTCGTCCTTGTGCTCATCAATGATCTGTAAAAAACATTTGCCTTCTTAAATTTACCGGAAACATTAGAATAAAAGATGTGCTGCTTCTGTAAAATGCAAAAATCCTCTGAATGATTTTCCGTCTGTTTGCTGTCAGACGTTTATCTCCGTTTGTGAGGCGCCTGTCAGCATCTCTAAGTTTTAAACGACGGGCCAAATAAATTCATGACTGAGGTGAGTGTTAGTAGAAATTATTTAGTCATCCAATTTATTTTATTATCTGGGTAAAAATTCTCCTTCTGCATTTTTCATTTTTTTCATTTTGATGTTTTGGGAACATCTTGTCTGCTCCAGGTTTTTAGAACCAAACCAGATTTTATTTCCTGAATTTTATTGGTGTAAAATATTACACACTGGAAACTGAAGTTATTATTGATCATGTTTCCCTTACCTCTAGTAGAAAGGCGACAATTTTCTGTGATATTATTGAAAATACATTGAAATTTATCTCATTTTTGGAAGCTAACAGATAGTCAGACATCAGCTGTTTGTCTTTGCCAACGTTCAAAGATAAACTCTTAACATCAGCAGGATTTAAAACTGTAGCCGATGTTAGAAGTTTGTCCAGTCAGTGGTTCTGGTTTTGTGTTTCTAAATGGTGCCACGTTGGTGGAAGCTGCCAATCTGGGGTTAAATATCCTAATTATTTCTTCTTGAAACAACCTCTAGGTTTGCTACAATGTGAGTTATACAAATATAAAAGCTAAACATATTTTCTCCATCCTCATCGTCTCAAACACATTCAGGAGTTTTATTCTGCTGCATGTTTTCCTGCTGAGCTGCAGAAATGAACTGACTTCAGCAATGAGATGCAATGTTTGGATTTGTTTGCTTATTAATTAAACTAAGGACATTGTAGACATAAGACAAACATAAGAATGTGGCTGTGGAGGAGAACATTTCTGACAAAATACCAACATTTTGTCACATTCCTAAAATAATAGGAATTTTTGCCTAAATCTCTTGTGGTAAAAATAATTTAAGCTATTATTTTACTAAAGTGACAATATGTCACTCAAAACGTCGTTCAGTTCCAAGAAATGAAGATATTTTTCATGATCAAAGACATGAATTTACAGAATTTAAGATATTCTGAGATGTAAAGTCAGAGATCTGCAACAAAAACGGCTCCAATCTGGATTCTGACTGAACGTCTGATGGATTCCTGCAGGTTGGTGGTTGTTCAGTCCAGACTGGTTGGTTCTTCTCTGCTTGGTGATTCTCTGTGAAACACTCAGATACATTTTTCCAGACGTTTCACTCCGTTTTTCCTGCTGCTCTGCTTCGTTTCCTGTCCAGATGTCGGTGACCCTGAACATGTCGGGTAACTCCGACATGGCCGCCCTGAACTCCTCCACGTCGTGCAGCTTCAGCACCTTCTTCATCCCCTTCTGGACCTTCACGGCTTTCGCTGTGGCCAACGTTTTCCTCCAAGTCCCTCTGCTGGTTTCCGTTCTGGTCCTGGGCTGCCGGCGGCAGAGGAAACGTTCCCGCGCCGCGTCCAGCCACTCGGACGTCTTCGCCTACAACATGGCCGCAATGGAGATGGTCCAAGTGTTGGCTAGCATCTGCTTCACTACCAACATCCTGTTAGGAGATGAACGGATGAATGTGCTCAGCCAGTCTGTGATCTTCATCATGCTGAGCGTAAAGCCTCAGTTTCAGATGCTGACGTGTGTTGAGCTCTACCTGGCCGCCGTCTTTCCCATCTCTTATCTGCGCCACAAAGCCTCTGCTGGCGTCGCCATCAGAAACTTCAGCGTCGCTTGTGTTTGGCTGAGCTGCGCCGTCTGCGCCGCTCTGACCTTCTCCTTCATTGAAGATAAAGATGCTTTGATTCTGTATTTCTTCCACATGGCGTTTCTGCTGCTTGTCATTAGTTTTTGCTGCGTTTCGGTTCTCTGGACTCTGCAGCAGCAGCCGCAGCAGCAGCAGGAGGGTCTGGCCCGCGGCAGAGACAGAGAGCAGGCGGACCAGTCAAAGCTCAGGGCGTTTTACGCCATGTTGCTCATCATGGCGGTGCTGCTGCTGAGCTTAGGCGGCGCGTCGGTGTGTGAGGCCGTTAAAAGCTTCGTGGTTAGAAACGGAGATGCTGACTGCTTCTCGGCGCAGTGCACAGAGCTGATGTCTCTGCCCAGCAGCTTCGTTCTCCCGCTTCTGTTTCTGCACCGAGCTGGAAAACTACCGAGCTGCAAGAACCAGAGCAGCAAATCGTCTGGGTCGAAAGGTCATTTCTAACCAGAAAACATGAATGAGGACAAGTAAGCTTAGAAACTACTTTATAATTTAATTTCCAATCCAAACCCAAAAATAACGATAATGTTATGATTTTTGGAACCAAGGCTTTCATAAAGTGCTTTTTAAGCCACTAGTGTGGATAACTCTTTTTCAAACTCTCTGTCTCCTCATGTTTTTATTTTTATTTTAATTAACTAATCACTGTCTCTTTCTGTTTTTATTTTAATTTTAAATTGTGTAAAGCACTTTGGAATGCCTTGAATCCTTGTAAGATAAAAAAACCCCTGAGGTTTGAGAATCCATGTATGATGTCGAAGTTTGAGATGTTTTAAAATGTTTTTACTTTTATTTTTTCCTTTTAATAATGTCTCTATCTTTTTCTAATCATTTTCAAAATCTCTGTCTATTTCTGTTTTCATTTTTATTTTTTATTTTAAATTGTGTAAAGCACTTTGAAATGCCTTGCTGCTGAAATGTGTTATACAAATAAAATTTGATTGATTGATTGATTGATTGATTGATTGATTGATTGATTGATAAAATGTGGCTAATAGACACATGGGGTTGAATATGTTTCCAACACATTTAATGTTTTAATACACTGTAAAAATAAAGCTTTTTATTCTCCCAGTCTGACTCCAAACCAAATTTAATCAAAATTAGATTTATTTGTTAAACGCCAGAAAAATTAGAGACTGTTTAGCACTTTAAAATCAGAAGTTTACACACATTCCTTAAACCGTCTGAATTGACTCAAATGTTTTCCTTCCACTGGATTTTCCTTGTAGTTTAAAGTCGGGTTTCTGGGCCTCTTTGCTCTCAGTCTTTATGCTTCATGGTTTCCAGTAAATGGTTTTGTTGTCATTCAGCTGTTTTGTTGGTGATTTGGTGCCATAATTCCTGTCATTGACCAGATGGTGACATTTATTTCTCATTAATTTCACATCTATTTTATGAAGTATAGAAGATGACCGAGGTGTGTGAAAAAGCAAAGCTTTGTAATTTAGTTTGCCGGTCGAAAACGTTCTGCCCCCACCTGTTTCTGAGAACTCATGCATCAGTTTGAAAATGTTTCTATTTTTCTTTTATGAAAAACTTTGAGTTGCAGTTAAGTTCCAAAAATAAGCTAATCAGTCATATATTATGTGTTTATTGTCTTACTGCTGAAGTTAACCGACAAGTAAAAATTAGATCATTTGGATAATTTAATGTTACCACTGAGTTTGAGAATATAACTTTTTAAGGTGACGGGTTTTTACTGTTTGCATTTCCTTTTGTTTTCTGATGTTTTATTAATATATATCACACAAATAAAACATACTGATGACAAAACGCCCGAGTTTTATTCTTGTTTTCTTGTTCAGATTAAATCATAGCAGATAAAACAATCAGCTCCAAAAACTAAAATGTATTCTTATAAAAATCTATTTCCACATAGAAAATACCAGTAACATGGTAAACACTGGATGTTTTTAGGTCCTGAACATAATCTGGATATTTTGTTCTTAACAGGAACCTGGAGAGAGACAGAGATTCATTAAACTGGAAAAAGGTTTTAAAATGTGACTGTTTTGAATATTTTGAATTCAAAACAGTCACAGGAAACAAGAAATATTGACTTAAATAAGATGATTTATCTTGTTAGTTATTTACAGTTATCTGCACAGGAAACTATCTCAAAAATAGTTCAGATTTAGTTTTTTGCAGTGAATGTAACACATCAGAATCATGACTGTTTCTCATTTGATCAATAAACTCAATTAAATACTAGAACAAAATGGCTGCCATCCTTTCAGAAATGCTCTTCCTGATTATCTCCAAAAAGCTTCATGTTAGCTTAGCATCAGTACTTCATTCAGAGAAACATGAGCAAAACGACAGACCTGCAGCCGTTAAAAAGGACGTTTCCTGCCGAGTGTTTCCAGTTTTATTTTAGAAATGCAGATTTATTGTCCTTCTGCCCCTCTATTTGTCCCACTTTCTGTCCCTTCCTGTCCCACTTCCCACTTCTGCCACTTCCTATCTCTCTTCCTGTCCCACTTCCTATCCCTCTTCCTGCCCCCCTATTTGTCCCACTTCCTTTCTCACTTCCTGTCTCTCTTCCTGTCACTCTATTTGTCCCACTTCCTGTCTCTCTTCCTGTCCCACTTCCTGTCTCTCTTCCTATCCCACTTCCTGTCTCTCTTCCTGTCCCACTTCCTATCCCTCTTCCTGCCCCCCTATTTGTCCCACTTCCTTTCTCACTTCCTGTCTCTCTTCCTGTCTCTCTTCCTTTCTCTCTTCCTGTCACTCTATTTGTCCCACTTCCTGTCTCTCTTTCTGTCTCTCTTCCTGCCCCACTTCACTTGTTGCTGCACAGCTTGAATTTTGTAAAACATTTTGAAGAAGTGAAACTTTGCAGTTAAGTCAAAAATGATTCAAAATTTGCACATTTGGGTTGAAAATGACTTTTATTTCATCAAAAGTGATTAAATGAAATGAAACACGTCACTCAAAACATTAAAACAACACAAAAGGTGAATAAAAACTGATTTTTTCATTCACTGTAGGGTTAATAAAATTTTATTTTAGTTTTTATTAAATAATTTTTAATGATGTGGAATCATTTATACTCTTCTTAATAATCGGTCTCAGATATTTTATTGTAATTATAGAAATCAAAGCCTTAATAAAACCTCTTTCTGAATGTTTTCTGATGTTTTATCTTCAGTGAGCCTCTTTGCCATCACCCTAATCTCCAGCTTCCTCTGCAGATTGTAAATAAATACATTTATATTCAGCTCTGTAAAATTAAAAGATGACTTTCAACATAACTCTGCTGCCATATCACATGACAGTTCATCAGGTCAGGATGAGTTTCGGCAACAGATGGAAAAATAAGAATTTAAACCCAGACAGAAAAACCTCAACCAAAGCAGAAACAAATCAGGTGAAGCGAGTTTCTGCAGGTGTCGCTTCGCTTCCACGCATTTATGTTTCCATAAGAGAAATGAAAAATGACTGAGATGTTTTTGCATTTTACATTTGCATCAGACAGCAGCAGAGTCACATTCCCTCCTGTTGCATAATGTCTGAGCTTTATGTAATAAACCACAACATGAAGAAGAAAAACACGCTTTGTTTTATTTCTTATTAATCATTGGATATGTGGAAAAAAATGTCCTGAGATTTTATTTAAACTTGATGCTGATCAAGAGAGGCTGTAACCTCTGACATATTTTTATTTTTACAACACAAAGCAAAAATAAATAAATACACTTCAAATACATCACCAAACCCCATATATGTGAGTAAATGGACAGAAAAATCAATAATAATACAAATAAGACAAGTAAATATTATATTGACTTATATATTGTATAGTTGGACCAAAACACAGAATAAATAGTGAGAGTTTGTTGGAACAGTGTAAAGGTCATGGGGTCGTTTGGTTTTCACTCAGGTTTCTGTTTCAATCGGTTCCTTTATTTTGTTCTAAAGGTCTTGCCATAGCTGGTTCGCTGTGATCATTATTGCTACTATGGTGTTGCCATATTCATTCATCGTTTGTGTTCAGGTTTTTAGTTCATTCTTGGGTTCTGCTCCAGTTCTTTTAGTTGAGTCTTTTTCACCTGATTTGTGATTAATTAGTTAATTTGTGTTTATTAGTTTTCCTCAGTTTCCTGTTTGTTTTCTCTCAGCTGTTCCACATCTCCTCTGATTAGTCCATCTGACTTCCTGACCAACATAAGGACTCCAAGGACAATCCCAAGTAACATGCATAAGACATTTAAAACAGTTTGGATTAGATGTTCACAGCTGAGAGCATGTATAGATAAATATTTAAATTAATAATCTTACTCTTTAATGTTCCTATTCAGCTTCTACAAACATCACCTCTGGATCCAATTAAAAAAAAAACAGAATTTCACTTTTTCTCTGTTTACCTGCTGTTCTGTACATGTCATGTTAATGTAGCCGGTAAAATAATGTGAAGGTAAATCGTTTTATTAGCGCCTGAATGTCTGAGCAGAGCTGATGTTGATGCTGTTATTCTCAGAGAGACATCAGACTACAGCTGGACAACAATGTTAATTTTGTACTAAGTCAGACAGTGATTCTTGAGAATAGGGACAAAACAGGTCCTATGGATAAAGGACAAAATTTGAATAAAATATACATAAATATATTTTTTTCAAATATCTGACTAAACTAACCTGGTCATGTGACACAACAATATATATTTTCCAGGTATTTGCTGAATATTTTTTTATTTTAAACATTGTAGTCGGTGGATGATGCCTGTAAAAGCCTTTGTCCAGGAGCAGAACTCAGTACATTATAATAGTTTAAAACAATTTAAAAAATACTAAACTTATGACAATTAAGTATAAGTAGTAAGTAGTATTATAAAGGCATCAATAAATTGAATTAAAAATCATTTTTATATATTTTCCAACTCCATTGAAATTTGTCCTTAGTTTTTGTCAACACCGTCAGAATAATGTGTCAACAACATAACTGACAATTTATAAAACTTTGATGACATTTTGTGAAATAAAAGCTTAATTTTGGTAAATTGTTAAGATTTCATGGACCTGATGAGCTACAATGACCTTCTTAGGAATAACATCATATAATTTGAGGTAGTTTGGCTTTTTGTCAACTCCATCAGAGTTTTTGAGAATCTTTCAGTGAAATTGTTGTCAAATCTCACTTAAATGAGCAGTTAACTCACATGTACCAAGTTTTTCATTCTACTCACTAGTTTGCCACCTTCAGTTCTGTGTCAACTCCGTCAGATGGACTTTTTGTTGTTTTTTGTTTTAAATAATATTTATTTTGTTTCTTAAAAAGCTGTTGTCTGTAAAATGAGTAAAAATATAACTAACAGGGTCATTAAAAATGATTTTTTATTTATTTTTGTCAGATGGTGACGACAACGATCTGGGTCAGGTCGATTAAAAATGTAATTTAAAAAAAAAAATGTTGCAACTGGGAGCCTGAACCTCAGCATCTTTACATTTAAAAACATTATTTGTCATATTTTCATACATAAGGTTGAGAAATAAAAAAAAATTATGGGAAAATTAAAACCCATTTTGTCCCTATTCTCAAGAATCACTGAGGAGACATTTTGAATCATCCAGACTCGTTGGTCTGCTGACCGCAGGACAGTTTTCCTGCTCTGTGCAAAAACAGGAATGGGAGAACCAGACTGCTGGGAGCCGTCAGCCATGTTCCCAAATCGATGAAGATGCAGAGAAACTGTATGTCAATAGTTTCAGAACCTACGAGGCCCAACCAGAACAGGAGGCCGACGCAGCGTAGAATCAGCGCGCCTGTGATCGCCATGATCATTTGGAAAGCTCTCTTCTTGGACTGGTCGACGATTTGCTTCTTCCCGCCTTCCTGGCCCGGTCCGGGCCGAACCAGAGCGCGGAGGACCAGCACGCAGCAGAGCAGCATACCGAATATCGCCACACCGAGAAGGGAAAACATCGGCACGAGAGGATAATCGGGATAATACTGCCGAGTCACGATCATACCGCCGCAGGAAAGCAGCCAGACGACAGCGGCGCCGATGTTCCTGATTCGCACCCGAACCGCGTCTCTCACATGCATGTATGCGATGGGGTGAACGACGGCCAGGTAGCGCTCCAGGCAGGTCAGCAGGTGAAACAGAACCAGGCCGTCCATCGGCAGGGCAGAGCAAACCACGCCCAGCATCAGCGCCGGCTCTCCGGTGAAAAGGTCCCCTATCGTGTACACGACGGTGCCGACGACGCCCAGGAGCTCAATGACCATCATGTTGTAGGTGAAGAAGTCGGTGCTGCTCATCGCTGCAGGCGAGGAGCGGCGGCGCCGCTGGAAACCCAGGAAGAGGATCAGGGCGAAGAGCGGGCCGAGGATGAAGATGACGAACACGGTGTAGAGGCCGAAGATGACCTTACTGCCCACCGACAGCTGGCACAGCACGTACAGGGAGTCAGAGTGATTAGAGAGGGAATCTCCAAAGGAAACCATGACCTGTCAACGGAAAACCAGGGGAAACAAATCCTGATGATCTCTGAGCCAGAACCGCATCATGTCTTATGCTGATGATGTTCATGTTTTCAGTGACAGCCTGTCGGTTCTTCACATGAACTTGGGCCGAATGTATTTAACAGAACCGGTTTAAAACAGAGTAACAAGCAAACCAGAGTCAGTTTTAATATTTCAATGTTGGAATAATATGATCTTCAACCAGATTTTACAGAGTCAGCCAATTTGATCTTGTGGGATCAGTCGATGTTAAACTGACCAATGAAACAAACGATAAACTGCTTTCATCTCTACAGTCAAAATGACCAAAAACTGATTTTTTTTCTGCTTATTTACTCTGAAGTTTTAATTTCCTGACAACAAGTCTAAGAATTTCCACACACTCAGAGCAATACTTTCTTTACATCATGCGTTCTGTTATTAAATGATGTTAAACCTGCTGCTCTCAGTACCTTTACAGATGATTCCTCTGCGTATTCAAATTGATGACGGCTGGGTTCCCGGTTCCTCCTGACAGTGACTGATGAGCCTCCTGTCAGGACGCGTCATCTTAACACGCCACTGACTCCACTAAAACAAACATCTTTGCATGTTTGCACCAGCAAAACACAAATCTGAGCCCAGGGTTCGTGGGAGCTGGAAGGACGACTCGCTGCGGCACCTTTTGTTGTTTTAGTTTCCATTAAATGTTATGACAGGCAGAGTCTGAACATCAGCAGGGAAATGAGACACACATACAACAAACTTCTCATTTTTTCTCACCAACCTCTAAAAAAAATTTGAAAAATGTAAAACTAAAAGCGAAGATGGATTTTGTTCAACCTTTTCTGTGTGATTTGGTTTGAAAGAGATTCTGTTAAATGTGAAAATGATGCCATGTTCTCATGTTTCTGGCAGATTTTATTTCATTTTTTAAAACATTCTTTATGCTTTGAGCTCTAACATGATTCCCAAGGCCTTTAGAGACCTAGAGGCCCACAGCATCACAGATCCTCCACCAGGTGCTTTTGTTTCATACTAGATGTGACTGATCAGAGTGTTTAGTGTCTGAACTTATTAAATGTTGGGTCCTAATTGACACAATATGTCTCTACAGACATAAAGTGTGAAATGGACGGATCTGGCGGTTTTCTAACTCCAGTCCATGTGAGGCGCCAACGTCCAGCTGCTGAAATGACATTTAGATGGAGGTTCAGGAAACACATCTCTGATCTGGATGAGTTCATTCCTGTTTATATCAAATTTTACATGATTTATTTTTTTTATCGCTCATTTTTATTTTGATATTTGACCTAAAACTGTGGCTCATAATCAGACTCTGGTACATTAATTGAGCCTGAGTGAAGACGGAGCTCTGCCAGCAGCAGGTTCTGCAAAGTTGATGTTTCATTAAATTTAATTTCATCTTTATGACCAGAGTTGGGTACTAACTTTTTGTTTTTGAAAGTGTTTTTACTATATTGAACTTCAAGTAATTTTAATATTAGGTATTTTTACTCTTGCTTGAGTTAAATTTCTGAATTAAAAACTAACATATTTTAACCAAAAGTTCACCAGACTCACACCTGCAGTTTCTGTTTAAGTTTCATCAGGTTTTTTTTTGTTTTTTACTGAAAATGATTTTTAAAAAAATATTTTTGCCTAATTTCATGATTATTTGTTATTAATATGAAACATTTTGATCCAACTTTTCTACTTAACTTTTCATTTTTGTCTTTCTGATTATGTAATTTTCAATTATTAAATAATTGATTTTCTGATCAGTTAATTGATCTTTTAACAAATACTTTTTTACTTTTGAGTAAAAACACCTTGAAGTAGTTCTACTCTTATGATAACTTTTGCATATTTTGCCCACCTCTGATTCTGACATTTTTTAAAATTCAGTTTAGATTCTATGGTCAATTAATTCCTGTCAACGGATTATTGTGTTTTTGTTTTTAGTGATAAAACAGTAACTTTCTCCCCCGGTTCTTCACTCCGGAGCTTTGGTTCTGCAGCATGTCAGTTTTCCTGCCCTGTGCAGAAACAGCAGCGGTAGAACCAGACTGCTGGGAACCGTGAGCCACATCCCTGAGTCCATCACGGCGCACAGATCCCCTCGGTCCATCGGAACCAGGTCGCTCAGACCCAGACAGACGGACAGGCCGCAGAGCCGCAGCAGCAGAGCGCCGGTTATGGCCACTATCAGCTGGAGAGCCTTGTGCTTTGACTGGTCCCTCTGCTGCTGGCCGGGTTTGGACCCAGTCAGAGCGCGAAGGACAGACAGAGAGAAAAACACCATCGCAGCAACGCAGAGGCCCAGCAGAGAGAAGAAGGGGATTGTGGGAAATGTAGGACTGTACCACGCCGTGACTCCTGCCCAGCCGAAGCCCAGCAGCCAAACACAAGCGGTGCTGAAGTTTCTGACTCTGAGTCCGAGTGACTCTCTGAGGCGCATGTAGGTGACGGGGTGAACCACCGCCAGGTGGCGCTCCATGCTGGTCAGGACGTGGAACAGCGTCTGCGCCGGCAACGTGATGCTGAACAAGTACAAGCCCAGCATGAAGGTGGTGAAGCTGTGGATGTAGAGGCTGAAGGTGTTGAGCGCCGAGCCCAGCACACAGAAAACCTCCAGGACGACCATGTGGTGGGTGAAGAAGTCGGTGTGGCTCAACCTGAGGCGCCGCCTCCATCTCTGGAAGCCCAGGCAGAGGATGAGGATGTAGAGCGGCAGCAGGAGGAAGATGCTGAGGAGGGAGAACATGGTGTTGGTGGCTCTGCTCCCGGTGGAGTTCAGGCAGGCAAGATAAACCAGAACAGAGGAGCTGGAGGAAGACGAGTTGGTGGACATGACCTGCACAAAACAGCAGGAGGAGGAACTTCAGTTTCTCTGCTTCAGGATTTTGCAACATGTTTTGTTGGATAGATGAACTAATAAATATCTTTGGCTGTTTTTGATGCATCGTTTCTAAGGCTGATCATTAACTTGAGCAGGTCGGACAACGTTCCAGCTCTTTGCAGCAGACATTGAGATATCAGGAAGATTTCCAGGTCTGTCACTTCAGCTGTAGGAAACAAAGTTCAGGATTTAACCTCCAGTCTGTTACCGGTGGCATTTCATCAGTTTCTTCTTTCTGTACGTCGTTCTGAGGTCACATCAGTTAGTTAGAGGTTTGTAAATACAACTGTGGAAAAAACTAAGACTGAAAACCTCCTGGTTATTCTGCCAAACGTTGATCCCGAACTCAGTAGTCTTGTTCTTTCTAGATGAACTTGAACTTGTTTTCTTTACATTATTTGAGGGCTGAAAGCTCTGCATCGTTTTCAATATTTTGACCATTTCTCATTTTCTGCAAATGAATACTAAATTTTTGTTTCGTAATTTCGCAGACATGTTGTTGGTAGTTCAAAAACAGAACAATGTTCATTTTACTCAAACATAAACCTATAAAAAGTAAAATCAGAAAAACTATTGCATTATTTCTACTGCACATTTCTCACTAAATGTGAAATAAGACTAAACTAACTTGTAACTAACTTTACAGCAAGATACAGAAGATTCTTTTATTTCTCACCGTTGATGAAGAAGTTTTTGCTCCACTTGCAGATTATTTCACATTAAGATGTTTTCTTGTGTTTTAAGTTGAAAAATCTGCCAGTGATATTAGTAAGACTCATGAAACGTCTTTGCAGCAGGACTTGACTTTTTAAGGTCCTTTTTTGCTAAAGAACATTAAAATGTCTTAATGCACTGATACAGAAAATAAATGTTTCAACAAAACGAGGATTTTGTTTTCTTAGCTTTTCAGAAATGATTGAACCAATATAAAAAAGAATGTATTGAAATAAACTCACATATTCACATTTCAAATTAACTTCAACTAAACATTTGGTGTCATTAGTGTAAATTTAAACTACAACTAAAACTTTGAAGTGTTTAAAAACAAGATTTATCTAAACCAACCATATTGAATCTGTTTTTATGAATTTTTATGAAAAGGTCCAACCGTCTCTGCAGTAGTTTTCTGTTTCCTCTCCTCCTCACTCAGTCTGACTCCCAGCAGGCTGAGTTCAAACTTTTCCTCCTCTAACAGCTGGAAATGTGCAGATTATCAGGCAGCAGGCAGCATTTTGCATGTTATAGAAACCATGAGTGATGAGCGAGTTTGTTCAGCTGCATGAAACATGTTCACAAAAAACCGATAACTTTACATCAGAAGCTCAGGAAAATCAAAGTGACGGGTCCATTTATAATTATTAATGTTCCAGGATGAAGTTAAAAACTGAACATTAAAACTGTTTGTAAGAAACTAATAATATTTAGAAAACAACTTTTGTCTCCTTTGTTTTCCCGACATTTTAACATCGTCATCTATAAGTTAATTATTGAAGTTGATTCTGTATCCGTACTTATTTTGTATCGATATGATTTAATTTATTTCTCACCACTAAATGACGCTGTGTCTGTTTGTTTCTCCTTTTCTATTTTCTTCATCCTCAGAATGTTTCTGGTCTGATGTGAACCTGAGGCGGCGCTGACCGTGGTTCTGACCAGAGAGATCCAGTTCAAGTATCAGTCTGGTCATATAGACTTTATCCATCAATCCATCCATCCATTTTCTGCCGCTTATCCAGGGTCGGGTCGCGGGGCAGCAGCTTCAGAAGGGGGGCCCAGACTTCCCTCTCCCCAGCCACGTCTTCCAGCTCCTCGGGAGGAATCCTAAGGTGTTCGCAGGCCAGCCGAGAGACATAGTCCCTCCAGGGTGTCCTGGTCTCCCCTCCTCCCGCTGGGACCTGAACTCTTCACCAGGGAGGCGTCCAGGAGGCATCCTGACCAGATGCCCGAGCCTCAACTGGCTCCTCTGGACGTGGAGGAGCAGCGGCTCTACTTTGAGTCCCTCCCGGATGACCGAGCTTCTCACCCTATCTCTAAGGGAGAGCCCAGCCACCCTGCGGAGGAAACCCATTTCGGCCGCTTGTATCCGTGATCTCGTTCTTTCGGTCATGACCCAAAGCTCATGACCATAGATGAGGGTGGGAACGTAGATCGACCAGTAAATCGAGAGCTTCGCTTTTTGACTCAGCTTCTCTTCACCACGACGGACCGGTACAGCGCCGCTTCACGGCAGACGCTGCTGTTATGGAAATTTCATTATCAAGGAATGAGAATCTGTTTCAATAATAAGAGAAAGATTAATCTTTGTCTTTAAGTTTCTTTATTCGAAGGCAAAAGCGTTCGAAGACCCTTCTCACTGAATGCAGTCAGTTGAAGAGCCCTGATCAACACACATCACATTGTTATATAGTCACAGCAAGACAAAGATCCTCCCAAAGTGTGATGTTATCTTTACTGTCAGATGGCCACAGAGACACCCTGACCCCCTCCTCATGAATTATCTATCACCTCTTGGAGGAGATGATTTTATGGCAGGATGGAGAGCTGATAAGGATTTCAGGAGGAACTTCTAACACTTCTTTGTCAGTTCATGGGTCAGGCCAAACAGGGTACAAACTACATTCCACACATCAGTCCTTTAAGACAATTACCAGATCAAGCATTTTACCCAAGATGTCTTCAGGTCTTTTCTGCTGCGGAAACATCTAAACATCATCTGCAAACTTATTTAATGGACAAACACATCTTGCAGAAATACAAAATGCAGTAGATATAATCAGTAAATAAATGGTAAAAATATCATCAGTTCCATTAAGAATGAAATAAGTCTAAAAATGAAATTTTTTATTACACTGCCCCAATCCGCCTGTCGATCTCCCGCTCCCTTCTTCCCTCATTCGTGAACAAGATCCCCAGATACTTAAACTCCTCCACTTGAGGCAGGACGACCCCCCTGACCCGGAGAAGGCACTCTACCCTTTTCCGGCTCAAGACCCTCGGATATGGAGGCACTGAGCCTCATCCCGGCTGCTTCACACTCGGCCGCGAACCGCTCCAGAGAGCCGCAGATCACGATCTGATGAAGCCAACAGGACCACATCATCCGCAAAAAGCAGAGATGCGATCCTAAGGCCACCAAAACGGATCCCCTCAACACCTCGGCTGGTCTAGAAATTCTGTCCATGAAAGTAATGAACAGAATCGGTGACAAAGGGCAGCCTTGGCGGAGTCCAACTCTCACCGGAAACGAGCCCGACTTACTGCCGGCAATGCGGACCAGACTCTGACACCGGTCATACAGGGACCTGACAGCCCGTATCAAAGGGCCCGGTACCCCATACTCCCGGAGAACCCCCCACAAGGCCCCCCGAGGGACACGGTCGAACGCCTTCTCCAAGTCCACAAAACACATGTAGACTGGTTGGGCGAACTCCCAGAACCCTCCAGGACCTGCTGAGGGTGTAGAGCTGGTCCAGTGTTCCAAGAACCAGGACGAAAACCACACTGCTCTTCCTGAATCCGAGGTTCGACTATCCGACGGACCCTCCTCTCCAGGACCCCTGAATAGACCTTACCAGGGAGGCTTAAGAGTGTGACCCCTCTGTAATTGGAGCACACCCTCCGGTCCCCTTTTTAAACAGGGGGACCACCACCCCGGTCTGCCAATCCAGAGGAACTGCCCCCGACGTCCATGCGATATTGCAGAGTCACGTGAGCCAACACAACCCTACAACATCCAGAGCCTTAAGGAACTCCGGGCGGATCTCATCCACCCCCGGGGCCCTGAGGCCACCGAGGAGCTTTTTGACCACCTCGGCGACCTCGTCCCCAGAGATTGGAGAGCCTGACCCAGAGTCCACAGGCTCAGCTTCTTCAACAGAAGGCATGTTGGTGGGATTGAGGAGGTCTTCGAAATATTCCGCCCACCGACCCACAACATCCCGAGTCGAGGTCAGCAGCCACCATCCCCACTGTAAACAGTGTTGGTGCTGCACTGCTTCCCTCTCCTGAGACGCCGGATGGTGGACCAGAATCGCCTCGAAGCCGTATGGAAGTCTTTCTCCATGGCCTCTCCAAACTCCTCCCACGCCCGAGTTTTGGCCTCAGCGACCACCCGAGCCGCATGCCGCTTCGCCCGTCGGTACCATCAGCTGCTTCTGGAGTCCCACAGGCCAAAAAGACCCCATAGGACTCCTTCTTCAGCTTGACAGCATCCCTCACCGAAGGTGTCCACCAACGGGTTCGGGGGTTGCCGCCGCGACAGGCACCAACAACCTTGCGGCCACAGCTCTGATAAGCCGCTTCGGCGATGGAGGCACGGAACATGGTCCACTCAGACTCAATGTCCCCCACCTCCCCCGGAACGTGTTCGAAGTTCTGCCGGAGGTGGGAGTTGAAGCTCCGTCTCACAGGGGACTCCGCCAGACGTTCCCAGCAGACCCTCACTACACGTTTGGGTTGCCAGGTCTGACCGGCTTCCTCCCCCACCACCGGAGCCAACTCACCACCAGGTAGTGGTCAGTGGACAGCTCCGCCCCTCTCTTCACCCGAGTGTCCAAGACATATGGCCGCAGATCTGATGAAACGACGACAAAATCGATCATCGAACTGCGGCCTAGGGTGTCCTGGTGCCAAGTGCACGTATGGACACCCTTATGCTTGAACATGGTGTTCGTGATGGACAGACCGTGACGAGCACAGAAGTCCAACAACAGAACACCACTCGAGGTCAGAACCCGTCCCCCCACCCGTAGGCGGAGAGAGGCTACCCTCTCGTTCACCGGGGTAAACCCCAACGTACAGGCGCCAAGATGGGGGGCAACAAGTATGGCCACTCCTGCCCAGCGCCTCTCACCGTGGGCAACTCCAGAGTGGAAGTACGTCCAGCCCCTCTCAAGGAGACTGGTTCCAGAACCAGAGCCATGTGTCGAGGTGAGGCCGACTATTTCTAGCCGAAACCTCTCAGCCTCACACACTAACTCCGGTTCCTTCCCCAATTATTGTTTTCTAATAATGTATTTGAATGGGTTTTTTTTTTTTTGCTCCAGTTTGAAAGTGTTTGCTGTTTTGGTGAAATCTAAAAACAGAGTAAAAGTAGAACTACTTCAACAAATTTTTACTCAAGTAAAAGCAGAAAGTAGCTGTTGAAGAAATTACACAGTAAGAGTAAAACAGTGTTTTGTAGAAAGGCGGCTCAAGTAAATGAAAGAATCAGATGGACCAAAGTGTAAATTTATGTGGAAATGTTGGTATTTCAAAGACCAAACTGAAAATAATTCATAATAAAAGAAAGTCAAGAAAAATAAATATTTTTTTTTCCAAAATCAGTTTATTTCAGAATAATGCAGAAGTAATTCAGTGAAGCTACTCACAATATGAAGTAAAAGTTTTGATACTTCATAATAAAATGTCTCAAGCAATGGTAAAAAGTACAGAGTAGCAAAACTACTAGCAACGTTTATGTACCCAAACATTTAGTAAAGTTATTGAACTTAATGCAGCAAATTACTATCCCACTATGTCTAATTTATATTATCATACAGGGAGTACGTAGAACATGTAGAAACGCTACGGCAAGTTAGCAGGGCAGAACTGGAGGGAGGGAAACTACCAGCTCTCAGATAAAGAAAATAGAAATATTCCATCTAGATTAAATATTCACCAAATTTTATCTGTGAACATCAACAGAGATCCTTTATTATATGTCCGTATGAGGGACAAAATCATCCTAAAAACACAAAGCATGATGCAGGTCTGTGTGTAGCTGCAAAACAAAATGATTCTGTTAAGTTTCTGTTAACCTGAAAAATGTCTAACAGGATGAAGAAATTAGAAACTTCATTAAATATGGGCAGGTGATGTCATCTGGAACTGATTTCTGCTGCATCCTGCTGCATCCAGCTGCATCCTGCTGCATCCAGCAGCATCCAGCTGCATCCTGCTGCATCCAGCTGCATCCTGCTGCATCCAACTGCATCCACCTACATCCACCTACATCCTGCTGCATTCTGCAGCATCCGGCTACATCCAGCTGCATCCAGCTGCATCCACCTACATCCACCTACATCCCGCTACATCCAGCAGCATCCAGCTGCATCCAGCTACATCCAGCTACATCCAGCTGCATCCAGCTACATCCAGCTGCATCCAGCTACATCCGGCTACATCCAACTGCATCCAGCTACATCCAGCTACATCCAGCTGCATCCAGCTACATCCAGCTGCATCCTGCTGCATCCGGCTACATCCAGCTGCCTCCAGGTACATCCAGCTGCATCCTGCTGCATCCAGCTGCATCCTGCTGCATCCAACTGCATCCACCTACATCCACCTACATCCTGCTGCATTCTGCAGCATCCGGCTACATCCAGCTGCATCCAGCTTCCAGCTACATCCAGCTGCATCCTGATGCATCCTGCTGCACCAGCTGCATCCGGCTACATCCAGCTGCCTCCAGGTACATCCAGCTGCATCCTGCTGCATCCAGCTGCATCCACCTACATCCTGCTGCATCCAGCTGCATCCTACTGCATCCAGCTGCATTCTGCTTCATCCTGCTGCATCCAGCTGCATCCAGCTGCTTCCTGCTGCATCCAGCTGCACGCAACTGCATCCATCTACTTCCTGGTGCATCCAAATCCTGCTACATCCTGCTGCATCCAGCTGCATCTACCTACATCCTACTGCATCCATCTACATCCTGCTGCATTCTGCTTCATCCACCTCTTCTGATAAGCATCTCAGATGTCTGAGCTGTGACTTGGCAAGGAAGGAATTTCCCCAAAGTTCAACAAACCACCAAAATTATAAGCACAGCTCCATCTACAGAACTAATCCAAGAATCCACTCACCGAATCAAACCCAGTTATTCTGGATCAATAAGGAAGCATCAAACTAAGATTCCTGAAACAATTTTAAACAATCCACCATTCAGCAAAAACAATCCATACATGAGAAAGATTTGATGCTGCATTTGTTTCAGTTGTTCTTTCCCTTTTCTTCTAAAATGCTCAGAAACATTTTGAGTCGAGTTCTGCTGTTCTGTTTCTTCTCATCCTGAAACTACAACTTTCCGGCTCTGTGCAGAAACAGCAGCGGTAAAACCAGATTGCTGGGCACCAGCAGCCAAACCCCCGAGTCCATCAGTGCACACAGATATTCTGCATCAACTAAAAGGAAATTCTTAACCCCTACAGAAAGCAGAATACCCAGCATCCTGAGGGCCAGTGTGACGGTTATGGCTAAAATCATGTTGAAGGCCCTTTTCTTTGACTTGTCAGTGTTCTGCTGGTTCCCTCTAGCGCCCCCTGGCTTTGGACGCCTCAGGAAACGCAGGACAGACAGACAGCAGAACAACGTAACAATCAGGCAAATGGCCAAACAAGACAGCAGCACGTCTCTTGGGACGTTCAATAGATACATTGTCATTAAAGAAGACAACCCTAAACCGGTCAGCCACACGGCCGCCGTGCTGATGTTCCTGACTCTCACTTTGACCGCCTCCCTCAGGTTCATGTAGGCGATGGCATGAACCACGGCCACGTAGCGCTCCACGCAGGTCAGGACGTGGAAAATGGTCTGAATGGGAATAACGAAGCCTAACAGATACAGTCCCATCAGGAACATTGTCTGAGATTCCAGGTGGCTTCCCAAAATGAAGAAAGCTGATCCAAAGACATCAAAGATCCCAGCAATCATCATTTGGTAGGTGAAGAAGTCGGAGTGGCTGATTGCTGCGCCTGCAGCAGCTGATGGCTGACGCTGCCATTGCAGGAAACCCAGGCGGAGGATGAAGATGTAGAGCGGGAGGAGCAGCAGGTTGGTGAAGGCGTACGCCGCGTAGATGACCTTGAATCCTACAGAAAGCTTACATCCTGGCAAAGAGTGACTGACGGAGACGTTGGATGTGTTGAAGAGAGGAGAGACGACTGAAGGGACAGACATAAACATGAGGGACATGGTCTGAAAAAAATTGGGAAAATAAACAAATTAAACAACAGGAATATGGAAAACAGTAAAAAACGTTTATCAGCTTCCAAGTTTGGTCCAAAATCAACAGGAAACTGGTTTTTATTCTAAAAACGCTGAGAATTAGAAGTTAGTGACACAAATATTAATGTTGCATAATAATAACTGTTGGTTATAGCGCTAAACAAACTGCATGGCGGGTCTGTTGCCCTTCAGATGTCGGGGAAAATTTACCTCATAAGCAAAACTGAACAGGAGAAACCAAGTCCTGATCCACCAACTGTGAGCATCTTCACAACTCAGTTTTAACCAACAATTCACACGTTTCATGAGTTTTATTTTGAAGAAACTGATTGGAAATAATATTTATTTTGCCTGAATTTTGTTATTATTATAATTGAATTTCCTATTTGTTTCTAAAACACCAACATTTTCATATAACTTTATATTTTGGTTGATGTTTTGATCACTTACTCAAGACTTGAGCCACATATTTACCAAACATTGTTTTACTTCAGTGAAGATGTGATGAAGAAAAGCTGCTCTTACTCTGTCCACTGTTGCATTAGTGTATATTTCCTTGAAACAAGAACATTAAAAAATAGCAATAATGAAATAACAAACAAATTCAAGCGTAATCTCAGGATGGCATTTTTCTTACTGAAGCAAATTCACTTAAAGCTCCAAATAAAAGTCTAAAATACTGAAAGTGTAGAAAATTAAGACTGTTTTGCAGTCGCCTTCTGCATCTTCACATATTTCTGTTACCACGATGTTGCTGTAAATTAAATAAAAAAAAAACATAAATCTGCACCAAACTCGTCATGATTAGTGTTGGCATAGCTACAAAGAAGTTTTTATACACACAATGTTATAAAATAAATCCACGGCCATCCCAAAACGGCGACATTATTTTCTCTAATGGAGTTAAATGCATCCAGATCAGTTAAAACACTCAATATTTGATCACTCTCAGTCAAATTTAACTGCAGATTATCAACAAACACAGAAATAGAAAATGAGTGAAATGTTAAAACTATATGATTAAATGTTTCAGACCTACCCTGCACTAATCCGTCCAATCAGATAAAACACTTCTCTGCTCCGTCTGGCATGGAGTCGTTTCCCTTCCCAACATTTATTACCTACCGATCTGAGTATTGGTGTATGAATGTGTGAGGGTGAATGGGTGAATGTGACTCTAGTGTGAAGCGCTTTGAGTGGTCAAAATGACTGGAAAAGTTCAGTTCAGTCCATTTATCATTTACCTTTGATAAAATAGGTTGAATGATGAACAAAATCCTGGTTTTGCTTGGCATGAAAACCACAAATGACGACTCACTGAGCTGAGGTCTGAGTTTCTGAAGAGATGATTTGAATATGGAGCAGAACCTCCTAACGACCCGATTTCATTACTGCTAATGTCAGAAACGTTGTTTCCTTCCACCTCCAGATTTAATCTAGTTAGATTCAGATCTGGATTTTTACTCGTCTCGGCCCAGACTGAGCTGGAAGCTGCTGACGACCAAAACATTTCGTTTGTAAAAGTGAAGAAGGTGAAACGTGTGAAGCAGCTTCAGAGGATTATTGATGATGGATTTGTGTTTGTGCAAAACATACAAGACCTTTGCTTCTTTGCATGTTCCAATCATCTAATGGACAAAGACAGATTGACCTGCTTCTGATGTCATGAACTGATATTATTGTTATTCAAGAGTTAATTTCTGGACAGAAAAGGGATTAAAACCAAGTAAAGTCTTGACAACCTGCATAATATTTAATAAAGATCCTGGGAGGTAGGAGTAAAGGTCTGCAGGACGCTACAGGGAACAAGTCTGTGGATACGATTGGCTGTGCTGGTTGCTGAGAAACCACCTGAAGTTATGATCGTTTAAGGCTGCAGGTAGATAAACAAAACCGCTGACATCATGCTGACTGATGAGAGGAAGGCAAAGCTAATGGCTAACAGGGATGTGATGAATGTTAGGCAGCTGGTTTAGCTAATGAAGCTGAATGAGGCTAAACAACCTGAAGGCCTGAGAGCAATTTACACTGAAGTTAGAAGTTGTTATAAGGTTTAATCCTGTAAGAGGAGGGGCTGTTTGACGGGTTTGATCAATTTCATTTAGTAAGTTTTTTCCTTTTTCATCCAGATAAATGAATAATGTTTCACATTCTTCCAAAAATGTCTCCTGCATTGTGGTTGTTTTCCAGCTCAGCTAGATTTAGCTCACAAAAACAGTTTTTAAATCACTTTTTGAACAAGTTTTGAAGTTTCTACCAGGAGCAGGAAAGCGACCTCATGTCAGATGCTAAGCTAAACTTGAGTAATGGATGCTAACATGGGGATATTTGATAAGTGTTAAGAAGTAATCAAGACAGTTTGTCAATGTTAAGAGAAGAAAATCATGAACTTCTGGCTCGTTAGATTCTCTTGTGCTCCCGGATTCAATGATTCCATGCGTGGAAACAAAGGCCACATAGAGATAACAGTGTCACAAAAATCAGCATTTATTCAAGACAGGTGCATATCACCAGGAAAGCCCATCACAAAACATCAGAAACCTCAGAGCACAAACAACACATGCATTTACCTGAGAAAAGGAAAAACAACAAAAGATGGAAACAACAAACAAATAGCAAAGACATCTTTAGAGAACTGCAAGCTCAAATCTAATTTATTACTTTGTGTAGAAAGTTTTATATTCTTAATTTATTCAAATAAGGCGTATCTTTGCTCATCCAACCAGGACCTGTCTCTGACCCTTTTTAAAGTTAGAAACTCCCTGCAATTTGACCACAAGATCAAACACCAGTTGTCACCATTGTCTAAATAAGGTGGAAGCTGAGACTTTCCTGATCTCCTGCTGTTCCATGGCTTTCACAGATCAGTGTGAAAAACTGGAGCTTCCTACTGATTGCTACTGAGGGCAGATCAAAGATCTTGGCAAACAATCTGCTTTAACTACAAGTAAAACAAAGGTCAATAGCCCAGAATAAGTTATAAATGTTATAACTATAATTGGGCTATTTCAATCAAAACAGTTAAGTTTTGAAATTAGCTTATTTTAATTTTATTTTCTTAACATCATCCAGGTTGTCTTTATTTTAAAAGAAAAATACTAAACACAAAACATTGGCTTTTTCAGTCCAGCATTTATCCACCTCTCACTTCTGACCACTAACATTTTATTAGTAAAACAGGATTCATCTTCCACCTATCTACATTTTAATCTTTGCTTAATCATCTATTACAGACAAACCTGATAGTATTTCTATTCATGCATAATTGTACAGCAAGAACTCAGATTCCTCAAGGACTCAAGGACTCAAGGTCTGACACTTCATTTCTGACAGGTTAGCTTCCCATTCCTGTGCAGGAACAGCAGCGGTAGAACCAGACTGCTTGGCAAACAGAACCAGAACCCGGTGAGAAAGATTTCACAGTGATTTTCCACTCTGTGCTTTGGATGCAGAATGGCCATGGATGCGCTCTGCCCAGAAAACCTCAGCACCAGTGTGGCGGTTATGGCCAGGATGGTGTGGAACGCCCTCCATTTTGTCTGATCCGTCTTCATTCCCGAGGTGATCAGGACACAGAAGACAGCCAGGCTGCAGAAACTCACAGTCATGATGACGAAGGCGAAGATGGAGAAGTACACTGAGGTGGGGAAGTGAGGGTAAAACATGGGAACCGAAGCAAACATCCCGAGGCTCAGCAGACAGCCAACAGCAATGCAGACGTTTCTGACTCTAGTTCCCTGTGACTTCTTCAGCTTCATGTAGAGAATGGGGTGAACCACAGCCAGATAGCGCTCCATGCAGGTCAGACTGTGAAACACACTCTGTGCAGGCGCAGCCAAGGAGACGAGGTGGTAACCAAACACCATGTTGGCTGTTCTGCAGGTTCCAATGCCAAAACTGAAAGATAAAAACCCGAAACAAGAGACGGTCTCTGTTGCCCCCATCCAGTAGGTGAAGACGTCCGTGTGGCTGTTCTGTCCTGCAGCTGGCCTGTTGGAACGCCATCTCTGGAAACCCATCCAGAAGACGAAGAGGTACAGAGGGAGGATGAGGGCGAGGTTGGCGAGGGTGTAGCAGTAGTAATGGATGAGATGGTTGATGTCGCTAAAGCAGGAGAAGGTGATCGGATGGAGGGAGGCGTTGAAGAGGCAGAGAATCCTGGAAGAGGAGTTGGTCAGCATGGTGCAGGAAAACAAGACGTTTCCACCCTGGAGATACAATAACAGACGAGTTTTATTGACCCTTTGCACATGACGTCACGCTGATCAAAAACAGATCAGGATGGAAACTAAACTTGTCATTTTATTGTATGACTTTTAAAGCAGAAAGATGCGGCGGCGATGGACGGCAGCCGTCAATCATCATGACTGTCGTCACCTTGGTGTGACCGCGGATTAGCAGCCAACACTTTATTAATGTTAATATACTTTTATAAGCAAGTATGAAGATGATATCAAATATCGCGATATGGGGAAGGTACCGTCTAACCATTGGTAACCATGGAAACGACCCTGCACCATCACATAGCCTAGCATTTACGGAAAAAACTGGTTAGCATCTCTTTTGTTCGGTTTTAATGCTGCTAAACTGTTTATGACATATTAATATAAATCATGTGGCCTGAATTCAGGGAAAGTGTGTGATTTGATCAACACGTCAGGAGGTTCTGAGGTTCGGGTCGGTTTGTAAGCTATAGATGTTTGAACCTTTAGTAAACCCCTCCGGCTATGAGCCCCGACCAGGTGAGGCACCTTCACAGACAGATTAGCTCGACTCCGACAAGTAAAAGCCACTAATAAACTGACAAAAATAACGTAGGGAAACTATTGCAGTTTCTATTCAACACTCCCATCTGTCATGATGTGTGGTTGTGAGCGGTGAGGGAGACACCGGTGAACCCAGGTAGTCATGATGAAATGAAGTTTAATAAAGAACCAGCAGAATAACTCAAAATCCAAAAATCACTGGCAGCACGGGGGACAGAAACAGACGTTAGACGAGGATCCGACAAGAGACAAAGACAACGAGTGGACTTAAAAACACGTGGAGGGTTATCAGGAAACTAGACACAGCTGGGGTCAATCAACAGAGAGGACAGGACACAGACTCACAGGGAAATAGGACTAAACACAGAAAATCTCAAAATAACTACACAGAAAAACACAGATCACAACACCATCCCTCACTTCCGACGTGCATCATGGCGCCTCGAAGTGACGTAGTTGCAAAAGGTCAATAATTTTAAAATGCATTTTGGAAGGAGGAAGTGGTTTCAGTTGGGAGAAACAGAAAACTCTTGGTAATTTCCATGGAAAAGTCCTGCCGTCCTGTACATTATATAATTAAACAGACTGACCTGCTGAGCCTGTTTGGCTTCTTGCTGCTGGCTGAGCTCAGCAGGCGTCCCGGTTTAATAACTTAAGTTCATCTGTGGGTTTTAACTAATGGGAGGGAAACTGACAAACTGACAGCTTGTTTGCATCATGTAAACTTTGTGATTTATTGTAACGTTTTTGTTTTTTTTCCCCAAGAATTATAAAATGCACTGGTGAGTTTATGGATTTGATTTATTGTCTGTTTTTGGTCTTTATTTTATATCAAACTGTACAAACAGCTGTAAATATGACATGAAAAGTGACCTTTTCTCTGAACTACAGCTTCATAAAGAATCACTTCCACTGTTTTTAGGTTTATCTTTACATTTACATCTTTACAATAACTCTGAAGTTATTGATGTGAAGTCACAACAAAGCAAGTCATCCCTTTAAATCCGGGGTCCTCAAACCTTTTTTGTGAGGGCCACATAACTTTTCCGTAAAAATGTATTATTTTCCAGAAAGTACAATCAAATAACCCTCACTAGGTTCTTCACAGAATAAATCTAGGAAGGATTATAGTCCTTATTTTACGGACTATGAGCCGCATCGGACTATAAGCCACAAACCCAAAGTTTTTTTTAGAAAACCAGTAAATATACACATATAAGCCGCAGATATCTCTGTCGCTCCAGGTTTTCCACAACAATGAACCAGCAGCAGAGGGCGGACACCCAACATCTGAGTCATAACAGGTCAATTGAATATCAGATTTATTAGGGTTGAAAAAGAAAAAGCTGCCAAGTTTAGATTTAACTGAACTGATTACGGTAGTTTCCGAACGGTAACTGTAACAGTTAAAAGTGCCGATCCTTCGTGTTGCTACTAGCATGTTCTAAATGAAAATGGGCCCTTTCTTCTTTTTCTTCTTCTTTAGATTTCAACAGCAGCTCGCATCCATTATTGTTGCACTACTGCCATCTACTGGATCCTAATATCTATACCTCAAATTCTCATAATGATCCCAGTATTATTTAAAAAAAACCTAAAAATCTTATTTTCCCCTCAATGCTATTTAACTGATCAACAACATTCTCAAATTTCAATTCCCTATTAAAACCTGATTCTGTTTTAATGGTGCTTTCTTCTTTTATTTCCAATTTTCACTCCCGGTGATTCACTTCCTGCTAAAGAGCCCCCTGGTGGTTGAAGAAAAATCAATATTTAAGCAGCTTATAGTCTGGAAAATACGGTACATAAAAAAAAATCTGAATGCTCTCTGGTATTGTTCAGGGGGCCGGACCAAATGTGGAGGCGGGCCAGATCCGGCCCGCGGGCTGTAGTTTGGGAACCACTGCTCTAATGTGTTCATGTTAAAATCAAAAGTGTGTTGAGCTAACCGTCTCATTTATCACAGCTAGGCTACTTTAGCAACAGCAGAAACTCATAACAAACGTGAAGAAAGCTTTAGGTCTTTCCTAAATGAGTCTCTCTTTAAGCTCTTGTTTTGTTATATAATCTAAAATGATCCAAATTGACAGTATTGGTAAGAATCGATCTGCTGTCTGAAGTATTGAAGTTTCGGTATCAATCCGGACTTCACTACGTTCCTTTCTTCCAGGTCCTCCTGAAACATGGCAGCAAAGGTAAAACCAAACTGCTGGGCACCGTCAGCCTCAGCCCCAACGTTCTGGATCTTTGAGGCCGAAAGACACAAGATATCCAACTATTCTCAGCAGCAGGGTCACAGTTATGGCCAGAATCATGTTGAAGGCCCTGAGCGTTGACTGGTCCACTCGCTCCCTCGGCCCTGGACGCCTCAGAAAACGAAGCGCGGCCAGGAGGGGCAGCAGAACGTGGTGATGAGGAAACAGGAGGGGCAGCAGAACGTGGTGATGAGGAAACAGGAGGGGCAGCAGAACGTGGTGATGAGGAACAGGAGGGGCAGCAGAACGTGGTGATGAGGAAGCAGGAGGGGCAGCAGAACTGGTGATGAGGAAGCAGGAGGGGCAGCAGAACGTGGTGATGAGGAAACAGGAGGGGCAGCAGAACGTGGTGATGAGGAAGCAGGAGGGGCAGCAGAACCTGGTGATGAGGAAGCAAGAGGGGCAGGAAGGGCAGCACAGGGGTGGTGGGGAGGTCAGGCAGGTACAACTTCAGTAAATCCAACCACCCGAACCACAGCAGCCAGACGGACGCCGTGCTGACGACTCTGACTTTGATGGATTCTCTCCACTGGATGTACTTGACGGCGTGAACGACGGCCTGGTAGCGCTCCACACAGGTCAGGACATGGAAGGAGCAGAAACACCCCCAACAGGACCACCGCCTCACTCTCCATATTGGTCCCCACAACACAAACCACGGAGCCCAGAACGCCGGTGACCTCCACCGCCGCCATCTGGATGGCGAAGAAGTCGGAGTGGCCTAATGGCGGCGCCAGGCGCTGACGCCTCCTCTGCTGGGAACCCAAGAAGAGGACAAAGGCGTAGAATGGGAGGAAGGAAAGGTGGATGACGGTGTAGGTGGTGTAGATGGCCAAGATGGAGAGGTCAGGCACGCGACGTGGAAACCCTCAGCGGAGGAGTTGGAGGAGGCGAAGAGCCGAGGGACCACTGAGGGGAATGATGAAGAGTTGATGGAGGAAAAATTACAAACATGGAAGCATTTAGTTCACTGTGGAAACAAAAAAAACTGCTCGAAATATCCAAGTGTTTGGGATTTAAACCAAATTCCTGCCGGTACAAACTTTATAATTTTATACGTTTCTAATTGTTTACAAACTCAGAAGATTCCCTTGAGTCATAAAATAACTTTAATCACCATCAGAAGCATGTTTAAGATGAAGATGCATCCAAATCTGCAATATAAGGATCACCCTAAAAAAAAGGAAATAATAAAATTAAGAGGAAAAAAAATCCATGTTATGAGATTAAAGTCACAATATTTGATAATAAATTAAAAATGTTACAAGAACAAAGTCGTACAAGAATAAAATCATAACATTAACAGAATAAAATGAAATATTACTAGAAAAAGGTAACAAAATTTGAGAATAACTTTGTAATATTTACCTTATTCTTGTAACATTGTGACTTTATTCTTGTATGATTTTATTTTATTTTTACTATCTTAGTGTGGCTCTAATATTAAACAGCTCTAACTGTAAAAGGAGTCTGGTCAGGTCAGACTTTGTTTTAGGAACATATCATATTTTCCATCCCTATAATGAAACCAGCAGATTAAAACACAAACACTTTGATTGAAGTCACTTCATGCAGCTCAGTTCGTCCACAATTTTAATCAAATTGACTTCAATTCTGATCCATTCAGACAAAACAAAATCAGTTCAGTTTAATCCAATAATCTCCCTTGGTTTAAAACACCTGATACCATGTAAATGAATAAAAACACAAAAAAACTTCATCTATTAGACACAAATCTCACCAGCAGCGTTTATTCCAAACAGATGAAGCTTTAGAAGGTTTTAGTGGCGCCTGGTTGTTTAAAACTTAAATTTTATTTGCATGTTAGAAAATAACTGATGAGCGACTATTTCAATGTGTCGGGTTCAAACTTCAGCAGTGCTTCAGCAAGACACTCCTCTTTCTTCTTGACATGCATGAGATGCATAATAAAGGAGAACCTTTGGGGTTAAAATCCAACACCACCAGTGATTGTTTCATAAAACACAGATGTCAGACTGGATTCTTGGGCACCAAATCGTTTCAAGACAAAACAAAAATCATGCAGGAGGAAAAGTAAAGAAATGGATCTTGATTTTTTGTAGAAATGTTAGGAGTTTTGCCACAAAACTCCTAAAATATTCAGATAATTCTGGACGTTTGCATCTGGAAAAAGACTCAAACATGAATGGATGTTTCTGGAGAACATTTATGGATCCATGTCATTGTTAAAGTTGGATCTTGTCATTTAAAAAAATAAAACAATAAATATTATTGTGTTTAGACCTGCAGTGTGTGATATTCTGATGATTTAAGTAATAAATCCTGTGTTTAAGCTACTTGTATCCCTGCACATCTATGAATGTTTCTCTCCAAATAAACATGTCAGTTCATGTCTGAGTTTATCATCAGTAACCATCAGGTGATTTATCAGAGAGTTATCCATTTGTTTAATGAATGAATTAAACAAATGAAGCCGCTCCGGTTTGCATGCAGGAGAATTAATTGTTCTGTGAGTTTTGTTTTCTCATCGTTCATTTTATTGTCATAATTGCTTCTTTAAAAACAAATGGGCTTTAACTTTACATTTAATAGTTGCATTTTGAGCTTTTTCTGAATGTATGAAGCTGTTTTCAAAAAGCAACATGATTTTATTTTCTTAATGACAGATCAACACAGACTAACACGTCACTGTAAAGTTGGAAGAAATGAGAACATGGATTTTTTTAATGCTGATAATGAATCTGGAAAAGTACCGCGTCGTGTTGCAATGCACACATTTCGCCAGAAGATGGCACTGTGGTTTTAGATTACATTTTCTGTCAGGCTTACCGGTCATGTTTATTCTTTTATATTTGTTTTTAAAATGGATCATTCTGAAAAATGAGACTTTTTCTATTACTCGTGGATATAAAGAGTTTTATCTCTGAAAGATTGGAGGAAGAAAGAAAAAAGATGAGGAAAAGCATCAGAGCCAAGTCAAAACTCCTAATTTTACTTACAAACTATTGATGCTGTAGCACAGCTGGCTGCAGCAGACAATTAGAAAATTAGACCAATATCTTCTTTTTTATTATCATTTGTTTTTGATCTTCTTGTGTTCAGATTGTGTTAACAGTGCAGCACAACTATCTCTTACAGGAAGTCAGAAAAGTGAAATGAACAAAAAATTGGAGGAACAACTAATACAAATGAAAGTGGAAAATAATGCAACATTTGTTTACATTAAACAAAAAGCAAATAAATATTCAGCAGTTAATAATTAAAACAGACTAATTTAGTTCACCAAACCACCTAATTAGAAAACCTTTTCCTGCGTCGTTGTTTGTCTCTGCTGTTAGTTTGTGTTTTCACATCACTAATATAAGACTGACAGTGACTTGTTTTTTTCATAGAAGCTAATTTTAGCACTGTTGCACAGCTAAGCCTAACAGGAAGTTAGAAAAGTAAAAGCTGACATCCTGAACATTTCATCCCAATGCTCTAGTTTATACAGCTGCTTAGTTTTCCCGCTCTGTGCAGAAACAGGAGCGGCAGAACCAGACTACTGGGAAACGTCAGGAAGATTCCCGAATCCAGGAATCCGCACAACCTCCTGGGATCCAGAAAGAGAACGTGTTTTAACCCAAAACCCACCAGGAGCCCAGCAAACCTCAGCACTAGAGTGACGGTTATGGCCAAGATCATGTAAAAAGCTCTCTGTTTGGTTTGGTCAGCCTGTCTTCTTTGATCGCCCGCCTCCCCTGATGCTGGGTGAGTTAGAGCCCAGAGAACAGAACAGCAGAAGAAAACCATCACACTTATGGTGAGAACTAAAATAAGGAAAAATGGAAAAGTGGGAAAGTCTGGCAAGTTCACCTGTAGCACCTTCACCCATCCCAAACACAGCAGCCAAACCGAAGCGCTGCTGACGACTCTCATTTTGACCCTGTGGGTTTCCTTACTGCGCATGTAGGCGATGGGGTGAACAACAGCCAGGTAGCGGTCAGCGCAGGTCAGGACATGTAAAAATGTTTGTCCTGGTAAAATGATACAGAATAAAAATAACACACCAGAAAGAGCAGAATCTGACTTTCTCTGTAAAAGCTTGACGTAAAAAGGACAGATCCAACAACGCAAATGATCTCTAGGATCATCATCTTGAGGGTGAAGAAGTCGGAGAGGCTCAGCGTCGCCCCGGCAGTGAGCTGACGTCTCCAACGCTGGACCTCCATGTAGAGAACCAAGACGTAGAGAGGGAGGAGGAGCAGAGAGTTGATGCTGCTGTAAACCGTGAATATCACTCTTGTGGCCACCGAGTGCCGACAGGACATGAAAAAGGGAACATTAGAGGAGTTGGAGGTCGAGGGGACAGGAAGGACATTCAGAGACAACGAAGCGTTGACAGACATGGCCTAGAAAGAAGAGCAGAAACCAAAAACAGTTGAAACATTGCTAATTAAATCTCCTTTTGTCTGTAACATATCCATATCATCACATTTGGAGATGATACTTTGATTTCCACCAGTGTTGCAGAAAATTACATTAATTTCCACGCAAAAATCTGAGTCTCCTCAAAAATATATATAATCATCTAATAAGTCTTAAAGTTTAATCATTGTTTGTAAAGAGTAATTGTGTTTTTGACCAAAGGAGCCACATTGTCAGGCAACACAGGAAGGAATGACAGGAATATATCATGGAAATGCTTCTTTTTCACTCCACAATCACAATTTCTGCCACACAACAGCCCATCTGCAACAGAACAGCTGGAAAAACGAGGACAAAGACATGGAATGAAATGGCCCAGTCAAAGCCCATATCTGAAATGTTTTGAAGACGCCTTGTCAGACTAAAGGAGACATTTGTCTTTGAGCAGAACAAATGTCTGCAAACCTGAAGACAAGTTGGAAAATTGGCTGTGATAACTGGAATATCAACTTTGAGCAATTTGGACTCCAGATAAAAAGATTTATTTGAGCGAAGACTGTTATCAAAACTTAGACAAATAAACAAACTGAGAAAGATACAAACATGTCAAATAACTAATCAAATCCATTAATAATTCTGGACAACATGACTCTCAATATTGTATGAAAAGGTAATACCTGAGAAGAAATGAGCCTGTTAGTTTGGATCTTTCCTCTGGTTTTTCACCTGAAAGTCTCGTCTTTCTGGTTCTGACTGTCAGAGAATTGGACCATGACTCCATATGTACTGGTGACACCGGAGTGACTTAAACCAACAAACCAAACCGATCAAAGGTTTTTGTGTAACCGGATCCGGCGGGTCAGTCATTAAAGTTTTCAGCTGTCATTTAGTATGAAATGGAGACATAAAAGCGTATGAAGTTTCTCGTTCTAAGCCCAGCATGTATGCAAAGACAGCAAATGAAGCTGTGGTGTAGGATGGCATGTCAATGCAAACACAGTCTAAAGCAGGACAACAAAGACGAGGACGGAAAAAACTACAAACCGAATCTGGACAAAATGTCTCCTTCTGGTTTGTTTCTGTACAAAAACAAAAACCATAAAATGAAACATAACTACAGCAGTTCAAGTGTCTCAGAGCTGAATATGTGAGAAGTGGATGTTTAATATTGATGATATTACAAACATAGAAGCATTTACTGTCACACTTTAATGAAAAAAAAGTAAGATACAAAAATATTTCAAATTAAGTGTAAAAATAAGTAAATAAATACTGAAACATAAAAAAATAATTGTAATACTTAAATATGGAAATTACAGCTTGTAAGAAATAAACTTAATTCGCTAAATCTTTATAATATTAAAAAAATAAAAAAGAAGAAAGAAAGAAAATTACAGCATATTAAAAATTATGCTTTTAATATGATTTCTAATTAAATAAATAAAAATTAAGAAATAAAGTTGGGATAGATAAACGAGGGAAAGTAATTAAAACATTTTAACATTTATTTATTTTGTATTTAAACACATATAAATAATAATTTAAAATAAAACTGTAGAAAAATAGCAATAATTATATGTCTTTTGATAATATAATGAATTAAATTTTCTCTGTTTGGAGGTTTTAAGTGCATAATAGTTTAAAAATTAATAATCTCCTGATAAAAAGGTCAGAAATATTGAAATCATATCAATCTGCTGGAGAGCGGAACCTTCGTGGTGCGTTTCCAATGGGACTGTTTTTGTTGACGCACCAGCGCACCTTGAGCTCGCAGTGAGGCGGAAGTTTGGACTTTTCCCGTCTCATGCTAAGCTAAGCCGTTTTCTGTGGCATGTCTGGGTTTCCTCGGTTCCTCCGCGTCTCGCCCTCAAACTCGGGGCGGATAAGGCGCAGAGGAAGCGCAGAGAAGTGCGTCAGTTTGTCCTGCGGGCTCAACTTTCTGCGGCCCGGTGTGGCCCGTCCGGACAGCAGAGGCGGGTCCAGGCGGTACGGCAGCTGCAGGCCGGTCCGGATCGGCTGCGCCTCCGGGTTCTGGGGGGACACGGCCACGTCAGGTGAGAACCGGGGGGATTTTCCACCAGCGGAGGGTTCGGTGCTGCGGAACCGCTCAGCTGCGGGACACTTCCGGTTGATTTATAAACAACAACAACAACAACAACCTGCTTTCTCCAGAATGACGGGTTCTTAGAGGATGATTTCTGGGGTTTTTTTACGACGATTTGCAGAAGTATCCACACCCTTAGGTTTACTGGGAACTTTATGTGACAAACTAATTTACTTTGACTAGGCCACCACGTCGTAGTTCCTACATCAGCTCCTGTCAATTTGTTTTCCTCCAGGTAAAATCAGGCTAACAGCTTCTCCCACCTGAGCCCTTGTTGCCATGGCAACGGAGGCTTTGAGCTCCTTTGACTTGGTCCATGTGAAACCAGCATGAAACATCCGGCGGTTCTGACCCGCTGACGGGTCTCTGGCGGTTTACTGACGGGTCTCTGGGGTTCTGACCCGCTGACGGGTCTCTGGCGGTTCTGACGCTGAGGTCTCTGGGTGCGGTCTCTGGACCCGCTGACGGGTCTCTGGCGGCTTCTGACGGGTCTCTGGCGGTTCTGACCGTGGGGTCTCTGGCGGTTCTGACGGGTCTCTGGCGGTTCTGACGGGGGTCTCTGGCGGGGGGTTCTGACGGGTCTCTGGCGGTTCTGACGGGTCTCTGGAGGTTCTGACCCGCTGACGGGTCTCTGGCGGTTCTGACGGGTCTCTGGGGACCCGGTTCTGACGGGTCTCTGGCGGTTCTGACGGGTCTCTGGCGGTTCTGACCGTGACGGGTCTCTGGCGGTTCTGACGGGTCTCTGGCGGTTCTGAGACGGGTCTCTGGCGGTTCTGACGGTCTCTGGCGTTCTGACGGGTCTCTGGCGGTTCTGACGGGTCTCTGGCGGTTCTGACGGGTCTCTGCGGTTCTGACCCGCTGACGGGTCTCTGGCGGTTCTGACGGGTCTCTGGCGGTTTCTGACGGCCTGGCGTCTGACGGGTCTCTGGCGGTTCTGACGGGTCTCTGGCGGTTCTGACCCGCTGACGGGTCTCTGGCGTTGGGGTCTTGCGTTCTGACCCCGGGTTCTGGAGGTCTCTGACCGCTGACGGGTCTCTGGGGTTCTCGCTGACGGGTCTCCTTGGCGGTTCTGACGGGTCTCTGGCGGTTCTGACGGGTCTCTGGCGGTTCTGACGGGTCTCTGGCGGTTCTGATCCGGGGTCTGGGCTCTGGTTCTGTTTTCAGCCCCTCAGCTGATCTACGGCGGGAAGCTGGACTTCCTGGTGTTCGACTACCTGAGTGAGATCACCATGTCTCTGCTGACCGCCGCCAGAACCAAGACGCCCGTGAGTCTCACCTGTTCGACACTCACACCTGACTCGGCACAGCAAACCGGACCAGCACACAAATACTGGTTATATTATTAATAATAATCTGAACGATGAGGGTATTTTCATTCATTTCTAAATGTTAACACTATAAATCTTATTGAAATGCATTTATTTACAGATTTACTGTGTTTTTCTTGAACAAGTGTTAAAGATCATTATTTTTTATTTTGTTCTGTTTATCATTTCTGTATTATAATCTCAAAATTTTGAGATTAAAAGGTCATGTTATGGCAACAGATCCAATTTCTGTGTCTTTCCTTAGACACTGGAAGTAAAGGACGCGTGCGAACCGTGCATTTAACAAAAAACTCTTTTTCTGTAAAAAAAATACAAACTGCAGAATTGACGATAAATCAGTCCTTTTTCTTTTTTTCCAATAATACACAGTTTACACGGCCAAAAACTGTTTTTGCTCCCTGTCTAAGTAATACAACCGTGTCTAATCAATCTGAAAATGGTTCCTTTTGTTTAAGGCAATAAAACAATCCGACAGGAAGTAAGCCTTTCAAAATAAACAAAATTTCACAATAAAAATGCCTAAACAAATATTAATTGCTCTAAATAACATTGATAAAATACAAATAACTTAAATATTTTCTATTTATGGCTCTAACAGGTCATAGTTTAAGTTTTGAGAAAGTCAATTTCAACTTTCGAAGTTATAAGTTTGAGACACAAGAGTCAATTATTTGATTGATTTCAAAATCCTAAGTAATAATTAAATCCAGTCATAATTTCAAAATGGAAATTCACCATTTTGATTTTCCTAATTCATAATTATGACTTCCTGTGGGGCTTTTTTTGTTTGTTTTGTTTTTCATGGCACTAATGAGCTCCCATACTGAGCCGTGTGTAAAAAAAATAGTGAATCAGATCAACATGATTTCCATCTGCAGTTGCGGCTCGGCGCCTGCAGGTGGTGCTGCTTCCGCTGCTTTACGGCTCGTTCTCTCCTCCCTGCAGAACCTGGGTTACGCTCCGGACTTCGTCCAGGTGGCTCTGGCTCCGTTCATCAACGACATCCACAGGAAAGGTGAGTCCGCCACCCGGCTGCAGCAGCCCGCCGTCTCCGTGGCAACGGCCAACGCAGGCCTCTCTGCTCGTCAGGTATCCGTGTCGTCAGCAACGCGGGCGGAGTGAACCCGCTGGCCTGCGCCGAGGCCCTACAGGAAGTCGTCAGAAAGGCGGGGCTGGACCTGAAGGTCGCCGTGGTGACCGGCGATGACCTCATGCCCAGCGTACGACCTCTGCCCCCCGCCCCCCTCCTCCTCTGATCTGACCATGTGACCTCAGAGGTTTAAGTTGATCTGATTTCCTCCTCCGCAGAGGAGCCTCCTGTCTGAAGTAAAGATGGCCGACGGCGGCGGCAGGCGGCCGCTGCCCAAAACGCTGCACAGCATGAACGCCTACCTGGGGTACGAACATGTAGATCAGTGGTCCCCAAACTACGGCCCGCGGGCCGAATCCGGCCCGCCTCCACATTTGGTCCGGCCCCCTGAACAATACCAGAGAGCATTCAGATTTTTTTCATTTACCGTATTTTCCGGACTGTAAGCCATTTATATGCGGATTTTTCTTCAACCACCAGGGGGCTTTTTAGCAGAGAGTGAATCATTGGAAGTCTTGGTTACATTGAGCCCACAAGCAGCAAAATGAGTAACAAACAGATCAGATGTCTGGAAATTTTCTTTGCAAAGGGGAAAAGGCCCAGAGAAGAGACAGGAGACCGGATTTATCCCGGACCGGTTGATGAGTCCCACATTACAAGCCGCTCTGCATAACATGCGGCGACCAGCTCCAAGCTGCTTTGCCACGTAGAGACTAAGCAGGCTGTGCTCAAGAAACACAACCGGGTGACGGTTCCATCACTTTCAGATGGAACCGTCTCGTTGCAGAGAAACAAGCTCAGGGCTCCGTTAGTCATTATTGAGAGTTATAATTTTCACGAAATAAAATGTTTGTTTTTGTGGCGCTTCTGTATATTATTTTGAAGGGATATTATTTGATTGTGCTTTCTGGAAAACAATATATTTTTACATTTAGTCTCTCCTGCAATCGTCACACTTTTTGTGTTACAAACTGACTCCGGCCCCCAGCAGAGAAGGAAAAAGTTATGTGGCCCTCAGGAAAAGGTTTGGGGACCCCTGATGTAGATAATATAGGTATAGATAAACTTTACTTCAGTCTATTGATGTATTTTATTCATAGAATATATTGCTTTTGAATAGAAAGCCAATCAGCACAAAACAAAAACTGATTTAAATCATATAATTTTTGAACCATAAATGTCTTAAATTTACCGTAACTATCCTAATGCGATTCCCCTCCTGTGCTCAGGGCCGAGCCGATCCGCCGCTGCCTGGACCTGGGGGCCGACGTCGTGGTAACGGGGCGCTGCGTGGACAGCGCCGTGGCTCTGGGGCCGCTCCTGCACACGGTACAGCTGACTGCCAGCATCTGCTGCTGTTCAGGGGCTTAAACCTACAAATACAGGATTTTTGCAGATTTTTAGCACAGAAGGAACTAAAGAAAACTTGCATCATGAAAACCGTATGCAGAAAGATCCCATGGCGGGATTTGAACCCAGGACCTGCTTGCTGCTCGGCAACAGAGCTAACAACTACTCCAAGCTTCCAGCACTGAACTCCGCTTGTAGTGCACCTTTCTTTAATTACTACATCTCATGTTGTAGCATAGCATAGTTATGCTAGCATGCTGTTGTATGTTGTAGCATAGCATGCTGCAGCACAGCACACTATAGCATACTGTGGTGTAGCATCTTGTAACGTAGCACATCATAGCTTATCGGACTGTAGCATAGCATATGACATTATAGCATACTGCAGTACATTGTAGCATAACATGCTGTAGCATAGCATATTATAACGTGTTACATAGCATTATTAGAATATATTTAATTTATTTTTATAATTTAGCATAGAATAACAAAATGTCCCTAATCATACCCTAGCACAACTTAGCATACCCTAGCATAGCTTAGCATACCCTAGCATAGCTTAGCATACCCTAGCACAGCTTAGCATACCCTAGCATAGCTTGGTTTACCGTAGCACAACAAACATAATGTAACATAAGTGTTACAAACATAGCATAGCATGACTGTGTTTAGCAAAGCTCAACAAATCTTGTCAGACATAAAAATGTAACATAAACCTTTTTTACTTATGTTGTTATACGAAGCAAAGGAAACTGATCTTTTTTCTTTTCAATGAAAATGTAGTTTTTAAAACATCTTTGTAGGGATTTGAAATCTGATGGAATATTCTACCATATTTGGCCTTTCACTGAAAAATTTACACTTTTGGTGCTAAAAATGCAGACTTGGATGACTCAGATGTTTTTCCAAAGTTTGGTTCCAAGTTGGCTCTGAACTTTTTGCGGCTAAAGGCTTATGCTGATGAGCTAAAATTGTTTGGTTTCCGGTTGTTTTAATCTGTATTTTGTTCACATATGACTTAAAATCTGTTTCTTTTGCAGTTTGGTTGGAGGAGAGACGATTACGACTTGCTTGCAGCAGGAAGGTAAAAAAAACCCCAGAAACACACCAAAAAAACCCAGCAGAATTTAAAAATAAATATATATTCTTTCTATATAAGTTTTCATTTCTCGCTGTGTAAATGCAGGTGTGTTTTTTTTTGCATAGCTTAGAGCAACGAACAAAGAAGATCAGACTAAAAACAATCTCATTCTCACATAAATGTTGCGTCATTTTTTATTTATTTATTTGTTTGTTTTTTCAGAAGAACATCTAGAAATTTTAACTCATTAGACTGGTGGGGGAGAAAAATCAATAAAAACAAACCACAGAAGCATTTCATCAGAAGGTTTTTGCGCTGGGTTTGAAGCTCTCGTCGTCGTTTGTGTTTCAGCCTTGCAGGTCATCTGATCGAGTGTGGAGCTCAGAGCACCGGAGGGATCTTCACCGACTGGCACCAAGTTCCCGACTGGTGAGTTTCAACGGATTAAAAACCTGATTTTCATTCGTTCTTCTCTAATGTTCAACCCTCACACCTGACAGGAAATGTTAGCTTCTACTAACCATCTGAATCTGGAAGCACTGGTTCTATTTACTAGGGCTGTAGTGATACAATAATCTTACGATATGATACACAATATTCTGTCCATGATACAATATATATTGCGACGTTCAGCAAACGATACAATTCAATACACTTTTGCAATTTTCTGAAAGGTTTTAGAGGGACAGAGTGATTTTGGTGACATTTTGTGACTGTTATAAAGTTGGATTGAATTAATTTAACTGAAAACTGATTAAAAGCTCCAACTACACAATACCTGGTTCTGGTTGGACACAGACTTAAAGTGGACAGCTGGACAAAATGAATCAAAGAAGTGGTGAGAAAACATGTTTCTTTTAGTTGAAACAGTCCAAACTGTAGCTGACATGCATTAGTAAAGTAAATAAAGTGAACCAAGTTCCTGCTCTGAATAGTTTGATACCTTTTTAACCTGAACATCTGAAGGAATCACTCTAAGCCTGATGACCTGGTGAAGCAAGCAGTGAGTGAACAAGGTGACAGTTGGACGTTACGATACTTGAGGATGAATATCGATTTTTTTAAGGAAAGAAAATATCGATATATATCGTGATATCGATATTTTTATACAGCCATACTATTTATCCAACCAAATATCTTTTGTAGCTGCAGAAAAAACGGTTACTAGCAGTTAGCTTGATTCTCATTTATTATATGAGTAAATTTGAGAGGTTGATTAAGTGTTATTTGACTTTAATTAGCTGCTATAATTCCTGTAAGTAGTAATTAATCTGGTTAGCTTTTATCCTAACTCATTGTAATAGCTAGCGTATCTCTTTTAATCTGTTAGCCTGGCTTGCTTTGGTGAACAAAACTTGTTTCCATTAGAATAATAACAGTGTCTTGAGGGATCTTGATTCCAAGAGCTGCTCTCTGCTCCCCTGTCAGGGACAACATGGGCTTCCCGGTGGTCGAATGTTCCTCCGACGGATCCTTCATTCTCTCCAAGCCACCAAAAACCGGCGGCCTGGTTTCCTTCGGAACCGTCGCCGAGCAGCTGGTGTACGAGATCGGCGACCCGAGGAGATACCTGCTGCCGGACGTCATCTGTGATTTCAGCCAGGTGGCGATCCAGGAACTACCCGGTACACACACACACACCACACACACACACACACACACACACACACACACACAGTCCTGAGGACATGACCACGGTTTGAACTGCTGACTGTTTTCATAACCCTGAAAAACTCCTAAACAAATGCATCTGGAGCTTCATTTGGCCCCTGACTGAACCCTTCACCCTCCTCTGAACCTCCATTAAAGTCTCTATCAGCTATCAGTCACACATTTTCCTTTTATAAACCTAAACATGGATCCATCAGCCCCTGCCTGAACCTTTGGGCAGCAGCGTCTAACCTTCCCTTGAACCCCAGAAAGCTTCTGCTGAGCTCCTCCTCGCTGATAAAACGCCTCTTTTTCTGCCTGTTGGGTCATTAATTTAGGACTTTCTTGATTGATAGAGAGAAACTTCACTACTGTTGCCAGATTTCTGAAATTCCGCCCTCAGGTCTCCCTCCCTCTGCTCAGCCTGAGTAAATAAGAGCTGTGTGTGCATTTTGGTTTCAGTACATCCAGAATATTTCACACATGCATGTCAATGACCTTGTTACATCTGGGTTAGGAGAGACGAGGGAACAGTCAGCAGATAAAAACATGTTTTTTAAAGAAATCTGTACATTTTAGCCCTCAAAAGCAACAAAGTGCTGATGTCTGAATTTATACAGAGGAAAAATGTCCTGAAATCTCAAAAGTCACAGAATAAGTCTTCATTTCACTTCATAAATCAAAGTGGAACAATGTGTCTTTTTCAGGCGGAGGACCATTTGCCCCTTTAACAAATTTGTTAGCTCATTTCCCCCGAAATAAAAACATTTTAATAAATATAACCTGAAATGAAAATATTAATCTGTTAGCTCATTGTTTTTTGTTCCTCCTAATGTGAAAGGTGGCGCTGTCTTGTAAATGTGACTGATCACAATAAAACCACGAACAAGTCGACTCAGGGCGTTTTCAGTTATTTACAGACTCTGAAAATACATAGAAATGAAAAACATTCTTCACTACAAGTGTTGCGTGCACTAATAATGTTTTAGGGCTATTTGTAGTCTAGAATATGAGTTGCCTTGGCAAAACCAAACATTTTCTTTCATTTGCAATGTAATTTTATTTTAGGTGTCAAGATGCAGTTAGTCAGCGTGGGGCGCAGCGCTGCTCACCGCCTCGTCAGTCATATCACATTCAGCTCCGCTGTAACCTGCATGCTATTTATCTCAATAATGTTCAAAAACAAGAGTTCTGCAACTCACCCTGAGAAACTTTCAGCCAATATCTCTAGATTTTCTTTCTCAGTTTTATTCATTTATCCAATATTATTAGCACAACACTTTGTTAAGCTAACTGCAGCTTTGCATTTGAGCTCACATCACAGCAAATAAACAGCTGTTTACATGCAGTACATGGCGGACCAGTGGGGGCGCCTACGGACCACCGCTGGTCTGGCGACCACAGTTTGAGAAAGACTGATCTAGAAGGTGAAGAATAATTAAAGGTGGGAAGGATTTCTGCAGATGATGTCAACAGGGCATCTGAATCAGTATTTAGTCATTAAGATTAGAAAAGACCATGAACCAGAAGGTAGTTGCAGTAAAGCTGAAGAGCTAATCATAAACAACAGCTAAGCTAATGCTAAAGCGCTATATTAACACTGTATTTAATGGAAGCTAAAGCTAAAGCGCTAACTTCAGTTCAAACAGACTACAATCGTCAAGCACCAATTTCATTCAGTGTTTCTAACATGTAAAGTTGACTTGACTTCACAGTTATGCAATCCTTTGTGTTGCTTTATTAAATAAAACTCTAATAATAATAATCATAATCCATAATTTTGGCAAGAAAAACATGAAACCTAGATTTTTCGTCTTAAGAACCAAACCGTCAGAATGAGCCGCTAATGTTTGAGCTACGATGGGAACTTCCAGCTGCTGCTGAAAAATGTAAATATTTCAGCCTGATTGAACCTCGCTGAACTCTCAGAGCCCGTTTGACCACCAGCCGACCCGTCTCAGTTTATCTCTGAACATTAACAAGGCGGGTTGGGGAACCCAAGACGGCTCAGTCTGCAGCTCGGTTCAGAGCGCGGTGAACAACGCGCTGCGTGCCGTTCTCAGGCTGCAGGAGGCACCCGGAGGGGAGGCGGCGTCCAATACGAGTTCCTCCGATCCGAAGATCCACCACGGTCCAGATACGGAGAACACAGAATAAAACAAATGATTTAAAACCAGGAAGATGGAGACATAACACCAGTTTTAAAGTCCCTCCACTGGCTCCCTGTAGCTCAGAGGATAGACTTCAAAATACTGTTGTTAGTTTATAAATCACTGAACGGTTTAACACCACAATACCTTAAAGATCTGCTATTGCCATACCAACCGTCTAGACCCCTCAGATCTTCTGGTTCTGGTTCTGCTCTGCATCCCCAGAACCAGAACCAAACGAGGAGAAGCAGCATTCAGTTTCTATGCACCACTAATCTGGAACAAACTTCCAGAAAACTACAAAACAGCTGAAACACTGAGAGCCTTTAAATCTCAACTTAAAACCATCCTGTTTAGAGTTTCTTATGGCTAAATTACGGGTTTTGATGTCTTTTTTTAATGTTTGTACCTTTACTTCTCATCTATTTATTCACTTTTTTTTATTTCTCTTTCACACTGTTTATGTAAAGCCCACCCCCCACCCCCCTCCCGGAAAACGTCCAAGTTAGACAATATGCTTTAACTAAAACTCTGAGCTGTTAAATGGCGTTTTAACTAAAACTCTGAGGAGTGAGAATCCTTGTTAAATGGCGTTTTAACTAAAACTCTGAGGTGTGAGAATCCTTGTTAAATGGCGTTTTAACCAAAACTCTGAGGAGTGAGAATCCTTGTTAAATGGCGTTTTAACTAAAACTCTGAGGTGTGAGAATCGTTGTTAAATGGTGTTTTAACTAAAACTCTGAGGAGTGCGAATCCTTGTTAAATGGCGTTTTAACTAAAACTCTGAGGTGTGAGAATCCTTGTTAAATAGTGTTTTAACTAAAACTCTGAGGTGTGAGAATCCTTGTTAAATGGCGTTTTAACTACAACTCTAAGGTGTGAGAATCCTTGTTAAATGGCGTTTTAACTAAAACTCTGAGGAGTGAGAATCCTTGTTAAATGGCGTTTTAACTAAAACTCTGAGGAGTGAGAATCCTTGTTAAATGGTGTTTTACCTAAAACTCTGAGGTGTGAGAATCCTTGTTAAATGGTGTTTTACCTAAAACTCTGAGGTGTGAGAATCCTTGTTAAATGGTGTTTTACCTAAAACTCTGAGGTTTGAGATGTTTAACTGAAGTCCTACAAGGGGTTTTAATGTTTTTTTTTTAATCTTTTTCAATCTTATTTTTCTTTTTAAAAATTCTGACTTTCTGTTTATTCACTGTCACATGCTGTTTTTATTTTAATTATGTAAGGCACTTTGAAATGCCTTGCTGCTAAACTGTGCTATACAAATAAAATTTGAGGATTGATTAAAATGGACAAAGAAAAACCTAAAGAATTTAAATGGGTTTTATTAAAAAATTTTAAATAACCACAAAATAATACAAAAAATATACAGTATAAATACATAAAAAATATGAAGAAATAGTCCAATTATAACCTTTGCTGCCTCAGTGATGTTGGTAAGTCGCGTTTCAGGTGCAGACGGAGGGGCCGTCAGAGTCACCGGCGCCAGAGGTTTGGCCCCCTCCCCTGACTACAAGGTAAATCAGCAGCGCCACCAGCAGAGGGCGCCACCAGGGGGAGAAGGGCCTCCACAGGGAAAGGGTTAACGGTGATGTCGTTGCTGGCGTCCAGGTGTGTGCCACCTACATGGACGGGTTCAGAGCGACGGCGGTGTGTCCGGTGGGAGGGCCCAGAGCGGCCGAGAAGGCCCGGCGGACCGCAGACGGCATCATCAAACGGTGCGAGGAGCAGAACCGACCCGGCTGGGACGATCCCTCTCACTTTATTAATGTGTTTTCAGTCTGTTGAGCTCATAGCTCATCGGTTTGTTTTGTTGGTTCAGGACCAGGAGGATGTTTCAGCAGTTGGGACTGGAGGATTTTAGCTCGGTCAACATTCAGGTTCTGGGAGCTGAAGACACTTACGGCCCAAACGCTCGCAGAAAAGTAAGAACCACTAAACCAGAGGTTCCCAAACTGTGGGGCACGCCCCCTACAGGGGGCACCGTGCCATGGACCTTACCCTGGCCGGACCATTTCATTGGCTAATGTCCATTTTACGTCACAGCGCAGCGATCAGTGGGTCACCGTCTCACAAACTCAAGCTAATGTACATTGATGACTACCAGATCGTCAGGACTCTAAAACAATGGTTCTCCACCGTCAGTGGGGAATCTGCACAGGTGATGTCAGGTATCCTGATCGTGTTTGCAGAACTAAAATTCACAGATTTCCAAAATCTGAAACGGAAAGCCTTGATTGGATTTAACTTTTTCACGACCGCGTTTGCAGCTCAACCGTCATAGGATCAATAAGAACAAAGGATTGTCTGCTGGTGTAAGTATTGTTGCTTTGCTTTCTTTGTGTTTAGTGAATGAAAAAAATAAAGTCAATAATAAACGCATCCATTATGAAAACCTTTTAGCCACGTACAGCATAATGGCAGTACTGATACAACTTCTACACCTTGAATCCTGTCTGTTACAGCCTTACGTTAGCTGAACAGATCGAAATGCAATGTGTACCGTATCTGACATACATTAAAGATTTTATTTCACCTGAAAAGGCTTTTTACTAAACTGCAATCGTGTTAGCCACGCTAATCGTGTTAGCCACGCTAACAGTGTTGGCCACCGAGCACCGAGTGCTAATGTGCTGCTCTGCACTGTCCTATCAGAGCAGACCGAGGCACATTCAACATTTGCAAACAACAAAACTCACTCATTTCAAAATCACCCTCTAAACCATGAATGTCCGACTTACCCAGCCTTGCAAGAACAATAGGCGTCAGTGATCTTGTCTATATTTATGCTGAGGATTTGCTGTGTTCCTCATCGACCTGTAGCATTTAGCTGTGATGCGCACAATGTTGGAGGCATCGTGGCTCAAACACCTTGTTGTCGTCCAAAAATGATGACATGAACTTGTTGGTTCCCCTGTCCATGTCGTGGCTGATATTTTTTGAAAATCCGGCAGAAATGCAACACTAATCGATTCAGAAATACTCTGTTGAGAGTCAGTCGACACCATGTTAACTAGGTGCGTTAAAGATTTGCTCGTGAGACATGTAGTCCGTGGGACTGTGGAGGGGCGTTTCTGGGCGGAGCTTGGTAAGGTCCATTGCAGGGGGCGTGGGAAGCTGTCTGGATGAAAAAAAAAAACCCTGAATGCTGTATGCTCTGGGTTTTTACCTGAGAATGGCCAACTCTCTGTTATCCCTCTGTCAGTCTGATGCAGTAGGGCTTCCTCACTCCCCATATCTGTGTCCTCTGTCACTTTTATCAGCAGTTAAAACTGTTTAATCCGTTGTTAACATGTGGTAACCTGTTTTTCCGAGCCGCCTTTAAACGCAACATGAGCTACGACACTAGCGCTGGGTTTAGACCTGAAGAAGACCTGCTGCTAACTCAGGTTTGTGTTAGAATCATGGCAGCAAAACACAAAGAACTTTTTACAGTTTTCCCCCAAAACTAACCGACTGAGTTGAGTGAAGCTGTTGGATGCAGGTAAAGTAGCTAAAAGACGACTAGCTAATATCAATACATCACCTTAAGCTGAACATGTAGCCTAGGCAACTGATGTTGTCTATGTTCAGCTACATACATTCATTTTGCTCCCAAAGAGAGTCGATTCCTCATTCCCCCCTCCCCCACATAAGTCGTTCAACTAGACAGCCATTAGTAATCCATAGGGGGACCCAGAAAATGTTTGGAAACCACTGCACTAAACAGAACCTGATGTTCTGCAGGTTCTGGTCCACTAACGGCTGGTGTGGGGTTGGATTAGACCTAATTTACATTTATATCATTTTTCTTTTTCTATCAAAAACTGGACGATAAAAGTTTTCAGTCTGGTTCTTTGGTCTCAACCAGCTTTTATTTTGAAGGATAACGTTGTTTCCAGAAACTTCATAATTAAGTTTATTTACTGTTTCTGATGCTTTGTTTAATATTTCAGATGTATTAAATATCTTCAGTTCATCAGAATTTAAAGTTTATTCTTCTTTAAGAATACGTTTCTGCACCATTATGTGATTACTATATTATCCTTTATCGTCTCTTTTACTGATTTAAAGCTGAATCTGCTGCTCTGCTGCGTCTCGCTGTTGGACCAACTGGGTCAGGGTCAGAGCTAAGCCTGTTTCAAGCCTCTGAACTCCCTCTGTGTGTCTCTTGTTCTCCATTCGCCACAGATGCTGCTGTGAGCCTCGGCCTCCTGTAGAGGGACGGAGCGGAGCCGCCGCCGTTAAACCTGACTCTGCTCTCTGTTTGTGTCCAGGACTCCAGGGAGGCCGTGGTCTGGATGGCCGTCCACCACAAGCAGAAGAAAGCTCTGGAGGTCTTCTCCAGGGAGGTGGCTCCTGCAGGAACAGGCATGGGTAGGACAACCACTCCGAGCGCAGATAAACACCAGATATTACAGAGTATTTTGGTCTGGTTTCTGGTGCAAATGTCTCATTTTAATAATCTAGTGAAGAAAACACCAGATTATTTCATTTTTAACTTTGGGGAACATGTCTCTTTATAAGTCCAACAATCTGACAGAGGATCTAGTTTTTATGTATATCAATATTAAGGAATTATTGACTTAAACTCCTATATCTCGCAGAAAAGCAACTTGTGAGTTAGTTTTTTTCTTAAAGGGACATAGAGCCATTTTGTCAACTTCAGTTGTTATGAAAATGCCTTTAAAGAAATTTAACTTTGTAATTTAATGCCTTGTAATTGAGCCTCTGTCTCTTTAAAAACTCCTGTTCTGTCTGAAGCTCAGCCTTTATTTCAACTTTAACGATGTTTTTATCACTGAAGTCGCTCCCGTAATGAGCTCAGCAGCTCCAGCAGGTGTTTGCTAATTGCTGCTGCTAGTCTGAAGGAGCAGAGTGTGAGAGTTAACGGAGGAGGAGCTTCGTCCTGAAGGCGGGGCTACGTCCACCCAGGTGTTTCGGACAGTTGAATGGTTGCAATGGAGATTAGAGAATTTGATGAGGGAATAACATCACAACATGATGCCAACCTGAAAAAAGTCAATTTTACCTGGTACTGCCCCTTTAGTTCAAGTGTCCTAAGACATTTGCAGTAGAAACTGGACCATAGACATGGTAAAGTTTAGTGTTTCTGCAGCGTGAAACCCTGATGTAACTGATTATGTAAGGAACAGACTCATTTCCCTCCAAGCAGATCAGATGGTAACCAGCAACTTTAAGCACAACCTATAGTTTGTGTTTCCTGCCGATGAAGTAACGTAAAACCGAATCACATGTCTCCGTCGGTCCGTCCCGTTGTCACGACGACCCTCCGGCGCCATGTGGTGGCTCTAAGGATCCTTTCTCTGATAAATTCTTTAATTAATCCGGTAAAATCTGATAAAAAAGTCCCGTAAAGTTCAGACGTGAGTCGATGTTTGCGTCTTTTCTGTGACGGCTGCATTTTCCCCCCTGATGTTTCCTCAGCAGTGAAGCACAACGTCTAGTCCAACTCTTCCTCTGGAGTAAAGTTTAGGTGATGGATTGTGTTTTAATCTGTCTCCTTAAACTGAGACTCATCTAACTCGGACGTCCAGTTTGATAAGTTTTTTATATTTTGGCTGCCATCATGATGAAAAGTCCTAAATAAAGAATCAACATCAGAAACCATCATGTTGGCTTCAGGAAGACGAGTTAAATGACATGTTGCCTCTCTGTTCTGTATCTTAAATGAATCTTTTATTGCAGCAGCATCATATCACACTGAGAAAAGCTCCAACTTAAATTGAGGTGGAGGACCTTAGTGAAGTCGCCCCCACAACCTTCTTCAAATCAGACAAAATTGGTGTCAAACGTTTGTGCAGCAAACATTTTCGTTTGTGCTGCTTTGGCTTTGAAGATATTAATGAAAGTGTAAAGGTCAAAAGGTCAACCAGCCCCCTCAGCTTTTATGAAATCAAACAAAATTGGTGTCAAATGTTAGTGCTAAGTTTGTGCAGCAAACATTTTTGTGTGTGCAGCTGTCATTTTAAAGAGATAAAGAAAGTTTGATTTCATAAAAGCTTGGGGGGCTGGTTGACCTTTTGACCTTTACATTTTCATTAATATCTTCAAAGCCAAAGCAGCACAAACAAAAATGTTTGCTGCACAAACGTAGCCGAGTTGATTGACACTAATTTTGTCTGATTTGAAGAAGGTGGGGGGGTTGGTTGACCTTGGATGACCTCTAGAAACATTTCTTTATATCTTTAAAATGAACGTGGCACAGACGAAGATTTTTGCTGCACAAACGTAGCACTAAAGTTTGACACCAATTTTGTTTGATTTCCTTAAAGGTGGGGTGGGGGGGGGCTGTTGACCTTTTGACCTTTACACTTTCATTAATATCTTCAAAGCCAAAGCAGCACAAACAAAAATATTTGCTGCACAAACGTAGCACAAATGTTTGACATCGATTTTGTTTGATTTGAAGAAGGTGGGTGGGTGGGAGGTGGGGGGGCTGGTTGACCTTGGATGACCTCTAGACACATTTTTTTTTATATCTTTAAAATGATAGCGGCACACACAAAAAATTTTGCTGCACAAACATAGCACTAACATTGGACACCAATTTTGTTTGATTTCATAAAAGTGTGTGTGTGTGTGTGGGGGGGGGGCTGTTGACCTTTTGACCTTTACACTTTCATTAATATCTTCAAAGCCAAAGCAGCACAAACAAAAATATTTGCTGCACAAACGTAGCACAAATGTTTGACATCAATTTTGTTTGATTTGAAGAAGGTGGGTGGGTGGGAGGTGGGGGGGCTGGTTGACCTTGGATGACCTCTAGACACATTTTTTTTTATATCTTTAAAATGATAGCGGCACACACAAAAAATTTTGCTGCACAAACATAGCACTAACATTGGACACCAATTTTGTTTGATTTCATAAAAGTGTGTGTGTGTGTGTGTGGGGGGGCTGTTGACCTTTTGACCTTTACACTTTCATTAATATCGTTAAAGCCAAAGCAGCACAAACGTAGCACAAATGTTTGACACCAATTTTGTCTGATTTGAAGAAGGTGGGGGGGGGGATGGTTGACCTTGGTTGACCTCTAGAAACATTTCTTTATATCTTTAAAATGAACGCGGCACAAACGAAAATTTTTGCTGCACAAACGTAGCACAAATGTTTGACACCAATTTTATCTGATTTGAAGATCAAAATGGGAAAGACAGGCTGACCTGCAGTACCTGGCGTTACCAGCAGAGGCGCCTCTAACCGTAGCGTCTGTTATGTAAACATGACAAATACTTCTGAAGTGTGACTTACACAATGTTCCTCTGCCAGTCAGACTGATTATATAACCATGTTTATGAAGCAGAGCGCTCAGTGTTTGCATTTATTTATAAAACAGATAAAGTGGCCAATAGGAAGGCTCCTCAGCTTCCTGATCGTCAATCTGCAGCAGAGTGAAAAAATCACAATGTGAACCAAAGTTCACTCAGACGTTTCTGGATGTTTCTGAGCAGTCGGTGAAGTCACGCCGCCGTTAATTAAACGTCTTTGGTGTTTGGAGGCCAGTAAACAGACGGAGGTTTACTGAACTGGGCCTTCCTCGGCTGGCTGCAGATACCAGAGGTTACGACCTCCTGAGCCGCGTTCGGGTCGGACCTTTTCAACTCGACCTGCCTGACTCCGGCCGGTCCCGACTCTCATCTGATGACCTGAAATCTTGTTTTCTCTGCAGCTCCTGGACTCACCGGCATCGTGGGCGGACGACCCAGAGTGTGAGTTATTCTCTGTTTCACATTAAAACCTGAGCGAATCGACGTGTTTAAGTCCATTTACACTTGCAGGTCTCCAGTCCTGAAACCGTTTTTCTTCCTGCATCCCAAATCCCAGATAAAGGTCAGTTTATCTCTGTTCCTGAGTTTATGGGAACACCAACACAACATGTCTCAGGTTAACTCTCCAGGTTTAATGAAGCTCCAACACTCGACAGGTCGACATCCATGTTGCTGGAGAACTGGTAGAGTCACTTACCGAACCGGACTCACCTGCGCAGGTGCAGGATGAAGCTCCTCCCACCTCTCATCAGGACGTGCCTGATGCAGGTGAGCAAACGTTTCATTTTCATTCTCAGTAACTCCTGATTGGACCTGATGTTCTGCATGTGTCAGATTCGTCCCTGCAGCAGCGCTGCATTTATTTGGTTGAATCATCAGCTTGTCCAAGTTCAGGGAAGCTCATAGTGACCAGAACCTCTGGTTCTGATTGGTTTATCAGTATGTAGGAAGTTACTGAGGCAGAAAACTAACAAAAACTCCTGTTAGTTTATTTTATCAACAATATCCTGGTCATTTTTTCTTGTGGATTCTGGAAAAGAGTCTTTTTTTTCCTCTTTCAAGGAAGAGCCTTTAAAAAGAGGCCGACATTTTTAATGATGTCCAGAGGCATTAAGATTCAATGCAGCTGCTGATGTTTTCACACTGCATAAGGATCATACTGTCATGTAAAGTAGTCCAGGATGTCTGAGTAAGACCTTCATTACATATTGGGGATGTCTTTGTAAGGACTTGGTAATCGCAACATCAGGTCTTTGTAATGTTGAGGTCATGACCTTTGGTCATTACCATCAAAGGGTCAGGGGGTCTTGGTAATGTCCAGATAAGATCTAGACAAGGTCCTTACCAGGTTTTTTAATGTCTGTTTAGTTCTTGGTAAGATTGTGGTAAAGTCTCTGTGACGTTTTTGTAAAGTTTCTGAGGTTTTTGTAAAGTCTCTGTGACATTTTTGTAAAGTCTCTGACGTTTTTGTAAAGTCTCTGTGACGTTTTTGTAAAGTCTCTGTGAGGTTTTTGTAAAGTCTGTGAGGTTTTTGTAAAGTCTCTGACGTTTTTGTAAAGTCTCTGTGACGTTTTTGTAAAGTCTCTGTGAGGTTTTTGTAAAGTCTGTGAGGTTTTTGTAAAGTCTCTGAGGTTTTTGTAAAGTCTCTGTGAGGTTTTTGTAAAGTGTCTGTGACGTTTTTGTAAAGTCTCTGTGAGGTTTTTGTAAAGTCTCTGAGGTTTTTGTAAAGTGTCTGACGTTTTTGTAAGTCTGTGAAGTTTTTGTGAAGTCTCTGTGACGTTTTTGTAAAGTCTCTGTGACATTTTTGTAAGGTGTCTGTGACATTTTTGTAAGGTGTCTGTGACGTTTTTGTAAGGTGTCTGTGACATTTTTGTAAAGTCTCTGAGGTTTTTGTAAAGTGTCTGTGACGTTTTTGTAAAGTCTCTGTAACATCTCAGTCATGACTTTGTCCTGGCTTTTGGACACATTAGCATGACAAAGCAATAGACCTTATTTTAGTTTTATCATTAGCATTATTATTATCTTTATTATCATGAATTGTTTGGTAAAGTCTTTCATGTTTACCCAGATTGTTTTATATGGATGATGAAGATAAACTACAGTATTTATTTAAGTATCAAATGTTTCAGTTGGTGATTGTTATGTAAAACTATTGTGAGTTATTAGTTTAACTTCAACATGAGGATTAGTGTCAATATTGATAAAAGTAGTCGTTGAATAGGCAGTTTATTTATTTTACTTCCATCTAACTTTAAAATCCCCGGAGAGATGATGAAATAAATAAAAAATGTAATCAGTATTTAACCAGGATGTCAGACTCGAGCTGTTCAGAGACATCCAGGTTTCTCTTTGTGTGTTTTTACCTCTGGGAACAGAACAAGTGTTGCTGGTTCTGACCCATTCGCTCTTTTCAGTGGCGGTTTTGTTCTGCAGATTCCCAGCAGAACTTCAGACCAATATGACCACAGTCATATTGGTGTTTATATTTTTATGCATGCATTCGTTTGCAGATATGCTTGACTTGGAAGTGAATATAAGTGCCTTCCATTAAACATGAAGTAGCTCCTGTTACAGTGATTTTAAAGGACAAACATGCTACTGGAAATGATTACAGGTTTCTTGTGTCTTAATTGATTACAGATGTCTTTGTGCTCTGATTGCTTTTTCACCCATTTCATAGATTCTTGACATTCTTAGCAAGTTTTTACGAGCTTTCATGGTTTGTTGAGAGCCTTCAACTTGAGCTGAATGGGTTGCATTAGGACAGAGCAGGAAACAAACAGCTAACAGGCTGGATGTGTGTTTGCCTCTGTTTTACCACAAGTTTCTGGGCCAAACACGCAGGTCTTTCTGGTTCCTTTCAGACCTGCCCAGTGGACCACACACCTACCGGTTGGAGGACCTGGCATACACACGCAGCGGCGACAAAGGAGACTCGGCAAACATCGGTGAGAACCTGTAAACCTCAGCGCTGCATTTTAATGGAGCCAAAGACCCAGAAACAGAAAGCTGAGAACTCCTCAGCTTCAACGAGCCACATGGAGGGAAGGGGAGGCCACAGCTCATTAAGTGTTAGTTAAATTTGATATTTTATGTCCATTCATGTTCTGATCTTTATTACTATAACACAATAAAAGAAATATATCAGTCCATAGCAGCTTAAACCAGGCTGTGCTGCCAGTATGAAGTATCAGGCTGTCCCACTCTGCATCAGTATGCCAGCGTTTATCAGACTACTGATAAACACGTGACGTCAAGCTCGTCAAAGCTCCGCCCACTCCGCCATGATGGACAACAACCAATCCTGCCTAAGATCACTTTATTTAGTTGATTTCACTTCAAAATGGACCTTACCACAGGGGCTGCGTTTCATTGGCTAATGCCCATTTCACGTCACAGCGCAGCTACCACGTGCTTGACCGTCTCACAAACACAAGCTACTGTAGTAAACTCATGCTAATGTACATTGTGGACTAGCAGACCGGCAGAAAGTTTTTGGGTCAGGACTCTAAAACAATGGTTCTCCACCGTCAGTGGGGAATCTGTCCAGGTGATGTCAGGTATCCTGATCATGTTTGTGGAACTAAAATTCACAGATTTCCAAAATCTGAAACGGAAAGCCTTGCTTGGATCAAAGCTTGTTCACCACGCATTTGCAGCTCAACCATCATAGGATCAATAAGAACAAAGGATTGTCTGCTGGTGTAAGTATTATTGCTTTGCTTTCTTTGTGTTTAGTGAATAAAAAATGAAAGTCAATAATAAATACATCCATTATAAAAATCTTTTAGCCAAGTACAGCATAATGGCAGCACCGATACAACTTCTACACCTTGAATCCTGTCTGTTACAGCCTTACGTTAGCTGAACAGATCAATATGCAATGTGTACCGTATCTGACATACATTAAAGATTTCACCTGAAAAGGATTTTTACTAAACTGTAATTCTGTTAGCCACGCTAATCGTGTTAGCCACGCTAATCATGTTAGCCACTGAGTACCGTGTATCAGTCCTAGGCACATTCGACCCCTCTAAACCATGAATGCCCGACTTACCCAGCCTTGCAAGAACAATAGGCGTCAGTGATCTTGTCCACAGCTATATTTATGCTGAGGGTCTGAGGATCTGCTGTGTTCCTCATCGACCGCTAGCATTTAGCTGTGACACAATGTTGGAGGCATCGTGGCTCAAACACCTTGATGTCGTCCAAAAAAGATGACATGAACCTGTTGGTTCCCCTGTTTATTGTCGTGGCTGATATTTTGTGAAAATCCGGCAGAAATGCTAAACTAATCGACTCAGAAATACTCTGGAGAGAGTCAGTGGAAATGAAAGACGCCATGTTTAGATATAGAAACTAAGCACTGTGAGGCTTTGTTTGTGAGACATGGAGCCACATGGGATTTTAGAGGGGCGTTTCTGGGCGGAGCTTGGTAAGGTCCATGGTCATTCAGTGGCACAAACAGACAGCAAACATTTTTTACAAGGTAAGAAGATTAACGTTCATATAACGGCTATAAAGAAGTATGATAACAAAGATATCAAATGTTACATTATGGAGAAGGTACGCGTCTAACCGTTGGTAACCATGGAGACAATGGTGCGCCGTCATGTAGCCTTGCATCCCGTCTTTTGTCAGTTTTTAATGCTGCTCTGCTGTAAGAGGAACCGCTGTTTATGACATATTAATATAAATCACCATGTGACACGTCAGGAGGGAAAGCTAAAGCTAGCTGTTTCAACCTTTAGTAACCAGGTGAGTTACCTTCACAGATAAATTAGCTCGACTGGAACAAGTAAAAGCCATTAATAAACTGACAAAAGCAACTTAGGAAAACAGTTTCAGTCTCTGTTCAACACTCTCGAGTGATTCAGTAGTTGTAAAGGTTTAATGTCAGTTTGTTCCAGTTTGTGCTAGTTAAACCCATCAATCCCAGTCTGTCTCAGTCTATACCAGCCTGTAACCAGTTTACAACAAAACATCATACCAGTTTATACTGGCTGGATATTCTATTCTATTCCAGGTTTTACTATTGTTTTGTTGTCTGACCCGAAGCATACATCTCTCCAAATGGTCGGGTGGATGATATAAAGTGGGTGTAGAAGTGAGGATGCTGTTCCACTTAATTCAGTATAAAACCTGAATCCTCTCATGTCTCTGTAGGAGTGATCGCTCGCCATCCTCTCTACTTCCCTTACCTGAAGAAACACCTGACTTCTTCTGTGGTGGAGGACTACTTCTCTCACCTGATCGAGCCTGGAGTGCAGAACGCCGTCACACGGTGAGTACAGAGCGTCGTAGCGTGACTTTAAGCACCAAGTTGACTCGGCATAGACCATAAAACACTTCAACTCTCCAGGTTCTTTGTCCCTAAGTGAAGTGAGGGCTGGACATTTAAACAAACCGGTTCCTGGAACAGAACAAACACAGGCGGGGTTGGGTCGGTAGTACAATTTTATATCTGTGACAAAATGTGAAAAGCGATTTAATGCCACTAATGACACACCGGACCGTCCTGGAGACAGAACCACCAAGAAGCAGCAGAACCACCAAAGTGATCCTCCTTCCACTGGCAGATTATTTCACTTATAATCTTCCCATGTTTTAAAAGTCGTACGTTTTCATCAGTATTGAGCAGTTATTGATTTAAAACTAGCCGGCATATCGTGCTGAAAAGTTAGTTTCAAGTTTTGCCTTGTGTGAAGTGAACTAAGACATTTGCAAGAGAAAGTATTTGGTAAGGATTGTATTTTTCTCATGTTTGTCTAAGTTTTTGTATCAGATTAATAATCAGAGAGTCAGATGTCGATCGATGGTTTTTATCAGCGGCTCTTTGTTTCTGTCTCTCTGTGTTAGTTGGATGAACAGCATGTTGTTGTTCTTTTAACGTTACATTCACATAAAATGAGAACCAGATTCTAACTTTCTGGTGTTTGAGCTTTCAGAGTAAATGAGCCTCAGAACACGGTGTGGTTCTGATTAGCCCAATAAAGACTTTCAGGCTGTAAATCCGACTGACCAGCGCCTCCTTTCACACCTCTAGCCGCCCCCCCACCGCCACAGACGCTTCGTTAGCGCGCCTGCTGCTCGTTAGCGCTGCAGGCGGCCTCACCTTTAAACGCTTACAGACACACATCGCCCTGTTTCTGGGGGTTGCAGAGACACACATGTTACACTGTAGTGGTGATTCAGCCGTTCATTCATCACACATGAACTTCTGGTAAGTCCCGCAGCAGGTCCAAGAAAAACACGCCCAGGCATGAGCACATGAGCCGGGCTCTGGGTTCTCACTGGTTGGGGGTTTGTGGTTCCAGATACACTCTGCCGGGGATCCACGGCCTCAACTTTGTCCTGGCGAGTTCCCTGGGAGGGGGAGGGGTGGCCTCGCTCCGCAGCGACCCCCAGGTGACACACACACACACTCTGTCAGAGCTTCTTTCTCTGCTCACCTCCAAAGGTGACCCCGGTATCAAACCCTTACCTGAAGTTTCCTCTCTAAACCTGCAGACACACGGCAGCTTTCTGCTTGTCCAGCTGTTTCCTGACCTGTTTCCGTTTCCTGTCCTTGTTTTCACCACCTGTCCTCTCGCATCAAAGGTTAAACGTGTCCAGACACCTGAATATCCACTCAGCAGTGGATCCATTTGCACTGTGGCTTTTCTACTGAACATTTAAAATCTTATTAGTGACCTTAAAGGTGCTTCTTTAGGACAGGTCTATGGTCTACACATAACATCATTCTTAGAGGATGAGATTTTAGTCAACTCCGTTTAGAATGAGCTGTTTTTAGGGCCTCTGTCACCTTAAATCCAAATAAGTTTCTGCTGGCCACGCCCCTCCAACTCAAAGTTTACAGTCGCACGTAAAAATGGAGGCAAACAGTTTTGCAGTTATACAACCACACATCTTTGAAAAGCATAAGTAGAGCCTCCTGCACAACCAATAAGAATGCAGCAAGTGGTGTCTAGATGCTAAGCCAACAACAAAACACTTGTCTTTTCCAGCAGCCATTGTAACCAGCTGACCAAACATACTGGATCTCACCTTGGGTTGGGCTGGGCTTCTGGTGTTGCTAGGTAACAGGGCAGTGCTTTTGGATTTGTGACGTCTTTGAAAGAGTCCATTTTTCAAACACCAAAAGAGTTTTTGTCAGAAACTGGTTGGGTGATTATTTTAAACGCTTGCTTTGTTTTTAGAAGAAGTAAAAACCCAAATGGTACAAAAATCCAGCAAAGATATTTAATTTAACCTCAAATTTCAGCGTCCTGAAACTTGGTTCTCTCTAACGGAGCAAGGAAAGTTATTTTATCAATTAATAACTTCGACATAAATGCAGGAACAAGACTGAGGATTTACTATGTTCCATTAAATTTAGTTTCAAACTTTTAATTGTTGGTTTTCAGTTCATGGAAAATGACTCTGAGACACAGAATAATAATAATCGAGTTTTATCACCTTTAAAAGCTTTGAAGCCTTGTCTGTTTGGTGTTTTTTTTACCTTGAGTTCTTCCAACAAAATCGAATTCAGAAACTCTTTATTGATCCCAAAGGCAAATTATTGACTTTACCTCCCTTAACTAGCATGTTGAGACACAATCTCCATTTACATTTTATGAGCTACATTTATTGTTTTACAGCAAAATGTTCAACCCAAAGTGAAACTTTGACTTAAACACTCATTTAGTTTTATTTAAGCAGCTTCGGTTTTATGTCTCGGACATCAAAATGTTTCTGCAGGACTCGGCGTTCCCAGTCTGATCGCCCTGGTAGAGTTTAAACCCAGTGACTGCTGGTTCTGCTCTTACAGATTTATCACATTAATTCCTATTTTAACAGAAGAAAGTTGATTTTGAGACAGTAGTAGCTGCATTGAAACATGAAATGTTCTGCATCTGGTGGCTGTTTCTGTTTTAGTCTCATGTGGAAGGAAAAACGTGACAACAGTTTATTAACAGCTTTATGTCCAATTCAACTCAGATGCTGACAAACACTCAGCGTTCTTGGATGTTGTTTCACTTTGCTGAATGCCACAGTAATAAGAAAAGGATGTTGTTTTCCTTTTGTTTGTGCATTCAATGTCAGAAGTTGACATGGACTTTGATGACTCCGCCTTTAAACAATTAGTGGAACCCAGATGAGGATGTTGGGGCTTAGCAGCTCCTTTTGAGTTAAATAAGGTCAAACCTGTGGAGATTTGGTAAGACATTACGGGAAAATCAGCAGAGATATCAGAAAAGAGAGTTCTGGATTCCTCTGTGTTCATATAAGTATTTTGAGAAGGAACTGTTCAAGTTCTGTGTCAGAGATGAACGGGATCTGGTGTGAAAAACCAGAAACAAATCAAAAGACCCAGGGAGCGACAGTGCTGAAAGGCCACTCAGGGAGGAAGAAGCCACGACTCCCAAAGGAACATAAAATCAGTCAAGCTTATTTGTGTTGCGCGTTTCAGCAACAAGGCAGTTCAAAGTGCTTCACATCATAAAAACAGGAAATTAAAGTCATTAAACTGAGAAACCAGGAACAAACATTACATTTTGTCAAGTCATGATAATCATCAAAACACGTCAGATGTGTTGGTCAATGTTTCGTTCATTACGGATCAAAAGCAACACTAGCAGGCAGGGTTTTAGTGTAGATCAGTGGTTCTTAACCTTTCTTAAGGTACCAAACCCCCCAGTTTCATATGCGCCTTCACCAAACCCTTCTTATTCCTCTTCCCTCCTGCTGACACACAAAATACTTTGCGGTATTCTGATTTAGTAATGTAATTATATAAGTTGTGTTACCATCCCCACACCACTAGAGGCAGTACCAACCCCGAAAAGATGTGACTAAGGAGCAGATTTAGAAGAACACAGAAAGCTACAGAATTTGGTAAAAACTGTGAGTTTTGCTGAAGTAAATAAAGACACAAGTTCAAATCCCTGCTGAGAGTGAAGCTCCTTCAATCAGGGCTCCTCCTCAGCTCTGATTGGCTCAGCAATGTAATGTGATCCTCTGCAGCCAGTGATGACAAACCGGGGCGTCATCACGACTTTACACAAGTGAGTCTTTACCTCAGCAGCAGAGGCTCCGCTGAACCCCTGAGACCGACTCATCGAACCCTGGTTGAGAACCACTGGTCTAGACTGAAAGGAACTCAGTGTTTCAGCTGCTTTATAGTTTTCTGGAGGTTGGTCCAGATTCATGGAAGCTGAAAATCCTGATTACAGGTTGGAAATTAAATCATTTGGAACAAAGATTTCAGTTTTTGGAGACATCCTGCAGTTCGACGAATCTAAAACTGATGTTTCCGTAAAGACCTGGGTGTAACAAGATGAGGTCATACCAAATCTGTCAATGTTTAAATCATCATGTTTCTAAAGCTTTATGACAGTGGAGTTACTGAAGCACTATGGGTAAAATATGAGACAGTGTTTAAAGAACAATGTTTGGAATCTGAAGAGGAACGTGTGACTCTGCAGTCTACATGATTTCTCTGTAACTTTAACTGGTGCAGATTAAAGCTGAAGCTGATTTTTATTGAGATGTAATAAAATGAATGGAAACGTGCCGACACACACGGGTCAGACAGCCAAACACACACACTGAGAAGTGAGACACATCACAGTGTTGGCTGGGTTCCCACGCTGAGAGCCTGTTGTTTGGTCTTCCCAGGGAAAAGCCTACGGACAGATGCTGCTGGACCTGAGGCTGAAGGGACTGCCAGACCTAAAGTCCCTGGTGGACTGAATGGACTGAACGTCCCACTGAGCGACACGAAGGTGGACACAAACATTTTACCTCAACAGGAACACAAATGATCATTTAACCTCGAGGTCGACTGAAAAACAGCCTGGAAGTCACAAAAACTATTGTTTAGAAGATGAAATTTGGCACAGACTCACAGGACTTTGGTCCACAGTGGAAACCAAAAGTCGGGTTGGCTTTGGATGACCGTTGTTCACGTTGGACGGCTCAGTTTCATGGCAAATTATTCCTGAATTTGAAGCAAAGGTAAAGTCAGGCTCTGAAACTTTAAGGCCAAATTCATCTAGTTCAAAATATGTGACTTGCTTTTTGCCTTATTGAAATTAGGGAGTAAACGAAAGCTTTAAAATAAATTAGCTACACTGTCAACAGAGCTGAAGCGTCTGAAATCAAACCCAGCATTCATTTAGATTAATTTATTACCACTGAGCTGCAGTTATTTCCCACCGGAGTGAACATTAAATCTGATCAAAGGCAGCCATTGTTTCTGGTGGAAAAATCAAACTGTCATCAGCGTAAATGATAATTCACTCAGAATCAGCATGGAGGATTCAAATGCTGATTATTACAAACACATTGATCCAGAAGATGCTGATAAATCAGGTGAACCTCTGCAAACTAAAGGTGGCGGAGATAATGGCATGTTTAGCTAATCCTGATTTAAAGGTCCAGATCTCCACATTTATCAAATATTTTTAGTAATAAGTTTTGTTGCGTCAGAGCAGCTGATAAAGATGATCTGTGGAATATTTTAGCCCTCAGCTGGTCGTTATGTGTCGACCTCAACGCCTCGTCCTTCTATGCAACACAATTCAGTGACTTCATCTCCTGTTTCTGCTTTTACTCACAGCTGCCAACCTCTTATGTTTGCATTAGTTATCATCAAACAACTTTAATATTTCAAATGCAAAATGCAGAAACTGTAAAAAGCAAGAAGTCATTGGACAGTAAGTGATGGTGCAGGGTTTCTATCCATACTGTGAAGAAAGCCTGAGGCTCTGCAGGATGTTCTTAAGCTGGAGACTGATTCTTGCTAAAGAACAAAGAAAAACAGAAACAGTTTAACTTTTCTACGCCCTCAGTCTTTGGGTTTAGCTGCCTCGTTAGCCGTGCTTTGCCTCAGGGGAGCTGACCTTTGACCTGAGCACTGGAGAGCTTTGGTTTGGGTTTCCTCGTAAGATGCTCCAGGCAGATATCAGAGGTGGCGCTCTCATCCGACAGGAACGTCGGCGTCTGGTTCACCTCGACCCGACCCGGCTCTGATGTTCAGGAGGAATGCGAGTCTCTCTCTCTCCACCGCCAGACTCGGCTGCGCTCCGTCTCTGTTGTCATAATTGCAACCAGACTGAAGCTGGGAGTCGGGAGTCTCCGCAGTTTAAACTGAATCATCTCCCAAAACGTCTTTCTCCAAAGTTTGCTCTGTTTCCTGGGAGCCTCTTCAGCTACCGTTCTGTTTACCTCTCACCAAAACACTCCAGGAACCAGAAAATGTGAAACATACACACACTTTGTTCTTTTTTTAGAAGGTTAGGTGATTAGCAGAAATGAAACCACATTGAGGAGCCTCCCTGAAACAATAAGTAAACAGCAGCTCAGTAAACAGGCGATCAAAGGCCTCGGCTGACAGCGGAACCATAATAAATGTCGACCCATCAAACTCCTCAGACAGGATTCAGAGCCGGCTGTAAATCAGGACTCAGGGGAAAGTTCAGATCTGTCCGCCTTTGTTTCGGAGCAACAAGACATGCAGAGCTGGGTGTCACAGTAAAGTCTTTAAGTGCTTGTTCTCATAAAACCACAGCCGTCACCACTCTGCATACGAAAGCGCCTCACCACTACAACGAGGTCTGGATTCACATCTGTCCCACGTTTTCCTTCGCAGGAACAACAAGGCGTTCCACGGATCTGCTGATTGGTTATTTGCTCTCCTCGTTTTGTCATAATAAACTTTCCCCAGAGCCGGGATCTGGGTCAGATCTCCAGTAATCCCAAACATCACCGCCGTCAGTCGTCAGCGACACACTTTGACCCCACCCACTGTGTGTGTGTGTGTGTGTGTGTGTGTGTGTGTGTGTGTGTGTGTGTGTGTGTGTGTGTGTGTGTGTGTGTGTGTGTGTGTGTTGTGTGTGTGTGTGTGTGTGTGTGTGTGTGTGTGTCATCCCGTTCTCTCTCAGATCTGAAACACCACAAGGGAATTTCTTCAGAACCAGCCCAAGCTTTTAACTGGAACAATAAATCGCTGTAACTCAGTCATCTCAAAGAGAAACCAGAAAATTATGGAAATTTAAACTTGACAGGTCAAAAGCAGTAAATCCAAGCAAATATTGAAAGAGATCTTTTAAAAATTGGACGTAATTGTATCTCTGTTCTTGAAATGATTCCATATGCCACTGTAAAAATTAAGATGCTTTTTGTAATTTTATGGTTTTGAATAACATTTACATCAGTGTTTCTGACAGGAAAAAAAAAACAAGCTCCAAGAATGGAGCCCTGTGGAACGCCATGAATATGTACCAGAATTAAGAGCTGCAGACAAACACGGAACAAGAGTCGTACTGAAATAATCCACCTTTTATAAACTTATAAACACACATTTTCTTTAGTTATTTATATTTCCTACATCTTATGAATTAGGGTTTCATTTCTGAAAAGAGCAAAACTTTGAATATACAGAAGAACTTTCAATCCAAGTCAGAAATACATTTTGTTTCTCAAAGGGAAATTAAATCCTGTCTTAAGTATCTTCAGACTCATGTCGATGGTGATGCTGTGGGAGAAACTCCAGTAGCAGTCGGTGCGGAAGCGGCTCTGTAGAGGCCTCTGACTGAAGACTTTTGCTGTACAACAGTCAGATAATCGCTAAACTAACTGGCCCCAAATCCAGGCAGCGCTGCTAATCAATCAACCTAATTTGTTTTTCTGATTAGTTGCTCCCAGCTGGAGGAAAAAAACGGCACCTGTTGCCATGGTTACGTATTCGAAAATAAACAGTAAGAGCAAAAAAAAAAAAAAAAAAAAATCCTCCTTAATAACATCGCCCAAACATTATTAACGGCTCAACCAAAACGACGACGAACAAAAGACCAGAAACAGGAGAAGTCAGAGGAAAACAACTTTACATCAAGAGCAACAAATTTATTGATTACAGATTGGAAAGTCTTCCTAAAAACAGTTGAATGAAGGAGGAGAGGTCTGGGTTTTGTCTGTGCCAAACTTCATGACCATGCAGGCAGTTACCGACACATCAGTTACCTGACTCTTATAAAGAAGTGCTATTAATGAAATAAGGTTTTAATATCATTTTACGGTACTGTTGAAAGAGGCTGGTTGTGTAATTGATTGTTATTTCCCACAGTGTTTAGAACGAATGTAATTTCCAGGTTTCAGGGCCGTTGGAGACCTGAGCCCTGTGGAACACCAGAGACGTTTTACTGATTTTACTGAGAAACTGGACGAAACGTTTCCTTTTTTCCACATATGAACTCAACCACTGCCAGGTTTCACATCAGCCGCAGCACTTTACTCAACATGAGGCCTTCAGTAAAACTGTCTAACCTGACAAACGAGTGAGTTTATAATCAGTTTAACCTCATAATTTAACGTCATGTGAACTAACTAAATGTGAAATCTAAGCAGCCTTTAATGAAAATCGGATCCACACTCCTGCCTTTTTTATTTGATCAATGTAGAAAGTAATTTTGTTCACAGCTTTTGATTCTTTAAATGCCTTTAATGCATGATGTATGAAAGTGATTTTGTAGATAAACTGATTAAATTAAAGATGTTATTACCAAAACGAAAGTTTCTTCTTCCTTGTCTTGAAGTGTTTTTTATTTAAATCTGAATATTTAAGTGAATAAATAAGATCCCAGCTGATCGTCTTTCGCTGGTTTCTGCAGACAAACGTAACAAACATCCATTCATCCCGACTTTGAACAGGATTCCTGCCAACTTGCTCCACTTATCACCAAAAGTATTCGGTGCTAGAAGCTTCCTTCAGTGGCGGCTGATTAATGGGCATCAGAAAAGCTGAACTGTGGGGATTTTAGCTCCCAGATTCCTGGACATTTTGTGTTGGATGTGCTAAAGGAGCCGTTGTTTTATCGGCTAGTTTTACAGCAGCATGTCTGATTCGGTTTGCGAACAAAAGAGCCAGACGCTCAGATTAATCAAACTTTTCTGTCACGCCGTCATGGCTGAGAAAAGGAGATAAATTACGTCTGGTCGCTCGTTTATCTTCCCTCTTTGTCCTCATTTCAGCCCCTTTGTGTCCAAACCTAAAACAGCCTCCAGGTTTTATTTGTCACCAAAGTTTGACTCCATGAAAAGGATTGAGGAACAAATGGAGGTAAAACTCATTTATTGTCCTCTAGTTTCTAATGATTTACTCCTTATTGTTTCTACATGTCGGAGCTTAATTAGCCTTTAAAAGCTCTTTGTGAAAACTTTGAGGAATTCACAATGGAAACCTCATTTATTCATCTTTAATGTTTTACTACATTTTTACATAAGAATTGTATAAAATAGCAAATCCAGGTAAAGACCTTTAAACATAAATGAGATTATTGTTTCTGGTTGAGTATGTTTCTGTGGAACCCGACTGCAAATTGTTCAGCTATTAACACATTTGTTCTTAAATTGAACGTATTGTAAGGAAAATGCAGCTCTGGAAGTGCGACGTTGCTTCACAGCTGTTGGTTGCAAACAAACTCAAACTGCTACAAATGACACCAAGAAACATCAACACTCTTCACTATTGGCCACAAACTTTCTAAGAACTTTGAAGGAGACATTTATCTGTTTAGAGCTCCAAAATCCAAACGACATGCGTTTATGAAATGATGCAAATAAAACTAATTACGAACACAGAGATAAAAGTGATTTAGTCAGATATTTTCTTAGTTTTCTGACTGAACACAACAAAATCTTACCAAGTATTTTTGTCTAGTAAAATAAGACTAACTTAAAAGTAACTTTAAGATCATTTATGTGGAAAATGTCTTGTTGTAAGTTAATTAATCTGTCAAGGTAACTACAGCGGTACTTTTTCATCAATATTAAGGAATTACTGATTTAAAACATTCTCTATATTTTGCTGAAAAGTTTCTTGTAAGTTAGTTTTGTCTTATTTGAAGTTTGCTGAAAGTGTTGTTGCAGTGCAGCAGGTCGTGCCGAACCCTGAAACCTGATCCGTCCTGAAGTGAGAGGATCAGTCTGAGGCGTCACTCGGCTCCTTTCACCTTTTCACATCAACACAACCATTCAACATTTCAGATCTCATCTCTCCTCACTCATTCAGCTCCACAGTCAGAGAGGCGGAGTCTCACCGCATGGGTCCCGCTCTGTTTCCATCATCTTCCCCTAATCCTTCCAAATCCCCTCCTGCCGTTCGGAGGAAGACGGAAGAAAAGCTTTGGAACAAAAATGAGAAGTGAATCACAAGTAGCTTTTTAGCTAATCAGACGGTTTAACCCAACATGAATGTGAAACAGCAGCAGTTTAAAACACAAAGCTTGGTTTGTTCTCCTCTCTGGGGCTGAATCAGAGAAAAAACAAGGATCAGCTGCAAACTGAGTCTGCATTTCCTTCAACCCCAGATCATTATTATTATTATTATTCATTCATACAGAGACGTGAGCTGGATCGATTCTATAAGGTTTGGATAATTTAAGCCTCTCAGGGTTTCTCTGTAATATACAGAAGAGGATTAGGGCCACCAAAAAAAAATTAATAATTCTGACTTTAAATCTCAGAATTCTGATTTTAAAATCAGAATTCTGAGATTTAAAGTCAGAATTTTCTTTTTTTTTTTTTCGGTGGCCCTAATCCTCTTCCGTAGAAATAACATCCACATAGTTTTTTTCTCAGCAATTACAAACTGTTTCAACAACCTTGATATCAAAATGAGGCTAATATTTGAGGGACTCCTTCAGAAGTGAAATCAAACAGCTGTTTGCTATCGTTTAGATTGTTCTGTCAGATTTGAAGTTTCCTCTGCTGAATCCTGACCAACATCTGTGTGTTCCTGCTGAAACAGTTTGAGCAGATGGTGTGTTTTGCTGCTGCTGGACCTCAAATGCTTCAATGTTGCTTTTCTAGAACTAGAACAAAATGTCGGCTGGGTATGTTTTTCTGTTTTTGTAGATCTTAGGATGACTGTATGTAATTAAAAAAAGCTAAGATCAGCAGTTTATGATCAGCTTAAACCCTTTCCTCCTTATTCTGATGCTCCATTTCAGCTGTTGAGTTCCTGCAATGTGATTGGCTGATTTAAAAAAAGTGTGACTTGAGTTTATTTACAAAAAAAGTGGATTAATGTCAGACTTTTTTTGTGGTCACCAGAACTGATACTTTGTGTAAAGCTGAGCTCTGTGATGTCATCATTGACTCATTCTCTCCCAACTCGGTTCAGTTCATTTAATCAGTTAACAGGTTCAGTCGACCAACAGGTCCAGTTTGCTCCAGTAACGTCTGCTTCCAGTGGTTGTATTCCAGGACACAGTGTGGGGTCAGAGGTCACTGTGAGGTGTGAACGGCCCCGTTAGGATGTGTGAACAGGAAGTGGGCCTGCAGCAGCTCCTGGCTGACCCGGTTCCCACAGAGCTGCTGACGACTCGCCGTCAACAACATTTGCTGCTCAGAAACGTTTGGTTGGCATCAGCCTGCGAACCGAGGCATTTCTGTTACAACCACAGCAGAGACGGGTTCATGGAAGGTCAACCTACGGGAGCCCAGAGGAGCCAAACAGAACCGGGACCAACTGAAACACGGTCAACTAAACTTCTGCTTTCACTGCAGATCAAATCAAGTATTTCTCCTGTTTTCATCTCTCAGTGATTCTTGAGATTAGGGACAAAACAGGTTCTATGGATAAAGCACAAAATTTGAATAAAATATACACAAAATATATTTTTTCCAAATATCTGACTAAACTAACCTGGTCTTGTGACACAACAATGTATAATTTCCAGGTATTTGCTGATTTTTTTTATTTCAAACATTGTAGTTGGTGGATGGTGGATGAACACATTATAATGTGTTGAGTTCTGCTCCTGAGCCTTTGTCCAGGAGCAGAACTCAACACATTATAATAGTTTAAAACAATTTAAAAAATACTAAAATTATATATTATGACTACTTATGGCAATAAGTTGTCATCTAAATAATTATAAAGGTGTCAATAAATTGAATTAAAAATGATTTTTATATATTTTCCAACTCCATTGAAATTTGTCCTTAGTTTTTGTCAACACCATCAAAAATGAAAAGAATGTAAAAAAATCTGGCATTATTGGGGGCAGCAGAACTTCTGAGGACCCCATGACCACTTCCTGTTTCTTCCTTTGCTAAGAGGCTAGTTAGCTAGTTAGCTCTGGTTAGCTTAAGGCTAGTTAGCTCTGGTCACCTTAAGGCTAGTTAGCTCTGGTTCGCTTATGTTATTCTTTAGTTTTTTCTTCTTTTTATTCCTTAGTTTTTTTGTCACAACACGGTAACTGACATTTTACAAAAACTTTGATGAAATTTTGTGAGATTAAAGCTTAATTTTAGTAAATTGTAAAGATTTCATGGACCTGATGAGCTACAATATGGCCTCCTTCAGATTAACATCATATAAATTAAGGTAGTTTGGCTTTTTGTCATCTCCGTCAGAGTTTTTCTGACTCTTTCAGTGATATTGTTGTCAAATCTCACTTAAATGTCCAGTTAAATTCATTTTAATGTATTTCACATAAATTGCATTACTTCACATGTACCAAGTTTTTCATTTTACTCACTAGTTTGTTCACCACCTTCAGTTCTGTGTCACTCCGTCAGATGGACTTTTTGTTGTTTTTTGTTTTAAATAATATTTATTTTGTTTCTTCAGAAGCTTTTGTCTGTAAAATGAGTAAAAATATCACTAACAGGGTCATTAAAAATTATTTTTTATTTATTTTTGTGAGATGGTGATGACAACGTTCTGGGTCAGGGCCATTAAAAATTATTTTTTATTTATTTTTGTCAGATGGTGATGACAACGTTCTAGGCCAGGTTGATTAAAAATGTAATTTTTTTAAAAAATGTTGCAACTGGGAGCCTGAACCTCAGCATCTTTACATTTCCAAAACATTATTTGACATATTTGTATAAATAAATTTAAAAAATAAAAAAATAAAAATTATGGGAAAATTAAAACCCATTTTGTCCCTATTTTCAAGAATCACTGATCTCAGTTTTTATGACATTCAGGTGGATTTTAAAGACATGGAACAATAGAACAGATTAAAACCTGCTGCATTCAGGCTCCGCCCACACAGACACCATGAAGGCGTTTGGTAGCTTAAACTGGAAAAATCCACAGCCGCCATTTTAAACAGAAATCATTTTTAAAAATGTTTGAAAAGTAGAAAAAGTTGAAAACTCCAGTTTTATGTTTCAGTGTCGACGTGTGAGACGTTTGTAAAACGACATCGCCGCTACATCTCTGTCTGCGTCGTTCTGTGGCAGAGCTACAGCGCCACCAACTGGCCTGGCGGACCTACAACAGCGTTTTCTGTGTTTTTAATTTTCTCTTTGTCGTTTACAAAAGTTTACCTTGTTCACCTCCGTGTGGGCGGAGCCTCAGAGCGGGTCAAAGTTCATGGCTGATAAAGTCTCAGTGGTTTCTACTGGTCTGATGTGAAACTATGGATGGATGGATGGATGGATGGATGGATAGATGGATGATGGATGGATGGATGGATGGATGACTGAGGGATGGATGGATGGATGGATGATGGATGGATGTATGATTGAGGGATGGATGGATGGATGATGGATGATTGAGAGGATGGATGGATGGATGATGGGATGATATGAGGATGATGGATGGATGGATGGATGATGGATGATTGAGGGATGGATGGATGGATGATGGATGATTGAGGGATGGATGGATGATGGAATGGATGGATGGATGGATGGTGATGGATGATTGAGGGATGGATGATGATGATTGAGGATGGATGGATGGATGATGGATGATTGAGGGATGGATGGATGATGGATGATTGAGGGGATGGATGATGGATGGGATGATATGAGGGATGGATGGATGAGATGATTGAGGATGGATGATGGATGATTGAGGATGTGATGGATGATTGAGGATGGATGAGGATGGATGATGATGATTGAGGGATGGATGGATGGATGGATGATTGAGGGATGGATGGTATGGATGATTGAGGGATGGATTGAGTTGATGGATGATTGAGATGGATGGAGGATGATGGATAGATTGAGGATGGATGGATGGATGATATGAGAGGATGGATGGATGATGGATGATTGAGGGATGGATGATGGATGATTGAGGGATGGATGGATGATGGATGATTGAGGTGGATGGATGGATGATTGAGGATGAGGAGAGTGATTGGGGGATGGATGGGATGATTGAGGGAGGTGGATGTGTGGGGATGGATAGGAGTGGGGGTGGAGGGTGTGGGGTGGGGGGTGGGGATGGATGGATGGATGATTGAGGGATGGATGATGGATGATTGAGGGATGGATGAGGGATGATGGATGATTGATGGATGGATGGATGATGGATGATTGAGGGATGGATGGTGGATGATGAGTTGTGAGGATGGATTGAGTGGATGATGGATGATTGAGGGATGGATTGGATGGTGATGATGGATGATTGAGGGATGGATGTGGTGATGGATGATTGGGAGGGATGGATGATGGATGATTGAGGGATGATGGATGATGGATGATTGAGGGATGGATGATGGATGATGTGGGATGGATGATGGATGATTGAGGATGGATGATGGATGATTGAGGATGGATGGATGGATGATTGAGGGATGGATGGATGATGGATGATTGAGGGATGGATGATGGATGATTGAGGGTGGATGGATGGATGATGGATGATGGTGGATGGATGGAGGGATGGATGATGGATGATTGAGTGGATGGATGATGGATGATGGATGATTGAGGGATGGATGGATGATGGATATGATGGATGGATGGGATGATGGATGTGAGGGATGGATGGATGGATGATGGATGTTGAGGGATGGATGGATGGATGGATGATTGAGGGATGGATGGATGATGGATGATGATGGGGATGGATGGATGGAGTGATTGAGGGATGGGATGGATGATGGATGATTGAGGGATGGATGGATGGATGATTGAGGGATGGATGGATGATGGATGATTGGGATGGGATGGATGATGGATGATTGGGGATGGATGGATGGATTGATTGGGGATGGATGATGGGATGATTGAGGGATGGATGATGGATGATTGAGGGATGGAGTGGATGGATGATTGAGGGATGTGGATGATGGATGATTGAGGGATGGATGATGGATGATTGAGGGATGGATGATGGATGATGGTGATGATGTGAGGGATGGATGGATGGATGATGGGATGATTGAGGGATGGATGGATGGATGATGGATGATGGATGATTGAGGGATGGATGGATGGATGATGGATGATGGATGATTGAGGGATGGATGGATGGATGATGGATAAACAGATCGGGTTATTGTGGGTTTCTTGGTGTATCTGGTTTATTCAGGCTAACTGTGTTAACTCCAGTCTCTCCTCTCCTCCCTCTCTGTGACTCACATGGACGCGCTCCTCTCCCGCACGCCCCCGCAGTAAAAACGGGCTTCCCGCGGGGAGCCGCTCAGACTCGGACCCAGCCGGACCCGCATCCTGCCGCCGCCATGCTGGACAGCCTGACCTTCCTCCTGGAGCGCCTCTTCCTGCTCGCCCACATCAAGCTGTCCAGCCCGCTGCCCCCGCCGCTGGCTGCCCGCGGCTGTGACCGGGAGGACCCGCTCCAGCTCCCGCAGCCCCCCGCGGCCCCGCGCAGGTTCCAGCGCGGGGACCTGCTGGAGGTCCCCCGGACCCTCTTCACGCACTTCGGGATCTACCTGGGCGACAACCGGGTGGCGCACCTGATCCCGGACATCCTGCCGGCGCTGAGCTCCGACCGCCGGCAGATCCAGCAGATGGTGACCAACAGCCGGCTGCTGCTCGGCGTCCTGTCCAAGCGCGCCAGCGTCCGGGTGGACTCGGTGGAGGACTTCGCGTACGGAGCCGGGATCCTGCTGAACGCCATGGACCGGGCGGTGCCGCACCGCCCGCTGCCCGGGGAGGAGGCGGCCCGGCGGGCCGAGCGGCTGGTCGGCGGGGTGACGTACAGCCTCCTGTGGAACAACTGCGAGCACTTCGTCACCTACTGCCGCTACGGGGCCGCGCAGAGCCTGCAGACCGACCGGGTGAGCTGACCTTTGACCCCACACAGCCACTTTCACCAAGTCATTTCCCAAAATACCGTCTGCGTCGGGAAACTATAAAACTGATCATTTTAAATACACTAATTCGGCCTAATTTTATTAATTAGTATGGAATACCGTTGATGCCAAAAACCACCATTTGTCTACCTGATAAATAGCCATTTTAAAAATTGTCTAGAATGAACTCCCGTAGCAGATGAAGCTAAAGCACTTGAGGAGTTTTGACTAAAAAATGCTTACAGACAAAGATGTTTTTATCTTAAATGCGACATGTAGATATTTTGTATTTTTTTTTTTTTTTTGAGTCTGTATACTCCAGTTGATGATTAATTAATTACTAAATTAGTTTACAGTTATTTCAACAATTTATTAATCCGGTTAATCATTTCAGCCATCACACACACACACACACACTAATTTTTATGGGTTTATTTGGGTTTCATGCTTTGATTAGAAGGTGACTCTGTCTCTGTATGACCTGAACATGATCGATTCTCTGCAGACACAAAAAGCCGTGTAATGACCAGATAAAATCTCTTTTACAAGCATCTTTGTGGCGCTTCATGTTTCTGTTTTGCACCATGTTGACAGAGGAGATCAAGCATCAAACGGTCTGACGCCTGGAACCAAACCCAGCATGGTCCAAACCTCGACCCACTAAGCCACCGTCGCGCCTAAAACATTTCCTCGTAATCTTTTATAGCCTCTTTAAAAGTTAAATGATGAATTCTACATAATTTGTTTATGCTGATGTTTATTGTTGATGGCTTGCCATACTGACTTGTCGCTGAAAGTCTGCAGAAGTTTCCTGCCCACAGGAATCCCTGTGTTTTATTGGACAAAACGTCCTGCAGCAGGAGACCACATGTGATCACACATGCTTGACTTTGCAGCCTCATAAAACACTGAAGGTTTTAGTGAAACAGCTTTATACTGACTCACTGCACTGCATGCAGCAGAGCCGACCTTAACAACGAGGACTCCTGTTTTTTTTACACTTCTCCATCATCCAGACGTGTAACATCAACGGTTCCCAACACTTTGTTGTGATCTGGGAATGATTCGGGTTTTACTCTCTCAGCTGGCGGTGAATCTCTGCTGGATTTAACTCTTTAATCTGCTGATTTGTTCGTTGTTTTGCACACAAAGCTGCAGCTTTGGGCTGAAACGCAACAGCAGAAAGTCTCTGGACCCTGTTTGTCTGGATAAACTCAGAGATGCTGGAAGAGGGAATCTTCTCACTGGAACCAAAACTAATTTCAGACAGACATTCATATGGGGATATTTAATGCATTAGATTGTAAGAAAGGAAAAACTATGATGAAGTGCAACATTTAGTTATTTACTTGTATTCAAATACATGGTTTGTCCTTCATGATGTCCTTCTTTGAATGAGTTTTGGCTCCAAAGTAATAAAATATCGGATCTTGCATTAAAAAAACACAACTGCAAAAACACAAAATCTTACCAAGTAAATCTGGTTTTGTTTCTATTATAAATGTCTCAGTTCTCTTGAAATAACAAGTAACTTTATAGCAAAATATATGAGCTTGATTTAAGTCTATAATTCCTTAATGTTGATAAAAAACTTCTGCTTTCACTGACAAATTATTTCCCTTGTAATAAGACATTTTTCCATTTTATAAGTTAAATAATTTACAGGTGAAACTGCAACTTTTTTCATCAATAATAAAGAATTATTGACTTAAAACAAGCTTTTCTTTTGTCTGTATTAGTTTCGTCTTGCAGTGAACATATTGCAGCATACTAAACTAGCTCGTTTTTTTACATAGATGCTGATATGATTAATTTCCTCCATCTGATCATCTCATACAATATTTCCTGAAAAACCTCTGCCTGACAAATTGAACTTCTTTAACTTTAATTTGTGAGTGGATCAGTGAAATGACGCAGAGCTGCTGTGCCTCCGGAGACCTGAACTGTTCAGGATGGAAATAATGGCTCATGCAGGTTTAACAGCCAATCAGCTCATCCGTCCTCCTCCGTTGGAGCTGGTTTTACACGGGGCAGGAAAATCTGGGTCGCTCCTCGGAAAAGTCCTGAGAACAAGAGCCGCATTCAGACCTGAGCCGCCTGCCAGCAGCAGAGAGTCACTCAGTCTGCGCTGAGGATGCTGATGATGATGGACGACAGGCGTACCGGCCCTTTAAGCCGGCTCCTCGGGGGCCCAGGGCCACGCCTCTCTGCGGTCCGTCCAGGACGTGTTTCACTGGGGTGACAGCAGGAAACTTTGGGAAAAATCCACTCATCTCTGCTACTGTAAATCAAATGAAGGATCATTTTACACGTCCTGTTTGAGCCTTTGTTACTCAGCCTAATTATGTGGTTAAATAGGAATCTGACTACGACGGTTTTGAAGGTACTGAAAAGTTTTCAGCCTCCTAACCCATAAATTTAAAAAATGTATTAAAATAAATAAATAGATAAATAAATAGCTATCGTTCTAAAAGATGTCTTAGTCATTGCAGGTCATTCAATTACTGTTTGACCCCCAGCTGCAAATAATTGAAATAATTTAAATATTCAAAAATGCTCTAAATTTCCCATTTTAATAGTTCAAACATCAAATTTGCCTTAATGAGCATCAATACACACAGTGGAAACCATCTTAGTTTACCACAGAAGCTAACATCTACAGACTTCCTTATCTCTGCTCTGCAGCCAATCAGAGTCAAGTAAACTAAATGGCGCTCCTGGATTGGCTGCTTTACAAACAGTCAAGTAGCATCAAGTAGCATTGTTTGTGTGTATTTCAGCTTCTCCAGCTGCACCATCTGTGGGAGGTTTTGGATATGGTCTATGAAAAATCTGTGAATAAGTGGATCAGAAAACACTGAATTTTTAATAGGCAGGGTTTTGCATGAGTTTGGCAGGAATGTTGCTCCGTTTTGATTAATTTACTGTGGCTGCTTCTCTCTGAATATTGCTGTGTTGAATAATCGAGTGTAAAATATGTCAGTATTTTAAAATTTGAAGATAATGCAGAGCAGACTTCTTTAACTTAGCCAATTAAATAATAAGTTCAGTCAAAGAGAGATGGGATTGTTTTAATTTTGAGTTTTGAAAATTATGCAAAAGTAATAAAAGCATTCATATTTTCATGACAGGACATGAAGATAAGCCTTAGAAAACACAGTTATGGCTCAACCTACATGTAGCTTTGTAGTGTAAGTTAGCATGCCCCCCCCTGAGCGTGTGCCACCCTGGGTGGTGAGCCTTATTGCCTCTAAATAAAACAGCACAACTGAATGTAACACAATCTTCTATAGCTGTTTAAAGCTACTAGCATAGCACCAGGTTGTTTTCTTGATCAGTGAAACTTCCAGACATAAAGAGTTTAGTTTTATGAAAGCTTAATAAGATTTTTATAAATAACATCCAGGTGAATAAAGGTGATAATTACCTTTTTGCTGCTTTGTGCCTACAACACACACTGTTTTTCAGCTTCACACAATCAAACTCTACATCAGAAAGTTGGTCCATTATTCACATTTAGAAAACCAACCTGAGCTAAAAGTCAACCTGATGGGAGCAGAGTGGCAGCATGTTGACCCCTGGTAGCAGAGGGTAACCCAACCTGATGTTTACTTAACGCTGGGGCCCTCTGGGGCCCCTGAAGAGCTCCTGTTGGCCCCTTCCTTAAACCTTTACAGGCGTCTCTCCGAGGCGGCACACAGGTCAGATGTTTGGCTTGGAAATTACAGGAAGTGAAACCTGAAGCAGGGGAAAGTCTGTCGGCAGCAGCAGGAGGGAAACCGCAGTCTGCCTTTTATTAAGGCTGTAATTAGCATTTCAAATGTCATTTACTTACAAATGTGGGAATCATTTGTAGCGCTTCTAAAACCTCTGTGGGGTTTTTGTGTGTCTGTATTGTTTCGTGTGTCTGGAATCAACAAACCTACGCAGAGTTTGAAAAGCAGCTGGCGAAAAAATATTCATTCCCTCTTGAATTAGTTCTCATGTCTAAACCTCACAGTTCAATATGTTTTATTATTTTTTATGTGATGACCAAATCTGATTGGTTCCTACCAGCTGAAGAAATGCATCCCCATAGCATGACTTCGCCACTTCCGTGTTTCACTAGGGGAGGAAATACATGGAGGTTTTGTGATTTTAGTGTGGAAAAACGTGAAAGGCAGTTTGAAGCAAAACGATCTTTATCAATAGAAGAGGAAAAGCAGCCAGAGCGTAATATCAGGTCCAAACGCATCAGAAGGGCTAAATCTATTTGTTCAAGCTGTAGTCTTTCCTTTAAAAGAGATAAATATTTTAAAAATCAGGTTTCTGAACATTTATAAACTTTAGTAAAATGTGGATTAGAAAATCCACTTTTCAACCAAAATCAGTTCAGTAGAGTCTGTTTCCTCTGCAGGTTTTTTTTTTTTTTGTAGATGAAGGTTTTTCCTGTAAATATTATTACAACCACAAACTTTCTGCTTTTTAGTGAGATTTTATGTGACCAGGAGAATTTGTCGATTCTTGCAGGAAGTATGACCTTTTATGGAGAGCAGAAAGGTGAAGGTTTGTCTCCATGAGCCAAGGAGACGATGGAACGTGGTTCCATGATTATCTAAATGAAAATGCAGCCCACACTTTTCAGATCAGTGTAAGCTGATGGTTCTGTGTTTAATGTTTTTCTGTTCTCTGTGTCTTCCTGCAGTTCTGTGAGTGGCTGAAGTCTCTGATCCGGGACCAGCGCAGCGTGGTTCTGACCGGCCTGCTGGGCCTCCTGTCCATGGCGTGTTTGGGCGTATCCGCCGGCACCGCCCTGCCCTCCGCCCTCGTCCCCTTCACCCTGTGGATGGCCAGCTAAGAGGCAGCAAACCCAGAGACTCTGTTTGTCTGGCCTTTAACTAGACCGTTTGGGTTTTAGGAGACGGAAACCGAATGATCTGGAAGTAAAAACGTTTTCTACTAGTTTGGACACTTCTCACTTTGATATTATGTTTTTTTTTCTGTTATTGTTTTTATTTTCTCTCCTGCTGAATGGAAACTTCATTTGATTATCAGCCAATCAGAAGACAGAAAGGAACCAAAACATTTTAGTTTGGATTTTAAAGATTCTGAACTAAATCTTTAGTTAAATCCCACATTAACTCTGTTCTGTTTCTAGTTCTTATCTTTGACAGGTGAATCTGTTGAAACGTTTGGTTTTTCCCTCCAGTCTGCTCTTGTTCTTGATCAAGTTTCTACGCTGCATGTCAGGAATCGGTTTGGCTTTTTGTTGTTTTTGTTTCCGCACTGTAACCTGGTGAAGATGTAAATATCTGTAAATATCCTTCTGGACCTGATTGTTTCCTAACAGTCACAAACTTTTTTGTAACTTGTTATATTGTGTTTTAATGTGTAAATAAAGGAAATGGAAGAGGAACGGATGTGTGTTTTCTTTCATTTGTACATTTATTATAATAAATTTACCCAACTTTGATTTTTACTCTATAAATCTTTAATTTATTTTCACTTACATATTAAAATATCAAAATTTCTTCAAAATTATCACTAAGATGATTAAAGAAAAGTCATTAAAATAAATTAAAAATCTGTCAGGACTTTTCTTTCCAAATCGTTTAACAGAAAATTGCTTGAATTTTTTTTTATCTCCACTAAACTCATTTTAGTTCAGCTGCTCTGCTGTTATCAGGGTTTGGTTGCTGTAATGTCATGAATGATTGTTTCCTCTGGCTGCTGAGGAATAAAAGTGGAAACAGTTGTTGACCTGCCAGATTCAATCAAATGAAACGAAAAGCAGATTTTCTTCAAATCAAATATTCCTTTACTTCCCTGTGTGAGAAGAAATGAATGGAAACTATTTTAATCCGCTGTGTTTATTAATTCTGTTCTCTTATTTCTGCTTATTGGTTCTGTAGGTCTTTGGTCGCCTGTTGACTTTTGCTCACCAGAATACTTTTGAACTTTAAATAAACATGATGACATCAGTAAGGTTATTTTATAATCAAGATAGATTAAAAAACAACTTTATAAACAATGAAAAACGGACAAAAAACTCATCTGTTTGTAATAATGAAGTAAGTTCATAGATTATTTATTTATTTGGAGTCTGCCGCCCCCTGCTGGCGAACATGGAGGCTGCAGCCCCAGTACAGTGTTGGGTCAGTGATGAAGACGTCCAGTTCTTCATCTGCACAGCCTGAAACGCTGCAGCCCAAAACAGGTTCCGACCTCCAGGAAAGACTGTCCATAAAGTTTAGGAGTTTCTTTGTGGGAATTATTGAGCATTTGTGAGGTCAGACACTGATGTTGGACCAGAAAACTTGTAATTTCTAATTGCTAACTGAAGTGTTTTGGTGTTTTCTGACTTCATTCCAGCCATTTTTATGGTTCTCATCTTGTTTAACATTTTTAATTGTTTAACATTTTTGCTTTATCTTATTTTTAATTGTATTTTTTTTGTTTGTTTCTACCCTTACAAAAAAAAAAAAAAATCCCATGAAATTCACATGTGGCTATTCTTCACCTGTTAGCAGATTTTACATGTTTTATTGTTTTGCGTCTGTTTGCTTGTTTTGAAAATGCTTCTGGTTGCCATGGAGACCTGGCTCACCTTGTTCCAGGTTACTGTGTCATATTGATCTATCTGGAATAATTTTAAAACATTTGTTGCAGAGGTAACTTTACCAGCAGGATGTGGTTATTCCACAGGTGAGGAAAAAAAGAAAAGTTTTGGCACTTATTGCTTCTTTCAAATCTTTTTTTGGCGTTTTTTTTTTTTTTTTTTCCTTTTCGGTGGATGAATCTTGTACATTATTTAATTTTTTGTCATTTTTTTTCCTGATTTTCTTTGACAGTAGTTTGAAAGTTGTCTGTGAAGCCCTTTGGGTGCTGTTTATATTTCTAACGTTGGATCAGTTTCCATCCTGTTTTCGTCCTTGTGACCCCAGGAGGTCAGAGCTGAGACCTCTGAAGGTGAAGCGAACAGCGCCCCCTGTCTGCGGTCCATCCCTCTGAGAATCAGACTCTGATCTCCTCTCTGCTCCTCCCACCGGCTGGATAAAACCTCCAGTTTCACTGCGACCCGCGTCTCCCGCACCATGTTTCCGCTGCGGCTCCTCGCTTTGATCTTCGTCTCCTCGGCAACAGTTGACCCTTCACCCGAGGAGGAGGAGGAGAAGAAGAGCAGGTATGACCTGATGTTCAGGAGGGGAGACCTGCTGGAGGTTCCCCGGACTCTCTTCACTCATTTTGGGATTTACCTGGGAGGAGGCAGGTGAGTCTGACGCTGCGCTCTGATTGGTCAGGAGGTAAAAATGGGGAACTTGAATATTTCTAGTTTTTGTCACGTTGCTTCTCTCTGATGTGTGACGTCATTCTGCTCTTCAGAAATATTTTTTCTTTATTCCTCCATTTAACCTCCTTACATTTCCCTCTTCCTACTCTCTTAACTTTTTCTTTAATTTACTTTTAGCTTAATTTTCTTTTTAAAATTTTCCTGTTAATCCATTTTTAACATTTCTTTTTCATTCCCCTATTTTTTCTGCCTTTTTTGTCTGTTACTGTATTTATTCGTATCTCCATTTTCCGCTCCAGAGTCGCTCATTTCATCCCTGACATCATGCCCGTCGTCTCCACCAACCAGCTTCGGATCAAACAGATGGTCACCAACACCAGACTCATACTGGGAGTTCTGGCTAAGGTGACATGGACTCTTCTCCGCCTTGACCTTCAATACTTTCTGAAGGATCTATGAGAGCGAACAGAGATTTTTAAAATAGTATCATAATTCACAGCAACACTGGCAGCATCAAACCTTTCCTTTGTTTAAAGTTCATCTTGCAGTTTCCCTTTTGACCTGTGGGTGGCAGTGTTGCTCTTCAGTTACAATGCACAACAAAAACATTCCTACAGTGTCTGTTTCGTAAACACATCAGCCTGTTTTATTGTGTTCAGACCCCATTAGGCCCTTAAATAGGATTTAATTTGCTGTCCTTGTTATGTGAGACTCTAGGGCAGTGGTGTCCAAAGTCGGTCCTTGAGGGCCAGCATCCTCTGTGTCTTAGTTCTCTCCCTAGTTTTATACACCTGAATCAAATGATGGTTTGTTAGAAGGCCTAAGGAGAACATTGACTTGCTGAGGAGGTTGTTACTACCACTAGAGAGAGAACTAAAACATGCAGGATGCCGGCCCTCCAGAACCGTCTTTGGACACTCCTGCCCTAGGGCTTTGTCAAAATCAGTTGGTTTTGCATAGCTGGTGGATCTGCCCAGACCAGAACAGATGACATCAGTCGCGTTAGCTGCTAACTCTTATAGCAATGTCTTGTAATGTCTTTAAGTTAAAGGAGGACTTGAGCCTAACTTGTTCTTGTGTGCAGTGTGGCAGCGTGAGGGTGGACTCGGTGGAAGACTTCGCCTACGGAGCCGATATAATCATCAACCCCATGGACAAGGTGATCCTGGTTCAACTTCCTGATTCAGTATTTAAAGCTCTGAAGTCAGTCATACAGAAGAAAACGGTGAGTTTATGTAAGTTATCCATGACTGACTGGACATAAGCCAAGGGTTCTCAAAGGTACAGGGAGTTCTGGGTTCTGGATCTGCTCTGGAGTCTGTTCCACGTTGGATTGTTCCTGGAATGAATCTGGAGGTTTCTTGATGGTACTGATCCAGGTTTTACGTGTGTTCTCCCCTCAGATGAGCAGCTGTGTAGCGCTGCAGGGGGAGGACGTGGCCCGGCGGGCCGAGAAGCTGCTGGGAGACGTGGCCTACAGCCTGCTGTGGTACAACTGCGAACACTTCGTCATGTACTGCCGATACGGCACCGTCATCAGCTTCCAGACCTTCCAGGTGACGACGCCACACAGGAAACCCCCACAGCACAGTCCAAATTCAGCCATTCTCCGACTGGGAATTACAAATCCAGACGGAGAATAAAAGCGACTTGGTTTTGTTGGCTCTCAGGTTTTCCAGCAACACTTCAACCTTCAGCTGCAAACCTTTGCTCCCTGTGGCAGATTAACAGTGATCACTGATCAGACCAGCCTCTTTCTCTGGTTGGGTTAAGCTTTGCATTGCAGCAACCGTTCTTCTGTGAAAGCTTCATTGTTTCACCAGATTTTCTGTGTGATCAGGAGGTTGAGAAGGAATTAAGACGGAGCAAACCAGGCTGCATGGAGCTGGAGAACAGGGGTTGAAACTGCATCAGTGGAGCTGCAGGCAGGCTGCAGAGGAGGAAAATTACATCAGGATTACACAAATATTCACTTAGTGGATGTCAGGAACATAATGTTCAGAGCTGCTGCAACCACAGGGGATAATCTTCATGACCCACACCAGAGGAACGACTGCTGACGTCAAGAAGACGGACTCTCTTGGCTTTCTTGAGTGTTGCTGGAGAACTCAGAATCGCTCTGAGGGAGTTTCATCTGCCTGGTTTCTATCCGACTGTCATGTGGGGGAAAAATGGGGGGAAATGCCAATCAGAAGTGTTTCTATCAGCTGGTTTGGAGAAAATCTAAATAACCAGCGGAATCATCTCAGAGACAGATCCAGCACAGTGCAATGTCGCCATCTAGTGGCTGTTTCTATATAGCGTGGATTTATGTGACACAATTTTGCATTTAAATATAAATTTGAACTGTTTATTATTATTATTATTTATCCCTCGAGGAGTAACATTCTGTTTAACTTTAAACTTGTCCTTTGGTTTAATGAGTTAAAGAAGTTTAACTGGCAACAGAACCAAACAGAAGAAAAACAGTCAGATCATAGAAAACAGCAGAGGAAAGCAAAATGGCGGCTCTGACGGTTCTCTGGTTTGTCTCCATCAGTTCTGTAAGACGATGAGGAAGCTGCTGCTGAGTAGAGGCGTCGCCAAGGTTACGGCAGTGCTGCTTGCTTGCCTGCTGGTCTACCTGCGGGTCGTGGACACCTGGTCGGTCCTGCTGGCGGCTCTGCTGCCTTTCCTCCTCTGGATGGCCTCCTGATTGGACACACTGACCCGGATCCTGACCCAGATCCTCACAGATGATTCACTTTGACCAATCTGAAGCTAAATTAGTCCTGATTGTTTTTATCACTGAATCTTTCATTGTTTTTGATTTATAATAGATACCAGGCACATATCCTGTTAAATAAAAGTTAATTTATTTAAATTTGTTCAGTGTTTAGACATCTTATTGGATGGATTTTGCCAGACCATTCTCATAAATCCACCTTCTTCAGATTGCACTCATTCTAAATGTTGTTCACACAATATTGTTTTTACATTGATTTATTCCTGAGAGATCAACATCCTCCATTCATCTCTCAATCACATAATACAAAACTAGAATTGAACCAAATTGTTCCATCTTTATGTGCAAAAAATATTTATTAACTTAATATTTTAGTTCCCTCGTGTTTTTGTGACTTTGTTTTATTTGGTGTAAGATTTTCAATTCATATTCTTGTTCAACTTTCAGTTAATGTAAGTATTTAACAGATTAAATAATTTCTTCTTTTTTTAGTTTTATATAGTGGCACTTTAAGTTTTACTTTGTTTGTTTTTTAGCTTAAAGGGAAAACAATTCAGTAAATAATTAACTATTTACATTTTTTTCTATTATTATTTGCACTCGTACTTTATCTTGCCATCAACATTACAAAGCAAATTTAATTTAATTTACTTTAATTTAAAGTCAAATCAAGTCAAATTAGTTGTTAGAGTTGTATGTAAAAGTAAAGGTGTAATGGAAAAATTAAATTGAAAATTTTTATTTTATTTCATTTAATTTTATTTCCTTTCATTTCACTTTATTTCATTTCATTACATTTCATTGTATTTTATCTTATTTTATTTCACATTATTTCTTTTCATTTTATTTTACTTCATTTAATTTCACTTTATTTTTTATTTTATTTTATTTCTCTTTATTTCATTTCATTTCCTTTTACTTCATTTCATTTAATTTCACTTTATTTTACTTTATTTTATTTTATTTTATTTCGTTTCATTTTATTTTACTTCATTTCATTTCGTTTCATTTGACTTTATTTTATTTCATTTCATTTCATTTCAATTTCGCACCCGTCTTATGCCGGCTTCCGTACTAAAAAGCTCGTCTCTGATTGGCTAAACGTAAGAAGGCTGCGCTTCCTCGAACGGCTCTGAACTGCTCTCACCGTTGCCAAGCAACCTTCCTTCTCTTCCCGGCGAAGTTTTGACCGAAGCCCGGAGCTCCGCTCGTCTCTCCTCAGGTTTTATTACCGCAAAAAAGGAGAATAATTCACTCAGAGGGGAAAATGCCACAGCACAGAGGCGGTAAGAGATTAAATTAAGTAGTTTGCTACAGTTTTAGAAACTAATTTGACTTGCTGAACAGACTTAAATTTCCGGAACGTCACATCTTTATATTGATGAGCCGCTAGCATGTTTAGCTAACTTTTAATGGCTGTTTATGTCAGTTTAGCTGCGGAAAATGTTGCTTATTTGACGATAATGATGCTGAAATTCATGTAATTGTGATAAAAAAAATGTATTTGAACTTTTTGAAGTTTCAGATAAGCTATTTTAGCTGTTGGTTTAAATCAGCTCTACGCTGTCGGTGAAATATTTAGGAAAATGAGTATTTTTGACCATATCATCATTATTAGGCATTTTTCCATTTCTAAACTTTAATAAATTTAAGCATAGCAGTTGATATTACAGAATTAGGCAGGATGTGGAATGAAAAGGTTGACACCCCGTATCAAGGTGTGTGTTATTAGGAGAGTCTAAACTGGAGCAACACTTGAAGACAGATGGTTCAATATGAGTGACCCATGTTGGACCAGAAGATCGGTGGGTTGGTCAGTAACTGGCTCAGAGGTTCACTTTGAGTCTGACTCCAACACGGTGGAGGTGGAGTAATGGATTAGAGAGGAACTGGTCGGACCTCCTCAGGAAGAAGTCTCCATTTTCCAAACAATTCCTCCTCTTGCTAGAAAATAAAGGTGTAAAAGAAGTAAAACTGATATCGTGGACCTTTCCTCACCTGAGCTGAACCCAGTTTGAACTGGTGGCTGGGTCTTAAATGGGACATTTCCAGTGAAGGAAACCAGTCCGGCTCTCTGGAGCTGATGAACTCTGAACGGAGTCATGGTTACTTTCTGAATGGAAGCCAATCGCGTTTATTGAAAAGAAGGGCGGCCATATGGGACACTGATTGTTTTGTCAGAAATGTTTGGGTTAATTTTAATTGAAAAATGATGAAAATGTCAAAGTGAGATGTAAAAATGTGTGTTTTTCTTTTATTTGCCCAATATTTGTTCACATATAGATATTTCCCTAAGAAAGCTAAAACATCATGGTTACTTTCTTAAACCTTCATGTTTGAGGTTTATTGGTATTTTTGGATTAACTAAGAGAACTCAGGAGGTGAGTAGTAAAATAATAATAATAATTGTATTATTTTAACCCTGTTACAAGCTCTGTATATTTTTTATCAGCCAGCCTCCCTTAGTTTGGCCAGAAGAGAATAAAAACTACAACTGATGGTTTATGAAAACATTGCTAAGCTTGTAAAAGCACAAACATGTTGACTGAATGTATTTTCTGACTTCTGTAGACGATCTAAGTTCATTTCAACAAGAAGAAGTTGAGCTGTGGTCTCGGTCTGTATTCATCTGTACTCCAGGTCACTGTGAAAAGTTCTCGTCTTTTCCTCATAATGATTTAGACTTTCTTGTAACGTTGGACGTGACAGTCAGGCTGCGTCAGGTGAGCTGCAGAATGCTAACCGCGGTGCTTCTCATTGGACAGACGGGGACAGGTCCTCCGACGAGGACCTGGACGGGGACCCTGGGGACGTGGACCAGCCGGCGAACAGAGACGACTTCAGGGTGTCGTGCGCCAAGGAGATGGCTCTGCTGGCTCTGATGGAGAAGACAGGATACAACATGGTGCAGGAGAACGGCCAGAGGAAGTACGGCGGCCCGCCGCCAGGTAAACCAGACCGGTCCAAACGGGACAGAGAACACCATGAGCTCAGAGCAGCAAACTTTATTCATTTTATTGGGATTTCAAAACAGATTTTTCACTTTTCCAGAATAAATCGCAATTTTTATCACGACAAGGAATTTATGGCGATAAGTGATGAGATAAACGCCACAGCGGAAGTCCAGCAGTCTGTGTGTCACTTCCACACACACATTTTACATTTTAATGTCCATCCATCCATTTTCTTACACCCTTGTCCCTTAATGGGGTCAGGAGGTGCTGGTGCCTATCTCCAGCTGGCGTTCTGGGCAGGAGGCGGGGTCACCTGGACAGGTCGCCAGTCTGTCGCAGGGCAACACAGAGACACACAGGACAACCAACCAGGCACACACACACACAACTAGGGACAATTTAGACAGACCAATTAACCTGACAGTCATGTTTTTGGACTGTGGGAGGAAACCGGAGTACCTGGAGAAAACCCACCATTCACAGGGAGAACATGCAAGCTCCATGCAGGGAGGCCGGGGCCGGGAATCGAACCCTGAACCTTCTTGCTGCAAGGCAACAGCTCTACCAACTGCACCACTGTGTAGCCTACATTTTAATGTATTTGTAAAATTGTACCAAATTAAGTGGTTTTAGGAAAAATCAGCAGAATGAGTTACATTTTTATCTGATCGTCAGAAAATTTGATTAATCAGCAGAATAATTGATCAATCGACAACATTTTTATTAATTGTCAAAATATTAAATTATCTGTCAGAATATTTGAGTAACAATCAAAGTAATTCATTAGCTGTCTGAATATTTGGATATGCATCTGAATATTAGAATAATAGTCAGAATATTTGATTAATTGCAAAACCAATTACGTATTGGTTAGTGGCAGCTCTCCAGATGCTGCATCTATTTAATATTGGGTGTTTTGGTGACCTCTGACATCTGCACGTCTCACCGGTCCGTGGTGCAGGTTGGGAGGGGCCGGCGCCGCCGCGGGGCTGCGAGGTCTTCGTGGGGAAGATCCCCAGAGACATGTTCGAGGACGAGCTGGTGCCGCTGTTCGAGAAGTCCGGCAAGATCTACGAGTTCCGCCTCATGATGGAGTTCAGCGGAGAGAACCCGGCTACGCCTTCGTCATGTACACCAACAGGTGGCGCTCCGCGACTCGCGCCGGTTGGCCCCAGTGAGCTGAGCAGGTTGACGAATGATGCTGTCGGTTCTGGTCCAGAGAAGCGGCTCAGCGGGCCATCCAGATGCTGGACAACTGCGAGGTCCGACCCGGGAAGTTCATCGGCGTCTGCGTGAGTCTGGACAACTGCCGCCTCTTCATCGGCTCCATCCCCAAAGACAAGAAGAAGGAGGAGATCATGGAGGAGATGAAGAAGGTGGGGAACGCGCCTTTAGTCGACTCTCAATTCAAACTACATGCGTTGAGCGACTCATGGACCTGCGGTGTTCCTTTAAGTCCTCCTCCTCCTATCATAGTGTTAAAATCAGCCAATCAGAGGCTCACCTGTTCAGTAGGGCTGTATAATAATATCGATATCGTGATATATATCAATATTTTCTTTCCTAGAAAAAAAATCGATATTCATCCTCAAGTATCGTAACGTCCAACTGTCACCTTGTTCACTCACTGCTGGCTTCACCAGGTCATCAGGCTTAGAGTGATTCCTTCAGATGTTCAGGTTAAAAAGGTATCAAACTATTCAGAGCAGGAACTTGGTTCACTTTATTTACTTTACTAATGCATGTCAGCTACAGTTGTGGACTGTTTCAACTAAAAGAAACATGTTTTCTCTCCACTTCTTTGGTTCATTTTGTCCAGCTGTCCACTTTAAGTCTGTGTCCAACCAGAACCAGGTATTGTGTAGTTGGAGCTTTTAATCAGTTTTCAGTTAAATTCATTCAGTCCAACTTTATAACAGTCACAAAATGTCACCAAAATCACTCTGTCCCTCTGAAACCTTTCAGAAAATCGCAAAAGTGTATCGAATTGTATCGTTTGCCGAATATCGCGATATATATTGTATTGTATCGTGAGATTATTGTATCACTACAGCCCTACTGTCCAGCTTGTGTCTCATGTTCTGCTGCTTCTCTCCTGTCAGCCCAGCTGATCTCAGAGCAGCTGCTGTCGTGTGTCTGGATTTAAAGTGACAGCTTGTCCTCATGAGTCAGTGTGTGTGTGTGTGTGTGTGTGCGTGTGTGTGTGTGTGTGTGTGTGTGTGTGTGTCTGTGTGTGTGTGCGCGCTTTCCCAGGTGACAGACGGCGTGGTGGACGTCATCGTCTACCCCAGCTCCATGGACAAGAGCCGCAACCGAGGCTTCGCCTTCGTGGAGTACGAGTCCCACAAGGCGGCGGCCATGGCCCGCAGGACGCTCATACCCGGTACCGTCTCCACACCGCCTCTGTCACTTCCTGTCTGCGTCCAGCAGGGGGAGGCGCAGCACAGCCACACACTGTCGCCGTCTGCTTTTTAAGAACAGGATGATGATGAAGCAGGTGAGTCATGGCGCTTGAGGTCAGTCTGAGTGAAAGATGATCCAGAGGGAATCTACGAACTCAGGATCCCTGGTGTCAGTGAACGCAGCGCGGCAAAGAGTTTATGAGAAGGTCCAATCCACACATCAGAGTCCTGACGGTTCTCTGCATCAGCGCTGTAGAACCTGAGTAAACACTTAAATTAACGTCCAGACAGGCTGTGAAACAAGACGACGTTAAATATAATATAAAGCTTTATGTTTACTTTTATTTTATGAACAATAAGTCCTCAGGGTTTGGTACATCAGGATGTGATAAATGGATCTGAAATGGTCAAAAACAACAGAAGAAACCTGAAGCCAACGTGAGAGACCGATGTGCTAAAAGGTAAGTACAACCCATCGTCTTGGATCATCGTGGAGAACCTCTGGGGCAAACTGGGTTTGGGTCCAACACCATTATGGTGCGATTTGGATCCAGTTTAATCTGAACTTCACCTGGACTGAAGCTTCCAGAAAAACCTTTTTAATCTGATTTGATTGACTTTTATTCCAGAAAACCTCCAGAGCAGCTCCTTGTTTCCACTGCCAGAGATCATGGGGTTCTGGTAGTGAACTGGTTCTGGGTTCTGGTAGTGAACTGGTTCAGGTAGTGAACCGGTTCTGGTAGTGAACTGGTTCTGGGTTCTGGTAGTGAACTGGTTCAGGTAGTGAACCGGTTCTGGTAGTGAACTGGTTCTGGTTCTGGTAGTGAACCGGTTCTGGTAGTGAACTGGTTCTGGTAGTGAACTGGTTCTGGTAGTGAACTGGTTCTGAAAGTGAACTGGTTCTGGGTTCTGTTAGTGAACCGGTTCTGGTAGTGAACTGGTTCTGGTTCTGGTAGTGAACTGGTTCTGGTAGTGAACTGGTTCTGGTAATGAACTGGTTCTGGGTTCTGTTAGTGAACTGGTTCTGAAAGTGAACTGGTTCTGGTTCTGGTAGTGAACTGGTTCTGGTTCTGGTAGTGAACTGGTTCTGGTTCTGGTAGTGAACTGGTTATGGTAGTGAACTGGTTTTGAAAGTGAACTGGTTCTGGGTTCTGTTAGTGAACCGGTTCTGAAAGTGAACTGGTTCTGGTTCTGGTAGTGAACTGGTTCTGGTAGTGAACTGGTTTTGAAAGTGAACTGGTTCTGGGTTCTGTTAGTGAACCGGTTCTGGTAGTGAACTGGTTCTGGTAGTGAACCGGTTCTGGTAGTGAACTGGTTCTGAACGTGAACTGGTTCTGAACGTGAACTGGTTCTGAACGTGAACTGGTTCTGGGTTCTGTTAGTGAACTGGTTCTGGTTCTGGTAGTGAACTGGTTCTGGTAGTGAACTGGTTTTGAAAGTGAACTGGTTCTGGGTTCTGTTAGTGAACCGGTTCTGGTAGTGAACTGGTTCTGGTAGTGAACGGTTCTGGTAGTGAACTGGTTCTGGTAGTGAACTGGTTCTGGTAGTGAACTGGTTCTGAAAGTGAACTGGTTCTGGGTTCTGGTAGTGAACTGGTTCTGGTAGTGAACTGGTTCTGGTAATGAACTGGTTCTGGGTTCTGTTAGTGAACTGGTTCTGAAAGTGAACTGGTTCTGGTTCTGGTAGTGAACTGGTTCTGGTTCTGGTAGTGAACTGGTTCTGGGTTCTGGTAGTGAACCGGTTCTGGTAGTGAACTGGTTCTGGAAGTGAACTGGTTCTGGGTTCTGGTAGTGAACCGGTTCTGGTAGTGAACTGGTTCTGGTAGTGAACTGGTTCTGGTAGTGAACTGGTTCTGAAAGTGAACTGGTTCTGGGTTCTGGTAGTGAACCGGTTCTGGTAGTGAACTGGTTCTGGTAGTGAACTGGTTCTGGAAGTGAACTGGTTCTGGGTTCTGGTAGTGAACTGGTTCTGGCAGTGACCCGGCGTTCTCTGGTCTTCTGGCAGTGACCCGGCTCCGTAGTGACCCGGTTCCGGTGTGTCCTGCAGGAACCTTCCAGCTGTGGGGCCACTCCATTCAGGTGGACTGGGCGGAACCGGAGAAGGATGTGGACGAGGAGGTGATGCAGCGCGTCCGGGTTCTCTACGTACGTACCAGACCACCATGAACTCACATATTTAATAAAATCAGACCCGGTTCCCGGTGCGGAGCGACTCTAAGCTCCGGGTCGAGTTTCAGAACCCGACCCGAGAGGCTCCCCCTGCTCCTGCTGCCTGAAATGTCCCTCACTGGTGCTTTAAGTGGACAACAGCTAGAGACGAGACCAGAGTCCTTCATTTTGGTGACGCGTCTCCCCACAGTCACAGTCATTACAGAGAACGCCAGGAGTGGGTCCGAGTGCGACCCCGGCCTGTCGCCCTCCGACCCCCCGCCTGTCCTCCTGCTGCAGGTGCGGAACCTGATGATGGACACGACGGAGGAAACGCTCCACCGGGAGTTCTCCAGCTTCAAGCCCGGCTCCGTGGAGCGCGTCAAGAAGCTCACCGACTACGCCTTCATCCACTACCGCAGCCGCGGCGACGCCGTCGCCGCCCTCACCCTGATGAACGGCGCCCAGATCGACGGCGCCACCGTGGAGGTCACCCTGGCCAAGCCGGCCGGGATCAAGGACGGGAGCGCCGCCGGGCGCAGGTACAACACCAGGGGTTACCTGGGGAACACGGCCGCGGGGGGCGTCGGCGACGGCCGCTGCTCGCTCAGGGCCACGCCCCTGCAGCCCCGCCTGGGAAACCCCTATTACAACGGAGGAGGTGAGCACGGCCTGAACAGAACCAGAAACGCTAGAGATGTCGGTGTGGCTTCGTTTCTCTGTGTTGTTCAAACTCTTTTCGTTTTACCAAACACCTGTTCACCTCCACAGCGGAGCTCCGCCCCCAGGCCTAGTCAAAGTTCAGCATTTCAGCCTTTTCTCAAATTATTCACGGAAAATCCACCTACCATATTTTCCGCACTATAAGGCGCACCGAATTATAAGGCGCATAGAATATACGCCACAGTTATGTTGCCACCCGTCTGGTATTGAACGGGACATGATTTGTTCTGTTCACTACAAATATGGATGTCTAATAATAAACAATTGGTCCTGAGTTCTATATATAGCATCTGCACTAGTCATTGTTTCACTCACGGATTTGGTGTTACGATATTGTGCCCAACTGCTTTCTGGTTAGCACAGACCAACCGACACACTGCCGCCGCCGCAGCCTCTGTCTCTCTTCCACCGACCCCCACGGCTTTAAATGTTTAGGTGCTGGTCCCTTGGTAACTCTAGCCGAAGCTCCCGGATAAATGTCTAAAGCCACTTTGTTGACATAAAAAATGTCAACAAAACAGTCCGATTCCGGTCGGCGAGGAGAACCTGGAGAGCGACTGGAATGGGGCGTCTGGGCCGGACGATGGTCACCCGTCTCCGTTCGCGCACAGCATGTTGGTGGAGAACGTGATGCTAGATGACCTGCAGACGACCTGATTATTAGGTGGGTAGGTAGATACATAGACATGTCTATGGGTAGACGACAACTTTATTGATAAACCAGTTTTTTGACAACTATCCCAACATGCACTGCGCGCTTCTTCTGCTGGGAAAATGAAGTCGGCAGCTGCTTACCGTAGTTACTAGACCTGTTGTGGCTCAATATTGGTCCGTATATTAGGCTCACCGGGTTATAAGGCGCACCGTCGGCTTTTGAGGACATTTAAGGTTTTAGGTGCCTTATAGTGCGGAAATCAATTTCCATAGATTGCATCTAAAATTCAGCTTAAGCACTTAGAAGCCATGTTATAGGCCTGGCCAATCCATTTATTATGCTTAGTGCTGATTGGCCGAGCCACCAAAAGCTGAGATGGCGATGCTAGCTTCAGATTTCTTTTTTAACTTCTCAAACGGCCCCACTTTTAAGCTTTCATCTTATTTCCTGAAGCTGCTTTCCTGTCTGATAAAACCAAACGAGGAGGATTTGATCTTTTAGTTTTGAATTGATTCTCCGGGTTGAGCTCAGATCCTGACCTCTGTGTTTCTGAGCAGCCAGTTGGGCCTCTTACCGAGCCGAACGCCCCAGGCTGACCACACGGACGGACGTCCACGCTTCCTCTCCCGAGATCGCCGTCGTGCTAAGCGTTGCTTCTCCGATATTAAAACCTCCTTCACCCTCAAGGTGTCCCTGCAGAGACGTCCTCAGACGTCCACTTTGTCTTTAGATGCAGGCTGTGGTCTCCAGGATGAAGGTCACAAACACTCTGTATCAATCCAACCCTTTTTCACGACGCCTGCAGATATTTCCTGTAAATCAAAGTTTTAAAATGAGCCCAACCCACAAACGAGCCATAAATGATTCATGGTGGGATGTGGGGAAGGAGAGATGGGAGAGTGATTATGAAAACACTGAAACAAAAGATCCTTTTTACAATAAATCTGGTCTGCAGGTCTACAAGTCAAACAGAAAAACAATTATCAGGAACGTTTAGTTATTGTCCACAGCAGGTGAGCGAGAGCTGAGCGATGGATTCATTGCGTTTACAGAAGGAGAAGGAGAACCGAGAAACCTGCTGAAATCTGTCTGTATTCAGAGAACTTTCAGTTCGTATGCTGGTCGTCTATCTGGGCTGGTTACTAGGTCAGTCGGTCTGATCGTTGTTCAGTCAGTCGGTTGAGCCGTCAGGTGGTCAGTGAGTCGTTTTGAAGCAGGTCAGTCTAGATCAGTGGTTCTTAAGGTACCGAACCCCCAGTTTCATATGCGCCTTCACCAAACCCTTTGTATTCCTCTTCCCCCCGCCGACACACAAAATACTTTTCGGTATTTTGATTTAGTAATGTAATTATATTAGTTGTGTTACCACCTCCACACCACTAGAGGCAGCACCAACCCCGAAAAAATGAGACTAAGGAGCAGATTTAGAAGAACAATAAAAGATACAGAATTTGGTAAAATCTGTGAGTTTTGCTGAAGTAAATAAAGACACAAGTTCAAATCCCTGCTGAGAGTGAAGCTCCTCCAATCAGTGCTCCTCCTCAGCTCTAATTGGCTAAGCAATGTAACGTGATCCTCTGATTGGCTAAGCAATGTAGCGTGATCCTCTGATTGGCTAAGCAATGTAACGTGATCCTCTGCAGCAAGTGCTGACAAATATATCGTATTGTGGGCAGAATATCTTGTATCGTATTGTGAGATTATTGTATCACTACAGCCCTAGTTGACAGTGAGTCGGTTAATTCAGCGGGTCGGTTCTGGTACCAGCTCAGCCACGGTTCCCCTCCCACTGCCGCTACAGCAGCTCCAACTCCGCTGAGCTTCTCCTTCACTTTACAAAATACAAAACAAAACGTCCCGGTTGTTTGAGGACGGCATGGAGGAAATGACGAAACGTTGCAACGAGCCGCCGGCTCTGGGTCTAACGATCAGCCCGGTGCAGAATCGGGTCGCCGGGCTCTCAGTGAGGCTCTATGACACACACAAATGAGACGTTCTGGACAATCACACACACATCCAGCTGCTGCTTGTTAGAAATATCTGCTCTGTTCCTGTTTTTTGTTTTGTAAATTGTCTCGAGACATAAATAAACTGGACTGAATCAAAACATCCTGCTTGCTCTCCGACTCACTTTAACTTACGTTTTTCATCCTAAAATTATTTTACAACGAGCGTCCAGACCAGTTTATTCTCATCTTCATGGTGTCGGCGTTGGTTTAAATGCTGCGTTAGGAGCAGATGTGACGTCACACCGAGTAATTTAAAGTTTAAAATACTACTCTTGTTTACTGTTATAACTCACCGTAGCATCATGTTTTACCAAAACACAATAAAACAAGATAAAATTGGATAAAATTAAAAAAAAATACTGGACTAAACTGCATAAGATTGGATAAAGCTGGACATAGTTTGATAAAATAGAGTAAAACGGAGAAGATGATCTATCCAGCCTTCTTGTTATCTGCCAACGCTTCCGTGGAAACCAGTCTGACTCCCTTTTGAAGATGTACAGGAATCAGTTTGTTGTTGTTAAAATAAAACAAAATGTAAGAAAAGGTCAGACTGTTGAGTCAGCAGTTCAGAGCCGAACAGTCAGGAAAGGGAAACAATGTTTTATAGTTTCTGATTGTTCGCTCCGATGTAATTGATTAAAAGTAACAAAAGTACAGAAAGTAAAATAAAGAAAGGCAGCTGTGCCCCTCCCCTATCTGTTGCTGCTCACTGCCAGTTAGCTGGCTGAAAGAAGGCTAATAGATTTGTGAAATCTTGATGGATTTTGTCCATCAGGATGTTTATTTTTTATCTATTTAAATCTTATTTAAATAGTTGATGTGTGTATGTGTGTGTTTGTGTGTGTGTGTGTGTGTGTGTGTGTGTGTGTGTGTGTGTGTGTGTGTGTGTGTGTGTGTGTGGTTCAGAGGACCCGGAGCGCTTCATGTTCCCCCTGCTGCCCTGCACCCCCCTGACGCCCATCACTCTGCTCGCCCTGAAGCAGAGCCAGATCGGCTCGGCCGTCAGCCTGCTGGAGTACCACTGCCACAAGAACTGCTGGTCTCCACCCGAGTACCACCTGTACTCCACCCCGGGTCAGGACGGGAAGCTGCTGCTCATCTACAAGGTCCACACACACACACACACACACACACACACACACACACTGAGCTGGTAGCGTCTCTCACACCCTGATATTTACTCAGCAGCCTGTAGTTCAGGATCTGAGCCACTTACTGAAGAGCCAACATCTTGAACTGAACCGTATCTTTAGTGAGCAGCTGTTCAGCGCTGTGGAACGGAAACATCTGGTTTAGCTTCACCTGCTTCACCTCCGGCTGCTCAGAGCCTCAGGAGCCTCACTTTTACAGAAACAAGCAGAACCTGACAGCACCGACCTTCACAACAGAAACCCCAGGCCTCATTCTTCATTCCTCTGTGTGTGTGTGTGTGTGTGTGTGTGTGTGTGTGTGTGTGTGTGTGCGCAGGTGGTGCTGCCGTCCACGCGAGCCACCTACATCCCTGATAAGCTGTGTGTGCTGCTGGACGACGCCAAGGAGCTGGCTGCCCAGACCACGCTGTGGAACCTGGGTAACGTCTCACTCACACTGCAGCCTCCATGTCGGGCTGCTGACATGGAGCCGCCTGATTGGCTGGGAAATCTGAGGCTCAGGGACACAAACAGGAAGCAAATGTAAACGTTCAATAGGGAAGACAGAAGCATTTATATTAGTTTTAAAGAGAAAAAAATGAAATTTTATACATTGTGTTCAGTCAGAGGCTTCTACAGTCACGCTGTAATACAGACTGCTATAGGAGCCTCTTTCTGTCCACAGGGTCTATGACAGCTCTGAATAATATGACATTTAATTTTCGTAGTTTTGAATTGAACATTTCTTCCTGATGTGATTAAAAATCAGTTTAAAATGACAGAAACCCTTTAGCTCCATCGTTCCTCCTCCTTAGATCTGATCTGGTTCTTCTGAGGTCTGGATCAGAGTTGATCAGTGAGTCACGGCCGACTGCTGGAGCTGATTCCAGTCTGCGGCCGTGTTGGACGTAGCTCTGGCTGCTCTCCACGTGTCACTTCCTCCAGTTTGTCAAAAGGCTCCGGCTCTCAAATGTATGCAGAGATATGCAGCCTGAGTCTGACAGCAGCTGCATGTTTTATGGATGGAGCTGAGCGTCGTAAACAGTGACCCTTTAGTTTTAATGATGAGGCGATATCAACCTGCAGCACGTCTCCACTGACGCATTCAAAACTCACAGCTGCTGCAGCTGGAGGTTCAGCTGCTGCAGCTGGAGGAGCAGCTGCTGCAGCTGGAGGTTCAGCTGCTGCAGCTGGAGGTTCAGCTGCTGCTGGAGGTTCAGCTGCTCCAGCTGGAGGTTCAGCTGCTGCAGCTGGAGGTTCAGCTGCTGCAGCTGGAGGTTCAGCTGCTGCTGGAGGTTCAGCTGCTGCAGCTGGAGGTTCAGCTGCTGCTGGAGGTTCAGCTGCTGCAGCTGGAGGTTCAGCTGCTGCAGCTGGAGGTTCAGCTGCTGCTGGAGGTTCAGCTGCTGCTGGAGGTTCAGCTGCTGCAGCTGGAGGTTCAGCTGCTGCAGCTGGAGGTTCAGCTGCTGCTGGAGGTTCAGCCTCTATCATCTGTTTAGTCAAGTAACATTGATTTACCAAGCCACACAGCAACTCATCTGAACCCTGAAGGAGCAACAAGGCAGGAAGAGAAACACCTTGATAGTCTGGAGAGCAGGACTGGCAGAGCGGCCATGTTGGCGGCCATGTTGGCGGCCGGTGGAACGGCTGCAGCTCTGATTCAGCCGAAAACTTTGACAGCCAGAGCGAGTTAGATATTCCAGACTTTTTAATGACTCGTTGTAAATATTCCAGACTTTTTAATGATCCTCACCTGGAATCTGGGGAACGTTTCAGAGGTCCAGTGTTGCTTCTTTAGTTACTTCATTTTGAAACTGGTCTGAACTTGTCTGCTGTTTTGGGTTAAGTTGGTTTCCATTTGGAGGCAGCATCTGTTTGGGTTTCTGAGGTAACCGTTGGTAACCAGCGTTACTTCCTGTCTGCCAGCTCTGAGCATTAAAATGACTTTTGAAAGATTTTCTCATGAAACTGACAAATGACATTTTTCATTTCACTGAAACTTCTGCTTATCTGCCAGTCAAAGTTAATTCATCATCAAAGCAGCTTGTAGCAAAATGTCAGTATTGATTTAAAACGTCTTGAGTAGTCAGAGACTGAAGGCGTTGGAACAGAATTCAAATTGTAATTGGTGTAATTTTAATGGTCTCAGATATTTATTTCTTTCTATAAATAAATCAGACTTTGGTGTCTCTGGTCCATTAATCCAGAACCGATGAAGTTCAGACATCAGCATGAAATGGAAACGGAGACAAAGTGGTACGATGGGTCAGAGCTGCTCCAATCTACAGAGTTTAGAGAATCTCCTTCTGGACCAGAACCAGCTCAATTAAAGGAGAGGAAGTGAGGAGAGCAGCAGGAGTTTCATCCAGTGGGGGATTTTTTTTTTATTAAACTCTCAAACTGCATGAATTTTTCATCCCCTCTCTGCTCCACAGGAGCCTGAATATTTTTGGTTCTGATAAAAAAAAAAAAGTCCTTATCGGATTTATTTTAAATCTATTTATTTCTCCTGGATGTCTGAATCCTCCTGCTGCAGAAGAAGAAGAGGAATCTCTCAGGAGGAAAATGGTTCCATCTGGATTCTGTTCTCACTAAGCTGTTTGTTTCCCTTCCTGTTCTTACATTCAGGTCGATTTATGAAAAACATTTCAGTTTAAAGTTCTTTACATCATAAAAACTCTGAGCAAAACAAAACAGGTATGTTGATCAATGTTTCATTTAGCGCTAATCGAAGGTAAATCTTGATTTAAAGCAGAGGTTCCCAAACATTTTCTGGGCCCCCCTATGGATTACAAATGGCTGTCTGGTTGAACGACATGTGGGAGGGGGGAGGATTATTAGAGACTCCCTGTCTCTGCCCCTGGGGGGTCAGGGGGGGATCGACTTATTTGGGGGCAAAATGAATACGTACCTGAACATAAACAACATCGGTAGCCTACAGGCTACTTGTTAAGCTTAAGATGCTGTATTGATATTAGCTATTCATCTTTTAGCTACTTTACCTGCATCCAACAGCTTCACTCAACTCATTCGGTTAGTTTGGGGGGAATCTGCTGGTTTACTGTCATTATTCTAACACAATAATGTGCTAAGCTCTGTACAGACCAGCTGCTGCTGTAGCTCCGCCCAGCAGCATCAGGTCTCCTTCAGGTCTAAACCCAGCAGAGCGTCGTAGCGTCGTGTTGCGTTTAAAGGCGGCTCAGAGAAACAGGTTAACACATGTTAACAATGGATGAAACAGTTTTAACTGCTGATAAAAGTGACAGAGGACACAGATATGGGGAGTTTGACACAGTAAAAATGCTGGTGTTGAATTAACACCCAAAGTGTCTATATGTGTCCAAGTCAGCTGGTGTTACAGTAACACTTTTGAAAGTGTTAAAATATTGACGCCCACTTTTTGTTAAATTAAGAAAAGCTAAACTTCCCATTTCTATGTATTGTTTTGAACATTTTCCACTGGATTTGATTGATATTGAAACCTTGTGGGTCAATTATTTACTTTTTTAACACCACATTATGTTTTGTGATCAACACTACACTGGTGTTACTTTTAATATATTTTAACACCAGCACCGTAGTAAATGTTAATGTGACTCTGTAGTGTTGAATTTGACACCAGCTGACTTGGACACATATAGACACTATTGGGTGTTAATTCAACACTGGCATTTTTACTGTGTAGAAGCCATTAGTTTATCAAATTGACATAGGAATAACAGAGAGTTGGTCATACAGTGTTCATGTTTTTTTTCTTCATCCAGACGGCTTCCCACGCCCCCCCTGTAATGACAAGGCGGCCCCCATAGGGGGCGCGCCCCACAGTTTGGGAACCTCTGATTTAAAGGAACTGAGTGTTTCAGCAGTTTTTCAGTTTTCTGGAAGTCGATCATCAGAAGTCATTAATGAGGTGAACGTCAGGTGAAGTGTTCTCCGGATCGCTGCGTCTCATTCCCAACCTCCTGTGTCTCCGTCCAGATTCGTCCATCCTGTCCGGAGCTACCTTTGACTCTCCCAGCAGCCTCTCTCCTCCGCTCGCCATGTCGCCGCCCGACTGCAGTCCCGGCCTCCTGAGCTGCGGCGGCCGCACCTTCACGCCCTGCCTGCCCGCTCCTCCTCCCCCCCCTCCTCCGCCGCCGTCCCCCTTCCCCCTCTCCCCCCTGCCCTCGCTCTCCGCCTTCTCCCCCGCTGCGTCCCAAGCCCAGCGGCTCTACTACAACTCCCAGTCTCCGTTCTACTGACGGTGAGGCTGAAACTCAGCGCGATTCACTCGTCTCTCCTCAGGCTGACGTGGAAAAAATGGGAACGAGAGACGATTCGTGTTAAGATACATGCACACAGATACATGCACACAGATACATGCACACAGATACATGCACACAGATACATGCACACCGCAGGCCTTTATGCTCAGTCATACCAAAGAAGATTAGGGAGATTAGAAAACAAAAATTCAGATATTTCTTTGTTCAGATCTCAGATGATTAAATTCAGAAATCTGAGGAAAAACTTTTGGTCAAACTTGGAATTAGAAACTCTCCCGCCTCTTATGAATGTGGAGTAGAAGAAGAAAATGAACAGAAACTGGACGACAGACTGTTGGTAAAGTAGTAATAAGAAAACGAGATCAGCTGTAACTTTATAAACTGAGACGTTAAAACGGAAAGTTGTTTCAGAAAAAAATGAAACATTTGATGATATTTTCCTTGTTAGACTTTGATTGCTGTTGTCTTTCCTTCTTGGCATTGTGTTAACACAAAGAGCTGACCTGAGTGAAGTCGCCCCCCCCCCCCACCTTTTTCAAATCAGACAAAATTAGTGTCAAACATTTGTGCTACGTTTGTGCTGGTTTGTGCAGCAAAAATTTTCGTTTGTGCTGCTTTGGCTTTGAAGATATTAATGAAAGTGTAAAGGTCAGAAGGTCAACCAGCCCCCCCCCCACTTTAATGAAATCAAACAAAATTGGTGTCAAACATTAATGCTACGTTTGTGCTGGTTTGTGCAGCAAAAAAATTATTTTGTGTAGCTATCATTTTAAAGATATAAAGATAGTTGTATTTCATAAACGTTTGGGGGCTGGTTGACCTTTTGACCTTTACACTTTCATTAATATCTTCAAAGCCAAAGCAGCACAAACGTAGCACAAAAGTGTCCCGTCTCTCTGTCAAACGTAGCACAAATGTTTGACACCAATTTTGTTTGGTTTGAAGAAGGTGGGGGGGGGGGGTTGGTTGACCTTGGATGACCTCTAGAAACATTTCTTCATATCTTAAAATGAACGCGGCACAAACAAAAAATTTTGCTGCACAAACGTAGCAAAATGTTTGACACCAATTTTGTCTGATTTGAAGAAGGTGGGGGGGCGACTTCACTCAGGTGAAGAGCTGCTTCTGTACCGGAGCCTCTGATGATGATGGTCAGTTTATCTCTTGGGTTTGAAGCCGGTTTGTCCTTCGCCCTGCTGCCATGGAAACCTTCTATTCTTAGCTCTGTTTGACAGAATGTGTAGAAAAGTGTTTGTGTTTGTTTGTTCCTGGTTGCAGGGAGTCGTTTGCGGCCCAGGGAGCGAGCGGCGGCGCCGGAGGAAGAGGAGGGTGAGGAAGGCAGGCAGGCGTTTGTCCACCAGGTTTCCGGTCTTCTCCCTCTCTTCTCTCCGTCTGAAAATCTGAGTTAGCACAGCGGTTCTCTGACGTTTGTCAGGATCTCAGAACGTCCTCTCCTCTTCCCGTCTCTCTGTCCTCGTCTCCTCATCACGTCCCACCGAGTCCAGAACCGGTCCGGTCCGACCTCCTGCCCTCAGGCCCGGTTACATAAACAGCAGCACAGCGCGCGTCTTTCTCCGCAGAGTCGAGTCCTGAAGCCTTTCAGGGGGAATGTCGGCGCTGACGTCTGAGCTGACGGGGCAACATGGCCGCCTCCTTCCCACTTCCTGTCTTCCTGTCTTCCTGCAGAGACGCCGTCAGCAGCTGGAAACAGATCCGGCTTCCTGTTTGTAGCTGCTGACCCCGTTCATGTGAACCTGAGGGATCTGAGAGTTTCTCCAAGAAAAACTAAACTCATTTCATGACTTTTAAGGCTCAACAAAGCAGATTTGATCATTATAAATAGGCTGCAGTGTTTAAATCTCAAACAGGAATAAAACTGTTTATTTTAAAGCCATAGAAACGAATTAGGTTTGTTTTGTGTTTTCTCTGCAGATTCTGATCAAATATGGAAATAATTCACAGTAAATATTCACTGTGTTTACCAGACATGGTGACATTTTCCAAAAATTTCAACTCAACATTTAGGCAAATGTAGCCGATCTATGGAAAGCCATTTTAGTCACTAATAATGATATAATGGTAATAACACAACATGGCTGTAAAAACAATTCTAACGTACAATAATAAAGTCCATATGAACTCATGCATAAAGTTAATAACGGTAAAAATGAACATTTTCTTACCATAGGCTGCCGTTTTTCACTTCTATTGGGTTAAAAAGAGGAGATGAGGAATAGTTTTGCATTTTATATGCACCTTTTTCAAAATACTTTAATTTAGATTTTTGTTTTAATTATTGCGACTACTTATTTAAAATTACTTTTTTGTGTATTTTGTTTCTGAAATTTGTTTTAAAGTTTATTTATCAATCAGTTCATTAATTTATTTTCTCAGATCTTCCACTTTCAAATTTTATACTTTATTTTTATTTCAGGAGATAAGGATTTTTTTGTTAACTTTTTTTCAAATGACTTTCATTCATGCTTGGAAACAAAATACTTAATATTTATAAAGTATTTTTTAAATTGGAGTTTATTTTGAAATGCTTAATTTATTAACATAAAGTCATTAAATGCATTTCAGAAGTTAAACTGATTAAGTATTTTCAGGAAAACATAAATTAGTCTTTATGAAATCTCCATTTAAACGTTTTTCTTTATGATTATGTTCAAATGTCTTTTTTTTTTTTTTTTGTATTTAACATAATGGCCAAAATGGCTTTCCGTACAGTTTTAGATTCATTTACAGATTTCAGGACGTTTCTGCGTTTTTGCAGAGAAGCCGGTTTTAACATCCTGAGTTGTAAGGAAGACAAAACGTGCCGCTGTTTTTCTAACCTGGTGTCAGTGAGAGGAGATGATGATGATGAGGAGGATGAGGAGGAAAAGTCTCTGAACAGAAGACGAGAGGACCGTCTGAACGAAGTCCAGTTCCACTCAGAGCAAACGGACCAGTTTGTGGCTCTGAATGTTTCATTGTTCTGAGTTTTATTGTTTTGAAAAGCTCAACTGTTTGATTGTCATTGATCCGTTCAGGTGGAGCAGCTCAGAAATGTTCTTTATTTTTATTATTTTTTCCTTTTTGTTCCCCGACACAGAAAGTCGATATTCATGTTTGCTTCGCTGGTGGTTCGTTTGACGTTGTTGGAGTTAATTTAGTTTGTAATCTGCAGCCAAACAGCCATTTTGAATCCCACCTTGTCCCGACGCTGTGAATGAACAACCACAAATGTATGTTTTTAATCCGACTTTCAAATCGCCTCGATTATCAGAACAATCTAAACCTGAGCAAAGAAATGTGTATTTAACAGTCCAAAGACTAAAGGGAAAGTCACAAATCAGGCGCGCAGCTCTGGAGTTTGACAAGTCTGTGCAAAGTAAATTATTCATTTGTGTGAAGGTCGCCCTATTTATTGAAACAGATAAAATATGAAGTGTTTTCAGCTGCTGTGAAACAAATGAAGGCTTTGATTGCTGATGATCAGTCTAGCTGAAGATGAAATGTTTCGTTGCTCCGGCCAAAAACAAACAGACGCTGGTGAGAGTCTTTAAATAAAACTCATTTATTTACTGAACGCCTTGAACGTCTCCAGTCTGTTCGCACCACAACGCCTCCACAGCTGCATCAGAGCTGAATGTCGGGATTTATCTTCATTTCTGCCTCTTTGGCGTTTTTAAATGTGCTTTAAGATAAAGCTGACCTTGACGTTTGCCTGCTTTACTGTTAATTGGACTGAAGCTCATGATGAACATTCAGTTTAATTAACAAATTCTGACTGAAAGGGTGGAAATATGTCACTTTTATCTTAAATGTGGGTTGTATGTATATGAAATGACTGAATCAGACGTCACCTGTTGAGCTCAGTGTTATGCAGTGACTCACATGGAGCTTCAGGGTTTTGGTTTCACTGTAAACCTATAGATGAAGGAACTGAAGGGTTAGGTGTCCTCAGGATATCTCTGAACCTTTTAATTAGTAAAGATCACTACAGATTATTCGTTATAAAAAGTAAACTAACATCTAGTATTGACTTGAAAATTATTATTGATGATTATTCTAGCCCAGTGGTTCTTAACCTGGGGTTGGTGGAACCCCAGTGGTTCGGTGAGTCGGCGGAGCCTCATGGAGGTAAAGACTCACTTGTGTAAAGTCGTGATGACGCCCAGCTTTGTACATCACTACTGCAGAGGATCATGTTACATTGCTTAGCCAATCAGAGGATCAGGTTACATTGTTTATCCAATCAGAGGATCATGTTACATTGCTTAGCCAATCAGAGGATCATGTTACATTGCTTAGCCAATCAGAGGATCACGTTACATTGCTTAGCCAATCAGAGAATCACGTTACATTGCTTAGCCAATCAGAGCTCAGAGGAGCCCTGATTGGAGGAGCTTCACTCTCAGCAGGGATTTGCACTTGTGTCTTTATTTACTTCAGTAAAGCTCAGTTTTTACCAAACTCTGTAGCTTTTATTGTTCTTCAAAATCTGCTCCTTAGTCGCATCTTTTCAGGGTTGGTGCTGCCTCTAGTGGTGTGGAGGTGGTAACACAACTAATATAATTACATTACTAAATCAGAATACTGCAAAGTCTTTATTATTTATCATTAATTTTTCATTCTCTTAAGAATGTAGAGCTAATTAAATGATCTAAACCTTAAAGTGGTTCCAGTTTCTCTCGATGGTCAACCTGTTGAAACTGTGTCACATTTTAAATACCTTGGGTCGTTCCTGGACAGTCGGATCAACTTTACTGAAAACACTGACTATATTTTGAAGAACTGTCCTCAGAGACTCTACCTTTAAGAAGACTTGGTGATCTTGACTCTAGTTGGGTCACCCCTATGTCTTGAATTTTGTGGGGGGTAAGTCATATTTTATTTATCACTACAGGGTTCAGTGAAGGCCCATATGAAACCGGTGGGTTCGGACCCGCTGGTCTAGATGCATGTTGTGGTCTGGTTTTGTTTTCTCTCTTTCTGATGCAGACCTTTCTCCTTGTCCTTCTCTGTCCATCACATCTGAGTAACTTCTGATAAAGTTTCATTCGTTGATCGTCATGATGACTCGGCTCCTTCAGCTCCTTTAATTTGTGCGTTATTTTCTGTATGCAGCAGCATTAGCAGTGTAAACACCGTCCTGTTCCGTCGGGGTAATTATGTGTCAGAGAATGAAAGTTTAATGAGTCGTCTTGCATTTTGATGTAATGAACATCGGGCCCTGCTGCTCTGAAGGTCAGTTATAAAACCCAGGAAGTGGCGTTTGAACGCCGCTTGGACAGAAACAACTGAACAACAGAACATTTGCATTTGTTCTCTAAACGTCTCCTTATCTCCTTTCTCTCCTCTGTCCTTGGGTTTAGTTTCCATTCCTGCTGTTTCACACTCAGCTCTGCTGCTGTGTTTAGGTCTGTTGTTGTTTTAACTCACATTAGAGTCGTTTTTCCTTTGAGCTGCTCGGTCAGAGGATGAAACGCCTCAAATCCCCACAGAACAAACTAAATGCATAATGAGAAAAAACTGGACTTCTCCGGTTTATAATAAACATTTTTTTCTAAGTTCTGCTTTATAAAAATGAAGGCAGTAAGAGAAGCTGTTCTCTGAAGGATCAGTATTTGTGACCTGACCTCCAATCAGCTCAACATTTGGGTCGCTGCTGCTTCATGGTCCAAACATTTTCCTGATCATACTGTAGGATTTGACTAGGCCACATGCGATAGAAAGGTGAATTCGTCAGTGTAGGGCGAGTGGCGATTCTATTACTGATCACTCAGAGGCTTTGTGTTGTCTTCTCAGGTGGTTGTTGGTGCAGCGCCCCCACAGGCCAGGAGGGGAACAGGTTGGTTCACGGGACAAATGATGTAATGACCGAATCTACTGGACTTCAGGTCTGAAAACAGCCTTAGATGAATCTGTTCATTGGACATAAAGTCTAGGGAAACATTTTTATCCTCCTTTATCACCAAAACCTTTCATTCTCCTCCGTCCTGTTTTCATGGTGAACTTACCTTGGTGTCGCTTCAGATGTTCATCATGTCTCTGTTTCACTGTTCAAACCGAGAATTTATCAATTTAAGCCCATTTTATGTTTTAAATCCTTTCAGTTATACTTTGCGCCTGTTCCTTCCTGAAGTAAGAAATTTTCAAAAGTTGTAAAGCAGAATTCAATCCGACATTCATTCCCATCATGCATCTGCTCCTTTGTTTCGTTTTGGATCCTTGAGTGGATGATGAGGTTTTTAGTTTTGCACCAGCTGAGCCTAAAAGTAGAGAAAGGAGGAGGAGCTGCAGAACAGATGAAAGAAAAAAAAGAGAGAGAGGCAAGAAGATGGAGAGGATGAGAGGAAGAGTAATATCTGTATGGGGTAAAACAGCAGGGTGAGCTGTGAGAGTCTGTGCGTCACTTAATGTTTCATTTTGTGTGTCAGCAGCAGAACTTCTAGTTCTTCCTCTGATTTTAAACGATGAGACGCTTTGCAGCCCGATCAGCCCAGAAACCCGAGCCTGGCTCCTCGTCTCCATCAGCGCTGGGAGTTCATGTGACAGTCAGGCACCTCTGTGGACGCCTCGGCTCGCTCTGCCATCTGCTTTCAGTAGATTACAATACCTGGAGGTCTTCATCTTCAAAGCAAATGCAGATATTTTCTCCAACACAGAGTGACCTTCGTTTGAATAGCTTCGTATGAAGTCCAAGGACTTTAATCTACAGTCATTCATTCATATGATGGTGCTGAGCTACATGGTAGCCACAGCTGGCTAACAGACAGTCGTCGAGTTTTTTCCAAAAACACGACGACTGAGATGCAGATGACTAGTGACAGGACAGACAGTGAAGGGAAACCCAGTCTGAACGCTGCAGACCAGGATATTAGCAGTAGCTAACACTTAGCAATGCAGATGCTAATACTTTCAGCCCCTCCAGGGATGGCGCCCTGGGCAACCTCCACTTCTACTGCCTCCAGCAGCTGTTTATGAAATACCAGTTTCTTAAAATTTCCTGGTTCTGCATAAATAAATGTAGAAAACAGGAGAACTGGAGATCAGGTTCTGTTTGCTAACAGTTAGCAGTTGTACTTTCTCAGCACTCAGGGATCCCTGTGCCTGCATGAAAGCTACTGGCTGATAAATACATATATTTTAAAAACGACATGTTTGTGTGCCCCCTTTCGTGTTAGCGCCCTGTGCAACGCCCACATTAAAAACCACCAATGCTAGAGGGACTAGCTTCACTTCAGCTTCAAATATTCAGATTTAATACCACAGACTCTCATCATGCCTCCAGTAAAAACTGTTTCTGTCCTCAGAACTGCCTGAGTTCCTCATGATATCGATTCAAAATGGCGTCAGACGTGTTTTTATGAGGTTTTGGTTCATGTTAGCCTGATAGCATCTCTGCTGCTGCTGCTGCAGATTTGTTTGTTCTGAGATCTGGTGAGTTTGCAGGATGTTGGACTGCAGGTGTATCTAATGAAGAAGCTCTGAGCTGCGGATTGAAATGATATTTTTAACGGTTTCTGTTGGCTCTCCAGGAGTTTCTGCCAGAACCGCGGTTGGACCAGAACTCCATGCTCTGCAGACGGTATAAATATATATGGAAGTGGGAACAATTTAAAAGCCTTTTCTCCTCGTCGCGTTTCACTGGCAACCGAACCGGGAATTTAATGAGCTCCTCTGGAATGTCGACTCCATTTATCCGCATCTGAACTTTGAGTTCAGGCTCCAGCAGAACCGGTCCAGAACCAACGAGTCCCACAGGACCGGGTCGAGCTCGTGAAGCTGCGCTGTAGAGCAGATTTACATTAGAGGCGATTTATTGTAGCTGCTGTGAATGTGGGACGGGCCCAGGAGACCCGGGCGTCCATGGAGAGCCGGGCTTTGGTTCTGATCTACGCGTTCAGCCGGAGGCTTTGAAGTCCAGCCCAGCAGGGCTCCATGTTGGATCTCCACAGAGCTTCCTGGTGTGTGTGTGTGTGTGTGTGTTGTGTGTGTGTGTGTGTGTGTGGTAACACGGGGCCTCCTGCGGTGTGAGGACAGACTCCTCGTCCTTCTCTGCAGGTTTATTCTCACTGCGTCGTTAAAAGGCTCTTTTGTTTGGTGTCAGAGGGAAACCCAGACTGATTCCTCCTCAGGTTCACCCCTCAGCTGCTGTTCTGCAGGAACCAGATGCATGATGGGTCGTCGCAGAGAGCGCTGCAGAAGTTCACTACTCAGCAGGCTGAAGGAGGGAAACATGCAGCCGTCATCACTTTGCAGCAAACTGCTGCTGACAGCCATGCAGCTGATGGGGGAAGTTTTCTGATTCACCTGCAGAATGAAGGATTCAGGGCATCTAAGGTGGTCCAAGACGTCCAGAACCGTCTTCATGGGGATGGAAATGGACCGGACCACGAAGCCAGACTTTAATCAGGTGGAATCGCTCTTGATTTTGTTGCAGTTTCAGCTGAACATGAAAATCACATTCAGGGGAAGTGGAAGTAGAGCCTCCGCTTCTCCACACCGACAGGAATCTGAGCTGAGAGTTTTCCAGACATTCCCATGGGAGGAGATCCGGAGTTCACTGGAGGGGTTTTAGATCCCGTCTGAACTGGGACCAGATGGACGAGCCTCTCATCTGCCTGACTTCACAGTGAAGTCCTACTTCCTGTTTTCAATGTTGGAATAAGTTTTGATTTCTCCAAAATGGCTCAGCAGGTCTTCATGTTTGGATGAAGTTTCTTCAGTTCAGTGCAGCATTTGGTCAGTCGCCTGTTTCTGCAGGACAAACAGTGAAGCCAAACGATCCACTGCCTCCCACTCAGCATGTGGAAGGTGAAAAATGTTTCCTGTCAAGCAAATTTAGTCAAAATCAAGTAAAATCCTTATGGAGACGCATCAGTGGGACTGAAGGCAGCAGGAGGCCTGAGGGTCTCTGGCCTGTCCGTCCTGAGACGTCCTGCGCCTGTTTGAGGAGCAAATCTCCAGAACTGATGTCTGTGGCGGAGCGACGCCTCCCATCGCTCAGAGAGACGGACGGCGGCCGGGTGACCTCTGGGGTGACCTCTGGGTCTCACCGAGCCGTTTATGACCCGACTGGGACCAACAATGCTGTACAAAATAAAAACAGTTTTAAAAACTGTTTGGTTAAACGAAGTTCAGTGATTACCTCGCTAATCTAAGTCGGTTAAGTTGGAAAGTTTTGCTTGATTGGTTTTGAAGGATGTCATTTTTATAAAAATATATATATTTTTTTATATTTTTGTTAAAACTGTCACCATGTTGACAGTTTATGAGACAGAAAAGCTGGATCTCCTCCATCTCCACTCTGAGCCATCTGAAGAAATGCAACAAGAACAACCAGTCCGAGCCAGGAGGAGGGCCTTAGCGCTGTCAATCATCCTCATAAACGTGCTGCTAAATGTGCTGATGGTGGGGAAACAGCAGCAAAACCATTTATCTGCATCTGTTATCATCTGTCACTACTCTAACGAGCTTTAATGGGAGGGTGAGCAGCAAACAAATGGCCTTGATTGACAGCAGGAAGACCCTCCTCCTGGCTCTGATTGGCTGTTATATTTAGCACTGGAAGAAGATGAGAGCTGGATTATTTTACAGATTATCTGTCTTAACTGTCTCCACATTGTGAGCACAGCTGTCACAATTAGCAATACATCAATTAGTTAGATAATAAATTTTAAAGAGCTTAATAGATTTATCTTTTCTCTCCTTTCTTTCTTTCTACCAAAATGCAATGTCTAGTCTGGTGTTTTGGTTTCATTATTTAGTCTAGAGAGACTAAATAATTCATTTATTTGTTGTTGCTGTTCTGTTGGTTTATTTTGGATATTTAACACGTCTCCCAGTTCCAGTGGTCCATTAGAAGTGATTGTTTATTGATTTCTGACAATGTATTTTTTGCATTATTAGTTGAAAATGGTCTGAAAACAGCAATATTATTGCAATAACTTCTGGAACAATTTATGGTGTCTATGATGACATCAAATGTGTAATGTTTGTTTTTTGTTTTCTTTTTAATGAAAGTTACATACTGCATCTTTACGGTCTTATTAAGAAACCACGGATGTTGATAATTTATATGTTTAACATGATTTACCTGATTATATTATTATTATTATTATTATTATTATTATTATTATTATTATTATTATATTATTATTATCGAATTTGACATGATTGCAAGAACTGAAGTGAAACATATTTAAGCGTGAGGCATAGTTTAGTCGGAGAGAGGAAGTCTTTTATTTTGAAGAACATACATCCGAGCTCCGTCTTGATTGGAGAAGCTTTATAGGACAATTTTATTTAAATGGGTCAGAAAAATCAGATAAACTCCTTGGTTGAACAAAAACAATTTAAAACATTCAGGTTTATCTCTGTTTTTGTCAAACATTTGAAACCTTTCAAGGTTTTCAGCTTTAAATTCGGAATTTAAAAATAATAAATCTGTGAACATTTCATTGTTGGACTAAATCGGCTTTTTTTTTTTTTACTTCCATAAAACCTCTCGTCCTGAAATGAATTTTTATTATAACGAAGATGAAAAGAGAGAAAATTAATATTAGCTCAAATTAAAGACGGAAACCAAATAATGTTACATATTCATTACCCATATTTCCACATTTTCAATTTCTTACGCAAAAATAATCTTAATTGAACAATATTCGTCATTCCTCCTGTAAACCGGGCATAATGGATGCATATCACGACATTCACCGTTCAGACCAGAACCCGGCCGGTTCGGATGTTTAGATCCAGTTTTAAATGATCATTTTAGATTATAAATCCTTCTCTTCTTCACAAAGCCTCCGGTTCTATAAACCGGTTTTAACACGTTTACGGACGAATCGTCCACATGCGTGACGTCACGGCGATTTATCCCCAGTTCGTGACATCATATTGTGCGGCGTGTCTGATGCCTGTGACGTATGAAAGGACGTCGTACGTCAGGGTACGTATTCGCTCGTTCTGTTTCTCTCACCACTTAGCACTCGGTTTTCGCAGAGCCTGGATCACTTTTTGTTGAAGAAAATCTGGACGTTTCTCCTCTTAACTGGATACATTCGGAGATATTATGGCCACTAAAGTGAGTTTTCAAGATACGGTCACCGTGGGAACCCTGAGAGGTTTGATACACCCGCTGTTCGTCAACCTGAGCTGGATGGAGTGGATGCGTCTGTCCACTGGAAACCCAACACGCAGCACCACCAGCGTTCTGGCCCAGATCTTGGGAGAGATCTTGGAGCTTTTTATATCCAACGTTCTGGATTGTCTCCCAGAAGACAAACGCTCCACTAAAGCCATAGAGGTGATTGTTGGGAACAAGGTTCCTGAAGCGTTTGCGAGAGACGCAAAGGTCTATGGAGACTTCCGTACCGAACACACCAAGAACCTAAATAAATTAATGGTAGAGTACATTGTCGGGAGAGTCAGCTCCACCTCGGACTCCAACGACCGTACGAGAAGTCTCCTTTTGAATGATATGGTTGAGGAAACCAAAATCCTCATAAAAGAGCTTGTTATCAGACTGCACGCATCTGAAGCATCCAAGAGCGTTAAGAGGACTTCCTTCCTCTCAACGCTCAGAGATCTGCCAGGGAAGATCAGAGGATTCTTTGCCCAGTTCTCTTGCAGACATTCAGCAAAGTTTTCTCCAACGTCTTCCACCGAAAAGGTGCTGACCCTGGGCAGCGAGGTGGAAGAGCGGAGAAAGTCTGCAGGACATCGTGGCGTCACACTGGAGCCATACTGTGAACCTGCAGTTGAAGCAGGTTCCAAAGCTTTGGCAGCCTTCGTTCAGCCAGGGTTCCTAACATCTGAAGGTCTGAAAGAAGAGAAATCAGAGCAGAAGCCATACTTTGATGAAAACACTCCGGTGGAGCCTTTCGTTCCTCCAAATTACCTATTTGATGCTGTCAGTCCGGAACACTGTCTCTCCAGAGATTTGCAGACGCAGGATTTAAACCCGGAGCAAACTTTTCTGGTAGATTTTGTTCTTCCGGGTCAAGTAGTCGATTGGGACACGGATGAGGATGAATTCGAATCGGAGCTGTGGTTTGAAGAAAGCCCTCCAGACGAGGGTTTTTTCATAATAGAATGTCCGAGGGCACAGAAGTTTAGGGCGTATCCAAGGATTTTCTTTTCAACTGCTTTGTCTCCTATTGAGGAAGTTTCATATGATTCCTCTGATTCATTTGACATCTCAATGTCTGATGGACAGTGAGAAAGAAGTCAGTTTCCTCAGTGGAAACAAAGGAAGACAAGAAAGATTCAATGTCTTTGTTGATAACTGCCTGATTGCCCAGCCCCTTAAACCTTCAGGTTTCCATTTGTGTCTTGAAGACATTGGTACCATTTTTAAACGGCCATCAAAAAAAGTTTGGGCTGAAGTTCAGGGGGTTGACATTGATGGTGACCCAGAAACAATCTCAGTTCACAGCCTCAGAGTCAACATCTTGCAAGAGTTTCTCCACACGTGGTTCCTCCACTCCACACACATGGAGAGTTCCTCTTGCCCTGGATGGAACTGAGTCATCTGAAGCATCCATGGTTGAGGAACTCTTAGTGGAGATTATGCAGGAGATGAAGCATCATCAGGTTCTGGTGCAAATGCAAAATCTCCTGCAGAAATCCATGCAGAGACGACTCCCACTGAGGCTGATCAGAAGAACGTATTCCAGAGTCCGGCAGCACCGAGAAACTGTGGACTGAAATTGATGGTGGAGTCCTCAGCATGAGCCCAGAGTAGATCACCAGCCTCTGCAGTCGTATGGAAGTCCACCTCGGGACGGCCGCAGTGTTGTCTGTAGCCTCTTTATGGGTTTTCTCTGGGTACTCCAGTTTTCCCACAAAAAAATATGTCCAATGAACTTGCATTTGTGTGCAGTCCCATCATCTAGACATTTGTTTAGGTGTCTGTGTTCAACTTACATGAATACAGTGTCCTTGTAAGGGCCTAATAATACCTTACAACATTTATAATGGATGGGGGGCAAGACTTCAGGCTTTGGACCTGAAGTCTTGCCCAGTAGAACCAGGGTCCATGTTGGGTTCTTTGATGTTTCAACAGCAATGAGTGAGTGTGTGTTTTAACATTTCTGTCTGTGTATTCATTTGATTGGTAGATTTTGTAAAATCTACAAAGAAATCCTTCTCTTTAATATTCTGAGTAAATGTTGAGTGTTTTTGTTTGTTCCCTTTTTCTTATATAGGTTTTCTCTGGACACTCCAGACTTCCCTTTGTGAAGACTGTGCAACAAACCTCTGTCAGAACCAAAATAGTTCTGGTTAGGGCCAGGTGTTAGCATCACAATTAAAACCAGAACATTTTGGAAGAAATTTAAAAGAGGCCTGCCACAGCGTTTTGTTCGGTTCTAAAGCAAAAAAATTGTCACAATGGTCAAGTCAAGTAAAAAAATAGTCAATAGCATTTATTCCATACATGCTATTATGGTATTATCACTAACATGGACTAACTCTGTTCAGTGTGCTAGAATTAGTGTTTAAACTAAAATTAGCTAAAATGCTATGGTTAGGTTAAATGCTGTCAGTAGCATGATATCACCAGTACTTTGATCTACATTGACTTGCTTCATTTAGTGTGATAAACATAGCTAATAAATAAGATGAGCAAAAATACCTTTTAGTTACGAGGCTAATGTTAACATGAGTGCTATCATTAGCAAATTGAATTACTAGCATGTTGACACTATCAGTAGGATGAGGGTTATCGCTAGCATGTTGACTAACTCAAAAGTTTAGGCACAAAGCTAATGTTAGCATGAAAGCAATCACTAACATTTAGAGCAAATAGTATGTTGATGCTAGCAGTAGGATGTGAGTTATCAGCAGCATGTTGGCTAACAAAAAATTATTCCATTGTGCGCTATAGTGTAAACTACAATTAGGCAAAATGCTAAGCCTCGCGTAAATTCTGCCAGTATGTGTGATGTCACCAGCATGTTGATTTACATTTACTTAATCCATTCAGCATGATAAACATAACTAATAAATAAAAAATTGTATAAAATGCTTATTTTGGTACAAGGCTAATGTTAGCATGAGGGTTATGACTAGTCTATAAAGCGACTAGCATGCTGACACTTTCTCTAAATTAAAACTTTTTCCTCACCTATTAAATGTGAAACCATTCTACCTTGTTATCTATGGCTGTCATAGGGTTGAATTAATTGCTAAACATTGCGTCATTTTTAAGATTCTTTGCATGATTGTGGTATTTTCCTGACCACCGACAGTCCTGACTCAATGGACAGCAGTGGCGCACGATAAGACACTTAATGTCCAGTCCAGTAATTTATATCCATCCATATCAATGCTGCTGCTGGTGCTCTGTCCTTCTCTCACACTTTGGTGTCAGGTTACATTGTGTTGCATTCAATGTTGTCGGAAAAAAGAGATTCATGCGCTTAATGCCCAAATTCATAGTTGCCAGCTGGGGTGGCAACAGGGGTGGCAAGGCTCTTGCTTGGAGGGGCAAGTGCCCCCCCATGCCCCCCCAGTAGATTCGCCCCTGCAAACCAAGACTAATTCTAATTCAAAAATCGGGGGTGTATCAATTTCTTTTATTATTTTTAAATCTTTTTTACTATTTCTCAACCCACTGTCACAATAATCAATAGATTAATTAGTCACATAGTAAATTAAAGCGAGCTCAACAGACTTAGTGTGAAGTGATTGATGTTGGTTTTCTCTCCAGGTGCTCCAGGTTTCCCCCAAAAACAGAAACATGCCCAACAGACCCAGCCTCCATGTTTTTTGATGCTAAAAACTGGAGCGAGGTGAGAACTAAAAGTCAGAGTTATGCAACATTTCCTGATTATTCCGTCTCTGTTGCCCCGGATACACCAGTAGCCTCCGGGACACGCCGTTTATCAAACCCAGCGCTCCTCAACACATGTATTTTATCTGCTGACAGCAGCTGGAAGCAGTGAAAAGACAGCATACAAACAAATGTCTGATGAGGAACCAACCAGAACGGTGCAGGAGGAGCTGGGTTAGCATCCTGCAGAGATATGACCTGCTACTTCCTGTTAGCACAGCGGAGATGAAGGCCAACCTGGCGCTCCGCACTAATCAGGTGAGCCAACCGGACTCCTGCTGCTGACCGCACAGCCGGACGCTTAAAGGACCAACTGAAGGCGGGGCTGACCAAACCTTTGGGCCAAAATCAGGGAGTCAAAAATGATTTAAAAATTTAATCAAACAGATACAGGATTATTTTTTTGTAGGAAATAAAGGTTATTCATCATAAATCCAAAACTTTTTGTTTATTGAAATAAAGGCATTTAGTTTTCAAATTGTTTTGTCAGCAATCAAACAAATGAATAATTAGCTATAAGAACAGGATTTGGGTCATGTCCTTTCAAAATGTTGACTACATGTAGGAAAGTTTAATAAAAAACCCCTGATTTTAGTGAAAAGACGACATTCTACTTATTATTAAAACTCGGTCATAAAAACATAAATATGTTGTGTTGTACTTACCATATTCCATTGTAATAATTTTACCCTGATTAGTAAATAAAAAGTCTCCTTCTGCATTAGCGTCATGGACTGGACAGGATAAAATTCAGTCGAAGGGTCACAAATGGCCCCCGGGCCGCACTTTGGACACCCCTGCTTTAACAAATCCTAATGAAAATGTTTGTATTTACATTCAGAAAGGCAACAAACTGAAGAGACTCGGCATTATATGAACAGAAGTTAAATAACTTAAAAGCTTTAAAGTAAAAACTAATAGTTTATGGTTTATTTCGTAGTTAATTAACCTGTTTGATGAAAAAAAATGTTTTTCAGAACCTCTAAAACTTAATTCTGAGCCTTTTTACGTTTTCCAGACTGAATGAAATGATTTATTGATGTTTCTCTGACGCCTTTGCTGATGTTTGATGTTTCGTTTTATCACAGCAGCTCCATAAATCATCTCAGGTTAACATGCTAACGCTCTGAATGCTAATGGCTTCATTTCCTGTTGGTGGCGGCGCAGCGTCAGCCATTCGCCGCCATGTTGCCGCTGCTCCCTCCAAAGCCCTCGGACTGAGGCCGCAGCGTGTCTGGAGGTCAGGGAGTCCTCTCGCCTCTCAAGTGGACAGAGTTTCCTCTCTGTTAGGCAGGTGTCCAACTGCCACACGTCCTGCTGTCCCCAGGAGTCACCTGGACGGCGGCTGAGTGTCCTCCAGCCGCGCTGCTGCTCCAGTGTCTGTCCCTCCGCAGCAATCCGCCAACACTGTCCACCTTTCACCAGCAAATCTCTGGAAAATGAGTCTGATGAGTGTCAGAGACTCAGCAGGACAACAAAAATACGTTCAGTTTGAAACGAAATGCTTTATTACAAAAACATTTTATTAGAAACGAGCTTTAATTAAGTCCTTTAAAAGGGCATCAAGACTTTTTCGAGCTTTAATTTTAATTTCTCAACAAAAACATTGATTCTTTCATGCGTGTTTCAGAAATTATTTAATCTCCATAGCAACCAATCAGCTTTGTGAAACGCCTGGGTGGGCCTAGCCCCGCCTACAAGACGCAGCTCCTCCTCAGAGCTGCAGTTTCCAAGTTTATGAGTTTCTACCTTACAGAGCAGCTCCTTCCCCACTCCTTCAGACTAGCCAGCAGCAATTAGCAAACACCTGCTGTAGTTTTTAAAGAGACAGAGACCCAATTTCCACTCAAGTTTCTTTAAGTCATGTTTTTATAACAACTTAAAATAACAGTTATGTATAAAATGCCCCTATGTGACACACACTTGGCCACGCCCCTCCATCTACCTTGGCTCCGCCCACTTCGGAGTTGGCGACGCTTCCACAGGGGCCTTTTACACTTTAAATCAGCTCTTCAGGGTGCCAATGTTTCAGAGGTGATGTGAGCTGGAAGTGCAGCGCTACAGTTAACTTACCAAACTTGTGAAGCTTGTGAAGATAATATTGAATAAATGGCTTAAAACTGAGCCACTAAAAATAAAGCCTGAAGATACCAGTGGAAAGTTTCTCAGGGCTAGTTGCAGAACTTTAGTTTTTCAACATTATTACAACACATAGCATGATACAAGCATGCAGATCTAGATCTGAGGCTGTGCTAACTGCATCTTAACGCCTAAAATACAATTATTTTCATTGGGTTATCTACTGGCTGAAAGAAAATATTTAATTTTGCCAAAGCAAATCAAGTCTGTTGACACGACACTTATAGTACAGAATGTTTCTGATTTCCATGTGTTTTCTATTATTGGAAAGCTCCACCTGTCACATTAGGAGAAACAAAGACGATGAGTTAAGAGACTAATATTTTCATTTCAGGTTATATTGTTGTTGAGGGACGTCAAATGAAATCATCCTCAGCCTAAAAAGGTTTGAGAAACACTGACCTAAAAGATCAGCCTCCCTCCTATTCTACTTTCAGAAACCTGGATGTTTGGCCGCCATCAGCAGGATTTTTAGTCGTTCAGTTCCTGTTCGGCTGATTTCAGGGGAATAAAACTGAGTCTTTCACCTCATTACGCTCTCTGAAGCTTTGATGATGCTGCCAGGATCCATCACATCAGACTGAAGTGCTGAGCTGGAAATAATTTCATGAGATGCAGCTGAGGTGGCTGAGATTGATGCGGTGATAAACGGGTGAGGAGCCGTCATGAAGACCCGTTTGGAGGGTTAGCAGTAGACGTTAGCGGTTCTGATTCCTTCTGGTCATTCCAATATCCCCAAGCGGAGCTCCTCAGGGTGACTTTGAACGGGTCCAGCATTAACAAACACACAGAAACAAATAAGCTGATTTTCTCCTCTGACAGACTCACCTGACAGGACAGGAAATTGTTTCTCCTCTACCTTCTATTTGTCGGCCTAAATAGCTGCTCCCACCTTGTACAGGAGCAAGGTTAGCAGAACCCAGAGGAGCTATTAGCTGATCCAAACTGAACCTCAGTCCCTCAGGATGGCTTAGGTTCTGATATCTGGACGTCAAACATGTTTTTAAGCTGCGCAGCTGATGAATCAGAGCTGTGATCTCTGAAGCTGACCGCTTCTCTCCTGTGTAATGTAAATTTCCATCATGCAGACTTTGATGCATTTACAGGAGCTCAGAAATGCAGCCGCAGGATTTGTATTCAGGCTGGCCGCTGCTGCAATTCAGAGGCAGAGCTACAAGGTCAGCAGAAACAAATCATAAAAATGTCTTAAATGTTTCACAACCTGAAATGAGACTCAGGTCTCACAGAAACCCGGTTCTGGACCTGTCAAACTTTTTCATTTCACAAAGTCATGACTTGGCAGCTGCATCGACCTTAAAAAGTCACAGCTTTGTTGGAAATGACTTTGATTTTTCAAAATGAACAACAAAACTGTCATCTTTAAAAAAAACCCTCAAAACTTTGTCTTATTTTCTGACTGATTTGTCATTAAAAGCAAAACAATGAAATGTGTCCTCCAGCTACTGTCGTTTCAGAGCAGTTTCTTTATCATTTCATTGACATGCTAAGCTATTATTTACTGTTTTATTTATATAAAGTCTCTTGTGGCCCAGAGGTTCCATGAACTATCTTAGTGGGGCTAACAAATGTAGGGTTCTTCTGGGCCCAAATTTCCTTCATTTGGGGCCAAAATAACCCACAAGTGCAGAACCTTTGTTTGTGGGCGAGTGTAACACCGGACTGGAATGCAGACGCAAACCGGGTGACTGAAGCTACTGCTGCGCTTTGTCCGTATTTCTACAGGTGCGTGGTCAACCAAACGCTCAGAAATGTTCCCTTAAAAGTAGTTTAACTGTGCGGATGTTAGAAAAGAGTCATAATGTGATTTATTAACAGTTTTTACATTAAAAAGTGTCTGTTTCACGCCGCCGCACTGGAGGGCGCTATATAGTCAGCGTTCTCAGTGTTCTGCCAACTGCCATAAAAAGAAGAAGAGCTCAGCGTTAACATGGAGGCTAACGGTGGAGCTTAGTTTACATATTTGAAGTTGTTGTCCAACCGGAACAACATATTAACAACTTAATCCTCATATAGTCCATCATGGCTGTTGTTTTTCTTCCTGTATCAGGACTCAGAATAGTGAGATTTGTTGAGAATCAGTGACGTTCAGTTCAGATGAATGAGACCTGGACATTATGGTTGCATTTGAATCGGATACGTATCGGATATGAGTCACATTCTAAAAGAATCCGACCTGAGCTGTTCACACTGCCATGAAAAGATCGGATACAGGTCACATTACGTCAGAAACATCAGGATTGGGTCACTTCAGGCTGCAGTGTGAACAGCACCTTTAGTCTTATCTGTTGGAGACGTTAAAAAATCTCCATCTGCAGAATTTCTGGAGCTAATTGTACTATTTCTTGAGAACAATTAGTAAAAACAGCTGAGCACTATAAAATAAGTGTTGGTGACAAACGGTTGAAAGAAAATGTTAAAGAATTTCCTCTAGTTAGTCCGACTTTTAACTCCTCTCAGATGGTTGTTATTCCTGATGTTTCTGTCTACCTCCTGCATTGGTTTGCATTTTCCTCTGGCTTTCATCATCATCTTTTCTCAGTTTCTTTTGACAGAAATACTCTTGATTCTGATTTGTCTGTAGATGGATGTTGAATTTCAACCAAAGATAAGAAAGTCTTGATATGAATCTTTTCAAATCAATAAGGTTCTCCAGTGCTTTCATCATCATTATTTTCCCCTGTGGGAGTTTTCCCTCCCTCCCTGAGTCAAGGTGTCCTTGACGGAGTTGGATAAACAGGATTGGGCATCTGCAGCCAGCTCCCTGAAGACAAAGTGTCCGTCTGAATCCAGTCACCGTTTCCTCGATAAACAAATTCAAACACAGAGGGAGAGTAACCGTCCTCAGGTGACAACCTTTAACTCTGCTCACCTTCACACAGTCTTTTACTGCAGCAGATATTGGATCCACCGAGCGCCGACAGTTCCCAGAACACCAGACGAGACATCGCTGACGACGATCTCTCAATTACCGCCGCTGTCTGTTTGCTCGTCACACAATCGCACAGCGCCGGAGCGAACACAGAAACACAAACAGACTCACAGCGGAGACACAAAGGGCCGGAACGGCTCCTGATTCAGTCCTGGGGTGGATATAAGCTCCTTTTCTCCGACACAAACACCCCAACCCAGGCATGGACAAGCAGATGCAAATCCACACAAACAGCAGCCGGATGAGAGCTGCAGAGGAGGCCGGGTCAATACCCAGAACAGCAGACAGTCCGGCGCTGAACTTTACCGGACACTCACCACAACAACATAATGACCGGGCCTCCCGAGGAGCGGCACAGGTGGGTTAAAAAGGCCCCCAGGGGCCCCGTCAAAATGAAGAGGCTCCTCCACATCAGGGAAGCTGCTGGGATAATGAGGCCGCTGGGCTCACGCCGGGCTGGAGGTGTGAGGTCGTCCGGTCACACGGAGCCAGAACCGAAAGGTTTCCTCTTCATTAACAGTGAAAAGGGAAACATTTCCTGGGTGTTTATGGAGATGTGGGTGGATTCAGAGACGACTACCAGGCTGTTCAGCTACTGGAAGAAATGAAGTACTATCTGACGCCGCCAGAGTTTGATGAGTTTCATACGACCGAGCTTAGGCTTTAGGACTTTTGGGAGATTTTAAACCAGAATGTTCAGACAAATTCAGTCTCGTCTCCACATGAAGTGTGAAGGTGCCTCTCACTGCTGTGGGACTTTAAAATGCTCACTCACTCCCATTGAAGCTGGAAACACACGACCTGTTTACCCAATAGGTAACCGACTGCAGATAGAAATGTCCGTCTTTGGCTCCCAAAAGCTTCTACCATGTCAAATTTTAATCTAAATTGCCAAATTAAGTTTTTCCATTCACGATTCCTTTCAGTCCTAATCCCTTTTGGTTTGAGAGAACCGGCAGAAGCTGTGGGCCTCTCTGGCTCTCTGAGGACCGCTTGGAAACAGTCTTTGTTTTCTGAGCCCCAAGATCAGTACCAAATGGATTTGTATTCCCGTTGCTTTGCCAATGTGTTAAAGGGACATATTTCTGTCTACTGTCACCACAGCTATCTTTCTGGAGGAAGGATTGCTGTAGACTCGGTGACTCGGTGGAAGTCGCTTCCTTAGACTTCCTTCTCCTTTTCTTTATGCTTCCTTCAAGGAGAAGATCAAACAAAGAAGGTTGTGATGGGATCGGATCGCAGCAGCAGCTTCATTAAACCCAATAAGCTGCCGCCGTTTCCTCAGACTTTATCTGTCTCCTGAATCTCCCACTGCCTGTGATTCATTTTTAAACAGATTTTTGTTTCAGCTTAGTCGCCTCGTTGATGCAAAGCGCTTGGCTTCAGATCCACAGAATGACGGGCGACGGGAGACTCAATGTTTGAAGGTTGATCCTCAAGAGTTTCCAAACTTTCATTCAGATTTTTGTGTCCTTTGGGCAATTTTATATCAGAAAGCATTGAACTAAAGCTGCTCCATGGTGTCATCAATACTGTAAATAATAGATTATGTGATGAGGATAGAGCAAGCGAGAAGGTACGCTTTTTATTTAGTTGGTTTTTATTCTTTCAGCCAGTCGTTTGGTGACAGATGAACTGGTTTCTGCTTTTGAAAACTCTTCCATCAAACAAACGCTGAACTTCCAGACCCTTTGATTTTCATATTAATTTATCACCATATAAAACAAGATGCCATCGCCTCCCTGACATTACGAGCAGATTGTGTTGTTTGTTTCGGCCCCTGGAGTTTTCTACTCTTTTCTTCCCAGCTTTTTAATCGAATATTTATAATCCTTCTGAGACAAAAACAACTTTTCTTTTGATTCACAGCAAGATTCCTTCTTGAAGCTCAATCTTTAGGAATCTGAACCAACTTCAAGCGGCTGTGAATACTTTCTCAAAGCACAGAGACGCATCAAGTTCGTACATTATACTGCTAAAAGTGTTTGGCAGTGAAATTATCAGAGTCAGGTGTTTATATCTCTTTCACAGCCACACTGAGGGATGCAGGCTGTTTTCGCAAACATTAGTGAAAGAACGTTTCTCTCTCAGGATCTCAGTGATTCCAGCATTGACCTGTGACAGGATGCCACCTGGGAAACAAGTCCATTCGTGCAATTTCCTCGATCCTAAATATTCCACAGTCGGTTGTATTCTAAGAAAATGGAAGTGTTTGGGAGCGACAGCAGCTCGTCCACCAAGCCGTCGGCCATGTAAGCTGATGGATGATGAGTGCGAAGAGGTCGCCAACAATCACTACAGTCCTTCAAACTTCATGAGACCTTCAAATTAGCTCAGGAACAGGGAGCTTCATGGGATGGGTTTCCATGGTGACCAGCTGCATCCCAACCATACATCACCAAGTGCAAAGAAGTGTAAACCATGCCACCAGGGACTCTATCAGTGGAGGCACGTTCTCCGGAGTGACGAATCGCGCTTCTCCATCTGGCAACCTGATGGATGAGTCTGGGTTTGGCGGTTGCCAGGACAACGGTACGGGTCTGCCTGCAGTTTGCCAGGTGTAAAGTTTGGTGGAGGGGGGATTATGGTGTGGTGGTGTTTACAGGAGCTGGGCTAATTAACGCTGAATGCTGTTCCAACATTGTGGGAACAGTGTGGAGCTGGTTCCTTCCTCTTCACATGAACAGAGTCCTGACCTCAACCCAACAGAACACCTTTGGGATGAATTGGAGTGGAGATTGAGAACCGGACCTTGTCGTCCAACATCAGTGTGTGACCTCACTAATGTGCTTCTGGAGGAATGGTCAAAAATCCCCATAATCACAACACAGCCGTCCAGAAGAAATGTAGCTGATCCAGCTGCAAACTGTGGACCGACGACACATTAATGAGGAACTTGATGCCACTGAAGCTCATATGTTAGTCGAGGCAGGTGAGCCAATACCTTTGGCATTGTAGTATGTTTAATAAACCAGAGCTTCAGCGCCGGACGTAATAATTATTTTAATATAACAGATCTCCAACCAGGAAAGCCAATAAATTCTTTCTTGACCCGTTTTCTTCCGAAGGACAAAAAGAACATTAAAAGATTAAAATCAGGATGTAATTGAAGGTTTGCTCTGGACGCCTTGAGGTGTAATTTAGAGTCGAGTAAAGAATTTAAATCAGCTTTTATTCTCCGCTTCCTGCTAAAAAACACTCAACCAATCGGGCTTTATTAACTCCTGTCCTGGATACTCGGACTTCTTTAGCCTGACTGAGTGGACGGGTTGATTGTTTCTGGTGACAGTTGACGGCTGCCGGTTCTGGTCCGATCCATCTCAGATACGACGCAGCTGAATCTGATGGGTGATAAAACGCTCCAGCACCTTCCGTGGCATTTCTCAGGTGTCAGCCTCTCCGCTCTGTGTTTTCTGTCACAAACTCAGCGGAGACGAAAAGAGGAAAAAGCCGTTACCCAGGCGACCACGGTGTCGTCCTCAGTGAGTCTGTTTCTGCAGGAAACGTCCGGAAAACGTCTTCAGGTTGCACAAAAAACCATATTTTCAGTCTTAATATTTAAAATGCAGCTATACGAACACTGTTTTTATTACTCAGTTATAACCACATCTAATAGATTTATTCAGTATATTCTGTAAAATTTAGTTAATTACTTTTCAATAATTTCAGTAATAAGACATTATCAAATTAAACTTCCACTCAGGTGATGTTATAAGTCTGATTGGCAACTAACTGCATAGATTTTAGCAAATACACATATTTACTCTCAAATATCAGTTTGTTAATCATATTATAAGCCTTTGCTGTTTAATTACATTGTAATTAGACATTATTACATTTAAACTTAAACATTTAGTTTGTTACAATTTTGTTAATTACATTGTAATAATTTATTCTAAGCATTTTCTTACAGGCTTTTACTATCAGGTTGTTGTAATGCAGTAAGTTAAATAATTACATAATAATAGTGAATAAGTCAAACATTTTTCACAGCTAGTTTATTACAGGCTTTTTGTGTTGTAAGTCTTTCCAGTGCCCTCGTTTCACCTCAGACTCATTGTTTCCATGTGAAGAACTGGATCGTTTTTGTTTTATTTTTTTAAAACCTGCTCACAGTAAGTCGGTCTGCAGCTCAGTTCCTCCTAAAACCTGTCTGGAAACGATCTGCATCGTCCCCGGAGACAATCCTTCATCTTTACGCCAAAATCTCCTGGAGCTGCTATTTTACTATTTTCCATCTCTGATCAGTGAATTTGTTTCATAGCTTTATTTATGTGCTGAAAATTAAGCTTTAAGGGGATTTTGAAGGTCAAAACTTGTGCATGAAATATTTTTGCAGACTGTCTGATCAACCTTAAACATCCAGTTTCTCTTTGTGAAACTGTTGGTGCAGATCCTGGATTCACAGCCCAAACTGAGCCATCTCTTTGATTTTCTGTCAGAACCCGTCCGCCCCTCTGACTCGCAGCCTGCTGCTCTCAGAGATGACGGTGAAATAACGTCACTCCTGCCCTGTGGAGGCTCATCAGTCTGCAGCGGCTGAACGGGCCGAGCCGTAAGCCAATCAGGGAAATGAGCAGTTCTTCATGATAATTCTGAGATGTTTGTTTCAGAGACGTGCCGCTGATTCAGTTCCCTGACTGCTGTGTTTTCTACAGAGAACCAGAAACATTTACCTGGAGGTGCAGAGCTGCAGGTCGGGCCTCTCGGCTGCTTCTCCATTACAAATGAGATTCTGCTAATGTAAAAAACCAAAATGGAATTACAGTGTTTCCATTAGATAAGAAACAATTAAAATCACATGTGAATACGTTCTACCTGTGTCATCATCCTTCGTCTACGTCCTGCCTTCTTCTACTTTGTGGTTTGTGCCAGTAGTAACATCCGGTTGTTGACCATGTGACTCATGATGTAAAAAACCAAAATCCTCAACCTCTCCTGGTTTATTTATTAGCTCCTCCGTTGGTTTCTCTCTGAATCTTCACTGAGAAATGGGTATTCCCCCTCTTGCTATTCACACTATTCACAACGGAAATGTCAATGAAATAGTAAAAACATCTTGCACCACTTCATGGTCTTGCTTCTGATGGAACAGTATTGGATCAGGGCATCTGACAAATCGACTCCTCCCATGAATTTATTATAGTCTTTCACAGAGTCAGGCACTGTAACGTCTTTCACCAGCCTCTGCCTCGTACTCCTCTGCTCCGTTTCTCCACTGTTAGCTCTGAAAGGTGCTGCAGACTCTCACCTCTTGGTGTCCTTCCACTTGACTAGCAGGACTCCGTCTTTCCACCTCATTTCTCTCCTCTTTCAGAACTCTGAAGGTTGTTTTGGGGAATCCCACGCAATTTTGGCAGATGGTGGTGTTGGAAGACAGTTTTGAATAAGTTAGGGCTACAGTAGAAATGATCCACATGTAAATGATAATGTCCCTGACAGACGTGATGCTGAGGCCATCGTCTCGAACTATGCCATCTCTCCCTGGTAGATGAAAACACTCCATGTATATCCAGTCCTGGAATCTGCCAAACATAGAGTTTATACCCAGTTTATAGGCTTGTCCCTCACAAATTGCTTGAACTCAATTCAGGCTTTACTGGCCACCATGAGTTGGTCAATGCATATTTCTCTGCTTGGTTGAGAAAGAGACTTGCAGGCAACTCTGATGTCGTCATATGTGGGTCTAATTTTGAACAGCTGATCTTTTTTTCTCATTTTCATCATCGTCTTTTATGCTGGACAGGTGAAGGGACCCGAATATGGAATCGAATCTGTCACAGGTCATGCAGTTGCGTGGAAAGGGAAAGTTATACGGCCACCAAAAGTCTGGTTTTGAAGAGACTTGAACCAATTCAGCTAAAAATGTGTAGAAATCTTCCACTGTCAGGTGACCATTTGAACTTTTTCCCCAGCTGCAAGTAACCTTTCTGTATTTTTATCGGTGTTGAAGATTATATATGGAATGGTGAAAGAAAGAGCTGGAACAAGCTGAGGGATGACCAGGTCTGTGTGATGTCCATCTGGGATCCTGCAGGTTTCTTTGTAGGACATTTTGGCTCATCTGCAGTTTGCCAAATGTCCTGGTCTTCGTCCATGACAGAGTTACTTTGTGTCATTTCTTTGACAAACTTCTCTTTCTTTTTGGGGACTGAGCCCTTCAGCTCAGGTTTTACATAGAACCAGGTCTGTTTGGGCAGCTTTTTATTCCCTGATAAATGAAATCATCATATCAAAACAGCCTCTTAACCCTTGTGAGTGCGAGGACTGAGTTTTACATGTGTGGGGTCAGTTGGACCTCATTTAAATGTTGTTTCATTATTATTAATTAGTTATTTTGCTGTGATTCAGCCTGAAAATCTCATTAAACTGACCAAGTATCTACTTGGCTCATGCAGATAAGCATCACGATTCAGTCGTTCCTGGAAATTAGGTCTGTGGAGGAGCATGTTGGTTATCAGACGTGAATCTAACAGACCGTTCTGCTTTAATTATATAAAGACAACAAGGGCGCTGCGAATTGAGTCAGCAGTTAATATTTCCCGCCTGACGGCAGCCTGACGGCGCTCAGTTTCACCAGAAACCTTTGTTTGACATTCTCCTCATGGCATTTCTCGTTAGTAAAGGATGAGCAGGAATCCCGCGCAGGAGGCTAACGAGGGACGACGTGCGGCAAAGGTTGAGGCGAAGGCTTCTCAGAACCGAACGCTGACGTCGGCGCAGAGACGTGTGACCTCATGTTCATGGAAGGAAGGGAAAAAGTCTCAGAAATCACCTCAGTGTTTGTCCTGGTCGTTGTGCCCGCTTCGCTACGTCGTCGGGTAACCTTTGTGGAGTAAAGCTTCCTCTGATTGGCTGGTGGCAGTCAGGGAAAATGTCACGGTCGGATGTGGTTGGTGTGTCGCTGATGGAGGCACTTATGGCCCTGAGGACGGTTCAGTCAGGAAGTGAAGCCCTAAAGGCTTTCTTCATATTTTAAGTAGCATCTGGTCTGAATGAGGAGTTTAAGGTCCTTAAGTCTACATTTTGAGAAGACGTTACTGCGTCCTCTGCGTCCACCAGGTTTTTGCACCAGCAGTCTGCAAAGCAAGCATCAACAATTCAACTCGGATTTTAGAGAATCGATTCACAATAAATCTTTTCTCGACGGATTCAAAATCAAGTTGCCTACTTATCAAACATTACATCGACTTTAACTGAATAATGAACTAAACGTTTTAATCTAAGGAGTCCCAGCAGGTTGCTTTGATTTTACAAAACTATAAATAAAATAAAAAAACAGAAAAAAATATTAAGATAACAATAATAAGCTCCAGTAATGGTAACACAGAAGAAACAAAAGAAAAACTCATATTTGTATTTATTTTTAAAGTGGTTGATGTTTTGTCATTGTTGTAGTTCCGTATTTAGCTTGTTCCATTGTTTGACTCCAGTTACAGTGAAATCTTTTGAGAGTTCAGATGCTTCATATTTTGAAGTTCAGGGTTAAGTTGTACCAACCTTCTGTAAAACATTTCCTGAAGTTGTTTAGGGAACAGATTTTAACCGGTTTTATACATAAACAGTTCTTCACAATGTCCTACATTAGACTTGACAAATAAAGGATTTGTATAAGACAAGTAGCATCTTGTCTTACTCTGATGGCTCTTTTTTTTTGCATTATTGTTAGTGGTTGTATGTTGATTTATATGCATTGGGGAGCTATACACAGCTACGTATTGACATAACCATTATAAATAATAATACCTGTAGCGATGACAAAAAAATGTCGTATTTTCACAACGTAACGCTCTGGGCCACTTTCCCTCTGCATTTCTCTCCTCTGGGTATTTACATGCCGTCTCTGAGTCTTGACAGCAATTCTTATGTAAATAGTTTGTAAAGTAAAGGTCGCGTCGCTCTGAATGTCAGGCTGCGGCTCGTTGTTTGTTCAGGATGACAGTCAGGTTTCACATCAGCAGGAAGGTGACAGGAGGCCAGAACCCTCAACAAGCCCGGCGGGTCGCTGGGGTCAGCGCCGCGGCGCCGCCTCTTCAAGCCTGAAGCACATTAACCAGCTTAATGAATATAGATGAGGCTCTTAAAGCTCATGTAAATTCATGGCGGTGATTGTAGTCGTTCTTAACGGGTCAGGAGATCTGGCTGTGCAACATGAGGAACCTTTCAGCGTCGGAAACAACGGCTGCCAACCGTAAAGCAGACAAACGGCAAGAAATTCACTTCGAGGGTTTATTTAGTTCAAATATGGATTTTATTTGCACATGTAAAAGACCAACTTATGTTTGCATTGGGAGAAAATCTGTAAAGTGGTTGGTCCTTGAAAATAACGGATAACTGACGTGGAGCTTCAGACGAAAGGCTTAAAATCTCCTATTTGTCAGGTGGGATTTAAAGTGATTCACGGCGAAGCTGTTAATACCAACTGGAGGTGAGTCAGGACAGCAGCGATCAATACATCATCACAGCAGCAGACAAGTGTTTAAGGGCCAAAGACGGCTTTAATTACAACGAGGAATCTGAACAAGTTCCTGGAAATCAATGGATAGAAATAGTGAAAAGCAGCTCAGAGGGCCGTTTCACATTTCCCTCCAAATATCTTAATGAACTCAACTAAGCACACCTGAAAGTTTATATCTGAATGACCAAAACAAACATTTTTAGAGCCGACCGTTGAGGATTTGAAATCCTCCAACATGACAAAATTAAAACAATTCTGCAAAAAGTGAGTGGAATCCTGAAAAGTCACGTCTCGCATATGTGAGCCACTTTCACACAGAAAGACAGTAATTAAATTAACCTCATTCTATTTGATTAAAGAGCTTTACTGATAGAGTCACTCGCCTCGGCATGCTGACTGCTTAAAACTCAGTGGAACTGACGGCTTGAAATACTTTTCAGAGGTGAAACATGTTAAATAAAAACACATGAACTCGAAGCTAAATCAGAAAAGCAAATGTTGAAAAACTAAACTCACCGTTGATCCCAGTAACATGCACTGTTCAGAAAGTAGGTGCATTAAAAGTGAGACACTAAATTGAAGAGACAAAACTTCATGTTTTACAAAATTAAATTAATTTACCAACCTTTAGACCTGTGTAATTATGTTTATTTTTCCATTACATCCACAAATATTCATGGAAATGTCTGAAGAAAACAATTTAAAAAACTGTTTGCTTGAACTCTAACAAAGTTCCTCCAGTCTGAAGTAACATCAAGCCACAGAGACAGAAAGTTCTCACCTTTCCTCATGATGTCATGTTTCTCCACAGTCAGAGTTTCAGTACGTCTGGGGGTTTCTTATCTTGGACCAGGATTTTGTGTCCTAACCTTTGGAAACAGGAATATTACCCAACATCAAGTGTTTAATGTTTAAAATGAAAGCTTACACTCTGGCAGAAGTTGCTCGAATCATTATTATTTCCCATTTTACTCGTATAAAACCTGAGATATTGAATTCAGAGAAACTTTTCTCATTTAAGAGCCTTTATGGTTATGAGAACAATCAGTGGAGCTGATGTCTTCCTGCTCATGTCTAATGGAAATCAACTTCCAGTGGCGTAAACGTCGATGCAGCTTTCTGAAAAGCCAAATGAGCAAAACAAGCAAAGAGCCAGACACAGCAGGTGTTCAGTACCGTCGCCTCATGTTGCTCCCTGAGATCCAGTGAAAAGCTGATTGAGCCTCTGAAATGAGCATCAAAGACCGGCTCATTGATTTTACTGCTCTTAACCATCATTATCAGCAGATACCTGCAGCCCGCCCTCAAATAACCGCCTGAGGTGGCGCTAATGAGCACCGGGCGTCTGGCCCTTCCCTCATGTTTGCTGGTACCAATGGAGACGTTGATGGACATCGACACGTTCTTAATCCTGATTCCACTTCGCTTCATCAGGAGACAAACACACTGCAGGAAGTCTCTCCGGCGCTGAGCCGCTGTTAACCCCTGGATCAGGTCTAAAACCTCCAAATGCTCCACTGGGCCAACACATTACGGCGCCTGCAGAATAACTGGAAACGGTGCCTGCAGACACTGCAGGGAGAAACCTGAAGAGGAGTTTAAAGAGCTGCGAAGACGATGGAGTCCCATGCGATAAATCAAGACTCAGGCAGATTAAGTGGACCTGCTGACTTTGACTTTTCAGCGCAACGTTAGCAGAGGCCAGTACATCATGTTTATTTCATCACGGCCGTCCAGTGGATTTTATGTTTCATAAAACCTTTAATTAACTTTCAAGAGGTGCTAAAGGGCCCAGCCTTGATCAGACTGTAATTCAGCCGATGAATTTCTGTCACCTCATTAACTTTGGGTCGTTACTGACGCGCCTGGAGATGTTAACCCCTGAGCCTTCATTTAAGCTTCAGCTGTAACTTTAGCAGTGATCCCTGGATATTTACTACAATAATCTCTGCTACACTAACAATAATCTGCTGGTTGTATTTAAAGGGTTTAGTTGGTGTAACACCTGCCTATCTGAACCATCCTTCAGACTTTGATAAGCTAAACAAAATGCATCTTGTTTTACAGTATTGTTAAAGTTTGCAGCATGTGGCTGTTGAAATAATCTTCATATTTCTTATGGTAGACTTTGGGACATTTCAACTGGTTCACATTGAAAATAAAATAAAATAAATATGGTTTTAAATCAATAATGATTAACACAATTTAACATTTTAGACCAACCAAACCCTTTAATGTCAAAGTGAAAACTGCTTTTCACACACATGAACAAAACTGTTGATGGCAGAACCATCAGCAACGGTCGACAGAAGTAATAAAATGTACTGTTTACATGTACATTAAAAAACAGAAGCAGATGAAACAGGCCTGGAGCAGTGAGATTATATCTGTAACTTAATATTTCCTTCCACAACATTTTGAGCCAATCACTGCTTAGGATCACATTACACTTGGTCTTTTCCAGATGTACCATCAGCTATTATTTTCTTAACAGGCTTGTGTTTAATTGCATTAATCACATTTAAAAAACAATATCTGATTTTCTTTGGTTCATTTTCAGTAATTTTTCAAACTTATTTCCATCCATTTGAAGTTATTTAGTGGATATTTCAGCCATTAGCACATTTCTTTATCCATGAGGAACATATAATAAATAATTATTCAGTTCCTTTATGCAGTTCATGATCATGCATATTAACTTATTATCCCTCTGGGTAACACTTTATTTGAAGGGTCTGAATAAGAACACTGTAATAAACATGTCATAACACCGTAATAAACATGTCATAACACTGTCATGAACATGTCATAACACTGTCATAAACATGTCAACACTGTCATAAACATGTCATAACACTGTCATAAACATGTCATAACATTAATAAACATGCCAACACTGTCATAAACATGTCATAACACTGTCATAAACATGTCATAACATTAATAAACATGCCAACACTGTCATAAACATGTCATAACACTGTCATAAACATGTCATAACATTAATAAACATGCCAACACTGTCATAAACATGTCATAACACTGTCATAAACATGTCAACACTGTCATGAACATGTCAACACTATCATGAACATGTCATAACACTGTCATAAACATGTCATAACACTGTAATAAATATGTCAACACTGTCAAACATGTCACTGTCATAAACATGTCATAAACATGACATAACACTGTAATAAACATGTCAACACTGTCAAACATGTCACTCGTCATAACACTGTCATAAACATGTCATAACACTGTAATAAACATGTCAACACTGTCAAACATGTCACTGTCATAAACAGTCATAAACATGACATAACACTGTAATAAACATGTCAAACACTGTCAAAACATGTCAACACTCAAACATGTCATAACACTGTCATAAACATGTCATAACACTGTCATGAACTGTCATAACACTGTCATAAACATGTCATAACACAGTCAATCATGTCATAACACTGTCATAACATATTCAACACTGTCATAAACACTGTCAATAACACTGTCAAACACTGTATAAACATGTCAACCATGTCAAACATATGTCAACACTGTCATAAACATGTACATAACACTGTCATAAACATGTCATAACACTGTCAAACATGTCATAACACTGTCATGTAAACATGTCATGAACTAAGCCTTCATGAATATTTATCAGAATATGTCTTTGTTATGACAACTTAAACATTAGCAATAAATCATTACTGATATAAATTTGTGATAAAAGTATTACTGATTGCACTTTAACAATTAGGTAACTTTATGTTTTTAAAGGTAAAGTTTAAACAGTAATGATTTCTTGTTAATGTCAAGTTGTCATAAAGACATTTGAATAAAGTCAACTTTGTATTAAAAGTGTCATAATTTACCGAATGACACTTTATGACAACAGTGATAAATATTCATGAAGGTTTATTCATGTTCATGACAGGATTTATTAAATTTTATTACAGTGTCATAACAGTCTTATTCACCCTCTTCAAATAAAGTTTACCATCTTTGCTGTCTTGACTGTAAAAGGTGAACATATTTAGGCAGACAGTGACTGTAACTGATAGTGAGATAAATATTTACCTAATAAATTCAATATTTGAAAAATAAGTAAAATTAGACAGACTGTTGACCTTGTTGTCTTGTTCATGCAGATCCCAGTCAGCTCCTTGACGCTTGAACCGGCTGGGAACCGACTGCGTTTCTCTCCTGGAGGATTCCTCCCTCCCTTCTACCCTCCCTCCCTCCCTCCCTCCCTCCCTCCCATCATCAACATCCCAGCCTGCGATTTTCCTGTTTCTCTAATGGCAGGTTGCTGATAGGAGGCCTAATGAACGACCTAATGAGCAGCAGCTAGATGTGTGTGTTGATTACGACCTGCCTGAAGCCGGCCAGCCTGCATCATGTCTCAGCCCGGCTTCCTTCTACTGGATATTTATGATTTTAACCATTTAGACTAAATATTTTCCTACCTCCAGGCTTGAAAACAAAGTTTTTTTAGTCATAACCTCGTGACGCTGCCTGTCCCCATGTTTCATCTCAAACGGTGATTGCCGTCTATCTGTTTTCTTGCATCTTCCAAAAACAAATTATTGGTGACATTTACATGAAAATTACTGTTTTTCTCATCTATATTCAAATTACAGTCTAAAAATGTGAAAATAAGAAATAATGAAGTTGTTGTGTTTACACATGTCTCACTGGCTTCAGTTCAAATACAGATAAAACAGCATAGATGTACTAAAGACGAGTTATGGACTGTCCAGAGTTTAGACTAGGCTGAAATGGGCTCTAACCCATCAATCCATAAAAGAAACTAAGGAGAAAACATTGACCTGTAGTCCTCTAGTCCTCATTAACTGGTTTATTATGTTACCAGATGGTCAGATTTGTTGGACCAGAGGCTTGTGCAGTAAACAATGAATTCATTTTAAAATTTATTCGCACATTTTCATCAGAGATTTGATATTTATGACTGTACCAATGAAATCCTGAACATTGCAGGGGTTGGAGTGAAGCAGCCAGAGAACCTGACAGATTATTCCTGAATGTTGAATTCCAGTGGTCCCAGTGCTGGGAGAGCCGCTCCACAGGCTTTGAACTGGAAATAACTGAGGAAGCTGCAACTCAGGGGAACCAAGAGACAGAAAAGTCCTGAAATTTTTCTGCTGAGGTCACATTTGGACTGGAGGTAGAAACCAGTTAAACTTTAATTACTTCCTAGATTAAGTTAATGGTTAACATATTAACAGTTAATCCTGCTTGTGATTAAAAAATGAGGCAGTTTGGTAAAAACGGTCCAGTTCGTCTGTGTTGCTTAGCGACCTGACAACACGGCGTACGAACCGGGCCCTGTGTGTGACGACGGATCGCTGATATCAGAACCTGGACTCACTCAGACTTCAGCAGGAGGAACGTGACGGGCCTGATGTGAGACGTGGAGATGAGGGTCAATCCTGCAGAGCGTTTTCAGGTTCCCAGCTGGAGGCAGAAAGAAAAACACGGAGCTGCCGTTTGTTTCTTTAAAGGCCATCTAAATACAGACATGAGTAATCTATCCTGATAGCCTGCAGGATTTATAGTTTACAGGGAAAAGAAAGGAGAATCCAAGGAGCTTCGGAGCAGGAGATGCTCTTACCGCAGAGGCTGGTTCTGTTTATACGGATCTGTTCTTACTCTTCTGGTAGATAAGCTGCAGCTGCTGTTTGGTGATTTGAAACAACCAGCATCTCTGCTGAGAAACACGTCATGCTGTCATCATCAGTCGCCTACAGTAACCTCAGTAAACCTGGAGAGGTCGGCACATTTCAGCTACAAGGCAGTTCAAAGGGCTTTATATCATAAAAACACAAAATACAGTAAAGCATTACATTCTGTCATCATCACACATCAGATTATTGATTAATGTTTGGTTGATTATTAATCAGATCAGCTCTAACCAGCTGGGTTTTCAGTCTAGCTTTAAAGGAACTCAGTGTTTCGGCTGTTTCACAGTTTTCTGGAAGTTTGTTCCAGATTTGATGCTGAATGCTGCTTCTCCATGTTTGGTTCTGGTTCTGGATGCAGAGCAGAACCAGAACCTGAGAGGTCTGGAAGGTTGGTACCAGAACAGCAGATCTTTAATCCGTTCAGTGATTTATAAACTACCAGCAGGATTTAAAGTCTCTTCTCTCAGTGAAGAACTGGGTGGTGTAGAACCGGGTGGTGTCTCTGCCCTCCTGGTTCTAGTCAGAACTCCATCAGCAGGGTTCTGGACCAGCAGGGTTCTGGACCATTGATCTGTCAGTCTGACCTTCTGCTAACGCACCACCTGCATTTAACAGTTTAGCGTTTTCTTCAGCTGAATACATTTTGATGTCTGTGTTGAAGTTTTGGTTATATTTATGCTCTTATTTTGAAATGGGAGAAGACTGTTTCCTCACATTCTTCACCCATGATGCAATGCAGAAATCGCAGCAATGAAAATCTGTTTAACTTTTGCAGCACTTTTCTTTGCACTTTGTGATTTCTTTGAAAATGCAAAGTACAAAATGAATAAAAAGCATTATTTGTAAAAAAAAAAAAAAAAAAAGATGTGATTATAGGTGTTGGGATTTGGGAGCAGTGAAAACAAAAGCTGAGTTCTGAGAAGAGTTTTCAATATGAACGATTAAAACCTAGTGAAAAGAAAATTAACTGATCTTTATCCTTTTGGCTTTTGTAGAAACTCGTCAGAGTTCAGATAAAAATGTTTTTATCCTCAATGAAAAATTTACACTAGATTTTCATAAAATATTCTACAATGTTGTTTAAAAAGCAGAATGATTCTCTGTGAAGTTGCTGCCATCCTCAAGATAAAACTGTTACTTCATTCCCTGACATTTGAAAGTGTAAAGTCCTAGAAGGTGCCATGACTTCCTCTAAAGATAGCAGCTTTCTTGTTCCTCCAAGCAGCATCACAGAGGGAACGAGGTTTAAAAATACAGCTGCTGCCTTTTATTTGGGCTAATTATCATAAGCACGGCTCCGCAGAGCGCCGCGTCCTCGGATCAAAGGAAACATTCCTGATCTTTGTTTTACTCTGACGTTTCCAGCCGAGGACGACGATCTGAGGAACGTCTGTGTGTATGTGTGTGTGTGTGTGTGTGCGTTTGTTTGTAATACCTTGTGGGGACGATTTTCCTGACATATACTACATTGTGGGGACCAATTGCTGGAGCCTGGTCCCCACAAGGGGTAACCCTGTTTTTGGGTCAGGGGTCAGAGTTAGGACTAGGGTATGAATTGAGTTTTGGTTAGGGTTAGGGTTAGAGTTAGGGTTAGGAAAAGGGTAAAGCTAAGGTTTAGGCTGTAGAAATTAATGGAAGCCAATGGAAAGTCCCCACAAAGATAGCTGCACAAACATGAGTGTGTGTGTTCACTCAGAAAATGAGTCAAAAGTCACACGAGTTCCTCTTTTCACAATCAAGCATAAAGTTGTGATGGGTCCCTCCTTTCTCCTAATTACCCCCTAATGAGCCAGACTTTAATCTTTAAAGTTCTCTTGATCAACGCTTCTCAAGGCTTTTTGCTCTATTTGATCCTAAACTCGAGGTTTAAATCAGGGTCAGGTTTACACCATCAAAGAACCAACAGCTTTGTGTAACCTGGTTGTGATTCTCTTTTGTTATAATTACACAAAATGTCTTTTTTTAATTATTTGTCTTGTTCCTTGTCTTACTGAAACACCTCTGTCATTGTTTTAACCATGTTACTTTAACCCCCTCCCTTTATTTCTTCTTCTGTGGTATTGTCTTTAATTGTTTGCGCTCCTTAGCCCCTCCCCTTTTGTCATGTTGTCCTGTGTGCGTTTTATTCTTCCATCTAAATACATTCAGTTTATTTATAGATGTACTAAGTTAATTTTTGTTATATACTTTTGTTTTGTGTAGGACTTGGAGTGTTCAGCCTTTAACACGGTTGTTTTGTCTGTGTTCTCGTCAGAAATAAATCGAGAATCATCCGTTCGAAAGATAAACTGCGTCACGGCCTGTTCAATGGATAACCAGCACAACGCCGAAAAGAATCCAGTTACACCTTCTGTGCGCAGGAGTTGGCAACAAAAATTACATTGCAGCATGCTAACAGTTAGCATACCCATATATGCTAACAGTTAGCATAAATGGCTATCTATAGAAAAATGAAATGTATAAAATGATCTCTTACAGTTATCTGCAGTCATTCCAAGGACAAAGGCAGGCTGGTGTCTCCACATGTCCATAAGGTGGAATAATCTCTTATTCTGTTGATAAGGACGGATGTGGAGGAAAAGAACCTCAAACTGTTTCCTCTTAGTTCAGATAAGCTGTTATCAGTTATTTGTGGCTCGCAGAGCTTTTATTCCTCAGATTGTCCTTGAATTGAAAATAAATAATAGTGCTTTAGTTTTATAAAATCTATAAGTCTTTACATTGAAAATGTAAATATTTATGTAAGATCAACAAATATGTGACTCTGATTTATTTTTCAATTATAAACTATAGGATGTAATGTGCTGCTAATATCAGCTGTGAGTCTGTGAAGCAGATGAAGTGGGTGTAGAAAATGTCAATGTAGTTTAAATAACTGTACAAACCTTCCAGTCTGTAAGAAAGAAACTTTAATGAAGTTGAATCTGAAAAATATCAAATTTAAAGTGAAATTAGCTCTGACAAGGCGATTCCCACAAAGCCAATCATTTAAAACCCGACGCCCAGCAGCTGATCAGATGACTGATGGAGAACGGTTCTGGTTCTGGTTCTGGTTCTGGTTTTGGTTTTGGTTCTGGTTCTGGTTCTGGGTCTGATTCTGGTTCTGGTTCTGGGTGAGATCTCTGCTGGATTTCACTCCTGATCCTGACAGATGGAAACATGTTTGAGACTTCAACTCAAGTCACTTTTAACTTGTAAAAACGAAAGACTTGACTTTGAATTTGGATCTGAAGACTTGAGACCTGATGTGGATCTGGAGAATAAAAACTTGAGACTGGACTCTGGATTGGGGAGAAGAAAACTTGAAACTTTATTAAGGCTTTCCCCTCAACAAGTTGGACTTGAAAAATGTCTTTTGAACATCTCTGATTTCTGAAGACATCAGATGCTGTTCATGTACTGAAAATGGTATTTTAATGGTTCTGTACAGTAGATCTATACAAGATCCTGGTAGCTTGAAATAAAAATATAACAAACTACTGCTGTATGATTAGATGCATCATTTAACAAAATGATAAATGTAATGTAAAGTCAGTCCAGAAGGATTTGTCGTACCATCTGACAATCTAAATATGAAGCCACTCAAAGTTTGAGTTTTGATTTCTAAACTTATTCTAAATCTAAATTTCTTTCCCCTCCAGCTCGTCTTCATCCTAATTAATCATCCCGATTATTTCCCTGGTCCTGGCCTGAAACGCCTGATCTACTTCCTCAGTCGGCACGTGTTGAAGACCATCACTCTTCCCACCTCAGTGTGGTCAGAGTGCCGGGGCGATCGATACAGAGGCCTAATCTATTGGATAATCAACAGCAGAGCTCATTATGGAGAGTGGGATCCTGTCTGTTAATAATGTGGCTTTAGTAGAGCGTCAGACAGAGGAAAGCAGAGCTGCAGTTTTCATGTGAGGTTTGATTAAAGGACGATTAGAGGTTAGAGGTCTCCTGGAAGTGGCACAGGTGCTTGTTGTAAGGATTAATGATGGTGGTGTGTTTGTGCTCCACCTAGCCTGCTAATAAACCAGCTGATGACAGTGTTTCCAGCAGACGCCCTGATCTGAAACAGTGTCAGACCTCTGAGATCAAACAACAACGCCTTTCCTCCTCCACAGATCAATGAGAATATGTGAAGCAGTGACAAGCAAACATGTGGAGGTTTTCTCATGTTGGCAGGAGTTTTAATCAAATCTAATGTAAGTTATTTTGGGACAGAGGGAGATTTTTACTTCAACCCTTCCAAACAAGCCAGACTAACTGAGGCCCATAGTTTTCTAAAATTTAAGGGAAAATTTTTATGGGTCGCTCACTCTTGAGAAGAAAGCAGACGTAATGTTTTCCAACTCTTCCAACTCTTTCCAACTCTCAGATTCATGGGCAGCAACATTTTTTCACTGATAATGTTTTCCCATTGTGGCATTGAAGGAGCCATTGCTGTTGAGCCAGTCTGCATCAAGTGGGGGCTCGTCCGGGATAAATACGTTTGTTACCTTTTAACTTTAGAGGTGAGGTGTGGCTGACTTTTAGAGCACAGACTGTTTTAAATGAAAACAACTCACACAGACACACTTAAGCAAATATATATAGTATTATTGAAAGAAGAAAAAGATGGTACTAGACAAAATGGACAAAAGTGTCCAACTTAAATATGGGAGATTCTGTCTGAGCAAGCTGAGCCAAAGATGGTTGACATAAACAAAACAAAGAAATCTTAGTTGATTATTGTAGAGCTGGTTTCCTTATATTTATCCCTGTTTGTGGTACAGCTGGTTGCACTGAGGCCTTGCAGCAGGAAGGTACTGATGTCAGCCATGTTGAGATAATCCATCTGTTAAGATAATTGGTCTTTCTATGTTGCTTTCAGGCATGAGTGTGAGTGATTTTATTATTTATCCTCCGTATCGCCCTGTGATGGACAGGTGACCTGTACGTGGTGCCTTTTGTCCAATGGATGCTGGAAGTACAGGCAATGAAGGGATGAAAGCTCCATCTTTTTATTCTCTAAATTAAATTCATGCTGGTCTCCGGTGCTGGAATAAAGGAGCAGTCCAGCACAGTACAGTGATTGTTTGGCTCCTGATGGCAAAGTTAAGATGTTTCTCTTGCTTTATTTTTGCACTTTGAAGAAATCCTTACATCCTATCAACACTTTACCTGGACTCTAGAAGTTGACCCAAAGTTTCTACACTTTATGACTGATGATGCTCTTTAGCAGTGAAAAACACTTCATTTTCAATTTATTTCATATTGGCTTCAGAGTCAGATGGAATAATGAGTTGCCGGGTCGAACTCTGTATCATCAGTTTTCTTATAGAACATCTTTCCGTTGCTCATTACTGAGAAAAATGCACACGCAGTACGTAAATGAAGTAGTTGGCAATTTCGTAATGTATTCCTGATGCACAGAGGAAATGACTGCACAAAAGTGAACAGCACATCAGAAACATAATGGGCTCAACATTATGATGATGCAAGTACAAGAAGATGTGAGAAGCATTCCTGTCTTGGCTCTTTTGTCAAACTGTGCTTGGACTTCCTCATGGATGAGAAGCAGTTCTGGGTTTCTTCTCAAACAGTCTCATTTCATCAGTCACTCTCACTTTATGTGTAACTACTTCCCAACATTTCAGCCTGAAAGATTGTCTCCATATTACAGATTCCTACAACCAAGCATGTGATGACAAAGACTGAACAATCGTGGATCACCTTGGGACACCCAACATGGAGGCATTGATCGAGGGACAGTTAGAGGACGAATGGATGGAAGAATCGATGAAGGCATTGATCGAGGGACAGCAATGGCCCGCTAGCACAGAAGGGAGAGAGAGAGTTGGAGGATGGACAGACCAGTAGAAGAATTGATGGAGGTGTTGATGGATGAATTGTTGGAGGATGGACCAATGAAATGATTGATTGAGGGATTGATAAATGGGCGGATGAGGGACAGACAGGTGGAAGGGAGATTTGGAGGATGGACCAATGAAAGATTGAGTCAGGAATTGATAGGACAGTTGGAGAATGGAAGGATGATGGAGGTGTTGACAGAGGGACAGACGAATGGAAGGGTGGATGGACGAATGGATGTCCATCCATTAACCAATGGATGGACAGGAACCAGTTGCTATTTCCTCTGTCTTGTGTAGCTGGACTTATTTAGTTGAAAGATTGAAGGAATCATTAAAATCTTGAGTTCAGGAAACCAGAGCTCATTGAAATTTCAGTCCCTGTTTTCAATTGTTCTGCGCACTTATTCACGCAAAGATCATCTCAAATATTGGACTGTTTGAAATCATATTCATGGTCTATTTGAGAAAACACATTTTCCTCCACCTGCAGTCTCCTTCCTGAATATTGTCCAAATGCTGTAAACATGTAATATCACTCTGAGCGAGTCTGTGTCTGTTACTGACAGATGGAGATGAGGATGGGAGGAAAGTAAAAAGCAATCACACACCCTGACAGACGTTTGGTTTCACAGCCGTTGCTCCGGCTCGGCTGAATCCTCGTTGTCTGTCGGCTTCGTCTCCTCGTCGCAGTTTAACGGACAAGATGTTTTGCTGTTCCATCTCCACTTCTCTCTGTTATTCCTGTATTTTCTGCCTCCGTCTTCCAGCGGCGCAGTCATCTTCATCCGTGCTGCGACTCGTCTCCTCACAGCAGGTTGGAGCAGAAATGCCGCGAACTCTCGTGTTTCTGTCAAACACTGAGCTTCAATGTTTGGAGAATCTGTTGCTCTCAACCGACTCACACCCGGGAGTCAGGTGGAGCCTCGGATTTACCTTCTGAAAGAGCCATCATCATCATCATCATCATCATCATCATCGTCATTATCATTATTTTAAACTATCAGGTTAAATCATTTTATGTTGTTTGGATGGATTTTAGTTTCTTCAACTACATTTTTTTCTGTCATCCATCCATCATCCATCCATCAATTATCCATCCATCCATCCATCCATCCATCCATCCCTAAATCATCCACCCATCCATCCATCCATATCCATCCATCCATATCCATCCCTCAATCATCCATCCTCATCCATCCATCCCTCAATCATCCATCCACCCATCCATCCATCCCATCATCCATCCATCCATCCATCCATCCATCCCTCATCCATCCATCCATCCATCCATCCATCCCTCATCCATCCATCCATCCATCCATCCATCCCTCATCCATCCATCCATCCATCCATCATCCATCCATCCATCATCCATCCATCCATCCTCATCATCCATCCATCCATCCATCCATTCCATCCATCCATCCATCCATCCATCCATCCATCCATCCATCTCCATCCATCCATCATCCATCCATCCATCCATCCATCCATCCATCCATCATCCATCACATCCATTCCCTCAATCAATCCATCCATCCATCCATCCATCCATCCATCCATCCATCCATCCATCCATCCATCCATCCCTCATCCATCCATCCATTCATCCATTTTTCCACATCTTGTTACATTATTACCATATATTTTTTTGCATTTGAAAATAAACCAATGAGACATTAAATCAGCCAAAAGTAGAGCAGAGTTGTGAAGTGGGACATAATAATCTTAAAGTGTGGAGGTTATTTAACTGTGTAAAGAGCATTAATGGGTCTTTGTGTTCAGAGGAGGACTTCCTCAGCTCAGCCTGTCAGGAACAGGCGGCTCCATGTGGGATTAATGCATAAAGCTGATGTTAATAGTGTCTAAATTCAGCTGGTTCTAAACAGAACCGGGCTTTGTTTACGCAGAATAACGTGAAGAATGGGACCATCAGAGTGAATGGCTCGACTCTGGATGAATGGCGGCGCTAATGAGCGGGTCAGAGCTCAGAGAGGCAGGAGCCACTGAAAGGCTTTAATTACAGCCACTCACTCACAGCCATCCACACCATCAGGCCTGAAGAGCCGCATAATGACTGCGGGCAGGGCGACGGGAGGCCCTGATTGGCTGCGGTCCGGTCCGGTCCGAGTCCAGCTCATTACGGACACACTGCGCTTCGATCTGCGCCGCTTCGGCGTCTCCGGCCTCCGTCTGCACACGCCGCTCCGCGTTTATCTTGATTGCTGTCATTAGAGGGCTGAGTGTGTCCATTTGCTCTTCAGCAGCTCAGCATGTCCTTAACCGCGTTTTCCCTCTGCACTGCATGGAGCAAATAAAGACCTGACAAACTGACCCCTTCATCCCCACATGACCTCTGCTAATCAGCGTTTCTTCTTCTCCGCGCAGCAGCGGCATTTTACTTTAGGAGAAATGATGCGCTCGGTTTGCGCTGATGAATAAATGCTAAACGCTGTCCTCACTGAATGATGTTTATTTTATGGAGATAACTGGAAATCGGAGTAAACAGAGGCGACCTTTTCACACGCCGACATGCCGGAAGATAAGAAACAAAAAGGTTTTATTCAGAGGAAAACACTGACAGTTAAACCACTTTACAGGCTCTGCTTCTTCCAAATGGAAGTAATTATTTATGCTCAATATTAACTATGTACTGTGTGGGTTTATGTGTAATTACACCAACAACTCATTATTTTTAGTTTAGATTCAGGACCTCAGGTATTCACTAGGATTATGAATTTTACCTGCCTGTGAATAAATTTGCTTTAAATTCCTGTTTTAATAGTTTAAACACCAAATATAACCTAACACAAATTAATACAGACATTGGAAATCATATTAGTGCTACTGCAGAAGCTAACATCCAAAGTCTTCCTTGTCTTTTCTCTACAGCCAATCAGAGCAAAGGAAAAATGAATGCTGCTCCTTGATTGGCTATTGTGCAAACACCAGTCAATAGCATGTATAGTAGCATCATTGTTTGGTATCTCGGTTCCCAATCTGCATTTTCTTTTGAGTATTTTAGATTTGCTCCACAAAAAAGGAGAGACAACGCAAACTTTCCACAAGTAATTTAAAGTTATGTTCTACAGTAACATCCACAAATACTGAACTGTAAATAAGCGTAAGTTAAGTTCTTAACTTATTTATAACACAATATGTTGGTATTTAGTGTTCAATCTAACCACTAGATGGCAGCAAAGAGCTTTTCAGTTGAAAAATTGTGAAAAATTTGCTGAAATTATCTGCCAGATGTGTTTGTCTGTAGAACTGGTCACTGTTTTTTGGGGAAAACTGAATTTGGGAGACTGACCTTAAATCAAAATCTAGATTTGGAGAAAATCTTCTTCATAGTTTGTCCAGATTAATTAAGACCAAACAAAACACAAAGCATCAACCCAATAGTCATAGACCAACAGACCGGTTGGAGAAAGGATCGCAGTTCTGAAAATGTTTTGATCTAAACCACAGATATTTAGATGTTTTTTTTTCTACTTTAACGCACCTGAATCAAACATTTAGTTCAGTATTAAATCTCTGAAGAACTACTTGCTGTTAGCTTTTGGTCCCAGGTGAGTCGTACCACAGAAACGTTATAATTTGACACTCCTGATCAGTTTTATTTCAATAAAGTAAATTGACATTTGCAGTTCCAGCAGGACAAGATGTGTAAAAGTTTAAGAAGTTATTTTCCTGTCTAAGTTTATTGTTAATAAGCCCAGAAGAAAGAAACGTAACCAAACACAAACTGACGCGCTTCATGTTTACATCCCAGTCACACAGCCTCACTTCACAATAACAGGCTTTGGCTCGTTTTAATTTGGCAGGAGGCTCAGAGGGTCCAACTCTTTAATTTGTGTACATTGTTGTTTTATCTGCAGGAGAGAGAGGAGGATTATGTACATGTATGCATTTCAGTGTGTGTGTGTGATTAGATGCTGTATATCCGCTCCAACGGCAGAGTCAATCCTGCAGCAATTTAAAAGGTCACGCACCTTAAGAACAAAGCCGCACACACACACACACACACACACACACACACACACACACACACACACACACACACAGTGGGAGGGCTGACATTATTACTGCAGGAGTGAAGAAAGCCGTCGCCTTCCTGAATGCTAACTAGCCCTAATCCTTCCCCCCCCTTTGGGACCTATAAGTGAGCGTGTCGCAGCTTCAGAAGGAAATATACGTCGCTCTTGGTTTTTTTCCTTAGGATTTAATTTTCCAGACTGTTTATGTTCCCTAGGAAAGTAAATTAAATTTTAACGCTCTGCGCTGCAGACTTAATGGAATCCTGTGTTTTTAACAGGAGGAGAAATTAACATTTATAGTGTAAGTATTGATTAACTGGCAGCTTTGATTGATTCGTCTTTGCTCTTTAGTTTCATGGTATTATAATGAAAATAATAATGGAACCAAACACTCGTCGTACCTCTGGGTGAGAATAGTTTATCTTGGCTGGTTGGAGGAGAAACTCCCCAGAAACTCCTTTCTGTTGCCTTTCCAGGATGTTCTGGTACATTCGGTCCCTGCAGAACCTTTTGGAGTCCAGTTCTGAAATCAAACTACCATAGTTTGGTGCAGGACAGCAGCTCTGCTTGGTGCTCTTTATCTAATATCTGGTTACGTTTAGAAGTGATTTTATCTCATTTGTTTGGTGATAAATTCAGAGTGAAACATAAATGAAAATATTTAAATGAATACTTGCATGAAAATTCAGAACTAAAAGAGAAATAAAAGCAGACCAAAGCAGACAAAAGTAGTTCTAGTTTGTTTCCACGAGACACTGCACTTGTATTCTTCATGCAAATTAATCCTGTAGTACAATGTCTCCTTCCTTCCTTCCAATTAGTTAAAGATCCACAGTGGCATTATGTGAACTTCCTTCAGGGACTGTGAGCTCAGATTCCAGCAGAGACAGAGCAGCATCAAGCTCCTGATCTAATGCAACATGTGGTTTTCCTTCAGGAGACACAAAGAGAACAAAGATGTGCAGCTTCTCTGCTGGTGGTAAAGCTCTTTATGCTCTGACAGACTAACTCCTGAGAGGAGACAGCTGCTGGGTCTCTGACTGTGTGGGCAGGCGTACGAAATACTCCTGCAGCTGATGGAGACGTTCTTTGTCATGAAAGACCATCTGATCTCTTCAGCTTGGACAGATTGTCTCTGTGTTGTTAATGATCATGTTTCCTCTGGTTTCCTCCTCTCCACTGACCCCCCATCGGGTTTTTATTCTTCTGCTTATTTATGTTGAGACTCAAACAGTGAACACGTGGAGACTTTGTCCTGATTTTCATATACTTATCTAACTTGGATCAAATTAAATCTTTCTTATGGTGATTCATAAAAACGCGACAACACGTTTCTCCACTTCCAAAAGCAAAACGTTTTATTAGACAAATAACTAATGACACTGACAGAAGTCAAATAAAATCACAAACCAGCAATATTTACCTCACACGACAGACATCCGCACATCACGACAAAATATTACGAAAAGACATCTCACCGCTCTGGATGTTTTCCCCGGAGAACCGATGGCCATCTGAAGTTTTAGGTTCCGGGTCCCACATTTTAAACGGGAGGGCGTGTTTTCCCTTTGACCCTGTATGAACTCAGGGGAGTGTCCTTAGCCAGTTTCATTTTTAAGAACAAAGAAATATTATTTTTCATTAAAATAAAGACAGATGTTTTATGACCCTGTCTAGAATTTTATGAAGTGATCAGACACAAGGAAACTAGCCGTGGAGAACTACCGTTTTAAGTTATTTTAATTAGACTTGGTGTATAATGTTTCACTAGAAATATCCTAGATAAATGATTACTCTAATTGAACCATGAATATAATTAGAGGTGGATTTCCTTATTTGAAACACCATTAATTTTACCTAATTATTGATAATATGGATAAGTTTTACAACCAGCTGATTTTAAATATATTTTCTTAACACTACACATCTCTGTCTTTTACCCTGAGGACCAGTGTTGCCAGTAGTGACTGTAAGATGGTAAAAACAGATCTTTTGCTATTAGGGTAATTCATTGAAGCAAACTAGACCTCATCAGTAATGCACGGTCTGATGGCTCTCTTGAACTCTTTGTGAAAGCCACACTCAGATGCTTCCAGGAGGCCTTTGAGTTTCCCGTCTTGGCCTTCGGTTCCTGGTTTTCTTTCATTTAAAGCAGAAACCCTTTCCGTTCAGAGCAAACCGATCCCTGACGATGTCTTCTCTCTCTGTTTCAGTTCCATGTTTGTTTGGTTTACACCTGGTTTCATCGCCAGCACCGCCTCCTAGTGCTGCTGTTTCCAGGTAAACTGAAAGCATTGGTTATTGGTTCTTTACAAAGGGCCCGTATATTGCGGTCTCTGTTCAGTGGTTGTCGTGGCAACCATCCGTATAGTGGTCTTTTAAAGGAGACCATTGTCTTGTTAAAGATGGCTGATGTCTCTAAGAGCACAAGTTTCTTTTGACGTGTAAACCTGTAAAACGGATCATTAAGTACCTGAATAAAATAAATTAGAGGTTAAACATCTTCCCGCCTGGAGTTACAATAAATTGGACAAGGTCTTTGGGTCCCTAGCTGAAAGGTTCCTGTGGAGAAATCTAATAAGATCATAAGAAATACCTTCAGGGCAGTTGTAGGGGTATTATATTTACAGGTTAACCAACCAACCAACCAGCTGGTAAACTACAGGACAGGTATAGACGACCTGCAGGTTGCTGCACAAGAGGATCTTTACAGAGAACCAACAAAGAGCCAGTTCCTAAAATGTTCCTTCAGGAAACCTTAGTGGGTTCCTACAAAGTATCTCCAGGGTTCTTACAGACTTCCTGTAGAGTTACCTGTAGGTTTAGGGTTACCTCAACCTGTAGGTACCTCAACCTGTAGGTTGAGGTACCTACAACCTGTAGGTTGAGGTAACCCTACCTACCTACAACCTGTAGGTTGAGGTAACCCTAAGGTAGGTTACTCTTAGTAACAATAATACAGGTAACCTACAGGTTACCTGTATTGTTACCTGAAGGGTTACCTGAACATTTACCTAAATGGTTAACTGAATGATTACATGAAGGGTTATCTGAACCTGTAGGTTTACCTGTAGGGTTACCTGAACCTGTAGGGTTACCTGTAGGGTTACCTGTAGGTTTAGGGTTACCTGTGGGGTTACCTGTAGGTTTAGGGTTACCTGTAGGGTTACCTGTAGGTTTAGGGTTACCTGTGGGGTTACCTGTAGGTTTAGGGTTACCTGTGGGGTTACCTGTAGGGTTCCCATCCCAGAGCTCCAGAATGCTCTTACAGGGTAACATAGAGGAAAATCTCCAGTGTTCAATTAAAGGTGAAGTTTTCCTGGTTACATCATGTCAGTGTGGATCTGTCGTCCACTTTTGTCTCCTTCTATCATCTGTCTGCTCTGGTTTGATCCCGTTAACGTAACGAACCCATTTCTCTGTAATTGAAATCATCTCTTGTCCTAATTTCTCTTCAGTGCGTCTCGTCCTCCGTCCTGCTTATTAAATTCACCTTTGTCCATCCTCTCTGCAAACCGTCGCCTCCTCTCCGTCCTCCTTCTCTCCTCTTTCTGATCAACTAGTTACTGTTGTACACGTTCTTGTCTTCCTATTATCCTCTTCCCCCGCGTCTCCGTCGTCTGCCAACTTCTGCACCCTCCTCTTCCTCCTCCTCATGCTTTCCTGCCCTGGATCTGTTACTGAAGTGCTAATGAAGCCTGAAGTCATGTTTGAAAAGAATGTGCAGCTCATTGTGTGTGAATGATTTGAAAGAACAAGAAGCTCCATCTCTGCAAGAAAAGATGCCAAATTCCTGTTGATTGATTGATTGTGTAAAGTGCATGCTGTGCAGATTTATGTAAATCTGTTCCTCCTGATGGAAAGCAGAGATGGATTTTGTGTTTTTGTTTTCAGCTCTCTGTAGCCGGTTGTTTTGATTTTTCCCAGAATAAATGAAATATTGCAACAGGCTGGTTTTTGGGCACTTAAAGTGCTGGTCCGCCTCCTACAGACAGAAAAATGGGCTTGTTAAAACCCTTTCTTTTTTTTTAACCTTCCTACAAACCATAATTTCCTGCATAATCAAGGTCGTTTGTCTGGTACAAAACGCAGTAAAAGCTTAAAAAGTGCAGCTTTTAGTTGCATATTTACAATTTTGGAAATAATGGCAGAAAATCTGGGTCGAATTAGTTAAAATAACATGCTGAGGATAAATAAATTACATAAATCCTGAACTAATCTATATTTGTGTGTGGAAAACTGAGCATGGTGAAGAACATCCGACTCAACAAAAGAACATTCTTACAGCAGGATAACAGTGTGGTCCCTCTGTGTCTCTGCCAGCAGTGTCAGAAAATGACTAATATGAATAATGTACGGATTAAACACACCAGCAGGCTGACACAAACTAAAAATGCAGCCATCCAAAATCATTACAGGATGAAAACAGCAGGAAAAAACACAAACATTGACTCAGAGAGGCTTTTTCTTCTTATGCAAGTCTGTGAGAATAGTTGAAGAGGACCAGCTTGAAAATGTCTGTGAAGATGTTGTGTAAAAGTTCCTCAGCGGGAGCTCTTGGTGTCGGATCCAATTCAGCACACCTGGAAACATTTTCACTGCAACAGACACTGAAGGTCGTTCTGAAGAACCTGGCTGTCAACAGAGCTTCATCCAGATTCACTGAAAGTTGAGTGGAAGGAAAAAGTATGGTTGAAAAAGATGCACCAAAAACATCCACACAGGAGTTTGTGGAAGCTTTGCAAGGACTGGATCATCATCCAGGCTGAGGAGAACCAGAACCAGATTATTGTTCAGTGGTTTCCTGTTCAGATTAAATCAAAGATGGACTTTTATTGGAGGAAGATGAAGGACGACTTCACGCCTGTCCTGTTCAGCCTGCTTCAGTCCAACTCCAGTCCGTTTGATTTGAAAGTCCGGTCCGTTTGTTTGGTAATATTTCAATACGTAATCAACCCAACAAAACCGACTCTGGTCCATCTACAAACCTCGGTGAAATCTGGTGCGATTTGAATGCATATGTGAACGCCAAGCGAACTGGAGACCGCTCCAAAAGCAGGAAGTGGACTACAACGCAGGGCATTCTGGGTAAGTACAACCAAAACAAACAAACTGCTAAAATCTGATGCCACTCCATTTCTGTTTTCATTTCGTTATGAAGTGTTTTGTGTTGAGCAACGTCTCCAGAGTCTTTCGAGTCGTTTCCTTTTAGTGGCTCTTGGTGCAGCGCCCCCACAGGCCAGGAGGGGAACAGGTTGTTCAAAGGGTTTGTTTAGTTTAGTTTGACTCACCGCTGAAAATGTAGCAAATGTTGCAGTTTTAGTCCCCGATCGAACCGAGTCTACCGGACTATCAAATTATATTTTGGAGAATTTCACGTTTCCTGCTGCTGACAGAGATGATGATTTTTTTATTTATTTATTTTTTTGTATCGAAAGATACCAAGTCGTGATCTAGTTGAGAGACTCCATGGAGAATTGTGAAGGGGAAGATGAGCAACATCAGAACCAACAATGCAGAAGGTCGTTGGAGCTCCGCGCCACGCTGCATTGATCCATTAATCCATAGTGGGAACATAGAAATGACTTAGCTTTTGTGTTTAGAAACAGGAGTGGGAGGGGCAGAGTGGTGGAGCAGAGTGACAGATGTTGACTTTAGCTGCAGATTTTAACTGTAAAACTGAACTGATCAGTTTTACAGTAAAACAAAACTGCCTCTAAAGCAGAGGTTCCCAAACTGTGGGGCGCGCCCCCTATAGGGGCGCCGTACCATTGCAGGGGGGGCGCAGGAAGCCTCTGGGTGAAAAAAACAAACAAAAAAAAAACACATGGACGCTGTATGCGCTGGGTTTTTACCTTAGAATTACCAACTCTCTGTTATTCCTCTGTCAGTCTGATACAGTAGGGCTTCCACACTTTCCCATATCTGTGTCCTCTGTTGCTTTTATCAGCATTAAAACTGTTTAATCCGTTGTTTACCTGTGGTAACCTGTTTTTTCAAGCTGCCTTTAAACACAACATAAGCGCTACAATGCTGGCGCTGGGTTTACACCTGTGCAGCAGTGAAGGAGACCTGATGCTGCTGCTGTAGAGATACGTAGGTGTGTTAGAATCATGGCAGCAAACCAGCAAAACGCAAAGAACCTTTCAGCTAAAAGATGACTAGCTAACATCAATACAGCAGTTACTGTGTTGTTGTCTATGTTCAGCTACGTACATTTTTTCCCCAAAAGAAAGTTAGAGAAAGGGAATCTCTAAGAATCCTCCCACCACCACACACACACACACACACACACACACACACACACACACACATCGTTCAATCAGATATCCATTTGTAATCCATAGGGGGGGCAGAAAATGTTTGGAAACCACTGGGGGACCCAGGAGTAAAGGTTTGGGAACCTATGCTCTAAAGTAAAGATTTATGTCTCTGGCACATATTTCCTGCTTTTATCATTTTCTACTTGATTTCCAGCAGACTGACTAAATCACAGAGTTTTTCCTGCCATCACGTTTCTCTCCACCGTCCTCTTCTTCTTCTGCATCTGCATTTCTCTGTAATCTCTAATTGGGATTCATCATTAGCCCGGACGTTTTCCATTATCCGCTGTGAGATGATGAACGACGAGGCGGAGGAACTCTTCTTCCCCGAAGATCAAGAAAATCTGGAAGTTAAACTTTCACAGCAGGAGTCAGGATTTAAATTAAGTTCCTGTCGACTAATCTCACCGGGAATCTCTGCCAAAAGCCGTTTGCTCGCCATCAGCCTGCATGCTGGAGCTTTAAACCGATTTCTCCTGAATCGTTTTGAGCCGTAAAGCCTCGACTCGATTTGAAACGCAGAAGGAAGAAGAATCTCTGCTGTTTTCTCCTGGGAGGTTGGAAACGTTTCTGCTGATTTCACGTTTTGTTTTCCTCTCCTGACGCTCTGACCTGCAGATCTGTGACGTTTTTATCACCTCCTGAGCAATCAGTTTTTAGAGCCATTTCACTTCCCCCAGCTGTTGGATTGCATTTGAGAAAGTCAGTTCTCGAGATTCTGTTGCTTTGGACTTTGACTAGACCATTTCTAAGTTCTTGATTAAAAAAGCAAACTAATTTCTGGGTGACTTAAAAAATCGTTTTTTTTTAGTTTCCGAATGCCACAAAGGGCCCCTGGACCTCACCTTGGACACCCCTGATTTAAACTGTTTCTGTGTAGCTTTGTCTTTTTGGTTTGGGTCTTCATGTTGCTCCAATCCTCCAGTCCTCTAACGACTGACCAGCTTCCCTGCTCCGCTGGGGAAAAGCCTCTCTGAGGCATGATGCTGCCACCACCGAGCTTTAATGAAGCCACAACGTTCTGGCTCTGGTTCTGGTTCTGGTTCTGCCGCGTCCTCCTCAGCTGGAGATGTTCCTGGAGGCTGATCCTGGATCGTTCAGTTGATCCACAGAGTATTGATTTTGGTTTTAGCTTCACTTTTCTTTGTTTCTGAGCTGATGAATGAATTAGTTTGCTAAATGATAAAAAAGATGAACTGAACTGGAGACTCAGTTTGCTTCGCCGCTGAAGCGTTTGGACGTAACCGGATCAAGACGTTTAACCTCCCTGGAACGTAAACAACGTAGAGATGACAGTTATGCTTATAGATTGAAGACGCAGCGTCATCTGTGACCTTTTGCTGCTGCGCCGAGTTTAAATGTCTCAGGTTTAAGAGGCTGTAATGACAGGCTGCAGGAAGCTGTGGGCATTAAAAGCTCCTCTCCTGTCATGTTGACGTGTGCCAGGACTTTCACGCTGCCTCTGCTCGGCGCTGCGGCGAGGCGATGCGCCGCTGTACGCGTGGGACGGGACGACGTCCAATCAGAGAGCGAGCTTCAGGGATGACAGACAGCAGCTGCGATCTGCCCCCAGCTATACGCCGTCTTTCATTTCCACCAGCAGCAGCAATCACACACCAGAATCCGAACCCCCCGGTTCTGAAGTCCAGAGGACGGGATGAAACATCAATCTGAGTTGGTCCAACTTCCTGTTTCTGCAGGAACTTTTAGATTGAGGGAAAAGCAGCTGCAAAAAGAATCGCTGCTGATTCAGGAAGATTTGTCATGATTTAATTTTGATATTTGAGCAGAGAGACGATATTCCACAGTAACATGTCCTGGGTGACACCAGCAGCTGTTAGGCAGCTCTGCTAATCCACCTCGTTTGCTTTTGCTGCTGCTCTGTAAATCTCAGAGAGACGTTGGATTAGTGGATGTGATCTTTGACCTCTACGATGGGTGGAAACTCTGTCCTGCTCTCTGTTTTTGATTTGGCTTGTTCAGTAAATTTAATAGTTCAGTGACTTATGGTTCAGATGGTGGTGCAGCATGATGGAGGAAGGGGCGGAGCTAAACACAGAACTAGTTCAACTTCCAGCAGGTCAACGACCAAAACAAAGGAAACTTGAGTCAGACAGACGCCAAACGACTGAATATAGTGTTTACTCCACACTTTTCAGATTTGCATTGTTTTCTGAAGTATTCTACTCTCTAATTTATTGCTTTATGTTGATCTGTTACAGTTATGTTGTTATTCCAGTGAACAATGTCGTTTTAGTACAACTAAATATGTTTAACGAACGTAACTCAATTAAATAAACGTGAAAGGGGCGTGAAAACTTTATGATGGTAATTTAATTTATTATGAAACTACAAATGAGACATTAAAAAATTAATGCATCTCTGATAATATGGTTCAGGATATGATCTTGCCAGACGATACCCCTGATTACGTGTTAAATCAGTTTGCCGTACAGTCTGTATCGTGATTCGTTTTCAGGTCAAGTGCTTTTTAAAGCAGCTTCTCTGCAGAAACTCCTCATTACAGCTTTTATTGCCAGGAGCCGCATCGAAAAGGCTTTTTACATTCATTTTACCCCAAACTTTCCACTTTTCTGCTCTTTTATTTTCCTGTCAGCAGCAAAAAACCTGAAATTTCCAAACGTTTTGGTCGGGGGAAAATGGAGACGGGTTGTTTTAAACCATCCTGGACTTCAACCAGAGCTGACAAATGTAACACTCACATATTTAAGAGCATGACGGAAAATAAAAGTCATGCTTTGTGTTTCTTTAGACATCTAAAGAAACACAAAATGTCAAAATTTGGTCTAGTTTGTAGAGAAACTTTCTTGAAATGAGAGAAAACTATCTTACAAGAAACTTATCAAAGAAATAAGCTTTTACATGTTACTAAGAAGTTACTTATGACTTAGTTTTGTCTCATTTCAAACTAGACTTAAATTCCTTGGCAGGCTTTTTGTTTTTGCCGAGTTGGGAAATAAACTAGCTGCAGATTAGCCGCGCCTGTTGGGCTGCATTGGACGATTTTGGAGGAATCAGAAAATCCTCGTGTGTTTCTGGAGGCAGGACTAGAGGAATGAAACAGGCTGTTGGAGGAGCAGCCATCACCAGCCGTGGAGGAAAGTTAAACATTTCCCGCCTGTACGTTCAGAAAGCAAACAGAACGATGTCACACATCAGCAGAAGGTCTGACCGCCTGAGGGGACGGAGCTTCTTCCTCCACGGTATCGGTCGTTCTGCTGGTCGTGCAACAAGGGCAGAGACGACGAAGGCCATCGAGAGGAAGAGGAGCCACAGAACAGAGGGATGAGCCATCAGACTGAAACACAAGCAGGAGATGGAGAGAGAAAGAGAGAGAGAGAGGAACAAGGAGTCGGCTAGATCCAGCCGACTGAGGCAGAGACGGCCGAGTCCCAGTGGAGACGTTAATCCACAGCAGAGAGACGGACGCTGGGACAACATTTACTTCTAACTCTGTGTGTGTGTGTGTGTGTTGAGGCTGATTCACCTCTGCAGGGGAAACAAGCAGCTAAACCCAAAAGAAACACAAAGAGAACGTTTTCACGAGCTCCGTCTGGTTTCCATCAGTCCGTTCACCGACTTTTACAAGATCAGCCACAGATTTTCTTTACCTTAAACTCCAGACTACATCTGAGCACCGTGTTGCCTTCAGGAGCGGCTGGGAAATTTGGTTGTTTTACTGAAAAATCTCTAAACGTCAACATTGACCATTTTCAACACAAAATCTGACCAAACGTTTCTGGAATCTATAATTTTATGTAATTACTCTGAGTTCCCTTCTGTCCTGCAGTATTTTTCCCTTTCCCATGTTTTTCCATAATAATGGGCATAAGTGAGATAATCCATTATGTAGCTTGAAGCAGAGTGCAGCTTCCTGTCATTCTGAACCTCAGACAGCGTCATTATTACGGCACATTTAGATAAGGCAATGCAGATCAACACACCGAGACGAGTCCACAGATAAACCGCAGCTCGGGTTGAATATGGAAAACACTCATTAGAAAACATCCACGTGAATATGTTCCTGATTGTAATTCAGGGTTAAACCTTAGACTCCTGAGAGTTCACCAGAAATGATTTATTCAGTAAAATCGAGACTAAAATGCAGTCCTGGAGTCCTGCTTTTTATTCAAAATGTTAGCATTCAGAGGAAAGCAGCTCGTTTTTCCAGGTTAGCTGGTTCGTTTATATGATGTGTGAAAAAGCAGCATTTATTCACCAGGTCTACTTTCAGCATCCAAGTTGACAGCAGTTCTGCTTCTCTGAAACGTAAATGATGGATTTCCTGGAACAGAAAGGACATTTTCTCAGGTTGTTTTTCTGCTTTTCTTCCTCTGAAATGTTATTTTCCTAGAATTGACATTTTGCCTCAGGGTTACACACAGGACACCGGCTTACAAGTTACTTCTTAAAACTGGAGTTTAGTGGAACAGAAAGTTTCCTGGAAATTAAAAATGACTTTCCAGGAACTTGCGAGGTGTTCAGTGTGAACTCGGAGATATTTTTCTCTCAAACATTTTACCACAGTTTCAAACTAAATAATCTACAAACTAAATATTCAGCTGAATGAACAAACTTGGTTGATCACAGGCTACTTCCTGGATCTGGTGCAGAACTTCTGTGGCGCAAACTATTTCATGAGGTGACACATGACCTCACAGTTCCCAAAATGAACAGACAGATCACGGTTTGGGTGTTTTGGGTCAGGATTCGTCCAGAGAGCGGGGAACATCTTCCACTGAAGGGCCGACGGCCACCTGAAGAGCATCCAGATTAAACTCTGCTGCTGCTGCAGCCGTTTTACTTTCAGGGAAAATGTCAGCCTGTCACCGAGGTCGTTCCACTGAAGTGAGAATTTAATTCAGGACATCTCGAGCATCCATGTGAGAGGGTGTTGGGAAATTACCTTGTCTCTTTGTGGACAGAAAGTTGTTTTTTAGACCCTCAGAGAGACGAAGCTGCTTGAAACTGAAGGATTTGAAGGTTTTAAAGTCACGATGTGCAATTTTCTTTTTTCTTTTCTCAGAAAACACTCAGGACTTCATTTGGTTCTGTTCCACTTAGTTACACACAGTTCACCCAGAGAGATCAATTTACATTTTTTTTCCAAATAACTTGATTTTGATTTAAAATTTTTCCGCATTGTTGCTGCATCAGTAGAAAAACTTTCTTAAAATGTGAAAATCTAAGGCTGCGTTCACACTGCAGCCTGAAGTGACCCAATTCAGATTTTTTTGCCGGTCCGTTCACACTGCCAGTAAATGTGACCTGTATGTGATCTGCAGTGTGAACGGGCAAACGACCTGAAAGTGTCCCGCATGCGCAGTAGAGGGCGCTATAGCATCAGTGTTCTCAGTGTTCTGCCAACCGCCATAAAAAGAAGAAGAAGAGCTCAGAGTTAGTAAACATGGAGGCTAACGGTGGAGCTTAGCTACATATTTGAAGTTGTTGTCCAACCGGAGCAACATATTAACAACTTAATCCTCATATAGTCGTCATGGTTGTTGTTTTTCTTCCCGTATCAGGACTCAGAATAGTGAGATTTGTTGAGAATTAGTGACGTTCAGTTCGGATGAATGAGACCTGGACGTTATGGTCACATTTGAATCGGATACGTATCGGATATGGGTCACATTCTAAAAGAATCCGACCTGAGCTGTTCACACTGCCATGAAAAGATCGGATACAGGTCGCATTACGTCAAAACAATCAGAATTGAGTCACTTCAGGCTGCAGTGTGAACGCAGCCTGAAGTTTATTCAAGAGTTTGGACGATGCACAAATCCTAAAACATCAGCAGACATGAGCTGGTTGACTTTAATTTGTTGTTTCTCTACGGAGCCCTGCGGTCTTCCTCCTGCATGATGCAGATGTACGTTTCTGCAGGACAGGCAGCCGGACCCGGCCTGGTTCTGGGCTCTTAGCTGCATGTTTGCCTCCGTTATCTGCCCCTTTCAGTCGCTAACAACATCAGACCCTGATAACAGGCAGATGGACCAGAGATGGACTGGAGGAAGAGGAGCTGAATGGAAAACAACAGATAATGGAGGGAGGGAAACCCACTTCTGTCTCTCCATTCATGAAGCTGAATGAAGCAAAGAAACAACGGAAACAGCAGAAATATTCATTAAGAAAACAATCAGGGAGCGTCCTAAATGGTTTCCACACTTGTTAGCCAGGAGATGAAGTTGATCTGAAAAGACGTGAACTGCGGACGACACTCGGTGTTTAATAGTTTTCTTCGTAATGAATTTGCTGCAGTTCTCTTCCTGTTTGCCTGTGGAATCAATTTCACAGGCTGTTTACCTTAATTGAAACATTAAAAATGAATAAAACCAACAAAACATGAACTCATTTGAAAATATTCTGCACTTTTGCTTTTTGGCCACTTGACACTGAGAGTCAGTTGAAGGTTTTAGCTTCTTCCTGAGGATTTTATTGATCAAACCTTCCTGCTTCTTTAGTCGGACGATTGACCAGATGATGAAACGAGAGAAATGAATTCAGTCCAACTTCAGCTGAAGTTAACATGGCAAACACTTATCCTTTTATTATTATTATTACTTAAAAGTCGTTTGTTTAAACCTAAAAGAATCCTGAACTAAATTGAACGAAAATCTAATTATTGCTGAATTTCAAGCACAGACTCATATTTTTCATTCTTCTGTTTTCTGACCTCTTTCTCTGGTAGATTCAGTTTGAATTCAAACTTGTTTCATTTCCAGCTGATGTGGTTTTCACTGCTTGAGTCAAACCAACCAAACCATTTCAGCAACCTGTTCCCCTCCCACCTGTAGGGGCGCTGCACCAAAAAAGACCCTGAATAAAACTCTGAGCGCAGCTGCCTTCTTCACTAAATGTAAGCAAAGATGGTGTCAGATTGTAGCAGTGGTAGGATTTCACTTTTGTCTGTATATAAACACAAGAAGCCATTAATCCTGTTGGCTCTAGAATCTCTAGTGTTTGTTTTGGTTGTATTTACCCATAATGCTTTGCACTTCCTGCTTTAGGAGCGACTTTTGGTCCGCTTGGCGTTCAGATACGCATTTGAACCGGATTTCATTTCATCAGAATCCAGACTGAGGCCTGCAGGCGGACCAGAGTTTCACATTCACAGCTCACCAAACGAACCGGATTATTATCCATCATCTGTTAAAAGAAACCTTAGCTCGGATTTGTGTATACTAGCAAAAAAGAAAAGACATCTAAACTGTCTTTAAGGAAAAACTTTTGTTCAAGAATTGTGAAACTGGCAACAAGAAAGAACTTTGTTCCTTCTTTTCTTCTTTCTTTCTTAATTTTCTTCCTTTTTCTTTCGTCTCTTCAGATAAAACCGTTTGAGTATTTTCTTCTTTATTTCTGAACAGTATCTTTACTTTAAAACTGGTTTCCAGTTTCCCACTGGTCATAAGTGGAGTGACCCACAGCCATCCCAGTATGGTTCACCTCTGGCTCCATGGTTCCCAGAACCCGGGTCCAATCTGTTTGCTGCAGATACGTGAATGTGTGTCAGGAGACAGCGACACGTCCATCTTTTCTCCTCCAGCCGTTTCCAGTCACGGCGCCTCTCCTGTGACGAGGTCCGGCTCCGGACCGCCTCGGTGCCGCCTCGGTGCCGCCTCCGTGTTCTGCTTCTCTGAGCTCCACATGCGGTTTGGGTTCATCGTTCCCCGTGGATTTTCCCACCGGTGAACCAAATAGTCATTAGGTCCAGTCTTAAGGCGACAGGACTCCATCTCTGCCTCCATCTGCTCTTTTAAATCAGTGGTTTCTCTTCAGGCCCTCGGGGGACGCCTCAACCTTGAGCCGTTTATTACAGAAATGAAGCAGGAAGTAAATCTGGAATAACTTCAGGGAGGATTTCAGAATTACAATCTGACAGTAAAACACCTGATGTGACAATAATTAATCTTAAAGTTTGACTTGATTGTAGATTTCAGCTTTTATAATAAATTACATAAATTCATGCAAAGTTTGATTAATGTGTGATGATTTAATCAAACGATTTGGTTCATTATTCTGCTCAGTATCAACCCATTTTTAGTCCAAGGTCAAAGAGTTCTGGTGCCGTAAACTCTAACAAAGTCTGAACGCAGCTCAGAGCATCACAGGTCCTCCACCGTACCCAACAACAGATTCATCCCTTTTTTCATCTGCAGTGTTTTCAGCTCTAAAATTCACCAAATTGACCAAAACACTGAGTTTCATTCAAGTCCAAGTTATGTTTCTACATGTTTATGTTTGTGAAGGTAGGACACGCCCATCTCATGGTTGCTATGGAAACTTGTTGCCTATTTTTGCTACAGATTTTATCATCCTACTCACTGCATGGTGACAAGATGAATATATTTTAAACTTTTTAATTAATACTCAGGTTTTATAAAATTCAGATTTCTAAACTGAATTCTCTATTGTTTGACAACTACAATAAATTGGAATTAATGAATGTTTCTCAGTGACTGTGTTGTGAATTGGTGCTGTGTAAATAACCTGAATTAAATTTAATTTTGAATGCCGGATCCTTCTGCAGCTCATGACTGAATTTTATTTTCATTTCAACATCAAGAAACAGGAGAAAAACAACCATTTTTTTAGAAGAACGGTTGATGAAACGGTTCCAGCGTGGGTGAACCAGTTTCCTGGTGGCTCAGCAGACTGACAGCAGGACATTTATTTATTTTATTGTCAGGTTTTGAGTGATGCTGCAGAGGCCAGCGGCGTTTGGCAGCTGACTTGAGTCTCCAGCCTGAGAGGAAACGATCAGCTGCTGGATGGAAACACCTTTTCCTCCATGAACGTCTGAACCTGACGGATCTCAGCCAGCATTTACACAAACCTCTGGACTCCAAATCAATGTCATTTATGATCAGTGTTATGAAACCTTCACCGGTTGCTTGGCTCTACGCTGCAGACGTCAGAGTCACTGAATGGGAAACATATTTCATGATGTTATAGGTAAGCTGTCCAACAGGGACAGCACATTAATATGAACACAGAGTGGATAAAACGGCAGTAATCGCTCGCTGATGACAGTCTGTTCTCACATGTCACCATAACTGTCCAATAACATGGAAAAAATGATAAATTGTTGCTTTTTTTGAATAAATGAAAGTCAATAGAGTCTGAAATGTTGGTAAATGTGGATAAGTTGGTGAAGCAATTTCCTCTCAGAACTGAACAAGAACGAAAGCTTGTTGAATATCTGGTTAAAAAAGATTGAATGTAAATGTATTAATTGTGAAAAATTATATTGAAATATATTATTTTTCCTTTTCTTTCCACTAGAGGGCGACTTTGTTTCTTTGTCGCTTAAAACCCAATAAAATACATTTATACTTCTCTATTACATCAAGGAATTTGAAACTTTGATAATTTTATTTGCCGTGTTTTATTTTGTATTATGTATATGTTCTGTTTTTTTTATTGTATTCATCAAACTCATTGAAGTTTATGTTGTTTCAGTTGGATGGTGGTGCAGTAAGATCTTCAGTGGTTCTACCATTTAAACTAAAGTTTAAAGTCTGTTTGAGTCATTAAAGCTGTTTTCTCCATCGGTGCTGATCTTCTGTTTCTGGTCATTTCATCAAAGTTTCTGTTTTTGACTTCACCTCTGTTATTCCTGGTTTTCCTCCCAGTTGATTTTTTCACGCCTCATCAGATTCATCCGTCAGCAACAAGCTGGAAAAACAAGCAAATTACAGTATTTATCTTTGTTCGTTTTCAGCTCCTCCTGTTTTCTTTTTTTGCACCAAACAAACCCTCAACATCATTAAGGACTCGTTTTAGAGACGTGCAGCTAATAAAACATTGTTGTACAACCATCATTTTACCCGCCCTTTGTTTTCTCCAAAGCCTGAAATGCCTAATTGGAGGTTTTATTATTATTTTCCTTTTCTCTCCGCTTCAAAAGCTGCTTGTGTAACAGCTGCTGTTGCCAGCAGTAACAAGTAGGACACACAGCAACACTTTGAAACCCAAATTAAAGCTGCTCAAACACACACATGCATGCATGTACCAGCACAAATATGCAGCTTTCATAACAAGCCGCTGGCGTCGCTCCAGCCATCAGGAGACGTTGGACTGATTGCAGCTGCAGACAACGCAAATTAATACATCGCATCATATAAACATGATGATCTCCAGAGTGGTGCAGAACACCTCAGGTGCTGCTGGCCGCGTTATTACTCATGATATTAAGGAGAAGCAAACAATCGTTCTGTGCAGCAGAGATGTGGCTGATTGAACTGACTCCATCCTTTCACATCCACTTCTCGTCTCATTCGTCTCCTGCTCCTCTTTTCTTCTGGAACAAAACCAGAATTTATCACGTTGTCCGTTGCTGAGAAGTCATTAAATCACCACGACCTGACGCTGACCTGCACACAACCGACTCAAGATGGCGTCTCTCAACGAAACGGTATCGTCAGGGTCGCCCGTTCAGATCCTCAGCAAAAATCAGACACACGTTAATGTAACATAAGAAAAAAAAACAATTTTTTGTGGTTTCTATCAATCAATCAAATTTTATTTGTATAGCACATTTCAGCAGAAAGGCATTTCAAAGTGCTTTACATATTTAAAATAAAAACAGCATGTGACAGTGAATAAACAGTTAGAAAGACCAAAGATAATTTTTTAAAAAGAAAAAGACAAAAGATTAAAAAAGATAAAACATTTAAACCCGCACCTTTGTAGGACTTCAGTTTAAACATCTCACACCTCAGAGTTTTAGTTAAAACACCATTTAACAAGGATTCTCACACCTCAGAGTTTTAGTTAAAACACCATTTAACAAGGATTCGCACACCTCAGAGTTTTAGTTAAAACACAATTTAAGAAGGATTCTCACACCTCAGAGTTTTAGTTAAAACGCTGTTTAACAAGGATTCTCACACCTCAGAGTTTTAGTTAAAACACCATTTAACAAGGATTCTCACACCTCAGAGTTTTAGTTAAAACACCATTTAAGAAGGATTCTCACACCTCAGAGTTTTAGTTAAAACGCTGTTTAACAAGGATTCTCACACCTCAGAGTTTTAGTTAAAACACCATTTAACAAGGATTCTCACACCTCAGAGTTTTAGTTAAAACACCATTTAACAAGGATTCTCACACCTCAGAGTTTTAGTTAAAACACCATTTAAGAAGGATTCTCACACCTCAGAGTTTTAGTTAAAACGCTGTTTAACAAGGATTCTCACACCTCAGAGTTTTAGTTAAAACACCATTTAACAAGGATTCTCACACCTCAGAGTTTTAGTTAAAATGCATTAATTTGTCTAAAAGAAAAAGAAATAGATAAAAGAAATAAAAAGAAGTTAATAAATAGATGAGAAGTAAAGGTAAAGTAAGAGTTCTGTGGTGATTCCTGACATTTTTTGGTGAATAAATGGAAGGAAAAGCCCTCAGCATCACTGTTTATAGACACCCCAACTGAAACGCTGGAGGCGTTTTAATAACAGATAGTGAATTAATAGTCAAGAAGGAAATGAAAGATTTTCACCAGATTTATAAATCTACTTCAGCATTCGCAGGCTGAGCTACTTCAGTGCTTCTTCAGGTTCTTTTGTTCCATATTGATCAAAAACAACTCGATCTACTCAAAGTGGACAGATTTCTTTTTTAGTTTTATTGCCAAAAAAAATTTGTAAGGAAGTAATTAGTGAGAAATCAATTGAAAGAAGGGACAGTCAGTAGTAGTTCCTCAGTCAGTAGTTTTTCTGAATGAGGAATCCCTGCGACGAATAGAGGCTCTGCTTTGATAAATCATGTCATCTGGAAGCGCGTTTCATTTCCCTGCCATGATGATAAAAAAGACGACGCTGAGAAAATACAAACAAATCAAGCTGCTGCACAAAACCTCACCACTTTGTGCTTTTCATGTTCAGAAATAGACACACATAAAAACATTACATTTATATTCACATTTATTCAGCTTTTAAGATAAAGTCCAAATTGGTTTTGCTCTAAAGTCACATTTAATTCTCATCTCTGTCAGACTTTTTCCAAAAGGCATAAAATCAAATCAGGAAGATGTTTAGGGACAAAAAGCAGAAGAAAGAAAAACATCAGGCTGGTTTAGACAAACAGTTTTTATTTTGAGAACAAAGACGTCATGTCAGCAAAAACCTGCCTAAAATATCCACAGAAAACAGAGGAAAACACAACAAACAGGAATATAAACTTACATTAAATAAACACGGTTTGCCTGGCAGAGTATTCCAGGCACAGGGAGCTGAATGTCGATCTGATGGAAGCAGGAAGACATTAAAATACTTTATTTACTGTATTTTATCAACTGCAAGTCGAATTAGTCAAAAAAATGTCAAAAAGAGGAAAATCATTTAATTAGAGTTTAATCAAGACAGCTAAGACTTTAATACCCAGATTAAACCACTTTTAGGTTTTTGAAATGAGACACATTTTTTATATTCTTGTTATTTTGGGAACAAAACACATTTTTTAACACCAGAGCTGTGATGTCCTGGGACTGACAATATCAGGACATTGTTATGAGTGTTTGCTCCTCCTGATGATTATGGTTGTGTTGTAAAACTTTTATCGTATTTATGATTCCTGCTGCAAACCAATATCCTCCTGAAATATCAAACTAGTTGAGCACAAAAATCACAAGAATCAGAAAAATAAACTTTAATTATCATTAGTTATCATTAATTAAGGAGTAAACATGAGGTACGTTTACATTAACACCAAATATTCAAACCAGTTTAAATAAAACAATCCTGTCTGCTCTGTATTTCTAACATTTTTATTTGATTTTATTATTTCTGATTTGACGCTTTTGAAGCCGCTGCATGAAAACTATTGTCATGATGTGCGGTTGAAAGTGGTGAGAGAGACACCGTTGAACCCAGGTAGTCCTGGTGAAAATGATATTTAATGACAAATCCAGAGAACTGAGGCACAGGGAAACAGACAGATAACGGGTAACACAACAGGATCCGATGCAGACAAAGACAACAGGTGGACTTAAATACACAGGGAGGGTAATCAAGAAACTAGACACAGCTGGGATCAATAAACAGGGAGGACAGGACAGAGACTCAGGGAAACAGGACTAAACACAGAAAATCTCAAAATAACTATACTGAAAAAACACAGATCACAACAACTATAAACTATAATATTTATAAACGGAGCTGTTAGCTTCTCACATCTTGAGAAGAGATTAAATGCCTCAACGAGGTTTTATTTCTTTAACTAAAGGTTGTCATTAGTTACTGTTGAAGACGCTCCACCATGTTGGATGACATTTAAACCCTTTGGGAGGAAAACTGAGGGATCGCAGGTAAAGGTTGGCTGGAATAACTGGACTAGACTTTTATTTTTTAAAGAAATTTCTCTAGTCGGGTCAAAATTGCCATTTTCCAGCTAATGTCTCCATATTTTTCTGAATCTGTCTGATCATTAATCACGTCCTCCAGCCTGCATTAAGTGAAAAATTGTTCCTGTAAACCTATGAGGACAGTTGAAAACACGAAGAGGGATTAAACCTACATTAAATCAGTGATGATCGTTTTTCCTTAAACTTTTTCCTGTGAATCTGGGAGCGAAGCTGTGATCCATCATGCTAACTGAGCCGCTTTCCTTCAGCTCATCTGAACTTAAAGCTGCTCATCCATTATGTCTTTCATTCACATCTAATCCATATTTCTGAGCCTTTGCACTCGCCCCTGCAGATAAATGAGGAGATCAGTTTCACAGCTGAAGTCCCATCAGGTTTAATAGATTTTTGGGAAAACGCGGCGACCTCGATGGAAAGAGACGAGCGATGGCAGCTCTTCATCTGCAGCTCTGCTCCAGAGACGCATCACCTGTTTCCACCGGCCTGCTGGCAGGTTGATGGACGTCTGGCCAGTAATCTGCAGCCTACAGACGCCAACCTGAGCCGTTTTCCACCCAGACGGCCTCCGTCTCGGCTTCCTGTCGCTGTTACAGGTTCAGATCAGCTGCTGTCTGCGTCCAGAGACAATAAATCATTATAATGCATACAGAACATACAGGGAGTTATTAATATGTCGATAGATGGATAGAAAACATTGATCTGCTGCAGAAGGTCTCAGAAGTTCCTCAAACTTTTTGCACAAAAATCTAACAAAGAAACTTTAAAATGGTTTTGTCTCCTTGCTAAAAGTCAGAGTTGTTCCAGCAGCCCAGTAAATAACAATGGTATAAATGAGAAATGTTATTTTTTTTGGTGTCTTTGTTCCAATGCTGCTCTCTCAGGTTTTTCACATTTCGCCTCCTGGCATATTAAAGCTCCGTTTGGAAACTCTTAGGCTGATTTTCTAAATCTCAGTCGTTTCTTTGCAGGAACACACAGAACTTGTTGAAATGTAAAAGAGTTTTTATCAGAATTTCACGTTAGTTTAGTTTACTTTACTGTGGAGTTTACTTTTCTCTTACTTTCTTTCTCTCAAAGTTTCTTCCTTTCCCTGAACTTCTCTGGATGTCAGGAGTTACTGTCTGAGAACCTGGAGGTCACGTTTCCTGACCTTCCTGGAGTTTTTCTGATAACTCCTGAGTTGCTCTCTGGATGTTTACAGATACTTTTTATCAATCACTGCAATTATCCACTTACGTTTTGCACAGTGTTTTTATGTAATTGATATTTTTTGCTGCCTTTGTACTCAAATAATTCCTCTGTGGGACAATAAAATAATTTCTGTTCTCTTGTAAAAGTTTGTATTTCGTATTTCTTGCACGTTTTGTCCCACTTTGTCTCTCTGGACATTCAGGATGATTTGGTTTTTTTTTTTCTAAAATATCCTGGATCTCAACAGTAACAGGACATTTTGAAGGTTTATTATGATCTGGTCTTATTTCATGCAGAGTTCACCTTTCTTCTCCTGATTGCATTCCTGTCACACACACACACACACACACACACACACACACACACACACACACACACACACACACACACACACCTCATTATTCAAGCAATTTCAAGGTGTTGGCTCCATCTGAACGCTTGCATTCATTGATAACTCAGAACCTTTTGCCGGCTTGTTATGCACGACTAAAATACAGTATTCATCACTTCAGGCTCTGCTGTTCCTTATTGCATCTTCATATCTGCTGGAATTATAAAATACATCTGGGAGTCAAGTTTGTATGACACCAAGCTGGAAATTATGCATAGAAATGAAATCATTTCAGACGAGTTCTTATGTGAGCAAACAGAGGAAAGGCAGCTCTGATTTATTACGTTCAGAGATCAAATTATTCGTTCAGATGAAAAGTTTGACGTATTCAAATCACATCATGTCAGAGAGTCAAACTAAAATCAGCAGATCGTTTAGAGCAAACTCCAGGCTGGGGGGCCAAATCCGGCCCTCTGAAGCTGTTAATGTGGCCATTTGAACCCAAGAGGGACAATTAGACGTCATGCTATTGATTAAATCAAAGCAGTTTAATCTGTAGTTTTATTTATATCCTGCCAAATTGCATCAGCTTTACCAATTTTTCATGATTCTACGATCACAGAAAATCAATCACTTTTTCACAATAATGCATAATTCTGAGTTTACTGTAAATTTTCCACCAAACTGGCCAAACAGGTAATTTGCAAATATCTCTAAATTAGCTCCACCAAAAGGATTGATCCTGCTCAACTGATCAATTTGTAAAAATGCAGCTATTAATATTTTAACACTTTAACAGGTTAAATTGATACATTCTGGGACATCCGGTCCTTTAAGAACATCGATGATCTTGTCCCTGATTTAGCGGGTTAAGTTTCAGTATCTATAAAAAGTATTCACTCATTTTGGACTGACATTTGAGAACTTTGAAACTTTCTTAAACGTTGAATCCCTTCAGAATGACGCATTAGTTATGGATCAAAATATTATCAGAAACTTCCTGGATGGAAAATTCACAGAAACTCAATTGACTCAAGACTTTTGTACATTATTGTAAATGTTTTCTCAAGAAAGAACGCTGAGGAAAGAAAAGTTCTGGAACCAGATGGAGAAAAATATGTTTGAGAGCAACGAAGAGGAGGAGAAGTGATGACCTGAGGGATGAAGAGGAGGCTGGCAGGGGGCTGATGGAGAATCTGCTGCCAGATGGCAGGAGGAGCAGAAAGTAACACCGAGGTTAGGAAGGTTTGGTTCTGTCCAAAGGTTCATGGATCCCAGAGGGAAATTAGCTTCACAGATCAGCCATGTTAAACCTTCTGCAGATGATTAAAACAGGAGCAGCGTGCTGCAGCATGGAGCAGCATGGAGCAGTGTGCTGCAGCATGGAGCAGCATGGAGCAGCATAGAGCAGCATGGAGCAGCGTGCTGCAGCATGGAGCAGCATGGAGCAGCATAGAGCAGCATGGAGCAGCGTGCTGCAGCATGGAGCAGCATGGAGCAGCATGGAGCAGCATGGAGCAGCGTGCTGCAGCATGGAGCAGCATGGAGCAGCATGGAGCAGCATGGAGCAGCGTGCTGCAGCATGGAGCAGCATGGAGCAGCATGGAGCAGCATGGAGCAGCGTGCTGCAGCATGGAGCAGCATGGAGCAGTGTGCTGCAGCATGGAGCAGCATGGAGCAGCATGGAGCAGCGTGCTGCAGCATGGAGCAGCATGGAGCAGCATGGAGCAGCGTGCTGCAGCATGGAGCAGCATGGAGCAGCATGGAGCAGCGTGGAGCAGCATGGAGCAGCGTGCTGCAGCATGGAGCAGCATGGAGCAGCATGGAGCAGCATGGAGCAGCATGGAGCAGCATGGAGCAGCGTGCTGCAGCATGGAGCAGCATGGAGCAGCATGGAGCAGCGTGCTGCAGCATGGAGCAGCATGGAGCAGCATGGAGCAGCGTGGAGCAGCATGGAGCAGCGTGCTGCAGCATGGAGCAGCATGGAGCAGCATGGAGCAGCATGGAGCAGCGTGCTGCAGCATGGAGCAGCATGGAGCAGCATGGAGCAGCATGGAGCAGCGTGCTGCAGCATGGAGCAGCATGGAGCAGCATGGAGCAGCGTGCTGCAGCATGGAGCAGCGTGCTGCAGCATGGAGCAGTGTGCTGCAGCATGGAGCAGCATGGAGCTGCGTGAGCAGCATGGAGCAGCATGGAGCAGCGTGCTGCAGCATGGAGCAGCGTGCTGCAGCATGGAGCAGCGTGCTGCAGCATGGAGCAGCGTGCTTCAGCATGCCTCCACAAACTGGTAGAAATATTAAACAAAAGGAGAATCAAAGCTGGCTTAAAATAAAGCCTCAGTGATTTATTTCATAATCTTTGATGTTTGTTGTTTGTGGGGTTATGTGGATTAACTCTGAGAAGTCACTATCTTACTCCACTCACAGCAATCTTATAGTCTATGAGAACGGCTTAAAGACACGATTTAAAAGTTACAAAGATGAGTCCAGCAGAGCCGTAAATAGGGACAGGAAAGTTTGATTATTTGTACTTTCCTTTTCCGTCTTATTCTTTTATTTTCCTCTGCTTCATCATCTTCTTTTCTTCTTATGTGAAAAGTGAAAATCAACAGCAAAGGTAAAAACTATAGAAAATACTGAAGCACTTTCTCAAAATGTCAGTTGGAAAAATCAATTTTAGGGATTTAATTTGTTGTCCAAGTGAAGAATTCAACGTAAAAAATGCTTTTTTGAACCTAAAGGGAAATGAATGATACTAACGACTCCAACTGGGTTAAACAAAAACAACATAAATATCATGGAGTAGCCAACAAACTTCCAGACTTCAAAGAAAATTTAAAGAAATTGTTTTTCCAGATGATAAAAATAAAAAGCAACACCTAAAGTGAAGTAAGAAAAAGTGTGAAAACAGGAAGTATCCATATGAGGCTGCACTGAAACCAGACTGGATTTGCTTTGTGTTGGAAAGAGAACAAGGAACAGCAGAGAACACGTCCACAATGAGTTAAATCCTATAGGAAGTTAAAATAACAGGATGTTTCAGTTTATCTGAGAGTTTTCTGCAGAAACGGTTTCCTCTGAAAGTATCAGAGTGGCATTGTTGGCCGTTAATCACCGTTTCCTGTTGAGCCTCCATCAGGACCAGCGCCGAGAAGGTCAGCAGAGATTTACTCGTCAGTGTCAAAGTATTTTAACCCGAGCGAAAGCAGACGGAGGTTTAATTAGTGAGAGGTGACTGTTATCAGCTGTCAGCGGGACGAGGACGACCCGCCAGTAAAGCAGCTACTCACACCATCACTAGTTATACTCTACACTTCCTGCTTCCCTCCTCGCCTTCTCAGCAGCCGCCGCCCGGGCATCGACGTTTTCCTCCTGACCAACCGTTTTTGGACGTTTTTGTTCGTCAACCAAACAGAAACAGTTGGAGTTTGTCATCTTTATTTAAGTGGGGGGCGTGCAGCTGTTTGCCGCTGCCGCTGTGATGAATGGATGCATTAATGAGGTTTGACACACGAGGAGCTGAGAAATGAAACGACAAAAACCGGGTGTGAAGGTCTGACTTTGTTTTCCAAGCTGGTGAATGAAACGATTTGTTAAAATGTTTAATTTTTTCACGGAAAGCAGCTCAACGTTCCGGTTTCTCCTAGAGATCAGCGTCTAGATTTACGTCAACATAAGAGTTACCTGCTTAAAAATATTCATATTTTAGGTTTTTGTCAACAGTAAAGATGCTAAAAATTTAGTGGAAAGTTTTGGAGTAATTATTCGTGTCTATTAAATCTAACCAATGCTTGGCTAGATAAGTTTCCATCTTGCTGGATTTGTGTGTCTTGAGGCAGATTTTCTGGCCTGGATTCTGTCGTGTCAACTTTCCTCCAAACTGTTTCAATCTCAGACATTTTGCTCGGCTCTTTAGGGGAACTGGATCGTTTTGCTTGGTGGTCTGAAGGCTGAGAGCGATGAATCTGCTCCAGGATTATCTCCACACCGCTACGAGCCATTAAATCTCCTCCTCTGATTTCACTTTATAGGAACATAGTTTATATTTTTAGCCTGTTACTATTCCAAACTTTCTCTCTGGGCTTTATAAGAGCAGTTAAGCCGAGAAGCAGAGAGGTGCATGGGGAGACGTGGCCTTTCCAAAACACCCACCAGCCGAGCTGCTTTCCTGGATCTGGAGAGCTGAGAAGGAAAAGTAGCCAACAGGTCAGTGTGGGTTTTTAGAAAAGCTGCTGGAGTGAAAAGGAAGAAGATTTCTCCTCCTCTACTTCACTGGCTTGCAACAAATTCCAAAAACCAAAACGACGGTCTGCTGTTTTTATGTAGGCCACTTTTATAAATCCTAGAGATTTGCAGCGTCTGATGCTTCCTGCTGGGAGCTCAATCTGAAAGTGAGGAGAGGAGAGAGGAGTCAGACATGTTCCTGCCTGCAGACACAAAAATAAAACACAATAACCTCCAGTTTCAGCATAAATCTGATCTGTTTCAGGTCGAATTCTCTGGTTTCTCAGCAGGTCAGAGGTCACATCTCGAAGCTCTGCTGCTGCTGAAGTAAACACGCCAGTGACACCGCAAACCTCCACACAACTTAATGACTCTGAGAGAGAGAGACGACTTTCACAAGTTTCTTCATGTCTTTTTCTGCTGTGGGTTTGTGAGAGGTGAAGGTCAGCTACAGCATGACCGCATGAAGAGGCTCTGCCTCAAGCTGTAAAACCTCTCACAGCAGGAAAACTCTGTTTTTCTAACACATTTTCAACATATAGGAAATGAAAGCAGTAAGTTTAAACCTTAAATATTTAAATTAAAGTCTGATTCACTGTTGAAGTAAAAGTGAACAACAGAAGAATCAGAAACCAGTGGAGGATATTAAAAAAAAAACCCAGAAAAATGTCTAAATCTGGTTTGGCATGTGAGTTCACCCTGACAGCAGGCTGCAGGATGCTGAACGAAGTCTTCAAAAACCTGAAACGTCATCATGAAAAACAAAACCTGGTTTCCTCCTGCTGATGTGAAAGAGTTTGTCTGTCAGGCCAGAAAGAAGCTGGACGTTCCTGTCAGGTCAGCAGGGAGGAAAACAAAAGCTTTGCTCTCTCAAAAATTAAAAGCAGGAGGCCCAATAAATAAAAACATAAACCAAACACAGAAGACTGTGAAGCACGGAGGTGGAAGTGTCCTGGTTTGGGAAGGCAGCAGGATCTGTTCAGGTCATCACATAGAAAAACAAATAAATAAAAGTGGAACCAGAATGTACCAGTAGATCCACCTGGACTGAAACCTGAGAAATGGAAAGTCTTTGGCCTAGTCAAAGCGCAGATTTTGGTCTTAATGAGATGAAACTTTCCTCAGATTGATGTCAGAGCAGGTAGACAATGGAGTTAAATGATGGAGTTATTCCATCCTGAAGACTCTACTGTGTGCGGTGAGGGTCAAACATCATTGTCTGCATAACGAGTGAATCGTGTTTTCTGTGAGTTGACTCCTCAGTTTGGCTCCAGACGTTCCTGTGGTCCAACATGATTCCCTCACAAACCATCCGGATCATATGAATCCAAACGTTTCTCCAGTGCTTCCAGATAAACATAAAAATACGAACATTTCCAGCTCTGGTTGTTTTGATTCAAACCACAATAGGAAGCTCATCTTCACAGGCGTCAGAGGAAACAACTCGCTAACACGTCTATTTGTAGCTTGTAAAAGCTCTGAGTTGTCAGTGAAAAGGCTTTTATCTCTGCTAGTTTTGCCTAAAGGATTTAATTTGTTCCTTTCTTCTTCTGTTTGTCTAGCGCAGCGTAAATAAATCCTGGCTTCGCTGCATGTGAACATCTGGTTCTCCATCTGTGCTGCAACGGTGAGGCAGTTTATTATCTGCTGATGGAGGAAGAGAGTTTTAATTCTGATTGTTCAGAGACGGATCAACACGGAGCTGAGAATGAACCGACCCAGCGGTTATCGGACCGGCTTCTGGTACCGTCGCGGGTCGGTACCAAGTCCAGCTGGAAAATAAATCAGCACCTTGTGTTTTCAGTTAATGAGCTGATTGGAGAGTTTCCAATATTTACCCTTTTTTTATTCATCTACTTATTTGGACTCTTCCCACATTGAATGAAGCATCAACCTCACATTGTTCAATTATTTACACATTTGTAATACCAATAGCAGCATTTCTGGTTGTTGACACACCGAACCTGCAACATATTTTGCGATCAGCTCCTTTAAAAGACATAATTTTGGGTTTTTAATTATCTGAAAGCTGCAGTGATTAAGCTTGAGGCTTAAAATCTTTAACTTTCTGATGAATCTGTATGAGTTTAACTTTCTGAAGGGACTTTTTCATATTTTAATTTTTGAGATCCACTTGAAGATCCACCTGTCTATGTAAAGCCCCGAATCAATGCGTTTAAACTAAAACTCTGAGGTGGGAGAATCCTTGTTAAATGGTGTTTTAACTAAAAGTCAGAGGAGTGAGATGTTTAACTGAAGTCCTACAAAGGGTGCGGGTTTTAATGTTTTTATCTTTTTAAATCTTTTTGTCTTTTTCTTTTTAAAATATTCTCTTTGTCTCTCTGTTTATTCACTGTCACATGCTGTTTCTATTTTAATTGTGTAAAGCACTTTGAAATGCTATACAAATAAAATTTGATCGATTGATTGATTGAATCTGAAAGTCCTGTCTCGTTAGAGTGTTTCCAATAATCCGGACCTCGCCTCAGCACAACCTCTGGGTCAGAACCGATTATCTCTGCGTGCAGGTTTGAGTGTTGTTGTGCGTCGGGTCGCCTCCGCTGTAAACTCCTTTCTCCTGCAGAATCAAAGCAAACAAACCAAAACCTGAAGAGAAACAATAAACCCGAATGTGGCTGAAACTTCCTGCCGGGTGGTTTTACTGGCTGCAGAGACAACAATCCCCCTGATCTCCATTTGAAACGGAGTCACATCCCTGCCCCCCGCTGTCCTCTGTGGTTATTATCAACCTTTCAACATTCATTTCTCTCACTACGTCAAACGTGACGCAGCCTGGCTGCGTTCCTCCACCTCTCCTCTGAGCCGTCAGCCTCCTGCTGCTGTGACAAACGCAAAGCGGGGAACAAATTAGCCTCCTGATTCGGGAAAACCATTTGCTCTAACTTCTCGTGTAATGAAAAAGACACCAGCCAGCGTTTTTTTTTGGAGAGCTACTGTGACAAACGGCGTTTCTACTCCGCATTTATATTCCCTCTTGACATTTGCATCCATTTCTCTTTCGCTTTTGTGTCCAAATCGTGTTGGTTCTGCTCTCTGGCGGCGTCACTGTCAGACCCGACGGGATGGAATTAAAAAGAAGAGACGACTGATGGATGGAGTTCATGAGAAAATTGTGTTTGGAGGTGTTTCTGAATGCAGTGAGAGGCCATTTGCCCCCTTGAATGGAGCAAATAATTTCGATGTAAGTGTCAGAAAGCGTTAGAGCAGAGAAACGCCTCGGCGCGGAGGAGGTCAAGGGTCAAGCCTGAGACCTGAGGCTGTTTCTGCACCGTTTGACAGTTTTCTGTGAATCTTGACTCAAAGTCTGAAGTCGTTCCTGGAATATCTGTTCCTACAGCTCCGATCACCAGGGGGGCCTGGACTTCCTATAGCCTTGGTTTGATGTTTTCAAAGCCGCTTATATTCTTTGATTCTGATATTGATATGAAATAGATGATGTCTGACAACTTTACCCAGAGAAACTTTACTGAATGTCTTTCCGTCAGGTTTAAATCTAGATTTTCACCAGACAGTCACTGAAAAGTTAGCTGTGCTAACCTTAAAGCTCTCATCATAAACATCAGTTCTGCTGAAGCTAAAGCTAGCACGCTAACCTTGAAAGACTTCAAGTCTCGCCGTCATCAGGTCATTCGAAAGTTTTCATTTCTGCAACTGAAGCCATTTTTTTTGGCACAAATACAAAATGATCTAATTTAATTTCTGAACTTGTTTTCCATTATTTTTATGCATGTTTGGTCAGAGTTTTACTTCATTTTTTATTTTTCTCTTTGTAATTCCATGAAATCATTCAAAATGTCACATAAAAGGCAGAAAACTTTTCTGCCTTTTACATCATTGTTTCATTGATGTTTCTTTTTGCTGGCTGAAGATTGTCCCGGTCTCTCTACTGTTTTTTCTAACTCTTTAATCTCAGAATATTATCTAATTTATGCCACTGTGATGTACAAACTTTCTTATATATGAGTTTTGTTTCATGACCGTCGTAAACATTCTTCTTCCTTATGAGACAGTGATGATTCAGTTATTGGAGGAATTATTTTATATTTCATATTTAAAGAAACTGGTTGTTTGATCTCCCCTCTGTTGTGTTTCTGCAGAGCATCACAGTGAACAGACATTTTAACTACAGCTGTATTTGTCTCAGTATCCCTGCAAACAGATGCCTTTATGTCACCATTTTAAATAATAAATGTGTTTTAAACAGCTAGAGTCAGTGAACGCTCCTTAGTTCTATTTTCATGAGACCAACTTTTCATGTCCAAAAGATGTCTGAGGAAATTGCAGTAGTTAGTATTGATCTAAAATCAATACAGACTAAACACACACACTTAAATCTTTAAAAATATCATCATTTATGCTTGATTTAATCAACAAACTATATAATTTACTCTTTGAAAACTTTACACAAATATAAACATCAAGATTAAATACCCACTGTACAATAAATATGTGCTAGTTGCGCTAATTACCTAATGCTACTAGTATTTTGTGACCCAGAAAACAAAAAAAATCCTTTTTCTCACCGTCTGTTCACGTCAACTCTCTTTTATTTTGAAAAAAAAAAAACAAAAAAAAACAAAGTATGACGCTCTCTCTAGTTCATTTCCGGTTTGAAAAGGAAGCGCGGTCCTGCCTCGTGTTGGTGAGTTAGCACATAGATTATGTCTATGTGTTAACATCCTGTGCTTTCTTGAGAACATGCTAGCGTCATTAGCATTTTGCTAACGCTAAATCGCGGATGGATTTATTTCTGAATCAGAGCCCTGGACATATTACTTCTGTTAAGATATGGTTTCACCCAATAAGATTTAAGTTCACAATAGTTTAAGGAATCACTTTAAATTCATTTGCTCTACGTTTTTCAGTTGAATGCAATGTTTATTGATTGTAAATGTACTTTTTATGGTTTAAAGGACAGCAGTGAACCGGTTAGCTCAGAGAGGGTTGTACTGAAACAAAGGATGACTATAGAGGAGAATGTTGGAGCTAGAAAGACTAATTATCCTTGGTAGAGTAATAAAATAATTGTATTTCATGTCAGGATTTACAAAAATTTAAGAATCAATTTTTAAATGAATCCCCAGGTCCCACTAATCGTAATTTTATGGTTAAAAAGAATTTCATTTATTTGTTTTATATGGTTAATAATAACTTCATGTTCAACAAAATATATTTTGAGTTGAAAGAATATATATTTAAAATATTACTGCTGCAGGCAGAAACTGAACTAAAGCTGTAAGAATAGATAGGAAAACAGTTTTATTAGCCATCTTCTATAATTTTATTTTTAGTATGTATTCTAGTTTTTTGTTTTGTCCTTTTGGTGGATCTCTGGATTCTAGAATTTCTGAGTTATTTCAAATTATTTTCTGAGTCAGAGGTTTACAATTTTAATTAGCATAAAGCTTTTACAATAAAACATATCTCTCAATAGTTTTCAACATTCAAAATCAACTCACAACCTTGTGCAATACTAAAACATGTAAATATGTAGATTTATGATCAATTTAGTAAATAAACTGTAGAGTTTATGCATTGAACATTTTGCACTGCACAGAATCTCAAACTAATTTTCAGGTGATTATGCAGCAGAGGAAACGTATTATTACGAGTAAAAATCCCAACTGAGTGAATAAGATCAATAAATAAACCTTGAATTGGCGGCGCTCTGCCTCTGGATCGGGTCTGCTGAACCCTGATGAACGGATCTCAGGTGAAACTTCAGGGTTTTACGAGACAAGCCAGACTTCAAACTGGGTGGCCAACTGGGAAGTCAATCAATAAACATCGAAGTTAATGAGGAGAGCGGCAGCCAGGAGCAACAAGCTGATGGCTGCTGGCTGAACAAACCTGAACACATGGCGGCGAGCGGAGAAGAGGCAGAGACGGTTCTGGCAGGAAAACCTGTCACTGAAAACCTTCCTGCAGAGGAACCGTTAACTAAAACGGTCAGAAACCTCATCTGCGTGGAGGCTTTGAGGTTTAGTGTTCAGTTGGCCGGGTTTTAATTTAGAATCTGCTCACATGTTTGTGATGCTTTCCTCTTCTTTCTCTCTCCACGCAGGTCCAGATGCTTTATGCTGGTTCTGGTTAAAATGATCCATAAACTGAACCGTAGAGGTTCTTGGGGAAACACCTGGTACCATCTGCCTGTGTGGTGGGTCACTGCAAAAACACACAATATAACCAAGTAGTTTGGTTTAGTTTCTAACTTAAAAGTAACTTTTCATCAAGCCGAATTTTAAACAAACAATTCTTTAATATTGATAAAAAGGTTTCAGACATTTTTCCTGTTGTACGTGAAACAATCTGCTAGAGGAACTATTATTTCTAAGCCAACATTCACTTAAGAAAAGCTCATATCTTGCTGAAAAGTTGCTTGTAAAGTAGTTTCTTTTTAATTCAAGTGTAATATATTTTCACTAGAAACTAAAATATATATAGTAAGATTTTGTATGGAGGAGGATTCATTCATAAAGCTTTCTACACCAGACCTTGGTTTGCTTTCATTATCGTTTGAAAAGCTAACATGACAGAAACATGAGATAAGCTTCGTTTGTAGAAATCTTGAATTCCTTAAAGTCTGGTGAATGTGCTCATCCTTCAGGTTTTATCTTTGTGAATAAAACCCGACACCATTTGAAGACGTTTTTTTCTTATCGCTTTTTTGTGTTTGCAGAATTGGTTATTCATGAAGCCTCAGTCAGTTTAATGTTGCTACGACGCATTACCAGAGGCTTTGAAATGTAATTATGGAGGCTGAAAAGCAAATACTCAAATGTGTTGTTGCACAGAATAATTTGAGGAGCTTTAATCTTGTGGGGCGATTCAGAGCAGATCAGCAGAACTCTGGCCCGCTCTCCTGCTTCTGTTGGGCTTAATTAACTGGATTGGCTCCATTTTCTAAAATCACAAAGTAATCTTGAGAGAAAATATGGATTTTTGTCTCTACGTCAGAGACACAAAGGCAAACAAGTAAAAGAATGGAGCTTTAAAGAAGTTTGGGCAGAAAATTCAACATAAAAATGCATTTTTGTAAGAATATTGGCACCGTTTGGACCTCTAGAAGATGCTTGTTGTGATGTAATCAGTTTGGTGACCAGGTTACTTTGACTAAACTCTGTCAGGATTTCATCTGACTAATGATTGAAGCCATAAAATGCTGCATGCAGTTGATCTGTTGCTAATAATATGTCAAATATGACTCAATAGAGATTTTACTTTGTGGTTTAAGACCTTGAAATTGGGTCTCTGTCTCTTTAAGAAGCTCCTGCTCTCTCTGAAGCTCCGCCCTCAGGAAGTCATCCCCACATGGCTCCTTTATTAACCCTTTAACGTTTTTACCAGCGCTGCTCTGAGACGTTGCTCCTCAGCAGTTCCACCAGGTGTTTGCTAATTACTGCTGCTAGTCTGAAGGAGCTGAGCGGTTGCCATGGAGATTAAAGGATTTCTCGAACATGTCTGGAGCAATCAAAGCAACACTCCTGTTGTGTTTTGATGAGAGAGCAACATTGTTATCTGATATGAAGCTCCTAAAAATATATTTTATGCATTACTGCCCCTTTAAGATCTGCTATTTTGTCATTTTGTTGATCATAAGTTTCTTTTGGAGGACTTTTTCTTTAAATAGCAAAATTACTGTAATTGCGGTTTCTGTACTTTTGCTTTCTAAAGCATTCTTACTTTCTTTTTAAGTAATTGAATCACTTCATACTTCATGACATCTTTCAGAGATGAAACGTTCGGAGTGCAGCTCTGATCCCGATGATGAAGATGAGCGTGAAGCTGAGCGTCGTGATGGAGGAACATCCAGCTGGTCCCGGTTCTGTTCGGACGCGCCGCTGCCGGTACTCAACGCCGTCCCTCGCGTGAAGTTTGGCTCAAGGACTCATCAGAACACGTCAATTATAAATTGCTGCTTTAATGTGAGCCGTCTCACTGGAAAACAGTGTCAACATCTTCGCCTTATTTCGATGTAACAGATGAGCGAGGATTTGTGAGAGCGTGTCCGCCTACCGGGGGAAGCGAAGCTCAAGTCCTTTTATCAGATGTGAGTGAGCGTCATCTCAAGACAGGCGGCTCTTCAGCTTCGCCTGATTTTAGGAGGGAATATTTTCCCTGTGGGCTTCTGCTGCCGTGAAGCTTTGAAGCTAAATGACAGGAGCAGTGAGGGATGGGATGTTTGTGGGCTTAAGTGGACCACTGGGCAGTTATTGGATACATTTTAATGCTTTATGTTCCTAGAAAGGAGGATTTATTCTCAACCAGGCTGTTTCTAAAGCCCCACAATCTAACTACAGCATGTTTACATATCAAAATATGATTCGAATGTAGAAAACATGAAGAGCTGGACATACTTATAAAGTGTTTTTATAGATTTACTTTAAGCGTCTCCTGTCCTGAAAACGTCAGGTGGGTCTGGGTGCCGTTCGCTGTGAGGACAGATTTGCTCCACCAACCAGGAGGATTAGCATATTCCTGCTATTGTGCAACGGATATTAATGAAAATAAAACATGAACCAAATGTGGTTTAGGGATAACAGAAGACAAACCACAGTGGGTTTTATGATTAAAGTTTGAAGAAACAAAATATGTTGCAATTGTAATAGTTTAGTGGTGGGACTCAATAAAGATTTTTATGAGGTTAATTGCAGGGTCAGCAATGAATTAATTGCATTTTATTCTAGAACCTACATCAACAAAATAACCATTTTCAATTTAAAATCAATTGTTGCCTCTAAGTTATTGATTTAATAGACATATGAAGTCAGTAATAAATATATTTATTGTTTTAAATTTGAACAAACTTTCAGTAATATGTTAGTGTTTAGCATTGAGATGCTACTTTAGGCTTGAATAGCTTCACTGATAGGCTGACTCCTTTTTGCACAACTTGACCCAACGTCCAATCAGATTGCTTTTTGAAGCAAAACCTAACCCCAGTTGGTCAAGAGAAGCAGCTTCTTCATCCATGACATTTGTGCATCACATTTACAGGCGTATCAGAAACACAAAACAAAGGTTCCAGTTCGGGACGAGTGATTAATTGTTAGAATGTTTTACATGTGATTAATTAATCGCATTTGATGGGTTATAGTTCCATCCCTGCTTTACGTCTATAACACACATGGGATTTATTAAAATCTCATCTCTCTGCATTCATTCGGCCTCCAGGATCATAATCCTCGTTTTTCCAGATGACGGCTCACTTCATCACACCGTCTCCGCCAAGAGCTGCTTGTATTTGGCACAGAAGATTTCTCAGCATTTTTATGGACGTAACTCTGCTGGTCAAACCACAAATGAATTTTCCTCACCGACGTGTCGCCATTTAGGAGAAATATTAAAGATTTTCCATGGATTTCATGCATAAGTGAAGAAAAGTCCCAGTAAACCCCTTGTGTTCACGTCATATAAATCTGCTTTTGAATCTGTCCTCATGATGGTGATTAGTTGAAAAACCTCGGTCACCTTCTGCAGGAACGTATAAATCTTGTCATTTTTAGATGCATATTTTGTTCGCCACACCTGAGTTTAATGAACGGCTCGTTTCCTGGCCTCTGCAGAGCTGCGTGACTTTGTGATGAGGAAATCTGAAGCAGGTTCAGGTTTGTTGGAGAAACGTTGGCGTGGCAGACGACGGCTCCTCCTCTGGTGTGAAAGCAGAGCTTTTCTAGTACTGATGATTGATCAGCAGTTAAGACAGCTCAAGCTGGGCTTTTCTTTTCTTTTCTCAGCTCTAAAATCGAGACAATGCCTGGATGATACATCATCATTCGCATCTTTTTGTGTTTTTTCCCTTTTCTTTGATGCTGGATAAAGTGCTGAAGCAGCAGTTTTTCTCTGTCAACCATCTGCCTGGTACCAGATAAGCTTCTCATTATCTCTGATTGCTTTTAATCTGTGCCATGTGAGACTCAGAAAGTTAATCTGAAGTTGATCTCCTTGGGGAATGGAAATGCTCCGCTATGTTTCAGGAACATACGGCTCTGCGAACACTCAGCGTTATGGAAAAGAAACACGCCCGACATGTTTATGATGCATTAGCTGCTGACAAGTATTGTGTTTGTTCGTGCTCTGCTCCTCGTATGCGGTTCCTCCTCTTCTCCCGCCGACGGAGGAAAAATGTAAATGCTGAGGAAAACATCTGCCAGATGAATGAAGGCTAAACTCCACCTGACAGCCTGTGGAAAAACATCGATCTAACCTGCTGCAAAAGAAAGCAGGTGCATCCAAACCAACCACAGCTTTTCTTCCTGTGAAGAATTATTTTCTTTCCATTAATGCAGCCTTCAGGCAAAACATCTACGTGACAGTAATAAATATAAATACTGAGAAACTGCAGAAATGGAGAATAAACCAATGGAATCGAAAGACCGGGATGCAAATAAATAACACCAAAGCACCGCTCACGTTTCATGGACCTGCATGAGCAGGAAGAAGGAAGAGTTTCATTAAAATGAACAACATCTTGAACTTACAAAAGACGGAAGGGAAGTGATGACTGGTCATCAGAACAGACAGGAGGTACATACGGAGAACCACAAGGCTCAATCCTAGGATCTCTCCAGCTCAGGTTATAACAGGAAATAAGACGAACTGCCTTAACTACGCGGATGATACACAGCTCTACTTTGTGATGCCACCAGGTGACCTTTGACCCCAGCCAATCACTGAACAGATGGGATGGGGATGCCAAAACCTTCTCCAGCTACACAGAAACTGAAGTTATTTGGACCTAAAGAGGAGCGATCTAGAGTTATTGATCTAGAGTTAATGCACAGCTTCATTTATTCATCTATCAGTATGAAATCCCTTCTTTGCTATTGTCTGGACTTGTATTAACATTCAAGTCCTGGAAAAATGTAGATTTTTTAATTAGAATGAGGCTCCGTGCAGCAGAACCCGACAAACTGAATCTCAGGAGAATCTAGAAACCTCTTAGCAACATTTCTTGGCTCTGGGAAAAGAAACTCCAACTAGTCAGAAGCTGCAGCATCTCAGCAACGCTTACAGCCTGGAGGTAAAATGCTGCACATAGAGTAACTTAAAAAGAGTTTCTTGTTCTCCAGGTCTCCCTCCTGCTGTCATCATGTTCCTCTGTTTTCATCCCACCGTCTGTCTGGAACTGGCAGGGACTTTATATCCAACCACAGATGCTGATGAGGAGAAGAATCTGCAGTGACAAATATAGACCCTGAACTCCTCCACTGCTCACATATTGTCTATATTTCATGCTAACCATGAAAGATGTAATTCTGTCCGACTGAAGTGTCCCAAAATGTTGTGAGTGTGATGGAGAGCGAGGCGGTTCTGGACCGGTGTTACGTAACGGAGTGTGTGTGTTGGGCAGACGAAGCCATAAGTCTGATATTCACACTCGGCTGCTGGCCTGACAGGCCTGATCCGTCTGCTGGCGAAACGACGCGCAGCAGAGGCTGATGGGGTTTCCTTACGGACCCGATCCAGACCGGTCCCGACCGATACAGGCCGGTCCTGACCCGGTCCAGACCAATACAGAGCGGTTCAGACCCGATCCAGACCGGTCCCAACCAATACAGACCAGTACACACCAGTCCCGACCAATACAGACCAATCCAGACACGATACAGACCGATCCAGACCGGTTCAGACCCGATACAGACTGGTCCTGACCGATACAGACCAATCAGAAACGATACAGACCAATCCAGAACGATACAGACCCATCCAGAGGGTTCAGACCATACAGAGCAGTACAGAGCGTTCAGACCATACAGACCGATCCGACGATCCAGAGCGGTTCAGACCGATACAGACTGGTCCTGACCGATACAGACCAATCCAGACACGATACAGACCGATCCAGAGGGGTTCAGACCCGATACAGAGCAGTACAGAGCGGTTCAGACCCGATACAGACCGATCCGACCGATCCAGAGCGGTTCAGACCCGATACAGACTGGTCCTGACCGATACAGACCAATCCAGACACGATACAGACCGATCCAGAGCGGTTCAGACCCGATACAGAGTGGTTCAGACCCGATTCACACCGGTCCCACTGTCAGGACAAAGCCTCAACAACTCTGCTCACTTATTCTGCTAAACAACTTCCTGTTTCCTGTCCAAATAACAAAAACACTGAAAAAATAAATTTTAGTATTTTTGATCTGGTTTCAGGTGAAAATATCTTGGTTTGTGTAAAATACAGTAAAACTAACAAGAAACTTTACAGGAAGGTGTCTGAACTTGTTTTAGGTCAATCATTCTTCAATAACGATGAAAAATAACCAGATCCACTGGCAGATTATTTCACTTATTTGACATTTTTCCATGTTATCAGTGAAACTGGAGGAGTTACAGCCCATCATCCGTTCTGGTTCCCCTGCAGCTGATTTTCCATCATCATTAAATAATTGTTTCTTTAACAAACTCCCTTACCTTGCTGAAAAGTTACTTGTAGTTTAGTTTTGTTTTATTTAAAGTTTAATAAGATATTTTAACTACAAACTAGACAAAAATACTTGGTAAGATTTTGTTTTTCTGCAGTGAATAATTCAGCAGCATCAGTTCATGCAAACTGTTGCCTTTTTACTGCAGTTAACTTCACTTAGTTTCCTACTTCTAATCCCGATCCCTTGAGTTCCCTTTACATTATTTGGAAACGATTTCACTAATAAATATAGCCCACAGTTTTCCAGTGGTTCATTTGATTTGTCAAAAATTTGAACGATCCATGATCAAGATCATTCAGCGTTTGTTTCCGACTGTATTTTATCCTCCTCTGTCTTTCCAGGTCTGAAAATGTGTTTGACAGTTCTTCAATTAGTTTCAGTTTCTGCATTCCCTTCGATGTTTTCCTGAATATTTTTGCACATTAAGTAACTTATTGTCCATCAGTTGCCATCATGTTAAAGCATTTTTTAAAAAGCAATTCAAGATGTGAGAATAGTGGAAAAACCCAATGTAGCTTCCTGTCAGCTCAACATTATTAATATTTACTCTGCTGTGGATGATGAGAATGGAGCCACATCCTGATTAACGATCGGCCATTTTGACTGAAACCATAATTCAACTTAACAAGCATCTTAATCAGGTCGACCTTAAAGCTCTTTGGTGATCAGCTACAGAGCAGATGATGCTCTGTAACGCCTGCAGGGTTCAAAGGTCATAAACGGCATTACAGAACGATTCAAGGTTTATTTAACACATGAAAGCATAATTTGTTATCAGTTTGCTGCTGTTGTTCAGTGTTGAGTTTTTAGAACTGATTCACAAGAAGCAAAATTATAAATGTTCATATGATTGTCGTGAATTTTGAGCAAACTTTTAAAATGTTGGAAAAAAGAAAATGTGGATTCGATTTGTTTCCATCTACTAGGTTGGAGCAAATCAGCAGTATTGTATAAAGTACTGAAATCTCAGAGTCTAGTAAAAGTTTAGGTTCCTCTCCAAAATATGACTTTGGTAAAAGTCCAAGTCACTGACTGAAATGTTATTTGAGTTAAAGTCTTAAAGTATCTGAATTTTCTTGTACTTAAGTATGGAAATTACTGTAAAAATGTATGTACTCAAGTAATGTAATGAAAAGTATAAGTAAAAAGTAAAACGAGGCAAATGCAGTTTGAATGACATTTTTTATATTTTGGTAAACTTGTCAAATACAGTTAAAGTAATAAACACAACCAAGTGCAGGCAAAATTAAACCTGCTAATAGATAAACCTGCAGGCATCATTAGGTGCTTTACCTACAAGGTTAACTTAACCTGCTTTACAACTGAACCAGCTTCTTAGTTTCCCCTCCAGGACAGAAAATACTAAGTTTCTGTAAACCTTAAGTTTCCCTTCAAGTGGTCAGAGCTGAAAATGAGAAAAATAAATAGTCTGTACAGAAAATGTGTCCAACATGAAGAAAAAAAGCCGTTACGATTCTCTACTTCACAAACTATTGGTGCAACAACTGGTCATTATGTGGCATTAGGGACATGTGGCTGCTGCTCATTGTGAGACTTGGGGATGAAAGACACAAGTCTCACGAGACACAATGGGAGACTTTGACTGTAGCCTACAGTCATAGCCTACAGGCTACAGTCTACAGGCTGTAGCCTACAGGAGGCTATGACTGTAGCCGCCAATCAGTAGGTGGGTCAAAACTCCAGCGTTTCTCTCTCTCACTGTAACGAGTAACTAAACCACACATTGAAAATGTATCAGAGTAAAGACAGTCAAGTAAAAGTGAAAGTTATCAAAAAATGTCATACTCGAGGAAAGTATGAAGTACTCCAAAATATACTTAAGTAAAGTAGTGAAGAATTTTTACTTCATTACTATACAACACTGGTAAAAACCGTATTTATTTAAATTAATTTGCGAAATAAAACCCACAGTTTTAGGGATTACATGGTTAAGAAACGTGATAATGTTACAAATATCTTTAAAATTTCCTCTCTGGTCATATTTTTGTCCATTTTCTCGTCAATATGCGAGTGTCGCTCCCGCGACAGGGGACGCAAATTTGGGCAGGCATGCGAAAAAAATTATAATTCTGACTTTAAAGTGCTTTTGGACTTTGGGAGGAAGCCGGAGAACCCGGAGAGAACCACACATGCATGGGGAGAACATGCAAACTTAATCTCACAAGTCTGAGATTAAAGTCAGAATTCAATTTTTTTTTTTTTTTTGGTGGCCCTAATCCTCTTCCGTAATTTGCGGACAAGTAAAAATAAAAAAAAGTCACCTGTACAGGTTGTTTATCTGTACAGCCACAAAACACGTGACTAGTGACGTGATTAGTGGTCCCTTGGGTAGGGATCACTAATTCCTACCCAAGGGACCTAACAGTCATGCTTTTGTCTTTGGGAGGAAGCCGGAGAACCCGGAGAGAACCCACAACATGGAGACTCCATGAAGTTAGTATGAAGCCCTGGAGGTCAAGCAGGAGACTAACACGTGATCAGTGATGTGATATAGTGATCCCATAGGTAGGATCATCAGGGACCTAACAGTCATGCTTTTGTCTTTGGGAGGAAGCCGGAGAACCCGGAGAGAACCACACATCCATGAGGAGAACATGGAGACTCCTATACAGTTTCTATGAAGCCCTGGAGGTCAAGCAGGAGTCTAACACATGATCAGAGATGTGATATAGTGATCCCATAGGTAGGATCGTCAGGGACCTAACAGTTATGCTTTTGTCTTTGGGAGGAAGCCGGAGAACCCGGAGAGAACCCACAACATGCATGGAGAACATGGAGACTCCATGCAGTTAGTATGAAGCCCTGGAGGTCAAGCAGGAGACTAACACGTGATCAGTGATGTGATATAGGATCGTCAAGGACCTAACAGTTATGCTTTTGTCTTTGGGAGGAAGCCGGAGAACCCGGAGAGAACCCACAACATGGAGACTCCATGCAGTTAGTATGAAGCCCTGGAGGTCAAGCAGGAGACCGATGAGAGTTGTTACGAGGATCTGGAGGTCAGGCAGGAGTCTAACACGTGATCAGTGATGTGATATAGGATCATCAGGGACCTAACAGTTATGCTTTTGTCTTTGGGAGGAAGCCGGAGAACCCGGAGAGAACCCACAACATGGAGACTCCATGAAGTTTCTATGAAGCGGCAGGAGACTAACACGTGATCAGAGATGTGATATAGTGATCCCATAGGTAGGATCGTCAGGGACCTAACAGTTATGCTTTTGTCTTGGGAGGAAGCCGGAGGACCCGGAGAGAACCACACATGCATGGAGAACTTGGAGACTCCATGAAGTTAGTATGAAGCCCTGGAGGTAAGGCAGGAGATTAACACGTGATCAGTGATGTGATATAGGATCATCAGGGACCTAACAGTCATGCTTTTGTCTTTGGGAGGAAGCCGGAGAACCCGGAGAGAACCCACAACATGGAGACTCCATGAAGTTTCTATGAAGCCCTGGAGGTTAGGCAGGAGACCGATGAGAGTTGATACGAGGATCTGGAGGTCAGGCAGGAGTCTAACACGTGATCAGAGATGTGATATAGTGATCCCATAGGTAGGATCGTCAGGGACCTAACAGTTATGCTTTTGTCTTGGGAGGAAGCCGGAGAACCCGGAGAGAACCCACAACATGGAGACTCCATTCAGTTAGTATGAAGCCCTGGAGGTCAAGCAGGAGACTGACAGGACTCACTATGAAGCCCTGGAGAAGTGAACTGCATGTTGTATTTTTCTTTGATCCCTGAGCCTTTTTTTCAGCTGCTCCACTTCCACCTGCAGGTTTTATATATTCGCTCCATGATGGTCCCACTCTTGTCCCGATCTGTCTTTTCCTTCTCCAGGGCTGCGTTTTCCTGCTCCAGGTTGGTGTTTATTTGAGCCAGGGAAGCGTTTATCTGCTCCAGAATGGAGCGTTTCCTCTCCAGAGTGGTCTTTTCCTTCTCTAACTCAGTGTTTTCCTTCTCCAAGACGGTGAATTTCTGAGTCAGGGCCTTGTTCACATGCTTTAAGACAGTTGCTTCCTCCTGCAGGTTGGTGTTTCCTTGACTCAAGGAACTGTTCTTTCGCTCCAAGACGGTGATTTTCCTCTCCAGAATGTTGCTTTTATCCTCCAGGGCCTTGTTTTTCTCCTCCTGGGCATCATTTTTCATCTCCAGAGCATCGTTTATCTGCTCCAGGATGTCCAGTCTCTGCCCCAAGAAACTGTTTTTCTGCTCCAGATCCGTCTTTTCCTTCTGTAGGGCCGTGTTGTCCTGCTCCAGGGTGGTGACTTTAATTTTCAGGGCCGTGTTTTCCTGCTCCAGAACCGTGTTTTTCTGCTCCAAGATGGCGCTTTTCTGCTCCAGAGCCAACTTCTCCTTCTTCAATTTCTCATTTTCCTCCATGATACTTCCTACTTTGTTGAACAACCTTTTTATTTCCTCATCTTTCTCAAACTGCATTATGTCTTTTTCAACAGTCGTATTGTTAAAAGAGAATAATCCGACTTTCTTAAACATTTCTAACAGATTCTGACTCATTTTTTTATCCTCCGATGTTTTTCACTCAATCACTTTCTTTCTTTCTTCTTGCTTCGTTCTTCTTGCTCTGCCTTTGCTGCAATGGTGAGGACTTTAGAAGTCAAGCCTGCAGCCTTGTGACATCAATGCATCTCTCTGTGTGACATCAATTTGCGTGATGTCACAATCTGATGTCACTACCTCAACAGATCAACTAGAAAACTCCTGAAGTTTGAACAAAAACAGGTGCAGCTCGGCTGATGGCCATTGCAGACAGTTCAGCTGGTAAAATGTCACCAAGGCTGAAATCCAGACTTGGGAGTCGGCGGCTCTGGAGGACGATGGTCTGGAACAGCAGGGTGTCAGGACCAAGTCTCTGAAAAAGATAAAACATAACACAAACATTTATTACCTTTAATGCACATTTTGTGTTCATTTTAACACACAGTGTGTTCAGATGTATAACTTTATAACTGTATGTGTTAAATATTTCAACACATTTTTGTGTAAATCTGTTGGTCAGACACAGATTATATCATTCTTCTCAATGACAGTTTCAAGTTTTTTTTTCTAAAATGGTTTTCAATTGTTTATTGTATTCATAAAATGTTTTACTTCATCTAAAAAATGCAATTACTATTATTGCTGTATTGTGGCAAGATTTAAAGAGACAGAGGCCAATTTCAAGGCATCAGATACAATTATTTTATATTAAAAAAATCCCTTCTCACCTCTGTGGGTGTCTCTCTCTCTCTCTCTCTCTCTCTCTCTCTCTCTCTCTCTCTCTCTCTCTCTCTCTCTCTCTCTCTCTCTCTCTCTCTCTCTCTCTCTCTCTCTCTCTCTCTCTCTCTCTCTCTCTCTCTCTCTCTCTCTCCTCCCTCCTCCCTCCCCCCTTTTGGGAGCTTCAGGTTCTCCTCCAGTATCTTGTCTGTCTCTAGTTCTGCCCATTTCTGGACTGAGGTGTCTGATGTTGTTCCTGTTTTTAGCCGCTGCTCCAGTTTGGGTGTTTCTGTCCCGATGACCACAGGCTCCACTGTGATCTTCACCTTCCAGGTCTTTTCCAGTTCCTCCCTGAGGTCCTGGTATTTCTCCAGTTTCTCCTGATGTTGTAGTCACTTGGTATTGCTGCATCCACCACAACGGCTTTCCTCTGTTCTTTATCCATCTTAAAGTATCTGAATTTTCTTGTCCTTAAGTATGGAAATTACTGTGAAAATGTATGTACTCAATTAATGTAATGAAAAGTATAAGTACAAATTAAAACAAGGCAAATGCAGTTTGACATTTTTTATATTTTGGTAAACTTGTCAAATACAGTTAAAGTAATGAACACAACCAAGTGCAGGGATCATTTAGTTAAGAAAATTAGGTGCTTTACCTACAAGGTTAAATTAACCTGCTTTACAACTGAACCAGCTTCTTAGTTTCCACTCCAGGACAGAAAAAAACAAAGTTTTTGTAAGCCTTAAGTTTTCCCTTCAAGTAAGGTCAGTGCTGAAAATGAGAAAAATGAGAAAAAGTGAAAGTTATCAAAAAATTTTCATACTTGAGGAAAGTATGAAGTACTCCAAAATATGCTTAAGTAAAGTAGTGAAGTATTTTTACTTCATTTCTATACAGCACTGCAAATCAGTCAGGATGCACAAAACATGACTTCATCAGACGTCATTAAACAGGATTGTAGAAATTGCAAACAGCATAAACTGCGCCAACCAAGTTGGAGGTTTGGACTTTGTCATTTTTCCAAGTTTCATGCCTCTGGTAAGACACAAACTCAGCGGTGGATGAGAAAGTTTTCTACATCACAACTAATTCAGTAAACGTAAAAAGTGCATGTTGAATAATTAATGGAAACATGGAAAATGGTTGACGTGTCGGCTGGTTAGAACAGTAAATGATGAACTAATTAACACCGTATGAAAACGTTGTTTAATCAGGGTCAAAATGTTCAGTTTTATTTTCTTCCTCTGTGTCGTCATGCAGTTTGATTTGAATAAAATATGTGTTGAATGTTGATGCTGTGTCGTCTGCATCTTCAGACCAACAGCCACACTCCAGCAAACTCCACATTTCACTTTAAATTAGCTTCCAGCCTTCACACACACACACACACACACACTCTAACCCATATCTGCCGCTTCACACACACACAGGCTGAGACATGTTTCTGCTCCAGCAAACCAAACTCACACAGGCAACAAGCAGCATCCTGGTCACATGTGGGCACAGCGGATCGGAACCGGGCTGCCCAGCGCCGCTCTCGCATGGCTGACTGATCTAAATGGAGACCGGCGGCGGCTGGTGGTCGCCACATTCCTCAGCTCTCCTTACACTCAGAAACACTCCCACTTCCTTCAGCATCATGCTTTTATTGTGAAAAGAATGCGTCAATTTCACAATGGCTGCTGGGAGAAAAGGAGTTGGCCTGTCAAGGACGTTATGTTTTTCACGAGACAATAAATAGAATAAAGCAGTTTGGAAGCTTCACCAGATTTTTCTGCATCGCCTGAAAGTTAAAAACCGTTTGAAGTGAAAGTTGATCCGGTTCATCTGGTCAGAAGGAATAAACTGAACTCCTGCTTCACCCTTTATGCTCTTTCTTAACTTTTTCTTCCTTTTCGGTCTTCTTGCCCACAGCTAAAGAGAAAACTTTATTCCATGACATGAATCAGGAGATTATTGGTTTCTGTTGAGATGGAGAAGCTGAAAACCTTGGGAACGTGAATTGCCACGCAGCCTCTTCATCATCCGCCTGAGCTGAACGTTAAGATGGAGTTTTTCCTCTAATTTAAATCTTCTAAACAGGAAGGAAGCAGGAAAGTTTCTTTGAGTCCAATTATCTCTCCAAGAACCCGAAGCAGGACGACAATGATGAGGAGAGTCACTCTGTAATGAAACAAAACTAACTTTGAATAAGGTTTGAATAAATTACCAGGTTTCCAGCATTTAATGAGCTTCAGCAGATTTATTGGACGTGACTGACAGGTTCTGATTTAACCTGATGAACATATTCAGCTGATTCTGGACCCAAATGTTGCTGTGTAATTGTTATTTTACTGCTGTTCCAGCTGTTTTTTAAAATATCCTTATGATAACAAAACAGAACAATTCAAAACTTCGTTTTTGTCAGGAGATTCATTGAATCTTAAATTTCCTTTGACACACCTGATAGTCCAGCAGACTCAGTTTGATTCAGGACTGAAGCTGTAACATTTGTTACATTTCCTGTTGCTGTGCTTCTCTTTCTCTCTGCTCGCCTGCAGGGGCGCTGCACCAAGAACCACTGAAGAAACCAACATGAAAACCTCAGAAGAAGACACTGAGCAGTTTTCTTCTTCATGAGATGTAAACAACAATGGAGTAGGGTCCAATTTTAGCAGTTGGAGGATTTTTCTTTTGTCTCTGGCAAAAAAACCCACAATACATTTCTTATGCTGTTGCTTTGCTTTGGTTGCATTTACCCAGAATGCCCTGTTCTGTAGTCCACTTCCTGCTTTTGGAGCGACCTCCGGTGCGTTTGGTGTTTACACATTCGTTCAAACTGCGCCAGAGTTCACTTCAACAGAAACGGTTTACGGACACGTTTTTGGTTCGGTTTGGTTTGAATATGCGCTCTGACCTCCCAACCGGAACCGGACTTTCTATGCAAACGGACTGGAGTTGAATTAAAGTGGACGCGAGTACAAACCAAAAGCCTTTTGGTTAAGATTCTGGTTTACCACTATTTGTGTTTCCACCGACTTTAGAATTACACAGATTGGAATTATGAAAATAAATTAGCTTTTTAGAAACACTGCAGTTTAAAAAATGACACGTTTTTTCAGAAAGGTTTTTGTGGTAGATGTTTTGTAGATGTTTTTTCAGCTGCGTTGAAATTTGGGTATTTCGCAAAACTGCAATAGAAACAATTGTTTCGTAAAATTTTCCTGTGATCAACAAGGGATGTTACTACTGACTGAAACGACAAAGAAGGAGACAGGAAGTGATTGGAGGATGATGGGAGCAGCAGTGATTTATCAGGTGCACAAACTTATTCATGTGTTATTTTATTACGTCATTTAAACACATCAATTGCGAAATAGTGCAGCTAGTGGTTTTATCCATCTAGATCTTTTTCAGACATATTTGCACCAGTGATTTGAAAGAATACAGAGCTTTCAAATTAAAATTCAAAGGACTTACTCAAGTATTAACCACAAGCTTTGACAGAGACTTAAAAGCTTTGCTTCTGGATTTATCCCCCTGAAATGAACAGAGTTTCCCTGTGGTGGTTACAAGTGTTTATTCTTTCAGATTCTTGGCTTTGCTGTTTGCATGAACTCAGTATTGTATAGAAGTGACTGAAGTGTCTCTGTGGCTCGAATGGATCGGATCTGAAAGACACAGGATCATTTATGTTTCTGTTTATTTGAGCAGAGCATGAAACCTTCCAGAGCTTTTATCTTCAAAGTAAAACGATTACTGAAGATGCTACCACATGTAAGGTTATTGCTTCATTTTACTCAGGAAATATTGGATTGTTAAATCGGTTTTATTCATCTTTAACAGTAATCTCTGCACAGAGAGCAGATTAACCTGCTAACTAAACGGCCCTACAGCAGTTTATTGATCCAGATTAACCTAAATCCCCAAATAATCATTGAATTTCTTTTAAAATTCTCCCTTTATTCTCAAATAATTTGACTTTAAAAGTCTATAAGGACCAAAGCAGGAGGCAGCTTAATGTGATTTCACAAACCAACGACAAACAAAACCTTAAAACCTTGAATTCACGTGCAATTAATCTGCAATGTTTATCACAATTTAAAACATAAATAATTCAGTGATTCTTGAGAATAGGGACAAAACAGGTCCTATGGATAAAGCACAAAATTTTGACTAACCTGGGTCATGTGACACAACAATGTATGTTTTCCAGGTATTTGCTGAATATTTTTTTATTTTAAACATTGTAGTCGGTGGATGATGCCTGTAAAAGCCTTTGTCCAGGAGCAGAACTCAGTACATTATAATAGTTTAAAACAATTAAAGAAATACTAAAATTGTATATTATGACAATTAAGTATAAGTAGTCATATAAATAATTGTAAAAGTATCAATAAATTGAATTAAAAATAATTCTTATATATTTTCCAACTCCATTGAAATTTGTCAACACCGTGAGAAATGACAAGAATGTAAAAAAAATCAGGCATTATTGGGGGGCACCAGAACTTCTGAGGACCCCATGACCACTTCCTGTTTCTTCCTTTGCTAAGAGGCTAGTTAGTTCTGGTTAGCTTAAGGCTAGTTAGCTCTGGTTAGCTTAAGACTGGTTAGCTCTGGTTAGTTTAAGGCTAGTTAGCTTTGGTTAGCTTAAGGCTGGTTAGCTCTGGTTAGCTTAAGGCTAGTTAGCTCTGGTTAGCTTAAGGCTAGTTAGCTCTGGTTAGCTTAAGGCTAGTTTGCTCTGGTTAGCTTATGTCATTGTTTAGTTTTTTCTTCTTTTTATTCCTAAGTTGTTTGTCACAACCATGATGTGTCAACTCCATAACTGACATTTTACAAAACTTTGATGAAATTTTGTGAAATAAAAGCTTAATTTTGGTAAATTGTAAAGATTTCATGGACTTGATGAGCTACAATATGGCCTCCATAGGAATAACATCATATAAATTGAGGTAGTTTGGCTTTTTGTCACCTCCGTCAGTTTTTGTGACTGTTTCGGATAAATTGTTGTCAAATCTCACTTAAATGTGCAAATAATTAATTTTAATGTATTTTACATAAATTGCAATACTTCACATGTACCAAGTTTTTAATTTTACTCACTAGTTTGTTCACCACCTTCAGTTTTGTGTCAACTCCGTCAGATGGACTTTTTGTTGTTATTTGTCTTAAATAATATTTATTTTGTTTCTTGAGAATCATTTGTCTGTAAAATGAGTAAAAATATCACTAACAGGGTCATTAAAAATTATTTTTTATTTATTTTTGTCAGATGGTGATGACAACGTTCTGGGTCAGGGCCATTAAAAATGTAATTTTTTAAAAAAATGTTGCAACTGGGAGCCTGAACCTCAGCATCTTTACATTTCCAAAACATTATTTGTCATATTTCAATACATAAGGTTGAGAAATAACAAAAACAAATGTGGGAAAATTAACACCCATTTTGTCCCTATTCTCAAGAATCACTGATTTGTGTTTTCTTTTACCATGTAAATAAAGTGAAGGGAGGTTAATCGGACCAGTTTGAGCTTTGGGCTCATTTCTGTCGAGGTCTCAGACCCTAACAGCTCGTTAGGTTGATGGTCTCTTCACAGACTCATCAGGAAAACGGCCAAGTGATGCAAAACTTCAAAGCTTTCTAAATAATCAGCCGTCAGCAGGACGGAGCTCCTCCGAGCTGCGAACAGCAAAACTGGAAAGCAGCTGAAAGTCAGGCAGATTGGATGGAGAACATCAAGTTTTCCCACAGATTATCAGTCAGAATCAAGTCTGAACTTTGACTGGGCCATTCTAAACCATTTCAGAGCAGCTGTGGGGACGGTGAGTTCAGGCTGATGTGGATCCAGTTTGTTGAATTGCAGTAGAAACCCAGGAGTTTGAAGATGATGTCAGTTTTGTGGATTTCACCACTTGTAGTTTCCATAAATCATCATCATTCATGGCAGAAGAATCTGCTCTGAGCGTCACCTGAACGCTCCATTCATCAAGCTGACACGGCGGTTGGTGCGTCATGCTGAGGGAATACTGAGAGAATATGAAGATGGATGGAGCTACAAGGAAACTGGACAACAACTCTACACATGTTCTGGGTTTCATTTGGAACCAGATGAAACTGAAATACAAATATTCTGACTCCAGTTTTTATCATGTTCTTAACATATTCTGTCTAAATATTCTCACCCAGAACAGTTCCCCTTTTTATTCATCTCTCTCTCTCTCTCTCTCGTCCCTTTACAGAATGAAACCCCTCCCCCCATCCCCCCCTCCTCTCCTCCCTCTCGGCTCTGACGCGCTGTGCGTAAAAGCGCTTCAGTCGCGTTTGCGTGTCCAGAGCTGACAGAAGCGAATCTGCGGCAGCAGCAGCAGCAGCAGCAGCAGCAGCAGCAGCGTGGATAGTTTGACTCCACAACTTCAGCCTGTCTGCGGCTGGTTCACCCCTCCTTCCCCCGCCCGCCCCCCCGCGTGGGTCGGTGGGTAAGTCCGCGCGCCCTGAGGTCCGGGACTAGGAGCCGGTGACGGACATGAAGGAAGAAACGCGCGGCGGAAGCCACACTGACTGGGACTGAGTGGGAGACTCGGCGCGTGGATTTTAACTCGTCGTGTCCGGTGATTTCTGATGGCGGCGGCGCGTGGCGTGGCTGCCACCGGAGACACGCGGAGGTCAGTGGGCCGCGCGCGCACCGCTCACACCACGGGCTTCATGTGTTCACGCACACACACACACACACACACACACACACACACACACACACACACACACACACACACACCACACCATGTCACACTGAGGCGCTGAAACACACACACGTGCTGAAATTTGGGGGCGCGCGCGCGCGCGTTATCCAAGTATTTGACAGCATGCGCGTGCACGGCAGGAAAAGGACGCACGTGCGTAATGCAACTACAGAAGAAAAAAGAAAATCTTTTTCCTGAAAGCTGCTGATGATGTTTCTTTAAATTAAATAATATATTTCCCCTGTTGGATAAACATTAAAGCAAAAGTTTATTCTTCATATTTTTAAAAAATATAATTTTGATTTAATTGCTCCCAATAAGACAAAATCTTGGTGATTAACGGCAAAAACCACCAATTAAACATTTTATTTCTCATATTTTGAAACATTTAATCATAAGTTTTTATTTTAGGTTATTTAAATATGACAATTTATTTTAGTTTCTCATTTTTCTTGAACTGTTTCTCCACTTCAACTTTTAAGGTATTTTATTATAATTTTTCATTATCTAATTGGAAAAAAAGTGATGATTATAAAACAATATTTTGCAGCTGAGACACGATGGTGTTTATTTATTTTTTTTACAAGAAAAGATAATGAATTATTATGTGATGCTCTTTTTGAGTTGCATCATCAAATTAATAGGTTTATTATAACTGTATTTTTATGTGTTGTATTTTATTTCACCTTGGAAAACAAGTGAAACTGTTGTAGAAACTCCCAGTTGTCATGGTTTTATTGAGTAATCTATGTTTGGGTTTGTGCTGCAGGTTTCCTGCATGTTGGTGTCAAAGCTGGTTTGTGTTCAGACTCTGGGTTCTGGGCAAACAACCAGCGGGGCTGGAGCTGCAGGTTCTGGAGCTGCAGGTTCTGGAGCTGCAGGTTCTATAGCTGCAGGTTATGTAGCTGCAGGTTCTGGAGCTGCAGGTTCTGTAGCTGCAGGTTATGTAGCTGCAGGTTCTGGAGCTGCAGGTTCTGGAGCTGCAGGTTCTGTAGCTGCAGGTTCTGGAGCTGCAGGTTCTGGAGCTGCAGGTTCTGGAGCTGCAGGTTCTGGAGCTGCAGGTTCTGGAGCTGCAGGTTCTGGAGCTACAGGTTCTGGAGCTGCAGGTTCTGGAGCTACAGGTTCTGGAGCTGCAGGTTCTGGAGCTACAGGTTCTGGAGCTACAGGGTTGGAGCTGCAGGTTCTGGACCCAGAGCGTATTTGCTGTTAAATGAGAGAGAAACAACAGGCTGCGATTGCCAGAGATGTTTGCTGCTGCTTTTATCCGCTCTCTGATAAGAAGAGCTGCGGTTTAATTATTAAGCCATCACTTCCAGCTGGAGCGCCACCTTTGCTGCGCGGCTGGAGACAGAGCGGTGAGCTGGAGACGGAGCGGTGCAGCTGGAGACGGAGCGGTGCAGCTGGAGACAGAGCGGTGCAGGTGGAGACAGAGCTGTGCAGCTGGAGACGGAGCGGTGCAGTGAGAAGAGCGGTGCAGGTGGAGACGGAGCTGTGCAGCTGGAGACGGAGCGGTGCAGCTGGAGACAGAGCGGTGCAGCTGGAGACGGAGCGGTGCAGGTGGAGACGGAGCGGTGCAGGTGGAGACAGAGCGGTGCAGGTGGAGACGAGCGGTGCAGGTGGAGACGGAGCGGTGCAGCTGGAGACGGAGCGGTGCAGTGGAGCGGAGCGGTGCAGGTGGAGCGGAGCGGTGCAGGTGGAGACAGAGCGGTGCAGGTGGAGACAGAGCGGTGCAGCTGGAGACGGAGCGGTGCAGGTGGAGACAGAGCGGTGCAGCTGGAGACAGAGCGGTGCAGCTGGAGACGGAGCGGTGCAGCTGGAGACAGAGCGGTGCAGCTGGAGACAGAGCGGTGCAGCTGGAGACGGAGCGGTGCAGGTGGAGCGGAGCGGTGCAGGTGGAGACAGAGCGGTGCAGGTGGAGACAGAGCGGTGCAGCTGGAGACGGAGCGGTGCAGCTGGAGACGGAGCGGTGCAGGTGGAGCGGAGCGGTGCAGGTGGAGACAGAGCGGTGCAGTGGAGACAGAGCGGTGCAGTGGAGACAGAGCGGTGCAGGTGGAGACGGAGCGGTGCAGGTGGAGACGAGCGGTGCAGGTGGAGACAGAGCGGTGCAGGTGGAGACGGAGCGGTGCAGTGGAGACAGAGCGGTGCAGGTGGAGACAGAGCGGTGCAGGTGGAGACAGAGAGGCTGAGCTCCTGCAGCTCCTTATCTCACCCAGCATCGCATCAGCGCAGGCGTAATGAGGCGCGGCGCTGATACAGTCACACCTGGATCAGCGGATCACTTTGTCCCTGAGAGGTTGACCTGCTGGGTTACTTTACAGCAGCTCCAGCTCACTCTGGGTTTGGTTTGGGATCCCGCTGCTTGATCTGTGTGACCTAATCTGATTTGGAAATGAATCTAATAATTATAAACAACCAATCAGAGGTAATCCAGATTGGAAAGCAGAGTGAGCTGTTTTGTTGAGGTTGGGTTTGCTTTGTGGAACCGTTAAGTCCATTAATCTTCCAAATGTCTTATTTATTCAGTTTAATATCAGGGATTTGTGGTGCTGATGTCCTCCTGCACTGCTCTCTGACCAGATAGGGAAGAAATATGGAGCTTTCCGTTTCTTCCAGTGGGTTTGCAGTAATTTACATCCCCTGTACTTGAACTCACAGTCGTCTTGTGTCTCCTCATGAAAAATGCCTTTAATCCCAGCTGTATTGACCTCCTGCGGCGCCGGAGGGAAGAGAAAAATCCTTGGCGCATCTTAACGGGCTGCGTTATTTCCCCTGACGCCCCCGAGCCGACGGGGGCCTCTGTCTGCGAAGGTGTTTATCAGATCCATATTACCTGGAACAGTTTGAAATGATTCGTCAACGGGTTTGAGATACCAAGGACTCCGTTTCACACCTTTTTAAATTAGCAGTGTTTACAGGTTTGGATCTCCAAGTGAGCTGATTTGCACTTGAGATATTCCTGTGATTCCGTGACGATGAAAGAGGCTGCAGGCTGAGCTCTGATTGCTTCTCGGGACAAACCAGGCAACATGCAGGCGGATCAACATCTTCACTGAAAACAGACACAACACGCAGCAGCTCTTGTCTTTTTGTTGCTTGGGTTAGGATGTTTTAAAAAAAACATCTTACTACTCCACAGTAATGATTTATGTTAACGGTTCAGTCCAACACGGATTCATATGATGAGCTCAGCAGGTTTGCAGTTCCACCAGGTTTTTTCTAATTGCTGCTGCCGCTAGTCTATAGGAGCTGTAAGATGGGCTTGTTCTGCACAAAGTGGGTTGTTACCTAGTAACTTATAAATGATCAATCAAGACAACTGTGGCTGAAAAATCCAGAATTTAACGCAGCCATGAAAGCGATTGTTCATGATTTTAGATACAACCAGTAATGGAGTTTCATCGTTTAAGATCAGTAATGTCTTGGTGCATGAAGTCCTTGACTTTCTATTTTTGGCCTACTTTTCATCTACAACAGAAAATCACCTTTTAAAAATACTCAAATACATCAAATGTGACCACAGTGCTTCAAAACATGGTAAACATCAAGTCAATACAGAAATTTTACTTAATTTCATCTCCATTCTTATATGTCGCGATGCAGGTTTATGTAATCAGAGATGAAGTGAAATTCAGTTTACTTTATTTATGAATTTATAACAAATGTCGTTTCTTTAAATAGAACAACAACCTTTTGATGAACAGAAATACGGATTTAATTCAATCCAATCAAACATCCAGACTCACAGTTGATCAATATGATCCAGTTTCATCCTCAGCTGACGGAGGGCGGGGCAGTTTGGTGGGTGGAGAGCTTAATGGTGCGGCAGATCAGAGAAATGGGAAGGAGAAGCTTGTAATGTCTGGGAGTCTGGCGGAGTGAAGCTAAAACGGGGAGATGAGCTGATGTTTACAACGCGCCGCGGCAACAGAGAGGGTGAAAACTCCACCAGCCACAGGAAGCGCAGGACAGTAATCCAGCTGAGTCGTAGTGAAGATGGGTTAGCACCGCTCATAAAATAAAAACATAAGACCTACATCCACTCAAAACCTGAAGTTTTTAATCCTGACTTCTTATATTTGTTCAGATAATCGATATCTGCTGAAAACATTCACTTCAGTCTGACTCTGGTTGAGTTTTAGAAAATCAGTTTGTTTAAAATCCGATCTGGAGAAGATGTCTATATTTATGTCCGGATTGTAAAGAGAACTTGTGTTGACCAATAGAAGCTTCCCAGAAAAGGCGGGAATTGTTATAGCAACCAGTGACTCAGCAAATTCTTTTGTCCTGGTGGATAAATTCCATCATGGCCGCCGAGGCGATTGCGTTTAACTGTTCTGCTGTGTTTTCCTTGCATTAAAAGAACTGATGGACATGATTTATTGTTTTAAACGCTTCAGCTTCGTCTCGTTTAAACTGATCTGAGTTTCTGCTGTTAAACTAAAACAAAGCGTGACAAACAAGTGGCGGATTCCTGTATCCAGATGTTCTCACACCGCAGCCTGAAGTGACCCAATTCCGATTTTTTTTGACGTAATGCGACCTGTATCCGATCTTTTCATGGCAGTGTGAACAGCTCAGGTCGGATTCTTTTAGAATGTGACCCATATCCGATACGTATCAATTCAAATGTGACCATAACGTCCAGGTCTCATTCATCGAACTGAACGTCACTGATTCTCAACAAATCTCATATTCTGAGTCCTGATACGGGAAGAAAAACAACAACCATGACGACTTTATGAGGATTAAGTTGTTAATATGTTGCTCTGGTTGGACAACAACTTCAAATATATAAGCTAAGCTCCACCGTTAGCCTCCATGTTTACTTCCGCAAACACTGAGCTCTTCTTCTTCTTTTTATGGCGGTTGGCAGAACACTGAGAACACTGACGCTTTAGCGCACTTTCAGGTCTTTTGCACGTTCACACTGCAGAACACATACAGGTCACATTTAAAACAATCGGAATTGCCAAAAAATCAGAATTGGGTCACTTCAGGCTGCAGTGTGAACGCAGCCCTAGAGGCCCGACATGTGACGGATCAGAGAGTGACTGGTGTCCGGCGCCGCCTCGGTCTGCCGGACCGCCCCCCTCCGGCGCGGCGCCCCGCAGCGACCGCCGCATCTGTTCACATGGTTACATAATCAGGAGAAAGCTGCAGCGCGCCTGCTGCGCGGGGTCCCGCCGCCCCCCCACCGCCTCCCCACCGTCCTCCTGGGCTGTCAGATACGCCTGGAGAGCTGAGGCGAGCCTCCACTGAGACTTATTGACTTTATTCTGTTCTTTCACCACGTAACAACCGAATCTGGGATACAGATGTCAGGGAGTTAAAGTCACAGGCCTCAGTGTTGAGCGGTTTATCGCCACGGACACAAACAGAGCGACAGTGATCTGATGACTGCTGGCAGCTGAGCTTCATCCCCACGCTGCTCCTCGCGGCGTCCAGCGTTCCGCTTTAGCCCCGCCCCCGTCCCGGAGGGCGTGTAACCCCGCGGACCCCGTCACCATCCCGTCATCACGCACGTTATCCGACGTCGCATCCCTCGGCTGCTCCGGGCGACAGCGACACATATTGCCATCATAGTCACCATCATATGTTGAAGGCCGCGCCGCGTTTGGACAATATTTGTCCTCTCAGGCTCACAACGAACAAACACAACAAGGGGAGACAAAAAGAGAGGAAGATGAGATATGAGGATTAGTTCTCCATAGCTGCTAGCAGATCTGGGCTTGTCTTCATCGCCCTCTTTCCTCCGGCTGTCTTCTTTTTCTTCCTGTCTCCGTGTCCTCCAACTGTCAACACCGACTACTGGCGTCACAGGACAAAATTCACCACTTCCTTACAGGAGACGTCGGCACGGCAGGTCTCAGGGAATCGACTGAAGCACAAAAGGGATTCCAGTTTCTGCTGATTCCAAACGGAGTGAAACCCAACGGTTGTTACCGGAAGTCTAACTCTGATCGATTAGCAATCACTGCTAATCCATTACAAATATGCACAAATCTTTCAATGTCCTACAAATGTTGAAAGTACCTCACAATTTCAGTGTTGTCATTAAATAAGAAATTAAATTAAAATCACATGTGAATAAGCTTTTTCACATGTGATTTTAATTAAAATCATGACAGCGACAGTTAAAGTTTGGTAGCTACTAGTTACATTTACTGTGCTGTACTTTTTACATTTACTTGAGTAATTTTACTATGAAGTATTTCTACTCTTACTTGAGTAAATTATTGGACTGAATGAAGAACAAACATGTTTTGACCAAAAATCCACCAAACACAAACACACCTGTGGTTTTTGTTTAAGATTCATAAGTTTTTATTGAAAAACTGATTTGAAAAAAGAAATAACCTGATTTTATTTTTTATTACTTATGTGAGTCATTTAAATGTTCAGACCTGTCTGATTATGTAATTCTTAAATATTAAGTGATTATTAATTTGATAAGTTACTTGAGTATACATTTTAGTAAATACTTTTTACTTTTACTTAAGTAAAATGGATGTGGATCCACCTCTGCAGTTATTTGACACATATATTCATAATTCAGCCAATCAGAGGAGACGTTGGCGTCTTATTCAGGCATTGGCGCGATAAGCCCCGCCTACCTGGGAGTGTTTACGTTTGTGTTGTTTTGGGGAAATTGTAGTTGGCGATTTTACAGAAAATCTTTCAAAACTCAAACTCAACTTTTTCTAAACGCAAAATTAAAAACAAAGCATCGTCTTCCTACTTCCTGTCATCTTCTTTGTAGTTTTCACCAGTAGTAACATCCGGCTGCTGATCATGTGACTTGTGTGATTTGGAAAAGCTGTTTCCATTGAAGTTTTACAAAATCCATCTATTTTAATTCGACTGAAAAACCACTTCATTCTAGCACAAAAACTTTTTATTGGGAAATGTGAAGTTTTTTTCAGAACATTAAGCAAATTTGTACCATTTTATGTTTCCGGTTCCGGTCCTTGGATCGTTCCTTGGATCGTTTGGTTCCATGCTGCTGAAAATGCATCATTTCTTTTCCTTTAACAGCTCCACTCTGAGAAACAAACATGGCCTCACAGTAGTTTGTGCTGCTGTTCACTGCGGCATCAGGAGGAGGGAGACATGACGGCTTGTAGACGGCAGCATCAGTGACGCTGCCACATGCATCTCTGCTGTTCGCCAAGCCGCTGCGTGTCACACGGTTCTGCTGCTTTCATGGCTCTCCTGCTGCTTTCCGTCAGAGTTTTCTTCTTGCTAACCCTGTTACTGTTTCCTTAGAGAAAAGCCAGAAGCAAAACGCAGGGAGGAAGATTTCACAGCATCGAAGTTCTGCTGGAAAATGACAGGCCAACGGAGGGAACCTTGAATTAAATTAGACGTGCGGCGCTAACACACCTGAAACATGAATATTCTTTAAAGTAATTAGAGATAAAACCTTCAGGGATTAATTATTTAGGTTTTAATAAACAAATGTTGGTCTTCCTTAATACTAATGAAAAAGTTCTGTTTCTGTTGGCAGATTATTTTATTTATAACATGGGTAAAATATTTTGTTAAAAGTAAAATAATCTTATAATTCTCATCGATGCTAAGGAATTATCGACTTAAAACAAGCTCATATATCTTCCTGAAAAGTCACTTATCAGTTGATTTTGTCTTATTTAAAGTGTACTAATATATTTAAACTAGAAACTAGACCAAAGTTGGTTGGTCATGTTTAGTGTTTTTGCAGTGCACATGGCATATTTACAACAGTTACATTTTGGTTCAAAATCTTGATGTTTTGATGTTATTATTATTATCAGCAGGAGCTTTAATAACACAAGTAAGGCTGAGAAGTGAGCAGGCCGTCTTCACGTTGAGGGAAATGCGCAGCAGCCTTCCGGCGAGGCGGATTAAGTAAAGGCAGGAGCGACAGTAATGCTGCATGTGTCTGAAGTCGGAGTGCTGATTTGGGAATTATGTTTAAACTAGGAGTTAGGAAACTGCTGGGATTGTGGAAGTGCTATATATATATACATATATATACTTTTTTATTTAAATACTTAAAGATGTTGATTAATTTTAGCTCTTCGTATTTTGCTGGTTTAACGGGATTTACACTTGAGGAAAGGAGCCAGGTTGATATTTCTGAGTTTACTGGGTGAAATCCGACTTTCTGAGTGGGAAAACGTCCTTAGTGGGCGACGCTCTTGATACGTTGGATTTAAGAAACGCAACACAGAATCCAGGACCAGCAGGGGGCGCTAATGCAACAAACTGTTGAGTGTAAACACGAACAAAGAAGAGTGAATTATTAATTAAACAGCAGAAAACGAGGAGAAAAAGGAAAGTCATTTAGATGTTGTTTAACAAAACCAGTGAAAGGTTTGAAACTAAATATGAAACTAAATGATAAGATTTTCTCAGCTGGATCTTGTCAATTTTGAGAGTTTATTTCTGCAGCTGAGCATAAAACCAAAGTAGTGGAGGAAACTGTAAAATGTTCTGGTGACAGTGTTGGAGCCAGACGTCCTCTCAGGTTGAAGCTTTTTTTTTTATTCACTTTGTTTCATGCGAACATTTCAGGTGCGTCTCACTTTCCTCCTGCTGCTCCTCAGCTTCAGATGTTCTGTAACAGGAAGAGCCTCAACCTGAACCTGATCATTTTAAATATCTTCCTAAAGCTTTTACACCACTTGTTGTGTAATCAGCTTGCATAATGTCTGCTGCATTAGTTGTTCTGGTTCTGGTTCTGCTCTGCGTTTAAATGTTTGTGTTCACTGACGTGGTGCGAACCCAGAGCTGGAGACGAGGTGGAAAGGGTCAACTAAGGTCACGCTTAATGTCCGCCGTGTCAACCAACACAAAGAGCCCAATTAATTCAGGCTGTGCTGCTTTACCTTCAGCTCTGCTTCAACCTTTTCTCATTAGCTGCTCTTGGTAATCTTTCGCCGTCTCTTCAGACGTGTAAAGAGCAACAAACGCTGTGAGTAAACGGTTTCCAGCTGCAGAGGTCAAACACGTAGCAGGGACCTCACCGCCAACGTCTCCACTTCATCAAAATTCTCTCCCCTTCTTGTCATTTATGACCCACCCATCCGTTATCGTGTCGTCTCCTCGGCTTCACATGAATCCCTGCTGTGCCGATCTTCCCGCTCCTCCTGGATCTATCAGGGGAATTAATTAAAGCCGATTTTGTGATCGAGGTTACAGACAATTTGGTGGGAGCATAAAGCCATAAAATGCCTTGTTTGCCTCCTTATCAACAGCCTATTACCGCCCACGTTCACGCAGGTTATGAGTGCTCTATTAGCCAGATGGCCAATAGCTCTGTTGTCTCTCTGTTCGCTGCCTGTCCTGGTAAATGTAGGTTAAAGATGTTTTCCTCTTTTATTGACGCTCTTAGTCCATTTGTTCGGTTTTTCCACCCTCAGGGTTCTCTGGGTTTTCATGGTTTTTCTTTGCATGGAACCAGTTTGCGGTTCAATGCTGTGATAGTTTTGCATTATAGCCCATGAATTCGCTGCTTAATTGAATTTGGAGAAAATAATCAGCAGTCTGGACTGCCGGTGTGTCTGAATGTTTTAACGTGATCTACTGGATGTTTTATGTTTGTGGGAAACTGGAAATTTACAAACGCATAACAAGAAAGGAAAGATCTGTTGAATGAATGTCTGACGCAATAAATCAATTAGTCGCATGATGAATTAAAACAAACTCATTAATTCAATTTGTATCATTTATTCTTTTGTATTTTGGTCTGAACTGACTCTTTTTTGAAGGACAGTTTAGGACTTTATTCTTCATTTTATTTGTTGTTGGATATTTAAAATGTCTTCCAGCTCCAGTGTTAAATGTTCATCAGAATTTAATGTTTAATGATCTCTGAGTTCTTGTGTTATCATTATGATATTATTGCCATGATGTTGCTTGAAAAAGATCCCAAAACTGCAATATTATCGTTTATCGCAATAACTTCTAGGACAGTTTATCGTCCAGTTTTAAATTTTTTTAACATTTAATGAAGAATCTGGTCGTCTGTTGAAAACCAGTCAGATCCTGGATGGTTTGAGGGTTTTGATTGAGGCTCTGGGTTTGATGCAGATCGGTTCTGATGTGTAAATCTGCTCCTGTCTTTGCGTCTCTTCGTACAGATTGCATAAAATCTTGTTGATTCGTTTGGACCCGGCTGCCGGCCGGTATTGACATTTACAGTGAGCAGGCTGAGTCACGGCTGCTCTCCCTCCTTCCTCCTGTTAATTTCACTTCAGTCCACCTCAGCAACACCAACCGTCAGCCAGGTGGCCTGCAGGGGGAGCCGCTGCTGAGGGCCAGTAGGACCTCTAACCTGTTCAGCCTCATCGTTTGTATCGCCTGATTCAGTGACGATCATTTTCCACTCAGAAGAAGCTCATTTTACCCCCCGGTGTTCACTTTATGCCTCAGCTGATGACTGAATGTGAAGGTTGGAACATAAACAAGTAGATTTATTGATCATTTGACCGAATTACTCCAACAAACCAGACAGATGAATCCCCTGAGGCTCCAACTTAGGACAGAAATGAACCCTAAAGAGATGCTTTTCCATCACAAACCTGCACAAAACTTTATAGATGCTCTGATAATGTTGGAAAACCCCCCACAATTTTGTAGTTGCAGGGTTTTAAACACAATTAAAATCACACATGAATAAGTTGTTAAAAAACATGCGATGCCATCTTCTTCCTGTCGTCTTCTTTGTCGTTTCTGCCAGTAGTAACATCCGGTTGTTCATCATGCAACTTGTGTGATGTGGAAAAGGTGTTTTATTGCATATTTTTTGAAAGAAACCCATTTAGATGCAGCAAAAACTTTATATTGAAAAACTCAAAATTTTGCCGTTTCCATTAAGGAAGTAAATCTTTTGTAATTCAAACTTGTGCATTTTAGCAACTCTTTGGAAACAGAGTCCATAACTCAACGTTTGGTGTTGCACCTGAGTTTTATTTTGTAGGGTTCCATTAAAATATCATTAAAATAGTCAGAGTTCAGACTTCTGTGCTCCAACATGTGCAGTAAAACATTCATCTGTTAGTTTGATATGTCAGACAGGCGCGGAGCTATAAGGGGGGATGTGGGAGGCTGCTGCCCCCCAAACCGGGCCGGATGGGGGCCCGGGTCTGGAGGTACCAGGGAGGGAGGAATGGCTTAAATGTCTGATTATAGATGGAGAAAGTGCGCCCCTGCCTGTTGAGAAAGGTGTATTTAATGTTAAAGTTACCTTCCACCCCCAAAAGGTTTCCAGCAGCGCAGTCGATGCACATAAGGGGCCCGGTGAGTCGTTAGGGGCCCGGTAATTGGCCCCGCTCCCCGGCCCGATGCTGACTTGTTCCACTAGTGATGTCAGATAACTAATTTCCTCCGTTGTCCATGGACTTCCTGTGGTTTCATGGAACTGCTTCCTGTCTGCACTGCGTCCTGCCGTCGTAAATCTCCTCTCTGCTCCGGCTTTGGAAGATAAACAGTCCGTTTACAGTGTCAGACTAAATTTATGTTCGATAAATTCAGCATGAAGTCCACATATGAGGTTTGGTCTGAGCTTTTTAACGGAAACACGGCGTGCAGATATCAGTCTGAGCCTCTCACCGTCCAGCTTGTCGTCTGTTTGTCCTTTATTGAAATCTGCTGCTTCACCACTGACAGTAAGTCTGACAGTAGGAAGCTTACTTTGCTTTTAACCTCTGAATATTTCAGATTCTCTTTTTAACCTTTACAGCTAAAAAAATCCCTCAGCCAGCCGAGCTGATTAATGTTCAACACGCTCCTTTTATTTACTCTTCTCCCCTGGATCGGCTCCGTCCCGCCGCCTCCTCCCTCTAATGCATTCTCTTTCTGTCTTCATTTAAATCTGCATCTCTGTCCGCTGATTTATTCATCACTCCATTTTTTCTGTCACTCTCCTGTAACTTGCAGCACCTCTATTTTTGTCCCAGAGAGCAGAGAGAGGCCTGGCTGCGGCGCGTGTCACTGAGCTGAGCGTTTGAAGCACCAACTGTGAGATTCAAGATGTTTCTGCTGCTTTCGCTGCTCAGCAGGCCTGCAGGTGAAACCCTCCTCATTAAGCAGCTAAATAACCTCCACCAGAGTCACGTATTTGTTCTGTGCTCCTGATGTCTGGGAAAGCAACCTTATTACATGGACCTTAATTAGCTTTTGGAACAAACTTTGAAATCTTTCACCCAATTACATGATTTGTGTTTTAACCAACCTTAAAATAACCTGTCAAGTCTCCCGTTTTGGCCTGGTATTTTACGCCTTTCCTGCCTTCCTCCCATATTAGTATACTGTTTTTTTTTGTTTTTTTTAGTATAATCATTTTAAAAATACTCCTGTTCCTCTCCAAATTCTGTCACTAACTTTATAAGAAATGCTGCCGATGTGACCGGTGGATTTCTGCGTTGTGTGGTGATCAGACAAACCACAAGACATCAAGTCTGCGTTTGGAGGGCCTCCGTTTATTCAATCTGTCAATCGGGAGATATTAGCATTAGCACCTAGCATGTGCTCCAGTTCTCCAACCCGATCTATACAAAATAATAGTTAGCATGTATCAAATTATGATATAAAGGTGTAATAGCAACTCAAATGAAAATATCCAAACACGTCATTAATACAGAAGGAAAAATAAACATTTGAACAATATAAACAAAAGGATTACAATAGATTATAAAACTTGCCTCTTCCCAGCGGAAGGAAAAAAGAGGAAATTAATAACTTAATATTTATAGTAGTCCTGGAGGACCCAGAACAAAAGAAGAAGAAAATAAGGCGGAGGAACACAGCAACAGTCAAGCAGAAGCAGAAAGAACACATTTTGTGGAAATATACAACTATTAATATAGACCCAGTTACACAGACAGCGGGACCCAACCGAAAACGCAGCGCGGCGCCAGGGAGCATTCAGCCTGACTGAGCGTCTCATCGAGTCGTTTTGAATGTTTTTATCAGACGTTCAGTTCTTTAGACAAGCTATGTTCACAACAATAACAAACACTTGTCTTGTTTATCTCTTTCTGCCCAGTGAAATGTAATTTCTGCATGAATCACTCAAAGGAATTATATCGTACAGATATTGTGGACTTCAATAAGTGTTGCACTGAAAAACTGCATAAAAAATGTTTTTTTTTCTTTTCTGACAAAAAATGTTCAGGGTTCATTTTCTGCCCAATTAATTGAGATTTAAATTTGAAATTACACTCAAAAGAATTACAGTATATTATATTCTCCTCTTGTGTTTTGATTTAGGAAAGTCCACAGCGGCTCAGTGTCAACAGAGACACCTGCCTGTAGTTTGTAGGTGGTTGACAGGTGGTTATGTAGACAGGAAGTCGTGTTGTCTGGTAATGTGAGGGACACTGGACCTGGTTGGGCTGGTTGGATGCAGCAGGCAGCAGAAAAATGGGCTTGTTTTAAAGTCCAAAACTTCAGCTATGGTTCTAGGGAGCTAGCTAAATTTGTTAGCTAGCTGTACAAGCAGCATGTTTAGCTAGCTGTTTGTTTTGAACTACAGTACCAAACCAGAATAACAAGCAGGTTTTTAGGTTTCCAAGTCAAATGTAAGACATTGAAGACATCACTAATGCTACATTTATAACATTTTTATGTGATAGTCATGAACAAAGTGTAGTGGAGTCCCACAAATTCTCATTTTTTACATTCACATTTTTTAAATAGAGCACATTTAAATCATTCCCGCCAATCCAGGAGCTGCATTTATATTCCTTGGCACTGATTGGCTGTAACCCAAAATCTGAGATGAGGACGACTTTAGCTAGAGCTAGTAAGGTTTCCAATGAGTATTGAGGTATTTAGTCCCATAAGATAAAAATAAAGTTTGAGTTTGATGTTGGATGATATGCAGAACTTCAGGAGGTGAGCATGTAAAGCTGCAGCTCCAGTTTCTAAAAACAGTTATCTTGGCCCAACATAGCAGCAGATTCTCTGAACAGAGCTAACCGTTAGCACAGATGCTGCTGACATGATAACTATCTTAAATGAGATGCAGCTTGAATAAAGTGGAGCTGAAACACTGATCAGATGATGTACTGCTCATAAAGCTTAAAACCTGATGAGCACAGATGATTGGAGGATTTGTTTCACCTGCAGCAGCTGCTTGTTTACCACCTGTGTGCAGAAAATCTGAAAAAGCAGATCTCACCTTTCTCTTGATAAAGGTCTGCCTGAGTGAAGCCCCACCAGGCTTCTTTTACTTCAGAAATCGGTTAAGATGGATTAAAAATTACAATTAAATCAAACTCCAAGTGTACAAAGATGTACTCCATCCAAGAAACAGCATAAAAAGGATCTGTCTGATGACATGAAGTAGGTTAAAGGATCCCATAAACCAAGCTGCTGCTGCTGCACACATGAGAAAAATGTGTAGCAGAAACGATGCCAATAAAATGAGTCCAACTCATCCAGGAAGTCCGTCAAAGAATCCCAGAGGAAAAATGACATGTCTTGGTAAAAACGTAGAGTTTTCTGAAAATATTCTGCCGACTGATGAGAGAGAAGTGTTTTTTAAGGAGTGCATCTCGTTAGATCTGGGTAGAACTGAAGGCAGAGAGACACTGGATCTGATTTATCTGGCATCTTTGGTTCTGTTATTTCCATTTTCTATATTTTTATTAAATATTAGATTGTTTTCTGTTTCTAAAAATGCTTAAAGGATCAAAGGCGACTCACAGAGGAAGCTGAAGCATAAAATGCTTGAGTACAAAAAAATGTAAATCTGCTGAAATACTGACAAATTTAATGTTTTATTGTAAGAGCTTCCACAGAGCAGCACAACATTTTAGAGATAAATTAAAGCATTCTGCTCTTAACCTGAACACATTCAGGCCTCAAACATCCACAGGAGCCCCAGATAATCCTGCAAACAGCATCCGTGTTCTGTCTGCCATCTTTGTGAGGTCACTGTCATCAGCCAGGATGAAAAACGGTTCAGATAACATGAGAATAAACATTTTTTTATTTTTAGGAAAAGCAACGATTTACTAAATGTCTGAAACTTCAAGCTGCGCCAATAAACTGTAAAGGAAAAAAACGGAGTCATTTACTCAGTGGCATTAAAATGTCAGCGATCATTTCGCCTCCTGCAGCTGTTTTCTGACATTTGAATAAATCTGGCATTTGAAATCCCAGATCCTGAGAAGCAGGCGCTGATCTGAGCCGTCTGGAGCGGGCGGGACCGACCGCATCCAGAACCTTTCAACGGCTTCACCTGCTTGCTTTTAATTGGCCGTTTGTTTAGCGAAAGCAGCAGGAGACGCAGCTGGTCCTGCTGGGCAGATCAATTTATCGATCTTTGTTTAATTTCCTCTGACTTTGTGTTCAGTTTTCATCCTGTAAGGAACCAAAGTTGTTTTTTAAAAGGCTGAAATATGAGCCTTTTTCTTAAGGAGGTGAGAAATCATGGAGGATTCTGAGCAGGAATGGGATTCGTGTTGAAGGCTGGAGCCGTTGGGAAGCCCAGAGGTCACTTCCACTGGTTCCCAGTATGACCCTCCAACCCGTCTCTGGGCTGCTGGTGTTGGAGAAAACTGATATTTTGTTGCCAGCTGACGTCACAGAGATGCTTCCTCTGGTCGTCGAGGCTTTTTAAGACGCTTGTGACGCCTGGAAAAGTTGAAACCAACTATTGACAACTTTTACTCTGTCAGACATCAGACTGAACTTTAAATATATCATTTTTAAAGCTGTCATTTTGTTAATGCAATTATTTTTATTTTTCTAAAGATATACTTTCTATTTTCTATAATTTTTATCATTATTCTTTTCAAGCTATTGTTTTACTTTTTAAGGCTACTACTATTTTTTTCATCATTTAACTATTATTTTTTTATTTGAATCTTCTTTCAATCTGATTGGCACTAGCCCAGGGCGGCAAGTTTTGGGGTCCACAAATATATATATGCATATATATCTATCTATCTATCTATATATATATATAAACTATTATATATACTCAGTAATATATAATATTTATATATTACTGAATATATATAAATATATACTTAGTAAAAATACCAGTGTTGAATTAACACCCAAGTGTATATATATGTGTCCAAGTCAGCTGGTGTTAAAGTAACACTTTTGAAAGTGTTAAAAGATTGACTCCCATTTTTTTGTTAAATTAACATTGGTCTGTAAAACTGAAATGGGTTTAAGAAAAGTTAAACTTTCCATTTATTGTTTATTGTTTTGAATATTTTCCACTGGATTTTATTGATATTGATACCTTGAGGGTCAATTATTTACTTTTTTAACACCACATTGTGTTTTGTGATCAACACTACACTGGTGTTACTTTTAATATATTTTATCTCTAACACCGTTGTAATGCTAATGTGACACTCTGTGTTGTTGAATTTAACACCAACTGACTTGGACACATATAGACACTTTTGGGTGTTAATTCAACACTGGCATTTACTTATATACGTATATATAATATATATATATATATATATATATATATATATATATATATATATATATATATATATAATTAAAATAAATTCATAACTATATAATAACTTTACATATTAAATGGATATGCAAACATAATGTGTTGTGTTTTAAATTTTTATTGAATTTTAATCAAGATAGAAAAAAAACACTCAAGTATTTTAAAAATGACACCATAGCCCTGTTTCTGACTCCACTGGCTCCTTTAAGAGATCGCATTGCATCAACACAACCCACCCAGGAATTGTTAGTAAAATTATCATTTGTTTCCATTTATGATATTTCAATAAACTGTGCTGGTTTGTTTTCTGCATTCTTCCTCTGGTGAGTTTGCCCTTCATCATTTTAGAGGAACGTTGAGTCGTCGGTCGAATGTTTTAAACCAAACCTGTTTTTCTTCTGACAGTTTGGGGACCAGGACTGGCTCCACATCAGACCTGGCCTGATCCGTTTCCTCTTTCATGACGTTATTTGACTCTTTGCTCATGAATTGTGTGACTCCAACATGCTGTGCTGCTATCATTTCCTTCGTCTCCAGCTCTTCGTGCCGAGCCTTGGCTCCTCCGGACTAATCTGAGCTGAAGTGGATCCGCGGCCTGCGGTCCGGCAGCTCTGAATGATGCACACTGATGCGATTTCATTAAATCCTCCTAATGAGCCGCTCTCTGAGGGGATGGGTCCCGTTTGGCTGCTGCAGCTGTGACGCGCTCGGCCCACAGAGGCCCGACAGAGCAGGCTGCAGACGATGATCATCCGTCCTCCTTTGCGTTTTGTCTCAGGGGCCCCTTCCGGTTTCAGATATTTCTCTCAGAGAGGTTTAACAGGAGCTGACCTCTGTGGTTCTGGATTCTGCGTTCGTTCAGCGGTCGATGCTGATGGTGAGACTTCCTGCGTGAGAGCAGCGTGGGGCCGCGGGGCCTCCGTCTGACTCTTTTCTCCTTGCTGCAGCATCTGACGGCGCGTTGTGATGGCAAAGGACGAAGCTGTTGGACGCGTTTATCGTTTCAGGGAACAATAGCAGATCTGACCTTCCATGTTTACGTTCAAACACACGAAATGCTGAGCTTCATAGGCTGTGTTCACACTGCAGCCTGAAGTGACCCAATTCCGATTTTTTTGGCAATTCCGATGTTTTTGCCGGTCGGTTCACACTGCCAGTAAATGGACCTGTATGTGTTCTGCAGTCTGAACGGGCGAACAACCTGAAAGTGTCCCGCATGCGCAGTAGAGGGCGCCGTAGCGTCAGGTTCTCAGTGTTCTGCCAACCGCCATAAAAGAAGAAGAGCTCAGTGTTAGTAAACATGGAGGCTAACGGAGGAGCTTAGCTACATATTTGAAGTTGTTGTCCAGCCGGAGCAACATATTAACAACTTAATCCTCATATAGTCCATCATGGTTGTTGTTTTTCTTCCTGTATCAGGACTCAGAATAGTGAGATTTGTTGAGAATCAGTGACGTTCAGTTCGGATGAATGAGACCTGGATGTTATGGTCACATTTGAATCGGATACGTATCGGATATGAGTCACATTCTAAAAGAATCCGACCTGAGCTGTTCACACTGCCATGAAAAGATCGGATACAGGTCACATTATGTCAAAACAATCTGATTTGGGTCACTTCAGGCTGCAGTGTGAACGCAGCCATACTGACATACAGGAGAGCTGATGGAAAACCTGCAGGAAGGTTTGTTGGGAAAGGTGGATTCAGGTGTGCAAACATGACAATTGATCCACCGATCTCAAAGTGTGGCTCGGGGCCATTTGTGGCCCTCAGACTTATTTTTTTCAATATACAGGAAAATATGGTGGAAGACGTTTTTGTTTGGAAAATATCTGATTGATTATTTATTCATTACTACTTTTTGAACATGAAACATCAGATTAAGTTAACTTTAGTTTTCCACTCAGCAGTAAGACATTTTAGTTATTGTTTTGTCTATATTTTTATATGAAATAAAGCATATTTTTTTACACAATTAAGTTGCAAGTGCATGAATGAGCCAACCACCTGTTGCCACGACAACCTTTAATAGTTGTTTTTGGCTCTATAAGCTTAGAAGGCTTGGTTTTATAACTGATGTAGAGAGAAAATGTCAGGATTGTCAAAAATTGAGTGGCAAATGGGTAAAATATATCTGTAATATATATATTGGTAAATATTGACTATCGCAGTAATATGGATATTGAATATCAATATTGGACCAAGTTTTCATATCGGTGCGTCTGGAGTTCAAAAGTCAAAGTCTTTTCATCTCAAACGCCGGAGACTTGGGGCGAATCACAAGAGACTAATTAGCGGGTCGGAGATGGAGTTTGAGAAATGTGAAAACTAAGTAAATAAATGAAAAAACTGATTTTCTGTAAGAGATAAAGACATCTTGGTTTCCAAAATAACTACCGCATGACTGGGTGTTTTCACAATATGGTTTTTCTAAGATGAAGAGCAGATTTACATGGAAGGTGAAAACAAAATCATTATCTTTCATCAGAGAAGGTGAGATAAACCAATCAACTGTAAGTAATCTGGAAAAACCCTGCAGATGAAACTTTTTTTAAAAAAACACCAAACTTCAAAAACCAACACAAACCAAACAACAGGTTCTTAATTACAGGAGAAAATAATCCAGAAGCCTCAAAGTAACGCACACAAGACAAAATGTTCTCAATCAGGACAACCAGACCAGTTTGGCATGAAGGAATGAAAACAATCACCATGGTTCATTCATTCATGGAGTCATTTCACAGCTTTGTGCCTTCAGATTGGTGTAAATTTTAATGAAAGTTGAGTTCTCAATGGGAAAACCTCTCAGCTGTTGTTGCTGTTGTTGTTGTTTGGCTGATAGGACGGAGGCTCAGTGGCCCGTCTCAAATCACGTTACTGCATCGTTACCATCCACAGGAGGCCCTTTGCACCTTCGTCTGGGATCATCGCTGGATCATTCTGGGCTCCAAACAATCGGCGTTAAATAACCGTTTCTCCCATTTAACAGCCAACATCTCTGGAGAACGAGAGTCAAAACTGGGTCAGCTGGGAATGAGCTACACCATTGATCAGAACCCAAATGAGCCTTTTGGACTGGGCCAACCAGGCTCTCATTAGGACAATCGATTAGCCGATTCGGGGTTAGCACCAGAATGAGCCACTGTGGTTTGGTTTGAAGTTTGAAGAGCGAAGACTGGGAGGTAAAGGATTTAATTCACAATGAGTTTAGGTCAATGTTATGGAGGAACACTGGTCTTCAGAAAATGCTACCTCGGTCCTAAAAGATGGCCATGATTTTATTAACGTTTTTGGATAATAAGCAACACTATGGGTTCACACTGCAGCCTGAAGTGACACAATTCCGATTTTTTTGACGTAACGCGGCCTGTATCCGATCTTTTCATGGCAGTGTGAACAGCTCAGGTCGGATTCTTTTTAGAATGTGACCCATATCGGATACTTATCCGATTCAAATGCGACCATAACGTCCAGGTCTCATTCATCCGAACTGAACGTCACTGATTCTCAACAAATCTCACTATTCTGAGTCCTGATACGCAAGTGGGAAGAAAAACAACAACCATGACGACTATATGAGGATTAAGTTGTTAATATGTTGGTCTGGTTGGACAACAACTTCAAATATGTAGCTAAGCTGCACTGTTAGCCTCCATGTTTACTTCCTCAAACTCTGAGCTCTTCTTCTTCTATGGCGGTTGGCAGATCACTGAGAACGCTGACGCTATTGCGCCCTCTACTGCGCATGCGGGACACTTTCAGGTCGTTTGGCCGTTCACACTGCAGAACACATGCAGGTCACATTTACTGGCAGTGTGAACGGACCGGCAAAAAATTGGGTCACTTCAGGCTGCAGTGTGAACCTAACCTATGAGTCTCTCTTTATCAGTCTCTCTTCTCTAAGACATTTGATTCAGTTAATCATCAAGTTTTAATACAGAGGTTTCACATTCTGGATTGTCTGGACAAACTCTTTGTTGGTTTGAAAACTGTCTGACCACCAGGTGGCAGTGTGTTCAAGCCACTTCCTCTTTTCTTCTTATGGTCAACGTGTTCCTCAGGGCTCAGTTCTGGAGCTGCTTTTGTTCAATCTCCACATAAATAGTCTCAATTTAAATGTGCCATATGCAGAATTAAACCCTTATGCTGATGATGCTGTTTTATATTTTTCTGGTCTCTCGCCTAACGGTGCAATTCCAGGAGACAAATCATTTTCACCTTAACCTTGTTTTAAATGTAGATAAACTAAAAGTGATGCTGTTTTCTATTTGGAGATTTGATGACTACAGCTGCAGGTCTGAAAATTGAAAGTGTCACATTATAACGATTTTATTTCAACAATATTATAGATCTTAAGTTTTTTATTCTTTGAATTTAATTTAGTCTAGAAGTTGTTTCTCCAAACATTTATTGATTATTAAGTTCTGCTATGTTGCTGTGGACAGTTGGTGGTTACCGTAGCAACCAGGAATAAAAAGTTCCTCCCCATTCATATTTATTTTCCTGCCTAAATAGAAAGGAGAGGAATATTCTCTAGTGAAAACTTATTTTTTCCTTTTGGTGCCTGAAAGAACTTGGAAAGTTGGTAAGAACTTTCAAAATTTTTTTTATATATTTCTGCTTCATCTAGTGACAGAAAAACATGAACTTAAAGTTTCTGTCGTCATAAAATATCTTTAAGGATTTTCTTTTCTTACTGATTTTCAGAAGGAATCATTTGTCAGTTTTTTTAATTGAAGAATACTTTTGCTAACTTATTTATGACAGCTTTCCTGTGAATTAAAGGGAAATAATTATAATAAATTCCTAGTTGGAGCTTACCGAGCAGCCCTGTGCGCTGGATCTTTTATAGTGGCTGCCACATATATACCATGCAGTTAAAAGTTATTTAACATTTCAGTGTAAATAAAGTGCATGTTGAGTTTGTTGAAGCCAAACTTTGATGGGAATTCTGACTCTTTTCTGAAGTTTTCAGAAGCTAAAGTTGAATCTGGTTGAAATCATCTCCTTCCTTCCTGGTTTTCTCTGTTTTTATTCAGTCAGTGGAGATTAAAGGTCTGTTTTATTTAACGAGGCTTTTCTGCCCTTCTTTAATTGGCTTATTAGCAGTGGCTCCATATTTCATCCAGTGGTAATTATGCTCATAAGTCTCAGTGTCAGTGTTATTTTCAGGAGCTGAAAAAGTTCATTAATGTCTTTTGGCTCATTGATTTTCCCCAAACTACCAACAGGAAGCTCAGGGAGTTTTACTCTGAAAGGTTTCAAAGTGAAATGATTTGGAATCGGAGCAACTTTAATTTGTTTAATGCTTCAGTCGTAACTTGGTTCAGTTCAGGAAAAGCTGGACCAGCTTTACTCGTTTCTCTGCAGCAGCATCAGTCAAACTGACTCCTTAGGAGTTTTCAAGAATAAAATGTCTGTGGGTGGAAACAGGAAGGTCGTGTCTGACATTCAGTGTTTACATTCTTGACTGAGGATAAAAACCTCTGAGATTAAAAGCAGGATAAGAATTGATTTGAACTTTGTAGAGCGTTTTGTTCTTAACTGCTGCTGTTTTTCATTCTGTCAGAAGTTTTTTTTCCAGGAAAGGCATTTTGATTTTCAGTTTCTAATCAAACCGTTTCTGGTTTGAGGAATGCTGGAAGAGTTTTATAAGTTCAGTCTGTTACCAGTCCCCACACAGGGTCTCCTGAGGTCAAGGTTTGACCTCTGACCTTTGATTCTGCTGAGGATGTCACTCGTCTTCATTTTCAGCTTTTTGTTGTCGGTTTGTTTTGGGTCATTTCCAGTGATTCCAGCTCTGCCTCAGTTTCTGGTGCTGCTGATGCAGCAAAAACATTCCCAAAGCATGACACCTCCACCTCCATGCTTCGTACTAGGATGCTGTTTGGATTTGCCAAACATTTCCTCTGTTCTGGTTCAGATAATTCAGTTTTTGACTCATCTGTCCAGAAGAATCATCTTTGTCTAAAGCTAAACCTCTTTCTAGTTTAGTCATTTTAGGATTTGGATTCTTCCTTCAGCATCTTGCAGACAAGGCAGAATGAGCTGCAAACACGTGAATGATGCAAACTCCGAAACAAAATGAGCACAGCAGAAAAACATAGTAAAACACTTCAAACTCACATCTTTTGTAACATTAGAGAACAGCAGCATATTCACATCAATAATCTTTCGTACTCCAGACTCCCCCTGCTGGTCTGGAGGGCTTCCATTTCATGGAAGAGTTTGCAGCGTTTGATATTTGTCGCATTTTCCCTTTTGCTTCTGTTTCCATTTGCATTTTTTCTGCAGATACAGAATGATTTTTTTTGTTGCATTTGTTTTTTTTTTACAACATTTGAGTGTCATTTACTGTGGGTTTGCATCTGTCAGCCACTGAAATTAAATATGAGCGGATATAATTTCATTCCTGTTGCACAGTACTACAGTGTGTAAGGAAATGATTTTCCCTCTGAGGATTTATTTCGACTCAGTTCTGTTTCTTTCTCTCTAAACGACTCGCCGATCGCCGTCTTTAACTTCATTTTCTTTCCTATTTGGGTGAGAATTAATTAAAAAGAAAAGCGTTTTCCATGCTTACAGTAATGGACCTTACCAAGCTCTGCATAGAAATGCCCCTTGAAAGTCCCACGTGGCTGCATGTCTCACAAACTGTAAGACTGTAACAGACAGGCTTCAAGGTGTAGAAGTTGTATCGGTACTGCCATTATACTGTACTTGGCTAAAAGGTTTTCATAATGGATGTGTTTATTATTGACTTTCTTTTTTTCATTCACTAAACACAAAGAAAGCAAAGCAATAATACTTACACCAGCAGACAATCCTTTGTTCTTATTGATCCTACGATGGTTGAGCTGCAAATGCGTCGTGCACAAGTTTAATCCAAGCAAGACTTTCCGTTTCAGATTTTGGAAATCTGTGAATTTTAGTTCCACAAATATGATCAGGATACCTGACATCGCCTGTACAGATTCACCACTGATGGTGGAGAACCATTGTTTTAGAGTCCTGACCCAAAAACATTTTCTCGGTCTGCTAGTCCACAATGTACATTAGCATGAATTTGTGAGACGGTCAAGCACATGGTAGCTGCGCTGTGACGTAAAATGGGCATTAGCCAATGAAACGTGGCCCCTGTGGTAAGGTCCATGTAGAACAGAGTCCAAGCCTAAATAGAAAGCAGGATTCACTGCAGCTGGTTTAAGTTTTGGTATTTTGTGTAATTTTTCAGCAGAAAAGTTGTTTTGTTCTGAGCAGTAAACTCTGAAGCGATTGCTGGAGTCTCTTTCTTCCATGCAGAATCCAAATCATTTGGGCTGCAGAACCGGCGCGAACTGTTTGTTGGCTCTGAGTCGCTACATGGTCCCTGTCATGATGAGTCAGAACGAGTTCATCTATTCGGTTTGACCTCTTGCAGCTCGAGCGACGAAATAATCGTCTGCAGCAAATCTGACCAGATCCACCATCTGCTGAGTGTCTGTGGAGACACTTGAGTAAAACTAATGAAGCCGGCCGTCTGTTTGCTTTGTGAGAATTAGAAAACGTGCAACGTCAGGAGATAACGTGAAATGTGAAATCTGAGTCAAAGTCAACAAGTGTACAAGGTGTGAGGAGAGGATTAGCAGGAGAAAACCGTTAAGAGGATTTGTTCTGGAGGAAACTTTAAGGTGAGAAGAGACGGAGCCGCCATTAAGCGAAGTCACATTAGTTTATTTTAAAGGCTTTTATCCAGAGGAAACATTAGCAGCAGCGGTTCTGGTCGGAGGGATTATGTTTGCAGCCTGTAGCTCTGACTCTCAAAAAGAGGCTTAGGACTCACCAGGCTTTTGTTGTGAAATGAATCCTCTGAAGTTAGAAACTGTTTCTTCTTTGTGTGCAGACTTCGTTCCTGCAGCAGCCCTTCCCTTCTGAATGGATAAAATGTCATTTCCTGTTATCGCCGAAGACTCAGGAGCTCAGAATGACGATGAATTAGTTTAAGCAGAAGGATTCACGGCCTCACTTTGCACCCTTTATTATTATTTTTATTCCTCATCTTCAGTCCAACAGTTAAAGTAGAAACTTGGATCAAAGGCCAGAAAATCCTTCTTTACTCGCTCGCTTCAATAGATGAACTTAAACCAGGTTGTTTCCACAATAAAGCAACTAATTTGTGATAAAAGGTAGACTCAGGGGGAAAATGCAACAAATTAAGAACAATCTTGTACATTTTACCTCTACATTTAAGCATTAAAAGTGTAAGTTTCAAAGTGAAAAGAGGGTTTTCACATTAGACTAAAGGTTGAGTTTTTTTACTCACCTGAATATTTGAAATTAGTTCTAGTCTGAAATCCAACTCTACAGTTGAATTTCTTTCGGAAAAAACAAACAAACTGTAATTTACAAAGTATATTATCTGAGCAGCTATTTGACCCGAATGTGCATTTTTGATTCTATAAACTATGAAATTAAAGTGAATACGGTAACTTTGTTAATAAATGAGAAATAATTGCATCCCCAGAACCAGAACCAAACGAGGAGAAGCAGTTTTCAGTTTCTATGCACCACAAATTTGGAACAAACTTCCAGTAAACTGTAAAACAGCTGAAACACTGAGAGCCTTTAAGTCTCAAATTAAAACCCACTTGGTCAGAGTTGTTTATGGATAAATTGGGGTTTTAATGTCTGAGGTTTGAGAATCCTTGTGTATGTCGCTCTGCTAAAACTCTGTTGGAGGAAACCCCATAAGGGCAGGTCCTCACGTGGATCCATGTTTTTAACGTTTCTATTTTTGCTTTTAATAATGTCTTTTTATCTTTTCTAATCTTATTCTAAATCTCTGTCCCTTTCTGTTTTTATTTTGATTTTAATTGTGTAAAGCACTTTGAAATGCCTTGCTGCTGAAATGTGCTATACAAATAAAATTTGATTAATTGATTGATTGATTTTGGGTGATTGCTGATCGATCGTTCCTCACATGTGAAGCTGATCTTTTCCATCTTATATCTGCGAATGTCTGACAATCCGATCCGTTTGATCTGCCTGCTGCTTTATTTAGTCACTTTTCAGATTCTTTTTATGACTTCAACTAGCGGCAAATCTCACTCATCGACTCACAGGTTGTTAAATGTTTTTCAATAAAATAAAATTAGAGTACTGAAGGTGTATTGTGACATATAAAACAAAAATCTATGTTTTTAAAAGACCAGTAATCAGTCAGAAAACTGCAATTGGTTCACTCCTTGTTTTGTTTCTTCCTATTTTTAATACTTTTTGTTTATCTGTGTGAATGTCACCCTGAAGCATCACGTTCATCTGCATCAACCTCAGGTTGGCTCCACAAAATTGTTCAGAGGGCCTGAAATGACCCTTGACCTCTGCTTTGAAAACACCTGCTTTAAAGAAAACAGATTTGTACAAACTAACTGGTGCGTCACTGCTAATCACATGCTAACAGTCGGATTTCTAATAGAAAATAATGAAGCCAATCACTTTTATTTATCTTATTTGATTGGTTGTCAGAAATTGGAAAAATAATAATTTTAAAGACAAAACATCCAGAAGTAAATCCACTTTAAATGTTTGATGCTTTAAAATAATTCATACTACGATTCCACAAAGGAGTGAAGCTCTTTTATCCCGATCCGTAGGAATGTCAGGTTGACTTCAACCCTCCTGCCTCTCTGCACTCATCAGTCCTGCAGCGGACAAACAGACGGACAGATTTGAGTACAGGAGGCTGAGCTGCAGCTGGTTTGATACTCCGCTGCTCTCTGAGGGTTTGTAAGAATGAGACAAAGACGTGGACCATGGAGCTCAAACATCAGTCTGTGATTCTGATCCCTCATGTCGATGCAGCTTTAATGTCTGCAGCAGAAAAAAAACAAGATGTTTCCTGAAAGAAGTGACTCAGGAGGCCAAACCGCCACCGAACCGAAGCGTCAGCCTGAGTTTGGGTCAAACTGGGAGAACCGAGGCTGGAGAAGCAGCTGATGGCTCGTATTTTTAGTGCGGCGCGGAGAAAATATCAGACAAATGTTTGAACATTAGAGAAACTGAAGGTCTGACAGCTGCTTCATGTCGGCTCTTTAATGCTAAACGTCTCTGCTTCTAATTATAGGTTTTATTCTCACACCTGAATGACTGATTCACATTTTTACAAACTTTTATTCATTATTGGATAATCTAAAGTAGCATCATAATTAGCCTTAGTGTGACTGATTTTACATCATAAGGATTAGAAGTGAACGATATGATGAAGTGATGATTAAAAATTACCATAAAAAACTTTATTACTTTTATTGGTAACACTTCATTTGAAGGGGTGAATAAGACTGACATGACACTGTCATAAACATGACACAACTTCTGTCATGAACATGAAGGAGTCTTTATGAATGTTTGACAGTCGTCATGAAGTGTCATTCAGTAAATAATGACACTTTTAATGCAAAGTTGTTCTAAAAGTTGCATTAAAAGTCCATTAAAAATGCAAACTTTGCATTAAATTATCATGACTTACAAAATCATGCAAAGCTGGTACTTTTAATAGACTTTTAATGCAACTTTTAGAGCAACTCTGCATTAAAAGTGTCATTATTACATTTCATGACTTCATGTCATAAACATTTATAAAACTCCTTCATGTTCATGAGTGTCACGTCAGTCTTATGCTCATCCCTTCAAATAAAGTGTTGACCTTTTATTTTTGGTAACTGACTGCATAGAAAAGCCTTTATAGACCCATAAATAATTTTTAATACTTTTAAAAATCATGTCGTCATTATACAGTGCAGAAAATAACAAAAATAACATTTCAGTGATTTTTTTTTACATTAACTGAAATTTATAGTGACGGTAATAAATTAAAATACTTTTGATGATGCGATAAATAATAATTTAATAAGATTATTAACCACGAGAATAAACCTTATTAACAGATAAAAATCAGCTAAAAACCCAGTTCCTGCACCAGACCGGATGGTTTTATTTCTATTTAAGCTCAAATATGTCGAGGGTGAACAGATTTACATCACAGAAATCCAGCCAATAAATCTGCAGGGTTTTTATGATGTCATCACTTCAATACGGACCGAACCTCTGGAGGTTTACGACGCCGTCTGAAGCTTTACGACACCTCGATGAATTTATGCCAGAAGCATCGAGCAGAAGGTGGTTTAATAAAGAGGCCTTACAAAAACATTTCCTGTACTTAATTAGGTTTTTAATGGTATTTTAAATTCATTAAAATATAAACCGAGTTGTTGGAAACCCAGTAAAAACCTGTGAAGGAGCCTGGAGATGAAGCCGAATGTAGGAGGATATTTCTATTTTTTCTGTCTCTATTTAAAGACCTTTTCTGAGGTGAGACTGTAAAAGTGTCTTTTCTGCCTGTTGTGGCGATTTGGGCGCCGCCACTGATCCCGTCAGCCGAGCCGAGCTGGACGCCTTCGGCCATCTTGCTCAGGGAAGCGGCGCGGCGCAGAGCGTCGATGAATGGGAGGTTTAATCCCACGTGGGTCCGGCCGCATTCACTTTAACGATGCCCTGCGTGTGTGTGTGTGTGTGTGTGTGTGTGTGTGTGTGTTGTGTGTGTGTGGTGTGTGTGGTGTGTGTGTGTGTGGAGGTCTTCTCTGGCCTACATTGCGCAGCAGCCAATCGGACAGCTCACATCTGTACTGCGGTCTGTCCCAGCTGGTCGCTCCACCTGTAACCTGCTGATTAACTTTCAGTCTCTGCGTTTGAGGCGAGTTGATTCCGCAGCGGCGATCAGCACAGCGACACGTTCAGCACCAACATCCATCTAAACAAGAAAAAAATAAATTATTTTCTGCCCTTATTTCACTACTGGTCTGTTTTTGATAAATTGTTTGCATTTTATAGTCTGTTTTTTGTCTTTTTTCACTCTTGTGAAAGAAGTTGAAAAGCTGGAGATGACAGGAGGAAACATGTTGGTAAATTAAATACTAATCTACAATATTATTGCTATAAATGATATTATTGTCAAGTGCTAATAAATGCATAGAAATGCCACTTCACAAAGACTAATAAACTTTAATGTAGTAAAATATTTAAAATGTCTTTAATGTAGTAAAATATTTAAAATGTCTTCCAGGTCCACACTGGACCTGGAAGACATTTTAAATATCCAAAATAAAACAAAAACAATAAATATTAAAGAAATACAAACCAGTCACAACTGAAAACATAAATAAAATGTTTTCACTATGAAAACATTTTCCCTTCAAAAAATATTAATAATCAGGAGGGAAATGATGTGATAAACTGATTAATGTGTCTGGTTCAGAGCAGAATCTCTACACTTCGTGTTTTTTTTTATTATCATTTGGTTGAATCAGCATATAAACAACTTGGATCAATGATTTTTTGTTTCGAACTTCTCTGAACAGTTTGCAGACATTTTGACATGAACTGGTGCAACAGAATCAGCTTTTTTTACATTTTAGCTCCGCCCACAAATGTTCTGTCACACTGAGGTCAAGACAAATAAAAACGTTGACTTCCTTAAATTGTTTTCAGCCCAACTTGTCCGTTTCCAGACTGATGGATGGCGTTGCTTCTTATGTGTTCCTGACGTTCCGTCTTTGATTTCCAGGTCTTTTGTCACCTGGCTGCTACTTTCCCTCCTCTGAGCATCAGCTCCTCACTTTGAGCTGTAAAGACTAGAGTCTCTTTCTACTCCATGAAGTTAAACTTCAGTTCATTTTTTAGCGGTTTCTGTGTTTGCTGAGTAAATAAGCCTCATCTTTGAGGTATCTTTCCCTCTGCCCACAGGCTGTTGGTCAGTAGAAGCTTATTTAACACCTCGTTTGTGTTTTCTTTGTAGATATTAGCAGCCTGAGGGTGGGGGGGTGGGGGGGCTGCCCAGCTTGGCCGCCATCTGCCGTTGCTCTGCCTCATCGAGTCTCAGAGATCCGCTGAGACGCCGCAGGCGCCGGTGAACCGGAGGGTTCAAAGCCAGTTTCCAGCATTCAGTCACTTAGGAGAGACGTGTGGCTGAACTCGGTGCTGCTGGACGCTCAGAGAGATGATGCGGCTCCGCTTTTCAATATCAGGCTGATCAATCAGTAACAGGCCGACTCCACCAGAAGGAAACCGAAGGCCGTTTTCTCCGGAGCATTGACTCCTTAAGCTAATTTGTGATTAATTTGGCTGTATGCATTGAGTCATTGACTTTTTGGATAGTTTTTATCCTCAAGTTTTAAGGAAAAACTCACAGTTTGCATGTTTCTCCTTCCAGTAAATCTCTGCTGCTGTGGCAGCGCAGGAGTTAAGCACAACCCACATATATGGAGGCCTTAGTTCTCGACGCGGCTGTCGCCGGCTCGATTCCAGGCCTGGTGACCTTCACCGCATGTCCTCCCCCCTCTCTCAATACCCACCTTCCTGTCAATTAACTATCAAATAAAGGCCACTAGAGACAATAAAACCTTAAAATAATAAAAATAAAAAAAAAAACCTCTGCTGCTCCTAAAAACAACCCAAGCGCTTTAAAAAAAAAAAAAAAAAAAAAAACACCCAGCTGGTTTTTGACAATAACTTTATATTTTCTGGGGTCTTGAAAATGAAACGTGACAAATCAGCAGGCACTTTCCTGTTGCCTAGCAACCCCAGCCGAGCACATCGTCACCTAGCAACGCAAGCTGAGCTCGAGCACATTTGATCAAATGGTTTTACCTCTGTATTCTCTGTACAATGGCTGCTGGAAAAGACAAAGTGTGTTGTTGTTGACTTACCATCCAGAAACCACTTTTCTGCATTCTGGTTGGTTGCGCAGCAGGCTCCACTTCTGCTTTTCAGAATGTTCAGTTGTATATTTGTGGATGTGTTTCCAGCCATTTTCACATTTGAGTGTAAATGGCTGGGGGCGTGGCCAGCAGAAGCTTATTTGCATTTAAAGTGACAGAGCCCTTAAATCAGCTTATCCCAGAATAATGAGTTTTTATGTTTCGAAGAAAAATCACAAACGGCTGAACCTCATTCTGAAGCTTCAGTTCAATAATCCTTCAGATTGATTCAGCAGGAGCAGATTATTGACTGAAATGTCAAACCAGTCCTATTTTTAAAGATGAAACCCGTTTCTTTCGGGGGGTTTTATTTCCAATGCACGTGAACACAAAAACAGGTCAAGTCTACCTGGTTTGTTCTTAATCCGTTGACCTAGAAAGCAACATGGAATATCAGATTACCGCTCACACAACATCGTCAGATAATCTGGGAGCTGGAAGTGTAGATGGGATGGAGAAGCTAACATTCACTCTAATTTAGCATTTCTCCTTTTCATCACTGGAATTAAACGTCCTGCTCTTCTGACCGAGAGGAACAACCTGCACATAATCTGATCAGATTAGTGATAATCCATATCCATCCAACTAATTTGTAGCAAAGAGTTATCCATGGCAGTAATGACAGTTTACATACAGTAAAAATCATAGGTAATGGAGGCTGGAGCATTTTTTCTGCTACACTCTCACCTTCCACTCACCTTTTCCACAATATTCACATTTTGTGAGACACAAATTTGGATATTTATTAAAAATTCAAATTGACAATATTTAATTCTGTGTCTGATCAGTTTATATAATAAAAAGTTTCACATTCTGGAATGAATGAATGAAATCCAAATTTTTTTGAGTCTGTTCGAACATATTCCTCTCACACCAATTACCGTTGAAACGCTCCGCCGGCATGAAGCAGTTATGAACAATTATGCTAAAATTGGCTATTTTGCATCCTAAAAACCTACATTTATGTTTGTAATACATGTTTTCAGTCTTTTTTACCTGTGGAGTCGTACATTAATTCATCCATGCAGACGGATTGAAGTTGAAGGTTTGAGTTACTGCTGGATTTAATCCATCTGAATAATTAAAAAAAATGCAAAAAATGATGTAAATTATTCAGAAAAAGGAAGAAATTTTAAAAAATAAGAATTTTTCAGTCTGTATGTTTGAAGTAATTAATAAGAGGAATGAAGAGTTTACTAAACAGCTTTTTACTCTTCACTGAACTGATGCATGTTAATCTCATTTTTCACATCATGCAGATCAGATTATCAGTAAAATGAAGTTTGGAGTCGTTTAGTGGCTGCTGAAGCTTTTCCAGAGATGGACAGAGCTGCAAATGAATATAATGAACCTAAAACCAGGCAGGATCACAGACTTGATGAAAGGACAAATTAATGTAATAAAAAATAGAGTGCAGTAATGTTTTATTAGCGGTCGTTGGTGTGAAGTGTGAACCGGTTGGTCATTTAGTGGAGTATTTAATCCAGGAAGAAGCCGCTGTCGCTCTCCGTCACCCGATTCGTCCGTCACTAATTATGATCCACTTCAGGCCAGAATCATCTGCATGCAGGATGTTTTATGCTTTGCCTCTTCAGAAGCAATGAGCATCAGCGGCTGCCGAGTTTTTTTCATAACATGTCAATAGCCACAAATACAGCCGAGCTGAACAAATTTTCCCAAGTGGCTCTTGAAAACCCAGAGAGGATCCTTCATCAGTAATTACCCAGATCAGAGCCTGGGCTGTAAATAGAGCCGTTTGCCCGTCACTCATCATCTTCTTCTTCTCCTCCTCCTCCGTCCAGCCGGCGCAGCGAACTGCAGGAGTGAAATGGAGCTGCTGGCCGGACGCCTTTGACGGGACATGGAGGCTTTCGGAGAAGCCAACGCCACGCAGGAGGAGCTCCACTTCCTGCCCCCGCCTGACAGCGACCCCAACAACCTGGGTTACCATGACTACCCCCCAAACATCGGCATCCTCCCCCCGGTTCTGCCAGCCGGATTCGAGGGGGTGAATTTTCCAGAAGACCCGATCCGGCTGCTGAGCGTTCAGGTACAGCAGCCTCCATCTTTAACTGGAGCAAAGAAAAGGTGAAAGGTCACGTTTCACTTCACGTTAGCGTGAAGACGTCTGACAGCTGTTTGCTTTGTCTGTTTGAAGGTGGTGTTGATCTTGGCCTACAGCACCATCATCGGGCTGGGGGTTCTGGGTAACTCGCTGGTCATCTACGTCATCTATCGCTTCAAGACCCTGCGGACCGTCACCAACTTCTTCATCGCTAATTTGGCCGTCGGTACGTTTAGACACACACACACACACACAAACACACACACACACACACACACACACACAGCTCAGCGCTAAATTAACTGCTTGTCAGTCATCGTTAAACACTTCCATGTGTTTTATTTCTATCTGGACGTAAACATGATAGAAATGCATGAGAGGATCTGACAGGAAGTGCAGACAGCAGCTCAGTCAACACACCAGTAACAGCAGAACTGTGATTTTATGACTGGGGCGTCTCTGAACGTCTGTTTTTATTGGGTTTGACGTAACGGGTCATGACATGCAACTGTGTTAGCGTCTCAGTTAATGGCTTGTTAAGGTCAAGTTTGGTTTAGAGGAATAATTTAGTTACACAATGTTGGTGGACAGCAGTCAGATCTGCATGAGGAAGCTAACATAAGTGCTTGCATTTCTTATAAACGAGGGAAAAATGGCTCAAAACTTTGATAAATCCCAACAAACTAAAGTTTTTTCCTGAAAACAATCCAATCTGCCAGACGTTAGGCTCAATGTTGGATTAAGTTTATTGTTTTTTACGTAAAGGCGAGCTTACATTAAGTTTAAGTTTTGAAAGCCTTTAAAAACCAAAAGTTTCTGTTGAAGATTTGAAGTTTTTCTCTGATCATTTCTGTGTTTTCTCCCTCTAAAAGGAAGAGTTGAATTAAAATCCCATCAGAAGAGGGTTTTCATGTTGCATGCCTGGGATTGCGTGTTGAATGTTCTGTCTGTGGAGACTCTTTCATTTCCTCCTGGGACAAAATGTCCCCATGTTCATTTATTATATACATAATATTCATATATGTGTGTGTAGTGAGACGGCTTTAGAGAAGACTGATGTAAATGTGTGTAATGTGCTCTGAGCTAATCTGAAACATGTTGGACTTGATTAAGTCGTGGTTTGGTGACAGAAATCTAAATGAATATTCGCTCTCTTGTGTTTGGAAGAATGAAACCTTTGAGCCGTTTGATGGACGGATCTGCTGGTTTTAAATGAAACTCTGTCAGCAGCGATGAACCAGATTTCTGCTCCGAAGGTATTAAAACAAATGAAGATGATTTCTACTGCAGGCAGAGCTGCATGATGACACGATCTGACTTGTTCTTTTAACCGAAAACACAAATGAGAGAGAGATGTGGAACAAGATCTTTGACTTGAATTTAAAACTTTAAACCTCACTTTTCTGGTTTTGTTTGATCAAACAAGCCTGGTTGCTTATTTTTAATGAGCCCCATTCATTTTTCATATGAGCAAAAGAAAAATACGCCAGACACAGATAAAAAGTGACTCACTGTGGGCTTTAAAATGATGATCAGATGCATTTTATGAGGAAAATAAGTCATTTTATCAGCATTTTATCATGGATTAACATGAACATCTACCTCCGTGTATCAGGACTCTAATGCTTAGACAGTTTATGACATTTACTTTCCCTTAGGGATAAATAAAGTATCTCTGAATTTGAATTTTATCGTTTGTTGCTGCTAAAGCTTTTAATATACAGATTTCTGTTGGACTGTGTGTTGAGGTTTCCTGAATGCGGCTCGGTGAGCAGGAAGCTGTCAGTCCGCTGACTCCTGCTGCCAGGAGGACACAGAGTGGTCATTACCACTAAAATACAGTCTTTGTGTTGATTATAATTGCAGTTCGTTTCTGGCTTTGAACTTCAAAGTCGGATCGTAATGGCATCAGATCAAATGTGATTAAAGAAAAAACCACCAAAGAAGTGAAGCAGGAGCTAACAAAAGGCAACAGAAATGTGCGTTAAATAGGTTTTCTGTCAGGAAACAGAACTCCGTCTCCATCCGGACCCTTAAAGGTTAAACCAGCAGAAGATGTTTTTATACGGTAAATTTGATTAAAAACAACCCATTAGGGTGTAACAATACACCAGAGTGTTGGTTTCAAATACGAGTGTTTAGATTCAAATACGATGCAGGAAATTTCACGTAATTTGATCTGATTCTCAAATTTAAGAAGTAATACAGACGCACAAAGCATCATTGTTACCAAAGCTGGCTGCACACTGAGCGCTCAGTCTGAGCAAATTACCAGAGAGTCGAGAGGAGGGAGAAACTGTTACAGAAAAACCTCATAATTAAGTGATGCTCATTTAATTTTCCAGGATGGCTTGGTACTGGACCGCACTACCAAAGGGAACAAACGCTGGTCCACTGACCGTCCTGCTACTGTGGTTGATTGGTCAGAAAACTGGCCTGACCAGAACGCCATAGAGAACATATGGAGATGAGAGAGCAATGCAGAAGGTTGCCATAACGCAACCTGGGCTTTCCTTACATTTCACCAGCCCTTAAAGGGATCCAGGATTAGTTCAACATGTTGGCCTAAATATGTTGTTTTCCTATCAACTAAAACATTGCTGTTTGTGATAATCCAAAACTCACAACTACTTCAAAAATAAATATATTTTTGTTAAATTTTCCACTCTTGGAAGTGGCCATTTTAATGGGTTTTGGTCCACACTGTGTAACTGTTGCCTGCAATAAAACAAAACAAAAAAAAACTGTGATAATTTCCCACATGAAAGGAAAAAAGAGCGCAGTGAGAGAAAACCAAACACAACTTCCAAAGGACCTACATTTGTGCCCTCAACATTTCTCTCCAGAAAACTTAGTCATTTGTATGAGCAAAACTGACAAAGGCACTTACAGGTTATAGCTACCATAACAAGCTAAAAACAAATGCCATCCTAACGGTTTTCATCCACAAAGCGCCTAAACCCCGCTGCCGCTCTTTAAATGCTAACAGAGTTCTGTGGCTGTAGCACCTGTGACACTACTGTTTACCTCGTTACAATGTTTCTGATTAATCCATGAGACTGGCACTACAATTACATGACAGAGTCAGAAAAGGCAAATAAACCAAGACAATGCCTAATATGAGTTATTCTGGTCTCAGAGGCAATACTTAGAGTTTAAGTCTCATCAGCAAGTAGTTTTCACAGAGCCACTGTTTGTATGTTTGATACATTTAATTAAGAAGAACAACTTTAAATACTCAGTTTCCCTAAAACTTGAGAAGAGCTGAATGTCATCAGCATAGAGGTGAAAAGACACATCAGAAAAACTGCCCGATTATTTGGTCAAAGGGGAAAATGTACCAAAGACTGAGCCCTGCGGTACACCACATGTCAGGCTGCTATTTCTCCTCTTTGTCATTTTGTTCTTTTGAGTCAGTTGATGCCTCCTTTCATCTTATGTAATTACTAATAAATGTTGTTTTTAGTTGCTCCACAGTTTTATAAAAGAGTAGTTAATATTGTGTTTAGAAGAGTAATTACCTAGTCAGTAATTGTAACAAGTTGTGTAACCATTACATTTTAAACAAAGTGCCTTCAGATTCAACACTGCGCTGCCTACAGCCGGCTCTGAATCCGTGAAAGGGCAGAGGAGTAAAGTCACCACTTAGTTTTCAGGCTGAAAACCTTTAAATATTCAGAAATGCCACCAGAACCTCAGAGCTGCAAACACTTTCCCAGTCATCTGCTTCAGCACATGGCGGGCGATCTCACCTCCACGTTATTTATCTGAGTGTGACCAGGTGTGATTCACACATCCCACACCTCTTCATCTGATGCTCGCATGTAACCGCCTAATCAACCCAGTTCAAAGTCTCTAGAGTCTAAAGACCCACATATTTATGTGACACTATAGTCTGACATGGCTCAAGAATATTCACAAGTGTTTTTGAACAATAAACATGATGGCAATTTATAAGATTAGATTTTGGAGGTGAAACTAATTGATTAAAACCTGACAATAAAAACTGTAAGATGAAGCATAAATATGCACCAGGAGCTCATCGATGTGGCACAGATAATGAGTTGTAATGAGGTGCAGAGTAATGCTTCAGTATGTGAGCTTTTAATCAGGAAGATTAATTATTCTTTGCTAACGACGTGATTAGAAATAAAAGAAACTGCAGGAGATAAGTCGGTAAACCCAACCTCCAACAGAGCAACAAGTTTCTAAATGTTGCTCAAAGTTAAAAACATTCATTCCACGTCTTCGTGCAACACAAAGATAAACTAAGATTGTTTCAACAGTGGCTGAGCCAGGATGATCTTTTCACCAAACTGGAGGAAAACAAAAGGAAAGGAGGCGAGCGGATTGCTGCGTCCCGATTCGCTCCGCCATCGGCCGGCCGGCCGGCTCCATCTGTCACACAGAGCTAATGAGCCACAGAAACAAATAACCACATGGAGTTGTCATTGTTTTCCCCAAGTAGGAGTTTATCTGTCTGTGCGCGCGTGTGTGTGTGTGTGTGTGTGTGTGTGAAATGAACAGTGACATATTTTCATGGCCTCCAGTGTGTGTTGTTCTGAGACATGTTAAGAAAATGAGAAGCAAAGCAAACCTCACTGCTGGCTGTAATTAATGAAATCAGAGACGATTGTTTGTGTTCTGAGAACCGTCTTGTTTCTCATCAAACTCGTTTTTCACATGCTTTTGGTGTTTTTGTCATCGTTTTCAGGTGTTACGGTAAATTGTATGCCTTTTTGAAGATTCTTAAAGTTTGGAACCACAATTTAAATATTCAGATTTCAATATTTTCTCTTCTTCATGTGTTACTGAAGCGTGTCGTGTCCACAGTGCTGCTAAAACATTGGGTCCATTTTGTGTTTTGGTCCCCGCTCTTTGTTCACTCTGATGTTTTTAGGTGGAATAGTGAACACACTCCAAACATGAATGGTCTCAGGATGCTTTCAGGGCAGCACTCACCGTTTCTTCTCATTATTAGGATTTCTTAAGATGCTTCGTCTCAGAAAACAAACTCACTCAGTTCTCTGCGGTCCAATCCGTGTGCCGCTTTGAGGACGGGGTTTTCCTCTTGGTTTTCTGTCCCGACATCGGGCCGGTGTCCCTGCTGTCCCTGCGGAAACTCTTTGACCTGCTGACCTTTTCATCAAGCTCTTCACTGGTGGCTCCCAATCCTTCAGCTGAACTTCGCTTTGTGTTCTTGATGATTCAGTTACTGCTTGGTTGGGTTTTTTTCTGACTTGCAGCAGTTTTCTTGCCTTTTTGATGCAAAGTGACATTGACAGTCTGTGTTTTCTTGAAGGAAACTACAGAAGAATGATTTCAGGAGCCGGCGTCGTTGAACGTTGCCTGTCTGATTCGTGTGAAATGAACTGCTGGCTTCAACCCTGACCTAAAGATCAGATCGCTGGAATGATGTTTGCCACTTTGTGAAAACTAACCTGCCAGGTTAGTTTTCACTGATTTTCATTGACTTTAAAATGGCCTTTTTGTCTGATCGGATGCCACAGGGGATATATTCTCCCTTGGTTCTCCTTCCAGTGAGACGTACCTGGAAAACCCAGAAAGAAAAGTAATCCTGGGTTTGAACGACCTCAGCTGGGTTTTAACGAGGGCGAGTAGAGCTGGCGTTCTCGTTTCAACACGAGGTTTTACCAAGTATGTTTGCTTTAGTTTCTAGTGCAGATATCTTAGTACACTTGAAACAAGTAATTTTTCAGCAGGATTTACGAAAAAGAAACGTTCCATGTTGTAAATGTAGAAAAAGAAAATCTTCAGTTCATTGGACTTGTTTCCTTAGATACTTTGCCATCAGTTAATGAGAAATAGAAAACAGTTTATAGACATAAATGACAGTTTTACTTCTGGTAAAATAAATTCCAAAGAGATACATGCACAATGTGCCATCTCTGGGCATTTCTTTAAATTTATTGATAATACTCAACTGGGTGCAACAGTAGCTCTTTGTGATCAAAGTCAAGTATCATCAGCAAAGATAAAACCCAAGGAAGCCATAATCTTGTCTCCTTTGGCCGTTATTCGTTTTCTGTAAGTATTAGAGAACGTGGATGGTGCAGGTGGTTCGTTCCTGCGGTGTTGGACTTTTTCTCTTCACAGGTCAGATTAAGGTTGGTCAGCGACGAAAACATGTAAATGACCAGCTGGTGTGAAAAATGTTTTCTTGGTCATCTTCGTCTTTGTGCCAGCTGGTCTTTGTGTGGACGTCATGCAGAAGAAGCTCCTGCCGCCGACGCGGCGGTGGATTCACAGCTTCTGCCTGAAGGACCCGGTTGTTCTCCGCCTTCACTTTGTTCACGTTTCCTCCTGCGCCTTGTCTGATTCATGTGGCGTTTCTTCACCGATGTTTAATTTCACACCGATCTCCAACCTGCAATGTGTTGACAGAAGGTGTTTTAGTCGGTTCATCCGAGGGCCAAAGCCAAACTCTGGATTGTTCCACGTCCGAGTTGTCAAATTAAGAATCTCCTTTTGTTCATTGAGCGTTTTCTGGCCAAGTGGGATTTATGCCACTTTATTTCAAAATAGACGGATCCATTTTAACCACAAACAACTCAGCAATGCAATGACCCATTTACAGTTTGAGTCTAATCCGTCTCTGCACAGACTGCATGAAAGCTGCAAGGCAAAGATTCACTAAAGAGGAACTTAATCCATGTCCTGTTGATATCTCAGCATATTCTGGGTTTTACAAAAAGCCTCAGGACTCGGATTGTGATCATCTGGGGACAAAGGCCGATGTTTTTGGAAGGTGTGCGTTCCCGTTCATGTGACTGTAGGTCCTCTGTAGTGGTGACAACATGCCTGTGCTGCAGCGTCCTCAGCCGCCGGTGAACTGCTGCTTCAGGTTGTCAAACTTATTTTCATTTTGGGCCATATCAACAATCTGAATGTTCTTAAAGGGACAGAATTTATTGATTAAACCAATTAAGATGCTAAAATATCAATAAATAGCTGTCCCTCCAGGATTTATGATTGTTTTAGTGGGTTTTGCAGTCTAAATGTTTGTAAGGAATTTTAATATTTGTGGTAATGTATGAAGATAAATTTGACTTTTTATTACTTGCTGCATCAGTAACGGTCTCAGGCTGCGGGAGCAGTCACTTAAACTCAATATTTTGTGTGATTTTGATAAGTTGATTTTGTGTGAATTTTTCAGATTTGTGAAAAACTGAAGGGACTTCCAGATGTGACCTGGAGTCTAGAGGGCCACATAAGAATCTATGGAGGAACAGATTTATAGTTTTATGGAAGTTTGTTCCAGATTTGTGGTGCCTAGATGCTGAATGCTGCTTCTTCATGTTTGGTTCTGGTTCTGGGGATGCAGACCAGAACCTGAGAGGTCAGCAGGTCCAGAAGCAGCAGATCTTTAATCTGTTCAGTGATTTATAAACTGCTACTAGTAGTTTAAAGTCTACTCTCTCAATGAAGAACTGTAGGACCGGGAGGTGTAGGACCGGGTGGTGTGGAGCCGGGTGGTGTAGAGCTGGGTGGTGTAGAGCCGGGTGGTGTAGAACCAGGTGGTGTTTCCACCCTCCTGGTTCTAGTCAGGTCTCCAGCTGCAGCTTCTGGTCTGTCTCTCTGACCTGCTGCAGGATTCAAAGCCACTAAATCCTGGACAAGTTTCTCTGGTCTCAGACTTTAGTCCTGAAACATTCAGTACGGTTTCAGCTGTTTCTCCTGATTTCCTGCTTCGCCTCGTAGGTTTGACATTTATTCAGTCATTATGCAGCTGAATACTCTCCGTGTTTGTTGAACTCCTTCCTCTTGTGTCTCTGCCTGACGTTTTAGGTCAGATTCCAGCTGAATTACAGAAAACTGTAATGTGACTTCTTTTAACATCGTTGCTTCCAGCTGCTTTAAACCGAGACATGAAACGAGTGGCTCGTCATGTTTGGTTTGTGTCTCCGTCTCTCCGTCCCCCCTGTCCCGTCTGTCCCGCTGCGTAGCGCAGCTTCTTCCCTTTTGAAGTATTTTTCCATGTCTGCGCGGAGCATGCGGCTCTCTCTCTCTCTCTCCCTGTCAGAGTCGTCTGAGGAAACCAGAATGTCATCTTTTCTGGCCGAGCGAACAAACCGTAATGGAGAAGAAGTGCCAGATGTCGATTTTGCACTTTTGCATAATGAGCAAAGGCAACAAGGCTGCTGAGAGGTTCATAATGTGAACGATACATAATGTCAACGATACATAATGTGAACAATACATAATGTGAACGATGCTTAATGTGAACGATACATAATGTCAACGGTACATAATGTGAACGATACTTAATGTGAACGATATATAATGTGAAAGATGCTTAATGTGAACAATACATAATGTCAACGGTACATAAGGTGAACGATACATAATGTGAACGATACATAATTGGAACGATGTTTAAAGTGAACAATACATAATGTGAACGATACATAATTGGAACGATGTTTAAGTGAACGATACATAATGTGAACGATACATAATGTGAACGATACATAATGTGAACGATACTAATGTGAACGATACATAATGTGAACGATACTTAATGTGAACGATACTAAGTGAACGATATAATGGAAGATGCTTAATGTGAACAATACATAATGTCAACGGTACATAATGTGAACGATACATAATGTGAACGATACATAATGTGAACGATACATAATTGGAACGATGTTTAATGTGAACGATACATAATGTGAACGATACATAATTGGAACGATACATAATGTGAACGATACATAATGTGAACGATACATAATGTGAACGATACATAATGTGAACGATGTTTAATGTGAACGATACATAATGTGAACGATACATAATTGGAACGATGTTTAAAGTGAACGATACATAATGTGAACGATACATAATGTGAACAATACATAATGTCAACGGTACATAATGTGAACGATACATAATGTGAACGATACATAATGTGAACGATACATAATGTGAACGATACATAATTGGAACGATGTTTAATGTGAACGATACATAATGTGAACGATACATAATTGGAACGATGTTAATGTGAACGATACATAATGTGAACGATACATAATGTGAACGATACATAATGTCAACGGTAGACATAATGTGAACGATACTTAATGTGAACGATATATAATGTGAAAGATGCTTAATGTGAACAATACATAATGTCAACGGTACATAATGTGAACGATACATAATGTGAACGATACATAATGTGAACGATACATAATGTGAACGATACATAATTGGAACGATGTTTAATGTGAACGATACATAATGTGAACGATACATAATGTGAACGATACATAATGTCAACGGTACATAATGTGAACGGTACATAATGTGAACTATATATAATGTGAAAGATGCTTAATGTGAACATACATAATGTCAACGGTACATAATGTGAACGATACTTAATGTGAACGATATATAATGTGAAAGATCTTAATGTGAACAATACATAATGTCAACGGTACATAATGTGAACGATACATAATGTGAACGATACATAATTGGAACGATGTTTAATGTGAACGATACATAATGTGAACGATACATAATGTGAACAATACATAATGTCAACGGTACATAATGTGAACGATACATAATGTGAACGATACATAATGTGAACGATACATAATGTGAACGATACATAATTGGAACGATGTTTAATGTGAACGATACATAATGTGAACGATACATAATTGAACGATGTTTAATGTGAACGTACATAATGTGAACGATACATAATGTGAACGATACATAATGTCAACGGTACATAATGTGAACGATACTTAATGTGAACGATATATAATGTGAAAGATGCTTAATGTGAACAATACATATATGTCAACGGTACACTAATGTGAACGATACATAATGTGAACGATACATAATGTGAACGATGCATAATGTGAACGATACATAATTGGAACGATGTTTAATGTGAACGATACATAATGTGAACGATACATAATGTCAACGGTACATAATGTGAACGGTACATAATGTGAACGATATATAATGTGAAAGATGCTTAATGTGAACAATACATAATGTCAACGGTACATAATGTGAACGATACTTAATGTGAACGATATATAATGTGAAAGAATCTTAATGTGAACAATACATAATGTCAACGGTACATAATGTGAACGATACATAATGTGAACGATACATAATTGGAACGATGTTTAATGTGAACGATACATAATGTGAACGATACATAATGTGAAAGATGCTTAATGTGAACAATACATAATGTCAACGGTACATAATGTGAACGATACATAATGTGAACGATACATAATGTGAACGATACATAATTGGAACGATGTTTAATGTGAACGATACATAATGTGAACGATACATAATTGGAACGATGTTTAATGTGAACGATACATAATGTGAACGGTACATAATGTGAACGATATATAATGTGAAAGATGCTTAATGTGAACAATACATAATGTCAACGGTACATAATGTGAACGATACTTAATGTGAACGATATATAATGTGAAAGAATCTTAATGTGAACAATACATAATGTCAACGGTACATAATGTGAACGATACATAATGTGAACGATACATAATGTGAACGATACATAATTGGAACGATACATAATGTGAACGATACATAATGTGAACGATACATAATGTCAACGGTACATAATGTGAACGATACTTAATGTGAAAGAATCTTAATGTGAACAATACATAATGTCAACGGTACATAATGTGAACGATACATAATGTGAACGATACATAATGTGAACGATACATAATGTGAACGATACATAATTGGAACGATGTTTAATGTGAACGATACATAATGTGAACGATACTGTCATGGTGGGTTTAATGTTTCGAACCCACATGCAGAAACACACACGGAGAGATAAGGTAAATACAATAATTTATTTACAATATGTACAAGTAGTTAGTTAGCCACTGGAGGGATGACTGTGTCCCGGAACTCTCTGGGGCGACTGCAGGCAAGAAGGGAGATGGTGAGTATGATGATGGAGGGAAATGACAATACTGCAGGTAAATTGTGGTGCTTACTCGAGGTAGCAGGTTTAAGTTCAGCGGAGGGGAGTGGGTACCAAGTGAAGGAGTGGTGAAGAGGGCGTTGGATGGCCGATGGCGGACGTGGCGTTGGAGGGCGGACAGGTGGATCTGTGTGGAGGCACGGAGGAACAGTGAAGGGCTTCCAGCTAGAGAGGATTTACCAGCCGTGATCCAAGGCTAGTCTGCTTTGGGGAAAACTTCCCGAAGACACTTGAAGGCGTCCTGGAAAAGAGCAACAAGAGACTTGTCAAAGAAACAGGCTACAAGAAGATCACCTTGAAACTGTTCAGAAAACACTACTCAGGGGGCTGATGTACCACTAAAGGCAACACTCTTGCAGAGAAGTGCTGGAAGCCCGTTGCTCTTATACTCCTCCTGAGAGATGATGATGTCAATCAGGTGTGTCCTGTTGAACCTGTCACACACCCTCCTGACAAGATCCAACCCACTGGCGCCCTCTTCTGGATGGTAGGTGATACTGAAAAGGAAAAAACACACGCCCCACGACCTGGTACCCAACAGATACATAATGTGAATGATACATAATTTGAATGATACATAATGTCAACGGTACATAATGTCAATGATACATTTCATTTATCTAACCAGGTAAGCCCCATTGAGATCTAGATCTCATTTTCAAGGGGGACCTGGGCAGAAGTCTGCAGTATGTTGCAGTACACAACATACACACACTCACATCTAGGGACAATTTGGAGAGGCCAATTAACCTGACAGTCATGTTTTTTGACTGTGGGAGGAAGCCGGGGTGCCCAGGGGGAGCCCACGCGTGCACGGGGGGAGCATGGGGGCTCCACGCGGGGGGGCTGGGGCTGGGAATTGAACCCAGAACCTTCTTGCTGCAAGGCAACAGCTCTACCAACTGCGCCACTGTGCAGCCCAATAAATGTGACACATAATGTGAACGATGCTTAATGTGAACGATACATAATGTCAACGATGTATAACGTGAACGATACATAATGTCAACGATACATAATGTGAACAATACGTAATGTGAACGATACTTAATGTGAACAATACTTAATGTGATCGATACTTAATGTGATCGATACTTAATGTGATCAAGGCTGTGAGCCTTTTGTGCCACAGGCCCGGTTTCAGAGGACGATCCCAGAAGTAGGGCTGAAGCGAACAACCGCAGGGTTGAGTTTGAAATGGAAATTAGTCCAGTGCCAGGCTGTCAAATGAACCTGAACGAATGATGCCATTTCACCTGCTGTCACAAAGCCGAGGTATTAAAACAACTAGCACTTTTTTGCCTTTTATTTTTCTCCTGAGAACTGAATAGGAAGGAGGAAAGGAGACGTTTGAACAGCAGCAGCAGCAGAGGCAACATCTGAAGGAATGAAGGAGGAAAATAACTGCTTTATAGGCTGGATTATTATCTGAGGCTCCACAGAAATGGTTAATTTAGCAGAGATCATTCACCCGTCCAAGAACTGTTTTGGTAAAAAGACTGAAAACTCTGAGTTTGACTTGACGTGTAGGAACCGTCTGTCTGGAAACGCTGCCGACCGCCGACTCCTCAAGAGAATAGACTCGTTTTTTAACTCAGACTCAGTCTGCTCTGCCTTAAGACAAGGATCAACTTCTGGAGTGGATTTATCCAGTCCAGCATTTGGCGTTTGTATCAAATTATAAGAATGATGGAGGATAAAGGAAACTTATTTGGCTTCAGGTAGATGAAACTGGCGCTTCCTGCTGGGACTTTGATTTGAGCTCAGCTTGTGTTTTTGAGTTTTTTCCTCAGTTTATTTGGCGGCAGGTTGGATTTCTTTTGAACTGCTGCCGTTTGATGTTCCTGGTTCTGTTTCAGAGACTTCAGCTCACGCAGCCCCAAATATTCATCTGATTTGTTTGTTCAGCTTGTGGGGAAATTGACATGTAGAGTCTCTTCCTGTCATCCTCTGTGGAAGTAAACACGCCGTTAGAGGAGCTTCTGTCAGGCAGACACACAACTTGATTTGTTGTTGCTGCTAAAAGTTTCTGGATGCTAAAGGAACAACATGCTCCTTCTGATCTCCTTTTATTTGAGAGTCTTGGTTTTTCTTTTCTGCTGAAGGTTTAATAAGGAACATGAAACCAGAGAGAGAAAGATTGATGGATTCAAAAAGACTAAGGAAGCCGGACACAGAGCGAATGCTTGGCTGAGAGTCGATGCTTCTTTTTCTTTAAATCCACCAAAGTTTTGCATTTAAAATTGATATCTGCTACTGCTTCCTCCTGTACTGTAATGCCCACTTCCTGGCAAAAAGAGTCAAACATTTTGATTATTACATCCAATTTGTTGGGACAATTCCCCAAAGTTTTTTTCCGCCGAGAGTTGCAGCAATTTTTCACAAAGCTCTTGTGCTGCATTACTCCTGGAGTAATTTCAGGTAGTTTGGTGACTCCTGGGAAGGTCACATGTTTTCTTTATTTGCAGATAAAGGCTCTTGGTGTTGGTTGTTCGAGTCCAAATCTTCAAAAATTGTAGTGCAACTTTTTCCATTCTGATAAAAAAATGTTTCTGTCCTTCTTCTTTGTGATTTTTTTATTTTTTTTTTATTTTATGAAGTTGAACCAAAACATGTGAGCCTTAACATCAAGTTAGTTTGGATCTCCTTATTTAAAGTTTTTCCTGATACTACAATTGATTTAGTTTGAAACATACAAGTGAGCCAAAAAATGCAAAACCAGAACACAGCAAAAAGCCCAGTGTTAATTTAACTCTGAAGAGTGTGGACTATATAAACACTGAAAAGTGTTAATATCAACTCTGTGGGAGTTAACAACATAATTCCCAGTGTTGATTTAACTCCCACAGAGTTGACATTAACACGTTTCAGTGTTTATATAGTCCACACTCTTCAGAGTTAAATTTTCACCTAATTCCAGTTGCTAGATTTAAATGTAAAATGTATTTCCTCATAAGGTGTTTGTGTTGTTAGGCTGATTTTTCCTCCTCTTCCTGGTTTCCTTGGTTTCTCTCCTCCTGCTGTTTCCATCAGTCTTCGCCTCGAGGCGCCGCATTAAAAACAAAAGAAGCCAAACTGCAGCCGACTCGGTGCAGTTTTGAGCTTCGGTTCTGGTCTAATCCGCCTCGACAGAACGCGCTTATTGAAAACTTAGTCATCTAAAGTCCTTGTGTTCTGCAAGGTTTGACCCGACCCGCCTTGTGGAGAAGCGGTTTCACTGGACCTTCTGAACCGCAGATTTACCGCCAGAGCTGCAGCTGCTGATGAGAGAGAAGAGTCTGAACTGTAGCATCTGTTTTTGTTTGTTTGAGCCTTTAAATGCTGAATTTACTTCGGACCAGACGTCGTGTGTTTTCAGTTTACAGTAACATGCTGATGACAGAATGACAGACTGACAGTCAGATACAGTCATAACCAAATATTTGCATATGAAAAGATGCATTTTTCTCCTGTTCTGCACATCAGTTCCTCTCTGCTCTGGTTCTTTCTTTGTTTTGCCAAATGCATTTTAAATCAAAGGTTTGCTTACACTGCATAAAAACATGCACAAGCTTTTATATACTGTATATATGACTAAAGCATATCCTGCCTATGTCTGCTAGGGCCATCAAAATTATTATTTTTTGTGGAATTTATTCAATGTATTCTTTTGAACATGTATTATTTGGAAATTTCCTTGACATTTACAAATGTCTCTTAAATTCTGGAGTTTGAATTTATCTCATTATCATTTGGAACTTCCTCTTGGATTGTGACTCAGTTTCAATGTTTTTTTGTATCTTTTCTTTACATAATTACATAGATTGTAACGCATTAATAATTTAAAACAATGTTGTTGTTTTACCCTGACTTGTGTCCAAATTTTCCATAAGCCCATAAGAAACCCAGAAACAGAGGTGGAGGATGAAGCAGGTTAATTTTTGCTTCAGAAATCGATCTGATTGGACGTTTTTAAAAATGTTGTGCTGACAGGAGTTGTTAGCCAATCAGTGAAGCTATTAGAGCCTAAAATTGGATCTCAGTGTTAAACATGTAGCAGCTCACATCTTTAAAAACGTCCCATGAATGAAACTCTGTGAAGCTGAATGAATAGAGCAGCACTTTGCACCAATCTGATGGTTTAATAGCCGAAAAAAACAGATGAATAAAACAATATCTGTGTTGCTTTCAAATGTAAATGTTATTTTGATTCAAATGAATTAATTACAGATCGTCCATTACTGCACAATCCCGTCTCACTGTCTCCAACCCTGGACGAAGACACGGAGACAAACGGACAGGATGGACTTCAGCTGTTGTCTCCATAGCAACACTGATTCAGACTCGTTTAGGTCCAGCCGCAGCTGAACCCAAATGAGTTTTTGTCTTGTTCGCTTCGTCTTCCAGCTAATGTTTCTGCTTCCCAGTACTGGGATTATTTTAAAACGTATCCAAGAGGATTAATTTCATAAGACCAGCGTATGGACCGGACCGCTGGACCGGGTTGCACTCAGTCACAGGAGTTGAGGTAAATCTGAAGTTTCCATCTCTGAGTCGTGGTCTGATTGCTGGTGTGGGCTGCAGATGATGCTTGGCTTCATGGGGGTCAGAGGTCATGTGAGCTGCTGTCTCTGGGCAGATGGTGTTACGGCTCCCCAGCCGAGTCGGGCTGGACTCTGAGGCCCGGTTCTGCCTCTGCGCGTCCTCAGCTGACTCAACAATAATCTCTGGATCGTGACATAAGAGCAGGCCTGAAGGAGCGTCATGATAAATAAAGATCAGGGGGGGAAATAATTTGGGATTTAAAAGCACAACAGATAAATTAAACCTGATGGGGGAATCAAACCACATCAGCTTAAAGGATTTGGCTGTTTTAATTTTGCCTGTTTGGAAATAACAGGAAGCTGCTTTGCTTTGTTTTCTGGTGATTTGGGTCCATTTCAGTTACATTCCTGTTCAAACATTTGAAGTCATGCTGTGACGTACCATATTCACATTAAAATAAAAACTCTGAGCTGAGTTTCTGCAGCTTCTTTCTCTTCATGGAGGCTCATAAATCTTTAACGAGGGTTTCTATTTCTATTTATCCAAAAAAAAAAAAAAAACGATTCTGCGTCTCGGATGTAAGCGCTTGAAAAATAATTTGTTTGGCTTGTTGAGCTGTGTTGGCCTCCGCCGTCTCGTTGTTACCCTGATGGATGCAGTTTGCGTAACGATCAGAGCAATCATCATCGCCCAGCTGAAACGATTAATTATCCGTCATGAAGCAAAGATGCAAATCCCAGAGAAAGGTCTGGTGGAGGATTGATGCGCAGCGACTTCTGCTGCGCATTCAGAAAACATTAACTGGAGGAGGATGATGACGGCAAGATGGATGGACAGCTTCAGAGCAGAATGTCTGATTATGCCTTGTAAACTATTTAGATATCTGATCCTCCCCAAATCAGTCAGACTTAGACTAATGGCTGCTGGCCGGCCTGTTTGTCCACTGAGCTTTACTCGACGAGCTGCAGCAACCAGGAGAGATCAAATCCACCATGGCAGTAGTAGCAGCCAGAGGGTAATTACACTATTTTAAATCCATCTTTCTGTAATTCCCATGTAGAAAACATTTCTGACAGCCGTCCAGACTGCAGCAGGAATCCTACAAGTTAAAGTTTGTGACAATAGAAACATTCTGAACCAGTAATACTGCTGATTGGGAGCAAGAAAGGAGAAAGTAACTTTGAGTATTAGTTCTGTCCTGTTTCAGTTTTACTTCTGATCTTAAAACTACCCGTCACCAGCAGTAGAGATGTTTGGATAAGAGGCAGAGCAGCAGATCTTTTCTGCTTCTCTTTAGCTGCTACTGGTTTCACTGGACCAGTAACGTTCTCTGATTGTTCTGTTGGTTGATAGAGTCCATCTTTGGATGTTTACTCTCTCTGGTTTTGGATGCTGTGGAGCTGGAAGGATTTTTTCCTCTTACATTTTTTACTTTTGGATGGTTGTTGTGATGTGCAACCGTGGCAACAGGGTATTGTTTTTACAACTGGGAGCAGCTAATTAGGTTCTCAACAGCTTAGATAAAACCCAAACTACAGCCCTGGATGTCAGAGGAGGTGAAACGAGGCTTCAGCAGGAAAACAGAACATTTCCTCTACCTCTCTACCTTCCAGCCATTCGGCCAGGAGGAGATTTAACCAGGAGCTGCCAAAGCAAATGAGGCGGATTAGCAGAGCTTGAGAACAAATGATGGTGGCATCCAGGAACATCATCTCTGGTGCCTGGATATTGAGATATTAACATGTCAAGAGCCAGAGACCGTCACACAGCAAGTCCTCAGTCAGAGGTCACTTCAGAATCACTGCAGGACTGACTGCTACTGGAGAGTTTTCCTGCATCACCACCAGAGCGACTGGAGGAAGATACGTGGATGATATCAGATATTTTTAGCCTAAAATATGCCAGAATTGAATTTTCTGACTAAAAACATCAGTGTCATCCAGATCTAATGAAATGTAATCTTTTCTTATGATTATTTGAGCTGCTTTAACATCAGAACCGACCTGATGAGCCAGCAGAACGACACCAGGAGCAGTGAACTCCTCTGAAGTTCTGCAGAGTTAAATACGAGTCTGTTTACCAAACCGGGCCAACAGAGCTATGATCCCAGCAGCAGATCCACAACAGACTGACCGAAAGAGGAAAGAATCGAGACGCCATGTTGGCCTAGTCAAAGTCCAGATCCTGTGGTTCCGTGGTGTTTTTTGTGACTGATCTGTCCCTTCAGTAAAGCTGGACCTGTGTGTTCTGGTCCTGCAGCCGACCTGCTGGTCAACACGCTGTGCCTGCCCTTCACGCTGGTCTACACGCTGCAGGGCGAGTGGAGGTTCGGCAGCACGCTCTGCTTCCTGCTGCCCTACGCCCAGGTCCTCGCCGTGCACGTCTCCACGGTGACGCTCAACGTCATCGCCCTGGACCGCCACAGGTGGGTGGAGCTTAACGCATCAGACTGTCAGACGTCGTCTGCTTTTTTTTAAAAGTGATTCTTTACACCTTTATGCCTAATTCAGACCTAAAAACAACCTCCAATAAACCTGTTGATTGATTTTAGATAAATTATCTTCTTTTAAAAAGTGAATTCTCTCCATCGTCTCACAGAACAGATGTTTGGAATAAAATTACCGTATTTTCCGCACTATAAGCCTCACCTAAAAACCTTCAATTTCCTCAAAAGCCGACAGTGAGCCTTATAACCCGGTGCGCCTAATATATGGACCAATATTGAGCCACAACAGGTCTAGCAACTACTGTAAGCAGCCGCCGACTTTATTTTGCCCGTAGAAGAAGAAGTGCGCAGTGCATGCTGGGATAGTTGTCAGAACGCTGGTTTGTTAATAAAGTTTGATAATACATTATAGCCGGGGGGGGGGGGGGGGGGGGGGGGAGAGAGCAGAGGCTGCAGCGGCAGCTTGTCGGTTGGTCTGTGTTACCCAGAAAGCAGTTGGGCACAATATGGCAACACCAACACCGTGAGTGAAACAATGACTGGAGCAGCTACTATATGAAGGACTCAGGGACCATTTCTTTATAAATGTGGATGTGTAATAATAGAGTACGGCTCAAATTGGCAACCCAAAGTGAAGCGTCTGTTCTATTCGCCTTATAACGCCTTAAATATGGGGGAAAAAAGCCCCTAAAATAGGCCATTCATTGAAGGCGTGACTTATAATCCGATGCAGAAAATACGGTAACTTTTTGAAAATACTTTTTGTTTTATGCAGTTTATTTTGTAGAAAAAAAAGACTTTTTTTTTTTAAATCTAGAAAATTATATTAAAATTAGATCTGGTATGAAACAAATATAGACACATTTATTTTCAGGATTTTACTTTTAGTAATAATCATTTTATATAAGTTATTTTTCATTTTAAAAATAGAGGTGAAACATAAATATTTTGAATTTCATCGTTTTTTTCTGGACTCAGATTTGAGCGTTTCTTGGTTGTCATCTGGATTCCTTCGTCTGATTGGCTGAATTCTGGTCACAACAATAAATTATTCAGACCAGCAGGAAACCTGGAAACACATTTTAGTTACTTTTGGCTTAAAATTCTGAACAACATCTGATTTTCATAATTTACATCTGTTCTACCTTATGGAGGATTTCGACCTGCCGAACATGTGGAGCTGCAGGCAGCATGATTTGCATCCAGAATTAAATTTTAATCCTGGAAACGGCAAAGGATTAAACTTTAAACACTGTTATATTACATTTAGTCCACTGAGATTCTCCGGAGGGCCTCTGCTGTGTCATGACGAGTTTTCTTTGAGACAAATCCCTGGTGTTCCTGTTTCTGAGTCAGGCCTTACTTACATTTTTATGAGATATATGCTTATTATTCTTCGTGTTGTTTTGTTTTTTTTTCCCACATATTTCTTCTTTTCATCTCTCCTTTCATCTTGTTTGATTTACTAGTTTTAATTTTCTCTATTCCCCTGCTGTAATTCCAGTTTATTTTGGACATAACCACAAATAAAAGTTTTACTAATAAGCATGAAGACTGAGAAAATGGAAAATTGAGATACTGGCAGAGATTCAACCAGTAGATGAAAATCATATTAGATGTAATCTGAAGTTTACTCAAATTAAGTTTTATAATATATTTTGTTAAATTAATGTGTTAAATGCTCTTAAATTCCTTCAGGTTTTCAGTTGTGCTCAGTCAAAGTGGCGTTTCTGAAGGGTTTAGTCTCACATCCGTTACATTTCTTATGTTTCTTTTGTTTGTTTTTAAATCTCCGTCCACAGTTAAAACCAGATTTACAAGCATTGATTTAAAACATAAGTTCTTGTTTTTCTAGGAAACTATGAGAATTAACAAAAGTATTTATATTCTGAGTAATTTGAGACATATTTTGTTTTATATTTAACTTTCTTAATTTGGCAGAATTGCCTTTTAAGTGGTATAATGGGTAAAAAGAGAAGTAATTTAAGTTTTTTAACACAAAGCTGTTGAGTTCTGTTTTATTGGACTAAGATCAGGAAAATGAAAACATTCCAGTTATATTTAATTTGAGCCTGTATTTAGTGTTGCTGCTTGTTTGGAAGAAAAATGCATTGAACTGAATAAAATGGATTCAGTTTAGTTGCTGGGACTTTGTTTGTTGCCAGCTATGCTACAGAAAACTCACCAGTTAGCCAAGAAACGCTTCAGGAAAACATAAAACTGCTGCTGGTGCACAGCTCAGTAACTTCCTCTAATTCTTAATCAAACATATTTTTAAGGATTTGCGTTCAGAATGATTTAAATCGGTTCCCTGCTGTCCAAAAATGAAGCTTTTCTCTTGTGTGACCGTCTGCTGCCGGTGTCCAGCACCTGCTCTACCAGCCTGAGTCGTTTCTGTTGAGCTTTCAGCCTTTTCCAGCTCCGGAGGCCAGAGGAAACTCTTAATCTCACCTTTGCACAGGTTAAACTCTGGCCGCTGCTCAGGTGTTGTCGCGTCGTTTGTGCTTCAGCTTTGGCTCCACAGGGAGCGGCACTAGATTTAATCCTCAGCATACAGGCAGATGGCTGCCAGAAGACCGCAGAGGTGCAGTTGGCTGACGAACAGCACATTCACCGAATAGAAATAAAAAGGAGGAGGATAAAAGACCATTACGACTCCGGGTGTTAATCTTTACCGCTCACTGGAGACAACAACTAAAAATCAGGACAACAAAGTCAGTTTGTCTTTGTTTCACCTCCAGACATGTTTACTGCAGCGTCTTTGATTTTGTTGCCTTTAGATCCAATCCAACAGTTTAACGATTTAATGACTTTGGAAATTCTTGAGCATTTTCACAGAATGAGACTTTGTCACCTCAGATTAAAAGACTTTCTGATGGCAGAAAGAGTTTGAATGAATCCAGTTGGGTCGTTAATCAGACAGATTAGACGAGTTTCTCAGTCAGGCGGTTAATTATGCGTCAGAGGGAGGAGCAGCCATGTTGGCTCCACCCGCTGCACCTTCTCACTCCGGGGTGACGGAGTGAGAAGGTGCAGCGGGTGCACCTTCTCAGGGTGGTTGTTGGATAAAACTCAAACTGGGACAAAGAAGAAATGTTTCGTTTTCTCACTTTGTGAGATTTTAAATGATTGTGTCAGCAGTTGGTGACGAAGAGGCTGATTGAGTGAAATGACCTGAAATATCGTTGGGGATCTTTTACTTAAATGTGTCTGCTTGACATTAGTTTGTCAAAATAAAGTATATTGAAGTATCAAATGTTGACGCTTGTTCCTGCTTTAGACTTCTGCATCATTGTGATGAAGTTCTCTAATGGATTTAATTTGATTTTGATTTCTGTCCCATTTAAATATGACAGATTATAAGAAAATATACCAAATAGAAACAAGATTCAGCTCCCATTTCATTTAATAAGCATAATACTTAACCAGAATCAACCAGGGCTTTATGAAAAACTCAAATCTTTAAACAAATTTTTAGATTTCCTCAGATTGCGGTGTCATTTGGGCATTTTAAAGATTTTTTAGCCTACTTCATGTTGTCAGACAGGTGCTATTAAAGAGATCTGATCTATAAATTGATCGTTTAAGGAGCAGTGGTGCGAACGGGAACCTAAATGTTAGCTGCATTAACTGTAAAGCACTAATCATAAATATTAGTCCTACTAAAGCTGAAGCAAAACACAGTATTTAGTAGAAACTAATGCTAAATTGCTAACTTTCAATTCATATCTGCTCTAGAAAACCTACAAACCTCAAGCACCAATTTAATATTGCTTTTGTTCTTCTTTACTGTCCAGTTAATTGGGGAAAAGGAGAGAAAATGTGAAGACATACTTCAAAATAAGAGCACAAATAGAAATGTCAATGTCAATGTCAAATTTATTTATATAGCACTTTACAGCAGCATAACTGCACCAAAGTGCTGCACAAGAACAACAACACACATGACAAACGGAGCACAAAACAATACGTCAATTAAATGCCAAAGAGTAAAAATAAGTTTTAAGAAGCGATTTAAAATGATCCAGGCTGTGGGCAGATCTGATCTGGAAAGGCAAGTTATTCCATAAGACAGGAGCAGCAACAGAAAAAGCTCGATCTCCTTTCCTCTTTAGTCGACTACGAGGAACTGTCAGTAATAACTGATTATTTGATCGTAAGGTTCTGTGCACAGACCGGAGATTTAAAAGGTCCCGAAGATAAGGGGGGGCCAAGCCATTTAAAACTTTAAAAGTTAACAAAAGAATCTTAAAATCTATTCGATAAAAGATAAAAGACAGGCAGCCAGTGTAAAGTGTAAAGATGCCAGAGTTGGGCTTATATGGTCATGGTTCCTGGTTCCTGTGAGAAGCCGTGCTGCTGCGTTCTGGATCATTTGAAGTCGCTGAATCTGCGATTTATCCATCCCTCTATATAAAGAGCTGCAGTGATCCCGACGAGTTGTTGTGAAGGCATGGATAAGTCCTTCAAAGTCCTTAAAACAGAAGTAGGATTTAACTTATGCTAAAAGCCGAAGGTGGTAAAAACTCGATTTAACGACAGAGCTGACTTGTTTGTCAAATGGAATAATTCTTAACTGATAACTAAACTTCAACAATGATGGTGTTGAACTTTTACAAATTTTACTAAAACAGCCAAGTAATTGAGAGGTTCTCAAATTTACCTGTGACAATTATTTTAGAGGAAACAAAGTGCGCTTAGCAAAAGCACTAAATTTAGTTGGCAAAAGCACTAACTGAAAAATTAACGCCGCTATTAGCACATTAGCAGAAATAAGCACCACTGCAAAGGAAGAAGCTTTAACTTTTCACAGGTTGGTTTCAGAGTCTTTGTACCTTTTATGAATGAATGAATTTATTAATTCTCACTGACATTAGTACAAAAATTCAAAAACAACAGGGGTAGAAAAAATGTCCTTGTTATTTGACGGTTCAGGTCGTTGTCGTGGTTACGGTCCAGGTCGTTGTCGTGGTTACGGTCCAGGTCGTTGTCCTGGTGAATTCAGATCTGACCAGTCTTGATCTTTTCCAATTGTTAGCATGTTTTTCTTCCAGGGTTATTCTTTAATTTATAACTTATAAAAATACCTAACTGTTAATCCAAGCAGGCGTCAATTCACCGAAATGCGTCCAATCGTCTTCAGTGGCGGATTTCCCATTACTGGGTTTCCTGTTGGTCTTCCATTACATTCCATGGAGCCACGATTCCAGCTCTAAGTGGAATTGAGTTGCATTAAAGTCCTTCATTAGCTTTTCACCTGCACCTCTTCATCTGCTCTTTATGTATGCATTAAGGTCCCAACCTTTCGCAGAAACGGTGGCACTGAATGACTTAGCATTCCTAATGAGTCTGCAGCTGGAATCACAACATCAGATCTGCAGCTCTGACTCAATATAATGATATAGCAATATTTTTTATCATAGTTGAGCTTCATTAGTTTTTCCAAGTTGGTGATAATTGGAGAATAAATTATAGTCTGCAGGAAGGATGACGATCTGAGCTTAACTGGAAGGGGTTTTGGCTGAATGAGGAAAAATGTTACATTTAGAGGTTAAAGTTTATATTTTTCCTTAGAATAACCTTGGAGAACCTTGTCATAGATATGACTGTTACTGTTGGTGATTATATAAAGTACCTTCTAACCAGATTAATAATCTTTTGGCAAAATGAAAGTTTCAACGTGTCACAAAAAGCTGATTAACTGACTGAACACTAACTGTCCCCAAAAACTAGGGCTGTAGTGATACAATAATCTCACGATACGATACCCAATATTCTGCTCACGAGATGATATATATTGCAATATTCAGCAAACGATACAATTCAATACACTTTTGCGATTATCTGAAAGATTTTAGAGGGACAGAGTGATTTTGGTGACATTTTGTGATTGTTATAAAGTTGGATTGAATTAATTTAACTGAAAACTGAATTAAAGCACCAACTACACAATACCTGGTTCTGGTTGGACACAGACTTAAAGTGGACAGCTGGACAAAATGAATCAAAGAAGTGGAGAGAAAACATGTTTCTTTTAGTTGAAACAGTCCAAACTGTAGCTGACATGCATTAGTAAAGTAAATAAAGTGAACCAAGTACCTGCTCTGAATAGTTTGATACCTTTTTAACCTGAACATCTGAAGGAATCACTCTAAGCCTGATGACCGAATCACAAGCAGCGAGTGAACAAGGTGACAGTTGGATGTTACTATACTTAAGGATGAATATCGATTTTTTTCTAGGAAAGAAAATCTCGATATATATCACAAAAGCGATATTATTACACAGCCAACTGGACTTACGTACCTCCTCTAAAATTGGGTTGAGAACTGTCCAATGCAAAACTAAACACTGGAAGGAAAGAGGGAACCATTGTCACCAGAAACTCTGTGATCAGTGATCAATAATTGATTTCCTCAGGTGTCTTTAACCCTCTATATGCTGAATGAAAATCTGTAAAGACATGAAAATCCACACTTTTAACCACCACATATTTCTTCCACTCATCATTGAAGAATAGTTTTGATCGGACTTACGGTTTTTTACACTGTGACTGAGGTTCGAACTTTGAAAACAACTGCTCCAGAAGAGGCAGCAGTCTCCATGGCAACCAGTGACTCAGCAGCTGGAGTCTCTGCTTCTTCTGGAACAGCCTCGATGGTGGTCCGTGGGCCCCTAGTGGTCCGCAAGGTACTGCATGTAAACGACCGTTTATTTGCCGTGACGTCAAAGGACAGCGACAGCTAGCTTACCAAACGATTGTGTTAAAACAATTATAATGGCTCAACGGAGTTTATTAAAACATGCCAGGACCTGAGACCGGTGGAAAGAAAACAAGGGCAGAAATATTTATATGATCAGAGGAAGCTGAGTCAGACCTGCTGTACTGAAACTAGCCTCAGTTGATGAGAACTGATCTGTTTTTTAGGAGTTTGCTTGCTAATGATGCTCTGCTCGCACGTCAGCAGCTACTGTTATTTTCATTTAATTAAGAATTAGTTGATTGGCAAATAAATACCTTAGGTAAACACAATTGATAGAAATGGGTGGGTAATTTTTATATTTAATAGTTCAGAAGAGGATTTTTATTTCTGCCAAGTAAAGTCTATTTTTCTTTAATTGTATTTCTAAATTACAAGTAGCCCTAAAATGTTATTAATGCACACAACCCTTGGAAATAAAGTACAAGTTATTTTTTGTTTCCACGTACTTGACATCATTTGGAATGTTAGAATCCATATTTTTAATTTCAGGTTATGTGGTTCTGAGTGTTTGTTGGAAGGGTTCAGACTGTGGAACATGATGAAAACTGATGTTCCGTCATTTGGATCTGACATCTTCTGGTCTTCGTTGTGCTTTAAATAAAAGCACACAGTGAGTTGTGCAGCTGTTCCTGGGCTCTGCTCTGGATTATAAAACCGCTGGGATGCATTATAAATAACTAGCTGCTCCCACAGAGACATCAGCCTGAATAATCCATACCGCTTTTGTTGCTGCCCTCCCGGCGCGGGCCGGAGGTTAAGTGGCAACATTACAAGGGCGGAGCGCTTTCCTGCTGCTTGTTCATGAAATTCCTTTCAGCTCCAGCATCCATTATTAATCTGAGGCCATCATTAGTGTCAGTGTGTGTTTTACAAGCTGGACTCAGCCCTTGTGTGTGTGTGTGTGTGTTTCAGGTGCATCGTGTACCACCTGGAGACCAGGATGAGGAAGGATGTGTGCTTCGGGGTGATAGCGCTGACCTGGGTGCTGAGCGCCGTGCTGGCCAGCCCCATGGCCATCTTCAGAGAGTACGGCTCGTTTGTGCTGGACCCGGGTCACACCTTACAGGTACGGTCAGCTCAGAGGGCAGAGGGTTTACTCAGGAACGGACAAGACTCTGAGTCACTGATCCAATCATTTAGCATTTAAAATTACACCATCAGACAGACCAAGATATAAAGATGTATGTGAAAATTTAATGAAAGTAATTTATGATAAAAAAATAACTAAATCAGGCAAAAGAAAACATAAGAAACTTTAACAAAAACTGCAGCTGTGTGTCTGTGTGGTGAAGTTTTGGTTAAAACATGTTTGTTTTTCATTCGGTGGGTAGAAAATCCAGTAATTTAACTCAAGTAAGAACAGAAATACTTCGTAATAAAATGACTCAAGTAAAAGAAAAAGGTTCAGCACAGTAAAAATACTCCTAAAAGCAATTGGATTTTTTTTCAAAATGTTACTGAAGTAAATACTGAAGTAAAAGTAACTAGTTACTACCTAACTCTGCCAGTGATTCCCCTCACACACACACACCTACACACACACACACACCTACACACACACACACACACCTATACACACACTTAAGCAGCAAACATTTCCCCTCATCCTGTGCTTTGATCCTGCTGCTCCTTCTCTTCCTCCGTTTCTCCCTTTCTGACTTTCCTCCTCCCAGTTTCTCCTCGTCTCCCAGCTGCTGCCTCCTTTACTCTCACTTTTATCTTTTTTACCATGGATTTCTGCACTTAGTGTAATTCCTGCGCCTGGATGCGGCAGAGCTTCACTTTTTCACGTTTTCCTTTCATCTTCCTAAAGAAAACTAACTGCTGTGTGTCACTTTCCTCATCAAAGTGTGAAATATTTAACATTGGCAGCAGCTGTAGAGCGACTAGATTAGGAATGAGAATCATTTTCGTGAAACCTTTATTTCTTTATATTCTCCTGCTGAACAGACGGACATTCTTTGGTTTTCATCTACAGTTATCAACACTTTTTTAACATCTTTTATGCTTTTAATACTTCAAAAATATCTCTTCTGGTTTTCCCTGAAACAAAGTGACAAAGATCAGGGACACAAGTCTGTTAGACTTAGAAGGAACTTTAATACTTTTCTCATTTTTTTACCATTGTTTGCCACAAAAGTTCACCAAAGATTTAAAACATCTAGAATGTCCAAATGATCTGAAATCAAGAATTTTGCTTCTCCAGACTTTGCTGCAGATTTTTCCTGTTTCTCTTTGAACCTTCTGGTTCTGTCTCCTCAGTTCTGTCGGGAGAAGTGGCCCGGTAAAGGAACGGACGGTACGCTCTACAGCATCTCCATGCTGATCCTGCAGTACTTCCTGCCGCTGTCCATCATCTCCTTCGCTTACGCCCGCATCTGGTCCAAGCTGCGCGGCCACGTCAGCCCGGCGGAGAGCGGCGGCAGCGGCAGCGCCAGCTCCGAGCGACACCGCCGCCGCCGCAAAACCACCAAGATGCTGGTGACCATGGTGGTGGTGTTCGCCGTCTGCTGGCTGCCCATCCACGCCTTCCAGCTGGCCACCGACATCGACAGCTCCGTGCTGGACATGCGCGACTACCGCCTGCTCTACACCATCTTCCACGTCGTCGCCATGTGCTCCACCTTCGCCAACCCGCTGCTGTACGGCTGGATGAACCGCAACTACCGCGCCGCCTTCCTCGCCGTCTTCAAGTGTCGCCGGGACCGCGGGCGGGGCGGCCGGCTGGACAGCATCCACCCGGTCGGCGGAGGGGCAGCCGGCGCGGCGAGGGCCAAGAAGGTCGTCCTGGAGACGCAGGACCCGGTCTCCACGCACCTGAACGCCACCGACGTGTGACGACCGCTCACTGGGAGGCGGAGGAGAAACGGACGGAGATGATGGAGGGAGTTCCTCCAGCCGGGGAGGACGAGGGAATGACGGAGGATAGAGGGACAGAAGAACAGAGAGTGAGTGAATGAATGACTCCGAGTTGTCACTCAGAGACGTGATGGAGAACTCCCAAACGAGGAGGAGGAGGAGGAGGAAGATGCGTCCTCTGGGGCGTCGCTTCAAGTCAAATTCATCTCCATCAGACAAGTTCATGAGTGAAGCAGTTCAGCTTGGTGATGCATCCTGGGAACAGGGCTGAACTCTGCATGTGAAGCATTTATTTAACCTCGAGTGGCTTATTAAAGTCCCGCAGCAGCCAGGCTGCGTCCCGCCGCCGGAGGAAACACGCAGGACGTCTCTGCGTTTGATACGTGGAAGCTGGTCAGATTTAGACGGATTACGTTGAAGGAGAAGGGTTTTGTTTTTCTAGACGGAGGAGGAGAAACAAAAGGGTTGTGTGGTTTAGAAAAATGTGTTTTAAATCAAATGAGCTGGAAACCATCCCTGCTTTCCGCCAACACATGAATGTTCAACCAGACTGTCGCTTTCGTGGCTGATCCGGTCGCAACTTTGTTATTTTTGATAAAATGTTTTGCTAATTTCAGCTGTAAATTTGGGATTCTGTCCGGCTTGTTTTTTTATTATTTCCAGCTTTTTGAAAACGTTTGTGCTTTTAGTGCGGAGCTGATTCATATGCATGGCTGCCGACCCTCATGTGACCGAGACACAGTTAGTAACCAAGCCAACCTGATCTTACACCATCAGTTCTGCCCATTTTTTCTACTTCCTGTTTTGATCCTGTGGTTGAGGCAGAGGAACAACATTTTGTTTTTTTCCCCTTACAATATTATCCTCTTGCTTATCTGCAGCTTATTTATATTTTTCTGCGTTGCATCGATCAGGAACTCCTGATTTGCAACATTTCAAAATAATGTCTGATGAGGTTTCTATTTATTAAAATAAAATATTAAAGTAGTGTCAGGATGTGTAAGAAATCTTATAATAGATCTGTTTTATTTTCATGTAGTAACATTTTATTGCACTGAAAAGTCCCTTTAAAAGAGAAGCAGGCCCACAGCATCACACATCCTCCACCCTGCTGAGCAGTGGGAATGAAAACCAGTCAGATTTATTTTTACGTGTTTTTTTAAAATATTTCACCAGTTAAAGTTTCTAACTTGGCAGAAATGACACCCACAACTAAAATAAGTTATTTCATAAAATAATGACACAAATATGTAAATAATTTCAGATGCAGATATATTTTTTTGTGAAACACCATAAAGTATTAAAATAATAGTAAAAATATTTTTAGCGATCCAGGTTCTGGGCCATCATTTTATCTACAAGCACAAATAAATTATTGAAAAAAAAAAATAAATTAAATAAAAATAAAAAAGTCTTAATATCAAGATAGATGATAATGTAAAATATTAACGAATGTGACCTTCATTGGTTTGTTCAGACGAGACGTCAGGAGGATTTTAATGGGTTTGAATCCAACCTGCTGTGTGACGAGGATGATGAGGATGTTTTCCTTAACGAACATCATCACACAGGAACGCGGCTCCCTGCCTGAGCTTTAATCTCTAAACGCCTCCATTGTTCCAGACGGATTTAATTATAAATTGAAACGTTAATTGCTTAATTCATCATGAATGGATGAACCAATAGAAACATGAAGGAGTGAAATCAGTGTTTCAGGAGATAAACTAATCAGAAACAGAAGAAAAGTTCAGGTGACCAGAAGAAAAGAGAATAAAATCTGATTTTCTTGAACTCATCTTTTCATTTTCACTCCTTTGTGTTTTAGAAATTATTTTTATGGAAAGTAAAGAGTCTTCTTGGCTGAAATAATTATATTGTACCACAAAGTGCTTTAGTTTATTTTTTAATTTTTAAATGTTTTGCTCATTTTTAGTTCCTTGAGCCTTTAATGTTACATGATCTTTTTAACAATATAATGTTTTTATGGAATAATTTAAAGCACAATTTCACAAAAAAGAGGAAACCCTGTGGGGACATGAATATTTACTATTAATATTAATAAAAAATCATTTCAAAAAACTGCCAAAGCATTTACTTATACTCTATGTAATGTTTAGATGATTTATTACTGCAAAAACACAATATATAATATTATATATATATATATATATATATATATTATATATATATATATATATATATATATATATATATATATATATTATCAGTATATGAGACTATCTCTAGAAAAAAATCTAAAAATCTCAACCATTTATAGAAATAATTGGATCTTTTTGTTTCATCTTTCCTAATTGTCGCCAAAATGTAAAATAAAAGTTAAAGAAAGAAGCAAGTATAAGTTGGTGATATTGACTTAAAATTGCATCACAATATTTTGTAATGTCATGATAATGATTAAAACTATTATGTATTTTTAGTGTTTTAAGTAACTGCATGGCTGTGACTGCATGACGACAACCAACAAGTTTAAATAAAAACATTTTAGACAGGCTTCTTCAGGACACCAAACTGCACAAAGTGACTGAATTTAACAGATTTTTTTGATACTTTCATTAGACAAATATCGTAGAAAGTACTGAAAATAATAATCTCTTACTTTTGTGATAATAAAAGATACAGTAAAAACTCATCTCCAGCAGAGACATTTAGTCATTTAGTGTTAAAACTTTCTGAAGAATGTTCCCGTTAGGATTATATGAAAAATTAAATCTGATTTGACAGAAATCTGAAAACCTTTTTTATTAAATACTGATTAAAATCTTGAAACGTTGGTGGTTAAATCTGGTTTAAAGTTTGCATGTTGTGTCTGAAAACAGGAGAATTTGGGCAGAATCTTTTCTTTATTTTAGGATTTACTGAAGTTAAGATTAAATCCTTTAATCCTTCTAACGATTCCAGTTAGAAAACTGTAAAACTGACCTGTCAAGCCAACCCGATGCAGGTTATTGGGTCCATACTAAACACATATAACTGTGTTTCTCTTCTTTCTTTTATGCTTCCTGTATAAAAACATTTACTGACGCTCTCAAGGGTCGAGAAAACGCAAAAGCCGCAACAGAAGTGATGCAAAAATAAAAGCTGTGCTAGTAAATTTAGCATCACCTTGGTTGTAACTTTTGGCTGTTGTTGTTTCATTGTGGCTTTTGCATTTTGTTTACCCTTCTGGGGCTCCGTAAATAATGCAGTACATTTAATTATTGTATTTTTATTTTGTGTGTTGCTATAAATAAACGTCCTCTCTTTTTTTGTTGTTCTTAAAAAGGTTTATAAACCGTCTTTTGGATCAGTGTGAAGGACTGGAAGCCAAACCTTTTTATTTTTTTATTTTTTTCCTGATTTCGCTCTCGTTTTTAAAGTGAAACGTTTCATCTTGTCTCTGCAGATGTGAAATATTCTGAGTTTTGTGGCAGGATGACCACAGATGCTGCTTGACCTTTTACCAGACGTGAATGTAAACCTCTTTGTAACATGGCTGTAATGTTGTAGAGTTCATTATTGTAAAGTTGTGTGTAAATATGAACCATGTGAGCGACTGTAATCAAGCACAACCTGTTGGCCTTTACATGTGTCCAACAACAGATATACTATTGTCAAGCACAGCATCGTCTCCTGCCTCTTTCTTGTTGCGTTTGGCTCTTTTATTCACTTTTTCTGGAGTTATTGTAACTAAAGCTTTATAAATTTCACACCTTCCAAGACATAAAAATCACAAAATGCTTTGTAATAAGTTAATACAACCACCCAAGATGCAACAATGCATGAAAAAACAAAGAGAAATATTAACAAAAGTAGATTTATACCAGAGTCCACCTATCTGTCCAGTTTTTCTGATTAAAATATCCTGTTTTTATTTATCTTATGGTAGATTAAAACTTTTCTAAAATGCTTCATTCCATCATCCAAGAGCCATAATCATCAAAGTTAAAAAACACAAAGGCTTGAAATATTAATGAGTTTTGCTTTCTGAAAATAGTGACAAATTGTTTTTTTTAAATAATATATTAATGTGTTCAGTAGGACTGGAATTTTTAACATTAATTTTGACATTACAAAGACTTTAAAGCATTAAAAATTTTAATATAATTAATTGCGTTTCTCATACATACAAGACATCTGGAGGGAACCTTTGTATTTACGTGTTTCTGGTACGCCGGTAAACCTGATGCACAAGTGACATCCACAAGCTACAATGGAGTGGCTTTTCTTGGCACATTGGGGGTTAATTTCTGCTTCTATCTGATTGGATGCTGGGAAATATTGTTATTGTGTTGTGCTAAAAGGAGTTAGCTCATCAGTGAAGCATCTCAATGCTAAACATGCTGCAGCTAATGCTAATGTCAGTGTCTACAGCCAACATTTCTAACGGTTTGATTAAGACTTTGCACCAATCTGATGGTTGAAGGACCTAAATAACAGATTAAAAACAGTCATTGAGCTCAAATGTCAATTTATTCAATAATGTAGCAGCAAAAACTGTTTTTGAATTAAAGTTGTTGCTTGTTTTGTCACTACTTAGTTTTACAGTTAGCGGTTTAAAACGCGGCGGTGTGCCAGCATCATTCGGGGTCTAATCTTAGAACAGGAGCTGAATACTAGCCATCGAGACGAGAAGCTTTGGGTCGAACCATTAAGAACCGTTATTTTATGTGGAAACGCAGACCTTGAAATATTCTCCCTTCTTTTACTTCTTTTACTTCTTGACCCATCTCACTTTGTAATAACTCAACCTTCACAGTTGGACACAAATCCTTCCACTTTTCTCCTCTGAAGCTGAAAGTCATTCTGAGCTGATGGAAATAAAAACAGAAAAGTGGACTGACTGACTTTGACCAGGTGCAGCAGGACGCGGCTTCATGTGCCCTGAATTATTCTGACTGAAACGCTGAATGATTCTGGTCATTAATCATAAAGTGAAAATCATCCATCATGGTGGAAAATATTCAATTAAAATACATCTAAAGGACACTTTTCTGAATGACTTGGGAGTTTAAGGATGATTACCCATAATGCACTGCTTATTTTAGGTCTCTATGGAAATATGTTCAAATGCATCGGTTGTTACAATCTGCTGGTTTACTTTCTGATGTTTTCCTCAAAGCCAAACTTTTGTCCTTCGAGAAAAATTGAAGGCCAAATTAAAAGTGTTTCAAATGTTTTAGTCACAAATTAGTAAATATACAACAAACATTACAGACTAAGAAAAAGGAAAAAGAGGTATTGATCTACAAAACAAATAACAAGAAGGGATACATTAAACAATTTAATATTAACAAAGACAATAGAAAAGAACAGAAATATCATTTATTTTATTAGCAAAGTGATAAATGGACCAAGATTTCTATAGAAATGTTTTTTGGAGAGATGAGTCTAATTTGGACACCACAGAGATTATATTTTGCATTCCTGATATTCCACAAAGGCTCATTTTCTTGCATAATAATAATAGAAGTTATTGTTCTTTCTATTTAGAAACAAATCAGCATTCTTGGAGTTCAGAAACCCAAACGTTCAGACTCAGGTGAATCAATCTGAGTGTATTTTCTTCATGTTTTTCACTGTTCAGGACAATTTTCTAGATGTAGAACAAAAGAACTGGCTCTGTTAGCAGTTAGCATGTCTCCAAGTCTATACATGGGTTTTCTCCAGGTACTCTGGTTCCTAACGTTCATGTCAGTTTGTTTGAGTTGCTCCTTGGTCTGAGATTTACAGAATAAGAAATGAAGGACTCAACATGCAGCTCTGAAAACATGAGAGCCCCAAACCTCACTGAGTGTGTGAGATGGATTCAGAGCGTTTCCATGGTTTCCTGTTGTTTTTCTGATCTGAACGGTTCGTTCTCAGCAGATCCTAATTAGGACAGATAAGTCCTCAGGCCCGGAGAACGAACTCTCTCTAGACACCTTTCATGCAAACAGTGTTTGAGATCCAGTCAAGTTTGTTTTCCACCTCATGGTGAATTCAGATCCCAGAGCCTGTTTACATTTTAAACCCAACAGAACCGGCTTGTTTCATTACATTTAACACCGGAGGGTTTAGTGGGGCTGGTTTTCACACACTAATATTTATAATTGGTGTCTTAAATCAAGTTCATGAACTCACAGGGTTTATTTTAACTCTAAGATGTTGAGTGTTGAGAATAAAACCTGTGGATGTTCATTAAATTAGGTTAAATGTCTCCTATCTTTGGTTGGAATGACTAAATTCATTTGTGCTTGCTAAATGGTGGTTCCATCTGGTTTTTTATCTGGTTTCATCTGGTTTCATCTGGTTTTATCTGGGGATTTTTTTATCTGGTTTTTTATCTGGTTTCATCTGGTTTCATCTGGTTTCATGTAGTTTCATCTGGTTTGATCTGGTTTGATCTGGTTTTATCTGGTTTCATCTGGTTTTATCTGATTTCATCTGGTTTTTTATCTGGTTTCATCTCGGTTTTTATCTGGTCTCATCTGATTCTTCATCTGGTTTCATCTGGTTTAATCTGCATCCATTTTCAGCCTCAGCAGCAACGTTTAAAGAGTTAATCTGATCTGAAACCTCTTTTACCAGCAGTTCAGTAAACATGACTGCATTACGCTTTCATGAGTTTTTAAAGTAAAAGTTTGAGCCTCGTTCTGATTTGAGGTGATTTTCTTTAACAGCCTCAGTTTGGACGTTTGTGAGTTTTACCTCTGGGCTTTTATCCCCATAAAGAGCCTGTTGAGCTAAGTGGGAACACTGGGAAAAACATTTTCCGCAGTAACTGTAATACATGATATTTGCTGTGATTGGAGAGTTGAAGTGCGTACTCTGCTGTATTAAAATGACATTTTACTTTGAGAAAAGACCCTTTGCATTTCCTGGAAATGATTCAGTTCTGTGTCTGAATGTGTGTGTAGAGTGAAACCATGTAGGTGAAAATAACCAATCAGGCGGCTTCCTGATCACCAGTTTGGTTGGTTTGAGGACTTTATGTTCAGCTGTGATTGCTGTTTACTGACTCATCCTGTTATATATTCACTGTTCTCTCATTGGAGCTAACAATAAACCTTTAAGTCTTCTTTATCCATATGGAAATGTTCCTTGGAGCTAATGCTTAAGCATTTTCTGAAACAGGAAATGGAAATGAAATGGCTGAGCGACCGATCTGCAACTCTGCTCAGAGTTTTCACCATCATTGGTTTTCATGTACGGTTGTGTTTTCTGTTTTCAGTTCATTTATCTGTGTTTGTCAGAACCGTGGTGACAAATTAGTCTGCTGCTTTCGTAACTGGAAAACCTCCATCTGACAGAGCAGAAATTATAAACTCTAAAGTTTTGGTTCATGGTTGATTCAATGGATTCGGCTCCAAAACAGCCCACAGCATCACCTTCCACCACCGTGTGTAGCTGCTGGTATGGTTGAGCAAATGTGACCTGCTCAAGTTTCTTTTTCTAAATCAACTCTTGACTAATCAAGTATTTGTCTTTTTGTGAATAATCCTTGAAATCGCCTCCAAGTGGTTCATAGATTGAAGCTCCAAAATAAAAAAACAAGATAAGAAACCTCTGTAGGAGAAGCCGATGCGGTTCAGTCCGTCGCCTGCGGACTCTCCCACTCCAGACTTTTCCATTATCACTTCTCCCTCAGTCAGTGGGGTATTGACTTCTCTGGGAGAAAATAAATAAATAATCTGCTGGTCGGAGCTGAACTCAACAGGTGTGATGCCTCAGCAGCAGCAGCAGCAGCAGCGAGGCATCGATTGAAACCTGCAGGAGGTGGAGAAGAGGAGGGACGGTAACCGACAGGAACTGATGAATCAGGCAGTAAGGAGACAAACAGACGACTTATTTCAGTCCGAACCGGCCGGGTTGTTTCCAGCTGACGGGATAATGGAGGAGCAGAGACCTGCGTCGCCCTGCGGGACCAAACACCAAAATGCAATTTCATTCTCTGATATAATGACTGAAGCAGGTGGGAGTCAATTATTACCTGCAGCGTTTGCTCTGCTGGTGTTCAGGATCACATTATGATACACTGAGCTAATTTTCAAGGGTCCTTATTTAAGCAGAAGGTGGTGAAGAAATGAAGGCCGGAGAAGAAACAGCGCCGTGAGTCTAAAGGTTTGACTTGGGTGATTTTACCTGGGCTGGAAACAAACAACAACATGTTATTAAAGCATGTTTGAGTTTCAAATTCATGAATAATTAATAGCTGGACAGACAAATACATGCATAAAATCAATTTTCTGTTGATTTTATGAAACTACCACAATGATGTGTCGTTTTCAGTCAAATCTAGAGTTTGGTGTCTATTTGGACTGAGTCCAAACTTTCCATCTTTTCCTGCAAATAAAAACACAATTTTTTTATTTTTTTTTGGCACCATTTGCAGCTGGAAAAATACCTTCCTTATAAACCCTTCAACTTCAGGCTCTCCTGTCATCATCTGAAGTTTCTCAGGTGGCTTGAAGATTTAGACAAAACTAAAAAAGATGAAACCTGAAAATGTTTTGCCATCGTAGCACAAATGAACACCGAAACCTTTGGCTGTTCTTTGCAGATCATCTCAACCTCACCCAGGCTGGTCAGAGAGAGGTGATTAATTTTCACATGCAAGCCTTAGGTCTGGACTTTGACTAGACTGTTCTGTTTTTCTGCTCCATACAAACTTCCAACCAGATTCCCTGGATCTGCTGGGAAAAGAGACACCTTCACAGCTTGATGGCCAGCAGACAGTCCCTCCTGACTCAGAGGGAGGAAGCCACCATTTTCTGATTGGAAACGTAGCAGTTTGAAGTGACCCAATTCCGATTTTTTGGCAATTTCGATTTTTTTGCCGGCTGTTCACACTGCCAGTAAATGGACCTGTATGTGTTCCACTGTCTGAACGGGCAAACGACCTGAAAGCATCAGCGTTCTCAGTGATCTGCCAACCGCCATAAAAAGAAGAAGAAGAGCTCAGTGGTTACGGAAGTAAACATGGAGGCTAACGGTGGAGCTTAGCTACATATTTGAAGTTGTTGTCCAACCGGAGCAACATATTAACAACTTAATCCTCATATAGTCGTCATGGATGTTGTTTTTCTTCCCGCTTGTGTATCAGGACACAGAATAGTGACATTTGTTGAGAATCAGTGACGTTCAGTTCGGATGAATGAGACCTGGACGTTATGGTCGCATTTGAATCAGATACGTATCGGATATGAGTCACATTCTAAAAGAATCTGACCTGAGCTGTTCACACTGCCATGAAAGATCGGATTACAGGTCACATTACGTCAAAAAAAATCGGAATTGGGTCACTTCAGGCTGCAGTGTGAACGCAGCCAATATAAAGAGGGCTCCTTGGATGTTGACTAAAAATCAAGGAACAATCTGAGGTTCTTTGCTCTCACAGGCCAACATGTACAGCAGTAAGTGATGAAGAACACATCTGGACCAACAAGGGAAGTTTGATGGAACAGTTTCAGTTCAGACAGGATGATTGATGAAAGCAACAGAAACACATCGTTTGAAAAAAGTCCCAACAAAACCAAACTGATGTCTTCATTCCACCCATGGGTCGTTGTTTCGCCAAGAAAGTCTTTAAGAGTGACTCCTAATATAATCCACCCAATCCTCCCTGGAAAATCAAATCTAAACAAAAACAGAAACTCAACACGACATCAACATTGGGTGGAACCCAAAAACCTCACAAACAATCACAATGAAGTGATCTTAAGGTGAATCCACGTGTTGTAAGTTGTTTCAGAAGAACCAACCACAGGAGGTCTGTGTGTGACAGAATGTAATTAACTCATAAGCTGTGAATGCACAGCTGCTCAGCTGAAGCCGAACATGTAATTTGTTGCTGTGACAACAAATGTCACTGTGGTAACTAACATCCATGGAGCTGCTGCTCGGCAGAAACGTCTTCCAGGTCCGAACCGTTCAGAAATCTGCTGCCCTGAGCGTCTCTCCTGAGCAGACGGGAACTAAAACCGGCTGTGTAATCGGCTTCACCTTGACCCAAACACCAAACACTCTGTGAATAATAACTCAGCAGTCACAGCCAGGCAGGCCAGAGCGAACAATTACCACAGCCAAATCCACATCCTGTGTCAATCTGTGAGAAAGCTCCAGATCCAGACCCAGGCTGGAGGAAACGGGCCGAGCGGCTGGAGGTGAAGAACGAAACACCTGTTTCTGCTGCTCGGCTCACATGCAGCACAAACAGAAAGCGCCGCTCCGCTGCTGTTTACCCGCCTGCAGCAGCTCCCGCAGCGAGGCGGCCCGTCGCCGCTGCGTCTCTCTGTGGGGAAGTGTTAATTGCTCTGTTAAAGTGGGACGAACTCCTCCTGTGATGGCTTCATCCATCAACACTGACGTTGCTTATTAGGCCTCATCTTCATGCAACCTGCTTCTGTCAGTTGTTTACTGCTTCTGTCTCAGACAATCATGTATTTAGACAGAAAAAACAGCAGTTAAAAGCAAATATCTGGATGTTTATAGCAACTTTTGCAGCTCTAACCAGATGAATAACTTAAAACAGAGAATGTACAGGAATTCATCCACCAAAGGAACCAGAAGAATATCTGGATATAACTTTGCAATAAATGGTTGTGGCTCAGCAGAGATAACCAGACACGAAGCTGATCTTCTCATCTGTTTTTCTTTCTTTACAGACTCCTCATTCATTTTCTACCTGAAATCCAGATTATTTTTGGTTTTTAGTCATGATCTTTCATCAGACATCAGATTAAATCTCACCAGCCTCTGAAGGCCCAATCAATGTGGCACCATTATCTACTTAATTAAATGTGTTGTTGTGGTTGGCTGGGATGAGTAAAGCAGAGGACTGAGTACACAGCCCTGCGGGACACCACTGGTGAGTGAATATTGGTATAGGAAAGGTGGAGACTGAACAGTTTGTAGGAAGGTCTTTTGTGCAAAGGCAGATGGTGGAAAACAGTCACAGAGGAAGAACCATGTTGGTAAGAATATCCTGGAAGATATAAACAAAAACTTCAACAAAAACTTCAACACTTGAAGTTTGTTTGAGCAAAATAAAGTTTGAGCAAAATAAAGAAGGGAACCAGAAAACTTGTTTTTTTGGTGTCGTTCTCAATATTCTGGAGTAATTAAAGTTTAAAATTATTTGGATTTAACTGAAAAACATAAAACATGCAGGACTTCAGTCCTTTCAGTGTTGCAATTGAACTGCTTGGTTTTGGTTGTAAAGGTTCTTCAAACCCAACAATAAAACGTCAGAATCAATCTTGTAATGGAGAGGAAGCGAGAGGAGCGCTTTGAATCGGCTGCAGAAAACTGATCAATCCATTTCACAAGGAATTAAAGTAATCTATACCATTGAAATGGAGGCAGCCGCAGCAGGAGACAGTTTAATCTGACAGCAGAAGAACTGTTTTATTAAATTTACAGAGAGCAAAACAAAAAATATATACCTAAGTTTAAACAAAACATCCACTGCAGGATGTAACAACCTCAAAGTGTTTTGATTATTTCCCAAAAAGGACTCAGTAGATTTTCTATTATCTATTCAGAATCAATCTTATAATGGAGAGGAATATGTCCGCCTCAATTCAAAAGAGAGCTTTATATAGAAGATGATAATGGAGGGAACTGTGTCCAAATTAGACTCAAACGTTTTTACTTGCTTCAGGATTGAATGAGAAATAATTTAACTTTAGAGTGAAATGTTTGAAGTTTCATTCATGTTTCAGTTTGGATTGTTTTTTTCATAGATTCAGTTTTAGTTCATAGATTCAGTTTTAGTTCATAGATTCAGTTTTTGTTCATAGATTCAGTTTTAGTTCCACTCTGTTTATTATTATTTTTATGTATTTTAATTAGACTTCCAGATTCAGCTTTGGGATCTTCCTCATGTTCATCTTTTGTCTGGTTTTCCCTCAGCTGCCTCCACTTCCTCCTGATTAGCTGTTTTGGTTCCCTGATCATTTCCTGTATTTAATCCTGTCTGTCCTCGTTGCTCATCTCTGGTTTCTTAAGTGTCTTTGCTCCCAATCTCATGTCTCCTGTTGATCTTTGCTGCAAGTCGTTTCTTTACTTTTTCACTAAACCTCCAGCTCTGTAAATGACCTCTGGATTCTGTTTAGTCCTAATCATGACATGGTGATTGAACTAAACGAACACCTTCCTCAATGAAACAGAAACATGTGAAATGACGGCCTCACTCTTCAGACTTTGAGTTTAGATACGTTTCTCTTCTTGCTGTGTTTGTGGCCAATCATCCTCCTTTCTCCACCTGCTTCAGCGTCACCTCCTGGTACCTGCAGAGCAATCAGTCTGTGTTTCATGCACAGTGATTCGGCTTTGTGCTATTGGACTAGTCGGCTGAACTTGGAGCGGAGGAAGACAGAGAGAAGCTGTCATTGTCTTCAGGAACACCTGATTTCTGTTCTTATGCTTTGAGTCCGTTGGTACAAGAAGAGGCTAACATGTGACCACATCAGTTTCCAGCATGAATGTACAGAAAGATGACAAGTTCAGCCTAAAATGAGAAAAATCAGATCAACAGCTGAAATGTTTAACTACTTAGGAATGTTAATGAGAAAGTCGGCATGTGTTTGGTGATTATTACAGGTTGGAGGTCTGAGGTAAAACACTGAAATAATTTTCTACAGTGATATTAAACATGATTTTATTCCTGATGGGTTTCTTCTGTTTTTCTGTCTTTGTTGCATCTAAATGTTTCAAATCCTCACCCCAAACTGAGCTGTAAAATACTGAAAATGCAGTAAAATGTAGATTTTTCAAGATTTTTTTGTGCAAATGAATAAAACTTTCATGATCGTTTGATGTTTAAATCTGCCAAAGGTTTTCAGAGGCTTTTATACGGAAGATTATTTAACTTTTTTTCCATCTCTTGGAAAAACATGTTTAGAAACATCCGGCAGTAAAAGCTAGCATGAGCTAAATAATATGACAGTCCTGCCTCCAGTACAAATGATGGGATCCAGTGTTTCTCACCCCAGCTGCAGTAAATTGATTGACTAAATGGTGCTTAAACATTTGGGTCAGTTCATCTTGTCACATAGAAACAGCAGCGGGTGGAGCCATCAGATAAAACACCAATTTAGCTGGAAACGTTGATGCTCCAATAAATCTGTAGCTGCCAGGCCCCCCCTGTGGCTCCAGCCCAGCGCCGGTCATTTCCACATTTCAGCCCTCAGCATCAGACAGCGACTCTGTTGGGCGATGAAGAAAAAACCTGCAGAAGTGGAGGGGTTCTCAGTTTTCTGCTGGTTTTTTTTTGAGGCGTAAACAAATCTAAATAACTCAAACTTCCTGTTTCATTTTCCTCTGAAGTCAGAGCATCCAAGTTAGCAGCTTTCCATTTAAGCTCTTATGAAAATTTTAAGCTTTACTTTCCATAACCAAACATCATTTTTCATTTTTTCAGTCTAGAGTTGCAGGTGCTACATGTAACTTTAATTTTAGATGAACTCTTACAACTCTGTCTTATCAAACAAGTAAGTTTACACCACAGATTATTGATCAATCAATCAAATTTTATTTGTAAAGCACATTTCAGCAGCAAGGCATTACAAAGTGCTTTGCATAATTAAAATAAAAACAGCATGTGACATTGAATAAACAGTGAGAAAGAGAAAATAATTAAAAGGTAAAAATAAAAACTTTAATATTTAAAACTTTTTAGTCAAACCGCCATCTGTCAAGGAGTCCCTATCTGCACGAGGAGTTACCCTTATGGGGTCTCCTCAAAGTAAGGGGCTCTAAGAGCCTCACCTTTAGCCTTTAGTTGAAACTCTGTCAACTGGGACTCTAACCTTTATAGCCTTTAGTTAAATCTCTGTTTAACAAGAACTCTAACCTTTATAGCCTTTAGTTAAATCTCTGTTTAACAAGAACTCTAACCTTTATAGCCTTTAAACCGTATTTGTTTAAATTAATTTGCGAAATAAAACCCACAGTTTTAGGGATTTCATGGTTAAGAAACGTGATAATGTTACAAATATCTTTAAAATTTCCTCTTCGGTCATATTTTTGTCCGTTTTCTTGTCAATATGCGAGTGTCGCTCCCGCGACAGGGGACGCAAATTTGGGCAGGCATGCGTGTCAGCTACTAAATTTGTTGTTTACGAAGTGTGTTTTATAAAACTAGGACATGTCCTATAGACCTTTAAATCTCGTCAACTGTTTTTTAAATAGCTATAAAACCATAACATTTAGTGCAAAACATGTATATAGGGTTGTTTACTAAGGATTCAAGACTCCATTTGCTACGGAAGAGGATTAGGGCCACCGAAAAGAAAAATAATAATTCTGACTTTAAAGTGCTTTTGGACTTTGGGAGGAAGCCGGAGAACCCGGAGAGAACCCACACATGCATGGGGAGAACATGCTAACTTAATCGCAAGAGTCTGAAATTAAAGTCAGAATACTTTTTTTTTTGGTGGCCTAATCCTCTTCCGTAATTTGTGGACAAGTAAAAAAAAAAAAGTCACCTGTACAGGTTGTTTATCTGTACAGCCGCAAAACACGTGACTAGTGACGTGATTAGTGGTCCCTTGGGTAGGGATCACTAATTCCTACCCAAGGGACCTAACAGTCATGCTTTTGTCTTTGGGAGGAAGCCGGAGAACCCGGAGAGAACCCAACAGGAGCAAACATGAGAGAGACATGGAGACTCCTATACAGTTAGTATGAAGCCCTGGAGGTCAAGCAGGAGACTGACAGGACTCACTATGAAGCCCTGGAGAAGTGAACTGCATGTTGTATTTTTCTTTGATCCCTGAGCCTTTTTTTCAGCTGCTCCACTTCCACCTGCAGGTTTTATATATTCGCTCCATGATGGTCCCACTCTTCTCCCGATCTGTCTTTTCCTTCTCCAGGGCTGCGTTTTCCTGCTCCAGGTTGGTGTTTATTTGAGCCAGGGAAGCGTTTATCTGCTCCAGAATGCTCCAAATTCATTTTAACACACAGTGTGTTCATTATAACTGTATGTGTTAAATATTTCAACACATTGTTGTGTAAATCTGTTGGTCAGACACAGATTATATCATTCTTCTCAATGACAGTTTCAAGTATTTTTTTTCTAAAATGGTTTCCATTTTTTTGTATTTATAAAATGTTTTACTTCATCTAAAAAATGCAATTACTATTACTGCTGTATTGTGGCATGATTTAAAGAGACAGAGGCCAATTTCAAGACATCAGAAACAATTATTTTATATTAAAAAATCCCATCTCACCTCCGCAGGTCTCTCTCTCTCTCTCTCTCTCTCCTGGGAGCTTCAGGTTCTCCTCCAGTATCTTGTCTGTCCCTAGTTCTGCCCATTTCTGGACTGAAATGTCTGATGTTGTTCCTGTTTTAGCCGCTGTTCCAGTTTGGGTCTTTCTGTCCCGATGACCACAGGCTCCACTGTGATCTTCACCTTCCAGGTCTTTTCCAGTTCCTCCCTGAGGTCCTGGTATTTCTCCAGTTTTTCCTGATGTTGTAGTCACTTGGTATTGCTACATCCACCACAACGGCTTTCCTCTGTCCTTTATCCACCACCACGATGTCCGGTTGGTTCTCCATCACCATCCTGTCTGTCTGGATCTGGATCCCACAGGATCTTAGCTCCATCATTCTCCACCACCTTTGGGAGTTTTCCCCACTTGCTGGTAAGTTTTATTCCAATAGGATAATAATTGAGGAGAATAGAGAGGGGATGCAGATTTTGTCAGGCTAAAACTCCATATTGCCAAAACTTGCATCCCTGAGCTGATTGGGGGAAATAAAGAGCTGAAAGTATTTCACCTTTTCTACTAATGACACTTGTTCTCTGATTTAATGCTATAAGTTTCATATCAACAAGACGGATCAAATATTTTCAGGCTCATAAATTAAAATGCATTCCCTCCTACATTAACAGACCAGAAAGTTAAGCATGATATAAAATGTTCTACATAATGGGCCTCTGTTTTAATGCTTTTTAAGCTATTATGGTATCAAAAGACAAAGCAGAGAATTTCAAACTATTTGCAGAGAACCACTAGCAGAACCAGTCAGCGTCGGGCCGGGGGGCGGGGCCAGTTACCGGACCTTTACGTGCATCGACTGCACTGCTGGAAACTAAACCGTGAGCGAAACAGTCACTGGGACTGACTACTATATATTCCATATAGGAGGGTAACTTTAACATTAAATACTCCTTTCTCACCAGGCGAGGGCGACTTTCTCTCTCTATAATCAGACAGTTGAGCGACTTGAAACCATTCCTCCCTCCCTGGTACCCCCAGACCGGGTCCCCATCCCGCCCGGCCCGGGGGGGCAGCGGCCCCCCCAACCCCCCCAGCCCCGCGCCCGCAGCGAACGCTCACAACAGACACGGACTGAAAAACGTTCGACTCGTGTGTCAATAAAGGTGTAAAAACCGTATTTATTTCGAGTAATTTGCGAAATAAAGCCCACCGTTTAAGGGACTTCATGATTAAGAAACGTGATAATGTTACAAATATCTTTAAAATTTCCTCTTCGGTCATATGTTTGTCCGTTTGTCTGCTTAGAGCGATGCGCGCAAATTTGGGCAGGGATGTTTCTGGGCACAACACCGGCTCGGAGTTCCGATCAGCACCTTTTGGGTCTCTACTAGAAACGGGTCCCGTTCATTTTTAGAACCGGAAAACAAAACGTTTCACTCCTAAAGTCCAAAAGTCAGACTTAGTGGGGCTGCAACGGTTATTTCAGTAATCAACTACTCTGACGATTAATCGGTAAAAAACCGGCCACATTCTTCAGACTTCGTCACTTAAGTGTTGATTATACTATATTAGAAATATGCAAGATGCAAATAAACAAATAAACTCCTAACTAATCAGTTAATAAATTAGTTGATAATTATTTGATTAATCACAATTAATCGCGTTCTGCTGACGAGTGTGATAATGGCGACTGTAGAAAGGAACCGTCAGTGTTGTATAAAGTACTGAAATCTCTGAGTCAAGTAAAAGTTTAGGTTCCTCTCCAAAATATGACTTTGGAAAAAGTCCAAGTCACTGAAATGTTACTTGAGTTAAAGTCTTAAAGTATCTGAATTTTCTTGTATTTAAGTATGGAAATTACTGTGAAAATGTATGTACTCAAGTAATGTAATGGAAAGTATAAGTAAAAAGTAAAACAAGGAAAATGCAGTTTGAATGACATTTTTTATATTTTGGTAAACTTGTCAAATACACTTAAAGTAATAAACACAACCAAGTGCAAAATTAAACCTGCTAATAGATAAACCTACAGCATCATTTAGTTAAGAAAATTAGGTGCTTTACCTACAAGGTTAATAACTTAACCTGCTTTACAACTGAACCAGCTTCTTAGTTTCCCCTCCAGGACAGAAAATACAAAGTTTTTGTAAGCCTTAAGTTTTCCATTCATGTGGTCAGAGCTGAAAATGAGAAAAATAAATAGTACAGAAAATGTGGCCAACATGAAGAAAAAAAACCGTTACGATTCTCTACTTCACAAACTATTGGTGCAACAACTGGTCATTATGTGGCATTAGGGACATGAAGCTGCTGCTCATCATGAGACTTTGTGTTTAATGGGAGAAGCGAAACAGGTGTTTCCTATTGGTGGAGATGAACAAACAGGTGTTTCCTATTGGTGGAGATGAACAAGCCCAGATAAGGAAGCTATGACTTTGTAGCAGTCAATCAGTAGGTGGGTCAAAACTCCAGCGTTTCTCTCTCTCACTGTAACGCGTAACTAAACCACACATTGAAAATGTATCACAGTAAAAGTATGAAATTAAGTTCAGAAATATAGTGAAGTAAAAGTGAAAGTTATCAAAAATTTTCATACTCGAGGAAAGTATTAAGTACTCAAAAATATACTTAAGTAGTAGTGAAGTGTTTTTACTTCGTTACTATACAACACTGCTTTAGTTAAATCTCTGTTTAACAAGGACTCTAACCCTTATAACGTCCTATCCGCACAAGGAGTCACCCTTATGGTGTGAGGAGCGGCCATGTTGAGACTCCTGGGGTGGTCGGAGTGGATCCCTTTTCCCATTGGGAAGTCCGACTTCCGGAGGCCTTCAAGTCGACGTCTCTGACTGGGGAGTCGGAAGTTCAAGGTTCCGACTGCAGATGGATCAGTAGGTCTGGGGCTCCTGACCCAACAAAACATTCCTAAACAAATGATCAAGTTTAATTTAGTCTGATCTGCAAACACCAAACACTGAGGTAACATAACAGAAAACTTCACTTCACTTCAGAGGGCGTCCAACATAAATTAATTAACCTATAATAAATCTTAAAAAGTAAAATCCTGCAGGTGCAGAGTAGAAGTTCTGGCTTTTATTGATCTGTCAGTGACTCTAGAAACCAGTACAGTCTGTAGTATTTATACTATGAGTGAGTATACTGAAGTACATTCTCTTTAGAAATATTTCTCTATTTCCAACCAACAATCTACGTCAAAAGCCACCAACTTTGACATCTTATTGACAGTAGCAGCAGCTCTGCCTCCAGCCAGCCACTTCTTCTTCTTCTATTAGACTCACTTTCCTTCAGCAGCACTTTACTACAATCAGTCCTGTCTGTTACCTCTGGCGACTGCTTTTCTGCCGCTGTGAGTCTGTCAGATTGGAGGCCTCACGCCGGTCGGCTCCCTCGGGCGCAGCTTCATGGGAAACTTGTCAGTCAGTGTGACGCACGGCTGGCCAAGGGAGCATTAATAATTTGGTTCCGCACACATAATCATGCCTGAGCTCACACACAGCTGGCCGAGTCTGTGGGGGGCGTTGGAGATAGCTTAGCGTTGTCTGACGTCTAATTAACAGTCTGTCCTCCTCCAGCAACAACTGAAAGTCAGCAGTGAACAAACTGGGAATCCATCAGCGAGACAGCAGAGTGACTGATAGAAATCGGTGAAGATTTTAACTGCTGAGTTCAGGTCTGGATGGATGTCCTGGAGCTGCTTTGATAAGCTGTTAGCGTTACTGCAGCAGGATGTCAAACTCATTTACATTCATCACATCAAGATCATGAATGTCCTGAAGGCTGGAGCAGAATATAAACGCATTAACAAACTGATAAAATATGAATATGTAGCTATTTCTGCTTTCAGTAGGTACTTATTAAACTTAAATAATATTTTCACAATGATGTAATTTTGCAGCATATACATAAAAACTGATTCAACTTGATTAATAAAACAATATTTAAGCACAGAACTAATAGAAGGATTTTTTAGATGTCCTGCTACAACTTAGAGGGCCACATAAAAAAATGATGGCGTACCAGATTTGGCCCCCGAGCCTTGAGTTTGACACAATAGAACTAGCACACCTAGTTAAAGGTGGAGTTTTAATGTGAAAAGTTCAGGGAAATGTTTTTACAGTCAGTAGCTACAGACACAAAAATGTGTTTCTTCATTTCCCTTAGAATATTAAATTCTTAAATTAAATTCTCATGTAAGTCAAAAACCATGAAACATCTCATATCCTGGTGTTTTATCAAGCCAGAGGTGTCCAAACTTTTTGACAAAAATGTCAAGTTGAAAGATCTGGAGGGGCCACACAATTTTTAAATATGTTTGCAAAAACTACTTCTTATTTTCACCTGTTCAGATATAAAGTCACAATAATGATTAGTGGATTAAGTAAAGCAGTCAGATTGTTGTTAATTTGAAACATTAAAAATGTCTAGCCAGATGTAAAAATTTCCTAAATTTGTATCTATTTATGATTTATGACTCTCTCTTTCTTTATTATGGCCTCTCCCATGTATTTTAGTAAAAAAATCAGCATTTTTCTTCTCCCTTTTACTATTAAAATAAATGCAATTTAAAGCAAAAACCTGGATGAAAACTTTGTGTTGCACTGTGAGACGTAGGATGATCTGTAACGTTTTCAAAAGACCTTTGACCAGTGAGAACTGCACCCTAACAGGCTCACACCGTCTGAATGCATCCTTCGGTTTACATGTGACCCTCCACCAGAAGCTAGCATAAAGCTAACACCTTAAACCCCTGCAGTCTGCAGCGTGCAGAGCGTTGCGGTTTAATTAGTTATTTGCATTTGATTGGCCTCCTCCTTGGGGAAACTGTGATTACACGACCTGAACCAGTCATTTCAGCGATCATTGACTCAGTGACTTGCAGCACTTCACTGAAGATACTGAAAGCTGCAATCAGCCTCATCTCGCCTCCTGCAGCCTCTCAGACGGACACACTCTGGCAGGAATCAGGAGATGAGATAATGACTGGTTTCTTTCACACACATCCAAAACCTGAGGAGTTTCTGTGTGAAAACCTTCAGGCTTAGCATGTTGGACAGTTTTAATCATTGACTTTCATAAGCAAACATGTTCCTTCAACCCACACTTTCTAAGATTTTTGCCAAATATTTCTTGCCAAACTTCCAACTTGGTATTTTTACCTGTGAATTATAATGAATCTTTTTTTTTTCGCTTGTTTGTGTCTCAGCAGCCCTTCCTTTCAAGGTCTGGGCAAATTTCCTGTTTTCCTTCTCAACATGCCGGGTGTTTATGCCAGGAAGGGATTTATGTCGAGGTACCAGAAACTGTCGGTGCTTTTCAGGGGGAATCATCAGATGGAGATGTAAGCTGCTCAGGCGAGTTTTTTCTTTATGTTTCAGACTGAACACCTGTCCTCTGTAAAACATTTTAGCAGTTTAAAACGTGCAACACAAATAGTATTTTCTCTATTAGTCCTGAACGTCATCAGTGTTTATGAAGCAGATTGAGGAGAAGTCTCTGTGTCTCGTCTGCTGAATCGGGGTGGATCTCCACCTCAGGAGTTCAAAGGTCTTGTTGTTCATTGGAGATGAGGGGATGAAGCAGCATATGGATGAATGAATGGATCAGGGCTCCACTGATGAGCTGGAACGATGGAATGAGAATCATGACTGAGATTCAGAGCAGAAGAGGCTGAACTGAGATTCATCTTACTGGGAGGAAATATTTGTTTATGAGAAGCTGAATTAAAGAATCTTTAAAAGGTCAAACGTTTTAAAGATTCAGAGCTCCAGGGGCCTTTAGCCACAATATACCAAACCGAACAATGACTTTATGGCAGATGGTTCTGAAACATGGATGGAGGGACAAAAATGTCCACTGTGATGGGGAAATAAAGTGAGGAAACAGCTTTTTCTATGCTTTATTTCCATGCAGACTTTTAAGCATTTAACTTCCAGGTTTGCCTGAATATTCCAGGTATTTCCAGATGTGTTGAATCAAACTGAGTTGATTTTTTTTGGCACTGTTGGGAACGTAGAGACCGTTAATCCTCAGAGGGATTCATTCAGAGCTTCTCTGTGTTTTATTAGACAGAAAAACTTTCTCCAAATATTCAGTCATCATAGCAGTTTTATTATTATCTTCCGGTTCTTGTTATTTTTGCTCCGGTGGGAGGTATTTGTTAAACCAAAATCAACAATCCTGGTAAGTTTCTGAGGAAATGAGGGAGTGGAGTCCATCCCCTGTTCTGTTTTCCTGAAGCCTCTCGCTCTGCTGTGCTGTTTGCTTTTATGCGTTTAGATTGTCTGAGCTGCTGAGGCTTGTTTCCTGTCTGTAGGACATATTTGCATTTTAACACACGGCCCTTTACAAGCCAAGATGCACAAACACTGAAACACAAAGCAGGTTGGATCCCAGTGGACCTGCATGGGGATAAAACCCCTCCATCCAATCAGAGGTGAGCCAAGCTGTTGCATTACTAATGAGAGCGAGAGGAAAAAAACAATCAGCAGAAATAAATAAAGGAAAGCAGCAGCTCGTGTTTTATTAATAAAATACCTTTGGGATAAATAGAGCAACGATCCCAGCAGGAGAGAGTTCTGCTTAAACTATGAATAATAATGATCAGCACCAGAGAAACTGTTTACATTCACACCAGAAACCACAAAGTGTTTAAGTACTTTCATTTAGAAACAAGGCATGTGGTGTATGAGCACTACCACTAACACCTGATCTGATACTGTCAGAGGAGAGGAACCAATCAGAAGATATCACTGTGGAGAGGAACCAATCAGAAGATATCACTGTGGAGAAGAGCCAATCAGAAGATATTACTGTAGAGAAGAGCCAATCAGAAGATATTACTGTAGAGAAGAGCCAATCAGAAGATATCACTGTAGAGAAGAGCTAATCAGAAGACACCACTAAGGAGAAGAACCAATCAGAAGATATTACTGTAGAGAAGAGCCAATCAGGAGATATTACTGTAGAGAAGAGCCAATCAGAAGACACCGCTAAGGAGAAGAACCAATCAGAAGACACCGCTGTGGGCCTGCAGGAGGTGAACATGAAGCAGCTGGTCTCTGAGCTAAAAGTGTAAAATATTTTCCATAACGTTAATCTTATGATCAATACTTTAGTTTTTATTTCCGTTTTGGTCATTTTTCTGTTTATCTACCACTTCTTTCTTTCTCTCTTTCTCTCTTTCTTTCTTTCTTTCTACTCAGTTTTGTCTCATCTCCCAGTTTGCCTCTGGCTGCCCAGCTGCTTCCACTCACCTGTGATTAGCTCTTCTGCTCCCTTTGCTTCTCTTCCTCTGTATTTAAGCCGTTCATTGATCAGTAACCACCGGCTACGTACACAGTAAAAATGCCAGTGTTGAATTATCACCCCAAAGTGTCTATATGTGTCCAAGTCAGCTGGTGTTAAATTCAACACTACAGAGTGTCACATTAACATTACACCGGTGTTAGTGTTAAAAAATGTTAAAAGTAACACCAGTGTAGTGTTGATCACAAAACATATTGTGGTGTTAAAAAAGTAAATAATTGACCCACAAGGTGTCAATACCAATCAAATCCAGTGGAAAATATTCAAAACAATACACAGAAATGGAAAGTTTAGCTTTTCTTAAAGCCATTTCAGTTTTATAGACCAATATTAATTTAACAAAAAAATGGGTGTCAATCTTTTAACACTTTCAAAAGTGTTAATTTAACACCATATAGACACTTTTGGTTGTTAATTCAACACTGGCATTTTTACTGTGTATGGACCAAAAATATTGAGAAAATATCTGTTTTAAAATACAGACTCTGAAGGAAACCGACAAGAAAAGTCAAACTAAAACAAAACATATTTACAGTAGAACAAAAATACTAACTAAATTTCATTCCTCACCTTATTCTACTCCATCATCACTACTGCACATTTAAATAGCTTTGATTTATTATTTGCATTAAGTTGCTTTATTTCTACTAATATTTCTGTTCAATAATCTGAGATACATCAATCAGAAAACAGCAGAGATTTTCTGGAGCATCTATTTTATGAGGTGACAAAGCTTTGAGTTTATGTCGGCCTTGGAAAATGAGTTTTTCAACCTTTTCATCTTCAAAATGACTAAAGCTTTAACAACGGAACCTTTTTTATTTCTTCCAAGCATTCAGAGGCTGTAGAGGAAACTTTAATTTGCACATTTAATGTCACCTTTTGCCTTTTCAGCTCTGTATCAAAGTTGAAAATCCCCAGTAGTCATTCAAAACATACTTACCTGTCCACAAATCCTTCAACCGCTGCGAGTGGAAAAGTATTTCCTCATTGTGCTGACGAGAAAATTAAAAGTTTTCTAAGCTGCTTTCAGGCCATCGTGTTTTTATTAAGAGCAAAGCGGCACAAGATGAGAAGCAGGTCGTGTATTTTCTTTATCTGGCCTTTCAGGGCGTTGAAGAAAACATCTTTAAGAAAAAAAACAAAAATGTGCCTTTTGGGTTTTTCAAACATCGCCGGTTAATTAAGTTTCAGAGAGAACAGCTCTTACTGGAGGCCAGTTGTCTGATTAGTTTGGATCCGGGTGTCAAACTCAGGTTCCTCCTCAGCTTTCAGGATGTTTTTAAAAGGTCTGCATATAAAAGATGAGCAGTTCCTCTGGATAATCGTTTGAATTATGGCTGAACAATGTGTGATGAAAGCTCTGCCTCGACCCGGGACCTGAGGTCTGTTACATCACGGCTCATAAAGCAGGGCCCCGATAAATTCATTGGACACGTTTTAAAGGTCTCAGTCGCCTGTATAAAGGTTAAGAGATGCTTTATTTCACTGTAAAAACCACGAGAGAGAGAGAGATAAGGGACGGGTTTGTCTCTAAATATTAAACAACAGCCTCAGCAGAAGGTTGGGAACCAGCAGAAAAAGTTTCTGTGTTTTATTATAGAATCAAACTAAATAAATACTGCGATAAATCACTTCATTAGTAAAGAGTTGAGCTTTTCCCCCTGGAAAGTCTGGAAATGTTGCCTAAAACAAACTCGTTCACTAAGTAAGCTAATAAATCCTAGTTCCTGTTTGTCTCTAAATCAGCCACCTGTGGTGTTGATGGTTCAATCTTCACTCTGGCTGCGTTTCTGCAGCGTCGCCCCCTGCTGTTCGGATAATCTGTGGATTCTCCCTCAGCAGCTCTCTGTCAGAACCGCCTCCTGTTTCCTCTTCGCCTGCAAAGCGTTTGTGTGGCAGTAAAATCCGATGTGTTGAATGAAGGTTGATGGAAATGATCTTCAAACCGGTCAATGAGTGGAGGGATTTAGCAGAACGCCTCGGTTCAGAGCTGTGGGCGTTTGGATCAGGACAGCAGAATAAAACAGGCTCTCTGTTCATTGTGAGTCAGCCTGTTGTGAAGGATTTATTCATCAGCTCTGCAGCCAAAAACCAGGTTTTAAAAATAAAGAGCAGACAGAGGGATGAAGGCTCTTCACCGGGTTGTCAGTGAAAACGCTTCATATATGAAGGATGCGCTCATGAAATCTGTTTTTTATTCAGATTTTCTGCTTCACAAGATGGAAAAAAGGACAGATTTCAGGATTTGATCCAAATCTCAGAACCTGTGATCTGTGGTGTTAGATTTGTTCCTACAAGCTCAGATACCTTTAAGCTAACCTGGGTTTCATGTTAACATTGGATTTGATGTGTCTTCCACATACCTGAAGGAGATTTGTGTGCTTTCTGTCATGAAACCCTGCAGGAGGAAACAATTACTGACAAGAACTGAAAGTCTGAACAGTTTACTGGACACGGAAGGAAAGGAAACATTCTGGGTAAGGAGAGGAAACCAGGAGGTCATGAGAGCAGAGAGATGATAAGGTAGACTTCTCATTGTTGGTCCACTTTAATCCAACTCTAGTTCAGTAGTCTAAGTCTCGCAGAGGAGTGAAGATCATCTGCAGTGATCAGAGCCGGTTCTGGTCTACTGGACTGAACCGAGGGGCTGCAGCTCCTCCACACTGAAAGGAGTTGATTGATCCGGATGCAATCGGAACCTGATCGGCATATTAATCCTTTTGGAAGGTGAAGCTGGTCATTGCTGCTGTGGAGGAAGTCTGGGTCATTTTCAGCCTGTTGTTGGTTGTGATGGAGGAATGAACCAAACTTTGGGTCACATGGGTAAAAAAAGGGGAGTCAGAAATAAACCAGAGCTTCAGCATCCGCTGACCCCGATCCATCAGTTTACATGGCCGACCGCTTGGTGGATGAGCTGCTGTCGTTCCCAAACACTTCCATTTGATTATAATACAGCCGACTTTGGAGAATCTGGAGAGAACCAGAAAGACCCACCATGCAGAAAGACCCACCATGCAGAAAGTCCCACCATGCAGAAAGTCCCACCATGCAGAAAGACCCACCATGCACAGGGAGACTCCCTGCAGACCCAGGCCGGGCGACTGGAGCACCTGGTTCTCATCATTTGGATGGGGAGCAAATCCTTTTGGCAATAAAATGAATGTTTTTATTACGTTGAATTCAGGGCTTGTATAGTTTTGGTGGTTGTTGCACAAAATTTGAATATATTGAGCTCATCAAACATAAATTCAGTCTGTGACTCTGTGTTCATTCATAAATATCCTGAGTCTTAATTATCTTCTGATCCAGTGCAGAATATGATTGATTAAGTTTGGCACACTTTATCTAAAATATGGATGGATTTGATTTTCTCTAAGTTTTTAAAGGTTTTTGAACAGAAACACATTTTTATTGGCTCTCTGCTCTTTGGCTCGATCCTCCCTACAAACAGTTAAATCCATCATCAGTTTTCCTGCCTGTTGTTCCTGCTCACTTTTACACTCATTTTCATTTTTCCATCTTAGTGGCTTCTCTAAAATAGATGTTGCTTTAACCGACCTGACGGTCTTCACACTCCAGGAGCCAATTTGCTCCACACCTCAGATGATCCCTGGCTCCTATTCAGAGCCGCCATCTTGAAAACTGTCCTCTATTTTCTGCTCATTACTTGTTTCTACACGTTCTCACTGAAAAGCAAAGTTGTGGAAGTGTGAGGATGTGTGTTTGGCATGTCAAGCCAGGAGTTATCAACAGCCTCTTGTTGGTTCTGAGTCAAATGATCACACCTCACACCGAAAGCGCTGCCATTTTAATTACTTTCCGTCCACAAAGAGCCGGCCGTCTGCAGTACACAGAACAAATCTGATTTAATCCTGCAGACCAGAGGGGCTGAGAAGGCACACAGTTTGAGATCATTGCAAATGTCTAAAGAGAAGAGAGAGTAACTTTGAGTCAAATACACTCTACATGTTTTTAATTTTCTGAAAAATAAGTAAAGGTTTCATATTATGAGAAAATACTTTCATTTGCTAAATTCAGAATAAAATGCCACTAGGAGTGAAACAAGCAGTGCTGTATAGTAACAAAGTAAAAATACTTCACTACTTTACTTAAGTATATTTTGGAGTATACTTAATACTTTCCTCAGTATGAAAATTTTTTGATAACTTTCACTTTTACTTCACTATATTTTTGAACTTAATTTCATACTTTTACTCCGATACATTTTCAATATGTGGTTTAGTTACTCGTTACAAAAAAAGAGAAACGCTGGAGTTTTGACCCACCTACTGATTGGCTGCTAAGTCATAACCTCCTTACCTGGGCTTGTTCATCTCCACCAATAGGAAACACCTGTTTTGCTTCTCCCATTAAACACAAAGTCTCCTGATGAGCTGCAGCCACATGTCCCTAATGCCACATAATGACCAGTTGTTGCACAAATAGTTTGTGAAGTAGAGAATCGTAACGGTTTTGTTTCTTCATGTTGGCCACATTTCCTGTACTATTTATTTTTCTCATTTTCAGCTCTGACCACATGAATGGAAAACTTAAGGCTTACAAAAACTTTGTATTTTCTGTCCTGGAGGGGAAACTAAGAAGCTGGTTCAGTTGTAAAGCAGGTTAAGTTATTAACCTTGTAGGTAAAGCACCTAATTTTCTTAACTAAATGATGCTGCAGGTTTATCTATTAGCAGGTTTAATTTTGCACTTGGTTGTGTTTATTACTTTAACTGTATTTGACAAGTTTACCAAAATATAAAAAATGCCATTCAAACTGCATTTGTCTTGTTTTACTTTTTACTTATACTTTTCATTACATTACTTGAGTACATCCATTTTTACAGTAATTTCCAAACTTAAGTACAAGAAAATTCAGATACTTTAAGACTTTAACTCAAGTAAAATTTCAGTCTTTGGTAAAATACTTTGGACTTTCACCAAAGTCATATTTTGGAGAGGAACTTATACTTTTACTTGACTCAGAGATTTCAGTACTTTATACAACACTGACGGTTCCTTTCTACAGTCGCCATTATCTCACTCGTCAGTAGAACGCGATTAATTGTGATTAATCAAATAATTATCAACTAATTTATTAATTGATTAGTTATGAGTTTATTTGTTTATTTGCATCTTGCATATTTCTAATATAGTATAATCAACACTTAAGTTATGAAGTCTGAAGAATGTGGCCGGTTTTTTACCGATTAATCGTCAGAGTAGTTGATTACTGAAATAACCGTTGCAGCCTCACTTGAAATAAATACGGTTTTGACACCTTTATTGACACACCAGTCGAACGTTTTTCAGTCCGTGTCTGTTGTAAACGTTCTGTGCGGGCGCGGGTCTGTGGGGGGGTTTGGGGGGCCGCTGCCCCCCGGGCCGGGCGGGATGGGGACCCGGGTCTAGAAGGAGGGAGGAATGGTTTCTAGTTGCTCAAATGTCTTATTATAGACAGAGAAAGTCGCCCTCGCCTGGTGAGAAAGGTGTATTTAATGTTAAAGTTACCCTCCTATATGGAATATATAGTAGTCAGTCCCAGTGACTGTTTCACTCACGGTTTAGTTGCACGTAAAGGTCCGGTAACTGGCCCCGCCCCCCGGCCCGACGCTGACTGGTTCTGCTAGTGGTTCTCTGCAAATAGTTTGAAATTCTCTGCTTTGTCTTTTGATACCATAATAGCTTAAAAAGCATTAAAACAGAGGCCCATTATGTAGAACATTTTATATCATTCGTAACTTTCTGGTCTGTTAATGTAGGAGGGAATGCATTTTAATTTATGAGCCTGAAAATAGTTGATCCGTCTTGTTGATATGAAACTTATAGCATTAAATCAGAGAACAAGTGTCATTAGTAGAAAAGGTGAAATACTTTCAGCTCTTTATTTCCCCCAATCAGCTCAGGGATGCATGTTTTGGCAATATGGAGTTTTAGCCTGACAAAATCTGCATCCCCTCTCTATTCTCCTCAATTATTATAATATTGGTATAAAACTTACCAGCAAGTGGGGAAAACTCCCAAAGGTGGTGGAGAATGATGGAGCTAAGATCCTGTGGGATCCAGATCCAGACAGACAGGATGGTGATGGAGAACCAACCGGACATCGTGGTGGTGGATAAAGAACAGAGGAAAGCCGTTGTGGTGGATGTAGCAATACCAAGTGACTACAACATCAGGAGAAACTGGAGAAATACCAGGACCTCAGGGAGGAACTGGAAAAGACCTGGAAGGTGAAGATCACAGTGGAGCCTGTGGTCATCGGGACAGAAACACCCAAGATATCAGTCCAGAAATGGGCAGAACTAGGAACAGACAAGATACTGGAGGAGAACCTGAAGCTCCCAGGAGGAGGAGGGGGGGAAGGGGGGGGTTAGAAGGGATTTTTTTAATATAAAATAATTGTATCTGATGCCTTGAAATTGGCCTCTGTCTCTTTAAATCTTGCCACAATACAGCAGTAATAGTAATTGCATTTTTAGATGAAGTAAAACATTTTATAAATACAAAAAAAAAATGGAAACCATTTTAGAAAAAAAATACTTGAAACTGTCATTGAGAAGAATGATATAATCGGTGTCTGACCAACAGATTTACACAAAAATGTGTTGAAATATTTAACACATACAGTTATAAAGTTATACATCTGAACACACTGTGTGTTAAAATGAACACAAAATGTGCATTAAAGGTAATAAATGTTTGTGTTATGTTTTATCTTTTTCAGAGACTTGGTCCTGACACCCTGCTGTTCCAGACCATCGTCCTCCAGAGCCGCCGACTCCCAAGTCTGGATTTCAGCCTTGGTGACATTTTACCAGCTGAACTGTCTGCAGTGGCCATCAGCCGAGCTGCACCTGTTTTTGTTCAAACTTCAGGAGTTTTCTAGTTGATCTGTTGAGGTAGTGACATCAGATTGTGACATCACGCAAATTGATGTCACACAGAGAGATGCATTGATGTCACAAGGCTGCAGGCTTGACTTCTAAAGTCCTCACCATTGCAGCAAAGGCAGAGCAAGAAGAACGAAGCAAGAAGAAAGAAAGAAAGTGATTGAGTGAAAAACATCGGAGGATAAAAAAATGAGTCAGAATCTGTTAGAAATGTTTAAGAAAGTCGGGTTATTCTCTTTTAACAATACGACTGTTGAAAAAGACATGATGCAGTTTGAGAAAGATGAGGAAATAAAAAGGTTGTTCAACAAAGTAGGAAGTATCATGGAGGAAAATGCCAAATTGAAGAAGGAGAAGTCGGCTCTGGAGCAGAAAAGCGCCATCTTGGAGCAGAAAAACACGGTTCTGGAGCAGGAAAACATGGCCCTGAAAATTAAAGTCACCACCCTGGAGCAGGACAACACGGCCCTACAGAAGGAAAAGACGGATCTGGAGCAGAAAAACACTTTCTTGGGGCAGAGACTGGACATCCTGGAGCAGATAAACGATGCTCTGGAGATGAAAAATGATGCCCAGGAGGGGAAAAACAAGGCCCTGGAGGATAAAAGCAACATTCTGGAGAGGAAAATCACCGTCTTGGAGCGAAGGAACAGTTCCTTGAGTCAGGAAAACACCAACCTGCAGGAGGAAGCGACTGTCTTAAAGCATGTGAACAAGGCCCTGACTCAGAAATTCACTGTCTTGGAGAAGGAAAACACTGAGTTAGAGAAGGAAAAGACCACTCTGGAGAGGAAACGCTCCATTCTGGAGCAAATAAACGCTTCCCTGGCTCAAATAAACACCAACCTGGAGCAGGAAAACGCAGCCCTGGAGAAGGAAAAGACAGATCGGGAGAAGAGTGGAACCATCATGGAGCGAATATATAAAACCTGCAGGTGGAAGTGGAGCAGCTGAAAAAAAGGCTCAGGGATCAAAGAAAAATACAACATGCAGTTCACTTCTCCAGGGCTTCATAGTGAGTCCTGTCAGTCTCCTGCTTGACCTCCAGGGCTTCATACTAACTGCATGGAGTCTCCATGTTGTGGTTCTCTCCGGGTTCTCCGGCTTCCTCCCAAAGACAAAAGCATAACTGTTAGGTCCCTGATGATCCTACCTATGGTATCACTATATCACATCTCTGATCACGTGTTAGACTCCTGCCTGACCTCCAGATCCTCGTAACAACTCTCATCGGTCTCCTGCCTAATCTCCAGGGCTTCATAGAAACTTCATGGAGTCTCCATGTTGTGGGTTCTCTCCGGGTTCTCCGGCTTCCTCCCAAAGACAAAAGCATAACTGTTAGGTCCCTTGGGTAGGAATTAGTGATCCCTACCCAAGGGACCACTAATCACGTCACTAATCAGGTAAACAACCTGTACAGGTGACTTTTTTTTTTTACTTGTCCACAAATTACGGAAGAGGATTAGGGCCACCAAAAAAAAAAAATTCTGACTTTAATTTCAGACTTGTGAGATTAAGTTTGCATGTTCTCCCCATGCATGTGTGGTTCTCTCCGGGTTCTCCGGCTTCCTCCCAAAGACAAAAGCATAACTGTTAGGTCCCTGATGATCCTATATCACATAACTGATCACGTGTTAGTCTCCTGCCTGACCTCCAGGGCTTCATAGAAACTTCATGGAGTCTCCATGTTGTGGATTCTCTCCGGGTTCTCCGGCTTCCTCCCAAAGACAAAAGCATAACTGTTAGGTCCCTGACAATCCTACCTATGGGATCACTATATCACATCTCTGATCACGTGTTAGACTCCTGCCTGACCTCCAGATCCTCGTAACAACTCTCACCGGTCTCCTGCTTGACCTCCAGGGCTTCATACTAACTGCATGGAGTCTCCATGTTCTCCATGCATGTTGTGGGTTCTCTCCGGGTTCTCCGGCTTCCTCCCAAAGCCAAAAGCATAACTGTTAGGTCCTTGACGATCCTATATCACATCACTGATCACGTGTTAGTCTCCTGCTTGACCTCCAGGGCTTCATACTAACTTCATGGAGTCTCCATGTTGTGGGTTCTCTCCGGGTTCTCCGGCTTCCTCCCAAAGCCAAAAGCATAACTGTTAGGTCCTTGACGATCCTATATCACATCACTGATCACGTGTTAGTCTCCTGCTTGACCTCCAGGGCTTCATACTAACTTCATGGAGTCTCCATGTTGTGGGTTCTCTCCGGGTTCTCCGGCTTCCTCCCAAAGACAAAAGCATAACTGTTAGGTCCCTGATGATCCTACCTATGGGATCACTATATCACATCTCTGATCACGTGTTAGTCTCCTGCTTGACCTCCAGGGCTTCATACTAACTTCATGGAGTCTCCATGTTGTGGGTTCTCTCCGGGTTCTCCGGCTTCCTCCCAAAGACAAAAGCATAACTGTTAGGTCCCTGACGATCCTACCTATGGGATCACTATATCACATCTCTGATCATGTGTTAGACTCCTGCTTGACCTCCAGGGCTTCATAGAAACTGTATAGGAGTCTCCATGTTCTCCTCATGGATGTGTGGGTTCTCTCCGGGTTCTCCGGCTTCCTCCCAAAGACAAAAGCATGACTGTTAGGTCCCTTGGGTAGGAATTAGTGATCCCTACCCAAGGGACCACTAATCACGTCACTAATCACGTGTTTTAGGTGACTTTTTGTTTTTTTTTACTTGTCCGCAAATTACGGAAGAGGATTAGGGCCACCAAAAAAAAACAAAAAGAATTCTGACTTTAATCTCAGAAGTCTGACTTTAATTTCAGACTTGTGAGATTAAGTTTGCATGTTCTCCCCATGCATGTGTGGTTCTCTCCGGGTATTCCGGCTTCCTCCCAAAGTCCAAAAGCACTTTAAAGTCAGAATTATTATTTTTTTTTTCGGTGGCCCTAATCCTCTTCCGTAGCAAATGGAGTCTTGAATCCTTAGGAAACAACCCTATATACATGTTTTGCACTAAATGTTATGGTGTTATAGCTATTTAAAAAACAGTTGACGAGATTTAAAGGTCTATAGGACATGTCCTAGTTTTATAAAACACACTTCGTAAACAACAAATTTAGTAGCTGATAGGTGTTTTGCCCAGAAACATCCCTGCCCAAATTTGCCTCCCCTGTCGCGGGAGGCGCATCGCTCTAAGCTCTCGCATATTGACGAGAAAACGGACAAAAATATGACCGAAGAGGAAATTTTAAAGATATTTTTAACATTATCACGTTTCTTAACCATGTAATCCCTAAAACTGTGGGTTTTATTTCGCAAATTAATTTAAATAAATACGGTTTTTGCTGTAAGATATTAAAACGACACTATATGTTTGATTAAACATCATGGCTTCATAGTCGTAACACCAGATGCTCTTTTATTCTTAAATCAGATGTTTGGCAGGATTTTTGGTCTGCAATAAGAGCAACAGAGACAAAGACAAACGTTATGAAAGCCCTGCAGGTTGTTCACACACTGAGAAACGGTAATTACTTTACTGCAGATGCTGATTAGTTGATAGATTAGAAAAAGGAGAAAAACATCAGTTTTTGAGTTTGTGGTAAAATCAAAATAAAGGCCTTTTTGCAGCATAAACTGTATCTTAGTAATGTTAAATTCTTGTTAACTCAGTATTGTTTCACCTTCTGAGTTTTAGCAATTCTTCGATGATGACATCAATTTCCTTTTAGAAGAACTGAGACGTTTCTTCACAGTTTCCCTCTTTATGATGCCTTTCGTTTCGTACAGTGCACCAGTCCCTCCTCATGCTGCCATCCCAGTTGGACGTGCCGGACAGGACTCCAAAAATAAAAGTCTTTGTCCTTAATTTGCAAACTGTAATCTGGCTTTTCCCGTTGGTTTCATGGTAATGTCTTCCTGTCAGAGCGACCTTCAGTCCATGTTGGTGCAGAACTGGTTTCACTGGGAAAACGACTCTTTTTCCAGCTCATCTACCAGTTACTGCATGATGGCTGAACTTTCAGGCGTCTGGAAATTTAACCCAGACTTCTTTAGGTTGACATTTATCCTCCTGATATCTGGGATGATTAATTTTGGTTTCACACAATAAAGTGTTTGAAGTGTTTCAGTGAAATATATCTAAAGTTGGACCTTTAACCTTTCCGAAGTTTGAAAAGCTAAAAGATAATCATCTGGTCTTTTAATTTGTTTAAAGGCTCAGTGATCTAAATCTGTGTGAACCTCAACATCTGAAAACTCAACAATAAAAACCATTAATTCTCTCTCATAATTCCTGCATTAAGGTAATAAAATGTTTGACACAAGGTGAATAAAAATCTGGTTTGATCCACATTATGAATCTTTTTAATGACTTAGTTTATTCCTCCTGAATAACTCTTCTCTTAAAATAAAGTTCTTGCGTGGAGCTGCGAATGTTTCAACAAACACTTGACACCTACAATTAGCCTGCAGACATTCGCAGAAAGCAACAGTCAAGCTGCGCTCTCTCAAGTGAGTCAACGAAACTCTGCAGGAGAAAATCCACGGTGGGAACCTAACATGATTAACTGGTTCCTCTGCTGGAGAACGAACTCCAGTCTGGGAATCACTCACTCAACCCAACGAACCACCGATTTACTCAAAACAAGCTCCGCAACATGACCTACTTGAGTTTTACTGGAGTCAAGTCAACAAAAGAGTTGATTTGCTTTGAAAAAAAGAGAGAAAAGATGTGAGAGAGAAGCAACCCGAGCATCATAAAGCCACAGATCACAACAAATTGTTGCCTCTTGCTAACTTTGAAGCTTCTGTCTCCAGTCGTGTTGGAATATGTTTGAAAAAGTCGCCTGGAGCCTCAAACTGACTCATGAAACTACGCCTGGCTGATTAAAGTCTGAGAGCGAAGATTAACAGAGCAGCAGAGGAGCTGCAGCTTCTGCACACAGTAAAAATGCTAGTATTGAATTAACACCCTAAAGTGTCATTATGTGTCCAAGTCAGCATGTGTTAAAGTTAAAGTAACACTTTTGAAAGTGTTAAAAGATTGCCACCCATTTTTTTGTTCAATTAACATTGGTCTATATACTGAAATGGGTTTAAGAAAAGTTAAACTTTCCATTTCTGTGTATCGTTATGAATGTTTTCCACTCTATTTGATTGATATTGACACCTTGTTGATCAATTATTTACTTTTTTAACACCACATTATGTTTTGTGATCAACACTACACTGGTGTTACTTTTAATATATTTTAACACCAACACCGTTGTAATGTTAATGTGACTCTGTAGTGTTGAATTTAACACCAGCTGACTTGGACACATATAGACACTTTGGGGTGTTAATTCAACACTGGCGTTTTTACTGTGCAGCTTCTACCCTGGAGGAGTTTCAAACTTCTGGTGTCTCTGGAGTGGCGTGGAGGTGAAATGCATTCTGGGACAGCAGCCCGCTGTCGGGACGCGTCAGACACGGTCAGCCGGAGCCGGACTTGTCCAGACGCTCTCCATCGATCCGCCGCTCGCCACATTATTTCTGCATTCAGGAATTCGGGACCTCCTCAAAGGTCGGCGAAAGTCCGATGTGAGCTTCTGCGAACAGACATGGATTTTCAGAGCTGGAGTCGATTTCCTCTACATAATGGGCCCGTCTGCGTGGCTCAGTTTTTCCGTGGGAGTTTTCCAGCTTCCCATTTGACTTCTGTCCGTGTTGGTTATTGAGCTGTCAGCGGCGCCGCCGGCAGGGAAAACAAGAGTTTTGGCGTATAAATAAATGAGCAGTGTGTGTTATCGGGTTCGGGGGAAACGTGTCGCCGCTTCAGGTGTTTTCATGAACCCATCACTCAGAAGTCACTCTGGATCAGGAGGTTCACACCGTCAGGCAGGAAGAAACACGCGATGAAGACCGCAGGGATGAAGGTGGAATGGAAACGAGATCAAAATAATCTATTTCTGTTTGTTTGTGACATGAACTACAATCGTGGCTGTTTGAAAGACTGGACTAAAAATAAATACATTTTATTTTAAAGGGACACAGATGAATCATGTCCATTTACGCTCTATAAATGATCTGAAAAGCTTTCAATGAGTCTCTCATGTCTTGGTGGAGAGGTTTTGTTCTGCTTTTTGCAGATTCTTTAGTAAAAAAATGTAAAATCTGGACTTAGACGAGGCAACATGAAAACTTTAACTTTTGTTTTCTGCATCCAATCAGATCTTTATCCTGCTTAGGAATCTTCCAGATGTTTCTTTTTGTTTGTTTTTTACGTCAGCAGTGGTTCTGACGTAAAAATGGAGGCCATTTTTACCCTGTCAGTCTTTATTATGTTGAATCATGACCTCTGACCTTAATTAAGGCAATGGGGGCTTTGGATGTTCTCCACTTCGGTTCTCTGGAGTCACAGAGCCTTATAAACATCTCTTCTTTTTGGAGTACACTTTTGTATACTGAGAGTTCTTTCTGTAAATTTACAAAACCAAAATCTTATCTGGTTTCCTAATTTAGACAAAAACTCATCAGATAACATTGTAAGGAGTCAGAGAAGAGTAGGATTGGGAAATATGTTGAATAAAACGTGGATCTGCAGCACTTCCTCCTGAGAAAGACGTGACCTGAAGATGACCCCGTGTTCCCCAGGTCGTTCTTCCTCACCGTTTCCATCTCCGTCCTTCGTTCTCCACATCTCTGATTTTCACATCATTCCTCTGTTTCTACCCTCTCCTCTGTGGATCCCTCTCTCCCCTCAGCTACGGGTTGAAAAGTTCATCCGCTCATCCAGAGCAAACTGGAGCTTCAGTGGAAAATAAACCCAGAGCCACGAAGCCGGCAGCGTTCCCGATCGTCAGATTCATTCTCAGAGCCGATGGTCCGTCTGCGCCGGATCCCAGATATTATTTGATATGAGAAAAATCTGAAAATAAACGTTTGAATTGAAATGCGTGGATTTTGTCTGGAGTTTCTCTGAAGATGATCATCTAATCAAGCCTCTGCATTAACGGGTTCTGGTTCTGATCCAGACGGTTCTGCTGGTTTTCTGTTTGAATCTGATCATTTTTAAAGTGCTTCAAGACATAATTGATAAAAACTTTCATTAAACCACCATGAGATTCAGTTTTTAATCATTAAAATAATAGTTTCCTCTCCAAACCTGATTCTGTTGACTTGGTACCAGAAACAGAAACTCAGGCGATTACTGACAAAATGTTTCGGCTCTTTAGCTGAAATGTACAGCTGGTTTTCTGCTTTGGATTTTATCTAGGACAATTACAAGGTGGCTGGACAAGCAATAAATAAATGCAAATATTTATCAGTTTAAATCCTCAAAGTAAAGGGAATTTATCAACTAGAAAACTTAAGAAGAGTCTGAAAAGAGGCCTGTGTGTGTGTGTGTGTGTGTGTGTGTGTGTGTGTGTGTGTGTGTGTGTGTGTGTGTTAGTTAAGCCCAAATCAGAGGTTCATGAAACTTGAACCACCTTCAGATATTTTACAGTTTAGAAAACTGAACAGAAACAACAAGTGATTAAACATGGTGTTAAATATCTGGTAAAGTCAGAACATTAAAAAATAATTTATTCTTGGAAGCAGAAAATAAAAATATTTTGGCATTAACCTCTCTCTAAAACTGAAAATAATAATTATTAAAATCTTTCTATTATCATCAATTTTCACTGAAAGAAAGAAAAAATACCTGGAAATGTTTTACACAACATTTTTATCAGACTCTGGATATATTTAGCTTCTCTTTTATGTAATTTCTAGGCACATGGACTTCATCGTAAGTTTTCCCAGGTCTGGTTTAATTATTGCTATAAATACGTAGAGAATAGCAGCTGGTTATTCGTCTCCAGCAACATGCAGAGGGAGCAAAACAAACAAAACAAATCATTTTATGCACCAAAAAAATCACTGGTAACACTTTATTTGAAGGGGGTGAGTAAGACATGACATAAAAATGTCATAACTCCTGTCATGAACATGAATAAGCCTTCATTAATATTTATCACTGTTGTCATAAAGCGTCATTCGGTAAATGTTGACACTTTTAATACAAAGTTGACATTATTCAAAATGTCTTTGTTATGACAACTTGACATTAACCAATAAATTGTTACTATTTAAACTTTAATAACATAAAGTTACCTAATTGTTAAAGTGCAATCAGTAATACTTTTATAACACATTTATATCAGTGATGATTTATTGGTTAATGTCAAGTTGTCATAACAAAGACATTTTGAATAAATATTCAAGAATAACAAAATAGCAAATATTCGTGATGGCTTATTCGTGTATATGACAGGAGTTATGACATGTTTATGACAGTGTTATTCACCCCCTTCAAAGAAAGTTTTACCCAAACACTTTTATTTTCAGTCCATCTGAGTTAATGCTGAACTTTCTGAATTTAACATGTTACACAAAACTCATGTTGTGTAACAATCACCTTGACTCACTGGCCAATCATCTGTAATTATTAGCCAAGTAACACGTCTACTGCCAGGTGAACTCTTATCTATCTTCAGTTGGTTTGTTTGTCTTTTTTTACCCCTTTATTTCGGGGAAAGGCTGGTCCTGCAGCTCTGGATCCTTTATAAACTGGACCTCAGCTCGTCTCACTCAGGCATTAATTGTGCTTCTCAATCTGGTTTTGATTGTTGGAAGAGGCTCATCAGCTGTAAGTTATTCAGGATATGAAACAACCTGAAGCTCTTTTTACACCAGGAGTCAGGAAAATTAAAATTAGCACCAGGAGATAATTGGACGATACGTCTTTTACTTCTGCATTTAAATCATCTTAATGTTGCTCACTGACAACCCAAATATGATTTACTGAATTTTTCTGCTGCAACACATAAGAATCAGTCCTTACAGAACGACTAAATTTATTGATCTATGGTTTGTTTTAGTTCTGACCGCTGATTCCTGGTGAATTTACTGATGAATTTACTCAGTTCCAAGTAGAACTGAGGGCATTTCCTGTCTAAGTTTTGGTCGTGATAGTTGGATTTTGCTCTTGAATAATTTCCAGTTCACCTTTGAATGTTGAGTCTTCAAACTGCTTTTCACGATGATGATTTCCTCGTTCTTTTCACGTTCAGTTCTAGACTCCAGCCATGCTGTCCGGTTTGACCTCAGGGTTCCTGCTCCTCAGCCTCCTGCTGCAGGTCGGGACCAACGCTGTTCCTCTGGAACCGGGTCACGACCTGCTGGACAACGCGGACGACGGCGCCAGGCGTAACATGGTGGGGACTCTGTCTGTGATCATTGTCCGAGCCTACGGCCTGGACGGAGATAAAATCGGACAAACCAATGCGTGGGTTGATGCACGGCTTGCAGTCTGACAGCTTGGATTAACCGATGAACATCAGCATTAATCTGTTCGTTTTCTCTCCTGTCGACAGTTTTGCTAAGATGTGGTACTCAAACATGTACTTCAGGACCTCAGAGATCAAGTCAGACAATCCAGTGTGGAACGCCGTGTTTAATTTGGGCCATGTAGGTTCTCTGTAGATTAGCTTAACAGATTAGCATTACAACTTGAAGAACGTTGTAACTTTAATTTACATTTTCTTTTGAAGGTGGAAACTCATCATGCCCTGAAGGTTGAGGTTTGGGACCAAGACCTGGCAAACGACGACCTTCTCATCTCCTGCACAGTTTATCTGACCCAGGGAACACGAACCTTCACCTGCTCAGGGAACGGAAAGCTGGAGGTGACATACTCCCTGATCTGTGACCCCGGCCTTACTGGAAGCAAATGTGAGGTGTACCAGTAAAATGCTTGGTGGAAAACTCAGAGAGGCTGAACTGGATCTGTTTGAATAAATGACTCAGGTTTTTATGATAATGAAATTATCTGTTGATCAGAGAGCATTCTAGCATTAAAAAAAAAAAAAAAAAACTTTGTTCCTGTTTAAACAAACACATTTTGGCAACAGATGAACATTAGTTGGCATTTACTGAGGATAATTCAAGCTGTACTGTATTACTTTGAAAATCCTTTGAATCAATAAAAATATTCTTACATTTATTTGGTTTCATTGTGAGACTTTTGGGTTGAATGTTTTCACCTTTCAGAAGTAAAACAAGAAAAGGTGGAGAACAATATTTTACACAATGAAATGCTGCATTAGAAGCCCTAAAAATAAACTTTTTTTTTATCTATCCACAATTTGATTATCTGTCCTTTTCTTTCTTTACCTGCCCATCACTGAGAAAATCATTTTATCCTTATTTCTTCTTCTCTCATTTTTTCCACCTGACATTTCCTTTCTCTGATCTGACTCATCGTTGCCTCTCAAAATAAATGAATTCATACATTTTCTTGTCATTTCTCTTTTACATCTTTATGCACTGACTTTCTGTGACCTTCTCTGCGTTAAGAATAAAAACACACCTGTCTTCCATCCACAATGTGTTATCCACAGGTCTGGACTGTGAGCCACTGATATGAGTGTTTCAGTCGAGTCTTAAACCCAGTCAGTGCATCAGCTGAGGCGAAAGTCATTGAAGCCACCAAACCTCTTTGCTCTTGAAAATCACCGGAGCTCACAAGGCTTCGTCTGACACTTTTCTGTGTGGAGGTCAGAAAAGCAGCAATGAATGCATAAAACTACAGTAATAATTTAATTTGAACAGTTTTATAGACTAACTTTCATTCTTATTTCTGGTGCACAGACTACGCATCATTTGAAGCACATTAAATTTTGTTAATGACTCATTACTCCACCCCTAAGATTGTTTTAGTTATAATACGACTCCAGTGCTCTGATGATATGAGCCATAAAACAATAGAGGTGTGATTAGATCCATGTCTGAAGGATGTTTAATATCTGGATTAAAGGTAAGTAGAAAATGTCAGTGATTAAGACTTACCATGTATAGATTTTGCTTTTCTGCCACACAGTGACAACTATTTGAAATGATTGTCCACTGAATGCTTTATTAAAAAGTGTTATAAAAAGTATTGCAAATTTGAACAAAAAGCCCAACTGTGAGGAAACCAAACCAAAGAGTACCAACCCGTCTCTCACCCAGTGTCTGCTGTGGACTGGCACCATTAGACATGGGAGATCTTCCAGGCTGCCAATGGGTTTTGATTTCTAAACAGATTGGAGAAGAAATGAAGAAGCATAAGAGTTAAGAAATATCTACATCCTACGGAAAGGATGAGATGTAATAAAACCCAACAACAGTACAACAGAAAATAAAAACCTAAAGTAAACCAGTTCATATTCCAAAAGGAACAGAACAGCCTGCAAATAGATTAGAAATGAAAACTTTAAAATCTAAAACGTTGCTTGTTAGTGAGCAGCTGCTCAGCTAGAAGTAGAATCGGCGCAGCGGCTTTGTGTGAGCCGTCCACCTGTTGGGACGGAGGCCAGCGTGTTCACATTCCCAGCATTGCAGCAGACAGTGGATGCCACAACAAACACCTCTGGCTCCAGAACCAAACTGTTGGAAATGGGCTGAATGCTGCTGATCCGGAGCCCGGGGAGCGAGGCGCCTGGCAGGCGGCAGCATCCTGACTGGCAGCGCGGAAACAAGGCCGCGTCTCTCTGGGTTTGTTTTTGCTTTGCTCATCTGGGCTCATCGCTCAGGCGAGGCGAACTTCTCATGTTGGTATTAATCTGAATAGATGCTGTGGTCCCTCTGGCATCTCGCTGGTTCACTTTGGTCAATACGAAAGGTAATTAAAAATAACTGTAAGTGAGCATTTAGAGGGCCGATGTGATTCTCGGTGCGCTGAAGTATTTAAAAAACCACGACCTTTAAAAGCCAGTAGCTGCAGGGAGAACCACCAAAATGTCAACATTACCACATAATTAAAGACGTAAAAAGCTTCCCACACTCTGCGTTTTAAAGAACCTGAAACGGTTTGGCTTATAAGAAAATAAAACCTGTGGTTGGTTCTGTTCCAACTGTTTCCAAACTACAAATATAGAGCTTCTCACCGCAGTCTGTCCAGAACAAAGGAAACATTAAGCTAAAACATCACCACAGTCGTCACAAAGTCATCAAATTAATCCCGGTGGTTTTGACTTTAGATGCAGAGGTGAAATAAAAGTGTTGTGATCTGTGTTTTTCTGTGTAGTTATTTTGAGATTTTCTGTGTTTTGTCCTCTGTCCTGTCCTCCCTGTTGATTGATCCCAGCTGTGTCTAGTTTCCTGATTACCCTCCCTGTGTATTAAAGTCCACCTGTTGTCTTTGTCTCTTGTCGGATCCTCGTCGTGTTTCTGTTTCCTTGTGCGTCGTCTGTTACCAGTCGTGTTTGTCGTCAGCCTGTTTTCATGTGAACATAATCATTACTACAAATCATCTTCATCTTCATCCTGACCTGCCTGCGTCTCATCTCACCTCATCAAAACCCTGAACCATGAGAAAAAGTATTTCTCTGTCCAATCAGGACAGATGACAGATGTCATTGAAAATGTTACTTTCCAAAATGTTGAAAGAATCAAACTAACAAGTCAGACACAAAACCATTCACTTCATTGTGGGTTTACTACATGATTTATGGCCCTTATTATTGCATGAATTTTAATTTTTTTAAAGCTTTTATTAACATTTGAGGAATTGTTTTTCATGCATTAACCCAGTCAGGACTTGGTTGTGGTCTGGTGTGAAACCAGCAGGCCACCATGTGATGAGGCCTGTGCTAAAGTGGAGAACTACATGATCAGTTCATGGGATCGGAGTTCCTGCTGTTTCACTTTCCACACTCAAACTTCTAAAAACGTTTGATGTTCATTACAAATTATTGCTCTACTTTAATTTTTTAGATATTTTTGTAAAAATTAAAACATTCTCTATCACTTTTTACTTTAGATTTTTTTTTTTTTTGAAAGAATGACATCAGACATGAACAGTTGGTTTTGTGCCTCCAGTGCAGCTGCACCAGTTTAACGCCAGTGAGTGAAAATGGTAACTTTATCTGCCAGTTTTGGATGTTTATTTAATCTGTACTTCATTTTTTTTTTCTATTGAAGCTGTGTTTACTGTCTGGAAGTTGAAAACAAAGGTTTTTGAAATGCAAACCGGATAATTTGGTGCAGCCATTAGTCTCCCGTTTTGCTTGTTACTGGTTGAATTTGCATCCCTCCTCCCAATTAGGGAGAATTCACGTTTAAAACACACACACACATACTGCTGCTTCACAAACCTGCTTGGCATGGCTGTGAAGAGTTTGATTTTAATTTTCCAGCTGAGGTTTGGTTCAGATGTATGTGCATTGAAAACCCTCCTTTCATCCTGCCTTTATTTCCCTGCAGCTTCACTGTTTGTTTGTCCAAATTACCTTCAGTTTTTGATGGAGGCGTCAACAGTTTGCATGAGTGAGTTGTAAGTTGTATTGATGCCAGATTTGTGATCAAAGCACTTCAGTGAGACACATTTCGTGTCCCTGTGTGACTTTAAACAAACTAAAAAAAATCATTAAAAGTTTCTGGCTTGCTTTCTGATAAACTTTTATCCTTGATTGCTATCGGAGGAAAACAAAGCTGTTGATTCTGTTTGCTGAGATCCAATTTTTCTAACATAACCTGGAATACAGCCTTTGACAAACGGCATAATTTCTTAAAGTGCAGACGTTTGGAAAAGACACAGATAAGTTAGAGATTAATCTTTGTTTGTAAGCCGGTGGGGAAAAACCCAATTATAATGTCCTGGAGCTGATTGGATTGACCTTTGATTAAATGTTTATTTTAATCTGATGCGTCTTTCTGGCTTTGAACAAAGCGGAGTTATGTTTTTGTTGGTAACTATCTACAAGTTCATCTCCATAAATTAGCATATAATTGGAAAGTTCAAACTAGAAACGTAAAACTCAGCTAATACAGTATTTAAATTCAATCAATTCAAAGTGACATTTAAATCACTTATTTCAGCTAAACTGATGAATATGGCTCACAAAAATCGTAAATGGAAGTACTTGTGCTTCCATTTACGATACATAACATCATGTTTTTAATCTTACGCGATATTGAAATATTGTTAGAAACAAAACGTTGTTGAACTCCAAGCATTGTTCTTCAATATTTTCAGAAATGGGTGCTTTAAATATGTTGCAGTACTTTTTTATTTAAACTACTGGATCAAAATAACTATTTAATAATATGCTAATTTATTTCAGATGCATTAAATGATTGTTTTGCCCTTCATTTTGACGCCTGAGCAAGATGTTGCTGTTTATTCCAGCATCTTTTATTGCTACTTTGGGAGCAGTTTGTTGTTCTTTTCCGATTAATTAAAGCTAATAGGGTTGTGAGACTTCAATGTCACCGTCACGCAGACGCTCCCATTACGTTCAATGTAAAATCTCCATTTTAGCTGCCTTATAGCACAGAGAAGCTTCCAGATTCAAACTCCAAGGCTATAGAGGCAGGTGGATAAAATTAAACTTTACTTCAAATAAAAACAGCTGCATGGCCAGGGAATACGAGATGAAATGAGAGAGTGGAGGAACATATAAGAAAATATCTGAGTATCTGTACAGGAGGAGATAAATGAAAAGCAGCTGATGTCAATCAACTGGCAATTCAGATGGGAAATGAGGCAGAGAGGAAAACTGATGGAGATTCAAGAAAACTTTGGAACCAAATCAACACCAGAAAATATAATTTCAAGTTTCATTGGGGCTTTTTATTCACACATAGGATAACAAAAAGGAGGGATCCATATTCACCTTTTAAAAACATTTGGGTCATTCAGGTGGAATGGAAAGGAAAACATAAGCAGAATGAAGACATGACAGATTTCATCCAGTGATTCCCTCAAACATATTTTAAATCTCCAAACCAAACTAAATAATTTACCCACTTTGAATCCTTGAATACTTTTATTGTAAAGTAGCAGAAAAAGGAACTTTTCTTAAACAATTGTTGCTTTAAATAAAGACAATATGGCAGAATCCAGTTTTGACCTGGTTTAGTTTTCTGTGTACTCTAACTATGCCACATCACTCTGTATCCATGATCAACCTCACCCAACCCTGTATCTTAACCAACACACTTACCAAACCACACTACCTCACCTTTACCCAAAAACCAACACTACCTCACCCTTTACCCAAAAACACAACACTACCTCACCCTTTACCCAAAAACCAACACTACCTCACCTTTACCCAAAAACCAACACTACCTCACCTTTACCATACCCACCAAAACCAACACTACCTCACCCTTTACCCAAAAACCAACACTACCTCACCCTTTACCCAAAAACCAACACTACCTCACCCTTTACCCAAAAACCAACACTACCTCACCTTTACCCAAAAACCAACACTACCTCACCCTTTACCCAAAAACCAACACTACCTCACCCTTTACCCAAAAACCAACACTACCTCACCCTTTACCCAAAAACCAACACTACCTCACCCTTTACCCAAAAACCAACACTACCCACCCTTTACCCAAAAACCAACACTACCTCACCCTTTACCCAAAAACCAACACTACCTCACCCTTTACCCAAAAACCAACACTACCTCACCCTTTACCCAAAAACCAACACTACCTCACCCTTTACCCAAAAACCAACACTACCTCACCTTTACCCAAAAACCAACACTACCTCATCCTTTACCCAAAAAGCAACACTACCTCACCCTTTACCCAAAAAACCAACACTACCTCATCCTTTACCCAAAAACCAACACTACCTCACCCTTTACCCAAAAACCAACACTACCCCACCCTTTACCCAAAAACCAACACTACCCCACCCTTTACCCAAAAACCAACACTACCTCATCCTTTACCCAAAAACCAACACTACCTCACCCTTTACCCAAAAACCAACACTACCTCACCCTTTACCCAAAAACCAACACTACCTCACCCTTTACCCAAAAACCAACACTACCTCATCCTTTACCCAAAAACCAACACTACCTCACCCTTTACCCAAAAACCAACACTACCTCACCCTTTACCCAAAAACCAACACTACCTCACCCTTTACCCAAAAACCAACACTACCTCACCCTTTACCCAAAAACCAACACTACCTCACCCTTTACCAAAAACCAACACTACCTCACCCTTTACCCAAAAACCAACACTACCCCACCCTTTACCCAAAAACCAACACTACTTCACCCCTTACCCAAAAACCAACACTACCCCACCCTTTACCCAAAAACCAACACTACCTCACCCTTTACCCAAAAACCAACACTACCTCACCCTTTACCCAAAAACCAACACTACTTCACCATTTACCCAAAAACCAACACTACCTCACCCTTTACCCAAAAACCAACACTACCTCACCCTTTACCCAAAAACCAACACTACTTCACCATTTACCCAAAAACCAACACTACCACACCATTTACCCAAAAACCAACACTACCCCTCACTTTACCCAAAACCAACATGACCCATAACTCTATGGTCCCATTCTACCCTTAGCCGATTTTCTACCCCATCCCACATTTATCCTTAATGTTCTCCACCCAACCACATTACCTACAACTTATTCCACCCTTTGCCCATTATCTACCTAACCTCACTCTTTTCCCGTTTCTACCCCACCCTATTCTTAACCAATCACTGTGCTCCATGCACCTTTTACCTATAACCTAGATCATACTTAACCCAGGGTATAGGTGACCCACCCTACTTTTTGGGACTCTCATTCAAATCAATGAATACTATTAAAATATTCCCTGAAGAGATGTGACGTCCATTCAGGAAATGAACAAAATCTTCATCCTTTCATAACTGGTAGCAAAGCTTTATGTCATGGTAGCTGGTCCAGACTGGTGCTCTCTATCTAAACAATAAATTGGTCAATGTTTATTTAAAAATAATAATGAGGATCAACAAAGCAAAGTTGTGGTACTCTAATAACATTTATGTTTATCCCCTTCATTCTTAGACATCAAAATCTTACTTTTAAAGACCGTGATAGAATACATCTCTTTGTTTATGTTGCATTTGTCTGCGAGAATAAAGCATTTTCAAATGCAGGACATCTCGGCTGTCCTCAGACAAAATCATCAGGGCAGAAAAAAGCCGAGGCCAGGACCTGGTTAAAAAGCGACGATTGTGGGATAATTTAAAGAGACATGCTGTGCTCTTTCTGCTGAACTCGGGATCTCTTCTCTCTGGAGGGGGGAAGCTGCTCAACTCGTTAAACATTCAGTAACTGCACAACCCAACCATGATGCTCAGGAACTCTGAGGCCATGTGAGGGGAGCAAATGCTTTTTCCATGTTGTGCTTTCTGAGTCATGGGATAGCATGTTCGCAACAGTTTCTCTAATTTTATTTATATATTTAAGTCTTATAAGAAATGTCATGTAAGGACATCAGTGCACTGAAATATCTCTACTGGACAAATCTTAAAGGTTTATCAGCTTTCCAGAAAAACCTTTAGTTTTTTCTTTAGGTTTTAGTTTCTGTCATAGAGATGAAAAACCATCTGTCTGCAAAAAACGTGGGAAAATATTTCAGAAGATAAAAAGAAATTTGCTATTATTATTATTAATTTACATATGTTTGTTGAGTAACCAGTTAACCCAAGAGTGACGTTTTTTACTGGGGGAGGAAGCTGGAGTACCCAGAGAGAAAATATGCAGCTCCAAGCAGAAAGATCAGGCAGGATTGGAACCCAAGACCTTCTTAGAGAACGTCATGCAACTTAGTCTGGAAACATTTCTATCGGATTAGGAAGAATATCAAAGAATAAATTAACACTAACACTAGTTTTCATGATAGAGCTGAGCGATATGGACTTAAAGTTTTATTATGATATTTTGCGGTACTGTGATAACAATAAAATGACGATAAGAGACATTTATTTTTTATTTTTTAGGTAACTGTATGGCTCTGACTGCACTCACAGCCCAATAAAACAAATACTGCTCTTGAAAAATGTTTCTTTAGGAAACCAGTCACACTATAAAGTGTAAGTTACGTCCCTAAACGGCACACAGCAACTAAATTTAATCATATTTTCTGATTTATTGTTATTTACTGATGCTCTCATTAGGCAAACAGAGGAGAAAATAGCAAAAATAACAATATTGACATTACAGACTGTTTTCCTAATTAGAATTTATTGACAACAATAAATAAAAATTCTAATCATGGTAGGAAATTTAACTTGATAAATAACAATGTGATAAATTTCTGCCCCACTTCATGATTCTGCTTTTAGCATTGTGCAATAAAACACAGTTTTTCATGTTTCCATATTTGCATTGTATTCAGTCCAAGGAGTTTAACATGTTACACCATCAATTGTTCCAAATCCACATGTGGATCAATTGAAAAAGATTTTTCACTGATTTCACATGGAAGTTTCCATGTGAATTTGATCATTCACATGTTCTCCCATGTGAACTTCAAGTGTTTTTCCTTTAGAGCTCTGACAGGATAAAGATCTGATCTATTGCTCCTTAACTCAGGAAAATCCAGAAACGCTCTTCAATTAAGAGATCTGGTAATGAAATAATCAAGATTAAGCGTCTCCATGGTGACTGATGGACTGGACTTCCCCTCTGAAATGGGATCCAGAGTCGACATTCCCAGAGATTCAACCTACCGATGACGATGTCATGAGTTTTGGGTCGGGTTGACATTCTCCTGTCTGGAGGATCGATCGATCAATCAATCAATCAATGTTTGTATAGCACATTTCAGCAGCAAGGCATTTCAAAGTGCTTTACACAACTAAAATAAAAACAGCATGTGACATTAAATAAACATCGAGGAAGAGAAAGAGATTTTAAACAGAAACAGTGAGAAAAAGAATTTAAAAGAAATTAAAAATAGAGAAAAACATTAGAGATTTTTAAGAGTTTTAGTTAAAACGCTGTTTAACAAGGATTCTCAAACCTCTAAAGAAAAAAAATGGAAAAGTAAAAACATCAGACATCATTATAGTGACATCATACAAGGTTTCTCAAACCTTACAAAGATAAACAGCAAATAACAGCTCAGCAGATCTTCTCCTCACCAGAACCTCCAGGCCAGCAGGTCAGACGTCTTTTCCCTCCTTTTCTAATTAGCATTCATCGTCAGTTGGTCTCCTGTGGTTCCTTAAATAATGAATTTCTGCCCTGCACATGTTCGCTTTCCTGAAAATGGTTTTAGTCCTCTGGTGTAACTCTTTAACATTTAGAATCTGGTTTCCGCGGCTTCATGTAAATGTTACAGAACGGAGCTCAGAGAATACAAGAGGTTCTGCTCCATCTCTTTCATTATTGATTAGCTTCAAATTTCTGATTAACCAACTCTCACAGTTCCCTTTAAGCAAAGTAATATTTTCTCTCTCCAGGGTTGTTTTCAGGATATTTGCTCAGCCATTAGTATGAATGTCCATGTCCAAATCTGTATTAAAATTCAAAAAATGCAGCAAAGAGTTTCTCTCATGGTTAATTCAAGAGCGAGGCTCAGATGTTGACCCTACTTGCTGACTTGGTTTGGCCTTTTTGAGTAATTTATTATTTTGTCATTGGAGGTTATGCCGTGCTGACCTTCTTGCTGCTTGGCTGGGATTTACACCGAAGCTGGATGGGGTCAAGTTTACTAGATGCAGTCCGTTATATGTCAGCAGTTTCTACTTTTAATGTTATAAGTTTTCAAGGAGAAAAGATCTCAGAGCTCGATTGTGTTTGTGAATATTTGTGTTTCAGGTTAATAAAGAATTATGACATCAGAGAAAGAAACACATCTTTAACATTTGTGAAAATATATTTACTCCACACATTGTTTAAATTAATCTTTTACATTAACTTTGTATGCCAAGTTTTGCAGGTTAAAGTATGAAACAGTAAGGTGAGGACACCGTAGATAGAGATAATGTAGTGAATGAATGGGAGAGCAGAAATTAAACATGCAGTAACTAGAAAACAGAACACAACTCAATACGAGAATGACTAAAACAAAGACAAAATGAGAGAAACAAGAGAGCAAGGAACAGGAAGTAAATGAGACCAAAGATACTCACCAAAATAAAACAAGAAACTAAAAACTAAAGAGCTTTCAATGTAAATTTAGTTCAAGCTAAACACCTGACAGTCCGGTAGAGTCGGTAAAATGTGTTATATTTAGGCTGCTGTGGTTCTCGTTCACACTTAACTGTGTCAAACCAACTAAACCCTTTAAACAGCCTGTTCCCCTCCTCGCCTGAGGGGGCGACTGCACCCAGAACCACTGAAGGAAACAACATGAAAACCTCTGAAGAAGAAACTGAGCGCAACTTCCTTCGAAACAAAAACTGTGTCAGACTAGTTTTCTCTTTTGTTTTAAGCTAGTTCCCATGAGCCATTGCTCTCGCTTGGGCTTTTTGTTTTGGTTGTATTTTTGTTTTTGTTTTGGCTACATTTACCCAGAATGCTGTGCGCTTTAGTCCACTTGGCATTCAGCACTTTGGGTTCACTTCAACCGAACCAAAACCGAGGCTTGAAGGTTGACCAAAGTTTGCTTTTTCTCATCAGAGTTTGTTTATGCAATCATACCTCCCCAAACAAAATGCACTTTCTACCAGAGTTCAGTTAAAGTGAACTGAACAGGGTTGGTGTGAAAGCATCCTTAAATTTAACTTTATAACAGATTTAACATGACAGCTGGCACATCACAAATGTGTGGTGTAGTTAGTTATTGGTATCCAGTGTCCTGGATGTCTTACGGTTTAACACAGCTGATTGAAATGGTCCAAGTATCTCCTCCTCAGTAAAGCTCTGCTAATGAACCATCGTCTGATTCAGCTATTGAGCCAGAGAACAAACTAAAACATGCAGGATACAAGCCTTAACTAATGAGTTAGACTGTGTCCCACTGAGCCCAGATAGGAAACTGCTCAGAGAAATCAGCATTTGTTAAAACATTTCTGTTTAAATGTTCCTGGTACAAAATACAAATTATAAGCAAAGGCTTTTCCCAACCATAATGAGTCTAACCTTAAAGATAAATTGGAAGATTTCTCAAACCGTTCAGCCAAAGACTTTTTTTATTTTACTCTACCCTTTTAAGAATATTTTGGACTCAAGGGTACAACGACGCACAAACACACACACCAACAAACACACGAGTGACCCAGTTTGCTGGCAGCATGGAGGACAGTGTGAGCTGACTCACTGAAGTGCAGCCACCGTCAAATAGTTGGAGGAAAAGCTTTTAAATATATAAAAAAAACCTTTCCAACGGCAATCAACAGCACAAAAAAGTCTCATCTGACTTCCCGTTTCTCAGCTCTCCATTTCGGCCATTAAGGCGTCTGCAGGGACATGAGCGGGAGAAGATGAGTACAAATTACCTTCCTGCCGCAAGAAAGCATGCACACACCAACGTTAATTGCATCCTTAAACAGAAGAGCAAACACCGCACACAGGCGTGAGTTACGAACTCACTGGGAAAGCATGGTTTGGATGGCTGGACATTAAAAATGCATCAGAAGCCAATTAGCGACGGCTTCAGGTTGGAGGTGGAGGAACAGGAGAGAAAGATACAGGACAGACAACAGGAGCTGATGAAAAGAGGCAATACTGAAGAGATAAAAGTGAAGGAAGTGAGAAAACCAGCAGGGAAATTAAACACTGCTTAATTACCAACATCAGTGACTGGTTTTATAGCTGATAGCTGCACTCCAAAGTCAGTCCAGAAATCCAGTAAGTAAACAATTCCTTTATTCACTAACCTCTCTGCCAATAAGTCATTAATTCATTGTCTTCCAGTTTTATCGCTCTTGGAGCCTGACGTGGGTGGAGCTCCACCAATAAGCTCAGGCAGAAAGACGATCAGGAGCGACGGCAGGTTGTGTGAGCCGGTTGCTGACTCTCTGCTTCGTAATCTGTTATTGTAAGAGGAAATTTCATCCTCATAAGTGGGAACTAAACTGGACCTGGAGCTTTAAGTTGATTACCAATAAATCTATTTGGAGGCAGCAGCATAAATACTTCAGGCTCTGGAAACCAACTCCTACAGATCAGGCGAAACATTACAGTATGAAACTCAGTCATACAAGCGGCCGAAATGTGTTTCCTCCGTAGGATGACTGGGCTCCCTTAGAGAGAGAAGCTCGGTCATCAGGGAGGGACTCAGAGTAGAGCAGCTGCTCCTCCACGTCCGAGGAGCCAGTTGAGGCTCGGGCATCTGGTCAGGATGGAGCCTCCCTGGTGAGGAGTTCAGGTCCCACCGGGAGGAGGGGAGACCCAGGACACCTGGAGGGACGATGTCTCTCTACTGGGAACGCCTTGGGGTTCCTGGAGGAGCTGGAAGAAGTGGCTGGGGAGGGAAGTCAGGACCTCCCTTCTGAAGCTGCTGCCCCCGCGACCCGACCCCAGATAAGCAGAAGAAATTGAATGGATGGATCGATGAAACCCAGTCAGTGCTATGAAGCAGCATTTACCTCCTCACAGTTTGCATTAGCATCATCATACCAACAGGGAAACATGGTGGTTGGTGGTGTGATGATCTCTGGCTGCTTTGCTTCTGTAGGATCTGGACGACCTGCTGTAACGGTGGAACCATGAATTCTTCTCTCTACCTCAGAATTATGGACAAATCAAGAACTGACCTTAGATTGGCAGCAGGACAAAGGTCCAGAGGACACCACCAGGAATGAAAAATAAAGAAATAAGATGAAGCTTGTTAAAGTCTTGACTCTAAAACCCACCAACACGCCTGAACTAAGATGACTGTGTGAAGACCAAACTGGTTTCCCACCAGGGTAAAACCTCATGGCTACTCATAAGAGTTTCCTTGAGCTCATTAGAACTATAAATCACATTGTCTTTCTAGATTTCTTTGGCTGCTTGGCTGAAAGCGCCTGAAACCCATTTTTATGTCTTGTTAATACATGCGGATGTGCAGGGAAAAGACGAAACAGAAGAAGTGTGTTAGAGAGACATTGACGTTTCTCCCATCGCTGCAGCACAGCAGAGGCTCGACCTTTTGACACCAGCAGTCAGGCGGTAAAGCTGTTAAAACTGCTGCAGGGACTGGAAACTTTTCCTCCGTGAAAACCGTTGGTCCAGTTGACCCTCGGTGCATAAAATGCGGATCATTTGAGGATCATGTGCAGAGGGACTTATGGAAATCATCAGTTCTTCTCTAACTGATCGTTCTCTCGTTAAACATTTAGCTCGTTTTTCTTTACAAGCTGTCAAATCTTTCTGAATCTCTTCAGCCTTTGCTTCAGTTTTGCTGACCTTTAATGTACATTTTCAGGTCAGAAGAAGAATTGAATCCTCCACGTTTCTCTGAAAAATGCTTCCTTTTATTTCCATAAACAGACACAAAACGTCACGTTTTTGTTTCTCTGTACGTTTTTGATAAAAGCATTCTGTGAAAGAAAGCCGACCCGCTTTTCACCGCAATGAATGGCACCATTAGCTGCATTGTATGTTATCTGTAGGCTGCTTTATAAGGCCTTTCAATGACGCTAAATGAGTTTATAAACCTTTATGGTCCTTGAGGCGCAGCAGCAGTGAAAGAAGCCTGAGTGCTTGTGAAATAGATGTTTGCTCAGCCAGATGTAAAATTGGGGTCAAAATGTTTCACCACAAAACACTGAAGCAGTTTAAACACTGAATACTGATGAGGCAGGTGGGAAACAGGAAGTCCACTCACTCTTCATGAGCTCAGCGTTGGAGATTCGTTAATGTCACTGTAAACTTTGTGGAAGTTTTTAACAAACCACTTATAAGCTGCAAATTCCTTAGTTTGCAGAGACAGCATGTTGGGAAGGCTGGACTCTGTTTAATGGTGGTTTGACTTTGGTGTAGTGACTCCACTGGTTCCCATTTCAACTCCAGTTTTCCCCCTTGTTTCCTCACATCCAGACTTTGTGTTTCAGTTACTCCCACTACATGAGTTTCAATTACAAATGTGGCCAAAACATTTTTCAGTATTCTGCTGTCAAAAAAATTTAATTTTGCAGTTGCTATGTCTTCATTAAATGTAATTAAAATCCCAGGTGAATGAGTCTGGTTATGATGAAGCATTCGCTGCTGTTACAGAAAACGGGTTACGGCTGAATACAAACCTCCTCATCCCAACCAGAGATGTTTTATAGACAAATGGGAGAATTTTTTTATAAATTCTGTGTGTCCATCGAGCTAATTTAAATTCTATATTCCCATTTTATTAAAAGTCACAATGAGTTATGTTCTAAAACATTTGGTTTGAACAAGACAAATAACTCGTGTGTTTCTTTGGCTTTGCATTTTTATGTTTTGTGATTTAAAGCACCTAGAAATGCTTCGTTGTTGAAATGTGCTGTGCAAATAAAATTTGATTTGATTTGAGAAATCATCCCCACTTCCACCTTTATCTTTTTTTAAGTGCTAATAAATCCTTGTTTACTCAATCTAATAAAGAGTTAACACAACTTAAGTTTATCTTTCACAAACTTAAGTCCAAAATCTAAAACTCACATAATTTATTTGGCTTAAAGTTTAGAAGTTAGACACAACAACATGGGGCTCATGTTTTACAGTGTAATTGTGGCCCCTGAGGGCCCCACTGTTGCTGCATAGGTTATTTTTATGTTTATTGGTTTATTTATCTCACACAGATGCTGCACTACTTCCTACTGGTAGTCTGCACATAGTAATAACATTTATTTCTGAGCTAAGCTACTAAGACTCTGATTTCTCCTAATTTTATACAAATGTTTTATTGTTTTATTGGTTTAAAATGTTTTGTATTCTCATCACCGAAGCTCCTCGGCATTTCCCTTAATTTACCCAAACCAAACCGAGGTGTATTTACTCTGATTTACTGAAGTAATTGAAGGTAAACTGAAAGTGTGTCATGTTCTGTGAAAGGAAGGGGAAGCGTGCAGTTTGCTGATAAAACATGGCAGACGTGTTTAACGCTGACCGCTCACTCATAACGCCAAATATTGAAATTATCTTCAGTTCCAGGCAAAGCTTCAAATGACTTCCTGCTAATAAAAGCAGCTTTTTTCCAGACGTGACATCTGTTGGGGTTTAAATCACTAAACGCACAGTGTTTGTTACATTTACGCTCTGAACATGAAATTCCACCTTCTTTGTCATCTGGGAATAACCGTAATTAGCTCTTCCTGTTCCACAGCTTACGTCCTCGTTCAAGTCATAATTAGTGACTTGTGGGTTAATGATGCCTGGGAAAGCAAACAAAGTTAGACGCTTTGAGTTCTGCTTAATTAAAACCAAACATCTAATACAGGAGGTGGTTCGGTAATAAAACGGCCTATTTAACCCTCAGCAGTGACGACACGTGTCTTTTAAGGCAGCAGAGAGAAAACCAGTGTTTAAACTCAACAGGCAGGAACTGCTCAGTATCTGTTTACCTTCTTTTATTCTCGGTTTTTTATATGCCTGTAAAATAAAACGGCTGGTCAAGACCTTCTTTAGCTGCGTTTCCATTGGCCGTATAATTGCTCAGTTTGACATTACAAAAATAAATTTGCTGAATTTGCTTCATTTGGAAAGGAAACTGAGCAGAAAATCTCATTTTATAACAACTTTGTGCAGCAAAATGTAATGAAAATGTGACCAGAGCTGGGCAAGAACTAGTTAGATTTACTGAGTAATTAAAAAAAAAAAAAAAACACTTTTAGGAGTATTTTTACAGCGCTGTACATTTTACTTAGGTAATTTTATTATGAAGTATTTTTACTCTCTATTTTCTACCCACTGGATGAAAAGCAAACACCAAAACTTCACCTGACACAAACACACACCTGCTGTTTGTTTAAAGTTTCATAAGTTTCCAAATAAACTTATGTGGAAAATGTTACTGTTGTTTTTTGCTACTCATATAAATTATTTAAATTTTCATGCTTAAAATACCAAAATTTCCACTGATCGTAATTTTAAAAAATGAAATGATTGCTAATTTGATATGTTACTTCAGTAAAATTTTGACCAAGTACTTTGTCTCTCTGACCTACATGAGTAAAATATGTTGAAGTACTACAACTCTAACTTCAGTACAGTTTTTAGGTTTTCTGCCGATCCCAACCTGATAAAGGAAGAATTAAGGGTCACCTTTAGATAAGGCAATAAAAACTAAATACTTTTAGAATCATTTTGAATGTTTTTGTAACGAGGAGAGAAAGGTAACATAAACATAGTTCCTCTGCGCTCTCAGACAGACACGTCCTCTTCCCACTCCCACTCCAGATGACCTTTACATACCAACAGTCGGAGCAAAGCTCCACGTTACTCCACTTTTTAAATAACAGACACTCCCTTCTCTGTGGTATTATTATCTATCTATTATGTGCAGAAATAAGAAAATACAGAGTCAAAAGTAAAGTTTTCCATTAAACTCGTAAAGCAACGTTTGCTGCATTTCTGCTCAGAAGATTAAAGTTTTTGTCCCCGAGTGTCTCTGGCTCTGCCTGCTTCAAATTTTACCAACTTTACTGTCAAATAATTGTGTCTCTTCATTCAGGTGTCAGTTAAATAACTTAGCTTGTGGGTGAACATGTATAAACTACTTTGTCAGCTGCAGAATATATTTACTTTAGCATTTTTTCTTGTTTCAGTGTAAACAGCAGTGTGGATCAGTGAGGCTGCCCTGCAGCAGCTTCACCAACAGAAAAATTCATTTAAACCTTCACTGATCCTTTTTCTCCCTCTAGTGGTTTATACAGGAGTGACATCTGGATCAATTTGAGTGAAACTGACTTTGAATTTGGTTGTATGATTGGATTTTAATTAGTTTTATTTGTAAAGTACCTTGAGATGATATTTGTTATGAAATTGTTCTATATTATGGATAGATTAACCAAAATGAATTGAATTACTATACTTTTATAAAGTCTTACCCCCATATTCTGACCTTCTCTAAGTTCAGGATAGAGAGATATATTGATCAGATATAATCAATAATCAGTTTGTTACTAAATATGACAATAACCGTTAGATATTGCTGATGTTTATATGGTTTATACAGAGTTTGTTGCATTGTCTTTGCTCTGAAAGCTACACAATAACCTTAGTGAGACAACAGAGGATTATGTACTACTGTACTTACAGATGTCAATAAAACCTTTAAAAGATTCAAAACTTCAAATGGTTGATTAAAGATATTTCCCTTTGTAAATTAATTTTGTGTTTGAATTACTGTAATGACCTGTCAGTTAAATTTAAGATTGTAAGTGTTATGGCTTCCTTGTTGGTGAATAAATTAACTTGTCTAAATTCAGTTTCTATTAAAATTTCACAGCCTGTGGTCTCCACAATTTCGACTTTCAAAGTCATAATTATGAGATTTAAAGTCATAATTTCGATGTTCAAAGTCATAATTTCGACTTTCACAGTCATAAATTATGTCATAATTATAATTATGACTTAGAAAGTCATAATTATTTTATTATCATAATTATTTAAAGTCATAATTTGGACTTTCAAAGTCATGACTTTGAAAGTCCAAATTATGACTTTAAATCTCATAATTATGACTTTGAAAGTCGAAATTATGACTTTGAAAGTCGAAATTATGACTTTAAATCTCATAATCATGACTTTGAAAGTCGAAATTATGACTTTGAAAGTTGAAATTATGACTTTAAATCTCATAATTATGACTTTGAAAGTCGAAATTATGACTTCCTGTTTCCATATGTATCAAAGGTTTCACTTGTAGTGCTAAACTTTGGACGGTTGGGGGCAGCACAACGCCTGTTATGCCCCTAGGCTGCCTTGTACACGTAGTTGAAGAAAAAACCCGGAAAAACAGAAAGATGATGGTGGAGGAGCTGAGTTTTGTTTTTGTTTTTTTTTTTAGCTTAAATGCTATAAGTGATTACGACTTGGTAAGTTTTGAGCAGGTTAATTTATTCGTTTCACTCGGTGTTAAACGACCGGAGTTTAAACTGACGGAGCTGCTTTAGTAAAGCTGCTAAAACACAGCCTGACCTCTGCCTGAGCTTTTTGTATCTGAAGTTCAGACACGTAAATTAAAGCAGAAAGATGTTATATTTAATATGAGGCTAAAACAGGGTAGCCCTTGCTCCACCCCATTTGTTAGCCGGCGAGACGAGCGTCACCACACGAAGGCGGGGATTGTTGTCTATTTCTAACCGTGTATCGCGCAGCTCAAGCGGTCAGAGCTGAACAGTAACAGTCAGAATAGGGAAATAAAAATGTTTATTTAACTAGTAAACAAAAATAATTCAATAAAATGGTAAATTATCAACAGCTTTCACTCACTTCGTGGCATTAAGTTAGATTTGCTCTAAATTAAATGTCCTTACTGTTTAGCAGAAGTGTCTTTTGGAACAGCAATTAGGTGAAATGTTTTGTGTTTCCTTTCCAGAAGTTGTTTTATTTAAGCTTTAAACAGTGAACTAAAGCTGAGCATTCATGAGACTGAACAGAATAACAGAATAGAAACATCCTTTATTGTTCCACTTTTAGGAAATTGAGCCAGCAGCAAGTTAAAGGTGAGAGGCATGTAGATACAATCTACTATAAAATCATAAATGAGAATAAAAATAACACACCAAGATTGAAAGGCTGAGTAGAATAATTTTAGAAATGTACCATGTTCATATGCATAACTAAACTGTTTTCAAGAAATGAAAAACCTGTAAATGACATCAGGGATGTAAAACACTTTGTTCTTAACAGCTGCTGGAAGGAAGGATCTGTGATTACGCTCCTTTGTGCGCCTCAGATGCAGACTGAAGCAGCTCTCTGGGTTTGCAACAGCTTAACAGGAAATAAACAGAAATAGACATAAATTCAGTCTCTGTTTACCGCTTTGTGTTATTCTGGTCGGTTTTGTCGAAAATGCCGACTATTTGCGGCAGCCTTGGTGTGTGTTTCTGCTCCATGCGTGTCTAAAACACACAGTTGGTGTGTTTTAGACAAACTCTTTAGTGTAAGAGCAGGTTCTGAGCGTCGGCCGGTATTTGGTCAGATTGGTTTGGGCTGTGATGCTACGTTTGACCCAGGCTGCAGTTTGCTCTTCCTCCTTGTTGTTGAAACAAGAGGGACGGTTTCTGGTTGCTTTGCAGAAATTACAGCTGCAGGATTGCTTCACAGCTTGAGTCAAAATGTCTCCAAGCAACAACCAGTAGGGTCCTAATCCTATGTGGTGTCAGCAGGTTTTTTTAATGTCATCATAAGCAGAGAGAACCGGACGGGTGGAGCTACTTGCAGACAGTCGAATGGTGATGCTGCTCCTTTATCTGGCCTTTGTGATGCTCATGTCGTCTCATGCGGCGCTGCAGCCTGAGCCCAAACCTCAGCCAGACCTCATTTCAGCGCCGCAGCCTGACGCACATCAAGCCGTTTCTCTGAACTTCCTCAGACATCAAACGATGAGCTGAACAAAGTTTCCTCTCGTTTCTTCACGTCTACCTCCAGGCTCTGTCTGTGAAGCTGGTTTGGATCAGCCGCTCTTCGCCCCCCTGTCTGCGTCTCTGTCTGGTTCTCGAAGGACTCGTCTCACCACAGAACCCGTCGGCCCGGCTAGCGCCGCCTTGAGGAGGAATGTTGGGTGTCGTTGCGTCATCCTGTGTTCCTCTGGTTGCTGCCTGCAGGTCTGGTTTGTTCTCTGCTGCTCCGGCGGCGTAGATGTGGTGGGTGCAGGAGAGGCAGGTCACCTGGTGGAGTTCACTCCTCAGCTATGTGGGAGGAGCTCAGATAAAAAAAACTCTGGAGATTGTTACTGATTTGAATCATTTCTGCTTACATCATTTACAACATGCAGGGGAAAATCAGCTGTTATTAATGATTAACCTGCTTTTATCTGAGCTCATAGAACAAAATCTAAACCTTAAACTCAACCATTCACTAAAGAAAAGTGATAAATACATCAGGTTTGTTTGTTTAGGCTTTATTATTGTGGGATAACTGAAGTATAATATCCCTTCCACTTGTTTAAAGCTGATCTATTATGCTTCCTTGATCAGGTTGGGATAGGTCTCTACAAAACAGGCTCATTACATTTTTTTGGATAGAATTATTCTCATTTAATGAGATTTTAGTCAGCTCAGTTCTGCCTGTTTTCAGAATGAGCGTCTTGTTTTAGGGCGTCTAAAACAAGACGCTCTAAAACAAGACGCTCTAAAACAAGCTGTGGCCAGAAGCTGCTGCTGCTGCTGGCCACTTCCCCCAACTCAACGTTTACACTCACAAGAGAAAATGTCTGCAGTTATACAACCGTACAGCTTTGAAAAGCAGAAGGAGAGCCTCCTGCACAACCAACAAGAAAGCAGCGAGAGGTTTCTGGATGGTTAGACAACAAGGAAATACTTGTTGTTTGGTCAGACATTGGCTGCGTTGACACTGCAGCCTGAAGTGACCCAAATCCAATTGTTTTGACGTAATGTGACCTGAATCCGATCTTTTCATGGCAGTGTGAACAGCTCAGGTCAGATTCTTTTAGAATGTGACTCATATCGATACGGATCCGATTCAAATGCAACCATAACGTCCAGGTCTCATTCATCCGAACTGAACGTCACTGATTCTCAACAAATCTCACTATTCTGAGTCCTGATACGGGAAGAAAAACAACAACCATGACGACTATATGAGGATTAAGTTGTTAATATGTTGCTCCGGTTGGACAACAACTTCAAATATGTAGCTAAGCTCCACCGTTAGCCTCCATGTTAAACACTGAGCTCTTCTACTTCTTTTTATGGTGGTTGGCAGATCACTGAGAACACTGACGCTATAGCGCCCTCTACTGCGCATGCGGGACACTTTCAGGTCATTTGGCCGTTCACACTGCAGATCACATACAGGTCACGTTTACTGGCAGTGTGAACGACCCGGCAAAAAAAAAACATTGGAATTGGGTCACTTCAGGCTGCAGTGTGAACGCAGCCTGAAGTGAAGTGAAGTGAACACAGCCTGAAGCCTGAAGTTTGGTCAGCTGACCAAAGGTCCTGGAGCTCAGCTTCGGTTGCTAGGTGACCAGCTGGGGTTGCTAGGTAATGGCAGTTGATTATGACTCAACACTGGGAGTTTGTTTGTTTTTAAACAGGTTGTTTTCCTGACACCAAAACACATGAACTTGTGGACAAAAATCTGCTTTTTAAATGCTTGTGCTGTTTTTTAGAATGAAATTAAATTATATAAAAAAAAAACATGCAAAATGTGAATTTTTCACAATAGATCCCTTTAATAAATGAATCGATCTTGATAGAATAGATAGAAGTTGGTCAACATTATGAGACACACAAATATTTGAACAATATATTCTTTCAGATCTTTTTAAGTATCAATAACTGCTGTTGTTGGGCTTCTTGTCGGCTTTTACGCAGGCTTACCTTTGGACAGCACAGTGCTGCTACTGGTTATTACTCTGTAAACAAAAATATTATTAACAGTGAGAAGGGCTGGACTTTGTGTCCTGTTGAAGATATTAATGTATATTCTTCAAAAATAATATCTTATATATATATATATATATATATATATATATATATATATATATATATATATATATATATATATATATATATTTGACTAAATATACAAAGCATTTAGATGTTATAGTTTCTGGCCTGCATCGAAGAAGGTGAATGGATATTTCTGCAAAAAAAATTAGTGGGAAAAAAAATTAAAAAGTTGCAGAAATAATTAAATAAATAAAAATCAATGATAAAGTGACTCAAAGCTCCAGGAAACATGAATGTTTCTGTACTTCCTGTTTTTCAGTGTAGTTGTCAGGTAACATTTCAGTAATAAAAATAAATATTTTAAGATGTAAAGTTATCATCTGAATGGCTGCTACATAATTATCTACCAAAAAGCTCAAAGTAAACCTGAGTTAATGTAAGAACATACGGTTTTTAAAATTAAAATTTCTGCTTTAAATTTTTTTTTTCACAGCTATAGTTTTTAAATTCTCACTGAATCTTTTTATAATTTGTTTTCACTGAAGAATATGAGCTGGTAGTTCTGTAGTTCCACCAATCAGTCAGCAGGTGGCAGCAGAATCATTCAGTTCAACCTGAAGGTTCAGTTTTTGTAACATCTGGATAAAGGTCATATTTACTGAATATTTAAAAACAAATGCTGAAACTGGATCTGAGAAGTATGAAAAGTTTATTCAAAATAAAAAGGGGTGAAGCCAAATCTTTCTTTTTGAATAAAGATTTATTACTCAATTGTATCTGTTGAAATTTGTCAAAATTGAAATTGTGAAATGTGTGAGTTTCATATTTTTTTATTTTCAGATTCAAATCTGTTTTTTCAGTTTCGGGTCTTTTTTTCACTTTCAAGTTGAGTTTTTTTTTTTTTTTCAGTTTCAAATCTTTGTTCCTAATTTGATGCCCTATCATGATCAGCAGGCCTCCTGGTGTCTGGCCCTTATCCTGTTACGCTCATGAAGCAGGAAAAGGTTTCTTAGTTAAGTTTAGGTTTTATAAATTATATTTATTGAACTGTTTTGATTAGATAACTTTAAGTCCTGACAGATTTAGCCATTTTAGCTGGCAGTCAGCGTGCAAAGGATGAAAGTTATTCTATCTTTAACATGATCGTTTTGACATGAAGGATCAACACATTTGTTTCTCTAGGCTTTGCTTATCAGCCTTCACTGTAAGCTAGAACTGATCTGCAGGCCAATCATGTATTTGTTACTGTAGCTCAGACTCTGAGGCTGAGATGCTAAAGCTCACAGGGAGACATGATAACACTATAAAACAAATCTAAATTTATTTTGTCACCTTTTTCTCCTCAGGGAGATTCGAGCCTCCCCCGTGAGTCTCATCCGAAGGCCTGTGACCGGAGTGGAAATGAGAGCAGGACGTTGTTCTTGCGTTGTTCCAGACCTGAAGGATCAACGCAGCCCAAACCGAACCAGAGAGAGCGGGAGATTTACTGTATTTGTTTATCCCAGATGCAAACCCACAATCAGTCCTTCAAGCTGATCCTGAACCTCATTATCTACGACCGCAGTCACTCAGGAGGAAATGTGCAGGTTTGAATGTTTTTCTCTTTACTCTGATGTAGCAACATTTCATTTTAATGAAGATCTATGGACTTTAACATTTATATTTATGAAAATATTTCAGCTTATAAAGATCATCCCTGCTTCAAATTAAAAATCTTCTATATATGAAGCGTTGGGAACAACAAACAACAAAGATGTCTGTAGGACCTGACATAAAAATATAATGATAAATCATTTAGAAACGTTGCAACAAGATCAGTGAAACCTTTTATACCTGGTTTGTAGGGAAAAGCTTGCATTAAACATCTATGGTAACCCAGAAGAGTCAAAAAACAACACAACAACAAGAGTTATGCTAATACAGAAGCTATGATAAACTTGCCATACGATAAGTTTCATTTTACTATAACTTGTGTTGTGGCTTGTGCATTTTATAACTAGTATTACAAGCTAACAGCTAAAGTAAATGCTAGCTTTGAGGTAATGTAGCTTTTATATCTTGTTTATTGGCACATTCAAGATACGTTTGCATATTAAAAACTGTATAAGCCAAATAGACCATAAAAATCAGTAAACTTGGAGTTAATTTAGCTAATATTGCAAGCTAGCAGCTAATTTGCGTGTTAGCCATGAGCTAATGTAACTGTTAGCTTGCTTGTTAGCACATTCAAGATAATTTAGCATATTCTGCTATGATTTAAAACCAGAATCAGAGAAATTAAAGTTTGGTAGACCTTGAAAATCAGCTAACAAGGAGCTAATTAGCCTAACATTGCAAGCTAACAGCTAAGGCAACTTATTGTAGCTGTTAACATGATAGTTAAAACATTCAATTATGAGCATGCTAACAGCTAAACTATCTTCGAGTTAAGAAATACAATCTTTGCTTGGGCTGAAAATCTTAACTGAGCGGTCAGACCTTAAAGAAAAACAGAAATAATTAGTTATTGGTTTTAGCATTTCAGCTCTTTTAATGGTAAAACATCAACCTGACTGTAAGTTCTCAAAGAAAATTAGCTTATTTTCTTGGCAGGTTTACGGTCACAACAGTGTTCATGAGTCAGAAATGTCCCTTTTTAAACAAATAAAATGCTAAATCATTCCCCTATTGGTGATTGTTCCAATATTGATTAGTCATTCCCATAATTACTGTCAGAGGTTTGTCACTGTTTGCACTGAAGCAACACAGCCTGAGATGCCCGTATATCCAGCAGCATGTTTAAGTTCCCTTTGTGTTTATTTACTGCAGAGAAGAGACACAAAGTTCAGAAAACAGCCAACGCAACATTCAGCTGTTGCTCAACTCCGATCAGACCCGACTGACTGAGTCAGAGTCTCAACAAACAGAACCAGGACGATTCAAAAGACCCGACTGCCGGCTGCAGGAACATTCAGGATCTTCAGAGAGGAAGAACAACAGCAGGATGAAGAAGCTCAGTTTGCTGCTCTGTCTGGTTTCTGCGGCCATAACTCAGGTGAGACGAAATGTATTTTTAAACTTCACCTTAAAATCTGCTGAAAACGTCTCCATGGTGAAAAGTTTAGAGGGACGGGAATATGAAACCGGATCTAATATAATAATGGATTGTTCTAATAAAAACTTTATTTGATTAGTACAAATTTACACATTTTTATGGAAGAGGATTAGTGCCACTGAAAAAAAATAATAATAATTCTGACTTTAATCTCAGAATTCTGACTTTAAACTCAAAATTATGACTTTAATCTCAGAATTTTGAGATTTAAAGTCAGAATTCTGGCTTTCTGACTTTTCATCTCAGAATTCTTTTTTTTTTCTTTTTTTTTTTCTTTTCTTTTTTTCTTTTTTTTCGGTGGCTTTAATCCTCTTCCGTACATTTTTCTTCATCACTAGTAGATCATTTTTTGGGCTTTTTTGGAGATACTGAATAATTCACGATATAAACCTTAAAATCAACTTAAAATCTGATTTTCCTAAAATAGCTCTAGTGAACCAGTGAACCAAACAGCTCAGCATAGATAACGTTTTTGTTGAAATAATTATTTTTTTTATCCTGAACATTCGTCTCCGAACAGAAGACAAACGTTTCTCTTGTGTTTTGTGTCCAGGCTGCGCTGTTGGACCCCAGAGGAGCCCGACCGGTGGAACCGTCCACCAGAGACGAGAAATGCGCCACCCAGAAAGAGTGGCCTGGCTGCTCAGACGACGACTGGGTAAAGAATCACATGGACATTATACTGTTAAGACAATTAACCTTCTGTGGAGCTAGTTTCAATGATTTTTGTTAAAAAATAAGCCTGACATGAGGCCAAAAGGTTTCAACAATTTAATTTCCAGAGGGACGAATTTAAACGGTGAAAATACAGTGAAGGTTTTTCAGATTTTTTTCTTAGTTTTCTGATTAAAACCTTTATGCACTTTGAGCTTCTGGTGATGATGCTTGAGTTTCTTAAAAAGATATATTGAAATATCAAATTTTCATTTGGAAGATGAATTTCTTGGCACAACTTTATGTTTTTAAGATGATTTTTAGGCTTGATGGAGATTTTCAAGCGATTGCTTTTGAACTTTAGCTTTTATCTTAATGAGGGTTTTTCTTTATCAGCCTGTTGGGGAACAACAGTTTGTGTCAGCAGCTTTAATCTTAACTGAAAAGGAAAACTAAGCTGAAGGATCAACTCAGAGTTTTTATTTTAGTTTGCTTGCTTATTGTTATTGTTAAATTATTTATTTATTTTTAGAGTCGGTGAGGTTTTAGTTGATCTGAAGGTCCACTGAAATGAAAATGTTTATTATTTTTATTATTTCAGGATTCTCCTGTAAGGTTTTTGGTTTAAATCAGCTAAAAGTTTTCTATTCCCATGTTTATTCTATCAGTACTCAAAATGCCCATCGGGCTGCAGGATCCAGGGCTTGATGGATAAAAATGACAACGAGCTGCTGAAGAAGATCCAGAAGATCCGCAGCCTGCTGGATCAGCACAAGGCCCGGCACCGATCCGTGGACTTGGTGTCCAAGCAGACCTACGACATCCTGACGGAGAGACTCACCCTGGACACCGGTCAGCCTTCAGCACCGCCTCTGGCCTTGTGAACATTTGGTAGAAACAGGAAAACTAGGTCAAATTTAAATATTCTTTGTATACCACAAAGGCCCTCAGAAATTACATTTATTAAATTACTTTTGTTTATGCTTAGTATCCATTTATTTCCCAGTTTGATGCTAGCAAGTCGTCTCTTCTTCCTGCAGGAAATGACAACATGTACTACAACCTGGCCCAGACGCTGCGTCAGCGGATCACTGAAATGAAGGTCCGGATCGACAGGCAGCAGAAAGCTCTGGCCGCGCTGAAGGACCGGGTCAAAGACCAGGTGGTGGAGATGCAGAGGCTGGAGGTACGCTCAGACAAAAACAGCAAACGCTCAGACAAAAACACAAACGCTCAGACAAAAACAAACCCGCACAAACGCTCAGACAAAAACAGCAAACGCTCAGACAAAAACAGCAAACGCTCAGACAAAAACAGCAAACGCTCAGACAAAAACAGCAAACGCTCAGACAAAAACAGCAAACGCTCAGACAAACAAAAAAAAACAGCAAACGCTCAGACAAAAACAACAAACGCTCAGACAAAAACAGCAAACGCTCAGACAAAAACAGCAAACGCTCAACAACACAAAAACAACAAACGCTCAGACAAAAACAGCAAACGCTCAGACAAAAACACAAACGCTCAGACAAAAGCAACAAAGTAAATAAATTAGTCTGATGTTCTATTTGCATTTCATTTGGCAGTTAAAACAAGGTTTTTATTCTTGTTATACTGAAAATGCATGTTTCATTGGTTATTGTTGAGGGTTTGAATCGTTTTTGATGTGCTGTCTTTCTTGAAAATATATTTAAAACCCTGATCTTTTTAAAATGGATCTTTATTTTACAGAGTTTTATTATATTTCCTACCTCATCCTGTCACACATTAATAATTTTGGGCCCAGTTGTTCAAAATTCAGAAAACTTCATCACTGTACTGAAAAAAATATTCATTTATTTGTGTTTTTTTTGTCTGTTTTAAAACAAATTTGAATTAAATCAGTAGGTTTCAAATCATAAATCTCAACTACAATAATTAAGATTAAGGTTTAAAACTTAGAAAGTATTTTATCTCTCTGATTTTAATTTGGTTTTAGATGCTTATTTTCTCCTTCTCAATCAAAACTGGATAAAGACTGAAGAAAAAGCCATATAATGTGATCTGTTTTTTTATATCTACAATTCTGTTTTTATTTGATTTAGCATAAGAAAAGTAAATGCCACTATCTGGGAAAGAGAAACATCTAAACAAGGCAGCAGCAAAACTTATTGATTTATCTGTGCACTGATTTTTATTTTTATAACTTTTTGCTCCCCCGTTAGGTCGATATCGACATCAAGCTGCGCTCCTGTAAGGGATCCTGCGGCGGACACACCGAGTACCAGGTGGACCGGGACAGCTACGTGACTCTGGACAAACAGGTGAACACCCAGGATTATGTTTCATATCTCACTTCATCATCAGTGAAGCTTCACAATTCATCAAATGAATCTATTGTAATTTATGTTACGTGTGCAAACTTAGTTGTTTTTGCATCCTGTTTACATACAAAAGTAAAAAGCTGCAATTCCACTTAAAAAAAAACTGACAGTGCAAAAATCCTAATGAGGAGAACAAATTTTATCAGCAGAAGAACGTCATGTTTGATCAGCTGGCGGTTTGTTATAGGAGACAATGTTCTGCCTCCCCCAGGTGAACCAGCTGGACGCCCAGACGGCCCAGAGCGTGGAGGCAGTGGGGACGCTGTACGTGATGAAGAGCCGGCCGCTGCGGGACGTGATTGTTGACTCCAGGTTCAAATCCAAGGATGTGGCGGCGCAGCGGTCAGAGGACTTGTTCCCCCAGGTGAGGAACGCTTGGGGTTCTCCAGAAACGAGTGTTTAAAGCTGAAGGAAACTGAAGGACATAAATCCCAGTCAATAATAAAACAACGTTAATTACCCCAGAGAAAGGGGTTTCCAGTTCCGGTTTTCAAGGAGCCATACTGATTTTGACGTCTTCTTTCTGTTGATTGGAAATGCTGAATTTTTCATCAGAACCTCATCTGGTTCTGCAGAGGAACGTCTGACACCGGGTGTCCAAACTGCAGCTCATTATATCTGTTAGCTTGTTACGTTAGCTTCTATGTTAAAAATCCCTCTGGTAACTGAAAAACAAGTGAATTGATTGTTAATTTCTAGATTAAACTTTCCTGATGTGACTCTTTCAGATTGTTTCCCATGATGCCTCAGCCTGATTCAGTATGAACCTTCCTGAGCGAATCTGTAACCACAGAATGATGAAATTATTGGCTCCCGTTCTTAAATCGTAGTTTCTCCTGTTTCCAGGTGAATACAGTTCAGTTCATTCTGGAGGAGGAAGGTTCCAGCTCATCTCCAGCCACCGTCTCCAAGGTCCCAGGTACTTCTTCCCAAGTTAATTACGACTCTTCCTCCTCCTCATCCTCCGGCTCATCCTCCGGCTCATCCTCCTCCTCATCGTCCTCCTCATCATCCTCCGGCTCATCATCCTCCTCATCCTCCTCCTCCTCATCATCCTCCGACATCGTCATCCTCCACCCCTTGCGTAGACCCATGCGTCCCAACCTGCATATGTCCTTCAGGGATCTCTCAGAACGCGGCGACAGCAAAGGACTCGTCAGCCAGCCGAGCGTCAGCGTGAACACCAAAACCGTCAGCTGCTCCAAAACCATCAGGAGGACGGTCGTCCAGACCGAGAACGGGCCGGTGGAGGTGGTAGAGGAAGTGGGCGGCGGACCCGAATGTGACGCGTTGGGTGGCTCCACAAAGGGCGGCGGCCTGGGCTCCTTATTCCCAACGCTCACCGGCTCGTCCTCCTCTTCGTCCTTCCACTCCGGGGGATCCAAGGGAAGCATCTTGGCAGACTCTAAATCCGGGCTGGACCCGTTCGGAGCCGACTTCGGCGCGTTCATGACCGACAACGCGGAGGACGACGTTCCTGATTTCCATGCTCGCAGTGTGAAGAGCACGGTTGTGGAACGGCAGGCGGACTTTGTAGGAACAGGTACCAAAACAGCCGAACTGGAGTAGGATCTGTAGGAGACGGGAAGGAAGAGGTCAGACTGCTAGCTAGCTAGCTAGCTTGGTAGCTAGTCATATGTACCAAAACCAGGAAGTGAACACAAAGCTGCTACTTTATTGGTCCTAGTTTCCATATTTAAACATTTAATGTGACATAAAAATGCATAGCATTTCTGAAAAGCAAAACTAGCTAATAAGGACGTTATAACCTTCTTTATTATCGTTATCGGCTCTCTAACATCGACTCATTCTGTAGCAAATATAACTTTAAATGTTTCCAATGGTCCAGCCAGGGCTGGGTGATGTAGTCTAAAAATAATGGTCTGGTTCGGTTGAAGTGAACTCTGGTGCGGTTTGAATGCAGACCAGATGCTGCTCCAAATTCAGGAAGTGGACTTCAGCGCAGGGCATTCTGGGTAAATGCAACCAAAACAAACGTGAGACTCAAACGCTTACGAAAGAAATGGCTTGTTGTCTTTAACCAAGTCAACCACTCAGATATGAAGCTGCTTGTTCACATGTTGTGGAGGAGGAAGTTATATGTTCAGAGGTTGTCCTGTTGTTTCCTTCAGTAGTTCTTGGTGCAGCGCCCCCACAGGCGAGGAGGGCAACAAGTTTTTCATTAGTTTGTCTAGTTTGAGTGCAGTGAAAAAGAGAACCACAGCAGCTGAAAATGCAACAAATGTTGTAATTTTGGTCCCAAATCGAACAGAGAGTACCAGACTATCAGGTGGACAGAGCGCCACAAATCGATCGATTAATAAATTAGATTTATCGCCCAGCCCTGGTCCAGACAAAGTAGAACTGGGAGTTTTGCCGTTTAAAACTGATTGAAGTGGGAAGGAAGCGTTTTTTCTGCAGTAAGTTTGAGCCGGCCGATCCAAAGCCGGTCCTCGCTAATTCGCGGTCTTCGGTGTTTGCCACTCTGTCCCCAGATTGCGTCGACGCCTACCAGAAGCACCTGAATGGCGGAGCGAACGGTCTTTTTAGGATCAAACCCGCCGGCTCCGCTGCGGCTGTGGAAGTCTACTGCCATCAAGAGCGCATAATGAGTGGGATAATGGGCGGGTGGTTGTTAGTCCAGCAGAGAGAGAGCGGCTCCGTCAGCTTCAACCGCACCTGGGCCGAGTACCGCGACGGCTTTGGCTCGGCGGACGCTCTGGGGAAGGGGGAGTTCTGGCTGGGCAACCAGAACCTCCACCTGCTGACCAACCAGGGGGAGACCATGCTGATGGTGGAGCTGGAGGACTGGGAGGGGGGCGTAGCCATGGCTGAGTACACGATTCGGGTCGGCACCGAGGACGAGGGCTTCCCCCTGCAGGCGTCCGGGTACACCGGAGACGCCGGGGACGCTCTGGCGTCCCACAGCGGCGTCAAGTTCAGCACCTTCGACAAAGACAACGACGGGTCGGGGGAGAACTGTGCGGAGGCGTATGGCGGCGGGTGGTGGTACAACAGCTGCCAGGCGGCTAACTTAAACGGGATTTATTACAAAGGAACATACGACCCGGAAACAAACACACCTTACAAAATTGCGAACGGCGTGGTGTGGCCCACGTTCAAACCGGCCACGTACAGCCTGAAGGCGACGCGGATGTTCATCCGATCCACCGCCTTTTGATCCCGACCGGGGCGGGCAAACTCAAGATAGGCCAAAACAGGGTCACGAATGTTCTCAAAGAGCCGATATATACCGTTAAAACCTCTTACATGGTCTAATTTAGATAAATTTGCACTTATGACGTTACTCCCAGTACCGATCATGAACTGTAGCTTTACATCAAGGCTGAGGCAGCAGAGTATAGTAGTAGAAGTAAGAAATAAAAGTACTTATTGGTGTAATGTTTGTATCTGGAAACTAGAGGACCACATAAATCACTATCGTGGGCCGGATTTGGCCCCCGGACCTCAAGTTTGACACATGATCCAACCACTAAACCTCATAAACATCTAGAAGTTTGTCCATTTACTGCATGAAAACCGAATGAGGATGTGACTGTTTACCTGTTAGTGAATCATTCATCACAATGTTAACCAATGTACTGAACTGCATCGATCTGCAGCCCTGAACTGTCCAATGTTCCCAAAGTGACCCAATGTTCTCTCTGCTGTTTAACTCTGTGAGGATCAGAAGATTAAATCTGATCAATAAATAAAGATGCTGTGTTCACTTCAGCTGCTGTTTGTCGTCCTGTTTTTTTCCAACTTAAAAACTTTAAGGGCAACATTTAGTTACACCAACTCTAATATGTCAATAATCCAATTAGCTAAAGCTTCTGCACACAGTAAAAATGCCAGTGTTGAATTAACACCCAAAAGTGTCTATATGTGTCCAAGTCAGCTGGTGTTAAAGTAACACTTTTGAAAGTGTTAAAAGATTGACACCCATATTTTTTGTTAAATTAACTTTGGTCTGTAATCCTGAAATGGATATAAGAAAAGCTAAACTTTCAATTTCTGTGTATTGTTTTGAATATTTTGCACTGGATTTGATTGACATTGACACCTTGTGGGTCAATTATTTGCTTTTTTAACACCACATTGTGTTTTGTGATCAACACTACACTGGTGTTACTTTTAACATATGTTAACACTAACACCATTGTAAATGTTAATGTGACTCTGTAGTGTTGAATTTAACACCAGCTGACTTGGACACTTAGACACTTTTGGGTGTTAATTCAACACTGGGATTTTTTCTGTGTGTGTTCTTGAAGTTTATCCATACTGTATGTACACTTCCTTGTATATCCAAACTCACAAGAAAGAGAACATAATGTTTTAAAATATACCACACAAGTCTATTTACGAATATCCATTTTAAAGTAAGATCTTTTATCACATGCACCACTTTATACTGAAAAGACCCAAGATTTTATATGCAAGCAATATTCTCTCAAAAGATTAAGCTTTCTTTGTCAAAAAGTGGGAGAGGAAACAGTGCATTTCCTTAAAAATGTAAACAAGATGGAGCCTCCAACTGAGAACTCAAGGTCAAAGAAAAGCAAAAAGAAAATGTAGATCAATAAATATCAACAGAAGAGGAGTCATCTCTGCTATAAACTGCAATTGTGAGCATGAGTCTGTACTTAAAGTTTAGTATTAAAGTATACAATTATGTTATTTGTTTTAGATTTATTTTTATCGGCTACTATTCTGTTCTTAACTATATAAAATTAGTTTATAAATCAGTACTGCCTCATTATTTGCAGAATACAGCGTACCCATAGTACTGCTGAATAAACTACTGTTAGGTAAAGGCTTTGAAACATAAAGCGGATTTCTATATTTGTAAAATAGATATAAAAGTCATGTGATAAAGTGTTGAACTATCTGTTTTCTACCTAACCAAAAAATATCCAATCAAAAGCTTCGAGGCGATTGGAGACAGTAAAAATAGTTCACAAACTATGAGTCACATTTAGTCTCAAACAGGTTTATAAAGTGTTTAATGGACTAATAAGATAAGGATGGCAAAAACATGCAACTCAAATACTGAAAAGGTTGAACGGCATCAGGATCTTTGACCAAAGGTCCTTCTGGTCTGACCAGGGGACAGAAACAAACACAGCTATCTTTTCTATCTTTTCCTTTGTCCAAACATAAACCGACCTCTGCCTCGTTTTTCTCTTCCTCTTCAGTGTGTCAGAGGTTCAAACAGCAGAAACAAGATGGCCGCCGCTCTGCAAGTGGCGCCAACACGTACAGGAGGCAGCGATGCTCAGCTGGATCGCATCTCTCTCTGTGTTCAGATGATGATTGGGTGAGAAGTTTGAGGCTGATCAGTTTTTAACTGATGAATATTAAGTTGCTTCCTGTGGTTTGCAGTAAATAAACAGAAAACATGCAATGAAATTAAGCAGATGTGTCGTTACTGACAACTGAAATTGGTAGGATGTTTCCAAAGATTTATTTCTAGTAAATATCCTTTAATCCATTTATAATCCTTTTTATAAATAAAGAATAACGGAGGGCCGCGGGTAGAGCCTTGTGGTGCTCCACCTTTAGCTGGACCAGTGTTTTCTTTCTGTTAGATGCCTTTGAAGCCAACTTTCTCCCATCCTGCTCCCTTTTCCTCCTCCACAGGTCTCCAAATGCCCGTCTGGCTGCAGGCTGCAGGGTTTGATGTCAGAAATGGAAAGAGACATAGAAAGAAAACTGCAGACTTTCTGTCAAAAGTCAAGTATTTATGAAATCGCAATGGAGAAGTCCATGGGGGAGATGACACACATCTACAACTCTAACCGCAGAGTCTTGGTCAACAGATACAGTTGAGATTCACACAAAGTGTTTGGTTTAGGCTTTCTGGAGTAAATGGCGACCTACTAAAGCTGGATTTTGTGTTTAGTTTCAGAACTGAAGTTTGTGGAAAGTGCCGACAAACTGGCCAAGAAGCTCAGAGAACTACGACGGCGATCAGGATTTCTGGCTCAGAAGATAAAGGAGTTGAGTGACCATGTGAGGAAACAGGTGGAGGAGCTTCATCGGACAGAGGTGAGGATGAAACAAGACAGAGACGGGAAACACAGTGGAGATAAAATTAGACATTCGTTCTGAAATGTTTTGCAGATAAAACTGAGAAGTTGGTCTTTTTGACAGAAAGTAAACCTCAATAGGAAGCTAACAGAGGCCTGTCATAACACATTTTGCAATAAATGATTCTGAGACCATTTATATAATGGTAAAGACAAAATAGTGCTAGTACCCCCTCTTAGTGATCAATAAACTTTAATTTCTAACTGGAAAACTTTTCAAATATCCAAAAGAAATAAAATAGATACTTAAGTCTCTGTGAACAAAATTGTCCTTTAAAATAAGAGGATATTTGAGACCGAAGCACCAAACTGAGGCCTTTTGTTGTCCAGTTTTTGGCAGAAAGACACAAGAACAGAAATCATGCAAATGGAAATTATTGAGCTTATTTTAATTTGTCATCACATTAATTGATGCGTTGCTCACGCCTTACATCATCAGGTGGACATAGACATGAAACTGAGGACCTGCCAGGGATCCTGCCGCGCGGCGCTGCCGTTCAGTGTCGATCACCATGGTTACCAGTCTCTTCAAACGGACCTGGACAAAACCATGAAACAGAAAACCAAACCCGCCACGCCTCCGCAGAACATTCCCAGGGTTTTGCTGCGGCCGGCGAACGTCGGCCAGCCGCCGTCTGCAGAATACAAAAAGATCCCGGCGGTCCAGAAAGAGCTGCTGACGCAGTTTGAAGACATAGAGCAGAACCGTTTGGTTCTGGTTCTGGTGGATCAGTCGGACGAGGTGGACACACTCAGAGCTGCAGGTTCTAATCTGGAACCAACAGCTGAGGGGGATCATTGTAGTAATAATTAACAAAGAGGGAAAGCTTCACTTATTTATGTTTTCCTGACAAAAATACCTCCTACCTTTCAAGATGTTTCCCTTTGTCGTATTATTTATCACTTTTCCTCTTAGCCTGATTTAAATTGATAGAAAATGTTTGTCTTAATGACACAGAGCAAAGATACAAACACAATTACATTCATTTAATTAACTGATCAGTTATTGTTTTAGTTTAAAATGACTGATTTTGGAGTTTTGGAACTAAGACATGAGAGAACCAAACCTTGAAGAAACTTGTTTGTTAGGATAAATATATAAATAATGCCCTTGATTTAAATATCAATATAACTTTATTTATTGCAACATTGTCTTATTACAGTCATGTGTTCTGTCTTATATAATTAACTTATTTTACCTAAAAAAAGTAATTTATGTGTTTGTAAATAATTTATAACTCTTTTACAAACATCTCTGGTGTTGCATTTAAAGACAAATACATCCATTTTATTGGCTTTGTTCTTTGTGCATCTGCTAATAATAATATTTGTCCCAATGCGATGGATTAAGTACGACTTTGCTTCTGATAAGGTGGATCTGAACCGTTTGTGTTGAACATTAGCTGAGCTGAAGCAAAAAGTGAATTTGGAGCCTTCCCACTAGAGTTGACCAATCAGAGCAAAGAGAGTGTTTCGGGGCGGGGTTTTGCAAACCTAAATAATTGTAAGACTATAAATAGACAAAGGAGAAAAATGTATTTTACATGTTAAAAGTTGATATCAATATGGTTAAAGTTGAGTGTGGTATAATTTGTACATCCATTTGTTACCTGAAGTTTTTCTCTGTATTCCCTGTTTTGTGTTTAAATACTTATTTACATGCGTAACTGATTGATGTTTAGTTGATTTTCTTTTAGTAAACTGACATTTTGAGAGGTTTTTTCTTTTTTCTACTTTTTTTAATCAAAATGTTTGTTCATTTTAAGATTTGACATGTTCATGTTAACTGGGAATTAATGGGATTAATAAAAAAGAAAACACAACCAACATACTCATAGGTTCCTCAATGTGTTTATTGAGTAGCGCAGGACAGTTTTGTTCACTGTTCCTTTCATGCAAACGACGTCGTCACGCACAACAAGATAAATCACGCACTTGTTTTCACAACAAATCTGATTTCTCCTCTTTTGAAGCTAAACCTTTGGAAATATTTTTATTAAATAAGAATAAAACTTTTTTGCTTAGTTGTGCACAAGTGTGCTTGTGTTTATTGACAAACAGGCTTTTACCATATTATTATTTCTTCCAAATCAGCTAAGGAGTTTGATCCCTTAGTGAAAACTCTTTGGTTGGTCTTTTATTTTGGTAGTTTCCTGTTTGTGTTGCACATGCCCGCCTCTTTTGCATGATTATCTGGAGGCAAAGAAAGGTCTGATCTTCATGCTGATGGCCTTCAGCGAATACCAGCTGCCCTTCCAGTTCATCCACACCACACCGTCATCTGTGCCGTGCTTTGCCATCTTTGACGTATAGGCTCCGCCCATATAGTATCGTCCATTTGGATTGGCTGAGTGGCAGCGGTTGTACCACCAGCCACCTCCATCCTCCCTGGCGCACTGTTTGGAGGGGTCACCCGGCGTCCTGGGGACAGGAAACGATGACGAACAGGAAACGTCGAAGCAACATCTGTGAGGTTCAGTGTTTGCTTGGTCGCCTACCAGTTGTCGTTGTCTCTGTCGTAGGTGCTGAACATCATGCCGTTGTGGATGGTCATGGTCCGGTTTTCGCCGTACAGCTCCAGAGCTCCTTCCAGGAAGCAGTTGCCAGCGTTACCAGAGTAACCATTGACGGCCATCACATAGTTGGACGTCTCTGTCTGGATGGTGAACTGCTGGTATTGGGCGTAGACCTTATAGGAAAAGGAACAGGAAGGCTTAGCTTCAGTTGAAGTCAAAGTTTTCACAGGTAAATTTAAAGATGAAAGATAATTTCTACTTTTTCTTTAGATTTATTAGAATTAAAATCACCACATATGAAAAGACTCACTTTGGCTCCTGTCCAGTCCTGCATCTCAATGAGAACCTCGGTGGGGCCCATCTTGGTCAGATGGCTGATGCGGTCATTTCCCAGCCAGTACTCACCTGTCACATGACAACAAATGACAGTGTGATATCCATCTTCACGGCATAGTTGGGATACAGTTCTTACAGTTGTTCAAAGTCTTACCAGGAGTCTCACAGAAACGTTTGCTGGACTCAAAGGCGATGTTTCCAAAACCACGGCGGTAGTCGTCCCATCGGCGGCCAAAGTCAACGCTGCCATCAAGCCTGTTCTGGATAAGGACCCATCCTGGAAGCAGACATTTTGAAAAACACTGTGACTTTAACTGAGGACAAATACTGGAAACATGCTGGGTGAGCTGCACTCTTACCTCCGTTCTGGATGGTCTGATCACAGAAGACCTTGTACGGTGGCAACAATGGATCCGGCTGGATGAGATACATCTGGGAGTCTCGTCCTCCACGCCGGTAAATGTCCTCACACTCCTTACCTGGATCGCAGCGAAGGGAGGTTATCAAAGAAATCCAGGGTCAATTCTGTCGCCCATTGTTTTTCTCTTTGTGGAAAACATTTTGCCGTCCTCACTCACCAGAAACCACCGGAATCGGACACTTGGTGATGCACGGGTCCTTGCACTGCTCATTCTGGGACAGGATAGCCTTTTCAAGCTTCTGGATCTTCTGCCTGATCTTGTCTAGAACCCCTGTAGACATGACACCATTAACATTAAATTGCCTTTATATGTGTTTGTCATGTTGGTTCTTTATATAACACTACTCATAGTTTCACCTGCAGTACTCTGATGTTGGAGGGGAAGACTGTGTCAATGGTCTCCTTGATGTATGCGTGCTGTTCCTCTACTTGATCGGTGTACTGACTCACCACCTGGTTGTTGGCTGAAAACGTCAGGAAACAGAAAGAGAAGTGACTGTCTACAAAGAGACTACAACCTAGATTTCTCTAGCAAACTCATTTCTAAATTGAAATTTGTAGTCCAAAATAAATATCCACACAACAAACACGTAGACTACTAGCGATAAACTAAACATCCAAACTCACAAACAGGGATATCTTGCTGTCATGAGTTTCTCTTTAATTTAAAGTGGCATTATATTTTGAACCAATTGTCCTTACTGCTGAAGGCGCGCTGTCTCTCCCTCAGAGAGTTGGAGATGCCGTTGACGTAGTTGTAGACATTGTTGGACGAGCGGGACAATTCCTCAATCTGAGGCTTCAGTTCAATAATAACCTTACAGGGGAAACAAAAGATCAAGAAAACAGAAATTAACATCTACATCGCAAAGTTTTTATTTTTGAAGCTTTAACACATTTGAATCTTTTATCTCCAGAGATGATTTTATAAAAAACTTGTCATTCAAATAACTTTAAGAAAATTAGTGAAATTTACCGTTTTAACGTTCCTCTCCTGCTTCAGCAGAGCTTTTTTCAGTTCGCAGCCAGTCGGACACAAAGCACCCTGACGGAGAACAAAACACTCTGATGAAAAATCCTCTCTTTGTTTTCTAAGGTCCTAAAGTTTTCTAAACTGTTAAGTCAACGTTCAGCTTAATGACAAAGCTCTTCAGGAAGACCTCAAACTCAAAGTCTTTCATTTCTGAAATCTTTCTTTGTTGATTTCTCAGACACTCTTGACCTAATTAAATTTAAGTCTGATAAGTAAACTGAAAACGTAAAATCCTGTTGAAACTTGAGTCAGTTTTGTTTCATAAATGCTGAAAGTATTTTCCTACCATTTCCTCTGAAATATGCGTACATCCTCCCGCATCGGGCTGCGGCTCTTTCTCCTGCACCTGTCGGCCGACTGGAGGTGGGGTGGGCCGACCGCGGTAACTGAACAGAAAACCATCAGAAAACCATCAATACGCTGAAAACACAACAGCAAGACAAGTCTTCATTCTGACACTAAGAGTTTTCAGGGTGTGAATTCGGACAAATTAAATTAAATGGTCCAACCAAGTCTGACATTTAAATGCTTTTTGTCTAGAATGGGAATATCAGCTAAAAAAGTAATCAGTTTTCAATCTTTTGGACTAAAAGTAGACCAGAAACTGGGTCATTTGCTTTGTTTTGTCATTGTAAAGTCAATTTCAAACATCTATTTACAAACTATTTTATAAAGCCATTTCGGTTTATTTTTGTTGTGTTTAGTTTTATTAAATATGCAGATAATGGTCTTTGAGGAGTTGTAAAATAAAGATAAATATGTAGTGAATGGTGTTTAAGTTTGATAGTTAAGAAAATGAATTTAGATAAAATATATTCTATTTTCAGATTGAGTGAGCTTCTATAAATAAAAAACAAACATTAAACTTATCTTAAAAGCCTTGTCCAGCTGTTGAATCAATCAATCAATCAAATTTTATTTGTATAGCACATTTCAGCAGCAAAGCATTTCAAGGTGCTTTACATAATTAAAATAAAAACAGCATGTGACAGTGAATAAACAGAAAGACAAAGAGAATTTTTTAAAAAGAAAAAAAGATTAAAAAACATAAAACATTAAAACCTGCACCCTTTGTAGGACTTCAGTTAAACATCTCACACCTCAGAGTTTTAGTTAAAACGCCATTTAACAAGGATTCTCACACAGAGTTTTAATTAAAACACATTGATTCGTCTAACTGGGACGTTTTCCGGGGGGCTTTACATAGACAGTGTGAAAGAGAAATAAAAAGAAGTTAATAAATAGATGAGAAGTAAAGGTACAAACATTAAAAAAAGAAAGATTTGTAGATTTCCCTTTCATTACAGCATACAGGAAAAACTGGAGAAACTTCTTTAGTTTTTTATTGCCTTTAAACTGAAAAATATTTTTATTTTCTGTCATGCGAACAACAGGAGTTGGGGTTCCTGCTAGAAATATAATGTCCTAAATTTAAATACAACTTTTAATTAAACTATTTCATCACTTTGTTCAAACATTTTCTCAGTGTTCACTGGATTTGATCGGTTTCCTAGATGGATTCTTTAAAGTGGGTCTCCAGTAAGATGAGCATGGATGATGTGAGCTTCAGTCAGATGAGGCTGTGGGCGGGGCTTACCTCGGGCCTGAGCTGATTGGTGGAGGGACGAATCGGTTTGGTCTGTATGAATCTCTTCCGCTGCTCATTGGCCGATGACCTCGAGCATCAACAACTGTTACTTCGCTCTGCACCGAAAACAAAGTTAACATGTTAAAGAGAAACTACTGTCACATAGTTCTCACCAAATTTAACATGTTCCTCAAGATAAATGGTTTTACATACTGTGGTATTCTTTGCGTCGGTGTCCTGTGGAGACATATTACAGATAATTGTTAGGAATTTAATCTGGTCTGTTGGTGTTTAAGCACATTTTTCTGTGCGCTGTTTCTCTGCTGTAGTTTACCAAGATTAATAAGACAAAAAGATAGATGCATAATTTAAAATACATTTTTGTAGAATTTTTTTTAACTGTGCAGTTTTAAGACATAATCGACTGAACTAAAAGAAATTAGCTATTAAATTTAAAAAATGCTTCAGTAAACTGAAATTCAACCATAAAGTTTACATTTATTGGTTTTGTCAAGTATTTGCAAAAATTCTGAATTTTTCTGATTTCATTTTTTCTATATTGTATAACTTTTAAATTTACATGATTCAATTTAATCAAATAAAATTTGAATAAATGCGTAATAAATGTTTAGTACCGTTACAAATTTTAAATAACTTTTTGTTTCACAATCTTTTTAAAAATCTGAAATTTTTATTTAATGATCCTGCTAAAAGTTTGATTGACAGATTAGAAATATTATCTAATGAATCCATAAATTATCTTTAATGATACATCTAATTGAATTTTGTATTTAATGTAACATGCATGACATTAATTTTATTATGTAATTTATTAAGATTATATATTTTTAGGTACCAATTATTTAAAACTTTTCAGGAATTACTGAAAAAAAATGAAGAAAACAGCATTCACTTGAAAAAATGTTTAGTTTGAATTGAAAATTGTGTATTATTTCTCTCAATTTTTAATTAATGTCAATCCATCCAGAACATTTTTGTTGTTTTTAGCTTCTTCATACGATTTAATAACATTTGAACTGATTGATTGTTATCAGATGATCCACATTTAAAAAGCCCATTGTTGGCATATTTTAATTGAAACAATAAACAATAATGTTTTAGGAACAAAATAAATACCATAAAATTCATGATCTTTTCTGGAAAATAATAATCAGAACAAAACAAGCATTTAATCTTACTGTTCCTGATAAACTACGACAACTTGAATTTATTTTCCTCTGACTGATTTCACAGATTTGTCCGACATTAAAATACTCACCGTGTCGTCGATGTCGTAGTCATCCTGAGCCCAGGTGACATAGAGGCACAGGTACAATAACAGTAAGGTCTTCATCTTCAACTTTGGGATCTCTCTCTGTTTTTCTCTCTCTGCCTCCTTCTTCTGATCCTCTGGTCTTTGCTGTGGAGGTTTTTATCCTCTGACCTTCTGCTCCACCTGCCTCCCACGGGTTTTATTGATCCGCTGCAGTTGATCAGTAACTGTCTGCTGAACTCGGTCCAACCAAACCTGACTCAGCTCTGAAATCAGTCAAGGAACAAAAGGGCAGAAGGAGCGAGGATCACAATTTGTTTAAAAGGAGCTGATGATGCGGTTTACTGTCAGCCTGATGAGTGACGTAGCATCAAAAAACATTTTGAAATGTTTTGAATTAAACAGAAATAAATTAAATATGATTTTTATTTCAGATTGGATGTACGTTTATATTTTAGTATTTTTGTAAAGTTTTATAACTATTACTATAGTTCCTGAAGCATTTATAAATAAAGCCCATGAAGACAGATTAATTTACAGTTACACACTGTCTTGCATCACATTTAAACATTAATTTTCATCCACTCCATGCCATAACGTAATATTTTTGTGAATGTGTATTATTGATCATGATCTCAATGATGATTCAGAGGGTTTCAGGGCACATTCAGTTAAACCCACATGTCACTGCCTGGAAGTTCTCACTTCAGAGTCACTGTTTGAGTCCAAAAGGGTAAAAGTGTCGCATGACGAAACCCTGACCCACACAAACATCCACAAACCTGCGCTAACAAACATTTCAGCCACTTATTGAGGAAACATTTTGTTTTCTTTAATCCACGCAGAGAAGCAGAGGGACAGTAGATGAGTTCACAAACGAATAGTTAATTTTTGTTTTATTCTGCTGACTATATACGGCTGAAACCACTGTAAGAATTTTGTGTTTGCAGCTCAACATCTGTGAATTGTTCCAAATAAACTTAGAAGAGTGGACACATTGATAATGTTCCCCTTGAAGTTGTAATCATCATATTTCCTGAACATAACAAAGTAACCAAGGCCTCATTTTTTGTCTGCCCCAAAATGTTCATGAAATATGCAGATAATGTTCTGTGAACACTTTATTTCACATATTTCCAAAGATAACCTATAAGTCTATATGGCCCTGAGGGTTTTATGAAGATATTGTCATTACCTTTACAATGAGCATGTTTGTCTAGCTGCCTTCTCTGTTTTATGTCTTTCAGTGAGGATTTACACTGTCACATAATGACCTGGCATAGTCATTGCAACATTTGGGACCTTCATTTATGTTTTGAATAGTGGGAGAGCAGAAGGGTCAGGTAAGAAAGGTGCACCAACTCTTGAAGGAAAATTTATATTTTTGGACCTTTAATTATTCTCTATGAAACCACTATCTAACGTAATCCACACTACAATAAGTTTTGTTGCTTTATTTTTTTATTGGTTTTATTTCTTTGCTTTTATTTTTCTTATACGACAACATCAAAATGTGGTAAAAATGGCAGCTTCCGTGTGTCTAGAATCCCAGTTAGTGACATGGGTCGGATTTGTTTTTGCTCAGGTTTCATTCATGAAGATGCGTTCAGTTGTCCTTGGAACAAACAAATGGCAGCGTGTGGTTGCAGGGGCAGCAAACCACTTCAGGGTATCTGAAAAACAGGCAGACAGGAAGCAAAGAAACATGTTGATCATTAACTTCACTTAATACAAAAGGAAGATAGAAATCATCCAGTATTATAAGGCAATTCCTGTTTCCAAACTGTAAGTATTTAACTACTAAGGTATCAATTTATAATTTAAGAAATATTATATTTTATTTTCTACACATTATTTTTGTGTTGCAGTTCTGTTGAAAAACTGAAAAACAGTTTGATATAGTAATAAATGAAAAATGAATGGAAAACATGCAAAGTCCTTGTGAGGATAGAAAGACTTGATGTGTTTGTGTGTGTACATCTTTTCATATTTTTTTTGTATTTCCAGCAATCTAAGCTAATAGCAAAAGAAAGGTGGTCTTAACCCTTGTGCATGTGAGAACTATGGCAAATGATACCAGTTTTACATGTGTGGGGTCAGTTAGACCCCATTTCTACATACCAAGGTTAAAAAAGTATTAGAAAGCAGTAAATACAAGAATGTGTGTGTATGTAAACATATGTGTGCCTGTGTGTGTTCTTGTTTATTGTCTATTCAGGGCCCTTTCTGGTGCATGTACCAGATGGGTAATTATGAGGATCAAAGTCTAGATTTAACGTTTCAGGCCCATATTTTTATTATAGGTCTTAGGGTGAGGCATAAATATAGTTACTATAGTTACTATATACTAAACTGAATGGAAGTCAATTAAAGGTTCTAATATGGGTAGAAAGATAAACTTCTGTGTGTTTGTGTTGTAGACATTACAGTGATAATTCATCTTCAGGCATCGCTCTTCCTTCTCGTCATGGTCATCGTTGTACCAGTTCTCATAGTAGAACTTGGAGCCGTCGGACCACATCCACAAGTCCAGCTGTTGGAGCAAAAATTACATTAACTCATACAAACCACTATACTCAGCTACACTGTACATCATATGGTGTCAAACAGCTTAAATATGTTCAAACAGCTGTGAAGAAGGATACATACATCTGATTAAATTACCAAACTAGTTATACTCTGAATTTATTGGGAAAGGAATAATTTTTATGTTTGATAGAAATCATACCAAAGTTATAAAGATGACTCAGTTTATGTTTGAAAGATAATTTCTCAGTGGTAAATGATGTAAAGATTTCCATACATGTATGGCATCAGTTCCTCCAATCCAGGTTTCTGGGAAGTCGTGGGTGTCTCCTCTGGTCAAAGTTTGGATGAAACGATTTTCCTCATGACTGTGGACTGATGCCAGGTTGGCTCCTTCAAACTGACAGTAAAACTGTACAGAAAAACACATAACAGTTTCCAAAGATCTGAGTTTTACCATATATAAACAGTTTAACCCTTGTGCGTGTGAGGACTGAGGCAAACGTAGAGGACTATGGCAAATGATACCAGTTTTACGTGTGTGGGGTTGGTTGGACCCCATTTCGACATACAAGGGTTAACAATGCTTAATTTGCCCCACCTCAGCTTCAGGCCATGTCTTTGGGGTCTCGATAAAGAGGAAACACCGATGACCGAAGCCACTCCAGCCATATGGGCAGTGCATAATCTTTGCTGCAAAACATAGACACACATTTCAACATATAACTGAAAAGTTCATTTTATTTTATTTAATTTTTGACTCATTTTAGTCTCAAATTTGGTTTACATGAAGTTTACTAGAGAACATTCAGCCATCCAAATTTTATTTATATAGCTAGTTTCACAGGTAAGAAATTAAAAGACATTAAAAACAGATGATGCAAACATAAAATAACTCAAAAAAATCCACAGAATCAAAATGGAGACAAAGAATAATACAATCAGTGGTCATTGCTGGAAAAGATCTGTCACAATTTCTGGATTATTGAGAGCACTTGCCTGTTAACCATAGGTGTTGACATTGTAACAAGATATTTACATAAAAAATATTAACTTTTAATAAAATATGTACCAGTAAAATAAATACTGCACAGTAAAAATGCCAGTGTTGATTTAACACCCCAAAGTGTCTATATGTGTCCAAGTCAGCTGGTGATAAAGTAACACTTTTGAAAGTGTTAAAAGATTGACACCCATTTTTTGTTAAATTAACTTTGGTCTATAATAATGAAATGTGTTTAAGAAAAGTTAAACTTTCCATTTCTGTGTGTTATTTTGAATATTTTCCACTGGATTTGATTGATATTGACACCTTGTGGGTCAATTATTTACTTTTTTAACACCACATTATGTTTAGTGATCAACACTACACTGGTGTTACTTTTAACATATTTTAACACTAACACCGTTGTAAATGTTAATGTGACTCTGTAGTGTTGAATTTAACACCAGCTGACTTGGACACTTAGAGACACTTTTGGGTGTTAATTCAACACCGGCATCTTTACTGTGTGGTGTCTGCAACACAGCTGGCTAAAAAAAACATACAATAGCCTAACAGGAAAAGTAATTCTTAACCTGACTCTGTCATAGTTTAGACAGAACCACTCACCGCAGTTAACCGGCCTGATTCCAGGTGGGGTCTTCGTGTTCTGGACCTCCTCTCCGGTGATGGTGTCCACGCACCAGCAGTATCCGGTCGAGCCAGAACACTGGTTCGGCAGGAAGTTCCCGTTGTCATCGCACTCTGGGCAGGACATTCCGGGGAAGATTGTGCACTGCAGTTGCTTGTAGTTGCAGAGACCCCCCAGGTTCTTGGTGAGGGTAGAGTTAATCGGCACGGCTCGGGTCAGCGTCAACACGCCACAAAACGTGAGAAAAACACCAAGAAAGGTCATGGTGGTGATGGTGGAAGAGGCTGGAAAAAGGAATCTGTACAACAAAAATACAAATTAAATTAACAAAGTGATTCCTAATTAAAGTAAATATTAAAAATAATGTACAATTCAATATGATTGTAAATGTGAACTCACTTTCTTCTGGACAAGTCAAAGTGGTTTACTCTCTGCTGCTCCCCTGACTTTTATTCTGCAGATTGTCCTTATTTCTGTCCCATGAACTATACAGAAGCTCCAGACTCTAATTTCACAATAACAATAAACCTTATCTGCTCCCATGTCATTGTTTTATTCCCAACCTTTGCATTAATGAAAGAGCCTTTCAGGACTCATGTTATCATCGTCAGAAGGTCTGGGTTTGTGTTTTTATTATCACTTTCATACTATTGTTTGGTTTCTGAATGTGTCTTAGATTCCCATAAAATGTCACTTCTTTTCACATTGTAGGTCTCTGTGTTCAGCTACTCGCTGTTCACACTTTGATCTTGTTTCTCTGTATTGTTCAAATCTGGGTTACATGGATCTTTTCTCTCAGACTTTGTAGAAATGTAGATTAAAATCTTTAACGTCATGTGAATCTGATCCAAAATAGCCCCGTCACTGTTACTGTGAGAACAAATTTACTGATGCAGCTCAACAAATTACAATACCATTAATAAATAGATTTTGCAGGAACTAAAACAAGAAGCAGAACTCATCAAATTTAGAATCAAGTGAGAGATTTTGCAGAAAAGAGAAATTGTTTAAATTTGAACTTTAAAAATAAAGCTGAGAATCAGCTCTGAACATTCAGACACATGAAGTCAGTCACGAAGTCAGTCATCTGAAGAACAACATTCAGTTTCTACGCTCACTAATCTGGAACAAACTTCCTGGAAACTGAAATAATGCTGAAACTTTGACTATACCAGATGATTAGAGTTCACTTTGATTGATAATAACCAGAACATCATTTTGTTCTGATCTGGATTACAACTTTTCATCACTTCTCCTTATTTTGCCAATGTTTTTTTTTTGTTTGCTTTGTTTTGTTTTTGTTGTCGTTTGTTCACTGTATTGTATTTTTACCATGTAACGCATGTTGAAATGTCCTTTTGCTGAGAAGTGGGATATGAATAACTAATCTTGACTTTATAAGCTAGGAAAAGAGAGTATGTACCAGTAATAATAATAATCCTGTCAGTGAGGCTTTAAAAGCAGACATTAGGGTTATGGTTCAGTTCCTCCTGACATTTACATAAGTTGCTACAGAAACCCAAACAGTTTACAACATCCTTTGACTGCTTTACCTTGCTTTCACACTTAACTTTGTGGTAGAAAAAATTCTTAGTTGAAAAGTTGTATTTATTTTTTTAAGTGATTTGGTCAAACTTATTTTAAGTTTGCTTATACTGGAGGCATTTTCCTCCACAAATTAACTCTCAAGCTTACTACCCCTTTTTAGTCTTGCTTCCAGATGTCAGTCAAGTTTAACTTCCTCTTGTTGAAACCTTAAAATCCCCTTAACTCATTATTTTGCCACTTTTGGTTTTAGACATGAATATTTAGTCCTTTAGAGGACTCTACTCTGGAACAAACTAGATAAGACAACATACATGATGTTCTTGTGATGAAGTAAAACTTTGAACCTCAGCAGCAGTGCTTTCCTCTTTGTGACAGCTGTGATTGGACCTGAAATCATTAAACTGTTTCAAATAGAGAACAAAAGAAAAGAGAAGCTATTAAACATGTTAAGAGATTAAAAATGAGTAGACTGATCTCCAACCTGTGTGGAAGTCAGATCCTCCAGGATAAAAATAATAATTAAACAATGTTTGGTATGGTTCTGTCTCACATGTTTACCGATGGGGAATGTTATATCAGTAGAAAGCTGAGCATACATTGTAGGACAACATATAAAGCATCAAACATGAACCAACTACCAACAACTAAACTGACATTATTTAAAGTAAATGTTTAGATTGTTTTAAGTTCTGTTCATTAAAAGTTTTTTTCTAACTGAAGTCTATTTATTTTTCTTTGGAGTTTAAAGGAAAAGTTCTGTGCTTAATTTTAAATTTCACAGATGGCAGAAATACTGGAAGAGTTTGGAAAGGTTTCAAAGCATAAAAACTTTTATGTATATCTGCTTTAACCACCAGAACAGCCAGTGGCAAAAATTAATAAGAGGACATTTCACTTTGGTTCAAAATCAGCTGTGGGTCACATCCGGAGAACATTTGATTAAAAAAAAAAAAAAAGAAATAATCTATTAATTTTACTGAATGATGCTGAGCAGATCAAATGAGAGAAAATAAAATCGAACTACAAGAATCAAACATGGAAGACAAAAACAAGTAGAAGATTAGAGGATTAGCAGAAAACATCGAGCACATTGGTGGAAGTAGCTAAATATGTGTAAAACGTCAGAACAGGTGAGTTCATGTCCACTAGAGGGTTAATGCAAACCTTCATGGGAATTTTATTTTGTTATTATTGCTCACAATTTCGTTTCCTTGAAGCATATTTTTGCTTTTTGCTAAAATACTCAGAAATATTCACAATTATTTATTTTGTAGCCAAAGAAAATCTGCATGTGAACAGAACCAGAGAAACACATCGTTCCTCGGCTGATCATTTAGGAAGCATCTTTTGGTAAAGCTTTAATCTGCTCAATTTTCCTACAGTTTGATTACTAAAATGTAGGTGATTCTGAGTTTCTAATACTTTATTGACATTGAATCAGACATTGAAGTTATGTGGTAAATATACTATTTGACTGAAGCTGTTTCATGTCAGCCCTGAGCTGAGTGTAAGGGAAATAGCCAAAATGAAACCTATTTTTGATGAGATATCTGTCCTTTCTTCTGGACAGATGCATAAAGACTTCATGAAAAGATAAAGTAAAAAAAAGAAAAACAGTCTTTCCTGTTTTAACAAATGACTTCCCCAATGTGTGCGTTTCACTTCTGCGTCTCGTTCAGCTCATCAGATCTGCTCTTCCACTCAGCAGCATGAGCCGTTTGACTTCGGGCTCCCTGGTCCTGCTCCTCCTGTTGGCACCTCTGATCCGGGGTCAGGAGGTCAACGGGGACGACGGGAGGCCGACCTGCAGGCGCTGCGACCTCCATCACTGCTGTAACTGCTCCCACGGCGGATTCACCCGCGTTCCCGTGGTAACAGACCAAGCACTGAGGCTGGACCTTTCCTTCAACAACATCACCAGCATGACCAAGGATGACCTGATGGGTCACTCACGGCTGAGGGCTCTGGATCTCCATGGTAACCATTGTTTTTGCTGTATGCACATGTTTCTGTCCTGCAGGAATAGTTTGGTGGTAACTATTTACTTTTACTCAGTTACATTTACTTGAGTAACTTTTTTGAAAAAATTTACTTTCAGGAGTATTTTTATTGCGCTGTACTTTTTATTTTTACTTGATCAGTTACTCAGTACTTGAGTAGACGTTCTACCAACTACTTTTTTTATTATTACTTGAGTATTTTTTTGGACAGATACCTTTTACTTTTACTTGAATAAGAATAAGTTTAAGTAGTGTTACTCTGTGCTGCGCTGTACTTTTTACTTTTACTTGATCAGTTATTCAGTAGTTGAGTAGACTTTCTACCAAATACTTTTTTTTATTATTACTTGAGTATTTTTTTGGACAGATGCCTTTACTTGAATAAGAATAAATTTAAGTAGTGTTACTCTTACTTGAGGACATTTTCCAGATACTCTGCCCTCCTCTGCCTGCAGCTAACGGTTTAGCTGAGATCCATCCATCAGCGTTCGACTCTCTGTGGAGCCTGGAGGAACTGGATCTGTCTGACAACCAGCTGACGGTTCTCAACCCCAAGTGGCTCAAAAATCTGGCGATTCTGGAGCATCTCAACCTGCTCAACAACCCGTACAGGTGAGGAGCTCAGAACCGTGCAGAGGCACAGTTACTGCAAACGTAACGCCAGAAATGAGTTTTTAACCTTGATTTAGTTTTGCAGGTTTATTTCAGATTAGAGAAGCATGGTCTCCATGTTTGGTTCTGGTTCTGGGGATGCAGAGCAGAACAGAACCAGAAGACCGGAAGGTTGACAGCAGCAGATCTTTACTGTGCTGTGGGGCGAAGTCATCCAGTGATTCATAAACTAACAGAAGTATTTTAAAGTGTCCATCCTTTAGAATTGGGATGATGTTTTCCACTCTCCAATCATGACACCTAGAGGACACGATGTGAAGCTGCTACTATAAAAATTGTTATTGTTCTCACCAAACACTTACACACATCCATTTATAAACAGAGATACAGAAAATTAACACTTTTCTACCTCTACTGATTATTTTTATTGTTATTATTGCATCAAAAAGCAGCAGTGCTTTGTTGTTAGTGTGTGGTGTATTTAGAGACTGAAGGAACTTTGAAAAAGACAAGAAAAAGGAGAATATTGAAAGGGGTCAGACATTGTTTTTACAGTCTGGCGCCGCTCACATCCTCAGATCACAATGTGAACTGCTTCTGTCTGACTAACGGTATGGAGTCCCCTCCTACAGACCTAATAGGTTTAAACATTAATTAGTCTCTGCATCCATTAGAATAATAAATAAGGTGGCATGGCACTGCATTGCTGATTTGATTGCTTGTTTGGAACATATGGGGAAGGTGAAATTAGATTTTTTTTTTTTATTGAGCATGTAATTTTTATTTTATTGTGATTTAAGTGTCCAATATGTATCTTTAGTGGGTATTTTCTTTTTGCATCATATGAGGTCCTAGACAAATGCCCCCTGTGGAAACATTAAATGTGTGTCTAACTAGTCAACACACAGGCCGGATGTTCTGAAAATGTCATTTTGTCTTATAGCGTCATTACCAGTCAGACTGAAGGACTTCTTGTTTTTTACTTGTTGAACTCCAGTCTCAGAGCATTTGAGTTCCTCTGTTTCCAGTATCTGTGACTCGTCTACGGACTTGACTCACACATTCCCCTGCACACGTTAGGTATCCAATATAATAGTAATAATAATCAATCTAGGTGGTGAACAATGTTAATGTGTGAAAAAATATCTTCTTGCCCCTTCAGTTTTTAACCACCTCAATAAGGAGTATTTTCAACTACATTCTCCTTCTGATTTTTATCATGAAAATTCACACATGCAAGAATATTCAATTGTTTTCCTATTTAATTTGGGACGGAACAAGTGAAAAGCTTTGTATGCCCTCATATGCATTTAATGTGGATTTGGTTTTACAAAGGAAACATGCTTGAATCAATCCGGATTTATTCATGCATAGATAGTTCCTCACCTAAACCAAGATTCAATTAGAAACCATCTTGTGTAATAAAATGAGCGGAAACTTGTAAATCCACCGTGTGTTTGGTCTCCTCCAGCCGTCTTAGTTCCCCTTCGATGTTTTTTGGACTCGTCAGACTGAGGAGGCTGATGTTTGGAGGTCCAGCCCTGAAGGAACTCCGGAGAACAGATGTGTTTGGAGTCACAGAGCTGGAGGACCTCACTGTCCACGCGAACAACCTGGCCAGGTCTTCCCACATTCGTCCTGTACGATGCACTGACCCTTAACTTCCAGCAGTTAATATTTTTCTGTTCTCTGCAGTTATGACTCTGGCACATTAGGAGACATTTGGCCTCTGGGTCGAGTTACCTTAAGCCTCCATGGTCCGTTTCTAACCAACGTGGCCTTGGCTGCAGCTGTGCTTGCGGACGTATCGTACCCTGAGACTCCGATGGTTCTAGAGGACATCCATCTGACTGGGAGTCAGTCTGTCCTGCCCTTCAGAGAGTCAGCCAAAAAGAGGATCAGGTTGGGTTATCATGCTCTTTTCAATTTGTTCCTGCAGTAGCACATGCTTTTATAAACTTTTCTTTGTTGTTGCCCTTCAGATCTCTTTCTTTCCATAACTTTTCTGTGTCTGATGCCACGCTTGTTGACTTCCTGATGGTGATGAATGGAGACCCGCTCTCCTATCTTCACGTGGAAGACACCGTGTTGAAAGGCGAAGGGAGGTAGGAAATCAAAACCTGCAGATTTTTAAACACCCAATGGATGTAAATAAAGTTTATGCTTAAAAATCAGATTGCCCAAAAATAAGAAAATCTTTAGGACTTTTAGGGATTTGCTACAAAACCCACATCTATATTTATGATTAGAGGATTTTTAAAAAACAAAAGTAATAATTCGACCATTTAGATTTCTTGCAAATGAACAAATCAATGTCATATTTCAGTAATCAGTCAACAGAGTGAAGTGAACTGTTTAAACACTTTGATGCCCCACTTTTAATATACTTAAATAAGGAGAAATACACTTAAAAACCTGCTAAAACTTGAACTACTCACTTCCATAAACACTGGTGGTGTTGGTGCATTCAACTAAAAGACCAACAGTGACACCTGCAGGTCTTTATGCAGAATGGCAGATCATTTTCAATAGATCAGATTTAGGAAGGGGCTGGTAAGGAACCTGGGCAACAGTTGCATCTCATCTGCTGAAGTTTGTAACTCCTTCTTATAGACCCTGTACTCATGTAAAGGTAGGAAATCTCCACCAGTGAAGAATTTCAAAACATGAATGTGACAGGATTTTTTTGTCTGCAGCATTGATTTTTTTACTTAGTTTTGAAAGGATATAGCGTTTTTTCCTTGCTTACCATTGCTGATGTTTTATGATCAGATAACTGTGTAACTTTCATTGTTTGTCTGTGGCAGGTGGGAGAAAGCCAATAAAACCGATTACAAAAGCATCGACGAGTTCTTTCTCCGAAATGCTGTGGTGGTCGACGTCTACAAGTTTGTTTCATTCCTACAGCTGGGTTTTCTTCTGTATTACCCAAGGAAGGTGTCCGTCATAAACTGTGGGGTAAATATGTGACAGCAGCCACTCCAAAGTTTCCAGGCTCTGACCAAAGTCTTAACAAAACTAAAGACTGCAAGAGGAAGCCACGTTGTATTTAATTAGAAATTATTTGGATTCCTTTTAAAAGTTGCTTTTGTCTTCAGGTGTTTGTGATGCCCTGTGAAACATCCAAGCTGCTGGTAAACCTGCAGTACTTAGATTTGTCTGACAATCTACTGACCGACCTGACCATAGCAGAATCGCTTTGTCATGGAGCGCCAACGCTGAAAGAACTCCGAGTTTTAAACATCAGTGGAAACCCTCTGAAGGTGTCTTTATACTTAAAGTAAAATCTGGGCAACTTACCAGGAATCAGAGTTTCTTGGTTTCAAGCCTTGTCCACTTCTGTCCAGTCTTTATCAATGATTAGCCATCTGGTGACCAACCTCCTGAAGCTGACCCACTTGGACATCAGCAGAACTCTCTACAGCTCAATGCCCTCGAGTTGCTCCTGGCCCTCTACTCTGAAATACCTCAACATCTCCAGAGCTAAGCTAGCAGCCACCACCACGTCCTGTCTACCAAGATCACTAGAGGTAAAGAGAGTGAGCCATGCAGAAGCAAACCCAACAAATCCAACGTAGTCGCAACCAAAACATGCTTAACTGACTGAACATTATGGACAGGTGCTGGATCTGAGCTACAACGATCTCAAAGGTTTCTCCCTGGACTTGCCTTTACTGAGGGAACTGTACCTCTCTGGGAACAAGTTCCTGGGATTACCCGCTGGACAACCCTTTCCAAATCTACAAACTCTTACAATGCAGGTAAGAAAGAATCCTGTATTTCTAAGTAAAGTCAACTCTGCATTCTCCAGTATGTGACGCCTTTCTCTTTTCAGTTTAACACCCTGAATATGTTCGGCCTCCCGGATCTTCAGTCATTCAGGCGGCTCGAAAACCTCCAGGCTGGTTACAACAAGTTCATCTGCACCTGTGATTTCGTGAACTTTCTCCAGTCACAGCTAAAACAAAACGGAAATGTCAAGTTAACAGACAGAAAGGACGGCTATGTCTGTGACTCCCCTCTGCACCTGCATGGGGAGCTAGTGAGTCAGGTCCGACTCTCGGTGGAAGTTTGCCACCGGGTTTTGTTTGTCTCTGTGATCTGCGGCGTGGCCCTGGTGGTTGGGTTACTGCTTTGTGTTCTGCTGTGGCGGCTCCATGTCTTCTGGTACCTGAAGATGACTTGGGCGTGGCTCAAGGCAAAGCGAAGTTCCCGAAAACAAAGAAGAGCTACTGCAGACTCAGAAGCGCTGCTGTCCTTTGATGCTTTTGTTTCCTACAGTGAGAGGGACGCTGGCTGGGTGGAGAACTTCCTGATACCTGAGCTGGAGGAGCCACGGTGAGAATTTTTAACTTTTTAGCTCATATTATACTTCAACAAGGATATTATGCCTGTTAGCTATGCATTTATGTAAGAAAAACATTCAGTCAAATGTATAAATGGTAAATTTATATATTCCTCTAACAAAATGTTAGTTTTTTGGGATCAAGCTGCTTTTAAAAGGTTTTGCATGATCCGATCGAACTGCTGAAATCAGTTCTTATTGTCATAATTGTTTGACGAAAATCAAGTCGTTTTCTCCTCAACCTCCTGTCGTCTACTCCTTCTTGTTACAATTATTCAATCAATTAATTTTGAGGGTCAATTGTCTGAGGTCTTGAGAAATTAGATACTATCTGACCAAAACACTTGGTTTCTCCTGCTCGGTTCTGGTCCGATGCAGTGGGTGAACGTCCCTCTGACGCCTCCAGTTTTCCAGTAACATTACAATTCACCAATTGTTATTTCCTCCATTTCCGAACTTGTGAATTTGTAATAGTCAATCCTCTTTTCATAATCATAAATGCATTATTGTAAACCACACACATAACAAAACACCATGAAGCCTGTTGTAGGGGTTTCACAGGAACTCTGCTGGGTCTAAATGAGCGTCTCGTAATACGTGACCAGTTTGACTTCAGTCTGACCATGATGGACAGTACAGTAGAAAGTGGATCCATAATCTGGTTTCCTGTTTGTTTTCTCACCAGTGAGGATGGTTCCAGTAGTACCAGCTCCTCTCGGCCATTGTCCTTGTGCCTCCACAAGCGAGACTTCCTTCCTGGACCTCCGATCATGGACAACATCATGAGCGCCATCGAACGCAGTCGTCGAACTGTCTTCGTCCTCTCCGAGAACTTCGTCCAGTCCGACTGGTGCCGCTACGAACTGGACTTCTCCCACTTCTGGCTGTTTGAGGCCGGCGGAGACGCTGCCATTTTGATTCTGCTGGAGCCGCTGTCCAAGGACGACGTCCCCAAACGTTTCTGCAAACTGCGCAAACTGATGAGCTCCACCACCTACCTGGAGTGGCCTCAAGAGGAGGAGAGGAGGCCGGAGTTCTGGAGGAGCCTCCGCAACGCTCTGAGAGGAGACAATGACTGACAATAGAGCTTCTATGTATAGGGGAGGAAAAAAATCAGATGCACTGAGGACTTTTGTGTGTTGTTCATGAAAATCTTACCCATCTGTGTGCTTTTGGAAATGTGAAAGAGCTGTGCAATGCTATTTGGCATCCTGTTGGCTGGTGTTTTCTAAGCAGCTAATCTGCGATTGCATTTCATTTTCCTGGGTTCTTATTGGCTGAATCCCCGAGAGAGGAAATCAATAAGATGTTGGATTTTAGCTTCTGTAGTATTTATGCTTTGTGTATTTATGCATGTTGATGTACATTTGGTGTTTGAACTATTAAGAAAGACACCCACACTCTTATGTAATTTATGTTGGACTATAATCCAAGGAGAAAGACTGAACCATAGAAACTGGAATAATGGTTAATAATTGACCATAATTAATTAACCATTAATTAATGGTTAATTAATTAATGGTTAATTAACCATTAATGGTTAATGGTTAATTAATTAATGTTATTAATATTAATTATAACCTTAATTATGGTTAATGGTTAATTAACCATAATTAATGGTTAATTAATAGTTAATTAATTAACCATTAATTATGGTTAATGGTTAATTAACCATTAATTATGGTTAATTAATAGTAAATTAATTAACCATTAATTATGGTTAATGGTTAATTAACCATTAACCACAACCATTTTGATTGTGTTATTGATTAATAACACAATCAAAAGATGAATTGGACATATTGAAAACAAAAACATACAAAAGAACAGAAACTATTCACCAATAATATCACCTAATGAGCAACTTGACCTGATGACTAATGTTTTTATTCATAATTATGAATTGTAGCTTTGCATGAACATTTTGTTTTGCATTTATGTTCTTAGATGACAAAAATATGTTTTAGCTGTAAAGAATAAAGAACAATAAAAAACAAACATATTTTCATGTCATTTTGTGTTATTAGGCATGGATAATAATTTAACACACAGCATCCCTGCTGAAAGTTGGTCAGCAGGTTCAAAACAGACATGAATCCTCATTAAGAACAGGAATAATTTATCCTGATATGGAAAGAACAAACATTAAAAATAACTCGCTTTCTTGTCTATGAATTCATTATTCCTAAACTTACTATGAAAATATGTATTCACACTGTTTCTCCATTAGACTTGTGAAGTAATCCGTGTTGTGTGATTGTTTGCACACACCTGTCTGTCATGAGGGGCGTCGACCCCAGACTGCACACTATGAAACTGCTCTGCTTACTCACTTCCTGTTTTACACTCGTAGTTCCTCTTTGAGATGGACAAAAACTCTTCTTATTCTCTGACTCAGTTTTTCTGTCGTCCATTTCATCTGTTCAGCAGATACTAAGGTAAGAACATCCACTGAGTACTGATGAAAGTATGTGTCGCTGTTTAAAAATTGTTTTTATCCATCAAAGTTTAATTTTTTATGCTTTTTTAAAAATCTGTATTGTTTTACTCTTATTGAAGAGATTTAAGAGTAGATAAATAATAAGCTGAAGGGAGTTTCTCCAACACAGCCTCTGCTGATCTCACATCTTGTTGCTTTTCCTCCAGAGCATCTCAGTTATTATTGTTAAGTTGAGAAAATGAAATACCGCAGCAATAAAGTTAGACAAAACACAATATGGAGTTTGTTCAATGTACTGAAACTCAACTCCACTTTTTTTTAGAAGTCATTTTTTTGCCCTTTTTAGTGATTTTTACAACACAATTTGCAACACAAAGACACCTGAAGATAGGTTTAGTTTTCATTTGAATCATTGAATCATATCTGTGCTGCATGGAGTCGACCCACAGAACATCATCTGTAAACTTCATTAGTCCAACCAGGAGTCATAGGATCAAACGCAAGTTTTCTGTTTTTCTCTTTACTTCTTTTTCTGGTTCTTTGTTTTGTGTCTTTCATACGGTGGCCGTGAGGTGCAAAGCAATTACAAATTAACGAAAACACTACAACATTAACAAAAACACTACAACATTTACAAAAACACTACAACATTAACGAAAACACTACAACATTAACGAATCACTACAACATTAACGAAAACACTACGACATTAACGAAAACACTACAACATTAACAAAAACACTACAACATTAACCAAAAACACTACAACATTTACAAAACGGAAAAGGTAGGTCCCAGTGGGGACCTAAGAAATCGCTGATTGGATTACAGCTCCTTAGAAAACGGAAAAGGTAGGTCCCAGTGGGGACCTAAGAAATCGATGATTGGACTACAGCTCGGTTTACTTTTGAACCGGAAGTTATTCTGGCACGCTCAGTTTGAGTGATAAACAAAGCGGGAATAAGCTCGTCATGTATTGCCCAAACTGTGGGAAAAACCTAATTGAGCCGTCACCAAACTTTTGCAGCAGTTGTGGCAAGAGGCTTCAAGAAATGTATATGAAAGAGACTCCACAATGTTCAAGTAAGTTAAACATAAAAAAGTATTTATCTGTTCTATGGATGTAGTAACTTGCTAAGGTTAACGGGACTCCAGACCGTGTCTACTGTCACTTAGTTGTTCATTGTAAATGCAATTAAAATAAAAAAAATAGATATAGTACAGCAGCATTGTATTATATTATTAGTAAGGTCCGTTACAACCTTACGCACTATTTCTAGGGTAATTTGTGTCCATCTGGTTCTTTTGCACTGCGATCAAGTTTGCCGCCTTTTCGAGGCGAACCCGCACTCAGTTTAGACATGTGTTAACTTTACTTTAGTTTGTAACACATATTATTGTCTGTTTGCATGAATGTGAGGTGTGACATTTTTTCTTTAATTTACTAATAGCACAACAGACTGCCCCATCCTGCTCAGCACCTTCCTGGAATACAGGGAAAAGAAACATGAGGAGCGACAAAAGTTTTCTCTTGGGAGAAAGAGGTTAAAGCAAAAGGAAAAAGTGAAAGTTCTGGTAGGTCCGTTATGGCTCAGTCCAAAAACAAGCAGCTTTTAACTAATAGACTTGCTTAAACAAAGTACTGTGTAGCAAAGCTATAATAATTGTTAAACAGTAACAGCAAACTGTTGATCAGCCAAAAAATGATCAGCCAAAAAAATTAATCATCTGCTAATTAATAATTGAGTAATACTGTTAATAATTATGGTAATAAAATCATTGTTCTGTTTGTATTCAAATCTGCATTTCAAAAGTAAAATCTTGAAAATGACTGATATTAATAGTTAATGGATCTATTTGGATATTGTAACATAATACAGAAGAAATTAAAAACAATTGACTGTTCCTTAAAAAAGAACATTGCTCAGTCTTCCACATATTTTTGTTGTTTCAGATAAATATTGGCTTGATGGCTCTTCAGAACAATTGCCTAAAGCCACAAAGGGGAAGAAAAATTTCGCTGGCAACAAACCCAGATGTCTCTGCCACAGTCCTGCTCAATCTTGCGGTAAAAAAAATGAGGGACTTCAACAGAGATATAAAGGATGAACCTTTTCTCCTTCTGTATCCTGATGGGACAGAGGTGGCTAATATCCCAGGGACACAAACACCATTTTCCCTTTCTGCTTATAAGGCTGAAGTGGGCAAGTCTTACCAAAGGATAAATCTTTTCCTTTGCCCGACAAGGGATTTTGAAGAAGGTCAGCTCAGATGTTTGTACTGTTTGTAACATTGAACTTACTTCAATAAATGAAAAATTTTAAACTGTACAATTAAGCATTAGTGGCATGATCCAATGAAGTAAAAAGTATACATAGATTGGCTCCTACGTATCAAGTTACTTCCCAGAAACCTGATAGGTAGACACTCATTTATTAGTTTTTACCAGTGCTGTGTTTGTGCTTCCAGATACAATGTAATAGTGAACCGAATACGATACCATCACATAGTAGAAGTTAGGTTGGCTTTAATTTTCTCTTGTTTTGCAGCTGGAAAATTGTCAGACTTGTCTGATTCTGACCCAGAGATTATTGTTAGACAATCCTCTGACTTTGATCTTGCTGATACACTGGTAAGTGCAACTTAAAATGTATTTGGTCTGTCATTTTTATTTGGTTGTGCATTTTACGTAAGCTTGTTAGGACTATGCCGATGTTTCGCATGTAAAATTGTGTATTATTTTCTTCAGCCAATGGAACCCATTGATAAAAGTAGTCCTGTACAAAAAGTGGCAGAAACAGAGTAAGTTATATTTTAGGGACATATCATGGCATGGTGTGGGTATGTGTGTCAAAAGTATTATAGCCTTTGCAGAATTTTTATACAGTATGTAGTATTGACATGCTGAATGTGGTTATTTGTAAATTATGTGGTTATGGAAGCATTTCCTTTGAAGTATTTGTATTGTTTTCTTTTTTGTTCAAGATGCTCGTTTTTAGATGTTGAATATACTGGCATGGAAATAATCATTAGACCAACCTTGCTTTCTTCAATGTCTGATACATTTTTGAAGTATACATTTGTTTAGGTAAATGACACACAAAAAACTTCCAAGAGTTTTAGTAAATAACTTGTCACATTGTTTTGCTTTTCTTTTTTGCCATAATGAGTGAAATCACTTTGCTTCCATAGCGATGGCATTGTACTTCCAAAAGCTCTTTTAGGCATTCCATGTTTTAATTTCTGTCTGTTTTAGTCAGATGATGCACAAAGAACTTACAGAGCAATAACATGACCAAGACATTGAAGAAATTGGTTGATGAATGCATATGTTCAAAATACCCATTAACATGTTTTTCATTGTCCTCTAAGGAATGGTGTTGGGGATATTGTACTTGGAGATGAAGTACAACAGGTACAAACTTTTTATTATCTCACACCGCAATCCACAGATTTTTATGTCATACTTTTAAGTAAAATATTTGAATATTAGAATCAGTCATTAAGTTTTACTCTTGTCTTTTCTCTGTTTTCAGGTTATGGATGTTGATAACCTGGTGCCTGGATTGCCTGGCAACAATCCAGGCACCAGTCAATGTCCCACTTTACAGAGCTCCTGTTACAGGTGTGTAGGGGGTTCTGAAATAAAGAAGGGTGTGTGTGTAGTGTCATCATGACAAAGTGATACCGATACATCTATTGTAAATGTATTTACTTTGGATGTTTTATATGCAACTTCTGACATAAATTGATGTTTCATGAAACATCATTTCATGAAATTGATGTTTCATGGAAGTACATCTTTGTGCTTTTTTTCCTCATCTGTATTGTGTACATGTTTTTGCTCCACAGAGACTACACCGATCTCTTCGAGCCTATTATTATTGAAGATGACGATGAGATTGAAGACTTTACAGATGACAAAAACCATGATCTGCCACCAGCAGAATATGTGTTAGTAATTTTAATATTTTGTCTGAAATTTACCACCATCCTGGGACTGCACATAATTACATAATGCTAATTGTGATCAATCAACAGTTTTAAAATGAGTTTATTTTTTTATAGGGAAAAAGATGTGCAACCACATGACATTATTGCAGAACTGGCCATGGATATTGACCACAAGAAAGTCAGCCGATTCAATATATGTCGGAGTGATGTGTGGGATGGAGCTGTTCGGGGCTTTCAGAGGAGCACATACTCCGACAACCATGACATGTTCATCAAATTTAATGATGATGCTGGCTGTTTGGAGGAAGGGTTGGATACAGGTGGCCCAAGGCGTGAGTTCCTCACACTTCTTATGGACGTTCTTAGAAATCGCCCTATCTTCGATGGACCTACCGAAAGCCGCTACATTGTGTGCAATTCGAGAGGTGAGTCTTTTTTGGGTTATTGAAGAGGTAAGACTTCTAAAATCAAAATTAGCAAAACATCTGCTTATATTTCTGTCATAAGCAGATCTAAAATGTCATTACCCAGAGTAATTATGTGCTCTGTGCAACAGCTGCCCGGGAAGATGAGTATTTTTTAGCAGGAAAGATGATCGCTGTCTCGATTGTACATGGGGGACCGGCACCACATTTTCTCTCAAAGAACTTGGTCAACCACATGATAGGGAATCCAAGTTTCAGCGCCACTATTGAAGATGTTAAAGATGAGGAGATAGGGAAAGTTCTAAAAGAGGTAGGAAATGATCAAGGTTTAGGGAATAGATTTATTGTATGCCAATTGGAGATAATTTTAACATTCAGATTAAGATTATGAAATTAAAACAAAATAATAATTTTGTTTTCCCAAAACTTGACAAATTGTTTTGTTTTGAAAGGCCAGATTACAGCCTGTCTCAACAGATGTGACATCACAAACACAAAAAATGTTTATGCTACTTTTGTATTCATAAGAAAGTAGTTTTCAAATTGATAGGTCTGTACTTCTTATAATAAGCTGCTTGTTTTATAGGTCCTGGAAGCTGAATCAGATGAATTACTGCTAAATGTAATTTTGCAAAACAGCGGGATGTTCCAAACTGCTGGCTGCTTCAGGGGTGTGAAAGCTTCTGAGAAGAAAGCTTTCGTAGAGGAGTATCTCAGATGGTACATCCTTGACAGAAATCACAGTGCCATTCAACGGTAAACAGTTAGCTATTTATGTTTATAAATATTTTAAAACTATTGTAAAGCTTGATGCTCAAAAATCAATATCGATGACGTACTTTCAGTTGTTCATACCTGCCACCGACTTTATGACACTGTCATTTACTTTGACAAAGTAATTGGGTATAAAAGATTTTGATCAAATTAGAGATATAAAATTACTTGATCATATATCAAATTTAAACAGCTTCTTTCTTTAATTGTTTTTGTTTTTTATGTGTAGTTGGTAATAGATCTTTGTGTGCCCTTCTGAAAAAATAGTGTGATTTTTCCTAGTTTAAATTGTATATTGTGCTACTTTTAGTTTTGAATTTTGGAGTACTGTGAAAGATTCTTTGTGTATGTAGTTTCTTTTTCCCCTCTACATATTGAACTACAATGTTGTTCTCGTTTACACATGACTTTGAATAATTAATATCTATCCCATGAATAAAGTACATTGCTTATGTTTCTGTCCTAACAGATTCAAAGCTGGACTGGCAAGTCTAGGATTTTTTTCTGCACTGCAGCAGCATTCCAGTGTCCTTTCCCCAGTCCTGTGTTTCTCTGCCAAGTCCCTGACTGCTTCAGACTTGGAGACGATGTTCAAACCAGTTCTCAGCCCTGTAGGAAGCAATAGGCGGCAAAAGGAGGGCAAAACAATAGTTTTCTGGGCAGATTATTTGCTTGATTGCGAAGGTTAGTAAGGACGGATTGTGTTTTATTCTAAAATTGGGCTTTTTGTTTGTTTTATTGGGAGGACATCAGAAATGAAATCCTTTGTGCAATGGATTATCTATTGACTACATTGTTTATCATCTTTCAGAGAAAACAACTGCTGTGACTCTGGAGGAAGTCCTCATGTTCTCTACAGGTCTCACAGCGATTCCACCAGCAGGCATGATGCCATCCCCACATCTGGAATTTCTGACTGATTCACCTTTTCCTCTCGCTAACACCTGTGCAAACACACTCAAACTGCCGCTTTTGGATTGTTACACTGCTTTTAGGGCCAACATGGACTTTGGGATACAGAACGCTCCAGGATTTGGATGCTACTGAAACTAAGATTTCTTGCAGTCTTGTTGAATATGAAACATTAATTAAAAATACATCATTTGATATGTTTTCACATAATTTAAAACATTATAACAAGGTTTTGCCACCTAGCTGTAGACATAAATGCTAGATGTATTACAAAAACATAGTTTATTTTGAAAACCCCTTTTCCTGTTCTTTTCTTTATCACAGCTGTAAGAAAACCAAAACTTTGTTAGAATTGTATTAAGAGTGTATTGTGCACATTTTATCTTCATAGTTCACACTGAATGCACAATTTGGTGTATAAAAAAGTTTAATGCACTTGTTGCAGTTCTGAGTAACAATGAGGTTTCATTTGAGCAAAATGAACAGGAAACAAAATATTAAACAATTTGATTCTCGTTTGTGTCTACAGCCTCGCTATGTCCTTGAGCAGGAAATACAGTTCCATAGCTGACTCCCAGTCTTCTGACTGCTGTTGTCCATGTTGTTGCATGGCTTGCTGTAGGTATTCCTCAATGTCTTTATCACCACACAACTCTGTCACCTGACTTGCTTCTGGGAAAACATCCAGGTCGCTGTCCTCAACAGGAAATCCACAATCTCTTGAGCCATATCTGCAAAGTCAGAATATAATTAATAATAGAATTGTGATAGATATTTTATATACTACAAGTAATTGTCTATTGTTTTATTTATTTATTTTTTTGCCAGCTATATGACCCGGTATAAGTGAGCACTATCAGTGACAGCTTATACAGTGTATCACGGGAGTACACTCCTCACATTTCTACAGATCTTCAAGTATATCTTTTTGTGAGACAACACTGAAAAAATGACACTTTGACACAATGAAAAATAGTCTGTGCAGCTTAGATAACAGTGAAAAAAGACAAGCAGTCCTCAACTTGGACATGGGATGTAGTCTCCTAGGGTTTTACCCACTGGTGGTGTAGACATTAATGGCTGCGTATAGTTATTTTGTGGGAAGAATAAATTTTCACTGTTATATAAGCTATACTCTGACTACTTTTCATTGTGTCAAAGTGTCATTTTTGTTGGTGTTATCCCATGAAAATATATACTTGAATACCTGCAGAAATGTGAGGGGTGTACTCGCTTTTGTGATACACTGTACATTAACAACTATAGGTTGGTTGTACATAGATAATAGATGCCCTAACTTGTGCTAACAGCAATTCTGCTTTATTATGTCATGTCAAGCATTATTTATATTTGTAAAGATGTTAATTACCTGTGAGGCAAGAGATAGAGTTCATTTGGAATCCCTCCAGGACAAGAAGCAAGTCTGCTTGGCCGTATCCTGTGATTATTCCAGAGATCTTTGCATTCATCCAGGTCTTTCTGCAGAACTCTAGTGAAGCAGAATCTGAGCAAGCACTGGTGCTCATGGGTTCCATTGAAGTGTCCGGAGTTTCTTAGATCTCCAAACAAGTCCATCCAAAACTGAGACCTGAGGATACATTGAATTACAACAGGTTCAGGTATATTTCATATTAAAATGGTTAAAAGATTGTCTGTCCTTCTCCATGTCCATAACATTGAAAGCAACCTATAAATGTATGTAAATGTATGTACTACTTCTCCACGTATAAACTACAACTTTAGATAGCATTTGTTACGAAAAAAGTTTAAAAAAATTCTAATTTGGGAATTTCTTTTTTTTTTCTAAAGCCTTATAAAAATAAAAGTTTGAAACAAATTCAATATGGCATGTAAACTGTCCAAACGATAGCGATGTGACCCATCAACTCCATAGGCACTTCCTCTGGAGTTGTCATGACAACAATAAACAAACCACAAGTTTAGCACTAGCTTTCACCTCAGCACTAATTTACTAGCAGTAAAAGTACATTACATCTATTACACCATAACAAATTGAGTACTCTACCCACCTCTGTGTAATACTAAAATTAATATCACAGATATGTAATATGGAACTTACTGCCGAACAAACAAAATTTGTTTAACATATAGCTTACGTGTATGTTACTAAAGTCAACAGAACCTTGTTTTTCACACAGAGTTTGGAAGTTCTTTACAAATCCGTTTCAACTCAGACCTATGCTTCCATAGATTTCAGGTAGTGATCAGCTTTCGCTGTACTTCACATCTGAAAAACAGACATGTACCCACCTTCCTCTTCTGAAAAAAGACCACCATGACTCGATGCGTTGATTCCCTGTGGATGATCCGTAACTATGGCTTGATGACCCAGCATAATAATCCGTATGCGCATGGCGGAGGGTACACTGTATTGCTGCCACAGTCCCGTTCTCTGTGCCAAGGTCTGTTCGTAGTCTCATTGGTATCACTCCAAGACTCTTGACACAGTTTATATATAATGCTGGGCAATGACAGACGGATTGTTGTTTGTTGCCCCACAAACAAGCCACATCATTCTTCTCGAAAAACCATCAATGCATCCTGAGATGGCCAAGCCGAATGGCTTCAGTTTGTCGTAGCCATCTACATGCCATATATAATTGGGCCCCATAGAGTGATACGTGCGTCTTGTAAATCTCCTGCGAGTCCTCAGAGCGATGCCTTGAGGATTCAGCTGCCTCAACAGACTCATTACAACATCACGTTTAACTCGCAGGTTGTGTTTTTGTTTGAGAACTTGCCACATGGTCCGATAGCCAAATAATTGCCCTGGTCCTCTCAGCTCGGTCATAATGACACGCCTCACTTCAGGAAGTGGAGAGTAGTTGCCTCTTCTATGCAACCCTTCTTCTTTCAAATGAGACTTTAGTGACCGTATACTAACTGACACATCGTGGTTGGTCCATAGCATGTCTAGTATCACCTCATATGTGTGTCCTGACTCAAAATATTCTCGAATAATAGTGGTAAGGTGTGGATCACCAAGCACATTCATGTTTTTAAAAAAACACGGAAAGCCAGAATAACTTCCGGTTCAAAAGTAAACCGAGCTGTAGTCCAATCATCGATTTCTTAGGTCCCCACTGGGACCTACCTTTTCCGTTTTGTAAATGTTGTAGTGTTTTCGTTAATGTTGTAGTGATTCGTTAATGTTGTAGTGTTTTCGTTAATGTTGTAGTGATTCGTTAATGTTGTAGTGTTTTTGTTAATGTTGTAGTGTTTTTCGTTAATGTTGTAGTGTTTTTGTTAATGTTATAGTGTTTTCGTTAATGTTGTAGTGTTTTTGTTAATGTTGTAGTGTTTTTGTTAATGTTGTAGTGTTTTTGTTAATGTTGTAGTGTTTTCGTTAATGTTGTAGTGTTTTTGTTAATGTTGTAGTGTTTTTGTTAATGTTGTAGTGTTTTCGTTAATGTTGTAGTGTTTTTGTTAATGTTGTAGTGTTTTTGTTAATGTTGTAGTGTTTTTGTTAATGTTGTAGTGTTTTTGTTAATGTTGTAGTGTTTTCGTTAATGTTGTAGTGTTTTTGTTAATGTTGTAGTGTTTTTGTTAATGTTGTAGTGTTTTTGTTAATGTTGTAGTGTTTTCGTTAATGTTGTAGTGTTTTCGTTAATTTGTAATTGCTTTGCACCTCACGGCCACCGTACTTTCAGGTTAAAAACTATTAAAACCATTTGATGTTACTTAAGATGACCAGCTGATCATTTGCACCGCTTCACTTGTTTTCCCTCCTGGAATTTTATGCACAAATTTTACTCATATTTTCAGACAAATGTACTTTAACCACAAAGTGTAACATCTGCTTTAGCACTGTTTTTTATGAATTCCCAGCAGTTAATAACAATAACATACCCCAGGCACGTTGCAAACGGCCAGACTCTCCTTACGTGATGTTCAAGCCTTTTAATTCCCTAAACATCTCATTTAGCCTCAGTGATTGTTCCTAAGTCACATAGAAAAACCATAATAACCTCAAGAGAACTTCCCTCTTTAACAGCTACGGGATGCTGTTAATAATCAACTGGAGCCAAAAAGACTTGATTTCCTCATGAAATGATTTCCTCACACCGCCTGCCAGACTTTCACTTCTGTGCCTCAGTTATGTAAAACAAGCTGCAGGATGAAAAAAAAATTTGACTCATTTTTCCGTTTCTGCAGTTCACCAACTTGATCACTCAACTGTCTCTGCCTAGGATGAGGCATCTGAGGGTTCTGGCTCCGCTCCTCTTCCTCTCGCTGATCCGTGGTCAGAGGGCGAACGGGGAAGACGGGAGGCCGACCTGCAGGCGCTGCGACCTCCATCACGCCTGTAACTGCTCCTACAGTGGGTTCACCCGCGTTCCCATGGTAACAGACCAAGCTCTGAGCCTTGATCTCTCCTTCAACAACATCACCACGGTGACCCAAGATGACCTGATGGGTCACTCGCAGCTAACGCTTCTGGATCTCCATGGTAACAATCAAGGGATTCAAACTGAAACGGCCTGTAGAGCGAGTCTGAATGCCGGCGTTTCTGTCCTGCAGCTAACGGGTTAGCTGAGATCCATCCGTCAGCGTTCGCCTCTCTGTGGAGCCTGGAGGAACTGGATCTGTCTGACAACCAGCTGACGGTTCTCAACCCCAAGTGGTTCAACAAGCTGGAGCTGCTGCAGCATCTCAACCTGCTCAACAATCCGTACAGGTCAGGAGGGCAACTTACGCTCTGATGCAGAGGCGTTTAGCCTTTACGTTTTGTGAAGATCCCCAAAGCCTTACCATGGGTTCTCAGATGGCTGAAGGTCTTTACTTTAAATGGGCCATTTGACCACATTTAAATAGAAACCATCCCATTCTAGGTCAGGATAAACATTTAGGGTTGTTGTCCTGTTGGAATGTGAACCTCCATGCCGTCTCTCATCCTTTTTGCCACCAAATGCCTGAACAAAGACCAAACTCATCATATTCATGTCCTTCTTGGCCTCCTGCAGCTTTCTTGGCTCTCCTCCGTTGTTTCTTGGTCTTTCTGAACTGAGAAGGCTGATGTTTGGAGGTCCAGATCTGAAGGAGCTGAGGAGAGAAGATCTGTCAGGAGTCACCCACCTGGAAGAGTTTACTGTTCACGCCAACAATCTGGACAGGTAACCAGCCCTCATTTTTCTAGGTTTTCTTTTCCAGCACCCAGATGTTCTCAGAGTCTTTTAAATTGCGCGATGAGCAGTTCTCAAAAGGTTCTGGTGATCTTTGTTTTTCACTGGACTTTATTGTTTTTTTGCTTCTCTTTTTTTACATGTCCTGTCCAGCAGTGTGGCAAATTTCAGCTAAAAAAACAAAAAATGTATAAATAAATACCAAGCAGTTTATTCATGGAAATAAACAATAACCAAAGTCCAAACTCTTGTTGATCGATCCGCTGTCTTTCCTCTTCTTTTGACTCGGTCTCTCTGCAGATACGACTCTGGTACGTTTGGGGACATTTGGCCTCTGGGTCGTGTCACTCTAAGTCTTCACGGCCCGTTTTTTAACAAACCCTGCGTTGGCTGCAGCTGTGCTCAATGATGTGTGCTATCCTGAAACTCGGCTCACTCTGTCAGACCTCCATCTGGCTCATTCTGTGTCTGTTCAACCTTTCAAAGATTCAATCAACATGATCAGGTTTCATAATAACCTCCCTTTTTGCTGTTAGAATAACTTAAATGGAGCAAAAAGTGTCGTAAACGTTAATTCTCCTTTGGTTCTTCTCTCTAGATACCTGTCTCTCCGTAATGTGTCGCTGTCTGATGAAGCCTGTGTCTCTATGCTGGCCCTGATAGATGGAGTCCCGCTCACATCCTTCTCCATTGTGGGTTTAACTCTGACAGGCGAGGGCAGGTAGGAAACCAACATGTCAGCTGTCCATCACTCTTTTAGTCAAACTTTATCCATCCATCTATTGCCTGCACCCAATTATCCTTGAAAGTTTGTAGAGTTCATGGAGTCTATCTTCAGCAGTCGCTGGGCAAAAGTCTGTCACGGCAACACAGTAAAAATGCCAGTGTTGAATTAACACCCCAAAGTGTCTATATGTGTCCAAGTCAGCAGGTGTTAAAGTTAAAGTAACACTTTTGAAAGTGTTAAAAGATTGACTCTCATTTTTTTGTTAAATTAAAATTGGTCTACATACTGAAATCGGTTTAAGAAAAGTTAAACTTTCCATTTCTGTATATTGTTTTGAATATTTTTCACTGGATTTGATTGATATTGGCACCTTGTGGGTCAATTATTTACTTTTTTAACACCACATTGTGTTTTGTGATCAACACTACACTGGTGTTACTTTTAATATATTTTAACACTAACACCATTGTAATGCTAATGTGACACTCTGTATTGTTGAATTTAACACCAGCTGACTTGGACACTTATAGACACTTTTAGGTGTTAATTCAACACTGGCATTTTTACTGTGTACGGCACAAACAATCATTAACAAATGGCAATTTAGAGACACTAGTTAACCTGACAGTCACATTTTTGGACTATGTGAGACAGTCAAACTGCCTAAGCTGGGCTTCAAGTAAGCACTGGATTACCTCAAGACACTAATTCCAATCAGGCGAAATGATGAGAAATCTGCGAAATATGTGAAATCTGATGAGACACTAATGGATGGATAATTTTGACCTTGACTGTTCCTCCAAACCTGAGTATTTGGCTGAAGCCTTTCTTGGCTTTACATTAGGTGGGTAACGGCTAACCGGACAGATCTGAGAAGCATGGACGAGTTCTTTGCCAGTGACGTCACAATTTTAGACATTTTGAAGTTTGCCATGGTTTCAGAACTGCAGTATCTGTTGCAGTACCAGAAGAAGCTCTCTATTATTAACGCAAAGGTAAAAATCACACTTCACATACAAAATAATCTGTCTGCATGATGGTAATGTGAATCAGGCTATGATGCTTTTGATTCTTAAATCATAGTTTGATCAGTAGGCAAGTAATTTTTCATCTCCTTGTCATTCATGATAACCAAATAGCATTTTATTTTATAAATCAATCGAAAAAATGATAAACTTTTTCCTCACAGCTCTGATCTCATTTTACTTTCAGTTATTCTTGTTATCCTGTTACTTAACCAAGATGATGGTGAACACATTATACTTGGATGTGACCGATAATCTGCTGACCGACCTGACTCTGACTTACATGCTGTGTGACAGCGAAGAAACTCTCCAGGAGCTCCGAGTTTTAAACATCAGCGGAAACCCTCTGAAGGTGTCACCGCTAAACCTGAGGTAAAATTTGTGTAAAATTGCTCAGAGTGCCAACCTGTGAACGTTTGTCCAATTGTGTGCAGTCTTTGTCCACGTTGAGTCGTCTGGTCACCAAACTCACTAAGCTCACCCAGCTGGATGTTAGCAGAACCGGCTACAGCTCCATGCCCCCCAGTTGCTCCTGGCCGTCCACCCTGAGGTACCTGAACATCTCCCGGGCTAAGCTAACCATCGTCACTCCCTGCCTTCCAAAATCTCTGGAGGTACAGAGACTGGGTCAAAGACCAGTAAACCTTCCCACTGAAAATATGCTTTCTATTTATCTCATTCTTGCTTCTTTACAGGTGTTGGATTTAAGCTATAATGATCTCAAAGAGTTTGTGTTGACAATGCCAATTCTGAGAGAGCTCCACCTTTCTGGGAACAAGTTCCTGAGGTTACCAGCAGGGGGAGCATTCCCCAATCTGCAAACACTCATAATACAGGTAAGAAACAATCTTATTCATTGCGCTGTGTCCCTCTGTGTTCTCCATGCTGATCCAGTCTGGTTTTGTACGTTGCAGTCAAACACCTTGAACGCGTTCAGCCTTTCAGACCTTCAGTCATACAGGCGACTTGAGAACCTCGAGGCAGGACAGAACAAGTTTGTTTGCTCATGTGAATTTGTCACATTCCTCCGCTCACAACTAACGGGAAGTGGAGATGTGAAAATAACAGACAAACATCAGACCTATGTCTGTGACTCCCCTTTCTACCTACAGGGGGAGGCAGTGAGTCAAATTAGCCTCTCCATCATCCAGTGCCATCCGGTTTTGTTTGTGTCTGTTAGCTCTGGGGCCGCACTGCTTCTTGGGATACTGGCTGCTGGCCTGCTTTGGCGATGCCACGCATTCTGGTTCCTGAAGATGACCTGGACTTGGCTCAAGGCCAAGAGAAGTTCCCAACAACGACGGCGACACAGAAACACGGAGGGAACAGATCCATTGCTGTCCTTTGATGCATTTGTTTCCTACAGTGAACAAGATGCCAGCTGGGTGGAAGACTTTCTGATACCTGAGATGGAGGAGCCAAGGTAGCCTTTAAATGTCTTTGTTTGCACTGGTCCTTCTTGACTGTTGGCCGTTTCCACATTGCCTTGGCTCTTGTATTCTACCTCAACTGAATGGGTGCATGTAAATTATGATTTATCATAATGGTACAGACATCTTCACTAGAAAAATTACAATATGATGTCTGTCAGTGAACAAAGTCAGACTAGTGTGATACTGGAGCAATAGGATGTATGAAGCCATCTTATAAATATTGTCTTTTGTCAAATAATTGCATTATATACTGAAATTTGAGCCTCATCTAAATAAGGACATGTTTCCTTCTTGTATAAGTTTCTTTGTAATTGTAAAGCCTTGGACTTTCATGTAGAGTCTCAAGAGCCTGCTATAGATCCCAAGATAGTACTTTAGGGCTCTTGGAAACTTGTTTTAGCATCTTGAGGTCTGACTTGAGGAAAACCTGCTTGAAGGATCAGAATGGAGCGTGTTGGCAGTAGTTTTGACCATACTCCACTTTTAGACTATTTTACACAAAGGGAAATGTTTGCTTTCTGTTGAAACTTGGTTAAATCCCTTCTAAGACTCATAAGATGCAACAAAATGCTATGTTTTTACAGTCTCCAAACTTAGTCCTACAGGTTTTAGATGCTTCCTGCCTCCCAGGGGTCCTGAAGGGCTTCTTGTTCAAATTGTATTTATAATAAAGGACATAAGATGACCTGGATTCTTATCTGGTTACAGTGACTCAGACTCAGAGAATCCAACATCCCCGCTGACTCTCTGTCTCCACAAGCGAGACTTTCTTCCTGGACACTGGAACCTGGACAACATCATGAGCGCCATCGAACGCAGTCGTCGAACTGTCTTCGTCCTCTCCGAGAACTTTGTCCAGTCTGACTGGTGCCGCTATGAACTGGACTTCTCCCACTTCTGGCTGTTTGAGGCCGGCGGAGACGCTGCCATTTTGATTCTGCTGGAGCCGCTGTCCAAGGACGACGTCCCAAACGTTTCTGCAAACTACGCAAACTGATGAGCTCCACCACCTACCTGGAGTGGCCTCAAGAGGAGGAGAGGAGGCCGGAGTTCTGGAGGAGCCTCCGCAACGCTCTGAGAGGAGACAATGAGCAGGAGAACTAGTCACTTGATGATTCTGATTTATAAATCTGTACTCGGCTTGGCTCCAGCATACTTAAAACTCTTTTTTACATGTCTTAATTCCCTTTCTGTACGTTCTAACAACGTTTTTCTTTTGCATGTTTCACGTTTTCAAATTGAAAAAGGGAAGCAAGTGTTTAGTGTGATGCTCCTTCAGTCTGAAATCAGCTCCAGTCTGAACTCAAGATGTCAGAATTGATTTTGAGCGATTCTTCAAAACAGGCAACGAGATTCTACTAAACAGTGTCACTGTTTTTAAATTGTTTTGTACTGTTTTACACTTGTGCATATGTCTTAATTAATTTGTATTTTGTGATCAAGTTGCTGTGTATTGCAGACTTCTGCCCAGGTCCCTCTAGAAAATGAGATCTGGATCACAACTGGGTTTACCTGGTTAAATAAAGGAAATAAAATTAAAAAACTGCAAAACCAAAAAGAGAAAAGGAAGAACTTGTCAGAGAGACAGTCGAGAAAAGATTGAGATGGATAGCTGAATGTTGGCCTGTACGGATTTCATGTAAATCCATGCATGACATATTTGATTTTTGCTACAGGGTTTAGTTTCTGTGCCAGGGCGCTCATGATCCCAGACATTTTGTGCGTTCACACTGTAGCCTGAAGTGACCCAATTCCGATTTTTTTGCCAGGCCGTTCACACTGCCAGTAAATGGACCTGTATGTGTTCTGCAGTCTGAACGGACAAACGACCTGAAAGTGTCCCGCATGCGCAGTAGAGGGCGCTATAGCGTCAGGTTCTCAGTGATCTGCCAACAGCCATAAAAAGAAGAAGAGCTCAGAGTTTGAGGAAGTAAACATGGAGGCTAACGGTGGAGCTTAGCTTATATATTTGAAGTTGTTGTCTAACCTGAGCAACATATTAACAACTTAATCCTCATATAGTATAATCTCACCTGGAGCATACTGGGAGCACCGTGAGAATCATGTTTTTTGATTTCTCAAGTGCTTTTAACACCATCCAACCCCTGATACTGAAGGACAAACTGGAGTACACGGGTTTGGACAACCATCTCATCACCTGGATCCTAGATTACCTTACAGAACGGCCACAATATGTGAGGATCCAGGGCTGTCAGTCAGACAAGGTTGTCTGCAGCACGGGGGCTCCACAAGGAACAGTTCTTGCCCCCTTCCTCTTCACTCTCTACACTGTTGACTTCCGGTACAGATCCTCAGGAAATCCAGCTCTGTTCTGGGGTGTCCTGTTGACCCAGTGGAGGTGGTGGTAGACAGGAGAATGAGGACTAAGCTCCAGCATATGCTGACATACCCGTCTCACCCCATGTATCTCTTTCTGACAGCACTTAACAGCTCCTTCAGCGACCGGCTGCGGCGCCCTAAGTGCGTGAGGGAAAGATACCGCAGGTCTTTCCTTCCGGCCGCTGTCAGACTACAATAACCATTGCTCTAAGAATTCACCATTCTATACTACGGGTAATAAACCTGGAATTTCCATCCATCCATCCATTTTCTTGACACCCTTGTCCCTTGATGGGGTCGGGAGGGTTGCTGGTGCCTATCTCCAGCTAACGTTCTGGGCGAGAGGCGGGGTTCACTCTGGACAGGTGGCCAGTCTGTCGCAGGGCAACACAGAGACACACAGGACAAACAACCATGCACACCTAGGGACAATTTGGAGAGACCAATTAACCTAACAGTCATGTTTTTGGACTGTGGGAGGAAACCGGAGTACCTGGAGAAAACCCGCACATGCACAGGGAGAACATGCAAACTCCATGCAGAAAGGCCGGGGCCGGGAATCGAACCCATTGCTGCAAGGCAACAGCTCTACCAACTGCGCCACTGTGCAGCCCAAACCTGGAATTTGTTTATTTATATTTGTTTGTATATATGGAGTTTTTATATTGGTTCTGCTTTTTATTCTGCTGTAGCAATGTAAATTTCCCCACTGCGGGATTAATAAAGGAATATCTTATCTTATCTTATCTTATGGTTGTTGTTTTTCATCCCACTTGCGTATCAGGACTCAGAATAATGAGAGTTGTTGAGAATCAGTGACGTTCAGTTTGGATGAATGAGACCTGGACGTTATGGTCGTATTTGAATCGGATACGTATCGGATATGAGTCACATTCTAAAAGAATCTGACCTGAGCTGTTCACACTGCCATGAAAAGATCAGATACAGGTCCCACCCGGTTCCTACGCCTATGCTAGCATCCATAATGACTCTAAAATCAAGCAACAAAATCTGCTTGATTTTTATTGTTGTTTTTAACATTTATTATAAAAGCACTTTGAATTGGCTCCAGCTGAAAGGTGCACATGAATAAAGTTGCCTCACCTACTGGTTGTTGGACCAGTTGATGGTTTGAGTCTTATCAGGTTTTCAGTTCAGCATTATGAATTATTGGACTCTGAGGGTCTGGTAAATATCCATTTACCATTTTATGTGCAGAGCCAAAATGTCTCCAGGTTAAATCTGGGACCAAATGTTACCAGAGTCTGGAGCAGCAGCTGCAGGTTGAATAGCAGCATTTCTGAAATAACAAGTTTCATATTTTAAATGTGTTTTATCTCTTCTCATTTATGTTGATGGCATCTTCAGTGTTTTATCTTGTGAGAGAAGCAATGACAATAAAGATTCATCTTATCTGATTTTATGGACTGCAGGGATTGAATAAAACTTTATTCAGTTGTCTGACCTCTGATCTGTTTAACAGGAAACAGAAGACGTTTGACTGGAACAGTGATTCAGGCGCTTTTAAGAAAACCAATCAATGATTAATGTCCTGAACATTAACCTGGTTTTATGCTTTTACAGCAGCTGGACTCATATTTAGGAAATCACTGCCTATAAAGCAGTGGTCCCCAAACTACGGCCCCCGGGCCAAATCCGGCCCACCTCCACATTTGGTCCGGCCCCCTCCACAACACCAGAGAGCATTTAGATTTATTTTCATACACTGTATTTTCTGGACTATAAGCCACTACTTTTTTCCTAAGCTTTGAACCTTGCGACTTTTATGTGGATTCTTCTTCAACCACCAGGGGGCTCTTTAGCAGGAAGTGAATCATTGAAAGTCAAAATTGGAAATAAAAGAAGAAAGTGCCCATTAAAACGGAATTAGGTTTTAATAGGGAATTGAAATTTAAGAATGTTGTTGATCAGTTAAATAGCATTGATGGGAAAAAGAAGATTTTTAATTTTTTAAAATAATACTGGAATCATTATGAGAATTATATATATATATTAGGATCCAATAGATGGCTGTAGTGCCACAATAATGGATGCAAGCTGCTATTGAAATCTAAAGAAGAAGAAAGCACCCATTTTTATTTAGCACAGTAGCAGACACAAGGATCAGCACTTTTACTGTCACAGTTACTGTTCAGAAACTACCGTAATCAGTTCAGTTAAATCTAAACTTGGCAACCTATTCTTTTTCAACTGTAATAAATGTGATATTCAATTGACCTGTTATGACTCAGATTTTGGGTGTCCACCATCCTCTGCTGCATCTTTTGCCTCTTGGAATAAGTCAGGCGATTCTCCCACCCTGCAAAATTGTGGGAAACCTGGAGCGGCAGAGATATCTGCGGCTCATAGCTGGGTGTGGCTTATATATGTATGTTTACTGTTTTGTTTTTTGTTGTTGTTTTTTTTTGGGGGGGTTTAAATTTTGGGGTTGCGGCTTATAGTCTGGAAAATACGGTATTAATTTTATAAATAGTGTTATTTCCTAGATTTTTTCAGTGAAGAACCCAGAGAGGTTTATTTGATTGTGCTTTCTGGAAAACAATACATTTTTACATTTAGTCGCTCTTGCAATTGTCACACTTTTTCTGTTACAAACTGACTCCGGCCCCCAGCAGAGAAGGGAGAAGTTGTGGCCCTCGCTGTAAAAAGTTTGGGGACCCCTGCTATAAAGAGACCTGGGTCATGTTTACTGGGACAGCACAGGGATTAAGGAACCGTTCAGTCAGAGGATTAACATGTGAGGTGATTCCTACTGGATAACTTTACACTCAGGTCAGAGGTCAGAGCGTTTAATCAACTAGTTCCATGACTCTGTAATGGAGACATGTTAGTCTGAGACAAACAGGAAGAGAAAAAAACTTGTGCTGTTCAAAGTAAATAAGTTTTTCATAAATGATGTAAACATTAGCGTTAGCAAACATTAGCCATGAAGGCCATTTGAGTCACCAATTGAATAAATCATCAGATCACATGTCATCAGCCTCCAGCTTCCTGCAGCAGCTGAGATGTTTGATCAGATCACGTTTCCATCAACCTGCAGTAGATTTCTTGTTGGTCATGAAAGATTCAGTTCGACTCCACGTGTTCACAGAAAGATTAAAACCAACTTAAACGCTAAATTTCATCCCGTGACATTAATGGGACATAAATTTACCAACAAAATAAATGAACAGGAACCATCTACAGTCAGACAGGAAGTGATAGTTTTCTATTTTTCTGTTTGGAGTAGAAATTATTTACATTTAGTTTTTTGGTTTCTGGAAAAATTGAGGTTCTATAACAGCAGTTCCTCGACTTTTCTACCCATGACTGCGATTTGAAAAGGTAATCAAGATTTAAAAGCTGCAGAGATGAAAAGAGCAGAAGTGTCTGTAGGCGACTTTAAGGAATAATTGTTCTCTAACTCAGACAGCAAACAGAGTTTGATCTGGATTGCTGCGTTTCTTCTTGGTCACAAAGCAAACAGGAGAACATGTAGCTCTCTATGGCGGCCATGTTGTCTGTGCTGTAGCATCCTTGCGGCGGCCATTTTTTCTCTGGTTCATTGCTGTTGCTAAGCGATGAATCGGACCAGGATGGAAACTTTCCTCCCTGTCGGTCAGACCCACCATGGACCCAGCAGAACCGGGTCGGCCATCACTCTGACTGCAGTTGGTTTCTGGTGGTGATGCTAACCCAATGCTAGCTGCTCTGAGTTCATCCACTGCTGGTCGGATGAACTCAGACCAGCAGAGGAGGAACTATTCAACAATAAGGAATAATCACTGAGACTGATTTATAATCAGGTCAGAGAATTTATCAAAATATCCCAAATCTGGTTTATTTTACTGATAGTTTATTTCTTTAACTACTGATGAAAAGATAAAACAGAAAATAGAAATGATAAATGATGAAATGATGGAAAACACAAAATATTTCCTCTTTTAATATTTTATCAGATTTTTTTTAACTCCATGGAGATAAAAGATGGAAACTTTGATCCTGTTATCAAAGTTTAAATATTCATCCCATAATTTTTATTGTTTATTCAGACTGGAACCAGTTGGACCTGTTTTCCTTTCTCACCTGACAGTAATGATTCTTTTTTAACACTTTGAGTCTCAATGAGAAGAAGGAACATTTATAAAACCTGGACAGGTGAACCAGAGTCAGAGGAATCTGACCCAATGACCTGCAATTAGAGGGCGGAGTCCAGTCACAGTCTGACCAATCAGAGAGCAGAACCTGCAGGACTGGAGTCAGCCTACCTGCTGATGACATCACCAAACAGTACTCTGTGATTGGCTGCTGGATGGAGAGTTTCTGACTGACTCTGTGAGTTCAGACCAGACCAGCTGAAGATGGAGCTGCTGCTGCTGCTGCTGCTCTGTGTGTCTGCAGCTGCTGAGCGTCTGCCCTCCTCATCCAGCCTGGTTACTCAGCCTGATCCCTCTGGCCCGTTCCAGCTCCCTCTGGTCCAACATGAGGACCTGGAGGTGGTGGCTTGTTCACCTGCTAATGAAATGGACATGATGGCTCTGGATGGTGAACACGTTTGGCACGCCGACTTCATCCAAGGAAAAGGAGTCGTCACCATGCCGCACTTCCTCGTCCATCCAGAGTTTCCGGGGTTTTATGATCGAGCTGTGGAGAGAGAGAAGTTCTGCAAAGACAACCTGAAGGCCCTCCGCTTAGAAATGAAGGACATCCCTGATCCGCTTGGTGAGGAAAGAGTTTCTGAACTGGTAGAGAACAAGATCAGATTGAATAGAATAATCATTAGTCTCAATTCCACATGGAAATGTTTGGTTTCTCCTCCTGGTGTTTGTTCAGTTCAATCCAGATTCCTGGTGGCTCTGTGTGTGTGTGTGTGTGTGTGTGTGTGTGTGTGTGTGTGTGTGTGTGTGTGTGTGTGTGTGTGTGTGTGTGTGTGTGTGTGTGTGGTGTGTCCCCTCTGGTCGTTGATGTGTAATGTCATCTTGTGTGTGTGTGTGTGTGTGTGTGTTTGTAACAACTTATGGGGACAATTTTCCTGACACATACTACGTTGTGGGGACCGGAGCCTGGTCCCCACAAGGGGAAACCCTGTTTTAGGGTCAGGGGTCAGATTTAGGGATAAGGTATGAATTGAGTTTTGGTTAGGGTTAGGATAGGATAAGGCGGGTTAGGGTTAGGTATGTAATGGGTTCGGGTTAGGATAAGGGTTAAGTTTAGGCTGTAGAAATGAATGGAAGTCAATGGAAAGTCCCCACAAAGATAGCCACTCAAACATGTGTGTGTTTAATGTGTGTGTTTAGTGTGTGTCCTCCGGTCAAAATGTTTCCTCTGACCCTCCCTGCCATCAGATCCCCCCTCCAGCCTGCTCTACACGGCCCACCATGCGGTTCTGGGGGAGAAGAACGTTCTGGTGTGTCATGTCTCTGGTTTCTGTCCGGCGCCGGTCCAAGTGTCCTGGATGAAGAACGGACAGGAAGTGACGGCGGGCAGCAGCCTCAGCATCCCGCTGCCCAGCAGGGACAGCAGCTTCACCCAGATCTCCAGGCTGGACTTCGTCGTTCAGTTCGGAGACGTCTACAGCTGCTCGGTGGACCATCCGGCCCTCAGGAAGCCACTGACCACGACCTGGGGTGAGCGGCCTTTGACTAGACAGGAAGCAGCTGAAGCAGAGACTGACTGACTGTTTTCTGTCTGCAGAGTTCCAGGTGGAGGCGCCGCCCGGCTCCGGTTCCGGTTCCGGCTCCGGCCCAGCGGTTCTGTGTGCGGTGGGAGTGATGGTGGGTCTGCTGGGAGCGGCCGCCGGAGCCATCTTCATGGTTAAAGGGAAGCAGCTGATTGGTCCATCCTGAACCTCCTGACAGGAAGTCTTGGTTGTGTCCAAAGTCCTGGTTCTGATCCAACACTTTGATCCGATCAGTTCGGATCAGTCTGAGATTCAACATTCAAGCTCCTGGACTCAGTCTGGTCTTTATAGAAATATGATCTCTAGATGTTCTGCAGCTGACGCTTCATTTCATAACGAAGATACGGGTTCAGGTAACCCGAATGCCTGATCCTCAGTTGGTTCTGGACTCAATCAGTTTTTCTGGCTGGTACTGATGATTGTTTTCTGATTAAAATGAAATTAAAAACTTTTTCTCTCTGAAGTTATGAATTTATGTTCTCATTAATCTAAAACATTTCACTGTTATAATGAATCTTTAAACATGTTGCGTTAATTAAAATGAATTTCCATCAACTGTAACAATCTGACTAGCAAACAGCAGGAAGTATTTACTTTTCTTCAAATAAAGAACCTGAACTAAATATTTATTTAGTGTGAAAACCATTCCATCAATACTGTTCCACAGTATTTAATATTAATTCATATGTTTTGACTGGAACAACCTGAAACTTTTCCTCTGTATGTTACTCAGTTCAGAAAAATTCTGGGGTGAGTTAAATATATTAACTAAATGAAGCATATAGTAATAAATGATAAACGCTGGAGGACACAGAGCTTTAACTCTCTGAGAACAATGGAGATAAAACCATCATGACAGAAAGTCAGAGGAGAAAAATGAAACCAAAATGTTGATTTTACACTGAGGAAGAAAAAAATACAACAGGAGAGAAACAGAAAACAGGCTGAAAATGAACCAGGCTGACAGGAAACAGACAGGCAGGAAAACAGGCTGAGGAACAGAAACTAACCTGAGACTCAGGACACAGATGGAAGGAAAACCTGAAGCTGAGAGGAAACTGAACAACTCCAAAACACAAATTATGAGATTGAATCTGTACAAAAGGAAAACATGAATAAAACTGATAGCTGAAACCAAACCTGTACAGTCATAAAACTCATCTGACTTTATTTTTAGAAAGTATTTACTGAACAATATTCATCTGTTAGATACGGTGGCTGACAGGTGCAAATGCGCAGCAACAGAGAAAACATGCAAACAAAAAAAGACGCGCACAAATGAAATGCAGAAAACATAAAAATAGACGCAAACAAAAAGCAAATAAAATGCAGCAAACAAAAGAGAGACGCAAACAAAAAGTGCTGTAAACGGAAGAGCTCCAGACCACTAGAGGGAGTCGAACAAAAAACAGCTGCGTCCAAGTTTAGGCTCTGCATCCTTTAAAGCGGGTGTTGAGGAAAGCAGCAATGGCGGCAAAATAATTTTTGCTGTATTTCACTTAAAATTACACAAAATGATTTTTTACAATGTTTTTAGCCGAGAATGTAGATGTATAGATCTGAAATATCTGTTCAGTTCATCAATAAATCACCTAATTCCAACATTGCTCTGATGTTTTCGGACCTGTCTGCTCTGCTGCATGAACATCCAGCTCCTCTCCAGCTGTCAGCTGACCGGGTCTCCAGGCTTGGTACACAGAAAGCGAAAACCCAGGTCTTCCGGCAAATTGTTATAAAATCTCCCGCTAGTTTTCCCCTATGAGTGGAGGTGGAACATAGATATTAAGCCAGGTAATAGCTGTAAATAGTTTTGGTTCACTAAAGTATTTAATTTATTCCTGAGCAAATGGGTTTGACTGATTATAGTTAAGCTTTGCTGCATTTTACTTGTTTGCGTCTCTCTTTTTTGTTTGCTGCATTTTATTTGCTTTTTGTTTGTGTCTCTTTGTTGTTTGCTGCATTTCATTTGTGGTTGTATTCTTTGTTGTTTGCATCTCTTTTTTGTTTGCTGCATTTTATTTGCTTTTTGTTTGCATCTATTTTTATGTTCTTTGCATTTCATTTGTGCGCGTCATTTTTTGGTTTGCATGTTTTCTCTGTTGCTGCGCATTTGCACCTGTCGGCCACCGTAGTTAGATGTTTAGTGTCCTGATAAAACATTTCCACAACCTTCAGCTGCAGGAACCAGGCGTGTCAGACGACCTTCAGGCGTTTCAGACGACCTTCAGGTGGAAATCAAAGGAATCTGCTCATAACGTCCATCAGCATCGTAACAAGAAGACTAAACATCAATAACATAACATCCATAAATTCAGTTATGAGACTCTAGAAACCAAAGTTCAACACATTTATTAGATTTCAAGAAACAAAAAAGTCCATCAAGCCTAACAAACTATCTGACTTTAATAGTTCAATTTATTTAAATTACACTAAATCAACAACATGAATGTTCTTAAAATACCTTTTATAAAACTCCAAAAATATCTCAGTTTGTTTCTGATTTGGGAAAATGTAAAGAAACCTGAGGATGTAAAAGGTTTGACTGTAACGGTTCAGAAAACTTTAAATTCATCCGAACAAATTAAATGTTTTTATGTCTTCAAGTTTTAGAGAAATATTTGGAAACACTTGCTGATTTTTAGAATATTTAATATAATTTCACAATTTTTTAAATGTATATAACTTGCATTAAACAGATAAGACGAGAAGGATTCCTGCAGGTTTTTTATCTTCAGTAGAACCATCAGAATCATCAGAACCATCAAAACCAACAGAACCATCAGAACCAGTGGATCCAGTGATCACCTGTTACTCTGCTCCTGTCAGGTTCATCTGCCCAGTAACAGGTGACACTACTGTCACCGTGTGATTCTCCGTTCTGGCTCCAGCATCAGGCTCTAAGGCTCCCAGTTTGTCTCCTGGCCGGCAGGAATGGGTCACTCTCTGCTCCTGGTTCTGGTTCTGGTCCAGACTGCAGGTAGGAACCAATCGTTCTGATTCCTGCGATCAACCAGAGCTGATGTGGAGAAACGCTTTATGATTTATTTAAATTAAAATTTTTCTTTTAACAACATATTTTAATGTTTGAATTCAAATCCAATATAAATGATCCTGTTTTAAGTTTTAAATGAGATTTCAATATAATTTAGGATCACAGCAACAAATTGATCATGTTTCTGTTGAAGCACTTCCTTAATTTAAATAAAAGGTTATAACTGATAGTTGGTATACCAAAGTACTATAAACACTGCAGTATTAATGATCTGTAATTCTTAACACTGAAAAACATATTTTATTTATTTTTTATTTTTTATGTAACTACAGCATAGATTTTCAAAAAGGGAGAAGAAAAAAATTCTTTAAATAAGTACAAATACACAGTCAAAAAATGTACTTAAGTAAAAGTCAAAGTACCACATTAACTTTTTACTTAAGTAAAAGTTAAAAAGTACTGGCTTTTAAAAATACTTAAGTATTAAAAGTAAAAGTACTTGATGAATACATAACCTAATCACTAATATCATTAAGTGTGCCGAACGTATTTAATTTTAATACATCAGAAATGTGCCATTTTAATGAGCAATGCCACAGATTAAACATGTTCTTATCATTCTCTGTAATATAGTTTAGACTTAGATATGTGATTCTATGACATGTCTCCTGTCCTAACATAGCATAAACCTCATTAGTGACATTTATTTAGAAAGAAATCCAACAGAAAGGGGATGGAAAGAAGGTGTTGAGGGGAGGAGATGCAACCAAGGAGCCACGTAGCAGAGTTGTAGTCAAGACCACCGAACCAGAGACCAAGACCAAATTAAGTTTACCTATCAAAATTGGTTCTCATGTTGATCTGAAAGATCCAGATTCCCATAAAAACACCTAGATATTAAATACTTAGAGCTGAAATATATTTAACCAGTATCAATTAAAACTCATTTCATTCTGTTTTGCTTTCATCGTTGTGCTACAATCCGCAGAGACTCTCCTACTACCCTAGAAAAATAACGCCCTGGGCGGTTGCCCATATTGCCCATGTCAGAAACCACAACTGAAATATTTCAATTAACAGTAAATAACGTTCAACTATAAAAACTGTCCAACGGCGCAACAAGTAACCAAGCAGAAGGAGAACCGTGACTGTTCTCACCCTCCATCCCACTGCGATGTTTAACACCATGACAGGAGACGAAATCCATCAATGAGCTGTTCATATGTTCAACTTTTACTTATTCAGTGTGTATGTGTAGCTACTGCAGTGTAAACAGGAACAAAGAGGCTCTCCGTGAGACTTCAGGCCTTAGGACTTAGTAAAGATCCGTCCAGAAGAATCGGATCGTTGGTGAATGTTAAATCACTGCAGACTTTGGTCACAGCGTTGTCCCATATATGCGACACCTCAGTCAACACAATTCAGGACTAGTGACAACTTTTTTTCATTGCAGATGCAACATGTGTCTCTGTACAACTAGCTTAGCTTAGCTAGCATCACGTCCACATAGCTCACCTTTCTTTAAGCTTTGCTTCCAAGTGACGCTAAAGGTTCAACAAAGTCCCACCGTCTGAAAGCGAAGCGCTGCTGATTTTACGTGTCGCCATATTGATTTATGCAGCTGTTATCGATTAGATAGACATCTTCTCCCGCTCAGAGGAAACCACTGCGCATGTCTGGAGCTCCGCGTGCGAGTAAAGGTGGAGGGATGGGTGACAACAAACACGTAAGTGACGTTATTGCTTGGATTTTACGGCGCCACCTTAAGTCCCCGAACTTCACATTTTAAAGGACAAATAAGCTCAATGCGACTTGGATGTAACGAGTAACGCGACAGTTTTGTAGAAATGTAGTGAAGTAGAAAGTACATATACTTACTGTAAAATGTAGTGGAGTAAAAGTAGAAAGTATCCATTATTAAATCTACTTAAGTAAAGTACAGATACACGAAAATTGTACTTAAGTTCCCACCACTGGTGGTGGGTAGGGTTAGGATTATGGTTAGACTGTAGAAATTAATGGAAGTCAATGTGAAGTCCCCACAAGTGACGAAAACACAACAGTGTGTGCGTGTTTACCGTATCTTGAATATCTCTTTTTGCTCGTCTCCCTCTCTTGGTGTTGCTGCAGCAATATTGTCTCCCTCTCTTTCCTCCGGTTTCCTGTCAGTCCAACTGGTTCTGGTGTTGGATCTTTGGGTTGTCCAGATCGTCCCTTAGACCTGTGGTCCCCCCCCCCCATGGATTACAAGTACGGAGAGTTAGACTCTGATTGTCTATTTGAAAGATGTGGGTGTGGGATTTTAGAGACTCCCTGTTATACTCTTCCATCCCAGTCCAACAAACCCCCAACCTCCAACGCACACTGTCAGCTTTGTTGTTTTTTATTTTTTATTTATCCATACCACTTCCAGCGTCCACCCTAGGGGACTCGCCCCGCAGTGTGGGAACCTCTGCCTTAGCCAATGTCCATGCTGTCCACAGATGAAACAGCACCAACAGTTCAGAGTCATCTTCTCTCAGAGCTCTGAAGTGTTTCTGTCTTTTCTTTCTCTACACTGATACCGGACAGCAGACCAGAGGAGGTTGTTAAATCTCAGTCTCACACAGTTTCCAGTCTGAATGTCCAACAGGAGAGCAACAGTCGTCCCCTGAATGAAATGTTTCATTAGTTCTCTGGTGAAAAAAGGTTAGGATCAGTAGACACTTGAGTGCCTGGAAGTGCTGAAGGTTTACTCTGTCTTCTTGATCTTCTTGATCCTTCGGATCTTCTCGATCACTTTCATCAGCTGGGTTTAGAGGAGGGACATCATCTGGTCCCTGGGAGGACAGGTTAGAGGAGCTGAGGTCAGAGGTCAGATGCTCTGCAGTGACAGGAAGAGAAGACGAAGCAAGTAGAAACCAATTATTGGTTGTTTTGTTGTTTTTGTTGTTTTTTTCTATACATATCTATTTATGAGTCTTATTTTAACCTTTTGCGTAATCATATAGGTTTAGTCATTTATTATCCATCCAGTATTATGGCTCCTGTTTGTGGAACAATTTGTCAGAGAAACCTGAGGGCTAAATGTTTATACAGCTCTTTGAGCTGCTTTAGTATGAAAAGGTGTTTTATAAATAAAATTGATTAATTAATTGATTATTTTGGGGAATAAAATCATTTGTTTATTTAGATAGCTTACTTAGACCCATTCTTCATGAATTGGGTAGGATTTCCTCTTTAGACTGCAAACGTCTTCGTAAAATCCAACAAATCAGCTCTGTGGTCACTCTGCCTCTGAATCCTCTAAGAAAGGCCTTCATTTCCTTAAAAAGTCTTTAGGATTCTCTAAAGGTTTGATTCCCTCAACTTAGAAAACCAAAACTCAAGAAAACGCCTGCCCTATTTACCGATAAGGACTTTCACTGGGACTCTGACCTAAAAACTTTCACTTAACAGCTGGAAAAACTGAAATATTAATTTAGGTTTAGAAGAACTTCAGACCTGATTCACTTACCTTATGTCACATCAGAAATACTGAGCTGTGATTTCATGACAAATGATAGAAAAGGCCAGTTAGAGGCACCAGGTGTTGACTGTGGTAACAGAAAGTGACCTTTGACCTGCTGGTGGCTTTATTTATGCTGTTAGATTGTTTTAATGTTGTTTAGATGTTTTCTATATTGTCTGAATGTTTAACCCTTTCACCCCCAGCTGGTTTTATGAGCCATGAATTGTTCCGCTGCCACTTTAACTCCTCGGCGCTGGATGATGTTCACTACAGCTACTCCTACATCTACAACAAGGTGGAGTTCATCCAATTCGACAGCCGTGTTGGATTCTTTGTAGGTCTGAACCCGTTTGGTCAGAAACTGGCAGACAGATGGAACAACGGCACCGAATGGCTGAATGTCACGAAAACCTACAGAGAGACGATCTGCCAACCCAACGCTGAGCTCTGGTATAGATTAGTGCTGGATAGATCAGGTGAGCTCTTCACTCTGACTGATATAATCACTGATCTCATTTTCCAGTAGCTCTTTATAATTTTATAATTTATTAAAAATCTCCTGTCTTTGATTACATCTGGATTTTCAGAATGATTGAAAATTTTAGTTATTTAGGATTCAAATGCCATTTTATTAAATCTGCTCTCAGTTTACAGTATATTATTTGTTTTTAATATTTTTACCTTCGTGTGAATCTACTTGTTTTATTTGCTGCTGCAGCTGAAATTCATCTGAAAAATAATAAAAGTTTTTGTATTTGCAGAAGGAAATTAATAATTTTATCACAACTATAAATCCATATTTGTAACAACCTGATTAATAAATTTGCTCTGGGTCAAAGGTCAAACAGTTACTATCAGTAAATGTCAACCTGAGCATCTCTAACTCTCCTCTTCCTGTTTCAGTGGCGCCGTCAGTCACTCTGAGGTCAGTGGCGCCCCCTGCTGGTGGCCATCCCGCCATGCTGACCTGCAGCGTCTACGGCTTCTTCCCCAAACAGATCAGAGTCACCTGGATGAGAGACGGACAGGAAGTCACTCTGATGTCACTTCACCGCCGAGATGCCAGACGGCGCCTGCTCTACCAGATCACTCCAGCCTGCAGTTCAAACCAGGTGAGACAGTAACCACACACCGTGAGACCAGGTAACAGGTAACACACACACCAGTGAGACCAGGTAACAAGTAACCACACCAGGTCAGACCAGGTAACAAGTACACACACCAGGTAGCAGTAACACACACACCAGGTGAGACCATGTAACAAGTAACACACACACCAGGTGAGACCAGGTAACAGTAACACACACACAGGTGAGACCAAGTAACGGTAACACACATCCAGGTGAGACCAGGTAACAGGTAACACACACACCAGGTGAGACCGTACAGGTACCACACACCAGGTGAGACCAGGTAACAAGTAACACACACCAGGTCAGACGAGGTAACAAGTAACACACACCAGGTGAGACCAGGTAACACACACACCAGGTGAGACCAGGTAACAAGTAACACACACACCAGGTGAGACCAGGTAACAAGTAACACACACACAAGGTGAGACCAAGTAACCGGTAACACACATGCCAGGTGAGACCAGGTAACAGGTAACACACACGCCAGGTGAGACCAGGTAACAGGTAACACACACACCAGGTGAGAACAGGTAACACACACACCAGGTGAGAACAGGTAACAGTAACACACACACCAGGTGAGATCAGGTAACAGGTAACACACACACCAGGTGAGACCAGGTAACAAGTAACACACACCAGGTCAGACCAGGTAACAAGTAACACACACCAGGTGAGACCAGGTAACACACACACCAGGTGAGACCAGGTAACAAGTAACACACACACCAGGTGAGACCAGGTAACAAGTAACACACACACAAGGTGAGACCAAGTAACCGGTAACACACATGCCAGGTGAGACCAGGTAACAGGTAACACACAACAGGTGAGACCAGGTAACAGGTAACAACAACCAGGTGAGACAGAACAGTAACACACCAGTCGAACAGGTACAAAACACCGTAACCGAAAACCAGTGAGACCAAACAACCAAACAGGTAACAAAAGTAACACACCCAGTGAACAGTAACAACACACAGCCAGGTGAGACCAGGTAACAGGTAACACACACCCAGGTGAGACCAGGTAACAGAAACACACACCAGGTGAAAAAACAGGTAAACAGTAACAACACCACACCAGGTGAGATCAGGTAACAGGAACACACACACCAGGTGAGACCAGGTAACAAGTAACACACACCAGGTCAGACCAGGTAACAAGTACACACACCAGGTGAGACCAGGTAACACACACACCAGGTGAGACCAGGTAACAAGTAACACCACCACCAGTGAGACCAGGTAACAAGTAACACACACACAAGGGAGACCAAGTAACCGGTAACACACATGCCAGGTGAGACCAGGTAACAGGTAACACACACGCCAGGTGAGACCAGGTAACAGGTAACACACACACCAGGTGAGAACAGGTAACACACACACCAGGTGAGAACAGGTAACAGGTAACACACACACCAGGTGAGATCAGGTAACAGGTAACACACACACCAGGTGAGAACAGGTAACAGGTAACACACACACCAGGTGAGAAAAGGTAACAAGTAACACACACACCAGGTGAGAACAGGTAACAGGTAACACACACACCAGGTGAGAACAGGTAACAGGTAACACACACACCAGGTGAGATCAGGTAACAGGTAACACACACACCAGGTGAGACCAGGTAACAAGTAACACACACACCAGGTGAGACCAGGAAACAAGTAAACACACACACCAGGTGAGACCAAGTAACCTGTAAAACACACACACGCCAGGTGAGACCAGGTAACAGGTAACACACACGCCAGGTGAGAACCCCGGTAACAGGTAACACACACACCAGGTGAGAACAGGGGTAAAACACACCCCAGGTGAGAACAGGTAACACACACACCAGGTGAGATCAGGTAACAGTAACACACACACCAGGTGAGAACAGGTAACAGGTAACACACACACCAGGTGAGAACAGGTAACAAGTAACACACACACCCAGGTGAGAACAGGTAACAGGTAACACACACACATCACCAGGTGAGAACAGGTAACATGTAACACACACACCAGGTGAGATCAGGTAACAGTAACACACACACCAGGTGAGAACAGGTAACACTCACACACCAGGTGAGAACAGGTAACAGGTAACACACACTCCAGGTGAGACCAGGTAACAAGTAACACACACACCAGGTGAGAAAAGGTAACAAGTAACACACACACCAGGTGAGAACAGGTAACAGTAACACCACACCAGGTGAGACCAGGAAACAAGTAACACACACACCAGGTGAGACCAAGTAACCTGTAACACACACGCCAGGTGAGACCAGGTAACAGGTAACACACACGCCAGGTGAGACCAGGTAACAGGTAACACACACACCAGGTGAGAACAGGTAAAACACACCCCAGGTGAGAACAGGTAACACACACACCAGGTGAGATCAGGTAACAGGTAACACACACACCAGGTGAGAACAGGTAACAGGTAACACACACACCAGGTGAGAACAGGTAACATGTAACACACACACCAGGTGAGATCAGGTAACAGGTAACACACACACCAGGTGAGAACAGGTAACACTCACACCAGGTGAGAACAGGTAACAGGTAACACACACTCCAGGTGAGACCAGGTAACAAGTAACACACACACCAGGTGAGACCAGGTAACGGGTAACACACACACCAGGTGAGACCAGGTAACAGGTAACACACACACCAGGTGAGACCAGGTAACAGGTAACACACACACCAGGTGAGAACAGGTAACAGGTAACACACACACCAGGTGAGAACAGGTAACAGGTAACTCACACGCCAGGTGAGACCAAAAAACAGAAGACCAAGGTGAACTGGTCTAAACCCTGATGACCCCTGATGACCCCTGCAGGAATCTTTCTCCTCTTATCTGTTTAATGTATTTTTACCAAACCTCGCAGACTAACGTCCGTGTGTCTGGGATCCAGCAGCCGTTGTACAGGGGGCTGTTGAGTCCAGGTGGCGCTGCTGAGCCCCTTTGATTGGGTCTTATGCTGAGCTGAAGTCCATAATGAGAACCATGAAGCTACCAGACGGACAGACCGGCTCTGTGGTTGAAATGGAGCCAACATGGCGTTTCTGCCCGCTTCATGTTCTGAAGCCGATGCTGGTCGGTGTGACCAGAACCAATCGGGTCTCAGAGCTGCTGCTTGATGTCCTGCAGGTCTGGAGAGAAGATCTCCTGCATGGTGGAGCATCTGAGCTTAAAGGAGCCGCTGACCATCGACTGGAGTAACAACCTGCATGACTCAGACGCCGTTCAACATCTGACACCTTCTACAATTAACCCTTTCAATGAGAAAACGATCACAGCCAATCAGCAGAGGCTCAATCAGAGACTGCATGACTACAGGACAAATTAACTTTTCTATTCCACATGAAGAAATTTAATTAATCCACAAAAACTAATGAATTATTCCACTAATTGAGATGTGATTTGGTAAACTGGACTGAAATAAGAAATGTATGAAATACATATAACATAAAACTCTTTAATGAGTCAGATCTATTTAATCAACACTTTCAATTCTCATGTTTACTATTCGTTCAGCAGAAATAAATCGGCTTTCTGAGGCCAAATTATAAACTCACCAAACCTCCGTCCTGGATGGAAGTTGTGAATTTGACTCCATTTTGATCAAACTAGTAGCAGATCAAAAGTTAAAAAAAAACATTTTTGAGACTCGTGGCCACTTTCACATATTAAAACATTAAAGTTATTAAAAGCTACTTACATGCCATCATGTTGATGTTATGTTATCCTGCCATCATGTTTGAAATAAATAAATCTGAAATGTTTCAATATGATTATGTGAAATCATGTTTTCACAAATGAATAGATGAATCTCTGTGAGAGCATGAATGATCTGTCACTGATTTCAAATAAGACGATGAACGCAAACTCAACTCTGGCATTTTCTTGAGTTCAACTAATGTTTTCTAACTTAATCTGTGACTGTCTGTCTGCTCACCTGTCTGTTAAGCTCCGCCCCCTGGTCGACCCATGCCTGAGTCGGAGAAGACCAAAATTGCGTTTGGAGTTTTAGGACTGATCCTGGGTCTGGCTTTGTTTCTAACTGGATTCATCTACTACAAGAAGAAAGCAGGAGGTCAGAACCAGTTTAAACCAGTTTGAAACCAGTTTAAAATCAATTTAAACCAGCATCACAAACATGTGACACATTTAAGCCAGTTAAAACCAGCCTATCAGATTCAAACCAGATTTTATCCATTTATTTTTGTATTTTTGGACAATATGTGAATAAATCTGGATCTAGAATGTCTAGATCTTTAATCTGGTTTGTTTATGTCTAGACTTAGTTTACATAGATCTGGTTTACATTTCCCACTCCTGAGTCTAGATTATTTCTTTAGCTCAAACTTTCCTCGTGTTCATTCTGTTTTTGTTCAGCTCTGCCTTCCATCCTGTCCATGAACTGAGGAACAGAACCGGATCTAAAGTCCAGATCCAGACCTGGAGATCCGGACCTGAAGCCTGGTTCTGGTCTCTCCTGATCTTCATCATGAATCTTCATTGTGGCTCCAGATGATCGCTTTTAGAGTTGAAATGGGTTATTGGTTCATTTTTTCTTCAGTTCTCTCTGATTTTATTTAGGATTTCAGCTCCTTTGTCTCCATGATGGTGGAAAACGTTTCATGTGAAGTTTAAATATTTTTTAGAAAAGTTGAGATCAAATGATCATGTAATTCTGTTATTAATCACTATAATTAATAGTGATTTGTGCCGTTTTGTGTTTTTTTGTGGCTTTTAACTTCCTGTTTCACAATAAAGTTTTATTTTATTTGGGATTTTCTCCTAAATTGTCTTAATGTTTCATGATTTTATCTTAACTGAAGTTTCCAGTTTAATTGATTATTTATTGGCTATATATAATATTATAATATATAATATTCCTGAGGTCCAAATGATAAAAATATTAATACAACACAAGACTATTGACATTAACACGTACACTTACTGGCCACTTTAATAGGCACACCAGTCCAACTGCTTGTAGCACTTAAAGGCTCAGCAGTTCAGAAGGTCGACCTTTAAAGAGCCTGTGGTGAGAAACAGCAGACAGTGTTTGCATAAGAACATAAACACATTAAATGTTTTATCCAAAACAGTTATCATGTACTAACATACAGAAATAAATATTAATGCTGAGCATTTATGGTTTATACATATTAAATGCAATTGTTAGATTTCTAGTAATTTTGACATAATCCAAAATTTTAATCAGGTTAAATTAACCATAATTTAAATATACTAAAATATATTTAAATTATGGTTCAAAAATATTTTACTATATTTAGTAAAACATGTTTTACTAAATATATTTTTGTAAAATAGGGAGACCTAACATAGGTCTCCCCCATAGTTGGACCATTGCTGTTTTCGTCTCCCGGATTTCTGGTCTGTCATTTGTTTTTAAAGTGGGACTTTAAAAAAAGCTGATATTGTTTTCCTTTTGTTATTAGATTTAAGGTTGTTATATTGGTTAATTGTTTTCGTTGTTTGCAGTTGCTGAGGTTCGGTGTTGGTGTCTTCCTCTTCTGCATGCTGTGACTCTTGAGTTTGGGTTTTCTCACGGTGTGTGGCTTTGTAAAGGTTTTTGTTGGTTTGCTGTGTTTGGTGGATGCTGTCCCCATAGCGCCCCCTCCTGCCAGTAACCTCAACTGCTCCAGTTCCTTTGGTTTCCTTTGTGTTTCATTCATAAAGAACTAATCTATTTCAACTTCTAAAAAACATCACTTTGTTCAAAAAACAGAGCTTTAAGTCTTAAGGTCTTTATGTTTTTTTGTTTCAAAGCTTTAAATGTCCATTACTTCCAACAAAAAACAAGATTTTTATTCTTTTTTTAAAATTGTTTTTAAAATGTACCTGTTATACACATCGTTAGTCATTTATCAGGATAATTGACTTACTATGTAATTGTTATTTGCAGCAGGACCAATACAGCCTCATTTTCAGACATTAATGTGATCTTTGTAGATAAAAGTATAAATTTCATAACTCAGAACCTTAATGTTTTTTGAACGTCACTTACCTTGTGGCCTTCTACTTTCTTCTTTCAGTTGTAATAATAAATTAGGTTTTTTAAAATAGAATAATCACATAACTTTACCCAAAAAATTATCTTCTAATTCCAGCAGTTTTCCAGCTCACCTGTGTTAACTCTTTTCTTGCAGTGTGCAGCTTTGTCCACTTGATGGCGGTGTAGAGTCAATATATTACTTGATAAAATGTTGGAACCAAAAATCTTAACTGTTTCTTAAGGGTTCTGGTATTTTTCTGTTCTGTTCTGCAGGATTTGAAAAAATGTCAAAAATGAGTTGATGGTATTATTACACTAATCTGGACATTTTATATGGAATCTAGATTATATGAATGAAGAAAAACACCTTAATTTCTTATCCCAATAAGAGTCAGAACAGCTGTCTCATATGTCGGACAGTTTCCTGGAGTCGTTGAGAGGAAAGTGACCTGCTGCATCTGTTACCTTCTGTTTCGCTTGTATTGCAAAACTTGAACATATGAAGCTTTTAGCACAAGTTCCTTCCAGTCTGCATGTTAATTTTAGGGGGTTTTTTGGTAAAAAAATCTCTTGATTAGAAAACATTAGTCTGAAGCTCAGATACATGGCTGGGTTATTATCAAACAGAATTTCTTTAAACAGGTAAGAATCCAGGGTCAGAGTAATGAACAACTTTTCATAAATTTTATTTGAAAAAAGATAAATAATTCAGTTCTTATACATGAATCCACAAACCAGTAAATGGACAATATCCAGACTGAATTAACTATCTTGATTTTATATGAACCGTATGAAATTCAACAACATGATCCCATATGTTTGTGTATAAATGTAATCAATGCAATGTTTCATGAGTTAAAATGGTCTAGTGCTGCATGATGTGCTATTTGACTTACAAAATCTAATTTAAACGTCTAACTTGTGTCCATTTCCTCCTCAGAATCTGATTGTTTTCCTGTTTCATCTATTTTTCCCTTATTCTCCACACAGAGAGCCTGAACTTTAGTTTGTCTTAGTCCAGCAGATTCAAGGATCTCTTCAAGGTATGGATTCCCCTCTGCTTCCACCAAAACTTTCCTCAACAAATCCTCCATGCCATTTTTCTGGAGCTCACCCAGAAGCTTTTTAAATATCTCGAGCACAGGGAAGGCACATCCCATAACACCGTGACTAGGAATTGGATTATCAATGTACAATCCACCAATATGCAAACCAAACACCCGTCCAACAGCATCAAACACTGGGGAGCCAGAGGAGCCCTGATACATGGAGGTGTTGTAGGTCACATAATTATCTCTGTTGGGGTCCCTGTTGAGCTGATCAATAAATGAGAAGACAGTAGAAACATAATTCTTGTTGGACATTAAATTATGACAGATGGCCTGCTCCCTGTCCTCTTTTCTAATGATAAATGTAAAATCTATCTTCTTCCCTCCTCCTGCTGGATGACCAACAATACAGGTCCTACCATCACCACCTGGTACCGGTCCAAATATCTTCAGGAGACCTGGAGGTATTTCCTGCAGCTCTGCTTGTTTAAGGGCTCTGTTCTCATAGATGAGCTCCAATATGGCGACGTCTACATCACGGATCCCAAGACGCCACTTAGCTTGAAAGGTTTTCTTAGATTTATAAGCCAAATTATTAAAATTGAACTCCACATTAATATTCTGATTTTTCAACAGAAAAATCTCCCAATCTTTAAATAAGTGGAAACAGGTTAGAACAATGTTGCCAAGCAGCACAAATCCTGTGCCCAGAACTCTGAGATCTGACCCGGTTTCCCATATTTCCATGTAAAACACAGATTGCCGGGGTTTACCAGCTCTGTCCCTGTGCTGCAGGACTCAGTAAGGAAACGCTGAATCATTTCAAAGTTCTCCTCTTTCATTTGCAGGGCTTCCTTAAAGGAACAAACAGGAAATATACTCTCTGCCCACGCTTTCAGTTTTAGAACATCATTCTTCTCAAGGTCATTTCTGCACTCTGAGTTTTCCAGAGGTTTTTTCACCAGAGTTTCAGACTCACAACCTGGTGGTTCAACTGGCTTTGGTGGAACATTTTCTCTGTCTCGTTTGTTTGTTGGAGAACATATTTTATATGTTCTTCGGTAAGGCAGCTGGTCTTGTTTCAAACGCTGCTCTCCTGCTGTCCTCTTGTTCTTCCTAATAGTGGGATGCTGACGAGGTTTGACCTGCTGACAATCAATTAGGAAGTTAATTTTAAGCTTTCCTGTCAAGAAATGAATTCTTCAGCTGTTTCCATTTCTACCCACCAGAGTGGCAGATCATTCTGGTCTGTCACAGACTAGAATGATCTCGATAGAGTCAAACAGATCTTACGTATCTTTAAACCTGCAGCTCACCTGAAAGCCTGGAAATTCACTCCGTTTTTTCTTGGGTGGACTGGAGTCATTTCCAGGATCGATCTGATCAACAAAACATATATAATAATAATGAAGGTGTGCAGCTGCTCATTGATCCAATGGAAGATGCAGACATTTATACTACACATGTTGAGAAATAATGACAGAATAACTAAAGTCTTACTAACATTTTCTTTATCACAATCGGTCCTGATGTCCGTTTTGTTTTTTGTTCGCTTTCTTTTGACTGATGTTTTCATCTGCCAACACAATAATAAAATTAGAGTTCAAAAACTGAAAACTAAATTATTTCAACAACAGTTTTTAGTGGAGAAGGACTCACCATGTCCTGACTTGTGGTTTTAAGCCCTTTAGCTGAGAAGTTGAGGTACTTTGCAACTAAAACAATAAAGATCAACATTAAAGTACAGTAGTTAAAGTTTTGTTGTTTTCTTGATGAATTCGATGTAACGCAGTCTTTCTCCAAAGGTGGTGCCCAGACCACTGGTGGTCCGTGGGCCCTCTGGGGGTCTGCAGGGTATTGCAGGTAAATGACAGTTTGTTTCATGTGACTTCAGCTCAAAGTGCGACACGTACAGACAGCTCAAAAAAAGGACTGTGTTCAAAAATAATGATGGATAAATGGTTTAAAAAAGGTCACTCAAAAGAAAAATTCAAGATGCAGGTGGAAAGAAAACAATGGAGGAAGCCAATCCTGGAGGATTAGCTGTTAAACAAGCGGCTTTTAACAGCTAATCCTGTTAAAATCATGGATAAAGTCACTCTCTTGGCTTCCTCCATGATTGCAGGGCAGTTCCAAGTTGGTGGTCCAGGAGTGTTTGCTAAATGGGCTAAATCAGTGGTAACCAACATTAGGTAACATTAGGAACCTTATCTGACGGCGACTGTCAGATAAGGCTTCTGCATGTTGGTCTTCCTGCTAAAGCCTGAATATGTCAAATTTGGGTTGTCTTGGCCCTTTTATCACAGCCTGTGGCTGGGAACGAGAATATGACCTGCTGAACATGACAGGTAGCCAATCAGAAAGCGCGGTGACGTAAGAACAGAGCTTACAACTAAATGTTACCGGTTGACAAGAAAAACAGCAGATCCTCAGACCCTCAGCATAAATATAACTGTGGACAAGATCACTGACGCCTATTGTTCTTGCAAGCCTGGGTAAGTTGGACATTCATGGTTTAGAAGGTGATTTCTGTTGGCAAATGTTCGAACATGCCTAGGACTTATACACGGTACTCGGTGCTAGCGTGGCTAACACAATTAGCGTGGCTAACACGATTACAGTTTAGTAAAATCTTTAATGTATGTCAGATACGGTACACATTGCATATTGATCTGTTCAGCTAACGTAAGGCTGTAACAGACAGGCTTCAAGGTGTAGAAGTTGTATTGGTGCTGCCATTATGCTGTACTTGGCTAAAAGGTTTTCATAATGGATGTGCTTATTATTGACTTTCTTTTTTTCATTCACTAAACACAAAGAAAGCAAAGCAATAATACTTACACCAGCAGACAATCTTTTGTTCTATTGATCCTACGATGGTTGAGCTGCTAAAGCAGCCGTGCACAAGCTTTGATCCAATCAAGGCTTTCTGTTTCAGATTTTGGAAATCTGTGAATTTTAGTTCCACAAACACGATCAGGATACCTGACATCACCTGTACAGATTCCCCACTGACGGTGGAGAACCATTGTTTTAGAGTCCTGACCCAAAAACTTTCTGTCTGTCTGCTAGTCCACAATGTAGCATGAGTTTGTGAGAAGGTTAAGCACATGATAGCTCCACGTAAAATGGGCATTAGCCAATGAAAGGCGCCCAGTGTGGTAAGGTCCACTGGGGACCACTGGGCTAAATGGTCCTCAGCCTAAAATGTTTGAGAACCACTGACTTAAGGACAACATGACAGCTCCTCCCCCACCCAGATTTCACATAAAACACAGCAAAACTCCATGAACTTGACTTTAATTCACCTTTTTAAAAAACTATTTCACACAGGCGAGGTGTTAACAAACATAAATCAGTTGCAAATATGTATCAAAATTCATAAATACTGAGGAGTTTCTAAACTTCCTGTTAAAACCAGAAAACTTTAAACCACTTTTCAGTGTTTTCACCAAACCAGCAAAGAATTATTGACAATATGAGTTTATCTGACTTTGCTTACATGTAATCACCTCTTATACAGACATAACTTAGCTGATAATTATTCTGTTATAAACATCTTGTACTTACTGCGACTGGTCTGCAGGGTTGCATGCAGTTAAAAGTGAAGAAATAAAGTAAAAACCAGGCAAAGTTAAAAGCTGAAGCTGGAGATGAAGAGAAAAGATCAGTGACGGTCTTTAAATGAGGTAAACGGAGGATAAAATAGTTAAAATGCTTTTAGTTGTGCAGCAGAATCTCCGTGCATTTTGCTCTCTCTCTCTCTCTCTCTCTCTCTCTCTCTCTCTCTTCCTCTTTCTGTCTCTCTCTCTTCCTCTCTGTCGACAAATCAAAAGGTAAAAGAAATGGCGCGAAATTTGCTGCATTCAGGAGCAGCTGGGAATTAACGGTTTCGTTCTTCAACCATAGGAACATTAGGGTTAAACACCAGAGCTCCTCATTCCTGCATTTCACTTTTCTGCTTAAAATGTCACCAGCTGCTCTCTGTTCATTTAGTAACTATGACATATATTAATGTTGTGATCAAAAATCTTCGTATTGTCTCGTTTCATGACGGTCTTGAATTTCCTCACAGCGAATTGCAGACATTTAAGTCACGCAGAGGCGTGAATAAACTTGTGGTAAAATAAACTGAGGTGAGTCATAAACTCAAAACTTAATGTTTGTTTTGTTTCTTCAAGTAATTCACTTTATCACTTTGCTAAGAAAACGCAACTTTAAGTCTTAAGATCTTTTTTCAATCCTTTAAATGTTTATTTATGATTACTTCCAGCAAAACCTAGATTTCTATTCATTTTTTTATTCCATTTTTGAAATTTACATGTTATACAAATGACTAGTCATTTATAATGATAATTGACACAATATGTAATTAGCAGCAGCACCAATACAGCCTCGTTCTGAGATATTATTCTGATCTTCTTGGTAGATAAAAATATTAAGTTCATAACTCAGAACATTCATTTTTATTGCACGTCACTTACCTTGTGGTTTTCTACTTTGTTCTTTCAGTTGTAATAAGTTGTTGTTTTTAAAAATAGAATAATCACATAACTTTACGCAAAACCTACTATTTTCTTATTCCAGCATTTTCCCGCTCAACTGCAGATTGACTTTTTTTTTGCAGTGTGCAGCTTTGTCCACTTGATGGCGATGTTGAGTCGAACATCTGACTTGATAAATTGTGTAAATAAAAAATCTCAGCGGTTTCTTAAGGGTTCTGGTCACTATAGCGGAACAAGTCAGCGTCGGGCTGGGGGGCGGGGCCAATGACCGGGCGCATGAGGGGCAGTAACTTTAATATTACATATACATTTCTGAACAGGCGAGGGCGCAACAAGTCCCCCTATAACTCCGCGCCTGGTTCTGGTATCTTTCAGTTGTTCTGTTCTGCAAGATCTGAAAAAAATGTGAAGAACGATTGGAAGGTATTATTACCCTCATCTGGACATTTTATATGAAATTCAGATGATATAAACACTAATTTCTCACATTAATAAGAGTCAGAACAGCTGTCTCATATGTGGGACTGTTTCCTGGTGTCATTGAGGACAGGGACCTGCTGCACCTGTTACTTTCAGTTCTGCTTGTATTGCAATACCTGAACACACATCAAGCTTTTAGCACCAGTTCCTTCCAGTTTGCATGTTTATTTTGGTTGTTTTGTAAGAAATCTCTGAAGAAACACCTAAGCAGCAACAATTTACCACTAAAAGGAGCAAATCTGTTACAGCTGAACTGCAGACAATATGGACATCAAGTCTTTTCAAGCATTTCTGAGATCATTTTCGAACTTTTCCAAGGTCCTCTGTGAAATATTGAATGATATGAATAAAATTTCATTCATATATTAAGTTAGTAGTTACTGGATATCTCTATTTCTGGGTTTTCACTTTTTTCACACAGCTCCAAAAATAGTTAAAATGATTGATCAAATCAGACACAGACCAGCTGTAGATCCTCCACTAGAGGGTAGAATGAAAGGTTATAAGACTCGGCAGTAAAGAAACATCAGAAATTTTTTTAATCAGAAATAATCTGTCCTGTTCTGAGGCAACACTGGATTGATTATACCTGGAGTTTGTGAGACTATTTCTGTTTCAATGATTCACAGCTCAGAGTAAAAAAGGTTTAACTCTGAAATGTTCTGGTACTGGATCACTAAAAGTCCAAAGAAAACCTCTGGAAGATCTTCAGAGAACCTGCAGCAATGAAGTGTTGCTGTGCAAATAAAATAATCTAGTATTTATTTTAAAAGGTGGAAGTCATTATGTCATTTATTTTGCTTTTGCAGAAACACAACAGAATGATCAGCAATAATGTTACAGAAATCAAGACATGTTTATATAAAGTACAGCGCAAGAAACCTGATTAGTAAATAAAGTTGAAGGCACATTCAAAGGCAATTCAGTTAAAAATATTAACATGATTTAGTCAAATGACATGCAGTACAATTTAATAATGATTATAACAGAAGCCACTCAGAGTCAGTTTATCATACTTTAACATTTAAGAAAAGTCTCTTATATAAGCAGTTTCAACTGTTTGCTTCCTGTTTGACATAACAGGAAGCAAACGTTTCACATCGTTAATCTGGATCCAATAGATTATATCTCTGGGTTATTCTTAAACAGAAGCACAACATTCTTTAAATGGGTCAGAATGCATAGTGAAAGCAAAGAAAACATTTGTTGCAACACATTTCTACTTGAATAATGAAAATAACATAAGAAATAATCCAGTTCCAGAAAACATCCAACATTCAGATTGAATTGAATAAACTATTATTTCACAACACGTGTCAAATCGAGGCCATGGTTGAATCTGGCACACTAGCTTTTACACTAAGTGTGCTTAATATTATGCCATCAATAAAATCAGTACAGTTTTGTTTACTGCCGAATTCTATCAAGTTCTCCAGTTTCTTGAGAATTATAGTGGAATTTCAAGCAAAATCAATAAACCCAACTCTTTTGCGCTAATGCATATTTGGGAGATTAGTACAAGTTTCAAAACTTGTACTAAGCAGCTGCTACTGATGTCAGATTATAGTCCATGATCCACATTAAAGTCACATAAATGAGCACAAATGTTGCAAATATTTCCAAATTAGTACCACATAGATTTTTATTGCAAAAAAAAAAAAAAAAAAAAAAAAAAAAAAAAAAATCACATGACATCACAAAATCCTGAAGGACTGAAATATGTTCAATGACATTTTAAGAATGTATTGATATTTTGTGAATAGGTTTTATCAATACATTCTGGCACAACGGCCCTTAAGATCATTCATGATGTGATTTGGCACATCATGAATGATCTTGGCCAAAACTGCACTGATCATAAAATCAGTGCAGTTTTTGTTTACTGCCGAATTCTATCAAGTTCCTCCAGTTTCTTGAGAATTATAGTGGAATTTCAAGCAAAATCAATAAAACCCAACTCTTTTGCGCTAATGCATATTTGGGAGATTAGTACAAGTTTCAAAAACTTGTACTAAGCAGCTGCTAACTGATGTCAGATTATAGTCCATGATCCACATTAAAAGTCACATAAATGAGCACAAATGTTGCAAATATTTCCAAATTAGTACCACAAACATAGATTTTTATTGCAAAAAAAAAAAAAAAAAAAAAAAAAAAAAAAAAAATCACATGACATCACAAAATCCTGGAAGGACTGAAAATATGTTCAATGACATTTTAAGAATGTATTGATATTTTGTGAATAGGTTTTATCAATACATTCTGGCACAACCGGCCCTTTAAGATCATTCATGATGTTGATTTGGCCCAAAGCGAAAATTAGTTTCACACCCCTGTTTTATAAGATTAAAAAAAGTAGAACCAACATTTGTAAAGGAAATTCAGCAATGTGCTGCTTGATGTTTGTTTATAACTGTAATCCATATGTCATGTCATGTGCTGTGTGATCTGCCATTTCTCTTGACATCTAATTTGAACACTAACTTTGGTCCATTTCCTCCTCAGAATCTGATTGTTCTCCTGTTTCTTCTGTTCTCCCCTCATTCTCCACCCAGAGACCCTGAACTTTAGCTTGTTTCAGTCCAACAGATTCAATGATTGTCTCAAGGTATCCATTTCCTGTTGCTTCATTCATAATTCTCTCCAACAAATCCCCTCTGCTAGTTTTCTGGAGCTCACCCAGGAGCTTTTGGAATATGTCAAGCAGTGGGTAGGCATACTCCATGACACTGTGACCAGGAATCACATTGTTATAGAAAAATCCACCAGAGTGCAAACCAAACACCCGTCCAAAAGCATCAAACACTGGGGAGCCAGAGGAGCCATGATACATGAAGCTGTTGTAGGTCACATGGATATCTGCAATGGTGTCTCTTTTGATCCGATAATTAGTTGAGCAGACAATAAAGGGTTCATTGGTCACTAAATTCTGCTTGACAGCCTGCTCCCTGTCCTCTTTCCTGATGAGGCATGTAATGTCCATTTTCTTCACTCCTCCTGCTGGATGTCCAATAATACAAGCTCCACTATCATAAACAGGTAGAGGTACAGGACCAAATATCTTCAGGAGACCTGGAGGTATTTCCTCTAGCTCTGTTTGATCAGGGACTTGGGTGAGCTCTAACAGAGCAAAATCTAAATCATGAGTTCCACTAACTACTGTAGCCAGATATTTCATCCCTGGTTTACCTTTACTTTCAAAGTTGAACTCTGCAGTAATAGTCAGATAGTTCACCCAGTTATGCATTTTCTCCCAAGGTTCAAACAAGTGGGCATTGGTTAGGACAAAGTTGCCAAACAGAACAAAGCCTGTGCCCTGCACAGTTTTCTTCAACTCAGTTAAAACTGAATTATTTTTCTCCTCTACCATCAAAAGACAAATGGACTTGCTGAGGTCCAGCAGCTCTCTCACAGTGTGAACTTCACTAAAGGAATTCTGGATCTTTCCAAAGTTCTCCCGTTTCAGTTTCAGAGTTTCCTCAAAGGAGCGGCCAGGAAATCTACTCTTCATTATTTCCCTCAGTCTTGGAAATTGGTCCCTCAGAATTTTAATGATCTCCTTCTGGTCGAATTGATTCTCTGATTTTTCCATTGCCATCTTTAAGCTGACACCATTCTTTGCTGCATACTCCAGAACCTTTGTAACTTCAATGTTTTGTACTTTGGTTGATGCAGAAGCATTTTCCTCCTGCTGCTGCTCCTGGTTGGTCTGTTGTGTTGAGTCTTGCTCTTGAACTACTTGTGATGGATTTGTTGCTTTTGTTTTCCCCTTCCTGGGAAGACATATCTGGAATTTCATCCCATCTAGGTTGTCAACTATTTCTGTATAGTTTGTAACGTCTCCACTCTTGTTATCGGACAATGTGAAGTTTGTGAGACCATCAACAAAGCGACCGTCCCGTCTTAAAGCTTCCTCCACTGTCATCCCTTTTGTCCCATAAACACAGAAATACCTAAACTGCTGCTGAATATTGTTACATCTAAATATCATATCAGTTTTGGATTTGGTGTCCTTCCCTCCTTCTTTATCTATAAAGAAAACGGAATATTTTTCTCTTGGGAGAACTCCGACCTGTTGTTGCTTTTTCTCTATGACATTATTTGATGTAGTTATTGTCAGACACACTCTGGGTGCTAAACCAGAACAAGGGAAATGTGTTGCAACAATGTAGGAATCGTTCCCTTCACCCACCTTTATGATGGGGTTTTCTTCTAACCTCTTTTTCTCCCCTGATTTCTCCATTTCTTTTTGATATTTTGTAGAATGCTTTGATTTTATCACCTCAAGCACAGTGCCTGGTTTTTCACAGTCAATGGTGTATTTCTGGGGATTGGAACCAAATTTGACTTTGAAGCGATGCAGATAGTCATCCTGTGAATAAAATTGGTAATTAAAGTAAGAAAACGGAATAATAATAGCAGGCTAATGTAGCAGAATGATGCAAACACCATAAAGGAAATGACAAACAAACCGTTGAAGTTTCATCTTTTTCCATCCTTTCTTTCTTCACCTTTGTTGGATTTATCTGTAAAGATGATAAAATAAGCTACATGGTCCTGCTACATTATACATGTTTATAGTAAATGCATTTCTATAAAAGGTTCATAATTAATCTCCATTTTTTTGTAGTATAGCATGAAACGTTAAACAGAACAAAAATGAGTGATGAAATTCTGTGACAGAAGGCAGCACCTGAACATCCAGGCCAAATGTCATGAGTTATAATTATAAAGTTTAGACTAACTGTTAAATCATGAACCTGTAGGTCACCTCATTCTCTGAAACTCCACTCTTGACACATTAAGATCACTGGGACTAAACTCCAAATGTTATTAATGTAACTGCATCTGTAAACCACAGACACAGCGGTTTACCTGCATCTGTGTTTCCATAGATACAGGTAAACCACTGTTTTTTTTCATGATTTGGCCATAATTGCTCCAATGGAACAACAAAGGGAGGGAATAAAGTGTGGAGGGAGGCATTTAGCTTAATAAATTTATACTCTCAATATCTTAGATCAAGAGAAATCAAGCAAATCACAGACAGATTGAAATTTGTTTACATACTTTCTAATACAATGCAGTCAAGTTCAGTTTATTAAGTAATGTTTAGGTGCTAAAACGTTAGGATGAGGTGCATTATATTAACTCCTTATGAAATTGCAGCTCACCTGGGGCTGTCCACCAGTTTGTAGATTTTTTCTATACAAATCTATAACGACTGCAGAATCCTTTTCAATGTACAACTCCCAAAGTCAAGGTCATAAATACCAAGCACCAAATAAATAAAAAACAACTTTGTTAAACCAGTGTCTTACTGACATTTTCCTTCCCAAAGAAGCTTCTGATGTCTTTCATGTTTTCTGAAGTTCTTTGTTTTTTGGGAGCCATTTTGATGGGCTGTGACAACGACAAAGACAGAACTGTTAAAAACAACCTGAATTAGAAGAGTTTCCCTATGTTCAATAGAATTTGCAAAACAGTATTTAACTTCATAAACAAGTATAAAAATGACATGCATTACACGAGAAGTCAAGTTTTCCTGCTGAGCTAAAGGTTACACAACAATACTTTTGTTGTGCAAGTGACTCCGGTTGGCTATTCTCGCCGACTGGAGTCTGTTTAGTTGACATTCCCTTTAGTGCAGCTCCATCTAGTGGATGCATAACGTAACTCCAGCCTCTACTGTAGCGTCTATTCCATGCGCCATATATATGAAAAAAGTTTTAAAATAGGTCATTTATTGAAGGTGCACCTTATAGAGCGGAAAATATGGTATGTAAAAAAATGTAAAGTGCTGACAATGCTAAACAAAGTTTTTCATTTTATTTTCCCCATGTACACCAACTTCAATGTTATCCATCTTAAAATGCTGCAAAAAATAAAAATACAGCAAATAAAGCAATTTCTCAAATTATATGAATTTGCATAGATTTGAAAATAATCTGGATTTATACATAAAGGGGAAATTAATTCTCTCTTTTTTAATGTACAAATAAACAAAATGTACAAATAAAATTAAAGTGGTCTTTCGAAAACTGTATTAGTCGAGAAAAACAAGCCGTTATGGAGACTGTGAGTCATACTGGGAGGATTTAAGCTCTATAAAATCTGAAGCTTAAACCTTCATTAGCTTCATTAGCTTTGTTCAACCACTAAATGCAGCCCCAATGCAGCTGCAAGTAAGGAGGCTACATGCTGTAAAAAAGCACTGAAAGTGATTTTCATTTTCTCCCTATTAGAGTGAATGATTCATACATCTAAAGTTGCATTTTACATGGAGGTTTGAACCAACTATACAAAAATGTTTTCATGTTCTGGAAAAAAGAGGAACAGCCTTTAGCTGCAAAGGAAGCTACAGATCAGAAACCAACTTCGATGCTGTCTGGTTATCCCTCCTGTTTTGTAACACCAGCGGGTGAATAAGCAGTTAATTCAATACAAAATAATCCAGCATTTACATAAATTACATCAATTTCCCGTTTTAAATTTAGCAATACTTTACCTTGTTGCTAAACACTCGACTGTTACTTACGAAGCTTTTCTGCCCTCGGAAACTGGTGTTTGCTTTAGCTGCACAATGAAAAGTGAGACAAATACCATAAACAACCGGAAGAGAGAGAAGAAACCGACACCGGAGGAGGAGAGAGACGTCGGAGAGGATTTACGGTGTTTAACCGGCGGACTTTAACCCACCAGTGGATGTTCGGTCCCGCTGCGGTTCTTCTCTCTGTCTTCTCCTCTACGACACTGACTCTGTGTTTAACGCTGCCGGAGGATTTATAAAATGGCGCCGTGTGTCGAGAACCAATCAGCGGCTACTACGTAGTTATATGGTGCATTCAAATACAACTAGTAATTCTAAAACTGAAACCAACAAACATCCACTTTAAATCAAAACTTTACATAATCAATTTGCTGATTGTTTTTTTTTTAATTTCCATTTATTAGTTTCGTGAATGTCCAGCAAAGTTAATTTTCTACATGCCGTTAAACTAGAGAGCGAATCCAAATTGTAAGTTTCCTGTTTCTGATTTTATTTGAACTCAACCAGACTGGTTACCTTCAAGTCCACAAAAACTGTCAAGAGTAATTTAACTTTTTGATAGATTCATTAGATTGTTGGACTAAACTGCAGGTTTAACTGTAAGCGTTTATTATCAAATGCACTTTGAAAATATTTCAGAATTATTAATTGATTAAAAAGTCAAATTCAGCAGAAGTTATGGCAATTAAACATTTCATTTTTACAAAACTGTCTTTTTGACACATTAAAATCAAACTGACGCATTTTTCAGAGAAGTACTTATTATCTGAGTTGATGGTTTGCAACAAACCGATAATAATTTACCTCTGAAATTAACTTAAATGGACAAAAACTCAATAAAACATGAGCTCCAAATGAAACATTTAAAACAAGCAGACCTGAAAACATTAACAGCTGAGGGGTAACTAAAACCATTTGGACAGAGAAGTTCTTATGAACAAAGAAGCGCTTTAGATAAACAAAGTATAAACTCATTATTGTATCGTCGTTGTCATTGCACATCTTCATATTGTGATGTTTCATGACGACCTTGACCTTTTTCACAGTGAATTGCAGAAATGTAAGTCTTGCAGAGGCATGATTAAACTTGTGGTAAAATCATGGTGGGGTGTTTCTTCAAGTAATTCACTTTGAAATAAATACAATTTACATTAATTCATTTCAACCAATTAAAAACATCCATTTGTTCATAAAACCCAGCTCTAAGTCTTAAGAATTGTTTTTTTCTCTTAATGCTTTAAATGTTTACTATTATAACTTCCAACAAAAGCAAAAATAAGATTTTTATTCATTTTATATTTCATTTTAAAACATGCCTATTAGTTATACACATCATTAGTCATTTATCAGGATAATTGACACAATATGTAATTAGCAACAGCACCAACACAGCCTCGTTCTCAGATATTATTCTGATCTTCTTGGTAGATAAAAATATAAATTTCATAACCGCAGCGCTTTAATGTTTATTGTACGTCCCTTACCTTGTGGCCTTCTACTTTCTTCTTTCTGTTGTAATAATAAATAATCTTTTTTAAAGAGAACTTGACATAAAAACTATTATCTTCTAATTCCAGCAGTTTTCCAGCTCACCTGTAGTTTAACTCTTCTTGCAATGTGCAGCTTTGTCCATTTGATGGGGATGTTGAGTCGAACATCTGACGATAAATTGTTGCAATTGAAAAATCTCAACTGCTTCTTAAGTATTATGGTATTTTTCTGTTGTCCTGTTCTGCAGGATTTGAAAAAATGTCAAGAATGATTGAAGGGCATCACATTAATTAGTACATTAATTAGATTCATCAGGACATTTTATATGAAATTTAGATTAAATGAAAGAAAAAAACACTGTAATTTCTCATCCCAATAAGAATCAGAACAGTTGTTTCATATCTGGGACTGTTTCCTGGTGTCATTGAGAGGAAAGTAACCTGCTGCACCTGTTACCTTCTGTTTTGCTTGTACTGCAATACCTGAACACATGAAGCTTTTAGCACCAGTTCCTTCCAGTCTGCATGTTTATTTTGGTTCTGTTGGGTAACCAAAATACCAGGAACCAATTCAAGTTATTAATTCAACAAATTAATTAATAACTAAGTAGTGACAATATACCAATAAAAGGAGCAAATCTGTTACCTAAAGCTGAACTGCAGACAATATGGACATCAAGTCTTTTCAAGCATTTCTGAGATCATTTTCGAACTTTTCCAAGGTCCTCTGTGAAATATTGAATGATATATTAAGTTAGTAGTTACTGCATGTCTCTGTTTCTGGGTTTTTACTTTTTTCACACAGCTCCAAAAATTGTTAAAATGATCGATCAAATCAGACACAGACCAGCTGTAAGTACTCAGATCCTCCACTAGAGGGTAGAATCATCAGAAATTTGTTTAATCAGAAATAATCTGTCCTGTTCTGAGGCAACACTGGATTATACCTGGAGTTAATGAGACTATTTCTGTTTCAATGATTCACAGCTCAGAGTGAAAAAGGTTTAACTAACGATTGTTACTCTGAAGATGTTCTGGTACTGGATCACTAAAAGTCCAAAGAAAAACTCTGGAAGATCTTCAGAGAACCTGCAGCAATGAAGTGTTGCTGTGTAAATAAAATAATCTAGTATTTATTTTAAAAGGTGGAAGTCAATATGTCATTTATTTTGCTTTTGCAGAAACACATGACAGAATGATCAGCAGTAATGTTACAGAAACCAAAACATGTTTATTTAAAGTACAGCGTAAGAAACCTGATTAGTAAATAAAAAAGCTGAAGACATTTTCCAAGGAAATTCAATAAAAAACAAGATTAGTACTATAATGTAGTCAAATGAGAGTTGATTAACATTTAAGAAAGGTTCCTGAAATAAGAAATATCACCATATTGCCTCCTGTTGTTCAACACAAAGCTACTAAACTTTACATACCAAATATTAACCCAGAATTAACACATGGTTATTGTTAAACAGAACCAAAAATTTCCGAAACCAACATAAACCCATTATTGAGATTACATTTAATGAACTATTACTTTATAAGATTTTTTTTTAAAAATAGCAGAACCAACATTTGTAAATCAAATTCAGCAATGTGCAGCTAGATGTTTGATTATGACTAATTAAAATATTTTATTAGCTATAAATATCTTGTGCTGCATGATGTACTGTTTGTCTTAAGAGATTTCATTTGAACTTGTGTCCATTCCTGACACAGAATCATGTTGTTCTGCTGCTTCATCTTTTCTCCCCTGATTCTCCACATAAATCATTTTCTCTTTAAAAAGTTGAATGATCTTCTGAAAGTGTATGTTTTCCTTTGATGCATTCAAAATTCTCTGCAACAAATCCCCCATGTTGTTTTTATGGAGCTCATCCAGAAGCATTTCAAATACATTAATAACCATAAAGTTTAGCAGTTGAATCATGAACCTGCAGCTCACTTCATTCTCTGAAACTCTAGGTCTTTTTCTGGGTCTGTTGCTGGAACTACCAGCAACATCCTGTAAAGTAGATGAAAATAAGAACCGTGTAGTTATTTAACATTCCTGCACAAACATAATGATCAATAATCAGTGAGCAAAAAAGATTGTCATGAACTCAGGTCTTACATGTTTGTTACTAGAACATTCTTGAATATCATTCTGCTTTTCTTCCATCTTTTGCTTCTTCGGAGCCATTGTTTCTGCCGTCACAGTGATAAAGTTTTAATAAAAAGGCTGCTAGCTGAACTATGAGCTACTCTATGACCATCATGAGGGAAAATTACTCACCTTTAGCTTCTAGTGAACAAATAGACCGAACTCTCTCTGCAACACACATTAATATTAAATTTAATAATAATCTATCTGTTCCATCAATGCTAAAAAGCAAGTTATTTTTAAGCCCCAAATAAAATAAGCCAGATTTGTCTCTGTAGAAATTATTCCAGTTGATTGAAAGGTTGGTCACTTCTAGCTTACCTGAGTGAAGGTTGTCACTGTTTCACCCTGATGTTTTGCTAACGGCTGTAAAATGAAGGACCTCTTGGAGTAATGAAGATGCCTGGAACCTTGAATCACTGCAGACAGACGAGTAAGAAACTGTTTATTTTACTCAACTAGTGGAAATTAATAAGGCAGGATTTCAGTTTTTACTTTGATATTTTTCTAAACTCTAATTTGCTCAAAGCTAAAACAGCATCTACAGTCAGAAAGAATACTATTTATTCATTATGACATATTGTAGAAAACACTGAAAGATTTACAATCATGATTTGCTAAAATGAAGCCAAATGGAAAAAGATCATCCAGTAAACAAAGTATTAAAATCCCAGTTTTTAGATGGAAAGAAATGGATCCTGATAATTTAAAAACCTGCAAAAGTATTTCTCAGAGATCAAGTACAATGAAGTACTTCCGTTCCAAGAACAAGAAGATGTTGATCTTCATTTGGGAAATAGTTTATTTGATCTCAAGCTTCAGCTGAGATCTTTGTCAGTTTCAACCAGTGGCCCATTTAATCTGGGAATCTAATTACATTTTTAACAAAATAATATAGTAATAATTGTTTTTTTAAAATTATAGATCATTAACTAGGTAGTATTAGACAATGAGCTAAAGTCAAAAATTCCACTTAGAAAAAGTAAATAATTCACAATCAGTGCCTGAAAATCTAATGAGGGAAAACATGTTCATGTTCCCACCAGGCAGTTTATTGAGCTCACACCCAGTTTCTCCAGGGAAACAGTGGAGGTGAGTCACTGTAAATATGCACTTCCTGCCAATGTTCTCATAGGCGGGAAGAGATAGAAAAATAATAAAAATAAATAATCCCAATTCCTTGAGAGAAAAAAAATGTAAAAGGGACCTATGTTCTCATACAGCCTCACATAACAGATAAAAAATATATATTTTTGTACCAAATCATAACCTACTGAAATTCAGAACTATAGATTTTATGTGAATGTTGATGTTAGTTTTTAATTTTTTTGTACAAAAAGTTCTACTTCCACAAATCAAACATCCAGAAAGTAGATGAGAAATTAATGTCTGGCACAAAAAGTTGAAAAGAAAACCAAAATGTACCAAAACAAAAATTTTAATTAGCTTTTTCATATTTATTTTAGAACTCAATACAATTAACTGATAACATATTTAAATACTTCTTCAGATCATCTCTTCTAGACATGTATTCTACATCAGTGGTGCCCAAAGTGGGTCCTCAGGCCCGGCATCCTGCATGTCTCAGTTCTCTCCCCGATTTAGTGCACCTGCATCAAATGATGACTCATTAAAGGCCTGCGGAGAACATGGACTTACTACCACCAGGGACAAAACTAAAACTAAAACTAAATGTCCATTTTTATTTGCATATGTTCCAGCACTGAGAACAACTGAGGGTGTGGTAGCTGCACTAAATGTGACTGAAAAAGCTGTTGATAATATTCAAGAAACTCACCTGCAAATAACCCTGTCAAATAATAATTAGCAATTAAAAGCATAATATAGTTAAAATGAGTTTGATAATTTACATGATGATTATTAACATTTGTTGAAGAAATATTTTAATTACAGAAACTTCATAGACCATTTCTTATTATTCTGTCTTGTGTGGTTTTTATTGTATTTATTTATATTTCTTTATTTTATTTATTTTGGATATTTAAAATATTTTCCAGTTTCAGTGTTAAGACTTCTCTACAAAATTAAAGTTTATTAGTGTTTAAGATGTGACCTTGCATTACTATTCCATTTTCAATGTATTACTTGAAAATGGCCTCAAAACAACAACAATATTATTTATCACAATAATTACTGGAACGATTTATCATTCGTCAAAATTTGTAATTGTGACAGGCCTTCCTATAAAAACAGTTACTGAGATTCAGCATGTTGCAACACATGTTGTTATTATGATACGTTATTCTTTAAACAAGGCTTAGAAATCTAGTTTTTAAATTAATTCCCAGAATAAAACAGGTTGTCTGTGGAAGAACGTGTCCAAAGTTTAATATGGGCTAATTTACTTTTTGTTCTGGGGACAATTGTATGACATGAACTAATTTAAAGCATCTCCTTCTGATATAAGAGATCTGACACACAAATTGGTATCTGCTGTCAAGGATATAAGTATGAAATAATACAACTAAAATAGTTACATTTCTAAATCTTGAGTCAGTGACGTGCAGGTCAAAAATAATTTTAACCTCAAATCTACAAACCGTTTAATTTCTAGTTGGCCTAATCTACCTCCATCGGCTCAGCCTGGAGGATCTTTTTAAGGTCTTTGTTCTCGGTCGCTGCCTCCTTAACTTTCTCCAGCATCTGATCATTTCCACTTTCCTTCAGATTAATCACAAATTTTTCAAATATAGTGAGCAGAGGATAACTCAATAACACTGTTTTTTATGTTCAGTAACTCATAAGTATATCCTCCAGTGTGAATCCCAAAAATCTGGCCATGAGCATCAAACACTGGAGAACCAGAAGCTCCATGGTACATGAAAGTGTTGTAAGCAGCAACCTGTTCTGCTTTTTCTCCACCCATCATTATATCATCAATGCCTTGGTTCTTGATTTCATAATTTACTGATTTGAGGATGAATTTGCAGTCATTGTATTTGGATAAATGATCCTTAAAGCCTCTTTTCTCTTTTCTGGCTCAATGATGATCAGTTTTCTTTAGACGTCCTGCAGGGTGTCCAATAAGACAGGCCTCTCCATTTCCAGGAAGTGGCCCAAATCTGTCCAGCAGCCCTGGTGGTACTTTCACAGTTTGGGTCTTTGGCCATCAGGCTTAAGTTTGAGTACAGCAAAATCCAGCTCACCATCAATACCAACAAATGTTTTCTCAGTAGAGAGGAAAAAGTATTTTTCTTTTTTTCTTATTTGGTCCATCAAGTTCTTTCCTTGGATGCTCCCTCTGAATGGCGTACAGTTGTGCACTGAACTGGCCGTTAAACTGTGCAACAGACTTTTCCTGTTCAGCGTACATTATTTAAACAGGTGTGCACTGAACAGGATCTGCATTGCCAAACCACAAAGTGTTTTCCCTGAGAAGCATCTGGGTTTTCCTGTAAACACAGAAAGGTCTGAATAATTTGGTGTAATGTTGTATCTAAAATGTTCTTTGTTTGCTTCTTTATTTAAGAAAACAAAATAATTTATTTTGTGAGCACTGTGCATCCTTCTAGTTTGCTCGTCTTTGTCAGACGTCATCAAACATCATTAGGTTGTATTAATACAACCTAATGATGTTTGTTTTATCAACATAAAGTCTGGAAATAAAAAACCTTTTTCTTTATTGTAATGCAAGAAGTGATAATTATATTTAAATTGCATTGTAATGCATCTCTATTTATGGAACCATAAAAGTAAGACAATAGTAACACCACCAAGCCTGCTGTGAGTTTAGATAGTCTGCATCACTGGATAATCAATATTTTCCTCCTTTACTGCAGTATGCACTTTGTAGACTTTAGATTTTTACAAAATCAGGACATTTACTTTATGATATGAATAAACTCAATATCTGTTCTATATTTTTGCTTTATGTTGAAATTAAAACAAGTAAGAGAACATTGGTGTAATTTTCTCTAAGTTAATTATTACTGATAATTTTTTATGGGCTTACAGCAGCTGTTTTACTTACAATTAAAGTGAATAGTTTATATTGCTCTTTTGTGAAAGTAAAGTATTTCAACCCAAATTTGTAAATGTAATATTTCTACTAAAAGTACGAGACATTTAATTAGAAGCCGTCAGTAAACTGACAGGTTTCATATTTATTTGTTGAAAAAGAGAAAATGACTTTTAGACAACAGAACAGTAAAATGGAAATCCAAAAATAATCAACAATGGAAATAAAAATTAATGGGCAGGAGTTTAAAATGATGTGAATATGGATGAACAAAGTCCATGATGCATATCAATGTCATGTCAGGAGTCCAATCAGAAATACATGAGATCTGCAACAGTAGTGAACATGTCAGAAAACTGACTGTCTTCAATGATTGAATGAAAGAAAAAAAATCTTACAACTAGGAATAAATTAGGTAATTACCACAGAAAACAATCTGAGATTTGAAGTACTTCCATCAGGTGTCTCTGAAACATGCAGATTCATGTACAACTTCAGCTGGTTGTGTTCAATGCAATGATTGCAACTTGGAGTTGCACCGATTTATCGGCCAGCATATTTATCGGTGCCAATTACCTTAATTCTGGAAGATCTGTGATTGGCTGAGTTTGACATGTGAAGCCGATTTTACCCACTGATACTATCTAACTTGGGAAAAGTCTAAGAATCAACCACTGTCCTCTTTTGCTCTCTGATGAAAAAGGTTTGATTGACAGACCTACGATTACCAATCTATTAAAAAACTTAACCTGCCAATTTCGATTTTGGCTGATACTAATTTTTTTTTGTCTGAAATGTTGCTCAATACAGCAAGAAAGCTGCTGAATTGGCAACAGTGGGGTCACTATTGTTAATTATAAACATGCAGACACAACTTGGAGGGGCGATCGGCCAGAAAACTGCAATCGGTGCACCTCTAATTACAGCCAAGGAATGAATGTAGACAATATATAGATGAGGTGATTAAACAAAGGAAAACAATAAAACCGCAGAATAAAGCAAAGAAAACACCACTAAACCATCTCACCCAATGACCGTTGGAGACGGACACCAGCCACCTGAACCTCAATAACCCTGATTCAATCAACTAGCAATATGTTGATCAATTTAACAATAAAAACAATAATCATTAAAGTTTGGCCAGAGAAAAGACAGATGCAGGTTTAATCTTGGGCCTTCAGCAGTCAAAGGAAAAGAGAAGATAATGTACTTTGACACTGAAAATGGGAAATTATTGGGCAGCAGCAGCATAACAAAAGGAAAACAAATTTTTGTAGAACATGAATTCATGTCTGCTGTTTAGTGAGTTAATTTCCATTTTGTTCAGGGCCAATTAAACCAATTTAAGAACCTGGTTAGAGACCCAACAACCTGCTGTGCATCAAGACAAGAAATAAGAGGACAAGAGTAAGAAAATATGCCTGATAACTTTGTCCAGGTCCTGGACTCAAATCTTGACTGGACCTTGGTCAAGTCAAGACCATAGAGTTGGATGGTCTGTCCACATATTTTCAGGTTTCTTTCTGATAATGCAGGTTTGGATAGGAGTCACATCTTCATATCCAAGATGTGAATGTGAGTAAATGGTTGTTTTGTCTGAAATGGACTGGCAGCCTAGTCACCATCTTCTGTGACTGCAGGAATTTATCAGGTCTTGCAATTAAATTTCTGAATCTGGAAAAAGTTGAATATGTAGGTCAGAAACAGTTTAACCTGAACTGTAGTATTTCTAGTTGGCCTAATCTACCTCCATCGGCTCAGCCTGGAGGATCTTTTTAAGGTCTTCGTTCTCGGTCGCTGCCTCCTTAACTTTCTCCAGCATCTGATCATTTCCACTTTCCTTCAGATTAATCACAAACTTTTCAAATATAGTGAGCAGAGGATGGGCGTATTCAATAATGTGATCACTCACACCTTATCCTCCAGTGTGAATCCCAAAAATCCGGCCATGAGCATCAAACACTGGAGAGCCAGAAGCTCCATGATACATGAAAGTGTTGTAGCCACCTTTTCTGCTTTTCTCCACCCATCATTTTATTGGCAATGCCTTTGTTCTTGATTTCATGATTTACTGAGCGGAGGATAAATTTACAGTCTATATATTTGGCTAAATGATCCTTGACAGCCTGCTCTCCCTTTTCTGGCTCAATGATGCATGCAGGATCAATTTTCTTCACATTTCCTGCAGGGTGTTAGGAGAGGAAAATTCTTGAACTTTAAAAACTTTTTGACTCGTTATATCCGCTCTATGCCTGGATTCAGAAAATGCTGTGCACAAAGACTGAGATCACACAGAGATGACAGCATCACAATAGTCAGCATTTATTCAAGACAGGTGCAAACTATCACCAGAAAAGCACATCACAAGACACCATAAACAGCAGAGCACAAACAACACATGAATTTACCTGAGAAAAGCAAAAAAGACAAAAGATGGAAATGAAAGACAAAAAGCAAAGACGTCTTTGGAGAATTGCAAGAGCAAATCTGATTTGTTACTTTGTGTAGAAAGTTTTATATTCTTGTATTTAATTTATTCAAATAAGGGATATCCAACCAGGACCTGTCTCTGACCCTTTTTAAAGTTAGAAACTCCCTGAAATTTGTTCACAAGATCAGACACCAGTTGTCACCATTGTCTAGATAAGGTGGAAGCAGAGACTCTCCTGAAGTCCTGTTGCTTCATGGCTTTCACAGATCAGTGTGAAAAACTGGAGCTTCCTACTGATTGCTACTGAGGGCAGATCAAAGATCTAGGCAAACAATCTGCTTTAACTACAGGTAAAATAAAGGTCAATAGGGCAGAATAAGTTATTACTTTTAAAACTATAATTAGGCTATTTCAATCAAGTCATGTTAAGTTTTAAAACTAGCATATTTTAAATTTATTTTTCTTAACATTGTCCAATAAGACAGACCTCTCCATTTACAGGAAGTGGACCGAATCTGTCCAGCAGCCCATCAATCTTGAGTTTGAGTACAACATAATCCAGCTCATCATCAATGCCAACAAATGTTTTCTCAGTAGAGAGGACAAAGTATTTTTCTCTTATTTGATCCATTAGGTATACCTGTGCACCTTTAAACAGGTGTCCGCTGAACAATATTTGCTTTGCCAAACCACACAAAGTCTGTTCCCCAAGAAGCACAGTGAACAATGACTTTAGTTTTTGTTGTAAATACAGACAGGTGTGTCTGTTTGATTTGGTGTAATGCACTAGCGGAACAAGTCAGCGTTGGGCTGGGGGACAGGGCCAGTTACCGGGCCCCTAACAAATCACCTTACGTCCTTACGTGCATCAGCTGCTGGAAACTGTTGGGGGCGGGGGTGGGAGGTGGGGTGACTGAAACTATTGACTTTGACATTAGATGCGCCTTTCTAAACAGACGAGGGCGCACTTTCTCTGTCTATAATCAGACATTTAAGCGACTTGAAGCCATTCTTCCCTCCCTGGCCCGTCCTGACCCGGGCCCCCATCCGGCCCGGTTCGGGGGGCGGTTGCCCCCCGAGCCCCACCTATAGCTCCGCCTCTGGCGTAAAATGTTCTGTCTCCTTCTTTATTCATAAAGAAAACAAATAATTCATTTTTTGAGCACTGTGCATTCTTCTAGTTTGCTCATCTTTGTCTCCTCATTTTAAGATGAAGGAAAATATGTTGCATAAATGTGGGAATCCTTCCCTTAATTCAACCTAATGATGATGTTTGTTTTATCAACATAGGCTGCATTCACACTGCAGCCTGAAGTGACCCAATTCAGATTTTTTTGGCAATTCCGATTTTTTTTCCCGGGTCGTCCACACTGCCAGTAAATTTGACCTGTTATGTGTTCTACAGTGTAAACGGGCAAACGACCTGAAAGTGTCCCGCATGCGCAGTAGAGGGCGCAATAGCGTCATCGTTCTCAGTGTTCTGCCAACTGCCATAAAAAGAAGAAGAAGAGCTCAGTGTTAGTAAACATGGAGGCTAACAGTGGATCTTAGCTACATATTTGAAGTTGTTATCCAACCGGAGCAACATATTAACAACTTAATCCTCATCTAGTCCATCATGGTTGTTGTTTTTCTTCCTGTATCAGGACTCAGAATAGTGAGATTTGTTGAGAATCAGTGATGTTCAGTTTGGATGAATGAGACCTGGATGTTATGGTGGCATTTGAATCAGATACGTATCGGATATGAGTCACATTCTAAAAGAATCCGACCTGAGCTGTTCACACTGCCATGAAAAGATCGGATACAGGTCACATTACGTCAAAACATCGGGATTGGGTCACTTCAGGCTCACCTGGGTGCGCCCAGGTGAGACTGATTGAAGCCAGAATAAAATGAGCCTGGAAAGAAGGAGAAGGTGTGTGTTGTGTAGACTCATCCTGCTACCGAGAGAGAGAGAGAGAGAAAGAGAGATGGCGTAGTAGACGATTGTAGCGGAAGGAATCCGCACGCCAGGCGAGGAGCGCCGAGAGGTGGGCCTATGGCTCAGTGCATATGGCAGAGCATCGGGGCAGAAGGGAACCTGCCCGCGCCTCTGGGTCCGGCTGAAAGGGGCGGGACACGTCGAAGAGCAGACGGTGCTGGAGCGTTGAGGAACTTGGCTGGGGATCAGTAAGTGGATGGACCGCATTCATTTGGAGCAGCACAAGTGGAACCAATCACCTGGATTTGGTGACTTTCTTTTATGGAACTCTTTGATTTTAAAAGAAAAGGACTGTTTTTATTGTCACTAAAGAAAAGTTACCTTTTTGTAATAAAATATTTTAAATTTGATCGTTTTGGGTTTTTGAGTCGTTTGCTCTCCCTTGCATCAGAACTGAGCGTGGGGCCATATTGGCCACAGACCCATAAAAGTAAGACAATAGTGATAACACCAAGCCTGCTGTGAGTTTACAGATAGTCTGCATCACTAGATGATAAAATCTAATCACAATATTTTCCTCCTTTACTGCAGCATGCACTTTGTAGACTTTAGATTTTTTTGCAAAATCAGGGCATTTACTTAAAGATATTAATAAACTCAGTATCTGTTCTACATTTTGCTTTATGTTGAAATTAAAAAAAGTAAATTTTCTCTAACTTAAATATTATTATTTTTGGTGGGCTTACAGCAGCTGTTTTACATAAAATTAAAGTGAATAGTTTATATTACTCTTTGTAAAGTATTTCAACCCAAACTTGTAAATGTTACATTTATACTAAAAGTACGAGACATTTAATTAGAATCTGTCAGTAAACTGACAGGTTTCATATTTATTTGTTGAAAAGGAGAAAATGATTTCCCTTTAACGTTCAGAATAATGAAAATAAAAATCAATGGGCTACAGAGGATTTAAAATGATCTGAATATGGAAAAGCAAAGTTCATAATGTAGAGCGATATCATCTCAGTACAATTAGAAACACATGAGCTCTGCAACAGAAGTGAAGATATACGAGAACTGATTAGATTTCATTTAAACACTGAAGACAAAGAAAACCTTCCAATTAGGAATAAATGAAGTAATTTCTACCACTGAGAATGTATCAATGTGTGAGATTTGAAGTACTTTCATCAGGTGTCTCCGAAACATGCCGATTCATGTACAACTTCAGCTGGTTGTGTTCAATGCAATGATTGCAACTAGGAGTTGCACCGATTTATCGGCCAGCCCATTTATCGGTGCCGATTTCCTTAATTCTGGGAGATCTGTGATTGGCTGAGTTTTACATGTGAAGCTGATCTTATTCACTGATATTATCTAACTTGGGAAAAGTCTAAAAATCAATCACTGTCCTCTTTTGCTCTCTGAGAAAGGTTTGATTGACAGACCTGCGATTACCAATCTATTAAAAAACTTAACCTGCTGATTCCGATTTTGGCTGATACTAATTTTTTTGTCTGAAATGTTGCTCAATATAGCAAAAAAGCTGCTGAATTGGCAACAGTGGGGTCACTATTGTTAATTATGAACATGCAGACACAAATTGGAGGGGCGATCGGCCAGAAAACTGCAATCGGTGCACCTCTAATTACAGCTAAGGAATGAATGTAGACAATGTATACATGAGATGATTATACAAAGGAAAACAATAAAACCACAGAATAATGGACAGACAACACCACTACCCCCTTTTCACCCAATGACCGCTGGAGACTGACACCAGCAACCTGAACCCCAATAACCCTGATTCAACTATGTTGATCAAATTTACTTCATCTTTGGCATGGCTTTCACCAGCCAGTAGTTGATGAATGAAGAAAATGTACTTTACTGCCCAAATAGAGAAATTATTGGCCAGCAGCAGCATGACAAACAGAAAACAGAATGTTTGGAGAACATGAATTTTTCGTTCAGGGTCAGTTTAAAATAATTTAAGAACCTGTTTAGAGAGACCCAACAACCTGTTGTGCATTAAGACAAGAAATAAGAGGTCAGGGGTCTCTAACCTGTCCATGCCTCTTGCTGATTGGCTGAAGATCCAAGTTCGGCAATAAGGACGGCCACAAGAGGGTAATTTTCACTGAGCGGATTAAGAACCTTGTGATGGTAGAATCAGCGAGGGCTCATAAGATTTACATAATATTAAACTATTCATTATTTCAGATATTTTAAAATATTTTGTGTTTAAACTACTAAAATAGGCACTTAGGTAGGACTTTAGTTAACTTTTAACTCAAGCCCTACGGGGTTTAGAGTCCCAGTTGACAGCGTTTCGACGAACACGATAAAAAGATATAAAGGTTAGAGTCCTTGTCAAAAGGCATTTTGACTAAAGGCCGAAGGGTTGGAGTCCCAGTTGACGGTCTTTTAACTAAAGTCCTACAGAGTCCATGTCAAACGAAATTTTGACTAAGGTTCGAGAGGTTAGAGTCCTTGTCAAACAGCGTTTGGACTAAAGTCCGAAAAACCTAGAGGTTGGAGTCCTTGTCAAACGGTGTTTCTGACTAAATTCCCAGAGGGTTAAAGTCCCAGTTAAGCAACTTTTATCTGAAGTCCTAAAAGGGGTGGGGGCTTTAATGTTTTTATATTTTTAATCTTTCTTTTTCTTTTTTAAAAATATTTCTAATTGTTTATTCACTGTCACATGCGTTTTTATTTTAATTATGAAAAGCACTTTGAAATGCCTTGCTGCTGAAACGTGCTATACAAATAAAATTTGATTGATTGACTTAGAAACATTTTAAATGGAGGTTTCAAGTGTTCACAGATGCCAGCTTTTTATGTGGAGCTGGATGTTATATTAGTCTAAATAAATTTTTCAATCTTGAGAAAGTTAAATGTGTAGGTGTGAGGAATTTACTCCCTCCCTAACAGGTGCTGTTTTTTGTGTACCTTATATATTCTAATTTATTTGGGTAAATGTATTGAGTTTGGGGAAGTAATTTGATTTATTCACTTGTTTTAATCACCTTCTCATCTCTTTGAGGTCACCTGGTCATGTGTTGCCATGGAAACGCACCCATGAGCAGTGCTGACAAGGACCTGGTGTTTCCAATCAGCCTCATTGGGAAAATCCATTGTCTGAGAGGGAGGAGAGATGTATTTTGGATTTTGTTTGGATCCAGATTGTTTTTGTTTCCAGCTTTGTTTGAGTTAATTGTAACTGTGTAGACATTTTTAAGGAATAGTTTAGTACAAATGTTTGTTCTTTCTTTCTGGAAATGTGAATGTCTCCACCCCTTTAATTAGTCCTGTTGGAAGCCAATCCCTTAAAAGCCAGGTGGTTCAGATGAGAGGGAGATTTTCCTTCTTCTCGTTTTGACTGACATGTTATGCTGTAAACTGAACTGAAACGTGTGAAACTGAAGATAAAAGAAAAAATATTGAGAGCTCTAAAAACTGCTGGTTCCAGTCTGGTTTCTTTTTGATCGCAAACTAACAGTAGGTCAGAAATGTTTTAACCTGAACTGTAGTATTTCTAGTTGGCCTAATCTACCTCCATCGGCTCAGCCTGGAGGATCTTTTTAAGGTCTTCATTCTAGTTGCTGCCTCCTTAACTTTCTCCAGCATCTGATCATTTCCACTTTCCTTCAGGTTAATCACAAACTTTTCAAATATAGTGAGCAGAGGATGGGCATACTCAATAACACTGTCTTTTATGTTCAGTAATTCATAAGTATATCCTCCAGTGTGAATCCCAAAAATCCGGCCATGAGCATCAAACACTGGAGAGCCAGAAGCTCCATGATACATGAAAGTGTTGTAAGTAGCCACCTGTTTTGCTTTTTCTCCACCCATCATTATATCGTCAATGCCTTGGTTCTTGATTTGAAGTACTGATTGGAGGATGAATTTACAATCTGTATATTTGGCAAAATGATCCTCAACAGCCTGTTCTCTCTTTTCTGGCTCAATGATGCATGTAGGATCAGTTTTCTTCACACTTCCTGCAGGGTGTCCAATAAGACAGGCCTCTCCATTTCTAGGAAGTGGACCAAATCTGTTCAGCAGCCCTTGTGGTACTTTTACATTGTCTGGTTTGGATTTTGGGTTGGATTTTTTACCATCAGGTTCCAGCTGAAGTACAGCAAAATCCAGCTCCTCGTCAATGTCAATAAGCGTTTTCTCAGCCGAGAAGTAAAAGAAATTCATCTCTGGCTCAGGTTCTTCGTAGTTAAAGAGAGCATAGACGTTTATTTGATCCAGCAGTTTCTTTCCTTGGACGCACCCTTTAAACAGGTGTGCACTGGTCAGGACAAACCTGTCAAACAGCACAAAGCCTGTTCCTTGTGAAACATTAGAAACAAGGATTTTACAGACAGAGTTGCCCATTTTGAACAACTTCTTAAGCCTATGAACTTCATTGAAAGACTGCTGGATCTTTCCAAACTTCTCACTCCCAAGGTTCAGAGCTTTCTCATAAGAATCACCAGGGAACCTGCTCTCCATCCATTCCTTCAGCTCTGGAAACTGCTGGCGCAGAAGTTCATAAATCTCTTCAGTGGAGTAGCCACTGTCAGCTGGCTGTTCCATTGCTTTTTTAACACTTCGCCCAGTGACACGAGCAACATCCAGGATGGAGGCTGTTGGGTTTTCAACATTTTCTCGTTTATTCACTGGAAGACTTATCTTGAACGCCTTTTGGTGGAGGTTGTCTACCCTCTGTGTGCGCAAAGTGATACGGTCGGGGTTCTCGTTATCAGACAACTTGAATTCTCCAAGATTGTCAAGGAATCGGCCATCTTGCTTCAGAGCCTCCTCCACTGTCATCCCTTTTTCCCCATAAACGCAGAGAAACTTGAACTGTTTGATGATTTTGTTTCTGAACAACTCCTTTGTTTTGGTTTTCAGACCCCCAACGGTATCAATGTAGAAGACAGAATAACTGTCTTTTGGATGTATGGTTTTGTCATGCTGCTCCTGAACTTTTTCAATATTTTCTGATGTATAGTGATATAAAATCACCGTCTCCCCATCACCAATACAACAACAGGGGAAATGTGTTGGAACAACAGATTCCCTGTCCTTTTTACCCAACTGAATGATGATGCTCTCATCTGGATACTTTATCATCTTCTCAGTTGTGCCAAGACTGGATTTAATTGCGCCCAGGACTGTAGACGGTTGATCACAGTCGATTGTGTACTCTTTACGTTCTGTTGGAGTGAATTTTACAGTGAAACGATGGGAATGTGTAACCTGTAAGAAAGCAGAGGGGGGAAGTTTAACTTTGTTACGAAGATTAGGTTTAACACTGGACTGTTTTTGAGATGATGGAAACTAACCACAGAATCACTTCCATTGACGTTCTTCAATCTTATGGGTGTTCCTGTAGGAGTCTGGAAAAAAAACAGAAATTGGAGTTGTAAGTACATTTCCAATCTGTTTTGTTCAGTGTGTTTACAACATGTGAAAGATGAATGTCAGTCATGTAATGCATCACGTTGCTTAACAACCAGACCGTGATGCAGTGCAGCAAATAATCCAGAATGGTAGACAGTTAAACATATACTGATGTCCTGCGTGCTTTCTGACCGAAGCCCTACCATGGTCAATTAGGTGAAATAAGTTGGCAAAACTCAAAATGTGAAGCTGAAACCACAAGTGAAATGGTCTGTTAAAAGAATCGCTTCTTAAAAATGCAAACAAGGCAGATGTGGAAAAACGCATTTAGCCTATTGAGGATGAATGATGCTTTGACTATGCAAAGTATTAACTGCAACAACAATGGGGAATTCCCCTCCCTCCAAGTAAATTTGCATATATATTTTTGTGTGTCAATAAACAATATAGCATTAATTTATCTCAGGGGTGTCCAAAGTGGGTCCTGGAGGCCCGGCATCCTGCATGTTTTAGTTCTCCCTGGTTTTACACACCTGCATCAAATGATGGCTCATTGGAGGCCTAAAGAGAACATTGACTTGCTGAGGAGGTTGTTACTGCCTCTAGGGAGAGAACTAAATCATGCAGGATGCCGGCCCTCCAGGACCCACATTGGACACCCCCGATTTATCTAATGGCTTATCAAACATCTTCAACAGTGCCAAGAATTTAAATTTTTAGAAATATGTGCTTTGTACACGGGATGTTTTCAGCAGGTGTTCGCCATAAGATACCAGTGAACACCTAACGGTCTTTATGCCTTTTTGTCCTGAACTCAATAAGCGGACATGGCACAGGGTGTTCATAAAATCGGACACTTAAGGTGATCTTAATGAGATACCGCCACATTAAGATCACTGGGACTGAACTACTGCGTTTCCATAGATACAGGTATACCACTGGATTTTTTAATTTAAGATATGGTCATGATTGCTCCACTGAAACGACAGAGAGGGAATAATAAGACCTTAAAGTGTGGAGGAAGGTATTCTAGGAAATCATCACAATTTTGCTCAATTAGGTTTGTTGTTTATAAAGCTCCTTGTAACTACAGTGCAGTCAAGTTCAGTCTGTTAAGTCATGGTTATGAGTATTATGATTATTACTTATGAACCAGCAGCTCACCTGGGACTTTTCACCACATTTCAGCAATTTTCTTGGTGTTCTGACGGGACTGCCAGAAACATCCTAATGAAAGAAGGCAAATGTACACAATTACATCGGCATGCGGTGTCCTCCAAATCTGGAGTGCAAATTTGGATTGGCTGCATATAAGATCCTCCAAATATTAAGATGATGCGTTCTAAGCAATGGTTAAAAAAAATCAACGTTTAACCTAGTGTCTTACTGACATTTTCCTTCTCAAAGTATATTCTGATGTCTGGCGTTTTTTCTGCAGTCTTTTGCCTTTTGGGAGCCATTTTTTCCAGCTGTGAGAACAATAAAGATGGTACTGCAAGAAAACAACAAGAATCATGGTTGACAAAGTACTTTTGGAGGATGAATATGAAAATGTTCTTGTCATGATTGCAAATATTGAAATTATTTTGTTGAGTGCCCCCGTTTTGTCCTTCCCAAAGAAGCTTCTGATGTCTGCCATGTTTTCTGCAGTCAGAAAACAATGTCTGCATTGTTTTCTGACAATGTCTGCAGTGTCAGAAAACACTGCAGACATTGTCTGCTTGCACAGAGTTTGAACCAGCTTTAAACTTGACGTCAAGAAAAGTTGAGCTCAGCCCACTTCTCCATGCTGGACATTTTAGTTTAATAGTAACAATGAGTAAAGTTCTTTAAAACTGATTACACATGTGATATCAAGACCCAGCAGTAGCATCAGACGGTAATAAAATTAATCTGGTTGTGTTTGGTTGTTATTCTGTCCCGTAAACTTTGCTTCAATTCTACTTTTTTCTATTTAATCATAAAAAATCTTAGTCAGGCAGAAAGAGAGTCATGGGACAGGAAGAGCAGGTTTCCTGAAGAAAGAGGAAGTTTCCAGCCTGCATATAACAATAGTTCAGACTATTCCTTATTTCAAGCATTAAAGGTTTAAAGAATAAAATCTACACATTTTGAGTAATTGGATAAAACCCAGGGTAAAATACTTAAATGCTGTTAACAGGTGTGCTCTGTGAAACTAGTTGGTTGTAGGCTGCTCAATCTGGCTAATTCATAGAGTGAAAAAAGGTGGGACATCTGGAGGGAGGTCATCAGAAACCAGGCTGGTCTTTCTCAACGCCAGCTTAATCAGAGTTTACTTCAGTTCTGGACAGGGTAGATCTCAGCCAATTTAGGAAACTCAATTTACATGTTAAATGGAGAGCTGGTAGCACATCTCCCTCCTCTGAGAAGGGGAAGTGTATATATATATATATATATATATATATATATATATATATATAGAGAGAGAGAGATAGAGAGATAGTAGAGATAGAGAGAATAGAGAGATAGATAGATAGATAGATAGATAGATAGAGAGAGAGGAGGTGTTGCACAACAACGTGTATGTTGAACTTGCACGTTGATATCCTCAGATGAATAAGCCCTCATAGATGGATCATATAAATGCTGGTACACAGTACAAAATAAAGAATGGCAATAAATATTGAGTTAAATATGGAAGGAAGATGGTTAGATAGCTAGATGCATAGATAACAGAAATTGTGTATTTTCATTGTGCAGCGATTTATTGCACAAAATTAGTAAAATGATTAGTAAAATAGTAAGAGGAATGATTGTGCAGAAGTTATAATACGTTATTTTAATCAATTAGACACATAAAACAAGTTCCATCATTTGTTTATAAAGGTTGAGATCAGATCCAGAGTAGAGGATGTACCAACGCAGTCAACCGTACACCATGTTCCCTTTCCCAAGTCAGACATCCTGGAAGGTTTTTTATTTCTAACCGTCCTCAGAAGATAACAATCCAAACAGTACAGCCATTGAGCCGTACAACAACGTAGCAACAACCCATATTAATCAAGAATTGAATATTCAGATCATACTGTATCATTGCCATCATGTGGGGTCAATGCAAAGCAAATGTAGTATACGTTTCTCTGATAGGTTTGATGTTGATGTTTCTGCTGCTGACAGTCCTGACCTGATCAGAGACTGTAGTTATTAAACAGACCAGAGGATGGAAGGTCAAAGGTTATGAAGTTATGAAATAAGCAAATTTCCTATTTTACTATACAAGTCCTACCTCTGTAAGAATTTGGCTCTAAACTGTTTTAAAGATCAAAAAGCTCAGAGGGGTTAACTCTACATATTTTTTGAAATTAGCACCTATGAGAGATTTAGAATTGTAATGTTGAGAGACATCAAGGCAAAGCAAACTCAGTAGCTGCTGGATGGCCCCTCCAGAAATTCAGGGCTCTTATAAATGGTTGAATTGTAACAGACCATAGATCTAAACCTGTAGCATTTATTTATTGAGAAGGATAATGGTATTAAATTTTATTTAATGCTTTCAGAAGAGAAAAAATAAACAGCACATTTAAGATTTAATTAGGAAGTTTACTTTGTAAAAGTGCAAAGAATTGTCTTAATAGTTTAAGTGTTATGTTACCATGCCTACAATATGATGTAATCTTTGTGCTTTCGCTGGTTTGTTCACAAATACATCACAGCAAATAATAACCAATAATCAGTGATTGATTTTAAACTCAGCCAGTTAACCTGGGTCCCTTATCACTATTTCACTAATCAATATTTAAACATGTTAGAGATGCTGATGTTCTTAGTAATGAGGCCTGGGGGGTTAAATCAGATTCTGTCTTAGGCCCCATATTACCTTGGGCCGTTGCTGCATCTCTGGAATCTACCTGGAATCCCCTGTGCCAGTCTGCCGATGCTTTGTGAACATTTAGATTTATTTAATTGTGGCATGTTTGGCTTTATGCTGCGGTTCTAGTTATTGGTCCAGTATTTTTGCTGATGTTTATGTGATATTTTGTGAACTCCATGGGCCGAATCTTTCTACAGCAATTGAGGATCTGCATTAACGTCTATTCACACCCGCGAACCTCCAGCTCAGATCCGTCAGCAGCAGCTTTAACCCACTGCAGAAACGTTAAGGTGAAGCAGAGCAAACAGTGAGTGGTACCAGGTGGTAGCAGGTGGAACTGGGGCTTTGAGCTGCTTCGCGGTACCATTTCTTTAAATCAGAATATAAAAACAGTCATTCAGCTGCTTGTAGCGAACCCGGCATTTAGTCCAGCATTGGGGCAGAATGATGACATTAAGCCAGAAGTTTTCTCTGCAGCTGAAGCATGTCTGTGTTTGAGGGAGCGGAGGGGTTTCCCCAGCTATTACCAGGACAATTAAAATAAATAGAAACTGTTTTTCTAACTTCAACAGACCTACATTTTTATTCACAAGTGTATGTTGGGGGGAAAAATATTATAGTCCATAATAATTTGATAGAGGGTGCAGATCCGGCCCCTCTGCCTCACCTTGGACCCGGTGTCTAAACTACATGAAGGCAGTGAAACCGACAATTATATATACATTACATTTAGCTAAATAGTACTGATAAGGGGCACATGCAGATCTCTTGACACAGATTAAAAAGCATCCAGTGCTCCTATTGTTTAAACACAGGATGGCTGAGAGAGACAGTGGCTCATATACTGTAAAGAAAACATACATTATAGTTTGCAGTGTGTTTGCCAAACCCACGGCAAGAACTCATACGTTGAATGAAGGACTGGAAACAAACATTCATCTGCATCAGTGCTATTATCATCATTTGAATATGTATTGTAGTGCGTCATGATTAAAGTACAGTAAAACCTGCCAGACGGTGATAACTGTCCACGTACCAAATGTTATGAAACGACCGAGTGAAACTTCAGGGTTGTTTTGTGGCCTCAGTCCGACCCTCGCCTGGTCCTTCCGCTTCCGCTACGTTGTCACGCAACTAGATGTATAAACAATCAGTTAAAATAAATCCAATACTTGCATAACTTTTCCGGCATAGCAAACTACTGCGCTAGTTTACTATGTATGTTTACACTAGGCCGTTACTTCCGGAGTTTCCGTGCCTCATGAAAGCGTTAATCGCTTTAAATGTACAAGAGAAAGTTTGGAAACTATCAAAATAACCGGAGCAAAGGGGAGATAAAACACCGGCAGTGGAAAACAGGAAGAGTCGATTTGTTCACCTGCGGATATTGATCCACCAGAGGAGTTTGGTCCTGACGATGATCTGCTTTATGTCGCCTTAACCTCAGCGAATACAGCAGCTGCTGCTGCTGCTGCTAGATTTCTAAAATGGCGCTGCGTGGCGAGAGCCAATCAGTGACAATTACGTAGTTATATGGGACATTCAGTGACAATTGGGAATTAAACATATTCAACGAACCAACATGCCCGTAAATCAACAGTATGCATAATCCACATATTGTGGGTTATGTCCGGCTGCTAGTGTCGTATTTGTTCAGTAAAGTTTTCTTTCTACACACAGTCAAGCTACAGATTTGAATCCAACTTGTTGTAAGTTTCTTGTTTCTGATTGTGTTTGAACTCAACCGGAAATGGTTGCGGTCGAGTCAACAAAAACTTTCAGGAGGAATTTCGCTTTTTTAAAAATAGATTCATAAAAATGTTGGATTAAGCTGTATTTCAGTCATATCATATACACTTTGAAAATATTTCAAAAATATTTATTAAATATGAAGTCACATATAAGAGGATCTGGCCGTTAAACATTTTATTTAACAAAACAGACATGTTAAAATCAAACTTACAGTTTTCAGAGAAGTACTAATTCACTGAGTTGATAGTTTAGGACAAACCAATAATAATTTACCTCTAAAATTAACTTAATTTAATTGAACAATGTCTAAATAAACCATGAGATCCAAATGAAACATTTAAAACACTCACACCTGAAAACATAAAGAGCTTTTAGGAACCATTTGGACAGAGAAGTTCAAAGAGCTTTAGATAAATAAAGCAGAAACTCATAATTTGAGTCAAAAATCCAGCAGCAAAGAGTGTGCAAATAAAACCCAATTAAACCTGGATGATACAAGATGAATTGATGTTTCATTTCAACAAAACACGATCACAAGAAACAGCTTAAAATACTGGATCTGTGCCTGAAGTTTCCTTTGTTCTGGCAGCAGCTTGATTTAGCAGCAACTTCTGAAGTTAAAGTTACAGGACAGAAGAATTAATCCTGCAGGAAAGAGTCCAAACAGCCTGAAACGGTCCTTTGTGGCGCTGACTGCAGACAGTCCTATGGCGGCGTTCCTCAGGGCTCTACTCCAGGCCCAGAGAGAAGTTTATTCCATGAACGATGCCGATGATGATGGGTTGCCAGGCGACTAAATACAGCACTCCACACCAAATGAATGCAAAAACTTCTGATGGCATCAAACATGAGGTTTCAGACTGTAATCGGCTTGTCATTAATCAGCAGTGTACAGAGTTTAGGAACGTTTCAAGTAGTGGACATGTTCAAACTGTCCCTCAGGCCTATACGTCATAGGCCTGAGGGACTTATTACTATTAATCGCTTAGCCCGCGTTTCGTTTTTACTTCCTTTACCAAAGCGTCCTGCACGGTTTCCACGGTAACATATTTAAACACCAGCACGTAAAAATGGCCGCCACAGACCCTAAAATCGTCCCTCCTCCTCTCGTATCTCGGCCCAATGATATCAGACGCTGATTCAAAGGTGACCAACGTCCAGCCAATCAAGTGACCGTCATGCAAATATCACTTTATGTGGTGGATTTAAAACCTCAGAGAACCTCATGGTAAAGGTTCAGGTTGCTGCGCTCCACGTGTTGAGCGTCTGGAGCGTTTTGATGAACATTTTCCTCCCAGAAAAATGGAAAAACGAACAAAAACGAATAACTTGGCTACGGAAGAAGCTTTGGAGACGGACACGAGGAGAGACAGCGACTTTTCAGACGAAGATCAATCCGAAGAAGGAAGCGACCTGTCCGGATGTGACTCCGTGGAGGAATATGCAGAAATCCACGGTGGAGACGCGTTTCCGGATGAGTAAGTTAAACTGTTTTATACAGATAAACTTGGTTGTGTCTCTAGTTTTCGCCTCAACTCAAATCATCTGTTGGATGTATTTCTGTGTGATGGTTTTCCATAATCTGAAGAAGTTTGGTGTTTCACTATCCTAAAACATAGGAAAAGGATGTTAGTTATGGCTTTTCCAGACATTGAACATTTCTATAATTAGTAAACATTTAATATGTAGTCAAATAAGAAGTAATGTGAATGTTTTGCGTCCTGCCTGTGTGTGAGGTGGGGGATGGTTTTACATAGTGATGCTAATGTTTGGGGTTTCATTTCTCTGTGTGTGAGAGAGAAAGAGGTGGAGGATGGAGAGGTTAGATTTAAAACACTGGTTCTTAACTTGGGTCCGGTCGAACCTCAGGGGTTCGGCGGAGCCTCTGAGGTAAAGACTCACTTGTGTAAAGTCATGATGACGCCCTGGTTTGTCATCACTGGCTGCAGAGGATCACGCTACATTGCTTAGCCAATCAGAGGATCACGTTACATTGCTTAGCCAATCAGAGGATCACGTTACATTGCTTAGCCAATCAGAGGATCGCGTTACATTGCTTAGCCAATCAGAGGATCACGTTACATTGCATAGCCAATCAGAGGATCGCGTTACATTGCATAGCCAATCAGAGGATCACGTTACATTGCTTAGCCAATCAGAGGATCGCGTTACATTGCTTAGCCAATCAGAGCTGAGGAGGAGCTCTGATTGGAAGAGCTTCACTCTCAGCAGGGATTTGAACTTGTGTCTTTATTTACTTCAGCAAAACTCACAGTTTTTACCAAATTCTGTAGCTTCCTGTGTTCTTCTAAATCTGCTCCTCAGTCGCATCTTTTCGGGGTTGGTGCTGCCTCTAGTGGTGTGGTGGTGGTAACACAACTAATATGATCACATTACTAAATCAGAATACAGCTAAGTCTTTAGTATTAATTTTTCATTCTCTTAAGAATGTAGAGCTAATTAAATGATCTAAACCTTAAAGTGGTTCCAGTTTCTCTCGATGGCCAACCTGTTGAAACTGTGTCACATTTTAAATACCTTGGGTCGTTCCTGGACAGTCGGATCAACTTTACTGAAAACACTGACTATATTTTGAAGAACTGTCCTCAGAGACTCTACCTTTAAGAAGACTTGGTGATCTTGACTGTAGTTGGGTCACCCCTATGTCTTGAATTTGGGGATTGGGGGTCATATTTTATTTATCACTACAGAGGGTTCAGTGAATGTGTATATGAAACTGGTGGGTTTACCTCAAAAAAGGTTAAGAACCACTGATTTAAAATATAAAGACCCATTTTTAGATCCGTGATCTAAAAATGGTGTCAGATACCAACAGCTACCCAACAGCTGGTTGGGTATCTGACATCTTTTCCCTTCACTTGTTTTAGACCAAGTGATGGTTCTGATGCTGATTGGGAGCCTGTTAAAAAATCTGCTCGGACCCAGGATACCAGCAACGACTCGGAAACACCATTGGACCTGTCCGTCCCCAAAGGAGGGCCAATGGGAAGCAGACTAGAGAGCGAGGCGCCACCTTCAGGTGAGGGCAGGTAGTGCGACGCCACTGAGCCTGACGTCGTCCCTCAGCAGCCCGTTTTCCGTCCGTCACGCACACCTGGATCCCAGCTAATTGTGGGAATCAGTACAGTCTGCAGTTTCCCTCTGACGTGATCTCTGCCCAGAAGTGGCTCAAGATTCTCCAAGTTCTACGTTTTAGCAGTAAAAGCGACGATGCTGCTAATGTATCTAAGAAGGGAACCAGTAAGTACGACTGCCTTGGAAAGCTGAAGCCTCTGTACACGACGATCAGAGAAGCTTGTCGCCAGCATTTTCATCCAGGCCAAGAAATCGCCATAGATGAACGACCGGTTTCCTCCGAAGCCAGGCAACATACGAAGGCAAAACCTGTGAAGAGGCGTTTCAAACTTTACGTCTTAGCCGATTCCAGTAATGGCTACATCTGGGATTACTTCATTTATGAAGGAAAGTCTGACCCCAAAGGAGGCAAAGGCTTAACTCCTGATGCAGTACGAAAGCTTTTGAATACAAAAGTCTTGGGGATCTCTTTACTGACCTGCTGGAGAAGAGAATCTGGGCATGTGGTCCAATCAAAGCAAACAGAAAAGGTTTTCCAAAAACAACTGGAAACGCGCTGGACAAGAACTCAGAGCGCGGCAGCATCCGCTGGATCCGGAAGGACTCTGTCCTTTTTGTCCAGTGGAGAGACGCCAGCAGGGACGTCTGTCTGTGTTCCACTTTACACACGGCACATGCAGGGGCCACGGTGGGCAGGAACGTCAGAGACGGAGACGGAAGATGGACGAGGAGAGAGATCCCGGTTCCCCCAGCTGTAAAGGACTACAGTCGGCATGTATGATGGAAAATGTCTGGCTGAGTTTTATGTCCCTTGTAATTTGATTTTCTTTTATTTTAAGATGCATGGGAGGAGTGAATATATCAGATACCCTGACTGGGTACCACCACCTGCTCCACAAAACAAGGAGGTGGTACAAAACCTTATTTTTTCACCTGATGGACGTTGCCGTGGTGAATGCTTTCCTTCTCCACAAAGAGCAATGCAAGTTGACTGGAGTCGGACCTCTGACCCAGAAGGCTTTCCGGGAAACCCTGGCAGAGCAGCTCATGGACTTGGGCTCCAGACGCGGCGCGTCGGCGGCGCCGGGACTCCAGCACAGGCTCACCTACATCACCCAGGACAGGAGAGCCGGGAGGCAGAGATGCCGTATGTGTCAGTTCAGAACGTCTGTGAAATGTGCCACGTGTGACAAACCTCTGTGCTTCGTGCCAACGAGGGACAGCTACAACCGGTGGCACACTAGGGTTATGCAACCTGGCAGAGATCATAGGTAACCCAGACAGAAGTTTTAATTATTTTTTTTTTTTACATTCTGGTTGAGAAAAAATCAGAACTGCGCTGAAAGGAAGAAGATTCCTTATTGGTTTTTGTCCTTTTTGCTTAAGAACAATTCAACTTGAAAACAAAGGAGATAGAAGATGTCTCGTGAGGGGAGGAGTTTTATTTCATTTTCTACCTCAAAAAATGTTATGGGAAACTTTGTCACTGTTCCAGTGTCTCTAAACAAAAATGTATTTTGGTAAGTACAATGTTTGTTAAAATTTTATCCAAAGTCTTTTGGATCCTTTGGATTTATGAATCTTAAATATGAAAAAGTATAGATGAAGGTGAAACGGGTCCTGCGTTTACTTGGTATCGGATCGATCCCAGAACCTCTGGTACCGCCCACCTCTAGTTAGCAACTGCAAAAATGGCGCCCGGTGCCAATCGACTACAATTACGTAGTGATATGGTGGATTCAGTTACAACTAGGAATTCTGAAACCTGAACAAACGTCCGTTCATTTTTGCTGTTTTTTTTGTTTGCTGCGAATCCAAGTTGTTAGTTTCCTGTTTCTGATTTAGTTTGAACTCAACCGGAAATAATTGCGTAGGAATCCACAACGAAGATACTCGCTATCAAAACGAGTATATTTGCTTTTTTGATTGTTGGACTAAGCTCTAGGTTTAACTGCATTCATTTCATATCACATACACTTTGAGAATATTTCAGAATTATAAAATACAAAGTCAGATTCAGCAGAGGTTTTGGCAATTAAATATTTAATTTGACAAAATGAACTTTTTTGACACTTTAAAATCAAACTCCTGCATTTTTCAGAGAAGTACTTATTCTCTGAGTTGATGGTTTTGGACAAACCGATAATTGACCTGAAAGTAACTTAAATGGACAATATTTAAATAAAACATGAGCTCCAAATGAAACATTCAAAACAAGCAGACCTGAAAAACAACTTTTAGGAGGAACCAGAACCATGAGGACAGAGACGTCCTGATGTAAACACTGCAGAGCTTTAGATAAATAAAGCAGAAATTCATTTCTGGAGTCAAAAAATCCAGCAGCAAAGAGTGTGCAAATAAAACCTAATTAGTACAAGATGAATTAATGTTCCATTTAAACAAAACCTGATTGCAAGAAACAGCTTAAAATACAGGATCTGTGCCTGAAGTTTCCTTTGTTCTGGCAGCAGCTTGATTTTGCAGCAACTTCTCAAGTTAGTTACAGGACAGAAGAATTAATCCTGCAGGAAAGAGTCCAAACAGCCTGAAACAGTCCTTTGTGGCGCTGACTGCAGACAGTCCTATGGCGGCGTTCCTCAGGGCTCTACTCCAGGCCCAGAGAGAAGTTTATTCCATGAACGATGCCGATGATGATGGGTTGCCAGGCGACTAAATACCGCAGCCAGTCGAGCAGCTGGCCGTACAAAACGTGGGTTTTCTCCCAGCTGGAAGCAGAAGGAGGTAAGGAGAACAGCAGAGGATACGGCTGGTCCACTACATCAGAACATGAACAGCCGTTACTTCAGGATCCCTCAGTTTTTATGAAACAGGAACAGATTGAAAATAGTTTCAATCCTCAGGCTCTTAAGACATATTTCTGTAATTAATTATTCTTTGCAATTTAAACAAAAATGGTGCTGAAGTAAACTTGTGGAGAGCAACTTTTATTGCCCAATTTTTTTTTTTCTGAGAATATGACAGTTATTTCTATTTCTTAGGGATTTTGAAAATGCATTAAAATGCACATGTGCACAATAGATGCACAATTTGTGCCATTAAGCATCAGCAGCAAACCAAGGATACGGGTTGTTCATCATCCTCTTCAGGTCCACCTTCTCGTTGCAGTACGGACACGTCTGCTTCTTACCCACAATGCACCAGCCCCGGATGCAAAACTCGTGGAATCTGGCGGAGAGTCTGAGTTAAGGAAGCAACAGGAAGGGCTGACAGGCTCCACATGGAGAGGAGGAGCGTCTCCTGGTTCCTGCTAAGAGAAAAGCCTGAAGCCGGGAGAAAGAGCCTCAGAGAGCAGAGGATACATGTGACCACAGGACAGCTGGACGGTGTCTTCTATAAGTCCCTCCTCCTCCACCTCCACCAGGATCCTCTGACCGCACACGGCGCAGATGTCTCCACTCAGGCTCCTGCTGGGCATGCCGCCCTTGTTGTAGTACTGAAGGCACATAAATGGATGTTATTTTTAGTATTTTACAGATAAGACCATCTAATTATCTGTAAATATACACAGTCCAGTCACATTAATGTGACCATCTGTCAAAAGCCAGAATAACCACCTTTCGCAGAGCGAACTGCTACGAGACGTGCAGGAAGAGAGTCACTTAGGTCCCTGAAGGTCTTCTCTGGGATGTTGAGCCATGCCGACTCTAATGCCGTGGCCAGCTGCGCTAGATTACGCGGTTGAGGATCCATGGCGCGAACAACTCGATCGAGATGGTCCCACAGATGCTCGATTGGGTTTAAGTCAGGTGAGTTTGCTGGCCAGGGGAGGACGGTAAACTCATCCTGGTGCTCTTCGAACCACGCACGTACACTGGCAGCTGTATGGCACCTCGCATTGTCCTGCTGGAAGATGCCATCATCCTGAGGAAAAACAATGCGCATGTAGGGGTGGACATGGTCCGCAAGGACAGATGCGTACTTGTATTGATCCATCGTGCCTTCCACAATAATCAGTGAACCCAGAGAATGCCAGGAAAACATTCCCCAGACCATAATGCTCCCGCCTCCAGCTTGGACCGTTCCTGCAATGGTTGCAGGGTGGTTCCTTTCAGAGGTTTCACGCCTTATACGCCAACGTCCATCTGTCCGATGGAGCATAAAACGCGATTCATCTGAAAACGCTACCTGTCGCCACTCAGTGGACGTCCAGCTGCTGTACTGGCGTGCAAATTCTAGCCTTCGTCGTCGATGAACACCAGTCAGCATAGGTGCACGAACCAGGCGTCTGCTTCGGAGGCCCAGACGCAGCAATGTTCGCTGAATAGTGGTTTGGGAGACACTTGTGGTAGCCCCTTGGTTCATTTTAGTGGTCAGTTGCTCAACGGTAGCCCGTCTATCTGCCCGAACGCATCTCCGCAACCGTCGTTCGCCTCTGTCATCTATGGCCCGTGGTGCACCACATTTGCCACGTCGTTGATTTTGGACAGTCCCATTTTGCCATGCACGGTACACTTTTACCACGGCGGCACGCGAACAGTTCACAAACTCAGCCGTTTCGGAAATGCTTCCACCCTTGGCCCGAAAGCCAATGATCATGCCCTTTTGGACGTCGGATAAATCGCTTCGTTTCTGCATTACGCCAACGATTGAAATGTTTTCCGAAGCCCACACACACCCTTTATATACGCTCAACTGCACTGTGCTGCCACCTGCCTTCTGTGATTGGTTATTTAACTCTGAAGTGGAAAGTACGTGGTGGTCACATTAATGTGACTGGACTGTGTATAAGATATGTTGATCCTGAGAGCTTGAAGTCATTTTTGTTATTTTCTGCAGGATTTTTTTTGCATTTATAGTAAATATTCACTAAGACTGGACGGTTTTCACGCTGCGTTGCAGTGAAAAGCTCTCTGCTTAAGGCAGCAGCGGCTTCCTTTACCCCGATCGTAGAAGCCATGTAGTCAGAGCAGATTTCTGCAAAGTCTCGGCCCATGACGCCGTAGTAGAGGCCGTAAAACAGCATGATGACGCCCACGTCCATGGAGTCCTCCGCCTTGATCCTGCACAGGAAAACAAACAGGAGCAACAGGAAACTTTGAAAATAAAGTCAAAATTCCTTTTAAAATAAAAGACTAGGCAGACAAATAAATATGGTTCATTTGTAAAGGTTTGTTTCCATTTCACTGAAATTTCAAGATTTATTTGTAGTTTTAGAACAGTGTCCACTTTACTGTAAAAAGCATTAACCTGTATTAACCTTATACTGGTAGAAAATTACAAGATGTTTTATCTAAATGTACCAAACGTTATGAGAACAGGGAGACGTTTGCTTCTGGTTTTCAGAGCGTGAAAACCTTCAATCAGCTCTAGTTCAAAGTGAGAAACTGGACTTTTAAATAAAGACTAGAAAGTACAAAACTGAAGGCAGATTCCTTCAGGTGGGGTTTATTAGCACTTGTAAACCTTATTTTCTTTTAAAAAGTTGAAGAAAAACTGTAATGTTAGTGCTTTGCTTGACATTTTGAACCCAGTTGAATATCACATGTCCAGTTTAGTTGGAATTAGATGTTTTCCAAAATTACCTTATTTCATCTTTAAATAATATTTAGTAAGGCAAAACAAAATGTTGGAGAGAAAATGGTAAAATCAATGTGTCATGTTGCAAATCAAAGACCAATCATATCAATTTAACATAAATGTGAAAACTACTGCATTAATAAAGTATTTTGAATTAGTCCCTTAGAAAACGATAGAAGGTTACATGTTTATTTTCATACATTAAACCATGTTTTGACATTGGGCTCCTGTTTCTGTCTGGCTGTGACTGGCTGACTGGCTGGAGGCCGACCTGAAGAAGACGTTGAAGCCGAACATGGTGAACATGATAGCCAGGTAGCCCAGGACTCCCACAGCGTAGCTCAGCTTGTAGATCAACAGGAACCACTTGTAGACCATCCTGGAGAGGAAACACAAACACGGTCAATAAAAACAGGTCAAGACATCAGCAAGGAGATCCATGTTTATTCAGGTCTTACAAATAAAACTAAAATTCATGTTTCACAACTGTTAACAGCTCTGCTGATCCACCTCATTTGCTTTTGCTGCTGTTTTGTAAACCTGTGTCTGGTCATGGTTTGAGCTTCCTGCTCTTTTTAATCTCTTCTGGGGTTTTGGGTCAGAGTTCAGGTTTTATTAGAGCTTTTCAGATGCCAATCAGCTGCTCCTGGTTGTATAAATAACACTTTGTTGTCACGGTTACACATCCAAGCAAAAAAGTTGTATTATTTGTAGTTTTAGGTCTGGTCCTCTGAGTCGCCCTCCTACCTGGGTGTCCTGCAGGACAGCGGCTTGCGTGTGGCTCTGAAGATGATGTAGCTGGTGATGACGGAGAACATCCCCCACATGGACAGGAACCTCCACCAGTACAGCTTGATGGTGAAGTAAAGTGGGACAACCCACATCTGGACCAGAGTCACCAGCTGGAGGAAACGACAGAGCAGATCACAGCTTCACTCCAACGTCACACTTCTGGCAAAACCTTAGCTAAAAACCACCAACAGGTTTTACAGCAATCTGGCTTAAAGGGAAAACTTAGATTTTTTTTAAAGTGGGGTTTTGTTAAGAAGCCATCAGTTGTTCCTTTCTGACCTTTGGCTTTATTGAAAGGAGTTTACAGATTAAATAAGAACAGACCCTTGAGGTCACTGGCCCCATCTGAGTTGACTTTACAGTTTAGTTTTGGAGATTTCATCCTGATGAACAGGGCAGTTCTTTCTACGGTCACCACATGCTTTCTAAGAAGGAGGGAATGCTCAAAAACTGCCAGCCAGCATTCTTTAGTCTGTTAATTCCTCAGTATCTCTCCTCACCCTGAGAGCACCGTCACCATGGTGGAACACGGTAGTGGCAGCATGATGCTGTGGGCATGCTTTTCCTCAGCAGTGGAAGCAGACATGAGCTTTTTAGCAAACATTAAATTAAATTCCACTCTTAGGATATAAATATAGCAAGTATTGAATCAGGGGCTGAATATACAGGCATGTCACACTTTTCAGATTCTTAGTTGCAAAAAAAAGCATGTTTCAAATTTCTTCCACTTTACATTTACTGACTAAAACCACAGTAAAGTAAACTGAAGCTTGTGGAGACGTGGAAAAGTCTGTAAGACAAACTAGCAGCCATGTTTGCGTTTCCATGGAGAGCAGCTGGATTTGTCTGGCTCAGTGTTTTCAGGTCATCCTCACGTTGTAGGAGCGGTGATGCCTCTGCTTCCACTGCACCAGCACGATCTGGGCCACCACCAGCGTGGCGATGAGGATCAGCACCATCTCCGCATGCATGGCCTCATGACCCCGGTGCTTGATGTGCAGACGCTCATGCTGGACCCTGCAGAGAGGAATAGGAATAGGAGGAGGAGGAGGAGGAAGAGGAAGCTGGAGTCACAGCTGGTGATGCTTTTCCCCTCAGCATGATGAAGGGAGCAGCCAGGACTCACCTCCAGTTCTCCCGGTGGGTCATCTTCAGCAGGTCGTCCTGAAATGAGACACAAATAGCAGCAGATGGGAGGTTTGGACTCTCTGGATATTTAAATGTAGGTCAACAGCTGGAAACAGACGACACAACCCAACTGAACGGCATTTAGCAGCAGGTAGATGATATAAATGTGGTTGAAACGTGTAATAAAGTCGCTGTAATGATATAAATGTGGTTAAAATGTGTAATAAAGTCGCTGTAATGATATAAATGTGGTTAAAGTGTAATAAAGTCGCGTGTAATGATATGAAATGTGGTTTAAAATGTGTAATAAAGTCGCTGTAATGATATAAATGTGGTTAAAAGGTAATAAAGTCGCTGTAATGATATAAATGTGGTTAAAATGTGTAATAAAGTCGCTGTAATGATATAAATGTGGTTAAAATGTGTAATAAAGTCGCTGTAATGATAAAAGTGGTTGAAACGTGTAATAAAGTCGCTGTAATGATATAAATGTGGTTAAAATGTGTAATAAAGTCGCTGTAATGATATAAATGTGGTTGAAACGTGTAATAAAGTCGCTGTAATGATATAAATGTGGTTAAAATGTGTAATAAAGTCGCTGTAATGATATAAATGTGGTTAAAATGTGTAATAAAGTCGCTGTAATGATATAAATGTGGTTGAAACGTGTAATAAAGTCGCTGTAATGATATAAAATGTGGTTAAAATGTGTAAATAAAGTCGCTGTAATGATATAAATGTGGTTGAAACGTGTAATAAAGTCGCTGTAATGATATAAATGTGGTTAAAATGTGTAATAAAGTCGCTGTAATGATATAAATGTGGTTAAAATGTGTAATAAAGTCGCTGTAATGATATAAATGTGGTTAAAAGTGTAATAAAGTCGCTGTAATATATAAATGTGGTTAAAATGTGTAATAAAGTCGCTGTAAGATATAAATGTGTTAAAATGTGTAATAAAGTCGCTGTAATGAATAATGTGGTTGAAACGTGTAATAAAGTCGCTGTAATGATATAAATGTGGTTAAAATGGTAATAAAGTCGCTGTAATGTATAAATGTGGTTAAAATGTAATAAAAGTCGCTGTAATGATAATAAATGTGGTTAAAATGTGTAATAAAGTCGCTGTAATGATATAAATGTGGTTAAAAGTGTAATAAATCGCTGTAATGATATAAATGTGGTTAAAATGTGTAATAAAGTCGCTGTAATGATATAAATGAGATGGGTTATGGTATAGTTGTATGATATGTGAAAAGTTTAGTCACGTAAGAATGTTAAATGAGCCGATTTAGTGTTAACTGTATTCCTGAAATAATGTGGAACGGTATAAGTGCTGTAATGAAAAAGGTTAAATTAATAAATCCTTAATAATATAATGGGTAAAGTGTAATAGTTCTGTAAGATTTAAATTTTAAATGTAAAAGTGCTGAAGTTGTGAACGTGAAGTCTGTAAGATAAATGTGGTTAAAATGTGTATAGTACTATTTAATGTGTTAAATGGAACAGTGCGTAATGAATATGTGGTAAGTGTATAAGCGCTGAGATAATGGGAAATGGTAATATGCTTAATGATAAGGGAAATGTGTATTATGCTCCTGAAATAAAATGAAATGGAGTGATATATTAATGTGGTGTAAAAGGAAAAGCGCTGAATGATATATGTGGTTAAAGTGTAATAAGTCGCTGTAAGTATAAATGTGGTAAATGTGTAATAAAGTCGCTGTATATTAAATGTGGTGAAACGTGTAATAAGTCGCTGTAATGAATAAATGTGGTTAAATGTGTATAAAGTCGCTGTAATGAATAATGTGGTAAAGTGTAATCCTGTTGATATGTGTTAATTTTCGTAATTATAATGTGGTTAAAATGTGTAAAGTCGCTGTAATGATATAATGGGTTAAAAGTGTAATAAAGTCGCTGTAATGATATAAATGTGGTTAAAAGTGTAAAGTCGCTGTAATGATTAATGTGGTTAAAGTGTAATAAGTCGCTGTAATTATAATGTGGTTAAAGTGTAATAAGTCGCTGTATGATATAAATGTGGTTAAATGTGTATAAAGTCGCTGTATGATATAAATGTGGTGAAACTGTAATAAAGTCGCTGAATGATATAATGTGGTTAAAATGTGTAATAAAGTCGCTGTAATGATATAATGTGGTTAAGTGTAATAAAGTCGCTGATGATTAAATGTGGTTAAATGTGTAATAAAGTCGCTGTAATGATTAATGTGGTTAAAATGTGTATAAAGTCGCTGTAATGATATAAATGTGGTTAAAGTGTAATAAAGTGCGTAATGAATAATGTGGTTAAATGTGTAATAAAGTCGCTGTATGATATAAATGTGGTTAAAAGTGTAATAAAGTCGCTGTAATGATATAAATGTGGTTAAAAGTGTATAAAGTCGCTGTAATGATATAAATGTGGTTAAAATGTGTAATAAAGTCGCTGTAATGATATAAATGTGGTTAAATGTGTAATAAAGTCGCTGTAATGATATAATGTGGTTAAGTGTATAAAGTCGCTGTAATGATATAAAGGGTTAAAATGTGTAATAAGTGTGTATGATATGTGTTAAAGTGTAATAAAGTCGCTGTAATATAAATGTGGTTAAAGTGTAATAAGTCGCTGTATGATTAAATGTGGTTGAAGGTATAAATCGCTGTAATGAATAAATGTGTTAAAGTGTAATAAATCGCTGTATATATAAATGTGGTTAAAATGTGTAATAAAGTGCTGTAATGATAAATGTGGTTAAAGTGTAATAAAGTCGCTGTAATATATAATGTGGTTAAAATGTGTAAAAAGTCGCTGTAAGATTAAATGTGGTTAAGTGTAATAAGTCGCTGTAATGTATATGTGGTTAAAATGTGTATAAAGTCGCTGTATGATATAAATGTGGTTAAAATGTGTAATAAAGTCGCTGTAATGATATAAATGTGGTTAAAGTGTAATAAAGTCGCTGTAATATATAAATGTGGTTAAAAGTGTAATAAAGTCGCTGTAATGATATAATGTGGTTAAAATGTGTATAAAGTCGCTGTAATGATATAATGTGGTTAAAGTGTAATAAGTCGCTGTATGATATAAATGTGGTTAAATGTGTAATAAAGTCGCTGTAATATATAAATTGGTTAAAGTGTATAAGTCGCTGTAATGATATAATGTGGTTAAAAGTGTATAAAGTCGCTGTAATGATATAAATGTGGTTAAAGTGTAATAAGTCGCTGTAATGAATGTGGTTAAATGTGTAATAAAGTGCTGTAATATATAAATGTGGTTAAAATGTGTAATAAGTCGCTGTAATGATATAAATGTGGTTAAGTGTATAAGTCGCTGTAATGATTAAATGTGGTTAAAATGTGTAATAAGTCGCTGTAATGATATAAATGTGGTTAAAATGGTAATAAAGTCGCTGTAATGAAATGTGGTTGAAACGTGTAATAAAGTCGCTGAATATATAAATGTGGTAAATGTGTAATAAAGTCGCTGTAAGAATAAATGTGGTTAAATGTGTAATAAAGTCGCTGTAATGATATGTGGTTAAGTGTAATAAAGTCGCTGTATGATTAATGGGTTAAAATGTGTAATAAAGCGCTGTAATGATAAAATGTGGTTAAAGTTAATAAGTCGCTGTAATGAATAAATGTGGTTAAAGTGTAATAATCGCTGTAATGATATAAATGTGGTTAAAATGTAATAAAGTGCTGTAATGATATAAATGTGGTTAAAATGTGTAATAAAGTCGCTGTAATGATATAAATGTGGTTAAATGTGTAATAAAGTCCTGTAATGATATAAATGTGGTTAAAAGTGTAATAAAGTCGCTGTAATGATTAAATGTGGTTAAAAGTGTAATAAAGTCGCTGTAATGATATAAATGTGGTTAAAAGTGTAATAAGTCGCTGTAATATATAAATGTGTTAAATGTGTAATAAATCGCTGTAATATATAAATGTGGTTAAAGTGTAATAAATCGCTGTAATGATATAATGTGGTTAAAATGTGTAATAAAGTCGCTGTAATATATAAATGTGGTTGAAACGTGTAATAAAGTCGCTGTAATGATATAATGTGGTTAAAAGTGTAATAAAGTGCTGTAATATATAAATGTGGTTAAAATGTGTATAAAGTCGCTGTAATATATAAATGTGGTTAAAGTGTAATAAAGTCGCTGTAATGATTAAATGTGGTTAAATGTAATAAAGTCGCTGTAATGATATAAATGTGGTTAAAATGTGTAATAAAGTCGCTGTATGAATAATGTGGTTAAAGTGTAATAAAGTCGCTGTAATATATTGGGTTAAATGTGTAATAAGTCGCTGTAATGATAAATGTGGTTAAAATGTGTAATAAATCGCTGTAATGATATTGGTTAAAAGTGTAAAAGTCGCTGTAATGATATAATGTGGTTAAAATGTGTAATAAATCGCTGTAATGATATAAATGTGGTTGAAACGTGTAATAAAGTCGCTGTAATGATATAAATGTGGTTAAAATGTGTAATAAAGTCGCTGTAATGATATAAATGTGGTTAAAATGTGTAATAAGTCGCTGTAATGATAATGTGGTTAAAATGTGTAATAAAGTCGCTGTAATGATATAAATGTGGTTAAAGTGTAATAAAGTCGCTGTAATGATATAAATGTGGTTAAAATGTGTATAAGTCGCTGTAATATATAATGTGGTTAAAATGTGTAATAAAGTCGCTGTAATGATATAAATGTGGTTAAGTGTAATAAAGTCGCTGTAATATAAATGTGGTTAAATGTGTAATAAAGTCGCTGTAATGATATAAATGTGGTTAAAGTGTAATAAAGTCGCTGTAATAATAAATGTGGTTAAAGTGTAATAAAGTCGCTGTAATATATAAATGTGGTTAAAATGTGTAATAAGTGCTGTAATGATATAAAGTGGTTAAAGTGTAATAAGTCGCTGTAATATAATGTGGTTAAAGTGTAATAAGTCGCTGTAATGATATAAATGTGGTTAAAAGTGTAATAAGTCGCTGTAAGATATAAATGTGGTTAAGTGTAATAATCGCTGTAATGAAAATGTGGTTAAATGTGTAATAAATCGCTGTATGATAATGTGGTTAAAATGTGTAATAAAGTGCTGTAATGATATAATGTGTTAAAATGTGTAATAAAGTCGCTGTAATGATATAAATGTGGTTAAAATGTGTAATAAAGTCGCTGTAATGATATAAATGTGTTAAAATGTGTAATAAGTCCTGTAATGATATAAATGTGGTTAAAGTGTAATAAAGTGCTGTAATGATATAATGGGTTAAATGTGTAATAAAGCGCTGTAATGATATGTGGTTAAAATGTGTATAAAGTCGCTGTAATTAAAATGTGGTTAAAATGTGTAATAAAGTCGCTGTAATGATATAAATGTGGTTAAGTGTAATAATCGCTGTAATGATATAATGTGGTTGAAACGTGTAATAAATCGCTGTAATGATATAAATGTGGTTAAAATGTGTAATAAAGTGCTGTAATATATAAATGTGGTTAAAATGTGTAATAAAGTCGCTGTAATATATAATGTGGTAAAAGTGTAATAAAGTCGCTGTAATGATATAAATGTGGTTAAAGTGTAATAAAGTCGCTGTATGATATAAATGTGGTTAAAATGTGTAATAAGTCGCTGTAATGATATAATGTGGTTAAAGTGTAATAATCGCTGTAATAATAAATGTGGTTAAAAGTGTAATAAGTCGCTGTAATTATAAATGTGGTTAAAAGTGTAATAAAGTCGCTGTAATGTTAATGTGGTTAAAATGTGTAATAAAGTCGCTGTAATGATATGTGGTTAATGTGTAATAAGTCGCTGTAATGATATAAATGTGGTTAAAGTGTAATAAAGTGCTGTAATGATATAATGTGGTTAAAGTGTAATAAAGTCGCTGTAATGATATAAATGTGGTTTAAATGTGTAATAAGTCGCTGTAATGATTATGTGTTAAAATGTGTAATAAAGTCGCTGTAATGATATTGTGGTTAAATGTGTATAAAGTCGCTGTAATGATATAAATGTGGTTAAAATGTGTAATAAAGTCGCTGTAATGATAAATGTGGTTAAAATGTGTAATAAAGTCGCTGTAATGATATAAATGTGGTTAAATGTGTAATAAGTCGCTGTAATGATATAAATGTGGTTAAATGTGTAATAAAGTCGCTGTAATGATATAAATGTGGTTAAAGTGTAATAAAGTCGCTGTATAAAATGTGTTAAAAGGTAATAAAGTCGCTGTAATTATATAAATGTGTTAAAATGTGTAATAAAGTCGCTGTAATGATAAAATGTGGTTGAAACGTGTAATAAAGTCGCTGTAATGATATAAAAATGTGGTTAAAATGTGTAATAAAGTCGCTGTAATGATATAAATGTGGTTAAAATGTGTAATAAAGTCGCTGTAATGATATAAATGTGGTTGAAACGTGTAATAAAGTCGCTGTAATGATATAATGTGGTTAAAAGTGTAATAAAGTCGCTGTAATGATATAAATGTGGTTAAAATGTGTAATAAAGTCGCTGTAAATGATAAAATGTGGTTAAAATGTGTAATAAAGTCGTGTAAATGATATAAATGTGGTTGAAATGTGTAATAAAGTCGCTGTATGAATAATGTGGTTAAAATGTGTAATAAAGTCGCTGTAATGATTAATGTGGTTAAAATGTGTAATAAAGTCGCTGTAATGATATAAATGTGGTTAAAATGTGTAATAAATCGCTGTAATGATATAAATGTGGTTAAAATGTGTAATAAATCGCTGTAATGATATAAATGTGGTTAAAATGTGTAATAAAGTCGCTGTAATTATATAAATGTGGTTGAAAGTGTATAAAGTCGCTGTAATGATATAAATGTGGTTGAAAGTGTAATAAATCGCTGTAATGATATAAATGTGGTTAAAATGTGTAATAAAGTCGCTGTAATATATAAATGTGGTTAAAATGTGTAATAAAGTCGCTGTAATGATATAAATGTGGTTGAAACGTGTAATAAAGTCGCTGTAATGATATAAATGTGGTTAAAATGTGTAATAAAGTCGCTGTAATGATATAAATGTGGTTAAAATGTGTAATAAAGTCGCTGTAATGATATGTGGTTAAAATGTGTAATAAAGTCGCTGTAATGATATAAATGTGGTTAAAATGTGTAATAAAGTCGCTGTAATGATATAAATGTGGTTAAAATGTGTAATAAAGTCGCTGTAATGATATAAATGTGGTTAAAATGGTATATAAAGTCGCTGTAATGATATAAATGTGGTTGAAAGTGTAATAAAGTCGCTGTAATGATATAAATGTGGTTAAAATGTGTAATAAGTCGCTGTAATTGATATAAATGTGGTTAAAATGTGTAATTAAAGTCGCTGTAATGATAAAATGTGGTTAAAATGTGTAATAAGTCGCTGTTAATGATATAAATGTGGTTAAAAGTGTAATAAAGTCGCTGTAATGATATAATGTGGTTAAAATGTGTAATAAAGTGCTGTAATTATATAAATGTGGTTAAAATGTGTAATAAAGTCGCTGTAATGATATAAATGTGGTTGAAAACGTGTAATAAAGTCGCTGTAATGATATAAATGTGTTAAAATGTGTAAATAAAGTCGCTGTAATGATATAAATGTGGTTAAAATGTGTAATAAAGTCGCTGTAATGAATAAATGTGTTAAACTGTAATAAGTGCTGTTAAATATAAATGTGGTTAAAATGTGTAATAAAGTCGTGTAATGATATAAATGTGGTTAAATGTGTATAAAGTCGCTGTAATGATATGTGGTTAAATGTGTAATAAAGTCGCTGTAATATATAAATGTGGTTAAAATGTGTAATAAAGTCGCTGTAATGATATAAATGTGGTTGAAACGTGTAATAAAATGCTGTAATGAATAAATGTGTTTAAAGTGTAATAAAAAGTGCTGTAATGATATAAATGTGGTTAAAATGTGTAATAAAGTCGCTGTAATGATATAAATGTGGTTAAAATGTGTAATAAAGTCGCTGTAATGATATAAATGTGGTTAAAATGTGTAATAAAGTCGCTGTAATGATATAAATGTGGTTAAAATGTGTAATAAAGTCCTGTAATGATATAAATGTGGTTAAAATGTGTAATAAAGTCGCTGTTAATGATATAAATGTGGTTGAAACGTGTATATTAAAGTCGCTGTAATGATATAAATGTGTTAAAATGTGTAATAAAGTCGCTGTAATGATATAAATGTGGTTAAAATGTGTAATAAAGTCGCTGTAATGATATAAATGTGGTTAAAATGTGTAATAAAGTCGCTGTAATGATATAAATGTGGTTAAACGTGTAATAAAGTCGCTGTAATGTTATATAATGTGGTTAAAATGTGTAATAAAGTGCTGTAATTATATAAATGTGGTTAAAAAGTGTAATAAAGTCGCTTGTAATGATATAAATGTGGTTGAAACGATGTAATAAAGTCGCTGTAATGATATAAATGTGGTTAAAATGTGTAATAAAGTGCTGTAATGATATAAATGTGGTTAAAATGTGTAATAAAGTCGCTTGTAATGAATAAATGTGGTTGAAACGTGTAATAAAGTCGCTGTAATATATAAATGTGGTTAAAATGTGTAATAAAGTCGCTGTAATGATATAAATGTGGTTAAAATGTGTAATAAAGTCGCTGTAATGATATGTGGTTAAAATGTGTAATAAAGTCGCTGTAATGATATAAATGTGGTTAAAATGTGTAATAAAGTCGCTGTAATGATATAAATGTGGTTGAAACGTGTAATAAAATCGCTGTAATGAAATAAATGTGGTTTGAAACGTGTAATAAAATCGCTGTAATGATATAAATGTGGTTAAAATGTGTAATAAAGTTGCTGTAATGATATAAATGTGGTTAAAATGTGTAATAAAGTCGCTGTAATGATATAAATGTGGTTAAAATGTGTAATAAAGTCGCTGTAATGATATAAATGTGGTTAAAATGTGTAATAAAGTCACTGTAATGATATAAATGTGGTTAAAATGTGTAATAAAGTCGCTGTAATGATATAAATGTGGTTGAAACGTGTAATAAAGTCGCTGTAATGATATAAATGTGGTTAAAATGTGTAATAAAGTCGCTGTAATTATATAAATGTGGTTAAAATGTGTAATAAAGTCGCTGTAATGATATAAATGTGGTTAAAATGTGTAATAAAGTCGCTGTAATGATAAAATGTGGTTGAAACGTGTAATAAAGTCGCTGTAATGATATAAATGTGGTTAAAATGTGTAATAAAGTAGCTGTAATTATATAAATGTGGTTAAAATGTGTAATAAAGTCGCTGTAATGATATAAATGTGGTTGAAACGTGTAATAAAGTCGCTGTAATGATATAAATGTGGTTAAAATGTGTAATAAAGTCGCTGTAATGATATAAATGTGGTTAAAATGTGTAATAAAGTCGCTGTAATGAAATAAATGTGGTTGAAACGTGTAATAAAGTCGCTGTAATATATAAATGTGGTTAAAATGTGTAATAAAGTCGCTGTAATGATATAAATGTGGTTAAAATGTGTAATAAAATCGCTGTAATGATATGTGGTTAAAATGTGTAATAAAGTCGCTGTAATGATATAAATGTGGTTAAAATGTGTAATAAAGTCGCTGTAATGATATAAATGTGGTTGAAACGTGTAATAAAATCGCTGTAATGAAATAAATGTGGTTGAAACGTGTAATAAAATCGCTGTAATGATATAAATGTGGTTAAAATGTGTAATAAAGTCGCTGTAATGATATAAATGTGGTTAAAATGTGTAATAAAGTCGCTGTAATGATATAAATGTGGTTAAAATGTGTAATAAAGTCGCTGTAATGATATAAATGTGGTTAAAATGTGTAATAAAGTCGCTGTAATGATATAAATGTGGTTAAAATGTGTAATAAAGTCACTGTAATGATATACACAGTCCAGTCACATTAATGTGACCATCTGTCAAAAGCCAGAATAACCACCTTTCGCAGAGCGAACTGCTACGAGACGTGCAGGAAGAGAGTCACTTAGGTCCCTGAAGGTCTTCTCTGGGATGTTGAGCCATGCCGACTCTAATGCCGTGGCCAGCTGCGCTAGATTACGCGGTTGAGGATCCATGGCGCGAACAACTCGATCGAGATGGTCCCACAGATGCTCGATTGGGTTTAAGTCAGGTGAGTTTGCTGGCCAGGGGAGGACGGTAAACTCATCCTGGTGCTCTTCGAACCACGCACGTACACTGGCAGCTGTATGGCACCTCGCATTGTCCTGCTGGAAGATGCCATCATCCTGAGGAAAAACAATGCGCATGTAGGGGTGGACATGGTCCGCAAGGACAGATGCGTACTTGTATTGATCCATCGTGCCTTCCACAATAATCAGTGAACCCAGAGAATGCCAGGAAAACATTCCCAGACCATAATGCTCCCGCCTCCAGCTTGGACCGTTCCTGCAATGGTTGCAGGGTGGTTCCTTTCAGAGGTTTCACGCCTTATACGCCAACGTCCATCTGTCCGATGGAGCATAAAACGCGATTCATCTGAAAACGCTACCTGTCGCCACTCAGTGGACGTCCAGCTGCTGTACTGGAGTGCAAATTCTAGCCTTCGTCGTCGATGAACACCAGTCAGCATAGGTGCACGAACCAGGCGTCCGCTTCGGAGGCCCAGACGCAGCAATGTTCGCTGAATAGTGGTTTGGGAGACACTTGTGGTAGCCCCTTGGTTCATTTTAGTGGTCAGTTGCTCAACGGTAGCCCGTCTATCTGCCCGAACGCATCTCCGCAACCGTCGTTCGCCTCTGTCATCTATGGCCCGTGGTGCACCACATTTGCCACGTCGTTGATTTTGGACAGTCCCATTTTGCCATGCACGGTACACTTTTACCACGGCGGCACGCGAACAGTTCACAAACTCAGCCGTTTCGGAAATGCTTCCACCCTTGGCCCGAAAGCCAATGATCATGCCCTTTTGGACGTCGGATAAATCGCTTCGTTTCTGCATTACGCCAACGATTGAAATGTTTTCCGAAGCCCACACACACCCTTTATATACGCTCAACTGCACTGTGCTGCCACCTGCCTTCTGTGATTGGTTATTTAACTCTGAAGTGGAAAGTACGTGGTGGTCACATTAATGTGACTGGACTGTGTAAATGTGGTTGAAACGTGTAATAAAATCGCTGTAATGAAATAAATGTGGTTGAAACGTGTAATAAAGTCGCTGTAATGATATAAATGTGGTTAAAATGTGTAATAAAGTCGCTGTAATGATATAAATGTGGTTAAAATGTGTAATAAAGTCGCTGTAATGATATAAATGTGGTTAAAATGTGTAATAAAGTCGCTGTAATGATATAAATGTGGTTGAAACGTGTAATAAAGTCGCTGTAATGATATAAATGTGGTTAAAATGTGTAATAAAGTCGCTGTAATGAAATAAATGTGGTTGAAACGTGTAATAAAGTCGCTGTAATGAAATAAATGTGGTTGAAACGTGTAATAAAGTCGCTGTAATGAAACAAATGTGGTTGAAACGTGTAATAAAGTCGCTGTAATGCCACGTCAAAACACCAGGAGTCACCAGCTAGTTAGCTTGCTAGCTAGCGAGTTGTCCGCGCTCATTTCCGCTTTTTAAAGTTCAGCATTAACCAGTTCGCGGTCAGACCAGAATAAAATATCCATATTTTAACAGTAGATCACCGACCTGAGGTTGGAGCCCCGCCATCGCCTCACCCTGTCCGCCTCCTGGTGAAGACAAGCCGGCCGGCGGCGTTAGCGGATACGAGGCGAGTGTACGGAAAGCCATGAGGGACAAAACGCACAACTTCGCATTTAAAAAAAAAATACTATAGTATTTCTAAATAAGCGCGTTGAATATAAATTGTATCCATAGATTTTACACTATTAAAGCTTTGTCATTAAATAGCGAGTTTTTACATAAGGAAGATTAGTTCAACTGAAAGTCTATTTATTTAAAGCATCAATGTTAGATTAAGTCTTATAAAATTATGCCTTTTTAAATAAATTTAAATTAAATCAACTTCTGGTAACTTTATGATTTGTTAATATTGAGTCTTCATTCTGCCAGTATGACTCCATGGTTTCTTTATTCTTGGAATGTAAAACAAATCCTAGTCTGACCCAATCTACCATCGTACCAAAGTCATGACAGGAAAACGTCTTTCTAGCAGAAGTTATACTTTTATTTTACATACAGACCTTTAAAAGTCACACCTCATCCAGAAAAAATAAAATCTAAAATTAATCTTTAGAAAGTAAAACAAGCCATCGGCCAAAATCTTAATAACCCCGATGGTTAAAATCTAAAAAGTTGACACATTTAAAAATGTATTCTCAATTCGTTACATCCTAAAATAATAAAAATCACTATAATTAAAACATTTTCCAGGACTTTTTTTTAAATGGTCCATGTTAAATTAATTCCAGATGAATGACTATACACAAGATTCTTCATACAGACATAAAAAACTTTTCTCAGTTTCATTCTCATCAGACTTTATTAATAAATTACAAACTAATCCCAGAAAACAGCAGCAGTCGTCCTCACCGAATCCGTCCATCTGTGGGACGGACAGAGGAAAACGTAAGAAAAACACAGATTTGATTAAACTGTTACAGGCTGAAGTAAAGTCGCTCAGACATCCAAGGAAGGTAAGAACCATCTTGGGTCTTTCGACCTCTGGAGGAAACTGCGAATGGAAGGAAGAAAATCATCACAGCGACTCAAAATAAAAGCAAATATAAACCTGAACGTACCACCAGATTCATGAGGTTTGTAACCAACGGTGACCATCCAGAGGTTTAACAGCATTTCACCACCTGGAAGAGGAAAGAAACGTCTGGTTAGTGGTTTATTATGGACTGAACACAAAGTGGAAATCTGCCCTCCTTCATAATGCTGCTTTTTGGCAATACATCAGAAAACTGATATTTTAGGGCTTTATTTCTATTCTGCTCTCCCTTAAACTGAAATATATAAAGTCAGTCCAAGACGTGGACGCATGTCAAACTGTGATCCTCTAGCAGGAGAAGACAACTGGTGGACCAGGAACATCAGGACAGGGAAACTCAATCTGAAGACCAACACCTTTTTATCCAGACGAGGTTTAGGGTCACTTAAAAAACAAAAAGTTTTTTGAGACAAAAAGTTACATTTACGGGTCATAATTCTGAGATATAACATTAGAATTTCAAGCAAAGATAATTTTTATTTCCCAATCACTGGTCCCAATTATCTCATGCGTTTTTAAGACCATAATGAATAAAAATTTAAGACCCGAATCCCAACAAAAATGTATAAAGCTCATATTTTACAGAATGGTGCCCAGAGGGGTTTTTTTTTGCATAAGATTGGTGTCATCAGCCCAACTGCCAATAAATTTACATTTGGCCATGATGGACACAAAAGCGCTAGCTAGCAAGGATTTGTTAGCAGCTAATTAGCGGTAGCCTCAACCACGTCGAGTCACAGAACATAAGGATGTTTATATTAAACATTTGCCTGAGAATAAAACATAGAATACAAGATTAAATAGTCCAGTCAAGATAAAGTTTCACACCTGGCTAAGAGTCGACTCAAAAACACTTAGAGCTGTTTGGATTAGACTGAGTCGCTCAGCTCTCACTCTCAAACCAGAGCAGGAATCTGAGAGACCAGCCCAAACGTTGGACTGGACTTTACTAAATAACGGATCAGTTGTATACATTTTGTCCCAAACACAGCAGATTAAGCTCAGTACCAAGAAAACTCCTAAATGGTCAAACATATTTTTATTTTTTTCGCTCAGACATCCAAGGAAGGAATGAACCATCTTTGGTCTTTCGACCTCTGGTGGAAACTGCGAATGGATGGAATAAACGTAATCACAGCCAACAGACATCGTCCATCACTACACTCAGTTTAAAAGAAAAATATTAATAATTAAGACGTCAGATACCAACCTGTATGACTCCAATACTGAAAGGCCTCCCTGCAGAAACTCCTCCACCTGAAACCAGCAACAAGACATTAGATTTAAAGCAAAGGGTGAAAAAAACCTGTAAGATTATTACAACAAATAATAGTTTAGAGTCGCTCAGACATCCAAGGAAGGTTTGGCCGTCTTTGGTCTGTTAAGACCTCTGGTGGAAACTACGAATGGCAGGAAAAACGTCATCACAGCGACCAATCAGACACCTAATAAATCACAATACTAACCTGAAGGTTTTCACTGCAGCAGCTTTGATGCCACATCATTATTCCCTAAAAGAGAAATGAATAAATATTTAGTTATGACGTATTAATATATGATTGTACATTTAAAAGGTTTAGAGTCGCTCAGACATCCAAGGAAGATTTAAACCGTCTTTGGTCTGTTAAGACCTCTGGTGGAAACTACAAATGGCAGGAAAAACGTCATCACAGCGACCAATCAGACACCTAATACATCACAATACTAACCTGAAGGTTTTCACTGCAGCAGCAGCTTTGATGCCACATCATTATTCCCTAAAAGAGAAATGAATAAAAATTTAGTTATGACATATTAATATATGATTGTACATTTAATAGGTTTTAAGTCGCTCAGACATCCAAGGAAGATTTAAACCGTCTTTGGTCTGTTAAGACCTCTGGTGGAAACTACGAATGGCAGGAAAAGCGTCATCACAGCGACCAAAACGAGTTTAATAAGAACCGAATCAAACATACCAGTTAGATGAGCAGATATCAGTGGAGAAAAACCTGCAGCTTCATCGTTTGGCAAGATTCAGCCTGTAAACAGACGAATACGATTAGTTTTCACCGTCATGGTGAAAATGTCTGAACTAAAAATATTGTTCAAAAACTCGGAACCAGCAGCACAGCCACATGTAACACTAATTTTAAGACTTATTAGAAATATTCTCACATTTCTAATCACTAATAATTTAGGCAAACTCATTTTTGAGGTTCTAATTTTAAAAGACTTTAAAGCAGAGACCCTAAATATCAGTTCTCAACATCTAGGACAGTTTCTGCTTTAATAAAATGTTTCAAATTATTGGCCTAAAATCACCAAGTCACCAGGATTTGTTGCCTGATTGACTCTGATTTAACAAATGCTGTTCCAGTTGATACTCATGTTACAATTATAATTGCATTCAATTTTCAGTAGTTTTCCAAAGGTCATTATTAAAGGTTTCCTATATCTGTAGTTCTATGGCGCCCCCTGGAGGTTTAGAGGCAACACTGTCACAGGACAGTTTAGGAAATTGATGCTCCAAAAAGTGATTTACACTGACAAAATACATCTATAGTGAATAAAGCAATCACTACACTGGTGATTCACCTTTAACATCATCTTTAAAATAAAATGTATTTCCAAAGCTTTTGTAGAAATCCTTCACATTTTTAATGCAATTACTTTAAAACAGTTTCATTCAGTTAAGGTGGAAACACAGAAAGGAAAATGTTTATAATGTTGAATAATTTAACCAAAACTCAGGTCTTATTAAACTTTTTATTTGATTATACTTGCAATAAATTAAAATGTACTAGTTTTCATCTCCTCACCTTTCAGATTTAACCACAAACAAACAGATCTTATATCATCAACACTCTACCTGAGAAGATTCCTGCTTTTCTTCTCCTCCTCCACACATCAGTCATCATTGTGGTAGAGGTCAACCAGGCCTCTACGGTGGCTGTCAGGGCCATTTCCTGTCCCCACCAGCAGAACCCTGTGGAAACAGCTGCGGTCAGAAAGGAACTAGAAATAATAAGATACAGTCTGGTGAGGACAGCAAGTCGCTCAGACATCCAAGGAAGATTTAAGCCGTCTTAGGTCCTTTAGACCTCTGGTGGAAACTACGAATGGCAGGAAAAGCGTCATCACAGCGCAGGAAATGAATGTAACCAGGATCACATGGAGGAAGGAGACGAACCTGGTCTGAGCTGCTGCTGGTTCAACGCCAACAAGGCCTCAATCCTGGAAAAAAAAGACAAATAAACAAAGTTATTCATACATCAAGAAGCATTTTCCTAATTAATGTTGTAATGTAATAATATAATATGAGGTTTGAGCCAATTCACACATTTTTTAATGTGCGAGTAACAAGTTTGGCTTAATTTCCTGCTTCTATCTCAAGATACATTTTAAAGGGTTTCGCATCATTTTATTAAAATGATGCTAAATTTAGCCACAAAAAAAGATAAATCATGTTATTTCACTAAAACAGGAAATTCATAATGAACACACTTCATTTTACTACACATGTTCAGTAAATTAATTATTGTAATCTATAAATGTTATGTTTGATCCACAGATGAACAGCAAGAAAATCTACAGATCTTGTATATTATACAGGTTGAAGCCACAGAAACACGGCAAAGCTACAAATAAACAATTTTATAGCAAATGTATGCAAGTTTATCTGTAAAACGCAAAGAGTTAAACGCAACTTCATCAGAAAGTCTCATGAATTGAGCTCGTGCTGCGTCACAACGTGGAGGTTAAAGTTCGTGACAGAAATAAGCTGGAACAATCTGACTCCATCCACCGAATAGACTCATCATCTCGTCTTCACATTATCAGATAACGATCAAATGTAGCACATTTAAACAGACTGATATTAAATTATACATTTGAATCTATGAGATAAACAAAAAAAATCAGCAGTGAAGTCAGAGTTACCTTCTCCTCCGGCTCGTCTGAGGTAAAATGACCGAAGCAACGTTCCGGCGCTGCTTAAATACGTCATGGCGGACGGGCGCCGCCTGCCGGACGGGAGGTGGAAAGGGACAAAATATATTGCTGCAATTTACAGTTTAGTTTTTTTTTCTTTTCTTTTTTTTTCTTAACAAAGAACAAAAATCTTTCGAAAAGTTCCAGAGTTTTATCCAAGGGTTTTCAGGTTAAATCAAATGTTTATATTAATCCATATCGTAAGCAAATTACTTTATATATTTTCAAATATGGTTTTATATTTAACATTTTAGTTTCTTTAATATTTTTCTTATGTTTTATGAACGTTAGTCTGAGTTAAAATTGGATTGATAATGGTAAAAAGCTGGTTTTTCTGTTAAATGCATTTTCACACACTGAATTAATTTTTCATTATCTAAAAATGCGTCCAGCAGCTATTGTACAACAAAGTACTTATGTTTTTAATCAATCTGAAAATCTGTTGTTTCATTCTTGAAATTAATTATTACATTTTCATCCTTTTCTGCTTGAGTTTCTTAGATTTTAATTCTTGTTTTATTATTAGTAGTACTATAAAACCTTTAGTTTTACTACAGTTTTTTTTATTATAATATAATATTATTTAATGTTTTTGCTATACATATCATACCATCTATATCTGCAAAAAAAACAAGGAAAAAAAAGAAAGAAAAACCTTGTGACTATTGCAGGTCAAGAGACACTAAAATGAATAGATTGTCATTGAGAGAGAGTATGTGGACATATGGACCAATCCCCTCTCTCCTTTCCCCTCTACCTTGCTCCTGATTGGATGCTCATAGTGCAGATTATTTAACCCCCTCAGCCTCCATCCCTCCTCCTCCTCCTCCTCCTCCTCCTCGGTGGTGGCTGTTGCTGCTGCAAGCTGCTGGTGTTGCCGTGACGATGATATCCTCCCCCTCTTACACACACATACACACTCAGACCAGGAGGAGAGGAGAGGAGAGGAGAGGCAGCAAACAAGACGGTATCATGACGCGATGGCTTCAGGCTGGAAAACAGACGCTCCCACTGATGGCCGGGAAAACAGGGTGAGAGCTGGATGCAGTTCCTGAGGATGAATGGATGGATAGATGGGTGGATGGATGGATGAGTGATCGATGGGTGGAGGAATGTTTGGGGGTGACAGCAGCAGCTGTAGCATGCCTCAGAGAGGGGGATGATGCAGAGAGGACTGCAGGATGGGAGCAGGGATGGAGGAAATGAGGATGGACCGACCGACTGAACGCAGCGCAAGCTGATCAGCTATCTGTGGATAGATAAGTGTGGGTGTGTGTGTGTGTGTGTGTGTGTGTGTGTGTGTGTGAGTGTTTGGTGTGTGTGTGTGCTGTCAGGCCTGCATGCACACGCTAGCATCCTGTCTGCTAACAGAAACAGAAGGTACGTCACTTCTCTGAAGTGAAACTGAGGTCTCATCACAGCGACATATTCTGTTAGGAACATGCAGCTCCTGCAGGATTCAGATGGATTAGTGATCAGATGCAACCAATCGACGGATTCTGCAAAAAAAAAGATGTTTAAAGCTCCAAAATCCAGTTGAGTCAGAGGAAATGAGCGCAAATAGAGAAACACAACTGAAAATATCACAAAAAATATACAAGCATCAACATAAAGGAGAAAATATAACGTATCATAAATTCAACAATGACTGTATTTAGGAAGAGATGCAGAAGAAAAGACCAATCAATTCAAAATAAAAACAGGGCAAAAGCTTCATAAACTGACTCAGATTGATTCCTAAAAAGCAGCTGATGAATAAATGTTAAAATGACAGAACAGTTGGACCAGAAACTCTGAATAAAAAGTTGCTTTGAGAAGATAAGAACAAGCAAAAAGGGAACTTGAAGTAGAAATAGAATCAAATCAACTAGAAAGAGATAAAACATGAGAAACACTGCAATGAAACAGCTCAAAATATAACTAAAAGACACAAAAATGGCAACGAATGAGACAAAGCAACTTTAAAAACATATAAAAAATATGTTTTTTTTTATCATGTGGATTTTTAAAATAAATGTTACAGATTAGCTGTCATTTTAAAGTGTCAGATTAATTTACTGCATTCAGGATTCTTCCAGATCTTTACCATCAAAACAGCTACAAAAGATAAAAAACAAAGTTATTAGTTAAGCCACTATGATTTTTTTATTGCCACAGAATAAGATTATTCTGTAAACAATCTCTTTCTGAGTCCCACACATGAATATCCCAAAAATGCTGCAGAGATGCTGGGATACTTTATACCTTCAACACTTACAGCAGCAGAACTGAAGCTTCTTATTGATTTCATCCCCGAAAGGGAGAAGAGGAAGAGAATGTGTGGGACCAGTACGTGATGAATGAGTGATTACAACACAGAAAAACAGAAAGTGGACGCAAACATTCCCGTGGGAACGTCAGAGGAGACGGATCAGATGAACCGAGTGTGTGTGTGTGTGTGTGTGTGTTGTGTTTTCTTTGTCTGATTGCCACCGTTTTGTTGATTTATGGACTTCCTACCAGCAGGTTTCCCTGAAATTAGTTTTTATTGAGCTCTGCAATCAGGTGATGGTGCCTCGTCTGCTGATCCAGACAGAAATAAGCAGTTTTTCATTTAAGTGAGTGAGTTTTGGTTCATCAGACGAAGCTCATTCTGTCATGAATGAACTGGATCGCTGCAAAAAAAACCCTGAAATTAAACAGAGATTAACTTCATTTTCAAAAACTAGATATTAAAATGTTATTTGCTTCAGAAGGAGAAAGTATTTTCTCTTTTACTTGTAAAAGTGCTTGTAATGTGGGGTCCCTCAGGGCTCTGTTTCAGTTCCCATTTTTATCTCATTGCAGAAATTTGCTCAATCAATTCCTGACATTTAATTGAAGAGAATCGACCTTTTCTCACATGAGAAGCTCCAGTCCTTTGGCCTGTTGCTGATGTGGTGAGATTTATGTCATAATCAAGCCGGTATGTAGGTGAAACCATTTAGCGAAATGTCAGCGGCTGCTTTAATGTAGCGAATTAAATACACATCGTCCCACAGATGTGGATGGACTTTAAGTTTAGAAATCAAACGCTGACCTGAAACACAAACCTGTGGAAATGATTTGTTAAACTAAAGTCTGAAATAATCTCCATTCCAAGACACTTGAAATCCATCTTATCTTTTTCTGTGTCACTAATAAACAAAAGCTCTCAGGACAGGCTGCGTCTCCAGTGCTGTATCCATGTGTGCATGTCGCAGCGCTGACCTGAAAACCGCCATCTGATTGTGTTTTCATGAGTTTTATCAGTGAGAGTCAGCTGCTGTGAGGCCACACCAACAGATTACACCACTATTGTTCTGCTGCCACGTCCGTGTTTCTGTTTCAGCCTTTTGTTGAGCCTCCTCAGCTTTGCATTGGTCCAGTAGGTTTCCCAGTCTTTAAATGGTGTGTCTGATTGCTTTTAGTCAAAGAATGACAACCATATTTATAGCTGTACCCCGTATAAAGTAGAGACATTAGATGACTGGATGGATGACAGCAGCAAAACAGTTGTTTCAGGAAGAAAGTGAGCCAGTCTGTGCAGCAAAGAAAAGTCCAAATAATGGACAATCAAAATGCAAAATCAGATACAAAGGTACCAGTTATGTTATTAGGTTCACCACCTGTTAGTGCAAACAGAAAATCAGCAGATACTGTTGTAACATCTCAAAGCTTCCAGGTACCTAGAAGCAACAAAGACAACCAGCAGAAGTTCAAACTGAGCATCAGAAAGGACTAAGATGGACGTGACTTTGATCGTCTCGTAGTTATTGGTGTAGAAAGTAATGATCTAACCGTCCTTAAGGTTTGCAAAGTAAAAACACCCAATGAGCGACGAATGAGGACCAAAATAACCCGTCAATGTCAGAGGAGGATAGGCAAACTGGTTCAAGATGACAGAAAGGGAACACTAGCTTAAATGAGAACTTGTTACAACCCTATATACAGTATATGACATTGAAACATATAAGGTCACACGGATTCTCCAAAAACCAGAGTATCCGATTGGAAATGTGTTCCGGTGAGTCTCAATTCAAAACTTTAAATCATTTCATAAAAAAAAAGCTGAATCAACATTTTCTGGAGCATGAAACAATCAGCTCCACTCAAACATCCCTCTGAGTTTCTCCTTTGTAAAACCCAAAACAAGAAGGGCCTGAATTGTCTGCAGAGCCGTAACAGCCACAGACCGTCACCAGACACAACCCACTGCAAGAGAGCATCCCAGAATCCTTTGCTGCATTGTAACATCAGAGCATCAGTGAATGGAGATGTGGGGGTGAGGATCCTGGAAGACTTCAGAGGAATCTTCTGCTGTATGATGTGTGTGTGTGTATGATGTGTGTTTCAGACGTTAGCAGTGTGTTTGTCTGCAGGAGGTGAGTCTGATCAGGACGTCTCAGGGGACAGAGGCGTTTGAACTGGATTACAAGCAAAAATCACACGGCGCCTCAACCCCTCCCCTCTATGAATTATTCACCAGAACATCAGGCCTCGTGTTTTTACAGAGACACTGGAGCAGAAACTGCTTGGCTGGCAGAAAGTCAATCGGCAGACAGGTCCAAGGAATCAAACCCGGTTCAATGAAAGTTGTTTCTTGCTGCTGAAATTCATATTGTAGACATATTTTCCCATTAGAGGTTTGATCTCCTCCTGACTGAGGCCCAGACAGATTTCTTCTTCACACCTAACCGTCATCATCATCACCGCTGATGAAGAGGGGAGCCGGCGACCCAGAATGCTCTGCAGCGTCAGTGTGAACTCATTCACATGCTGAAGGATAAATATAGGGGGGATTAAAGAACCCGTCACCGCTTCACATTTTCGTTCCATCTCTTCTTGTTGGTTGGTGTCACCACACCCCCCACTCCCTCTGTGCAGTCTGTTGCCATGGAAACCCCAACCTTTCTCCCTCCTTTCCTCTTTTTCCATCACTTTGAAGTCGGTTCGGTGACCTACATTTAAAAGCTCTTTATTAGTTTTTGACTTTACAAGTTCGTTGTGAGGATCGTACCGCGACAGAGGCTTCCCCTGATCTGCACCATTAGGGAGATAACGGAGCCGTACATCAGTCGGAGGATTGATTCATCTTTGCTCTGCTGTCCTTTCTTCAGTGCATAACTCCTGTCGCTGTGGGTTTTAAAGGTGTCTTCATTGGTTTTGTGCGAGCAGTAAGTTAGTAGAGCTAATTCAGAAGTAGAGAAACCGGGATTGAAGCAGATTGAAATCAATAAATCCCACAGATAGCGAGAGTAATCAGCCATCCATCATCCACACCTGCTTCTGCTTCAGGGTCACATGGAGGCTGAGGTATTTCTCTTAGAGAATTACCGTCACTGTTATGAATTTGGACAGTGGAAAGAAGACAGGATACCTGGAGAACCCAATGCATGCAAGGAGACACTGAAAACAGCTGCACAACCTTTCTGGATTAATGTTTGCTAAAATATAATATTATGATAAAAAAATCCCAGATCTTATCTGATGTCGCTTTTATTAAACTTCACATCAGTTTCCCCCTTTGCCAACTTAAAGCCCAGATTTTATGACCAAAAGTTTTCATTTTGACCTTTTTTCTTTCTACTTTGTATCTGTGTACTTGAAACCATTGTTGTCACTTTATTTAAAACAGTAAATAACTATAAAAATCTCACATAGTTTATTGTAAACGTACATTTATGAAAACTTTGTTTAGCATCCTGATTCACTTAGGTTGTGATCCCTGTTTGGTCAATCAGTCTCCTGGTGATCGATTACTAATCGTAGTCATAACTACTTTACCTGGCAACAGATGATGAGAACAATGTGGAAAACTACTTTAAAGGTGGACATGAATGTTTGGCTGTGTGAAAGCATGGAGGGAACAAAATACTGTATGTGGCAGAAAGCTTTAAAGTCAGCCACAAAATGACTAAAACTACAAATATGAAATGGAGGGCAGCCAGATTTTCAATTGCTTTGTTCTGTAACACCGACTTGATTAGCATATGAAAGGATGACAGTTGGAATATCTGGCAGATTTTCAGACATTGAAAGATTTCAGCACTTGATTGTTAAATGATCAAGTCATCAAAAGTAAAAAAAAAGTAAATTTCAAACTTCACAGGCAAAAATACACGTCAAATATCTGGATCAAGAGAGCAAAGAGATTCAGGCATTAGTAAACTGCCACCTGGTGGCCAGTTGGGGGAACTGCAGAAAGGAGCATTTCAGCTTATTTAATGGAAACCTCACAGCTGCTCAGGCCTGCAGAGGAGGCATTGTGGTGCTAAAGGGTCTAATCTGCAGTACTGAATAAAATATAAAATTCATTTGTGTAGTATTTTATAGCTTTTGTCTGCTAGCATGATAACAGATCAAAACACAAAGGACTAAATTATTCCTTATCAGTGTGAGCAGCCTGCTGGTGTCACTGATTGTATTTACTGTTCAAATGAGAGCATGTGCTCAAAATTTAAATTATTTCTCTACATGTTTATCTGCCTTTCCATCTAAATCTTTAACTCCTGTCGTTCTTTTCTGTTGTTCTCCTGCAGGAATCGGTGGATTCATCCTCAGTCCACTTCAAATGAAATCAGTTGAACTGATTATAGCTAAATTACTCCTGAAGGGAAACAATCTGCTTCTCACCTGCTTCTTTTTGGTGTTTCATTGGATAAATAAACATGTGGAACTGGAAGAGAGATTTACATGGAATCCATATTTAATCAGGAATGTGGGACGGAAGACTCTCAGATCTACAGAAGAGTAACGTTGATGTGGATTACTGACTAAAACCAATCAAAACTAAGATCTTTTCTATGTTCAGAATGTGCCAACAGTTTCTTCTGGAGCGTTTTTCTCATTTCTCCTGAATGCACAATGGAGTAAAAGACAAAAACAGCCGGGATAAGGAACCTGTTAGAACCCAAAGCAGCAAGAAGCCCTGAGGCTGACCGTGAAGCGTCTCCCCTGGCTGCGGTGAGGAGGGAGGGGCGTGTGTGGAGGTTCCCCCCCAGCAGGCTGCCGCGGGCCGATGGAGGCCCACCAACACTCCCCAGACAGCAGCAGTGAGGAGTGTACCGTCCTGGAGGCTGCGCCCTGCCAGAACAGCTGCCTGCAGCATGCAGGGAAGGTGAAGACACTCCTTCAGATGACACCGGATTCACTAGGGGTTGAACAACTACATGTGTTTTAAGGTCGACTACGTCATGATAATAGTCGAGTCGTTGTCGACTAGTCGCGGTGACGTCGTAGTGATGGAAGCGCAAAAAACACCCTTCACAACCACTTGGAGGCTTCATCAGCTATTTTCACGGCAAATATTAACCCCTACACCCTTCTCCCGTTTTTACTAAGTCTATTATGCGGAATTAAAAGAGCAATAAACAGATAATTATTCGTGAGCAGCGGAGAAAAGTTTGTTGCACAAAGTCGGTCTGACTTTCTTTTTCTTTTCTAAACACCGGCGGATACTGATGATCTCTGGATAGTTACTCGTAAAGGAGTCAAATTATCACACTGAGCACATGGTGCGTTTGGAACATGACAAACCAAACTTATTATGAACGGATCCCGTTTGGTTACAGTTGAACTTAACAAAACCTCCAGCTGCTCCTCCGCCGGATGCGCAGCAGGAAGTTCTGCTGATTCAGCAGCGGCTCTGAACCGACATGCAGACGGAGGCCGAGATCCTCAGACCCTCAGGATGAAGCTGGACTTAGTTTACAGATGTAGTCAAACCAGATCTTTATAAGAGCGTAAAGCTGCCAGGTTAAAAGCTTCAATACGCAGGATGACGCTGATCAGTTGGGGGCATACAAAAGCCTGACCTCATGACCCGTCGTCGCACTTTACTCCATAGTCTTTTTTTTTTTTAAGGATTTTCTCGGCTCCACCGCGGGCTGAAGTCTCTGTATGCGGAGCGCCGCGCACCGCCCTTACTGCGGGAGGCTATGCTGTCATTTACAGCTTCTCTTTGTTAAATTATTTACATTTTTATACAATCTGAGCTTTCTAATGTTAAGTAAATATATTTAAAATAAGCTATTGTGAAAACCTAACCATATGTACAATATTAGGTAAACTTAATGGTGTTTCAAATAAGGAAATTCACTTCAAATTATATTCATGGTTCAATTAGCATAATCTTTTATGTAGGATATTTCTATTGAAACATTATACACTGAGCTGAATTAAAATAACTTAGCTTGTAGTTCTCTATAATTTAGAACACAGCTAGTTTCTCTGTGTGTCTGTTTAACCTTTTGACCCCTTGATAAGATTTAACAGCTGGTGTAAAACAATCTGGTCGTGTCAACAGAGTAGAGCTTCTGCTTGGGACAGGGTAATAAAAACATCTGTCTCCACTCAAAAGAAAATAACACTTCTTTGATCTTAGAAAACAAGTTTTTTACTGGAAACACGTTAACTAGAACCTATAGCTAAGGACAGTCCCCTAATTTGAATACAGCAAAGAAAGAAAACACGCCTCCCTAAAAGTAGCCAACCCTGAACTTAGCCTCAGATTACTCTGTGGTTCCCTTGCAACCCAGTCTCAGAGGAAGCATGCGTTTCGTCGTGTGTGTGGATGTCTGTTGTGTGAGGTAAATATTACTGGTTTTATTCAGTTCTGTTATGTTTTGGACTTGGAGAAACGGTTTGTCTCGTCTTTATGGTTCAGCTGATACAACGACAACTTCAATGAATGCGGGCAGAACAGAAAATAAAACAAGTCAAAAGATTTTTTGACTTGTTTTATTAACACTGACGAACTCACCTATTCCACCTTCTTTCATTTCCTTGGAAAAATCTGTTTTGTCATCTGATTGCATCTAGTTGACTGGCCCAGAAAAAAGTCATTGAGGAGAATAGAATCAACTAGTTGACTAATTGGTGCAACGTATAGCATAAACCAAACAGGACATTTAAGAAAGACACAATATGAAAGGAAGGGAATAAGAACATTACAGAAGAACAATAAACCAAAAAATACAACAGTATTTACATCAGAGCTTAATAATATGTGTACCTTGATAATAAAACATGTGAAATAGACATAATGTGTGTACAATTATACAAAATTAATGCACATATTAATCCTAACGGCCACATGAATGGTCATTTATTGGCTGATACTACAGATGCAAGAGGGGTTGTGATGGAACATTTTATAATGTGCTCTTTACCCCTTATGTGCTTTAGATTGTGTCTGATAATGAGATCATGTGTCTGCATGGTCTCATCATTAGATTGGCCAAGCGGCTCTCCTATAGACGTCTACGGTGCCATTACGCCGTTGATTCTGGAGATGATCTAAGTGTTTCTTCCCCAACGTAGAACTTATCTGCTCTATTTAGCATGAAAGAACAACCTCCTATCTTTAACAATAGACCATCTGAATGGGCTCCACAGAATCCCTGATGTAACATTTAGGGATTTACACCTATTGTCCAATCAAGTCTCTCTTCTCTGACCAGAACCTATATAAGGAAGCCAGATCCACTGTTGGTCAGAGCGGACTGACAGACTCCTTTGACTCTGTATTTCTGTTCTCACTTTGCAAAGTTTTAATACGTTTTGTATTTCTTCTCATCCAGACTCTTGATAAAATGATTTTTTCCATGACAAGGGTGGGTGTAAAAATAAGTTCACACCCAACGGGCAAATATACTTTACTACTGTTCCTTTGCTTTGTTTGTTTTAAATTTATTTTGTTTGCATATAACCTGCCTGCAGGTGGCTGACCTGTACTGCTCGGCCTGTGAGGGTGCCCTGTGTGAGGACTGCTTACCGGCCCATGAGGATCACCCCAAGGTGGCGCTCAGCCAGGCCCTGGAGCAGCACCGCAGCCGGCTGCAGGAGAGACTCGGGGCGGTCCAGAACAGGTACCAGCAGAGAAACCCCAAAGACCATGCATGGACATTTATATGCTAATATTTCTGTTGAGATCTAAAATAGGAAAAGAAAAGAACATAAATGAGGTACAGCTACAGTAGGGGTGACCAAAGTCCAGTAGGAGGTATCTTGCATGTTTTAGCTCACTCCCTGGTTGTTAGCACACCTCTGGTGTTGGTAACAAAAACTAAAACATGCAGGATACTGGCCCTGTAGGACTGATGCTGTGTTCCAGTTGTACTCATAAAAACTAAATTCTGACTTTCCAGTCAGAAAAATCAACTGGAACGCCCCACGAACTGGGATTTCCCACTGGGAAACTGGAACAATCCCAACTTCCCCCAGTTATGACTTGTAAGGCTGACTTTACGATTCAATATGGCCGCTCCACACATCAATAGTAGGAAGATGTGGTGGAAAGATGTTTATTTTACAAGACACACATGTAAAAGTGAGTCTAAAATCATTGTTAAATGTATCGCCTGCAACTCTGAGCTGAACTAATTAAAAGTGATGTTTGCTAGTGGAAATTAAAGATTAAAATTATGTTTGTAAGAGCTACTGCAAACAATGTCTATGGATGCTGCCATATTGAAATTCCAACTTCTAATCAGAACTCTTTTACCTCGAATCTGATGTGAAATCCAGTTCTGAGTTCCCAGGAAACTGAAAAACAGCCTGGTGGTTTTGGCCTCCTCTGAGCCAGAGAGATATAGCAAATGGGGAAACAGTGACATCTGGTGGCCAACACATGAAGGGCACACGATTTAAGTTTGTTTAAGAAAGAAATACGTGAAATGGACAAAAACAAGAGCAGTTAAGTGTGAAATTATCCTTTTCCCTCCTCCTCTGCAGACTGCCCCAGATTTCAGATGCTCTGTCCCTCGTTTCGGAGATTCTCCAGCAGCTGAACAACCAGAGAGCTTCCATCGAAGAGGACATCCAGTCCAGCTTCGAGGACCTGCACAAGCAGCTGGACGTTCGGAAGAGCGTCCTTCTCATGGAGCTCGAAGTCACATATGGGCTCAAACAAAAGGTGCAGACAGATGCAACAGTTTATTTGCCAGTCATTTGGACTTTGCTCTGACTTTGCAGGAAGAGAAACTTGGAAGTATTGAAGAATGATCCACCTGTCTTTAGGTCCTCCAAGCCCAGATAGACAACCTGACGCGTGGAGACGGGGACATCACAGCCACCTGCACCAAGACAGAGGAAGCTCTGGCTGAGGAGGCAAGTGTGGCGACCCTGGAGGTGGAGCATGAGCTGGAGGAGAGGCTGAAGGAGCTGGCTATTCTGAGAATGCCGTGCCAGCCGGAGGAGAATGACCAGCTGGACCTGGTGATGGAGACAGATGGACTGAGGAAATCCATTCACAATTTGGGGACCATAGTTACAACCAGGTGACGATACAAACAGAAAGAACAGCAAAACGCCGATTATCCTATAGCATACCCTGCTCTAATCCTGATTTTCTTCCTCAGCGCTGTGGCAAGTCAGAGTGAAGCCATGGGCACCGGCTTGGAGCAGTGCATTGTGGGACATCCGGCTTCAGTTACTATAGTAACAAGAGACAAGTCAGGGGGAGCCTGCAAAACTGGCAATGCCATCTTATCAGCTGAGGTTCGTTTCAGTGTTTAAAAATATAGACAGAGGGAAAATCTAAACATACATTTACTGGATTTAAAGGATATTTGAGTAAAATACTTAATTATTTGAACTTCAGCAGATGTGTCCAGCTCTATATATCAAATAATACTTCTTATTTCCTGATAGCAACTGCAAAAGCGACTTTATTTTCTTGATAACGTTTCAGAAAATTCAGTAAAACGTGTGTTGATGCAGGTATTCACCCCCGACGGCAGCATTGTTGATGGCGAGATACTGGACCACAAGAATGGTACATATGAGTTCATCTACACGGTGCCCAAAGAGGGAAACTTCTCTCTGGCTCTCCGTCTGTACGACCAGCACATCAAAGGAAGTCCCTTCAAACTGACCGTCTCCAAGGCGTCCGAGGTCGAGGTCGAGGTGGGTCGGCCTAACCCACGAGATCTGACGTAGGATCAGTGATTTATAGAAATTCTGTAACTTATGCTTACTTATATGTACATTAATTAAGGAAAATATAGAAATAATTCAGTTTACTCTATGATGCCCAAAAATTCAACCCACACTTTCAACCTCATTTATGAAACATGTTAAGATTAACACAAATACCTATTGTTTTCTTTTCTCTGTGGGTTTTCCAGGTGTCTCCATCCACCACCACAGCAACTAACTCAGCAGCCAATGCCACCCCGTCCACAGGCTCCTCTGATGGGACAAAGAGGCGAGGAAAGTCCCCTGGCCAAAAGAAGAAAGGTTCCAAGAGGGCCAGCAGCGCTCTGGGAACGCCACGACGAAAAACTCAGAATCCCATCGAGGACGACCTCATCTTCAAGATCGGTGAGAAGAAATGATTTCCTCTTGAACAGAAAATCTGGGCCACCAATTTGAATGGTAGACATGCTAGAAGGAGCTAAATACATTGATGATGCTTGGTATGGGTTCACAGACTCAGGAGACGATAACTTTGGGTCAATAGTTAGTACCTTAATTAGCAACACAACAGACAACTGCTTGGTCTTATATTCTTATAATATGTTCTTCTCTTTTTCAGGAACTAAGGGTAGAAATAAGGGTGAGTTCACCAACCTTCAGGGAGTGGCTGCCTCCTCCAGCGGCAGGATTCTGATAGCTGACAGCAACAATCAGTGTGTTCAGGTAAACTTCAGTTCATCCAGTCTTCACATCTCACAAAGGTAAATTCAATGTTTCAGGTTGCAAACTCAGAAATCCATTTGATCCTCAGATTTTCTCCAATGAAGGTGAGTTTAAGAGTCGTTTTGGGGTGCGTGGGCGATCTCCTGGCCAGCTGCAGCGGCCCACCGGGGTCGCTGTGCACCCGAGCGGTGACATCATCATTGCTGACTATGATAACAAATGGGTTAGCATCTTCACGTGCGAGGGCAAGTTCAAGGTAAGTTGTTCAGTTCCTTAATGCTTGCATTTCTTTCCCATCATGGCTGGTTTGGCATGTTTTGGACATAACTGGTACATCTGCTGTGTCCAAGGCAAAACTTGGGTCTGGGAGACTCATGGGGCCAAAAGGCGTGTCTGTGGACCAAAATGGTCACGTGATCGTAGTCGACAACAAGGCGTGCACAGTCTTCATCTTCCAGCTGAGCGGCAAGCTAATTGCTAAGTTTGGGAGTCGGGGAAATGGTGACAAGCAGTTTGCAGGTAAACCGGATTCTCCATTGAACTGCTGTGCAAATTAAAATCTGTTAGAAACTCCTGTAAATCTAAGTATGTCTGGAGTTTACTTTAATTGTTCACTTCTACACCTTGTGAGTGCTGAAGGACAGGTTACATTTGAAGCTTTTGATTTGTCGACTAATCCTTTCACGGAGGGAAGACATTTTGACATAAAACATCTGATTGGTTCCTTGTTCTTGTCTTGAAGGTCCACACTTTGCAGCTGTGAACAAGAATAATGAGATCATCGTGACAGACTTCCATAACCACTCTGTCAAGGTACGCAACCAATTACAGTCACCCCCTTGTTTTTAATAGAGGCAAATCAATCACTGAACATGATCCGCTGCCTTTGTGCTGTCAGGTTTTCACCACTGAAGGAGAGTTGGTGTTGAAGTTTGGCTCAAACGGGGAAGGAAACGGCCAGTTCAACGCTCCCACTGGTGTAGCTGTGGACATAAATGGGAACATCATTGTAGCTGACTGGGGCAACAGCAGAATACAGGTACAACCCTGATTTATGGCATTTATCCAGCATATTAGCAACAAACCCCAGTTTCATTTCTCATTTTCATTGAACTTTCTCAAGGTTTTTGATGGCAGCGGCTCCTTCCTGTCCTACATCAACACATCAGCAGACCCGCTGTACGGCCCACAAGGCCTGGCGCTGACCTCGGACGGCCATGTGGTGGTCGCCGACTCTGGTAACCATTGCTTCAAAGTCTACCGCTACCTACAATGATGAAGACTAGTGAAGAAGAGGAGAACAAGCAGGGCAGTGGTGAGAGTGGAAAGCTAAAGCTCACAACGTTTAACTCCATCTATCCATTGCATGAACTTGTCCTGATGGATTAACCGAAGGAAAGAAATGCCAAGGAAAACGTTCGGCCTCCGTCCTTACATGACCTGAACTTCAGAGGAGATGTCTAATCCTGGTGAGCTCTGGAGGAACTAAGCCAGAGTGGAATATAAAGGTGAAGTGTTGCCCCCTCCTGAAGCGTATGTCTGCAGTGCTTTGCAGCAACGGATTCCTGTTTTTAATTAAAGATGTCTGCCTTCACCCAAAGTGGAAAAGATTGACCAGCCTAGTATTGAATATAAATGTTTGCAAAAAAGGAAGAAGACCTACGTTGGAAACCTTGCTAATTAAATCTATGTTGTGAATGTTGGATTGATGAAATGTCAGTGGCATAAATGTAATCTGGTGGGAATGATTTGAATTATTGATAGTTTGATAATGTTCTGCCTTGATGTATTGTATGTAAAAGACAAAATAATGTCTGGTGAGGTAAAAGGGGTCCATAGCTTTGACTTTTCTCAGTTTGTTGTTCTAAGGCTTCATATCTACAGCTCAGATTGTCTTTAAGGGAACAGTCAGCTTTAACTGATCAGGCTTACAGTTGAGGTGTGACGGAAATGTCACATCTCCACTGAAGGTGACAGATAAATATCGGCGCAATAATCTTGCTCCGATATTTATCTGAGCAACAACCCAAGGAATCCCACTCGATTTCACAAAATTAAAGAATTATGAAAATATGGCCACAGAGCAGTTAATTTTACATATTTACTAGAAACCTGATGGATATTCGCTAATGTGGAAAAGTGGTACAGCTGTAAAATTAAAGGCATGAATTTATCAATATTAAAACCCTGAAATTTGAATGGAAAACTTCAGAAGTTTACCAAGGGTTAGGGACCTCAGACGTCTTTTACTACCGAAGACCCTCTCTAAAAACTCTTATAGTTACCTACTATAATAGATCAAATTTAACTTAATATGCATTAATACGTGCAGTGGAGAGCATCTCAGCACTAACGCTGATGTTAACATCCATGGTCTTCAAAGTACAGCCAGTTAGTGCTAAAGAAATTGAATAGCGCCATTGATTGGCGTATCAATGCGTCAACATATTTGAATTCTCTAAGCTCTGTTTTCTTTTGAATACTTCAAACATTGCTTTACAAAAATATAAAAAATAGGCACATTTTCTGTGATATTTACATCAAATAAAAAATCCATAAAAACTGAAGCGTGAATAGGAGGATCCACTCTATATGAGCTTTTTTTCTCTGTGGCCACATTTCTTTATTTTATCATGTACAATGCTCCTAGTATGCTAACTGCAGACCAGTGCTGATACTCTAACCTCCATTTTCCAAGTGATGGGTCTGTGGTTGGGAGGCGTTCGGTAGATTTGGATTAATTCCTTCGCCTTGGACCACTTTTAGCTTGTTGAACATTGTTTGTACATATGGATTGTTTTAATTATGGAATGTTTATTTCTCCCATAAGATTGAATCCTTTAAACATCTTGAACAATAGATTAATCATTATAAACAACTGCTTGTCTGATTGTCTGACTCGTGGAATGGGACTTTGGAAACGGCTTCGACCCACAGCATCGTCTCTGTGCCTGGTGTGTGCGGTTGTGTGTTGCACAGAGGAATGAAAAAGCTCTATAAATCTATCCTATATATTTGTGAGAACATTTCTAACATTTCCGGGTAAAACAACATTTCAAATAACTGATGTATATCTCTGCTTATTGTCTTGGCAACTGTGAAGAGAAGGCGGGGCTTCTAGAATGTTCAGATTTGGATTTTCGTTAATGTCCACGGTTCTAGAGCGCGTTTAGAGTTCTATCGAGTTTCGACGTCAAACTGTAGACTTACACACGTCTTTTCATGTTGAAACAATACCTCAGTGTTGGAGAAGCATGCTCTTGTTATCATCCTATGCTTCCATTCAAGCATTTAGAAGTCATGTTGCCTTCAGTTGAAATATTTAGGCTGCACCAAATGTGGACCATTCAGGGACAGAATGCTGCAGAATGTACTGCGGAGAGCCCAAAACCTGGTCTAATGGTTCAACGCAGTGAAATTTCAAAAACAATGTTTTCCAAAGTGACAATTTTAAAGGGATTTAAAGGAGACAACACCATCGATACTTGTGTTATGCATGGAAAAATTACACTGATCTTGCAGTTTTTTGGTTTTGTTTTCATTTCCATGAGATTGTAGATAATATCCTGGACAGATTGACTACTGAGAGGAAATGATTTGCTGCAGTTACATAAAGTCTTACCATGACAAAAAGAAACAGATTATTTTGCTGACAGTATCTAAACGCCTAAAACTGATAACCAATTCATTTGAGTCACTGTTTTTGCAAAATTGCAGAGTATTTTCTTGAACACCATAATAAACTGCCTGAACACTGTATCAGTCATCAATCATGATAAATTATCAATATATTCACAGCTCCTGCATTGATTTTTTTAATGCCCATCCATTTTTATGGTAGGGGTCGATTTCTCTGTCAGTGGTCTGCAGTTATGATGCCAATCTTAATTTTTAATGTCTCTTGAGATACTGTTTCATTAGCACAGAGCATTGAAGATCAATACTGGTGCTGAGGACTTCGTGAATATCAACAACTCATAAACAACAACTCATAAACCAGTTAGCTGCCATTTAAATCATGTAAACGCTGAGCTAAAATATTTTAAATATTGTCATATCTTTCAGTGGTTTACACAATACCTTGATAAATCAAAAATAGGAAGTTATTCTCTTAATCATATCTAGGCTTGACGATCCCACTGACAAATTACTTTCATTTATTGCTTGCCATTTATTTGGTTCTTTATCTTGCAGTTTGATTGTTTGTTTCCACCATGTGCTTTGAACTTCTTAAGTGCCCGTATTGTTTTTTTATTCATTTCATCAAGTTGTCTGAAACAAAATGCGTTGTGGTTGGAATAAATACAGTCTTTTTTATTTATTTATTTATTCAATTTTGAAAGTGAAGTTGTCACGTCTTAAAGGAATAAGACAAAGTTAGCCAGTTTGAAAACAGTGACCATTGCACCTCATGGTTAACTAGCTAGCTAAAACTAGCTAGCCACCATGCTAGTTTTAACTTGGCTAAAACTAGCTTGCTAAGCATGGCAAATTAGCTAGTTAAAACTTGGTAGCTAGCTAAGGTTAGCTAGTTAACCATAGGTTAAACACTTACTACAGCTCACTGAATAAAATCTATGTTGTCAAGCTTTTAATTAAAACTCATTCAGTCTCTTTTAAATGCTAACTAGCTTGTGGCTCTTCAGTCCACTCGCGCCAGATTTACTGTATCCATCCAACAGTTGCATGTTTAACAGAATAAGTAGATTAGAATTATAGTTCTCATCAATCTGTTGTTTCTTTTTCTATTTTGTGCTGATTGTCAGTTTGTGTAACTGGATTTTCTGATTGTTAGCAAACAAAAGTGCTGCTACGTCTGAGAGTTTTGTCTGTCTCATTGAGCTGGAATGAGTTTTTTTCTTGTCAGTGGAGTTCAAATTAGGTCATTTCCTAATTTAAACATTGTTTGCTGGATATTCAGCCTTATTATGTGTAAATAATGAATGTGAGTAAAATGATGGAATTTCTTTCACCTACTTGAGTTGAAATATTCTATCAAATGAATCAGGTCCGTAACAGAAATACGTTTGATAACGTTATGAAAGTGATTGTTTAATTTCACAATGAAAGCCCGGACTGTAACCAGCTTCATGTACTGTTCTTGCCTGCTTACTCTCTTTGTAACTACTGTCTGTCATGTCTCTTCATGTTTAAGGCCCATCTCTGGATATTCACGCACACTCAACACTGAAATAAAACATTGGTTCCTCTTGGTGTCTCTTGTTTTGGTTTATTTTATAAAGAACACATAATTTAAAGTGACATTTTAAATATTTTTTGCTATTTTCTTCTATTTTTGAATACCAAATGTTTAATATGTAACATTAGGGTAAAAAAAGATTCAGAACTTGGTTATTCAAACACATTTTCTTGCTCTGGATCATTTGCCAACTTGCAGGCGATCTTCACAGCCTCTCTTTCAGATTTTCATTTTCCTGACCTCCAGAAAAAAAAAAAACTCTTTTGCAGTCAAAGGTCCAAAACTGTTCCTTTAATATCACTGAGAAAAGTCGAGGTAAAAAACAACACAGTCATAACAATGCAAATATAAACATACTTATCAGTCTTCTGATTTGGTCATTTGGATCAAAACAGACTATGAAAAGTGATGTTTTATTTGTTAATATCAGATAACAATACACAAGATTTATTTTCCATTTGCATGTTCAAAAGCTTCCGCATGCAATCAGCAAAACATATCTGTGAAAGATCTATTACTCTGCTTTGTATATTTCATAAGCAGCACAACATAAATGTATCTGGAACAAAGGAGATGATGGCTAACCTCTCATTTCAGCTGGGAGTCATTTTCATAGTCATTAATTATCTCAGTTTACTAAAAGGTTGAATGTTTTTCTGTCAGGATAACAGGAAAATTAATCAGGTACAGCATCAACATTAATATACCTTCAGTTCATGTTCAATATATAAATAAATCTACTAGAAAAAATAATTTAGGTTCTTAATTGTTGTGAATTTCATACAATGCAACTTTTTCTGATTTTACAGCTTTAAAAGTGATGGTCTAATTAAAGCTTAAACATGAACGTTTTCCAGTTGTAACAGTAAATAAACTGACCCTTGAGGCTCAGACTGTCATCAGGAGCTGTGTGAGGATCGGAGCTGTTTCCGAGTTCAGTGCAGATACAGCAGAGGGAGCCAATCCCTTCAGCAGGCATTTGTCCTTCCAGTCCAGCAGGAGAGGAACAAATGGCAGAGTATGACTGCTAAAAATATGTGTGAAAATAAAACATTTTAGCTTTTTTTAATCAGTGAAACAAGATCACAGTGGAAAAATTCAAGCAAAATTTATTGGAAAATCCAGAATGTATCCATGCAGAAGAGCATTAACCACATTACTGTCAAAGATTATAATATTAAGGGAATACAAATCTAACAAAATGTGCTACTAAATGACCACCAAACATTACAACTCATCCAAAAAATAAAATGTCTAGAAAGGAAGATTACATGAGTATTTAAAAAACTTTGGACAGCAACAGTTCTGGTCCTTGAAGATGAGGTGAGACCTGTTACTTTGTGCTGCAGCATCACCTCCTGGCTTTGTGCAGGTAAAGGAGAAGAGACACCACAGAGCAAGGCAGACCAAGCCAGTTGACTCCTGCCATCACCAAACACTCAACGCTGCGGCTCAGCAGAGCCGACCTGTTCAGAGAGTGGCAAGCAAGGAGGCCGACGAACCAGAGCCAGACCACAGTGGAGATGACCGTGATGGTGCAGAAAGCTCTGCGCCTTGAATGGTCCACTCTGTCTCTGTCCCTGCTCCCTTCTCTCGGTCCTGGATGAATCAGAATGCAGAGAACCGAGACGCTGCAGAAAGTTATGACCGGGATGGAGAGAGCAAAAAAGCAGAAAACAACAGCTGAATGGTTTAAACTTGTAAGCGTGGTTGTCAGTCCAAAGCAGAGCAGCCAGGCGCAGCCGATGCTAATGTTTCTGATTCTGATCCCACGATAGCTTTTCAGTCTGCGGTAGGTGAGGGGATGAACTACGGCCAAGTATCGATCTGCACATGTCAGCAGGTTAAAGACCAACTCACCATAGAATGGTATGTAGCAAAAATACATTCCTACTGTCAGGATCAGTACGTGATTTGTATATAAGCCAGCAATAAAGAAGAAACAGCCAAAGACCCAGATGAGCTCCATGGCAGCCAGGTGGTAGCTGAAGATGTCAGAGTGACTCGCTGCTTTGAAGGAACGACTCCGCCGCCATTTCTGGTGACCATGGTGGAGGACGAAGGAGGACAGAGGAAGGAGGAGGAGGATTTTAATCAGATTGTTGCCCGTAGCGATGAAGACGTGGAGCTTGTAGACGGTGCAGCGGTAGACCATGTTGGTCTGCCAGGGGACTGAGGTGTTACCCAACATGTCTGTTATCTGATCAGGCCTGATGTGAAACCACAGGGGAAATCAGGACAAAGGAAGGAAAACATCTTCACCACAAAACACAACTTTTACAGGTAATACGGTTAATATCCAAATCCTGAGAAGCAGCATCATTATGAAGTCAAAGGTTTGGTTCAGAAACGTATTAATTAGCAGGTTTTGACTGAAAATGCCCAGGTTTGACACTCACCTAGTTGGGGCTATCAGTTCTTTTTGAGTCGATGCCTGAACTTTGCTCCCAGACAGCAGCGACGCTTCTGGTTCCATCAGGGTGGAAATGATGCTTATGTTTCACAGTCAAAGCTTTGCATGATGCAAAACAAATCAAGGATTTATTTTGCAATTCATCACTTCAAATCCCCAACAGCTAATTTTATTTTATTAGTTTTATGGCCATAAATCAGACTGTATGGTACAGTCTGGGTGGGGTGGAGCTGAACGTGTGATTCACTGCTACTGACAAAACCGACACATTACAAATGTGTGACATTAAGCTTTTAGATGTAGAAATAACATTTAACCAATAATTTCAATCTCACTTTGGTTCTCCTCTGAATGATTTAACATCTGAAAATGTAACAAATGTTGTAATTTTGGTCCCCAGTCAAGCAGAATCTCCCAGACTATCAGCCTTAAAGTAAAAGTTTTGGGCCTAAATCTGTTTCAGATGCTTCCTTTTGTTTTAAACACTTCATTCTGGAAAACCTACGGGGTCAAAGTTCATCAGTGGAGATTTTAAAGACTCATTTACAGTCATCTCAAACTCTTTATTTCAGTTGTAGTAGTTATAATGTTTATTCAGGTTATTTTATCTAATATTAAATTAGTTTGATTGTCTGTTCAGGGTCCTGTGTGTGTCTCTGTGTTGCCCTGCGACAGACTGGCGACCTGTCCAGGGCAAACCCCGCCTCTCGCCCGGAACGCCAGCTGGAGATAGGCACCAGCACCTCCCGACCCCATTAAGGGACAAGCGTGTAGGAAAATGGATGGATGGATGGATGGATGGATGTCTGTTCAGGACATGCAGAACTGGAGCTGATTGGATATTTGTCGTTTGTTTCCTCTACAGAGATTTGAAACTAACTCAGCATTAATAAAAAGAAGAACATTATGTGCATCAAATACATAAATATAAGATGCATATAATAAATGTGGAGACCAGCAGGTCATTCTTTCATTTTATGTTGTTTATTCAGCTGAAACACAGAATAAAGACATTATGGAAATGCAGATAATAATTTTACATTTGCATGAACATAAATGACTGCATTTATGGAAAACAGCATTTTGCATTATTCATCTACACCTGGCACAGGCACAGGCATAATGGCTGACCTGTCAGTTCAGGTTGAGACAGTTTTCATAACCATCCATGACCTCAGAGTTTCAGGAGACAAAACACAATTACTAATACAAGCATTTTTATATGAGGGTCAGAGTTCACATAAAACCATTTTCTTCATTTTAGATCAAACATACACCTCAAAATCGGCCTTTAAGCCTGAACTACTGACCATATGAGTCACAAAAACTCAGTGGAAAAACCCTGAACTCACTGTGTGACCAGGAAAATATGAGGATTTCCACCAAGTCCAAACAGAATCCAATATGGCCGCCAAACACAAAAACAGAGAAGAGAAATTAGCAAAAAACATTGTTATTTATATTTTGTTGCTAACATCAAATTTGTGTTCAGTTGTCAATCTCTTCACTTGGCCCAACAATTAGCTGATCCTCTGACTTTCCACCTTGTAAACTGAAAACAGATAAAGTTGGTATGACAATTTCTAAAACCAGGATCCAAATAAATAAATGTACAGAAGGATTACATTTTGCCTTACTGATCACTCTATTTGGAGAAACCAATATGCAACATTCCTGCAACATAAACAAACTAAAAAACAATATAAAAACCACCAGGAGCCAACAAAATCCAAACATGTGAGTAAAAACAAACAACAACCACAACAATCACAATCCGACAATGGAGCAAATCTGGCAACACAGGTGGTTGATTCAGTTACCTCCGGAGTTTATAGGCTGAAATGTTTTCTAACACTTACGACTTTACTAAAATGTTATTTGTTTCTCATTTATAAACCACATTTCTGAATGAGTCTTAATTTGAGTAAATAAAACCACAAACATCCTGCAACTTTTACTTAAAGTCAAGTTTGGTGTCGAGTTTCTGTGTCCTGCTTTCAACTTGACACTTAAATATAATTGATTGACAAATAATACATTGTTATATATGACAGTTTTTAGAAAGTATTATTTAAAGGTATATTTTCTATGTGGCACAATAATGCAGATGTAGCTCAAATAGGTCAAATATCTCCCAAAGCCATCCAGGAACTCCAGATTCCTGCTGCGTCAGTTTTTAGAAAACAGAAACCTTAGAGCAGCTCCAGTTCTCGAGAGCTTCTGAAGCGTCCCCGTCTCTCCCTCACCTGAATGCAACGAGCTGCAGAGCTGCAGGACACTGATGAGGGAATGCAGTCATTTGGTTCAGGTGTTGGACAAGAGAGACAGGATGGAGTCTGTCGAGGGCTGGAGTTGGATCCCTGTCCTACAGAAAACTGAGAGGTTTGGAGAATCTGCTGGTTCAGTTTCTTAAAAACTGGGCATTTAAGTCGTCGGCCTCTCCACTGGAGTTACCCCAACATCTGGAGCCCATAAAAAAGGTTGTGGTTCTGACATAAAGAGCCTTCAAGCTCCTGGAGGACATATTTTCTCCAAAATATAACTAATTATTTCTTTTAGTCAAATGAATCTTTACTCATTTTGGACTTACACTGTAAAACTGTCCACTTATGTAGTTTTCTTGACTAGACATGAACCAGATCTTCTTTTAATATACACTGAAGGAAAGTTTCTGCAGGGAAGTTTGATTTGTTATGGGGGTTATAAATGTATCTACTTGTTTCTTTCTCCAAGAATCTCAGGTCTTCTTGTCTTTGACCCTTGAATAAAATATCTGAAGAACAAATTCACAATTCTCTGAATGATTCAGTGTTTCTACCTTTTAATGAGATAATTTTTAATACAGTCAATAATCCTTCACTGTACTCAGACAGAATTTTGACAACAAACATGTTGTCACAGTTTGATCTGTAAATATCTAAAATCAAACAACAACCAAAAAAACTGAATCTAGAATATTTTTTAACATAGTTTAATCATCATTCTGGGTTTTTCTGTGACGTCCTGGACGAATGTTTGGTCTTTCAGATATTTTTGCATTTGTAGTGTCCAGGATGTTCAAACACAGAATCATGTCGGTTTACATATTTTGTTTTAAAACAAATAAAGTCAGACAATGAAACATTTATTTTGATCTCAAAATTAAAGTGTAACAAAAAGACAAAAGAGAAAACATCTGTACAAACAGTTGCCTTATTTTACTGTTGATTATTAAAGTTGCATGGTATTTTTCCTTCTCTATGGAGAAACAACAGTGGTAATACCAAACTGCTGCACAGATTAAAGCTGTTCAAAGCCATTTCTACTAAACATTTGGCGGTGGAGGTAAACAGAGGTGAATTTATCCTAATAACCTGAAACAGAAGGAAAACAAACCACAAACACAAAATGCTCCACAGACAGATGATGGTGTAAAAAGCTTTGCGCTTCGACGGGTCAACTTGGTCGCGTTTTTCAGGGCCAGGCTTTGGGCGAATCAGAGCACATAGCGCATAGAAGCTGCAGAAAGACGTGGACAGAATGGAGACGATCAAAATGCACAGCAGAGGCACAGAGTTATACACTGAGTGAACGGCTAAATTTATGGATGCGAGTCCAAAGCACAGCAGCCAGACACTACCAATGCTGAGAACTTTGATCCTGAATCCACGAGCGCTTTTTAGCTTATGGTAGATGATGGGGTGAACTACAGCCAGGTACCGTTCCACACAAGTCAGAACATGAAAGAAGATCTCTCCATAGAAAGCAACACAAGTTGCACAGTTTCCTAATGGTGTAAGTACGGGACAGTCGTCACAAATGAAGCAGAAGAACCCAAAGATCCAGAAAAGCTCCATGGCAGCAAGGTGGAACGTGAACAAGTCAGAGTGGCTCCGGAAAGCACGCTGCTGCCGCATCGCCGGACGCCCAGGTAGAGAACGGAGGTGCAGAGAGGAAGGAGGAGGACGACCTTGATCACATGGCTTCCCAAAACGATGAAATTACATGTGGAGAGGCGAAGGTCACTGACGGTGTTGGTGGAATTAAACATGTCTGCTGCAAACAGGCAGAAAAAGTGAAGGTACAAAAGGCAGAATATTTATCTAAACACTAATAGAGTGTTTATTATTTATTACCTGCTGCCACAGCATAAAGCTGCATCAACCAATTCAAAGTAAGAAAACACAAAAGAAAGCAAACAATGTTTCAAAAGGTTTACAAAAAGTTAAATTACAGACAAACTTTAAAAACATTGATGGGAAGTCAAACTTTTATTAATTTATTAGTTTCCTGTTTGACAAACTATACTGTCACATATAAGTTTCCAAACTTGTTTTTTACAGGTCAAGACATTTAAAAACTGGACAAAAATTAAATTTACAAAAAGCCAAAAATATGCTTTTACAATTCATTGTTTAATTTCTACAAAATGAAAATGTGTCATTTAAGCAAAACTCACCTTTTGGATGTACCAGTTAATTAAATTAGATCTGGATTATCCAAAGTCAGTCTTCATTGTTTGTGTCCAGTGAATAACTGAAGTTTGCTCTGCAGCAGTCGCTGGTTTTCACACACATGACCTGTCAGAGTTTCCTGGTAGGTGTGTCTAAAATGCCATTTAAACCTCTTAGTACAGATTCCTGCTTTGCATTGTTTAAAACACCTTAAGTGCATAAATAGAACAGCAGGATATCAGCATCCAAAAGGCGCATGGACCAACATGCAAACTATTAGTAAACTATAAGATTGATGAAACCTTTTGGTAACACTTTATTTGAAGAGGTGTGCATAAGACTGACATGATACTGTCATAAGGTACAGTGTCATGAACATGAACGACCCTTTATGACTGTTTATGACAGTTGTCATGAAGAGTCATTCGGTAAATAACAACACTTTCAATGCAAAGTTGCTCTAAAAGTTGCATTAAAAGTCCATTAAAAATGCCAACTTTGCATTAATCATGCATTAATCATGCAAAGTTGGCAATTTTAGTGAACTTTTAATGCAACTTTTAGAGCAACTTTGCATTAAAAGTGTCATTATTTACTGACTGACACTTCAAACTGGATTATCATGTTTTCATGAGATTCTTGTTTGGTTTCATTAATCTTTTCCACAGGACAAAATTCAAATGATCTGAACACAATGACAGGTGGTTTATTAAAACAATCAGATGTGTCCATAAACACTGTCATTTCATTTAAAACTAACCTAAAACTGAAGTTAGATAATATACACAAAAGCTAGAAGGGCTACTGAGGCAACAGGTAAAATTTCACCCCAGAATATGGTTAATTTAAAACAAAGTTTGATTTTATAAAGATTTAAAACCTGACCATGCAGAAATGAATTTTAACAAAATCTTGCAATACCCAGGTCTAACCAATAGGTGGCAAAACATTCCCATTAACTGTAAATCACAGGATAAGGAAGAAGATTCTGAGCAAATTCTTAAAATTGTGGCTCATGTTTCCATTTTCTTTGTTTAATATGTTATTGTTATGTGTTTGCGTGATGATATTTCACAAAGTGTAAAGTTTATCATTTGTTTCATAACTGGTGACATGTTGTTTTTGCAGTTATTCTCTGTACCACATCCAGAACCAGACAACAAACTGAAGTTCAGTGAGAAGTTTATCAACTATTTACCTGTGCAAATGTCTAGACATCCACTCTGAATGACACACTTGACTGCTGGTAATGAAGGGAATATATTGATATTTATTTACACAAAACAGGTCAAACTGAGCACACATGCTGAGAACAGTAAGGCTGGGTTTGGGATTAGCTACAGAGAATTGCATCTGGTTCTGAAATGTACCATACAAGTAGACTTCATTGGACTTGTGAGCGACATGTTCTACCAGCAACAAAACCGTTTTCCTGACCTGGTCAGGTAGAGCAGAGGTGAAATCAGACTGACTGGCAGATTTAAAAAGTCTACACTTGCAATGACACAACAGATTGCATCTCTGCTCAGCAGGGGTGACTTTTTCAAAGAATTCGAAACAATTAACGCAACAATCCATAACACCAGCCCTCCCAGTATGGCTGTGATGGTGTTGAAAGCTCTCTGCTTTGACTGGGTAACCCTGAGTTTTTCTCCACCACCCTCTCCTGGTCCTGGATGCATCAGAGTGCAGAGAACAGAGATGCTGCAGAAACTTATGACTATGATGGCAACAGCCAGAAGACATATTATTCCTGAGGTCATGTAACCACCTGATACATCAACATATAGGATTAAAAGTCCAAAGCACAGCATCCAGACGCAGCTGATGGTGATTTTTCTTATCCTGAACCCGCGGGCGTTCCTGGACGTCCGGTAGATGACGGGGTGAACAACAGCCAAGTACCGTTCAACACAAGTGAGGACATGAAACAGGATTTCTCCAATGTAAGTGAATGTAAAACCACAAATTCCTAACATTATCGTTGTCAGATTATTGCTAAACATCCCACATAGGTAGAATATGGATCCTGGAGCCCAGAACAGTTCAATCAGAGACAGATTGTAGGTGAAGATGTCAGAGTGACTTGCTGTTTTAAAGGAGCGCTGCTGGCGCCATCGTTGAAAACCCAAGTAGAGGATGAAGAGGCAGAGAGGGAGGATGAGGAAGCATTTAGTTGCCATTAGAGCCATGAAGATGAAAATACTTCTTGTCATGGAGCAGTAATATGTAAGATTATCATCCAAGCTGGAGGTGGAGTTAACCAACATGCTGACTGATGAATGTGGACCTGAGGAGACAGAAACACAAGGAAAGAGCAAAAGTTAAACACATTGGATCATATTAACTAATTTACATGATCTGATTGATGTCTTTTTAATTATTACAAATCATTTCTTCCATTCATTGTGATTCATCAGATCATTGTTATAATTTCTACTTTAGCTTTGTTTCTATTTTACTCTTTTGTCTGTAAAGTTATTTCCAGATTTCTTTTTCTATTGAGAAATGTTGAAGATAGAAACCATTTGGCCTTTCACAATAAATGAAAAAAGCAACGTTCAATAAAGTAATCTTTCAAACAAAGCAATAAAACTATACATAAAAAACTATTTTGTTGTGTCATCCATGGCAGCAATAACATCTGTTGTATTTCTGTAGATTTCATCAAAAATGATTCTTGAACAATTTTAGTTAATTATATTTATCTGCACTCTTTGAAATGGCTGTAAATTTACGGCAGAATTCCATCAGTAAGATATTATTATTCCAAAATACGGTAGGATATTGTCAATTTGATGTCTTCTTCTGTTGTCACAATCAAGACTGACGACTGGCAGTAAACTAACGCAAAATAATTGTAAAATACAGTTTTTTTTCTAGGCAAGGCATTTTATTTGTATTTGCATCGTAGAGAATTAGCATTTATCTCAATATTGATGTTCTCTGCCTTTGCAGGACCCCTCTTCCGTTGACCGGGTCGTTTCTCAAGTCCATGAAAGAATAAGCTTGAAAGGATGCAGACCCTGAATTCGGACACAAAGCTCTATTGGTTGGAACACTTATTTTATATTTTTTTGGCATCTCTTTTTTTGTTTGAGTCTTTTCTTATTTAACCGTTTTTCAAAAAAAAAAAACCAACGATAAACTACTGGCAGATACAGATGCCAGTATTTTACTGTTCTTTTGAAAGAACAGTAAAATACTGGCAGCTATAGATGCCAGAAGTTTACCGTTCTTTCACAGTATCTATACCGTACTTGCATTGACGGTAATCTAATGTCAGGATTAATTACGGTACAGCTTCTGTGCATTTACGGAACTTCTGGCGTCTATATTCTGTCACTGTAAATTTAGAGGATTATTTCTTAGAGTGTACCTGAAATGGCCAGGACCAAATTGTCTTGTTTTTAGTTAAACTTAATGTTTTATGATGGATATAGCATCTATGAAAGTATTCATCATTTAGACATATTTACCTGAACTGTAGAACTAAATGATGTGACTCTTTTCTCCTTTATATAAAAATGTGATTCTTTATTAATAAATTCAACCTTTAGAATACAAAGTCATTAAACAAGAAATATGAAACATAAAACAATGAACATTTTTGAAAAAAGATGAAAACGCTGATAAAAAACTGATCATAGTGAAAACTTGTACAGATTATATAAACTGTGTTATGGAAATTTCATTATCAAGGAATGAGAATCTCTTTCAATAATAAGAGAAAGATTAATCTTTGTCTTTAAGTTTCTTTATTCGAAGGCAAAAGCATTCGAAGACCCGTCTCACTGAGCGCAGTCAGCAGAAGAGCCCTGAGCAACACACATCACATCGTTATATAGTCACAGCAAGACAAAGACCCTCCCAAAGTCTGATGTTATCTTTACTGTCAGATGGCCACAGAGACACCCTGACCCCGTCCTCATGAACTATCTCTCACCTTTTGGAGGAGATGATTTTATGGCAGGATGGAGAGCTGATAAGGATTTCAGGAGGAACTTCTAACACTCTTTGTCAGTTCATGGGTTCAGGTCAAACATGGTACAAACTACATTCCACACATCAGTCCTTTAAGACAATTATCAGATCAAGCATTTTACTCAAGATGTCTTCAGGTCTTTTCTGCTGCAGAAACATCTAAACATCAACTGCAAACTTATTTAATGGACAAACACATCTGGCAGAAATACAAAATACAGCAGATATAATCAGTAAATAAATGGTAAAAATATCATCAGTTCCATCAAGAATTAAATAAGTCTAAAAACGAAATTTTCTCTTACAACTGTAAATATCTGGATAATCCAGATCAGCTTAATTTTCATCATGACTTTGTGAATCTATGGAAAGTTTGTGTTTGTATCTTGCATCTAAATGCTCAGTTGTTCATTGTCCTCCAGATTTAATAGCTTGTAAACTACATATCTGACAAACAGATCTAAAAGTTTTCTTATTAAAACGTACCTTCTGCTGCTGTTTGTTCTTCCTGCTGGTCTTTCTATCCAAACCCAGAGTGTGTTGCTAATCTCCAATATGCTGTGAAGCTGTGATGCTTTGACCTCAGTGCTGCTGAGGCTCCTTCCTTTATCAATGTCAGAACTGCCTATTATATTAAACATGATGGAAATGATCATAAAAAATGATGCATTTATTCAAAGTAAGCAGCTTCACACAAACTTAATGGGTTGGTTCATAATCTATCAATCTAGTTAGAAATTTGCAAAGTGAATCATTTATAATTAGACCACACATGAAAGTTTATTTAAAATGTCAACCAGTAGATCAACGTTTAACATGAATGAGACAAGTTTGATTTAGACATTTTAAATAGTTTAATCAATGATTCAGTTCAGAGTTTAAATGGATTAGTTGGATTCAAACTGAAGCTGCAGAGAATCAACATTTTCTTCTTAACTGGTCCAGGTTGTGTTTGAACATTTGTGACATCATGAAGTCAAAACAATGAAAGACAAGTATGCAAATATATATTAGCATACATAAAATATTACATAAAATATAAGTGACATTTTCTTACACAGCAATGCCACATTAGGCTACAAAGCAAGTTTTGAGATACAGAAATGTTAGTTTCTCAGTAGCAACACCTTCTTACTAAAGAAATCTGCATTTCCCCCCCCAGTGGATTTAAAACAGTCAACAGCAAAACTAAAGGTTTGACATCAGAGTTATCCATCCATGGACTATATCTGCTTGTCCATGCAGGATTTGAGGAGGGGTTAGTATTTCCCTCAGTCATTAGGTGACAGGAACGATACACTCCAGAACGGAAACCAACAAACCATAACATAAACAAAAACATAATCTATGCAAAAAATATGAGCTAAAGTGATACATTTAAGTATTTTTGTTGCTAACTTGCATTTTTTGGCCTAAAGTTTCAAAGGTAGAAGAGTTTTCTTTATGAATGACAATTCAATTTAACTAATGAAAGCAACACAGCCTGATGAAGTGATGGTAAAATATTCCTTGGATTGGTTTGGAGTTGATCAGACAAGTACTACATCAATTCAGATAAAAGCAACAGAAAGATAGAAAATCTTTATACTTTAGAAGGTTGTCTTGCAATATTAACAATAATTTAACGTAGAAGTCGATTTTGTATATACAGTATATGTTGTATATATTTTGTATATATATTTCTTTTTTCTCAGTGTTTTGGCAGCGACATGTTCTATCAGCAACAGAACCGTTTTCCTGATCTGTTGAGGAAGAGCAGAGGAGAAATCAGGCTGATGGGCAGATTGGACCAGTTTGCAATCACCAGGATAATACATCTGACATTGCTGTTCAGCAGGGGTGAATTTTTCAATGCACTGGAAACAATTACCACAGTAATCCAGAGCACCAGCCCTCCCAGTATAGCTGTGATGGTGTTGAAAGCTCTTTGCTTCGACTGGGTAACCCTGAGTTTTTCTCCACCACCCTCTCCTGGTCCTGGATGCATCAGAGTGCAGAGAACAGAGATGCTGCAGAAACTTATCACTATGATGGCGACAGCCATAATACATATTATTCCTGAGGTCATGTGATCACCTGATGCGTAAACAAATAGGATTGAAATTCCAAACACAGCATCCAGACGCAGCTGATGGTGATTTTTCTTATCCTGAACCCGCGGGCGTTCCTGGAGTCCGGTAGATGACGGGGTGAACAACAGCCAAGTACCGTTCAACACAGGTGAGGACATGAAACAGAATTTCTCCAATGTAAGTGATTGTAAAAGCACTAAATCCTAAAATCATCATTGTCAGATTTTTCCTAAACATCCCACAAAAGTAGATCAGGCATCCTGGAGCCCAGAACAGTTCAATCAGAGACAGATTGTAGGTGAAGATGTCAGAGTGACTTGCTGTTTTAAAGGAGCACTGCTGGCGCCATTGTTGAAAACCCAGGTAGAGGATGAAGAGGTAGAGAGGGAGGATGAGGAAGCATTTAGTTGCCATCATAGCGATGGAGATTAAAGTAGAACTTAAATCACTGCAGTAGTTTGTAAGATTATCATCCAAGCTGGAGGTGGAGTTAACCAACATGCTGACTGATGAATGTGGACCTGAGGAGACAGAAACACAAGGAAAGAGCAAAAGTTAGACACATTGGATCATATTAACTAATGTGTAGATTAGAGTTTTTTCCATATTGTACTTTGGGAACTAATTTACATGATCTGATTGATGTCTTTTTAATTATGACATCTAATTTTGTCCATTGTTATAATTTCTACTTTCTTTGTTTTCTTTTCACTCTTTTGTTTGTAAATTCATATTTCCAGTGTTCACTCTGTATTGGGAAATGTTTCAGATACAGAACTGTGAAACCATTTTCCCCTGCAAGTAAAATGTAAAAAGGATTTTTCAATAAAGTAATCTATAAAAAAAATATATAAAAAAAATATATAAAATTATAATAAAATATAATATTATAGATATCATTCATGGCAGCAATAACCTCTGTTGTAATTATGTTTCTGTTTAGTTTCTGTCAAAACTGATTTTCTCCACTATAGTCAATAATATTTATTCCATCTAACTGAGACAGGCTGGAATAAATTATCTTTTTCAGTTAAATTTAATGTTTTGTGATGTATTATGAAAGTATCAATAATTTATTCTTAAAAGACTTACACCTGAAATGTAAAACTAAAAGACTGTCACTCCTTTATATAAAAATGTGATTCTTGACTCTTAAATTCAACCTTTAGAATACAAAGTCATTAAACAAGGAAGTTGAAGCACAAAAAAACACAACTAAATATTTTGTAAAAAGATGAAAAGACCTAGAAGAAAATTGAACATAGTGAAAACCTGTACAGAATATTTAAACTGTCAATATCTGGATAATCCACATCATCTTAATTTTCATCATGACTTTGTGAATCTATGGAAAGTTTGTGTTTGTATCCTGCTTCTAAATGCTCAGTTGTTCATTGTCCTCCAGATTTAATAGCTTATAAACTACATATCTGACAAACAGATCTAAAAGTTTTCTTATTAAAACGTACCTTCTGCTGCTGTTTGTTCTTCCTGCTGGTCTTTCTATCCAAACCCAGAGTGTGTTGCTAATCTCCAATATGCTGTGAAGCTGTGATGCTTTGACCTCAGTGCTGCTGAGGCTCCTTCCTTTATCAATGTCAGAACTGCCTATTATATTAAACATGATGGAAATGATCATAAAAAATGATGCATTTATTCAAAGTAAGCAGCTTCACACAAACATAATGTGTTGGTTTGTAATCTATCAATCTAGTTAGAAATTTGCAAAGTGAATCATTTATAATTACTCCACACATGAAAGTTTATTTAAAATGTCAACCAGTAGATCAACGTTTAACATGAATGAGACAAGTTTGATTTAGACATTTTAAATAGTTTAATCAATGATTCAGTTCAGAGTTTAGATGAATTAGTTGGATTCAAACTGAAGCTGCAGAGAATCCATCCATCCATCCATCCATCCATCCATCAAAACGGATCTCCCCAACACTTCGGCTGGTCTAGAAATTCTGTCCATGAAAGTAATGAACAGAATCGGTGACAAAGGGCAGCCTTGGTGGAGTCCAACTCTCACTGGAAACAAGCCCAACTTACTGCTGGCAATGCGGACCAGACTCTGACACTGGTTATACAGGGACCTGACAGCCCGTATCAAAGGGCCCGGTACCCCATACTCCCGGAGAACCGCCCACAAGGCCCCCCGAGGGACACGGTCGAACGCCTTGTCCAAGTCCACAAAACACATGTAGACCGGTTGGGCGAACTCCCATGCCCCCTCCAGGACCCTGCTGAGGGTGTAGAGCTGGTCCAGTGTTCCACGACCAGAAAGAAAACCACACTGCTCTTCCTGAATCCGAGGTTCGACTATCCGACGGACCCTCCTCTCCAGGACCCCTGAATAGACCTTTCCAGGGAGGCTTAAGAGTGTGACCCCTCTGTAATTGGAGCACATCCTCCGGTCCCCCTTTTTAAACAGGGGGACCACCACCCCGGTCTGCCAATCCAGAGGAACTGCCCCCGATGTCCATGCGATATTGCAGAGTCTCATGAGCCAACACAACCCTACAACATCCAGAGCCTTAAGGAACTCTGGGTGGATCTCATACCGCCCCCCCCTCCCCCGGGGCCCTGAGGCCACCGAGGAGCTTTTTGACCCCTCGGTGACCTCAACCCCAGAGATTGGAGACCCCGACCCAGAGTCCACAGGCTCAGCTTCCTCAACAGAAGGCATGTTGGTGGGATTGAGGAGATCTTCGAAGTATTCCGCCCACCGACCCACAATGTCCCGAGTCGAGGTCAGCAGCACACCATCCCCACTGTAAACAGTGTTGGTGCTGCACTGCTTCCCCCTCCTGAGACGCCGGATGGTGGACCAGAATTGCCTCGAAGCCGTACGGAAGTCTTTCTCCATGGCCTCTCCAAACTCCTCCCGCGCCTTAGTTTTTGCTTCAGTGACCACCCGAGCCGCATGCCGCTTCACCCACCGGTACCCATCAGCTGCTTCTGGCCAAAAAGACCCCATAGGACTCCTTCTTCAGCTTGACAGCATCCCTCACCGAAGGTGTCCACCAACGGGTTCGAGGGTTGCCGCCGCGACAGGCACCAAAGACCTTGCGGCCACAGCTCCGATAAGCCGCCTCGGCCATGGAGGAACAGAACATGGTCCACTCAGACTCAATGTCCCCCACCTCCCCCGGAACGTGTTCGAAGTTCTGCCGGAGATGTGAGTTAAAGCTCCGTCTCACAGGGGACTCCGCCAGATGTTCCCAGCAGACCCTCACTACACGTTTGGGTTGCCAGGTCTGACCGGCTTCCTCCCCCACCACTGGAGCCAACTCACCACCAGGTAGTGGTCAGTGGACAGCTCCGCCCCTCTCTTCACCCGAGTGTCCAAGACATACGGCCGCAGATCCGATGAAACGACGACAAAATCGATCATCGAACTGCGGCCTAGGGTGTCCTGGTGCCAAGTGCACGTATGGACACCCTTATGCTTGAACATGGTGTTCGTGATGGACAAACCGTGACGAGCACAGAAGTCCAACAACAGAACACCACTCGAGTTCAGATCAGGGGGGCCGTTCCTCCCAACCACGCCCCTCCAGGTCTCACTGTCATTGCCCATGTGAGCGTTGAAGTCCCCCAGTAGAACAAGGGAGTCCCCAGGGGGGGCATCTCCAGTATCCCCTCTAAGGACTCCAAGAAGGGTGGGTAATCTGAACTGTTGTTCGGCCCGTAAGCACATACAACAGTCAGAACCCGTCCCCCCACCCGTAGGCGGGGGGAGGCTACCCAATGTACAGGTGTCAAGATGGGGGGCAACAAGTATGCCCACTCCTGCCCGGCACCTCTCATCATGGGCAACTCCAGAGTGGAAGTACGTCCAGCCCCTCTCAAGGAGACTGGTTCCGGAACCAGAGCCATGCGTCGAGGTGAGGCCGACTATTTCTAGCCGAAACCTCTCAGCCTCGCACACTAGCTCCGGCTCCTTCCCCACCAGAGAGGTGACGTTCCACGTCCCAAGAGCTTCTGCAGCCGAGGATCAGACCTCCAGGGTCGCCTCCCTCGGCCGCCGCCCATGATGCATTGCACCCGACCTCTTTGGCCCCTCCGACAGGTGGTGAGCCCATTGGAAGGGGAATCCACGTCTCCTCTTTGGGCTGAGCCCGGCCGGGCTCCGTGGTTAAAAGCCCGGTCATCAGGCGCTCGCCATCGTGCCCCACCTCCAGGCCTGGCTCCAGAGTGGGACCCCGGTGACCCCCGTCCGAGCGAGGTAGCGCCAAGTCCAAAGGTATTTTTTATCATAAGGGTCTTCGGGCTGCACTTTGTCTGGTTCCTCACCTAGGACCTGTCTGCCTTGGGTGACCCGACCAGGGGCATAAAGCCCCAGACAGCAGAGCTCCTAGGATCATTGGGACACACAAACCCCTCCACCACGATAAGGTGGCAGCCCAAGGAGGAGCTGCAGAGAATCAAAATCTTCTTTTGTTTAATGTTGAACTGATGCAGGTCGAGTTTGAACATTTGTGACATAATGAAGTCAAAACAATGTGGAATAAAAGACAAGTTTGCAGACATTTATTAGCTCACCAAAAATGTTACATAAAATACAATAAAAGTGACATTTTATTACACAGCAATGTCACATTAAGCTACCAAGCAATTTCCGAGATACAGAAATTTTAGTTTCTTAGCTCAGTTTTCTTACTACAATGAAATCTGCATTTATTCCAGTGCATTTTCAACAGTCAGGTAGGTCTACTATTTTAACATCATAATTATCCATCCATTCACTATATCTGCTTGTCCTTGTCGGGATTAGGGAGGGGTTCCTTTCTCCAGCAGCCATTAGATAACATTGAGAATACACCCCAGTGGTGTGCTGTGGTGGCGCAAGGGGTTAAGCACAACCCACATATGGAGGCCTTAGTCATTCACGCAGATGTTGCAGGTTTGATTCCTGGCCTTGGCCACCTTTGCTGCATGTCTTCCCCTTTCTCTTATTACCAACTTTCCTGTCAATTAACTATCAAATAAAGGCTACTAGAGTCAAAAAAAATCTTTTAAAAAAGAATACACCCAAGTACATAACAACTAACACCAAAAAACAGATCATCACATCTATGCAAAGAACATGAGCTAAAGTGATGAAACTTTAAAGGTACATTAGTGATTTGTCTGTTACATGTTCTATCAGCAACAGAACAGTTTTCCTGATCTGTTGAGGAAGAGCAGAGGAGAAATCAGGCTGATGGGCAGATTGGACCAGTTTGCAATCGCCAAGATAACACATTTGACATTGTTGCTCAGCAGGAATGAATTTTTCAATGCATTCGAAACAATTATCACAATAATCCATAACACCAGCACTCCCAGTATGGCTGTGATGGTGTTGAAAGCTCTCTGCTTTGACTGGGTAACCCTGAGTTTTTCTCCACCACCCTCTCCTGGTCCTGGATGCATCAGAGTGCAGAGAACAGAGATGCTGCAGAAACTTATCACTATGATGGCGACAGCCATAATACATATTATTCCTGAGGTCATGTGATCACCTGATGCGTAAACAAATAGGATTAAAATTCCAAAGCACAGCATCCAGACGCAGCTGATGGTGATTTTTCTTATCCTGAACCCGCGGGCGTTCCTGGACGTCCGGTAGATGACGGGGTGAACAACAGCCAAGTACCGTTCAACACAGGTGAGGACATGAAACAGAATTTCTCCAATTAAAGTGATTGAAAAAGCACTATATGCTAAAATCATCATTGCCAGATTATTCCTAAACACCCCCCAAAGGTAGAATATGGATCCTGGAACCCAGAACAGTTCAATCAGAGACAGATTGTAGGTGAAGATGTCAGAGTGACTTGCTGTTTTAAAGGAGCGCTGCTGGCGCCATCGTTGAAAACCAAGTAGAGGATGAAGAGGAGAGAGGGAGGATGAGGAAGCATTTAGTTGCCATCATAGCGATGAAGATTAAAGTAGAACTTAAATCACTGCAGTAGTTTGTAAGATTATCATCCAAGCTGGAGGTGGAGTTAACCAACATGCTGACTGATGAATGTTGACCTGAGGAGACAGAAACACAAGGAAAGAGCAAAAGTTAGACACATAGGATCATATTAAATAACGTGTAGATTATATGTACTTTTCTCAAGATTGTTCTTTGGGAACTAATTTACATGATCTGATTGATTCATTGTGATTCATCAGATCATTTTTATAATTTCTACTTTAGCTTCATTTCCATTTCACTCTTTCTTCTGTAAAATTTTATTTTCAGATCTTTGTCGATCGAGAAATATTTAAGATAGAAACCATTTGCCCCTTCACAATAAATAAAAAAAACAATGTTCAACAAAGTAATTTTTCAAACAAAGCAATAAAACAATACATAAAAAACTATTTTGTAGTATCATCCATGGCAGCAATATCATCTGTTGTATTTCTGTAGATTTCTTCAAAAATGATTTTTGAACCATTTTAGTTAATTATATTTATCTACCTGAAATGGCCAGGACCAAATTATCTTGTTTTGAGTTAAACTTAATGTTTTATGATGGATATAGCATATAGCATCTATGATACTTTTATAGTATCATAGATATAGTCTAAATATATTTAGACATATTTACCTGAACTGTAAAAATAAAACAGTGACTTTTTTTCTCCTTTATGTAAAAATATGATTCTTTATTATTAAATTCAACCTTTAGGATACAAAGTCATTAAACAAGAAATATGAGAATACACCCCAGTGTAAACAATGAAAATTTTTTGGAAAAAGATGAAAACGCTGATAAAAAACTGATCATAGTGAAAACCTGTACAGAATATATAAACTGTAAATATCTGGATAATCCAGATCATCTTAACTTTCATCATGACTTTGTGAATCTATGGAAAGTTTGTGTTTGTATCCTTGCTTCTAAATGCTCAGTTGCTCATTCTCCTGATTTAATAGCTTGTAAACTACATATCTGACAAACAGATCTAAAAGTTTTCTTATTAAAACATACCTTCTGCTGCTGTTTGTTCTTCCTGCTGGTCTTTCTATCCAAACCTAGAGTGTGTTGCTAATCTCCAATATGCTGTGAAGCTGTGATGCTTTGACCTCAGTGCTGCTGAGGCTCCTTCCTTTATCAATGTCAGAACTGCCTATTATATTAAACATGATGGAAATGATCATAAAAAATGATGCATTTATTCAAAGTAAGCAGCTTCACGCAAACTTAATGGTGTTGGTTCATAATCTATCAATCTAGTTAGAAATTTGCAAAGTGAATCATTTATAATTAAACCACACATGAAAGTTTATTTAAAATGTCAACCAGTAGATCAACGTTTAACATGAATGAGACAAGATTGATTTAGACATTTTAAATAGTTTAATCAATGATTCAGTTCAGAGTTTAAATGGATTAGTTGGATTCAAACTGAAGCTGCAGAGAATCAACATTTTCTTCTGAGCTGGTGCAGGTGTGTTTGAACATTTGTGACATCATGAAGTCAAAACAATGAAAGCAAGTGTGTAAATTTATATTACCTTACAGAAAATGTTAAATAAAATATAACATTAGTGATAATTTATTACATAGCAATGCCACATTAGGCTACAGAGCAATTTTTGAGATACAGAAATGTTAGTTTCTCAGTAGCAACACCTTCTTACTAAAAGGAAATCTGCTTTTAAAACAGCAACATTTGTTGCTAAGTTGCATTTTTTGGTGTAAAGATTCAAAGGTAGAAGAGTTTTCTTTATGAATGACAATTCAATGTATCAAGCAGGAATTGAAAGCAACACAGCCTGACGAAGTGATGGCGAAATAAACCTTGTATTGGTTTGGAGTTGATCAGACAAGCATTACATCAATTCAGACAAAAGCAAAAGAAAGATAGACAGAAAACCTTTATCCTTTAGAACAGGGGTCCCCAAACCTTTTCCTCTGAGGGCCACATAACTTTTGCCTTCTCTGCTGGGGGCCGGAGTCAGTTTGTAACAGAAAAATTGTCACAATCGTAGGAGTGCCTAAATATAAAAATGTATTGTTTTCCAGAAAGCACAATCAAATAACCCTCTCTGGGTTCTTCACAGAACAAATCCAGGAAGAATTATAGTCGCATTTTCCGAACTATGAGCCGTACTGGACTATCAGCGACAACCCCAAAGTTTTTTTTTAAACCAGTAAACATAAACATCTAAGCCGCAGATTTCTCTTTTGCTCCAGGTTTTCCACAGCAATGCAGCATCAGCAGAGGGGGGCGACACCCAACATTTGAGTCATAACAGGTCAATGAAATATCACATTTATTAGGGTTGAAAAGGAAAAAGGTGCCAAGGTTAGATTTAACTGAACTGATTATGGTAGTTTCTGAACAGTAACTGTAACAGTGAAAGTGCTGATCATTCGTGTCTGATATTAACATGTTGTCTTGTGAAATTTAGGACGGTTCGGAGGAGGTCGGGAATAAAAATAAGTCAAGATGCTGGTCTGCTAGAATAAATGTGTCTTTTTATTCCCTACATATTACAGCAGAGTAATGCAGCACAGCAAAGCAATTATTCGCACACTGATACGCGATGCTATACACTTCATAAGTATACCAGCTCTGACCTCTGACACGGAAATGGAGAGAAAACAGTTGTCCACAACTTCAGACATCTCAGCCCGAACTCAGAGCGAGCAACGAGCTGAAGATGTGTCCAACAACACCTGGCACAAACTCAGAGGGTGATTAGTGATCACTCTATGTTATATAAGTATAAACTGTGAAAACACGTTATATAAGTAAAACAGAGTACAGATTATAATGCATACATGTTAGAGTGTATTTGTAAAACATTATCAAAAAACATACACTTTTAATATTTCTATATCACATGTGCTAAATGAAAATTGGCTCCTTCTTCTTCTGCTGTTCTTTCTTCTTCTTTTTCTATTATCGCGGATTGCAAGCAACTTTAAGGTGCATACCGCCACCTACTGTACACGAGTGTGTAACAACATTTCTTTACATATCTTAAATTCTATTTATTAATCTTGTATTTTTAAGAAAAATAAATAATGCTTTCCTTAGTCTATAAATATCCTTTATGTTTCCTTCATTTCCTAATCTTCCTTTAAGGCTCCATTCTTGACCTGTCCTTCTAACTATTCTTTTCAAATTCTCCCTTTCAGATTCATATGTTCTACAGTTCATTAATATATGTTCTACATTTTCTTTCTCGCCACATCCTTCGCATTATCATTGTTTTTCTTCCCTATTAAATATAAGGTGTCATTTAAATAGGTGTGACCTATCTGGTCATAATTATTTCTTCCCTTCTGTTTCTCTCATTAATATTTGTAATTAATACTGACTTTTGCACTTGATATAATTTTCTCTCTTTCTTATCTTCATTCCACCTTTTTTGTCATTCTTCTATTTCTTTATTTTTAATACATGATTTTCCTTCCCCTTTCCCAAAAGGAATTCTAATTGTTATTGCCATTTCTAATGGCCCTTTTTGCTAATTTATCTGCTTTTTCATTTCCTTTAACCCCTTCATGAGCTGGTACCCAGCAAAACCAGACATCAATACCACCTCTATATAATCTAAATAAACTATGTAAAGTTTCTAATACTAAATCTTTCCTATTATTTCCTTCCCCCTGAATGCTTTCTAAGACTGCTTTAGAATCTGAACATATCACCACCCTGTCTGGTCGAACCTCCTCTACCCACTGCAAGCTTAATATAACTGCCATCATTTCTGCTGTGAAAACAGATAGGTTATCTGATAATCTTTTGGAGATGTGAATTTCAAACTCTGGTAAATTTATTCCTATTCCCATATATCCTTTGAGATTTTTAAAACCATCTGAATAAATTTTGAGGTAGTTATAATATGTTTCCCTTAAGTATACATCAGTCTTTACACCTATTTCATTTAAATTCCAGTCGCTTTTCATTTTAAGAAGTCTCATGTCTACGTTAATCTCAGGAAATAGCCATGGAGGAATAACACTAATTGGATTAATTTGAGCTATTTCCTTATCCTCTAATCCATAGTTTTTGGTCAGTTTACTTATCATCCATCCAAATCCATTACTTTGGAACTTTGCATATTCCCAACAGTTTTTTAATATATTTGATGTTACGTTCTCTTCTTCATTACTTTTAATTTTCATCCAATATACTAAAGCTAATTTTATTCTTCTCATTTCCAGCGGCGTCTCTCCAGTCTCTATTAGAAGAGCATTAATAGGTGTCGTTTTCACCACTCCTGTACATATACGTAAAGCCCTACTCTGAAGTCTGTCTATCTTTTGCAGTGTTGTTTTAGCTGCTGCTCCATATATGAAACTGCCATAATCAATTATTGATCTCATAAGAGCCCTATATATGTTTAATAATGACTCTCTGTCTGCACCCCAGTTATTTCCAGCCACAGCCTTTAGTAAATTTATGACCTTCTTACATTTAGTTTCTAAATTTTCTATATGTGTTTTGAATGTATAATAATTATCTAACCATAATCCTAAATATTTAAAATCTTTAACTCTTTCTGTAGGTTGTCCGTATAATGTTAGTGTTCCTGTATCTATATTTCTTTTATTTGTAACAACCATAAAACAGGACTTACTTGCTAATAATTTAAAGCCCCATTCATACGACCATTTTTCCACTTTCTTAATTCTTTTTTAATTTTTTCCGCTACATGTTTTACATTTTTTCCCCTCATCCATATGGCCCCATCATCTGCATCCAATGCAGAGTTTATACATTTATCAGTGTCAGAAAAAATGTCATTAATCATTATATTAAATAATACTGGGCTAATTGCACTTCCTTGAGGAATCCCATTCTCCACATTAAACTCTTTTGAATAATCATTCCCAATCTTAACTTTTATTTTTCTATCCAGCAAAAAATCTACTATCCAATTATACATCTTTCCACTAATTCCCATCTGCTTGATTTTTATAAGTAATCCTTCTTTCCACAGGGAATCATATGCTTTTTCTATATCAAAAATATAATCATTACCTCCTTCATTTTCAAAGCTTTCTCTATGTCATTACATACTCTGGTTAGAGCATCCATTGTTGATCTTCCTGTTCTAAAGCCACACTGGTATCCATTTATTAGTTTCTTATGCTCAAGAATATATCCTAATCTACTAACTATTATTTTTTCTTCTGCTGCTGTTGAAGAAATCTAAAGAAGAAGAATTTTCTTCTTTAGATTTCAACGGCAGCTTGAATCCATTATTGTTGCACTACTGCCATCTACTGGATCCTAATATCTATACCTCAAATTCTCATAAAGATCCCAGTATTATTTTTAAAGAAAAGAAAAATCTTTTTCCCCTCAATGCTATTTAACTGATCAACAACATTTCAAATTTAAATTCCCCATTAAAACCTAATTCCGTTTTAATGGGCACGTTCTTTTATTTTAAATTTTGACTTCCAATGATTCACTTCCTGCTACAGAGCCCCCTGGTGGTTGAAGAAAAATCCACATATAAACAGCTTATAGTCTGGATAATATGGTATATGAAAAAACATATGAATGCTCTCTGGTATTGTTCAGGGGGCCGGACCAAATGTGGCCTGCAGGCTGGATGTTGATAACTGGTTTAGAAGGTTTTCCTGAAATATTCAAAAATAATTTCACGTAGAAGTCGATTTTATATAAAGTCATACATATATTTCTTGTTTCTCAGTGTTTTGGCTGCTGCATGTTCTACCAGCAACAGAACCGTTTTCCAGATCTGGTCAGGTACATCACAGGTGAAATCAGGCTGATGGGCAGATTGGACCAGTTTGCAATCGCCAGGATAACACAGGTTGTATTATTGTTCAGCGGGGATGAATTTTTAAGTAAATTCGAAACAATTAAGGCGATAATACACAACACCAGCACTCCCAGTATGGCTGTGATGGTGTTGAAAGCTCTCTGCTTTGACTGGGTAACCCTGAGTTTTTCTCCACCACCCTCTCCTGGTCCTGGATGCATCAGAGTGCAGAGAACTGAGATGCTGCAGAAACTTATGATTATGATGGCGACAACCATAATACAAATCACTGCTATGGTCATGTAAGTGCTTGTTGTGTCTTTAAATAGGATTAAAAGTCCAAAGCACAGCATCCAGACGCAGCTGATGGTGATTTTTCTTATCCTGAACCCGCGGGCGTTTCTGGACGTCCGGTAGATGACGGGGTGAACAACAGCCAAGTACCGTTCAACACAGGTGAGGACATGAAACAGAATTTCTCCAATGTAAGTGATTGTAAAACAACAAATTCCTAAAATTGTCAATGCCAGATTATTCCTAAACATCCCACAAAGGTAGATCAGGCATCCTGGAGGCCAGAACAGTTCAATCAGAGACAGATTGTAGGTGAAGATGTCAGAGTGACTTGCTGTTTTAAAGGAGCGCTGCTGGCGCCATCGTTGAAAACCCAAGTAGAGGATGAAGAGGCAGAGAGGGAGGATGAGGAAGCATTTAGTTGCTATCATAGCGATGGAGATGAAAATACTATTTGACTTGGAGCAGTAATATATAAGATTATCATCAAAGCTGGAGGTGGAGTTAACCAACATGCTGACTGATGAATGTTGACCTGAGGAGACAGAAACACAAGGAAAGAGCAAAAGTTAGACACATTGGATCATATTAACTAATGTGTACATTATAGGTACTTTTCTCAAGATTGTACTTCAGGAACTAATTTACATGATCTGGTATCTAATCGCCTTATGATGGGTGGAGAGTATAAAAGGAGACTCTAACCTGGTTGCTTCATGCTGTCATTTGGTCACACTTAATTGGGAAGGTTGCTTGTGTTGCTTACAGGGCTAAAATTCTAACCTCAAATCTGCCTGAAGTCTCCTGCTTGGTACTGGGGTGTGGCTGCAATTTACCCTCCCCTGTGCAGTTTAACAACACAAAACGGAACATACTGGCAAGCTGATCCTCCTGTTGTTGGGCCGGAAAGTAGTGATGGGCAAACAAAACCTCATGAAACAATTAACGTTTCCACCCTTTGCTTTGCCAAAAGGTTCAGTACTTGATTCTTCATTCATTGCTCACTAGTGACATCTGCTGGTGAAACTGTAACAGCCTTGTCGCTCAGTTGGATCATACTTCCAAAAACTACTAAATGCAATATTGTCACAAAGTTTTTTTTTTTTATCAAACTCATGTTTAGTAACAGGATAATCAATAAAACCATATTTAATTATCATATGTTTTAATTATTAAAATGATTTGTAGCTAATCTAATCCTGGTAATTGTTGAACGTCAGTGGTTGTGTTGGGTTTTCTTTTATGTCATAGACTGATTTGACAATAAAGACATTTGATGTTTTAGTGTCTTGGGAGTGCAGTGCCTGTTGGGGCGTTAGCTTTTTATTGGATTTATAATTGGCTCTGATCCCTTATAATTGACTACATGTTGAATTTTAGTTCTGCAACAGGATTAAATCGGTTTCTGATGTGCAAGACTGATATATTTTTGCTAATTAGACTACAAATAATAGTGGAACTTTGCAGAAGGTAAGAAATTGGGAAGTGGAGGATTAATTATTATCTTAGAAGAATTTTATTGTGAGGATAATCTCAACATATTCCTAGATGTCAGATTTTCCTCTTGCTGGCTCCTGTTAAGGAATAGTTTCTGAATTAGTTAATTTTAGAAAAAAGTCTGGCTCTCTCTTCCTTTTGTATCCCAGGTCCTCCCGGCGGGCCGCGTGTAGCCACAAGGAAAACAACAATGCGTGTTGGCGTCACAGAATTGCAATAGGAGACAACATATGAAAATACAAAAGAAACTGCAGAACAACAGAGGCATACATTAATTTACCTGATACAAATATAAAGAAGAAGAAAGAAAGAGAGAAAAAAAGAAAAGCAAAGATGTACAAAAACGTTTTTTTGGAGAATTGCAAGAGCAAAATCTGATTTGTTACTTTGCGTAGAAAGTTTTATATTCTTGTATTTAATTTATTCAAATAAGGCGTATCCTTGCTCATCCAACCAGGACCTGTCTCTGACCCTTTTTAAAGTTAGAAACATCCTACAATTTGATCACAAGCTCAAACACCAGTTGTCACCATTATCTAGATAAGATGGAAGCAGACTCTCCTGAATTCCTGGTGTTTCATGGCTTTCACAGATCAGTGTGAAAAGCTGGAACTTCTACTGATTGCTACTGAAGGCAGATCAAAATCTTAGCAAACAATCTGCTTTAACTACAGGTAAAATAAAGGTCAATAGGCCAGAATAAGTTATAAATTTTAAAACTATAGGCTTAAACTACTTTGGGTTCTTTTAGATTACTTGATTAAAACATTGACTTAATGACTGGATGTGTGAGGTTAGTGGTAACCTCCTTTTAGCATTACATGTCTAAATTGTAGTCTTTATGTTTTTTTTTTGTATGTTGCTTTGTTTAACCCCACCATTGTCTCCAGGCTGAGAGCTGAAGGCAGTAGGAGCCTCCAGAGGGACTAGATCTGTGTGCTGTGCGAGTGACCGGTGTTGGAAATTCTTCACGATCGAGTTCTGTTCACAAATGCTTGGGGTGATTTATTTGGATTTATTCATTTGTTTTAGGAACCATTTCCCATTTGGACTGCCCTCCCCCTGCTGGAAGGCCTCAGTACTGTGCACTTCCCTTCCCATTGTGGTTCCTTGTCTTTTGTTTGTCCTTTTAAAAAAACAAACACAAACCTTAGTGCCTACTGGCGAGTCAATTTCCTTGGGTGCCACTCCCAAGGTGATGTCAACACCTCCTGGTTACATTGCTGTGAGGCGCAGAGTATCAGATCCACACCCTTCTGTTGCCACAACTAGGATTCATCAGATCACTGTTATAATATCTACTTTAGCTTCGTTTCCATTTCACTCTTGTCTGTGAAGTTATATTTCCAGACTTTCTGTATTGAGAAAAATTTAAGAGAGACTATTTGCCCTTTTACCATAAATGGACTGAACTTGTATAGCGCTTTATCCAATCAATTTGACCACTCAACACTAGAGTCACATTCACCTATTTGCACCGATAAACGTTCACACATTTATACAGATCAGTAGGCAATTTGGGGCTAAGGGCATGTGGAAGCTGGAACTGAACCTACAATCTTCTGATCACAAGACAACCACTCTACCCACAGAGCCACAGTCAAATGAAACATGTTTAGTAAAGCAATCTTTCAAACAAAGCAATAAAACTATACAAACTATTTTGTTGTATCATCCATGGCAGCAATAACATCTGTTGTATTTCTGTAGATTTCATCAAAAATAGGTCCTGAATCATTTTAGTTATATTTATCTAAAATAAATAACCATGACAAAATTATATTGTTTTGAGTTAAACTTAATGTTTTATGATGGATATAGCATCTATGAAAGTATTCACCATTTAGACATATTTATCTGAACTGTAAAACTAAAAAAGGTGACTATGTTTTATGTTTTTCTCCTTCATGTAAAAATGTGATTGTTGAATAAATTCAACCTTTAGAATACAAAGTTATTAAACAAGAAATATGAAACATAAAATAATGAACATTTTTTGGAAAAAGATGAAAACACTGATAAAAAACTGAGCATAGTGAAAACCTGTACAGAATATATAAACTGTAAATACCTGGATAATCCAGATCAGCTTAATTTTCATCATGACTTTGTGAATCTATGGAAAGTTTGTGTTTGTATCCTGCTTCTAAATGCTCAGTTGTTCATTGTCCTCCATATTTAATAGCTTGTAAACTACATATCTGACAAACAGATCTAAAAGTTTTCTTATTAAAACGTACCTTCTGCTGCTGTTTGTTCTTCCTGCTGGTCTTTCTATCCAAACCCAGAGTGTGTTGCTAATCTCCAATATGCTGTGAAGCTGTGATGCTTTGACCTCAGTGCTGCTGAGGCTCCTTCCTTTATCAATGTCAGAACTGCCTATTATATTAAACATGATGGAAATGATCATAAAAAATGATGCATTTATTCAAAGTAAGCAGCTTCACACAAACATAATGGGTTGGTTCATAATCTATCAATCTAGTTAGAAATTTGCAAAGTGAATAATTTATAATTAAACCACACATGAAAGTTTATTTAAAATGTCAACCAGTAGATCAGCGTTTAACATGAATGAGACAAGTTTGATTTAGACATTTTAAATAGTTTAATCAATGATTCAGTTCAGAGTTTAGATAAATTAGTTGGATTCAAACTGAAGCTGCAGAGAATCAACATTTTCTTCTGAACTGGTGCAGGTCGTGTTTGAACATTTCTGACATCATCATGAAGTCAAAACAATAAAAGACAAGTGTGAAAATATATATTAGCTTACAGAAAATATAAGTGACATTTTATTACACGGCAATGCCACATTAGGCTACAGAGCAATTTTTTAGATACAGAAATGTTAGTTTTTCAGTAGCAACACCTTCTTACTAAAATCAAATCTGCTTTTAAAACAGTCATACAGCAAATCTACTGTTGTGACATCAGAGTTATCCATCCATGGACTATATCTGCTTGTCCTTACAGGATTTGGGGAGGGGTTCTTATTTCTAGTAGCCATTAGGTTACAGGAACGATACACTCCCAGTCCATAACTACTAACACAATAAACACAACATGTTTATGCAAGAAATATGAGCTAAAGTGATAAAAAATTTAAAGTACATTTGTTGCCAACTTGCATTTTTTGGCCTAAAGATTCAAAGGTAGAAGAGTTTTCTTTATGAATGACAATTAAATTTAACAAGCAGCAAATGAAAGCACCACAGCCTGATGAAGTGATGGTGAAATAAACCTTGAATTGGTTTGGAGTTGACCATAATGGCACTACATCAATTCAGACAAAAGCGAAAGAAAGAACAAAAACTTTTATTCTTTAGAAAGTTGTCTTGAAATATTAAAAATAATTTCACAAAGAAATCAATTTTATATAAAGTCATACATATATTTCTTGTTTCTTAGTGTTTTGGCTGCTGCATGTACTTTCAGCAACAGAACCATTTTTCTGACGTGGTCAGGTGTCATGTAGAAATATTAAATATGTTCTTTGATAATGTATGTTTCATAATATGTTCTTTGACAATATAAGGCATAATATAACCTATAAACCTATAATATAACCCGCTTGTAGGGTAATCCTGACACACAGAGTAAGAAAAAGCAGAATAGAAGTGGTTTCTATTTCTAGAAACAGAGACCAGTTTTTTTCTTCACCCGTTTATCAACTTTATTATACCTTTATTGTGGCGCCACTGCAGTTCATAAAAGTTAAACAAGCGACAAAAACTGAACTAATCCCCTCTGTTCGTAAAACGTGGCGATATTTTTGACAGTCCTCAAACATCAGCTCCTGCAGCATATTTGAAATATAAGGATTGACCAATATAAGAAAAATTTGCCACTTCTTGCATCTTGACAGAACTAACAGGATCCAAACTGTTTATAGATTTGTATCACGGATAATTTATGTATCAAACATCAGTTTTTTCAGCTTTATTTGAAATCGTATTTAATAGATATATCTGATAAAAAAATGATGGCGCTATGAATATTTTTGCGACAAATTTCTGCTTGTCCTGCATTCGAATTGAATGGTTTTCTGGACACAATGCATCACATAGTGACTAATAGGCGCTGTCCAATTCAGTAATATATATCAATTAGCAGCAGTATGAAAGACATAAAAATGATTAACTACACTATATTCAAAAATTATATTTAATCTTCAATGCTACATGAAAAAAATCCAAGTTAAAAACAATATTTTGCAACAAGTAAATGAAGCCCAATGTTAGGTCTGTGCAAGCTAATGTTTGGGTCCAAGCTTTGTTCGTTTGGGTTTTTGTTTTTCCTTTTCCATCTTGGGTTTTGTGTTGGGTGCGCCTGCTGCTTCCCCCCCTCTCCACCAGGTGTCGCCGGGTGGCTGGGTCCCTGGAAAGAGGTGTTGCCGACCCTGGACACATACCTGTTGTCTATTTGGATAAGACTGCTGCGCAGCATTTAAGAAGCGGCTGGCCAACACTTTAGTGCCTGAGTGTTAGCTTACTATGGTAAACGTTTCTCTAGAAGGCCCTCCGAGTTATCAACTCTGTGTAATCGCTCGTTGTGTTTCCCTCATTCAGGTGATTCCCGTTGTTTCCGAGATCTCCAGAGTTACACTGCAGCTACCTGGATCCATCCAAGCCCTTCAGCAACATCTCAGGAGTTACCTGTTGGTCGCTCACTACCCGCACTATCCCTAGTGCTTCCCCAGAGGAATCTCACCTGGACTCTACAGGAATACCTGTAGGTCGCCAGGAACCCTGGGATTGACATTCCTTTTGGACCTTGTCGGCCGCTAGCTTCACCGTTGCCCGCAGCAAGACCTTGCCTGTTCTGCCCTCCAACGTTCTCCACTTCGTCAGCCTTCCGGTACCTGGACCCCTCGTATTACTCAAACCAGTTAGGAATCTTGACGCACCCTCCAGAACTTAAGACACCTTACCTGCCACCTGCACCGTTTATTCCCACGGCCCTTGAACTCACTACTAACCACCTTCCTCTCGTTGACAGTCAGAAGACTTGGTTCCCTCCCTGAATCCTGATTCTTCTTCTCCTCACTTCCTTGTATATTCATTAAAATGTATTATTAATCAAACGCTTCTCCTGATTGTGTTCTTGCATGTGGGTGCGAAAACTAGAACCTACTATGACAGATAAATATGACAATGAGTGTGTGTGTGGCAGTATGCCCTGTAGCCTTTGAACGCACCGCACAAGTGCCTGAATCTAATTGGTTGTGGCGCTGGCTGCCTGTATATAAAGGACCCTCCCTCACCTGGTTGACATCATTGTTTTCCTTCCGGTTCAGACCTCGGCGTTCATTGGTGCTGCATGCTAGGTAAGGCCGGCTTCATCTCTCTCAAGTAAGCTTATTACTTCTGATTTATGTACATTTTCTGTATAACAGTTGCAAATTAATGCATGCGCTTAATATCGCTCTGATGGCCAACCAATCGTCCTTCTGGTAAGAATCTTCCCACACCTGACATTTGTTAGCTTAGCTTTAGCTCAGCTTTTGTTGTATATCCAGGCCGCCTGTACAAGCTACACATTTACTCCTTCCTGTTAGAGGCACTGCATAAAGAGCTCAGTGGTAAGTGAAGTGCTCGAGCTTGCATGCTTTTAGATTCCATTTCTAACATTTATTTTTGATAGCCGCTGCTGTTTGTCCTTGGCCGACTGTTTGCCTGCTGTTCTGGTTGTCCCCGTCTGGCAGTCCGCCTGTCATCTGGATAATCTGGCGGCTGCCTACCTGTCGTCCTGTCTGCTGGCTTCATGCCCGCCGTCCTGCTCCTATCACTCATCCGGTGTGGCAGATTTGGGCTGATTGGAAAGCTTGGACTTTCCTTCTAGTGCCGCTCTGAGAGGCGTCTGAGTGGAGTCTGTCCTGGGTTCCTCCCAGGACAGACTCTTAATTTGGACTATTGCTGCTTGAGTTGTCATGGATTTAATTGTATTATATTATCTTTTATTTGAATGTTTTTTCCTTTATTTTGACAGGAACGGCCAGCTCGTGGTGTGATGCTCCCCCGAATGTCTATTCGGGGGAGCATCACACCACTACTATCTCTGAGTTGTGCTAGAACTGACTTTTAATGTGTGAGTGATTTTAGACTAGTAATTTTGATTAAACTAACAATTGTGCAATAAGTAAAATCGTTGAATTGGGAGATTGTCTCAAGCCTCAACTGTAGCGGATCTGTGTACCTTAAATTTTAGTGGAGTCATTGGAATCAATTTTATCTTTATTAAAATAGTGCTTATAAATTTAAGTTCCCAATTCTTATCACACTACTCCTGCCACATATATATATGCATGCATATGCTGCCACCCCTGGAAAAATGCTTGCCCCCCTCTTGACACCCCATAGATATTTATCTAGATCCGGCCCTGCTAGTTAGAAATTTGCAAACGGAAACATTTATAATTGGATGACGCATGAAAGTTTATTTTAAAATGTCAACCAATTCAACATGAATATGACAAGTTTGATTTAGACAGTTTGAGTCAATGATTCAGTTCAGAGTTTAGATGAGTTAGTTGGATTCAAACTGAAGCTGCAAAGAATCAACATTTTCTTCTGAACTGGTGCAGGTTGTATTTGAACATTTGTGACATCATGAAGTCAAAACAATGAAAGAAAAGATTACAGATATTTATTAGCCTACAGAAAATGTTAAATAAAACAGAAGTGACATTTTATTAGATAGCAATACCACATTAGGCTGCAAAGCAATTTTTGAGATAAAGAAATGTTAGTTTCTCAGTAGCAACACCTTCTTACTAAAAGGAAATCTGCATTTAAAACAGTCATATAGCAAATCTACCGTTGTGACATCAGATTTATCCATCCATGGACTATATCTGCTTGACCTTACAGGATTTAGGGAGGGGTTAGTATTTCCAGCAGTCATTGGGTGATACAAAGTATTCACTCCAGACCAAAACTCAGTCCATAACAACTAACACAAAAACTCAACAAGTCTATGCAAGAAATATGAGCTAAAGTGATACAAATTTTAAGTACGTTTGTTGTAAACTTGCATTTTTTGGCCTAAAGATTCAAAGGTAGAAGAGTATTCTTTATAAATGACAATGAGATTTAACAAGCAGCAAATGAAGCAACACACACAGATGAAGTATGGTGAAATAAATCTTGAATTGGTTTGGAGTTGACCAGACAAGCACTATATCAATTCAGACAAAAGCATCAGAAAGAAAATTTTTATCCTTTAGAAGGTTGTCTTGATATATTAAAAATAATTTCACGAAGTAGTCGATTTTATATGAAGTCATAAATATATTTCTTGTTTCTCAGTGTTTTGGCTGCTGCAGATTCAACCAGCAACAGAACCGTTTTCCTGATTTGTTGAGGAAGAGCAGAGGAGAAATCAGACTGATGGGCAGATTGAACCAGTTTGCAATCGCCATGATAACACATCTGTCATTGATGCTCAGCAGGAATGAATATTTCAATGCATTTGAAACAAGTTCAGAAATAATCCATAACACCAGCACTCCCAGTGTAGCTGTGATGGTGTTGAAAGCTCTCTGCTTTGACTGGGTAACCCTGAGTTTTTCTCCACCACCCTCTCCTGGTCCTCGATGCATCAGAGTGCAGAGAACAGAGAAGCTGCAGAAACTTATGACTATGATGGCAACAGCCATAATACATATTATTCCTGAGGTCATGTAAACAAATGATACATCAACATATACGATTAAAAATCCAAAGCACAGCATCCAGACGCAGCTGATGGTGATTTTTCTAATCCTGAACCCGCGGGCGTTCCTGGACGTCCGGTAGATGACGGGGTGAACAACAGCCAAGTACCGTTCAACACAAGTGAGGACATGAAACAGAATTTCTCCAATTAAAGTGATTGTAAAACCACCATATCCTATAATTACCATTGCCAGATTTTTCCTGAACCACCCACAAAGGTAGATCAGGCATCCTGGAGCCCAGAACAGTTCAATCAGAGACAGATTGTAGGTGAAGATGTCAGAGTGACTTGCTGTTTTAAAGGAGCGCTGCTGGCGCCATCGTTGAAAACACAAGTAGAGGATGAAGAGGCAGAGAGGGAGGATGAGGAAGCATTTAGTTGCTATCATAGCGATGAAAATTAAAGTAGAACTTAAACCAGAGCAGTAATATGTAAGATTATAATCAGAGCTGGAGGTGGAGTTAACCAACATGCTGACTGATGAATGTTGACCTGAGGAGACAGAAACACAAGGATAGAGCAAAAGTTAGACACATTGGATCATAGTATTAACTAATTTACATTATACGATTGATGTCTTCTTAATTATTGCATCTCATTTTAATTATTACATCTCATTTTGTCGATTGTTATAACTTCTACTTTGTTTTTTTCCTTTTCACACTTGTTTGTAAAGTTGTATTTCCAAAGTTCATTTTGTATGGATAAATGTTTCAGATACAGAACTGTGAAACCATTTGACCTTTCAAGTAAAACGTAGAAGGGATTTTTCAATAATCTGTCAAAAAAAAAAAAAATATATATATATATATATATATACTATATATATATAAAATATTCCCTTCTCACCCTCTGCGGGTGGTGTCTCTCTCTTTCATCCTCTGAGCTCGGGTCCTCTACCAGAGGCCTGGGAGCTTGAGGGTTCTGCGCAGTATCTTGGCTGTGCCTAGTACTGCACATTTCTGGACTGAGATGTCTGATGTTGTTCCTGGGATCTGTTTTAGCCACTGCTCCAGTTTGGGGGTGACTGCCCCGAGGGCCCCGATGACCACAGGCACCACTGTGGTCTTCACCTTCCAGTTCTTTTCCAGTTCCTCCCTGAGGCCCTGGTATTTCTCCAGTTTCTCATGCTCCTTTTTCCTGATGTTGTAGTCACTTGGTATAGCTACATCCACCACAACGGCTTTCCTCTGTTCTTTATCCACCACCACAATGTCCGGTTGGTTCGCCATTACCATCTTGTCTGTCTGGATCTGGAAGTCCCACAGGATCTTAGCTCGGTCATTCTCCACCACCTTTGGGGGTGTTTCCCACTTCGATCGCGGGGCTTCCAGTCCATATTCTGCACAGATGTTCCTGTACACTATGCCCGCCACCTGGTTATGTCGTTCCATGTTCGCTTTCCCTGCCAGCATCTTCACCTGCTGTTATGTGCTGGACTGTCTCAGGGGCCTCCTTGCACAACCTACACCTTGGGTCTTGTCTGGTGTGGTAGATCTGAGCCTCTATTGCTCTGGTGTTTAGGGCCTGTTCCTGTGCAGCCAGGATGAGCCTCTGTGTGGTCCTTGAGTCCAGCTTTGTCCAGCCATTGGTAGGATTTCCTGATATCAGCCACTTCAGTTATTTGTCGGTGGTACATCCCATGTAGGGGCTTGTTCTCCCATGATGGAACCTCTAGCCCCTCATCCTGTGTTCCCCATTGCCTGAGACATTCCCTGAGCATATCGTCCGTTGAGGCTTTGTCCTTGATGTATTTATGAATCTTGGATGTTTCATCCTGGACAGTAGCTCTCACACTCGCTAGTCCTCTGCCTCCTTCCTTACGGCTCGTGTACAGTCTCAGGGTGCTGGATTTGGGGTGGAACCCTCCATGCATGGTTAGTAACTTCCGAGTCTTAACATCCGTGGCCTTTATCTCTTCTATTGGCCAGCTAATTATTCCGGCAGGGTATCTGATTACTGGTAAGGCATAGCTGTTTATTGCACGGATCTTGTTCTTGCCATTGAGCTGGCTTCTCAGGACTTGCCTTATTCGTTGGAGGTATTTGGCTGTGGCTCCTTTCCTTGTGACCTCGTCGAGGTTGCCATTTGTTTGTAGTATTCCCAGGTACTTGTAACTGTGCTCTATGTCTGCTATTGTTCCTTCTGGGAGTGAGACCCCTTCTGTGCGGACGACCTTCCCTCTCTTTGTAACCATCCGACCACACTTTTCTAGTCCGAATGACATCCCAATGTCAGTGCTGTATATCCTGGTGGTGTGGATCAGTGAGTCGATGTCTCGCTCACTCTTAGCGTACAGCTTGATGTCATCCATGTAGAGGAGGTGACTGATTGTGGCCCCATTCTTCAGTCGGTATCCGTAGCCAGTCTTGTTGATGATTTGGCTGAGGGGGTTCAGGCCTATGCAGAACAGCAGTGGGGACAGAGCATCTCCTTGGTATATGCCACATTTGATGGACACTTGTGCAAGTGGTTTGCAATTGGCTTCTAGGGTGGTTTTCCACAGCCCCATCGAGTTTGCAATGAAGGCTCTTAGAGTCCTATTGATGTTGTACATCTCTAAGCATTCATTGATCCAAGTGTGTGGCATTGAGTCATAGGCTTTCTTGTAATCTATCCAAGCGGTGCACAGGTTGGTGTGTCGGGTTTTGCAGTCTCGGGCGACTGTGTGGTCTACAAGGAGTTGGTGTTTGGCTCCTCTGCTATTTTTGCCAATGCCCTTCTGTGCCGTACTCATGTATTTATCCATGTGACCACTTATCTTAGCCACTACGATTCCTGATATGAGCTTCCATGTTGTAGAGAGACAGGTTATTGGCCGATAGTTGGATGGGATTTAACCCTTTGAGGGATCCTTCTGTATCAGGATTGTGCGACCTTCAGTTAACCATTCAGGGTGAATCCCATTTTGTAGCAGCTGGTTCATTTGAGCTGCCAGTCGCTCATGGAGGGCAGTGAGTTTCTTTAGCCAGTAGGCATGGATCATGTCAGGTCCTGGTGCTGTCCAGTTTTTCATACCCGAGACTCTTTCTTGGACATCTGCCACAGTGATGGTTACTGGGGCTTGTTCAGGGAGGTTGCTGTGTTCCTCTCGTAGAGAGGTCAGCCACTTTGCATTGCTGTTGTGGGACGCCTCCCTTTCCCATATGCCTTTCCAGTATTGTTCAGTCTCCAGCCTTGGTGGGTCTGCTCTGTTGTTAGTGCCCTGCCATTGAGAGTACACTTTAGCTGGTTGGGTGTGGAAGAGCCGGTTAATCCTCCTGGCTTCATTCTCTCTTGTGTATCTCTTCAGGTGGCTGGCCAAGGCTTGGAGCCTTTGTTTGGCAGTTTCGAGGGCTTCAGGTATGGACATCTGGCTGTACTTCTTGTGTACTGATCTTTTCATTGCACCCCTTTGGAGCTCTGACAATTGGCTCACTTCCCTCCTTGTGATCTTGATCTTAGCCTCTAACCGTCTTTTCCATGGTGGGTATTGGGTCTCATGATTGCTCTTATAGCCAAGCATCTCAAGGATCACTGATGCTGAGTTGTATATCAGCTCATTGTTTTCTGTTATGGTGTTGGTAGGGATCGTTCTCAATGCCGCATTCACATCTTCAATTAGACTTTCTGGTGGTGCTTCACTCAGCCGTTGTAATTGGCGTCGGGGTTGTCTGGTGTTCATTACGGCCACGATTCTCTCTCTCAGGTCAGTTGCTGCCTCGTTCAGCTCTGATGGTTCGTTCATTACTGGGGCTACATACCCAGTCTCTGGGCGGGTAGTTGTAGTTAACTCCCCTCTGACCTGGCGTTCTGGCTCCTCCCCTTTGCCATAGCATTTGTGTTGTACCTCGTCAATCTCAAGTTGTGAGAGCAGTTGCCGTTTGCGGATGTTGGAACACTGAGCCACTAGTTGCTTAGCAGTTAGTGTTGACTGGGGATGTCGAAGTAACCATTCCTCCCACAGTCTTTGCATGTAGCCCCTCTGACTAGGGTTACTTGAGTAGTAGCATTCCAACAGATCCATGTTTTCACCTCTCGCCCATTTCCGTCTTGTTCCAGTAGCCCATTTTTCATCTAGGTGCTCTGGTTCCCCAGCACCTGACGCAGACCTTGTTTGGCCGGGCGACGTCTGAGCCGGCATGTCGTGCTTATCAGTGTCTCTCATGGTATGAGGTCGGCTATATAGCTCCAAGGGTCTTGCCTAAGGACCCACACTGACAGCTCAATTGACTGTTGTAACTTCAGCCCCAGCCTGGATTCGAACCCTGGTCTCCCGGGTGGAAGACTGGTGACTTACCAATTGACTTACCACTTGCACAAGTGTCCATCAAATGTGGCATATACCAAGGAGATGCTCTGTCCCCACTGCTGTTCTGCATAGGCCTGAACCCCCTCAGCCAAATCATCAACAAGACTGGCTACGGATACTGACTGAAGAATGGGGCCACAATCAGTCACCTCCTCTACATGGATGATATCAAGCTGTACGCTAAGAGTGAGCGAGACATCGACTCACTGATCCACACCACCAGGATATACAGCACTGACATTGGGATGTCATTCGGACTAGAAAAGTGTGGTCGGATGGTTACAAAGAGAGGGAAGGTCGTCCGCACAGAAGGGGTCTCACTCCCAGAAGGAACAATAGCAGACATAGAGCACAGTTACAAGTACCTGGGAATACCACAAGCAAATGGCAACCTCGATGAGGTCACAAGGAAAGGAGCCACAGCCAAATACCTCCAACGAATAAGGAAAGTCCTGAGAAGCCAGCTCAATGGCAAGAACAAGATCCGTGCAATAAACCTTACCAGTAATCAGATACCCTGCCGGAATAATTAGCTGGCCAATGGAAGAGATAAAGGCCACGGATGTTAAGACTCGGAAGCTACTAACCATGCATGGAGGGTTCCACCCCAAATCCAGCACCCTGAGACTGTACACAAGCTGTAAGGAAGGAGGCAGAGGACTAGCAAGTGTGAGAGCCACTGTCCAGGATGAAACATCCAAGAGCCATAAATACATCAAGGACAAAGCCTCAACGGACGATATGCTCAGGGAATGTCTCAGGCAATGGGGAACAGAGGATGAGATGCTAGAGGTTCCATCATGGGAGAACAAGCCCCTACATGGGATGTACCACCGACAAATAACTGAAGTGGCTGATATCAGGAAATCCTACCAATGGCTGGACAAAGCTGGACTCAAGGACCGCACAGAGGCTCATCCTGGCTGCACAGGAACAGGCCCTAAACACCAGAGCAATAGAGGCTCAGATCTACCACACCAGACAAGACCCAGGGTGTAGGTTGTGCAAGGAGGCCCCTGAGACAGTCCAGCACATAACAGCAGGGTGCAAGATGCTGGCAGGGAAAGCGAACATGGAACGACATAACCAGGTGGCGGGCATAGTGTACAGGAACATCTGTGCAGAATATGGACTGGAAGCCCCGAGATCGAAGTGGGAAACACCCCCAAAGGTGGTGGAGAATGACCGAGCTAAGATCCTGTGGGATCCAGATCCAGACAGACAAGATGGTGATGGCAAACCAACAGGACATTGTGGTGGTGGATAAAGAACAGAGGAAAGCCGTCGTGGTGGATGTAGCAATACCAAGTGACTACAACGTCAGGAAAAAGGAGCATGAGAAACTGGAGAAATACCAGGGCCTCAGGGAGGAACTGGAGAAGAACTGGAAGGTGAAAACCACAGTGGTGCCTGTGGTCATCGGGGCCCTCGGGGCAGAAACCCCCAAACTGGAGCAGTGGCTAAAACAGATCCCAGGAACAACATCAGACATCTCAGTCCAGAAATGTGCAGTACTAGGCACAGCCAAGATACTGGAGGAGAACCTGAAGCTCCCAGGCCTCTGGTAGAGGTCAGAGGTCAGAGGATGAAAGAGAAAGAGAGAAAGAGAGAAAGAGAGAGAGAGAGAGACCACCCACGGAGGGTGAGAAGGGAATTTTTTTTTATATATATAAAGGCCACTAGAGCCAATAAATCCTTAAAAAAATAATTAATGTTTTGTGATAGATTATGAAAGTATTGGTAATTTATTCATAAAACACTTACACATTTACCTGAAATATAAAACTAAAAGACCATCATTCCTTTATATAAAAATGTGATTCTTGACTGTTAAATTAAACATTTAGAATAAAAAGTCATTAAACAAGTTTGAAACACACGAAAACAATTAAACATGTTGAAAAATATGAAAACACTGATAAAAATCTTAACATAGTGAAAACCTGTATAGAATAAATGAACTGTCAATATCTGGTTAATCCAGATCATCTTAATTTTCATCATGACTTTTTGAATCTATCAAATAGGTCGTTTGTGTTTGTATCTTGCTTCTAAATGCACAGTTGTTAATTGTCCTCCTGATTTAACTTACAAACTACATATCTGACAAACAGATCTAAAAGTTTTCTTATTAAAACGTACCTTCTGCTGCTGTTTATTCTTCCTGCTGGTCTTTCTATCCAAACCCAGAGTGTGTTGCTAATCTCCAATATGCTGTGAAGCTGTGATGCTTTGACCTCAGTGCTGCTGAGGCTCCTTCCTTTATCAATGCCAGAACTGCCTATTATATTAAACATGATGGAAATGATCATAAAAAATGATGCATTTAATCAAAGTAAGCAGCTTCACACAAACTTAATGTGTTGATCTATCAATCTATTTAGAAATTTGAAAAGGGAATCATTTATAATTAAACCACACATGAAAGTTTATTTTAAAATGTCAACCAGTAGATCAATGTTTAACATGAATGAGACAAGTTTGATTTAGACATTTTAAATAGTTTAATCAATGATTCAGTTCAGAGTTTAGATGAATTAGTTGGATTGAAACTGAAGCTGCAGAGAATCAACATTTTCTTCTGAACTGGTGCAGGTTGTGTTTGAACATTTGTGACATCATGAAGTCAAAACAAAAGACAAGTGTGTAAATATATATTAGCTTACAGAAAATGTTACAGAAAATATAAGTGACATTTTATTACACAGCAATGCCACATTAGGCTACAGAGCAACGTTTTAGATACAGAAATGTTAGTTTCTCAGTAGCAACACCTTCTTCTTAAAAGGAAATCTGCATTTAAAACAGTCATTCAGCAAATCTACCGTTGTGACATAAGAGTTATCCATCCATGGACTATATCTGCTTGTCCTCACAGGATTTAAGGAGGGGTTCTTATTTCCAGAAGCCATTAGGTGACATGAACAATACACTCTGGACAGGAAACCCAATCCATAACTACTAACACAAAAACACAACAAATCTATGCAAGAAATATGAGCTAAAGTGATACAAATTTTATGTGCATTGGTTGCTTCAAAGGTAGAAGAGTATTCTTTATGAATGACAATTCAATTTAACTAATGAAAGCAACATAGCCTGATGAAGTGATTGTAAAATAAGCTTTGGATTGGTTTTGAGTTGATCAGATAAGCACTACATCAATTCAGACAAAAGCAAAAGAAAGATAGAAAACCTTTATCTTTCAGAACAGGGGTCCCCAAACCTTTTCCTGTGAGGGCCACAAGTTTTTCCTTCTCTGCTGGGGGCCGTACTCACTTTGTAACAGAAGTGTGACAATCATAGGAGAGCATAAATGTAAAAATGTATTGTTTTCCAGAAAGCACAATTAAATAACCCTCTCTGGGTTCTTCACAGAAAACATCCAGGAAGGATTATAGTCCGTATTTTCCGAACTATGAGCCGCATCGGATTGTGGAAACATTGGTGTCATCATTTATTTGTGACTCAGTTAGTGTCATGTTTTTTTATTTATTTTTTATTTTATTTCTATTTTATTATTTTTCTCTTATTTTGTTTTTACCTTTTTTATTATGGACCTTTTTGGTCTGGAATAAAGATTGATTGATTGATTGATTGATTGATTGATTGATTGATTGATTATAAGCCATAACCCCAAAGTTTTTTTTTAAACCAGTAAACATAAACATACAGTATAAGCCGCAGATATCTCTGCCGCGTCAGGTTTTCCACTGCGATGCAGCAGCAGTTGGGGCGGTACCCAAAATTGGAGTCATAACAGGTCAATTGAATATCTCATTTATTATGGGTGAAAAAGAAAAAGTTGCCAAGTTTAGATTTAACTGAACTGAGTAGTTTCCGAACGGTAACTGTAACAGTTAAAAGTGCCGATCCTTCGTGTTGCTACTAGCATGTGCTAAATGAAAATGGGCTCCTTCTCCTTCTTCTTTAGATTTCAACAGCAGCTCGCATCCATTATTGTTGCACTACTGCCATCTACTGGATCCTAATATCTATACCTCAAATTCTTATAATGATCCCAGTATTATTTAAAAAAAAAGAAAAATCTTTTTCCCCCTCAATGCTATTTTACTGATGAATAACATTCTCAATTTTAAATTCCCTATTAAAACCTAATTCCGTTTTAATGGGCACGTTAAGACTTCCAATGATTCACTTCCTGCTGCAGAGCCCCCTGGTGGTTGAAGAAAAATCCACACATAAACGGCTTATAGTCTTGATAATATGGTATATGAAAAAAATCTGAATGCTCTCTGGTATTGTTCAGGGGGCCGGACCAAATGTGGAGGCTGGCCATAGTTTGGGGACCACTGGTTTGGAAGGTTTTCTTGAAATATTCAAAATAATTTCATGAAGAAGTCGATTTTATATAAATTCATACATATTTTTCTTGTTTCTCATTGTTTTGGCTGCTGAATGTTCTACCAGCAACAGAATCGTTTGCCAGATCTGGTCAGGTACATCAAAGGTGAAATCAGGCTGATGGGCAGATTGGACCAGTTTGCAATCGCCATGATAACACATTTAACATTGATGCTCAGCAGGGATGAATTACTCAGTACATTCAAAACAATTAACGCAACAATCCATAACACCAGCACTCCCAGTATGGCTGTGATGGTGTTGAAAGCTCTCTGCTTTGACTGGGTAACCCTGAGTTTTTCTCCACCACCCTCTCCTGGTCCTGGATGCATCAGAGTGCAGAGAACAGAGATGCTGCACAAACTTATGACTATGATGGCAACAGCCATAATACAAATCACTGCTATAGTCATGTGAACACCTGATACATCAACATATATGACTGTATGTCCAAAACACAGCATCCAGACGCAGCTGATGGTGATTTTTCTTATCCTGAACCCGCGGGCGTTCCTGGACGTCCGGTAGATGACGGGGTGAACAACAGCCAAGTACCGTTCAACACAGGTGAGGACATGAAACAGAATTTCTCCAATGAAAGTGATAGAAAAACCACTAATTCCTAACATCATCATTGCCAGATTATTCCTAAACATCCCACAAAGGTAGAATATGGATCCTGGAGCCCAGAACAGTTCAATCAGAGACAGATTGTAGGTGAAGATGTCAGAGTGACTTGCTGTTTTAAAGGAGCGCTGCTGGCGCCATCGTTGAAAACCCAAGTAGAGGATGAAGAGGCAGAGAGGGAGGATGAGGAAGCATTTAGTTGCCATTAGAGCCATGAAGATGAAGTTACTTCTTGTCATGGAGCAGTAATATGTAAGATTATCATCCAAGCTGGAGGTGGAGTTAACCAACATGCTGACTGATGAATGTGGACCTGAGGAGACAGAAACACAGGGAAAGAGCAAACGTTAAACACATTGGATCATATTAACTAATTTACATGATCTGATTGATGTCTTTTTAATTATTACACATAATTTATTCCATTCATTGTGATTCATCAGATCATTGTTATAATTTCTAGTTTAGTTTTGTTCCCATTTCACTCTTTTGTCTGTAAAATTGTATTTCCAGATTTCTTCTTCTATTGAGAAATGTTGAAGATAGAAACCATCTGCCCTTTCACAATAAATGAAAAAAGCAATGTTCAACTAAGTAATCTTTCAAACAAAGCAATAAAACTATACATAAAAACTATTTTATTCTATCATCCATGGCAGCAATAACATCTGTTGTATTTCTGCAAATTTAATCGAAAATGATTCTTGAACCATTTAGTTAATTATATTTATCTACCTAGCGTCTATGAAAGTATTAATAATTTAAACATATTTACCTGAATGCCTTTTATTTTAGAAATAAAATACATGACTTTTTTTCTCCATTATGTAAAAATGTGATTCTTGATTATTAAATTAAACCTTTACAATACAAAGTCATTAAACAAGTAACATGAAACATAAAACAATGAAAATTCTTTGGAAAAAGATGAAAACACTGCAAAAAAACTGAACATAGTAAAAACCTGTACAGAATATATAAACAGTAAATATCTGGATAATCCAGATTAGTCGTATTTTCATCATGACTTTGTGAATCTATAGAAAGTTTGTGTTTCTAAATGCTCAGTTGTTCATTGTCCTCCTGATTTAATGGTTTAGAAACTACATATCTGACAAACAGATCTAAAAGTTTTCTTATTAAAACGTACCTTCTGCTGCTGTTTGTTCTTCCTGCTGGTCTTTCTATCCAAACCCAGAGTTTGTTGCTAATCTCCAATATGCTGTGAAGCTGTGATGCTTTGACCTCAGTGCTGCTGAGGCTCCTTCCTTTATCAATGTCAGAACTGCCTATTATATTAAACATGATGGAAATGATCATAAAAAATGATGCATTTATTCAAAGTAAGCAGCTTCACACAAACTTAATGGGTTGGTTCATAATCTATCAATGTAGTTAGAAATTTGCAAAGTGAATCATTTATAATTAAACCACACATGAAAGTTTATTTAAAATGTCAACCAGTAGATCAACGTTTAACATGAATGAGACAAGTTTGATTTAGACATTTTAAATAGTTTAATCAATGATTCAGTTCAGAGTTTAGATGAATTAGTTGGAATCAAACTGAAGTTGCAGATAATGAACATTTTCTTCTGAACTGGTGCAGGTCAAGTTGAACATTTGTGACTTCATGAAGTCAAAACAATGAAAGACAAGTGTGTAAATATATATTAGCTTACAGAAAATGTTACATAAAATAGAAGTGACATTTTATTACACAGCAATGCCACATTAGGCTACAGAGCAATTTTTAAGATACAGAAATGTTAATTTCTCAGTAGCAGCACCTTCTTACTGAAAGGAAATCTGCTTTTAAAACAATCATACAGCAAATCTAGCGTTGTGACATCAGAGTTATCCATCCATGGACTATATCTGCTTGTCCTTACAGGATTTCAGGAGGGGTTGTTTATTCCAGCAGCCATTAGGTGATAGGAAGGATTCACTCCAGACAAGAAACCCAGTCCATAACAACTAACAGATTAAACAGAACACGCATATGTAAGAAACATTAGCTACAATGATGCATCTTTACATCAAAGGGATGCGACTGTGGCTCTGTAGGTAGAGTCATCGTCTTGTCATCGGAAGGTTGCAGTTTGATTCCAGCTTCCTCCTGCCACATGTCAATGTGCCCCTGGGCAAGGAACTCAACCCCAAGCTGCCTACCAAGCTGTGTATCACTGTATAAATTTGTGAGCGCAAATGAGTGAATGTGGCTCTAGTGTAAAGTGCTTTGAGTGGATAAATCACTATATACGTTAGGTCCATTTACCAAAGTATATGTGTTGCAAACTTGCATTTTTTGGCCTTAAGATTCAAAGGTAGAACAGTATTATTTATGAATGACAATTCAGTTTGACAAGCAGGAAATGAAAGCAACACACACTGATGAAGTGATGATGAAATTGGTTTGGAGTTAATCAGACAAGCACTACATCAATTCAGACAAAAGCAAAAGAAAAAACGAAAACCTTTATCTCTCTGAAGCTTTCCTTGAAATATTAAAAATAATTTCACCTGGAAGTCGAATTTAAATGAAGTCATACATATATTTCTTGTTTCTTAGTGTTTTGGCTGCTACATGCTCTACCAGCAACAGAACAGTTTTCTTGATCTGTTGAGGAAGAGCAGTGGAGAAATCAGGCTGATAGGAAGATTAAACCAGTTTGCCATCATCATGATAACACATTTGGCATCTCTGCTCAGCAGGAATGAATTATTCAATGCAGTCAAAACAATTATCACAATAATCCAGAGCACCAGCACTCCCAGTATGGCTGTGATGGTGTTGAAAGCTCTCTGCTTTGACTGGGTAACCCTGAGTTTTTCTCCACCACCCTCTCCTGGTCCTGGATGCATCAGAGTGCAGAGAACAGAGATGCTGCAGAAACTTATGACTATGATGGCAACAGCCAGTAGACATAACACTGCTGAGGTTCTGTAAGTGCCTTTAATGTCTATAAATACGATTAAAAATCCAAAGCACAGCATCCAGACGCAGCTGATGGTGATTTTTCTTATCCTGAACCCGCGGGCGTTCCTGGACGTCCGGTAGATGACGGGGTGAACAACAGCCAAGTACCGTTCAACACAGGTGAGGACATGGAACAGAATTTCTCCAGTAAAAGTTAATGAAAAACCACAAATACCTAAAATCAACATTGTCAGATTATTCCTAAACATCCCACAAAGGTAGATCAGGCATCCTGGAGCCCAGAACAGTTCAATCAGAGACAGATTGTAGGTGAAGATGTCAGAGTGACTTGCTGTTTTAAAGGAGCGCTGCTGGCGCCATCGTTGAAAACCCAAGTAGAGGATGAAGAGGTAGAGAGGGAGGATGAGGAAGCATTTCGTTGCCATCACAGCGATGAAGATTAAAGTAGAACTTAAATCACTGCAGTAGTTTGTAAGATTATCATCCAAGCTGGAGGTGGAGTTAACCAACATGCTGACTGATGAATGTGGACCTGAGGAGACAGAAACACAGGGAAAGTGCAAAAGTTAGACACATTGGATCGCATGATCTGATTGATGTCTTTTTAATTATTACATCTCATTTTGCTCATTGTTATAATTTCAACTTTAAGTTTGCTTCCTTTTCATTCTTTTGTTTGTAAAGTTGTATTTCCAGAGTTTTCTCTGTATTGGGAAATGCTTCAGATCAGAACTGTGAAACCATTTGACCTTTCAAATTAAATGTAAAATGGATTTTTCAATAATATACCAAAAAAGCAAAAAGAAAAAAAATACATATATATATATATATATATATATATATATATATATATATATATATATATATATATATATATATATATATATATATATATATATATATACATATGTCATCCATGGCAGCAATAACTTCTGTAGTAATTTTGTTTCTGTGTAGTTTGTATCAAAACCGATTCTCACCATTTTAGTCAATTATATTTCTTTCATCTAACTGAGAAAGGCTGGACTAAATTATTTTGTTTTCTGTTCAATTTAATATTTTGTGTGTTTTGCTGTGATGGTGCAGGGGTTGGTAACGGCCCACATGTGGAGGCCTTGGTCCTCAATACGGCCGTCGCCGGGTCAATTTTCAGCCTGGTGACCTTTGCTGCATGTCTTCCTCCTCTCTTGTTGCCTCTTTTCCTGTCCACTAACTATCATATAAAGGCCACTAGAGCCAAAAAAATCCTTAAAAAAAATCATTAATGTTTTGTGATAGATTATGAAAGTATTGATAATTTATTCATAAAAGACTTACACATTTACCTGAAACATAAAACTAAAAGACCATCACTCCTGTATATACAAATGTGATTCTTGATAGCTAAATTAAACCTTTAAAATGCAATGTCATAGTCAATAGCCAAAAAAACTATTAAATATTTTGAAAAAAGATGAAAACACTGATAAAAAACTGAGCACAGTGAAAACCCTGTACAGAATATATAAACTGTAAATATCTGGATAAACGAGATCAGCTTAATTTTCATCATGACTTTGTGAATCTATGGAAAGTTTGTGTTTGTATCTTGCTTCTAAATGCTCAGTTGTTCATTGTTCTCCTGATGTAATAGCTTATAAATTACATATCTGACAAACAGATCTAAAAGTTTTCTTATTAAAACGTACCTTCTGCTGCTGTTTATTCTTCCTGCTGGTCTTTCTATCCAAACCCAGAGTGTGTTGCTAATCTCCAATATGCTGTGAAGCTGTGATGCTTTGACCTCAGTGCTGCTGAGGCTCCTTCCTTTATCAATGTCAGAACTGCTTATTATATTAAACATGATGGAAATGATCATAAAAAATGATGCATTTATTCAAAGTAAGCAGCTTCACACAAACTTAATGGGTTGGTTTATAATCTATCAATGTAGTTAGACATTTACAAAGTGAATCATTTATAATTAAACCACACATGAAAGTTTAATTTAAAATGTCAACCAGTAGATCAATGTTTAACATGAATGATACAAGTTTGATTTAGACATTTTTAATAGTTTAATCAAAGATTCAGTTCAGAGTTTAGATTAATTAGTTGGATTCAAACCGAAGCTTCAGATAATCAACATTTTCTTCTGAGCTGGTGCAGATCGTGTTTGAATATTTGTGATATCATGTGACATTTTATTACACAGCAATGCCACATTAGGCTACAAAGCAATTTCTGAGATACAGAAAAGTTAGTTTCTAAGTAGCAACACCTTCTTACTAAAATCAAATCTGCTTTTAAAACAGTCATACAGCAAATCTACCATTGTGATATCAGAGTTATCTATCCATGGACTATATTTGAATGTCTTTACAAAATTTAGGGAGGGGTTCTTATTTCCAGCAGCCATTAGGTGACAGGAACGATACACTCTGGACAGGAAACCCAATCCATAACTACTAACACAATAAACACAACATGTATATGTAAGAAACATTAGCTAAAGTGATGCATCTTTTAAAGTACACTTGTTGCTAACTTGCATATTTTGGCCTAAAGATTCAAAGATCGAAGAGGATTCTTTATGATTGACCATTCAATTTAACTAATGAAAGCAACACAGACTGATGAAGTGATGGTGAAATAAACCTTGAATTGGTTTGGAGTTGATCAGACAAGCACTACATCAAATCAGACAAAAACAACAGAAAGAAAGAAAATCATTATCTCTTATAAGGTTGCCTTGAAATATTAAAAATAAATTTTACCTGGAAATCAAATTTGAATGAAGTCATACATATATTTCTTATTTCTTAGTGATTTTGCTGCTACATGCTCTACCAGCAACAGAACCGCATTTATTCAAAGTAAGCAGCTTCACACAAACTTAATGGGTTGGTTCATAATCTATCAATCTAGTTAGAAATTTGCAAAGAGAATCATTTATAATTAAACCACACATGAAAGTTTATTTAAAATGTCAACCAGTAGATCAATGTTTAACATGAATGAGACAAGTTTGATTTAGACATTTTAAATAGTTTAATCAATGATTCAGTTCAGAGTTTAAATGGATTAGTTGGAATCAAACTGAAGTTGCAGAGAATCAACATTTTCTTCTGAACTGGTGCAGGTCAAGTTTGAACATTTGTGACATCATGAAGTCAAAACAATGAAAGGCAAGTGTGTAAATACTGTATATATTAGCTTACAGAAAATGTCGTATAAAATATAACAGAAGTGACATTTTATTACACAGCAATGCCACATTAGGCTACAAAGCAATTTTTAAGATACATAAATGTTAGTTTCTCAGTAGCAACACCTTCTTACTAAAATCAAATCTGCTTTTAAAACAGTCATACAGCAAATCTAGCGTTGTGACATCAGAGTTATCCATCCATGGACTATATCTGCTTGTCCTTACAGGGTTTGGGGAGGGATTCCTATTTTCAGCAGTCTTTAGGTGAAAGGAAGGATTTACTCCAGACAGGAAACCCAGTCCATAACTACTACCACTTCTCAGAACATCTGACACCAAAATGCCCAAAGTGATCAGAGATTTTACCCCCAACAGTTTTTATCCAGAGACTACCCCTGGATAAAAACCATCACTCCAAGACCTTTGACCTGCAGTCTGCTCAGCTCTTCTGCAGGAGCAACGTCTGTTGTCCTGAGCCAACACACAAAATACCGTCTGCATGGAGGAACAGACATCCCTGTCCTCACACTGTTCTTCAGCAAAATTGCTATAAAACTTTTGAATAATATATTAATTGCTTAAAAGGTTAAATGTCAAAATGCAAAACCTATATAACTATAAACAAGCACTATCTAAATTAAGAAAAAGTAAACTTTTATCTCTTTGAAGGTTGTGTTCCAAATTAATTCAAATAGGCGTCAGATTCATATTAAGTAATTCATATCTTTCTAGTTTCTCTGTGTTTTGGCAGCTGCATGTTCTACCAGCAACATGACAGCTGTAGTGATCTGTTGAGGTATAGCAGAGGAGCTATCAGGCTGATGGGCAGATTAAACCAGTTTGCAATCGCCATGATAACACAGGTGGCATCTCTGCTCAGCAGGGATGAATTTCTCAATGCATTTGAAACAATGATCCCAATAATCCATAACACCAGCCCTCCCAGTATGGCTGTGATGGTGTTGAAAGCTCTCTGCTTTGACTGGGTAACCCTGAGTTTTTCTCCACCACCCTCTCCTGGTCCTGGATGCATCAGAGTGCAGAGAACAGAGAAGCTGCAGAAACTTATGACTATGATGGCAACAGCCAGTAGACATAACACTGCTGAGGTTCTGTAAGTGCCTTTAATGTCTATAAATACGATTAAAAATCCAAAGCACAGCATCCAGACGCAGCTGATGGTGATTTTTCTTATCCTGAACCCGCGGGCGTTCCTGGACGTCCGGTAGATGACGGGGTGAACAACAGCCAAGTACCGTTCAACACAGGTGAGGACATGGAACAGAATTTCTCCAGTAAAAGTTAATGAAAAACCACAAATACCTAAAATCAACATTGTCAGATTATTCCTAAACATCCCACAAAGGTAGAATATGGATCCTGGAGCCCAGAACAGTTCAATCAGAGACAGATTGTAGGTGAAGATGTCAGAGTGACTTGCTGTTTTAAAGGAGCGCTGCTGGCGCCATCGTTGAAAACCCAAGTAGAGGATGAAGAGGCAGAGAGGGAGGATGAGGAAGCATTTAGTTGCCATCATAGCGACGGAGATGAAAATAGTACTTAAAGTGGAGCAATAGTGTGTAAGATTATCATCAGAGCTGGAGGTGGAGTTAACCAACATGCTGACTGATGAATGTGGACCTGAGGAGACAGAAAGACCATGAAAGAGAAAAGATTAGACACAAATATTTCACATATTATGAAATGTTTCTTAAGATTTTAGTTTGGGGACTAATTGATGGGATCTGGTTAGTGCCTTCCTTTTATCTCACATTTATCAGATTCTCAATATATTTTCTAATTTATCTTTTTTTCCTTGGACTATTTTTTTGTACGTTTCCCCAGTTGATATGATGTAGAGGAATCTTTCAGACACAGAGCTGTGAAAAACTATTTGCCACTTCCCAAATTTCTAGATGACCACAGTAATTGAAAAAGCAATTTTCAAATGATAAAACATAAAGTGAAAAAAGCCATACAATCGAACCATAATTGAGTAAATAAATAATAACCACAGCAGCAGAAATTGTCAGGGTCTGGAACTTTCTGTTTGGTTTTGTTTCCTTTTTTCCCTTTTTTCCATTGGTTTAAGTTTTTATTTTCCTTAAGCACCTGCCATTTCCCATAGCATCCACCAGATGCCGGCAGGGTTCAGAGCCCCTGGAGAATTGAGGTGCTGACCTCATAGACGCATCTGCGTCTCGTTTGGAGGGCGTGGACTGAGAATAAAAGCAGCGGCTGAACAACTTCTCATCGCCTGAGCATTTGCTTAAATTGGTAACGTTCCAGAGAAAGGCCCTCTGTGTTTGCTCTGAGCTAACTCCTTGTTGTTTTCCTCGCCAGGTGATCCTGTTGTCACCTCGTTGTCCCCGAGTTTGCCGTCTGCCCCGTGGTTCTGAGCGTCTTCCTGGTGTGTCCTCCCTCGACGCCGCTGGAGTTACCAGTCGGACGCAACACCCCGTGTGTTCGCCTTCCCCCTGTCGTCGGTCCGTCTCCAGTGGATTCCCCTTCGGGACGCCAGAAGATCAACCGGTCTGAGCCCGAACCCATCTGGAGAATTGTTACAACTGGACCAAGTCGGACTCTCATTCCGCCACAAACAAACCTGTCAGCCCTCCAACGAAGTCCTCTCATCCAGCGTTCTGTTTGCAATCACTTACCTCCAAACCAAGTAAGAACCAAACCGTTTAGTCCTGGAAAATCATCTCATCTTCTCTTACTAATCTGTTGTCTCTTGTTGACAGTAAGACGATCCGGTCATCTGTTCCAGAACGCATTCCCTTTCCCCTGGATTCAATAAACTTATCATTGTTCATTTACTTGCCTCTCCTTATTGTGTTCTCGCATGTGGGTTAGAAAACTTGATACCATCATGACAAAAATGTCTTTTTGTGGAGGAATGTTGGCTACCTGGCAGAACTTCTGGTTGAAACCAGAACAAATCTCTAAAGTCGTCACATTTCCTAAATTGCTTGACTCCATAATGTCTTTCTGACTGAGTTCACTAAAGCAGTTCTTGTCTGATCTGATTCCTTAAATATTTAGTCGATCAGGTTCCTCTCCCCGCTGACCTCTCATGTCTTTCAATCTACATTTTTTAAGCTGCCTGATATATGATCTTTGAAAAATAAAACTGTTGTCTTACTGAAGTGAAACCGAAGTTACCCAATGAAACTCGGCCCTACATATTGAGTGATTACATTGTTGTCTTTGCATTCAAAATATTTGCTGCCCACCAAGGACAAAATATCTGTTCTTTGGTAGATTAGAATCCATGGAAGATTTCATTAATTAAGAAGATTCTTATGCTTTTACTTGAACAGTGAAACTTTTAAAGGACTTCTGTCAGATATAGATTATAAAAATAATCAAATCTGTAATAATAATAATAATAATAAAAACTCATTTTAAGAGTACAACGCCACTGTTTTTGCCATTTATGTTTTCAGTATGTAAAGCCTTCAGTGTCAAAATGTGCTTAATTTAAAATCAGGACTTTTTGAAGTTTAAGTTTCTTTAGTAGTATTTCATACTTTTTTAAAGTTTGCACACTTATAAATTCAATATTTTATTTACATAGCTTGACAACTTAAGCTCTAAAATTTAAAACCCATTTAATCTAATTAAAAAGGAATCAATGGCAAAACTAAGAACATCTAGCAAGAAAATAAAGAAAATTACAACTTAAATTTCAGAAAGTATTTTCATAAAACAAACTTACCTTGTTACTGATGAATGTTTTGTCTAATGGTCTCTTTCCCATTCATCCAAACTCGGTGTCTGTCCCTGTATCCAATGTGCTGCAGTGGTTTTGATCTTAGTGTTTCTGCAATGACCATAAAAATTATGCATTTATTCAAAGCGTGCAACTTTAAACAAACGTGTACTTAATGGGTTGGGTATTTTCATAATCTTTCTAGTTAACAATTTGCAAAGTTTAACATTTAAGTAAATGAGCCAGAACCCAACATGCAGCCAAGACAAGGGAAGTGATTACCAAAGTTTTATCAGAAACCATGCGATGGCGTTGAAGGCGTCCAGCTTGGTTACACCGGCAGGTCTGGATGGCAAAAACAGAGATGAGGGTCGTGATCGGATGAAAACCAGGGGAAAAGCAACAAAAGATTTACCAAGAATGGGGAAGGAGGTCAAACATCTGGTGATGGGCAAGTTTCCCACACTGTGTTGACCCTGTTGAAACAGTGACATCTGCTGGATTTAGAAAGTCATTGCAGGCAAATTCAATAAAGACGGGAGTGTTAACAGGTTCATCCCCTCTTGTCAGACACGTTGATGCCTCAGCATTGTGGAAGAGCTGCAGTTTACAGTAAGACGTAACCTGGGAGCAAATCCTACATTTTTCACCCACAAGGTTAATCCATGTAAACTAACTCAAATATCACATGGAAAGGAATTTGAATAATCAGAAAAAAAAGATCAAAAGTGGAAATGAGAATGGAATAATTATTTTGCGATATAAGATCAAATTGATCCCACTCGGGAGAAAACTTCCTCTTCCTCTGTTGATTCATGCCGGTAGTTAAATATACGAGCCAAAAACCAACGCAAAGCAGATAAAAAGAATCTCCATCCAACAAAACCCACAAACGTGTCGACACAGTTTCTCGCTCATCAACACAATTTGGCGTGTTAACATCCAAACAACATAGGAACTGTGTCGGTCACGTGGTTTTCCTCAAAGTGATACGAACACCAGGTTTCATGTTTGCTCGGCGCATGTCCCGAGGTTTCTGCGTCGTCTGGACCATCACTACAAACATCCACCATCCAAGGTTTGTAGTGGACAACAGTACAGGGTCAGGCACTGGAGGGTCTCAGGCAGGGGAAGTCCAAAACAGAGCAGATTTTAAAGAGTTTAATCCATAGTTTGGCTCAGAAGAAAAAAACAAAAGCATTTTTTTATTTTTTTAGTCTTGGGTTGAACTGGTGTGTGAACATTTGTGACATTTAGTTGATTTATTCAGTTTATGTACTCAATATAACATAATTTAAATAAGATCATTATTGCAGTCAAAACAATGTGGACAAGTTGATATAAATTTATTAGCTTTCAGAAAATGTTACATAAAATACAACAGTGACATTTTATTACACAGTAATGCCACATTAGACTACCAAGCAATTTCTGAGATAAATACAAATAGCAACATCTTCTTTAAAAACAGGAAAACTGCTTTTATACTATTGAGTTTAAAACAGTCATATAAACAGCAAGCCCACAGTTTAGATCCATCGACTGTATCTGCTTGTCCTTGCAGGGTTTGGGCTCCTATCTCTAGCTGCTATTAGATAACATGAAGGATACACACCAGACAGACACCAACTAACACCAAAACACACATCACCAAATCCATAGTAGTGAGCTAAAGTTGCACATTTTTTAATATGTTTGTTTATACCTTTAAAATCAACACAGACTGATGAAGTGATGGTGAAATAAACTTTGGATTGGTTTCGATTTGATCAGACAAGCACTACATCAATTAAGACAAAAGCAACAGAAAGAAAGGAAACCTTTATCCTTTAGAAAGTTGTCTTGAAATATTCAAATTAATTTCACCTAAAACTCAATTTTATATAAAGTCATACATATAATTCTTGTTTCTCAGTGTTTTGGCTGCAACATGTTCTACCGGCAACAGAACCATTTTCCTGATCTGTTAAGGAAGAGCAGAGGTGAAATCAGGCTGACGGGCAGATTAAACCAGTCTACGCTCGCCAGGATAACACAGGTTACATCTCTAATCAGCAGGGATGACTTTCTCACTGCATTTGAAACAATTACTGCAACAATCCAGAACACCAGCCCTCCCAGTATGGCTGTGATGGTGTTGAAAGCTCTCTGCTTTGACTGGGTAACCCTGAGTTTTTCTCCACCACCCTCTCCTGGTCCTGGATGCATCAGAGTGCAGAGAACAGAGAAGCTGCAGAAACTTATGACTATGATGGCGACAGCCATAATACATATTATTCCTGAGGTCATGTGATCACCTGATACATCAACAAATAGGATTAAAAATCCAAAGCACAGCATCCAGACGCAGCTGATGGTGATTTTTCTTATCCTGAACCCGCGGGCGTTCCTGGACGTCCGGTAGATGACGGGGTGAACAACAGCCAAGTACCGTTCAACACAGGTGAGGACATGAAACAGAATTTCTCCAGTGAAAGTGATTGTAAAACCACAAATACCTAAAATCAACATTGTCATATTATTCCTAAACATCCCACAAAGGTAGATCAGGCATCCTGGAGGCCAGAACAGTTCAATCAGAGACAGATTGTAGGTGAAGATGTCAGAGTGACTTGCTGTTTTAAAGGAGCGCTGCTGGCGCCATCGTTGAAAACCCAAGTAGAGGATGAAGAGGTAGAGAGGGAGGATGAGGAAGCATTTAGATTGCCATCATAGCAAAGAAGACAAAAATACTACTTGTCTTGGAGCAGTGATATATAAGGTCATCATCAGAGCTGGAGGTGGAGTTAACCAACATGCTGAATGTGGACCTGAGGAGACAGAAACACAAGGAAAGAGCAAAAGTTAAACACATAGGATATTAATTAATATTAACTAATATATGCATTATATGTACTTTTCTCAAGATTGCACTTTGGGAAATAATTTGGGGACATGTTGTTTGCTGCTGAGTGTAATAATCATTTTGTGGCTAAAACAAACATAATTTTTTACATTAACTTCTAAGTTATGAGAAACTTCTGTTAAAATCACTTGAAGGCTCAGAATCAGACCGGTACCGGTACCGGTCCACAATCTCAGGGGAGAAAGACTCACCTTGTGTAAATTAAATTTTTAACTATTGGAGTTATGCTTAAGATAAATTAATTTAATCAAAGAATGTCAGGAATATGTGTGTAGGGCTGCACCGATTGCAGTTTTCTGGCCGATTTCTGGGTTACCGATCTTTAAAAAACCTGACCTGCTGATATTGACTGACATTAATTTTTTTGTCTGAAATGTTGTTAAATATAGTAAGAAAGTTGCTGAGTTGCAACAGTGGGGTGAATATTGTTAACTATAAAGGTTCAGACCTGATATGGTGGGTCTGTCAGTCAAATGTCTCACTGCAGAGCAGAAGAGGACAAAGGATGATTTATAAACCAATACTGACGAAGATCAGTGGAGGAGATGGGCTTCACACGTAAATATCAGCCAATCCTTCTGATTGGTCAGCAATGATCGCCCCAAAATTAAAGAAATCGGTCCCAGAAATCAACTGGTTGATAAATCAGTTGGACATGTATATAATGTAAACAGCCAGAGATGCAATAAGTTTATAGCAGGTAAGTGAATAATCAAATCATTGAGCTGCTGATTGCAGCCAGTCCACATTGTTAGCAGAACTAAAGAGCCCCAAAACCACATTGGGCTGTAGGGCCCCATGGAGACCTGGGCCGGCCCTGAGTTTGTTTGTATCTTGCTTCTAAATGCTCAGTTGTTCATTGTCGTCCTGATTTAAAAGCTTGTAAACTATATATCTGGACAACAGGATCATCCAGAATGAAGCAAACATTAAATCTGACAGCTGATGTCTCTGAACAACTGAAGCTCAAAGATTTCAAAATAAAAAGGCTAAACTTCAATTTGGATAAATTAAACAGGAAGCTACAACATCTAAGAACCTAAATCAGGTTACACATTATTTCTTTTCTAAAAGTTTTCTTATTAAAACGTACCTTCTGCTGCTGTTTGTTCTTCCTGCTGGTCTTTCTATCCAAACCCAGAGTGTGTTGCTAATCTCCAATATGCTGTGAAGCTGTGATGCTTTGACCTCAGTGCTGCTGAGGCTCCTTCCTTTATCAATGTCAGAACTGCCTATTATATTAAACATGATGGAAATGATCATAAAAAATGATGCATTTATTCAAAGTAAGCAGCTTCACACAAACTTAATATGTTGGTTCATAATCTATCAATCTAGTTAGACATTTGCAAAGTGAATCATTTATAATTAAACCACACATGAAAGTTTATTTAAAATGTCAACCAGTAGATCAACGTTTAGCATGAATGAGACAAGTTTGATTTAGACATTTTAAATAGTTTAATCAATGATTCAGTTCAGAGTTTAGATGAATTAGTTTGATTCAAACTGAATCAACATTTTCTTCTGAACTGGTGCAGGTCGTGTTTGAACTTTCGTGACGTCATGAAGTCAAAACAATAAAAAACAAGTGTGTAAATATATATTAGTACACAGCAATGCCACATTAGGCTACAAAGCAATTTTTGAGATACAGAAATGTTAGTTTCTCAGTAGCAACACCTTCTTACTAAAATCAAATCTGCAGTCATAGAGCAAATCTACTGTTGTGACATCAGAGTTATCCATCCATGGACTATATCTGCTTGTCCTTACAGGATTTAGGGAGGGGTTCTTATTTCCAGCAGCCATTAGGTGACATGAACGATACACTCTGGACAGGAAACCCAATCCATAACTACTAACACAATAAACAGAACATGTATATGTAAGAAACATTAGCTAAAGTGATGCAACTTTTAAAGTTCATTTGTTACTAACTTGGCTTATTTTGGCCTAAAGATTCAAAGGTAGAAAAGTATTCTTTATGAATGACAATTCAATTTAACAAGCATAAAATGAGAGCAACACAGACTGATGAAGTGATGGTGAAATAAACCTTGAATTGGTTTGGAATTGATCAGACAAGAACTACATCAATTCAGAAAAAATGCAACAGAAAGAAAATCTTTATCTCCCTGAAGATTTTCTTGAAATATTCAAAAAATATTGTCAAAGATAATTACAACCTTATATTTCTTGTTTCAGTGTTTTGGCAGCTACATGTTCTACCAGCAACATAACAGTTTTCCTGATCTGTTGAAGAAGAGCAGAGGAGAAATCAGGCTGATGGGCAGATTAAACAAGCTTGCAGTCGCCTAGAAAGCACAGCTTACATTGATAATCCAGAACCAAGTAAACATTAAATCTGAAGGCTAAAGCAAATTAAACCTCATTTACTTCCATAAGTATTTTTTATAAAAAACATACCTTGTTGCTGATTTTTTTTTTTCTAATGGTCTTTTTTCCATTCATCCAAACTCGGTGTCTGTCCCTGTCTCCAAAGTGCTGTGAGGATTTCAACCTTAGTGTTACTGGGACTGCTCCCCTTATCGTCATCATTAAGGCTGCCTGTTAGATTAATCATGATTCAAATAATCATAAAAACATTACTGCATTTATTCAAACCAAGCATATTTACACAAACATGCACTTAATGGGCTGGGTATTTTCATAATCTATCAATCTGGAACGTTGAGACGTTTGCTGGTCGACCCACATGCAGAGAGGCAGAGGCGGCTTGTAGAGGAGGAATGTTTAATGATGAAACACATACAAAAAACCACCCAGAGGAATCCAGAATGGAAAACCAGCAGGACAAAGCAGGGAAGTAAAGGGATAAAACAAGATTAAACAGGAGGAAAGAGAGCAGAAATGTTGAAGTACTGGAAGAGTGAATGTGGAACAAAGGACCTGAGCTGATTGGCTAACAGTCTGCAGGTGTGAGGGAGAGAGAGAAGGTGGCACAGGGGGCGAGGGAGAGAACAGTAAAGATTAAATCTAATAGTAAAGAATGAGTAAACATTAAACTAAAGCATCTATCTATCTGTCTGTCTGTCTATCTATCTATCTATCTATCTATCTATCTATCTATCTATCTATCTATCTATCTATCTATCTATCTATCTATCTATCTATCTATCTATCTATCTATCTATCTATCTATCTATCTATCTATCTATCTATCTATCTATCTAGACATGTTAAGCAGTTGAATCAATAATTCAGTTCAGTTTAGATTAATCAGTTGAATTAGTTGTAGAGAATCTACATTGTTTTTGGTTTTATGTGGCTGAACTGGTGTTTAAACTGAAGTGATGTCATTACTGTAGTATGTGGAATAAAAGACCCGTTTTCCTCTATCAGAGATAGTTTATTAGCTTACAGAGAATGTTACACAGTATAACAGAAGTGACATTTTATTACACAGCAATGCCACATGAGGTCAGTATATGAGCATAAGCAGTTCAGTTCAGACTTGAGATCACAAAGCAGCACTTTTAACTACAGTTGTGCAGAATTTTGTAAAATATCTAAACTTTAGCTCTAAATTCCTGGTAACCTTGTTAATGTTTCAAATTGAGAACCTCTCTAAATTTATACCTCATACACAGCTACAGGATATTTAACTTTGTACTCTAATCTTTTTTCTACGTTAGTTGGGAGATAATTTTCCTGCTTTGTGAAGATACAGCAGAGGCAACACCAAACAGCTGGGGACATTAAAAAACCCTAAGCTCACTCCCACAATGCATGAAACAGGAGAAGCTAACAGAGGAGAATTTGACAAAGCAGTTGTTCCCAGTAAGCCTAGAAACCACAACCACTGCATGCCTGATATGAATGTGACAGTGTGGAAAGCTCTTTGCTTTGATTGGTCAGCCGGCCCTTTTTCTCCGGGGCCTGGATGAGTCAGAGCACAGAGAACTGACAAACTGCAGAAAGATGAAACTATTACGGGAAAACACAAAAGACATAACAATAAAGTGTTTCTAATTGTATATGATTGAATTAGAGTAAGGCTTGTGATTCCTAGGGAGAGCAGCCAGACACACCCGATGCTGATGGTTCTGATCCTCATCCCACTGGCGTTCCTCAGCCTGAGGTAGAGGATGGGATGAACCACAGCAACGTAGCGGTCTGCACAGGTCAGGGTGTGAAAAAGAACTTCTCCATAAAAAGCAACCATAGTTATAAATGAGGTTACATTTGTGAAGGGTGTGAGTTTATAGTAAGTAAAACACAGTTGAAGGAAGAATCCAATGACCCAGAAGAGCTCCAGGGCAGCCAGGTGGTAGGTGAAGATGTCAAAATGACTCACTGAGCTAAAGGAGCGATGCTGACGCCATTTTTGGAGAGCCAGATAAAGGATGAAGGTGGAAAGAGGAAGGAGCAGGATGACTCTGATCCAGCTGATGGCAATGAAGATGTTGCTACAGTGGCGGAATAGCAGAGAGTTTTCTGACGTATTCATCGTGAACGGTGCTGATCTGCAAACAAAAAGGAGAACAAGATGGAATTAGGAAAACAGAAGAATGTTGGTTTTGAAATATACCAGAGCAGCTGTCCACACCTTCACAGTGCAAAGAGTCAATTATCAGTCTTTGAATAACTACTGTAGAAAATTTATTTTTGTCAAGAGCTAAGATTTTATTTCTGTTTAGGAAAAAAAAAATATATAAAAAAAAAACCAAACAAGCAGTTTGCAAAAACATGATGGATAAATTTTATTCTGCGGGATGCTAGAGGTGGAAAATGTAAAAACAAAAGCACATAGTTTCTAATGAAAGGGAGAGGAAAACTTTCACATTTTAACAAATACAGAACATAGATGGTGTTGATTTCATATCTATATTTAAAGACATTAATTGTTACCCAAATGTACGAAGAGCCATTTGCAGATTCCCAGGCTGGAGTTTAACCACCATTTAGTCAAATTACTGCAAACGTTCTGAAATTTTCAACATTTATGTCAAAATATACAGAAGCTCATTAATTGTCTTTTAAGCTGAAACCCCCCCCCACATACTGTATGTTGAAACCATAAAGGCGTCATTTTGGCCAGCAAGCACCTTGACTACAGCTACAGAGACTTAATTTGGGTTTTAATTCTGTCATTAAATGTTTACACAAGCAGACAATCATACATTTTCAACTCTGTTTTTATTACACAGCAACGTCACATGAAGGTTGACATTTTGAAGAAGTTGTACAATAACCTTTCTTGACTACTTGCAAAGCAGCAGAAAAGTTAAATGTTTTCGAATGATGCACAGTTTTAACTGCCACTATAGAAATTTAAAGAATAATCAGAAAAACACACAAACCTTGGTAGAATATTCTTGTGTCCAAGTGGCAGTGAGTGAGCCTCTCTGCTCACTCTCAATTCTGAACTTCTGCGTCTTTATGGGAGCAACGTGATGCTTATTGGTCAGTCACAAGGTTGTGAAATTTGTATAATACAAATAAGATTAAATATGGTCTTCAAATTTGTTTATTTAGGTTGTTCCATCAAATATAATTCAAACATGTCACTTCATAAAATATGTCTGTCTCAATCATAAAAAATAAACAAACCAGTGTTTTGCATTGACTATAATTTCCATATCTCCATAACAGCAACAATGATTCAGTCTAAGTGTCCATTAGATTAGACGTAATTAAAATAACCTGTAACTGTTTATTCAAATAAAATACACAAAAAAAGTAATTTATATAGTCAGCCGTCTGTGACTTTATAACAACCATGTTTATTTTCTTTTGTCATATTACGAGGGAAATGTTGATACATAGCTGAAACTTATATAAGCAACAAATATTTTAGCAGTTGATGGTGTGAATGTTCAACATTTGATCTTAAGAAAGTATAAAATGTAGCTGAAGTAACTGAGAGGTAAATGGTATTTATTTGGATATTGATCTTAAATGTTACATAAAAACAGACAGGAGTCGAAGAAAAAAAGAAAACTTAAATTTTATGATCGAGTATATCACAAGAGAATTATTTTTTGTACAAATCTCACCACTGATAGCTGTCAAACAGGGTCATAAAGAGGCTGTTCACACAATGTAACCAAACATGTTTAGAAGTCATAACAAAATACAAAACTACATAAAAACTACAAGTCAAGGTGCGGTGATTTTTTTAAACTAATCCCGGACGAGCCCCCTTTAATGTCACAACATGAGCTTGTGACACGGGGAGGTACGATAAGAAATCAACGGCATGGTGGCTCAGCAGGTGTTTTCTAGCAATCTGAAGGTTGTGAGTTTGATTCTAGCTCCTCCATCATATGTCAATGTGCCTTTGGGCAAGAAAATGAACCTCTGGTTGTCTACTAACCTGTGTGGATGTACGGAGCATAGCTCAGTACCACGTCGTAGAAATGTACGGATGTTTAATGCTGGTTAAATGTTATAGTTTTTAGAGATAAACTGAAGGTCACTTTTAAATATAAAAGTGGAACCCTTCCCTCTGAATATATTAATTAAAAGTGGCATAATATAGGCCAACAGATGGTACTAGTAAAAAGATTAAAAAAAATCTCCCCTAAACAGAGATCTATAAACTAAAATTAATCTTTTTAACTAAAAATAAATACCCAAAATGCTTATAACTAAAAACTTACTTTACCAACCAAATATAAATAAACAAAATTAAGAAAACACACCTGACTGTTTAAGATAAATTAGGAAATTAACTAATGCCTAGACCCTCTAAATATGAAATCTAAGTAGTATAATTATGTGACATTGCTGATACATCTCAAATAAGTAAAATGTCTTTATCACTGCAAAAACACAAACTTACCATTATTTTGTCTAGTTTCTAGAGCAAATATAATGCCTAAGCTAACTTAAATGTAACTTTTCAGCAAGCTATAGCTCCTTTGTTTAAATCAACAATTTTTGAATATGGATTAAAAGTGACAAACAATCACTATGGAAAAAAATATGTTGTGTTTCTATATTTGTTCAACTAAACATTTAGACAGATTGTATAGCCAATCAATTTCATCATTAAAGCTGCAATCTTTTCTTCTGCAGATATGTAGATATACAACTGAATCATCAGCATACCGATAAAACAAACTTTAGTAAATAATGACATTCTTGCACTGGAAAGCTGAGGACCTTGTGTAAAACTTTGAAGGAAGATAACTTGATCATGCTTTCATGTGATCATAATCCCAAGTGAACCTGCTTGTTGTTTTTCACTCTGTGTAGCATCTGCAGGGAAGTTTTCCTGCTCTGTTTAGGTACAGCAGAGGCATCACCAGGCAACTTGGCAGATTAAAAATGAATATACTAAATTGTACCGCACAGGTTTTCTCAAGAAAATGAAAATAAATCAGAAGATTGGAAATTAGCAGCCCCATAAACCATAACCACTGCACGCTTGATATGATGATAATGGTGTAGAAAGCTCTGTGCTTTGATTGGTCCGTCTGCTTCTTTTTTCCACCCGTTTCCCTGTGATCTTGACGAGTCAGAGCGCAGAGCACAGAGATGGTACAAAAGGATGTCACCGTTAGTGAAAAGGCCAAAATGCAGAACAGTGAGATATAAGCATGTTTGTTTGGGAGACAAAAGTCCAAGCTGATTGCTAACAAACATGTTAGCCAAACACACCCGATGCTGACATTTCTGATTCTCACTCCTCGGGTGGTTTTCATCTTCAGGTAGGTGACGGGATGCAGAACGGCGACATAACGCTCCACACAGGTGAGGATGTGAAACAGGATCTCTCCATAGAAAGCAAGATTAATGACCCCCGATATTACCAACATCGTCACTAAGTGGTTAAGATATTTAGCAGCAAATGAAAGGGGAACGCAACAGCCCAGAGGAACTCCATGACGACCAGGTGGAAGGTGAAGACGTCAAAGTGGCTCGTTGTTTGGACGGAGTGATGCTTGCAGTTCTGCAGGCCGAGGAAGAGGATGAAGGTGGAAACAGGGAAGAGGAGAACGGCCCTGACTGAAAACACCGAAACAAAGATGGCGGTGCAATTGTCCAACTGGACGAAGCTGGTTGTAGATGATGAGTTGTTTGACATATTCCCTTTATAAGAGACACATGTAGGGTTGAAGTAAGGAAAAAAGAATGAAAAAGAATGACATTTAATATTAACTTTATACAGAATTTCTGTAGTTTAAGATCAGTTTAAAAATTAAGATCCAGACCAAACAGTGGTTGTAGAACTGCACAAAACTCATGCAAGTAAATGAATAATGATACAGTAGGAAAAATGGGTATTTGATAAACATTTTCTCAAGTTTTCCACTTACAGCGAAGATAAAATCTGTAATTTTTACCATTCATACTCCTAAAAACTAAGTAAAATTTGAATTTGTTATTTTGCATGATATAAAAATGTGATCACCTATGAGAACTGGACGAGTTCTGGTTCTTACAAACCTGTTTGTTCATCTTTAAGAAGCCCTCATTAAAGCATTAAATGATTATAATTTACAAAATCATGCAAAGTTGGCACTTTCAATGCAACTTTTAGAGCAACTTTGCATTAAAAGTGTCATTATTTACCAAATGACACTTCATGAGAACTGTCATAAACATTCATAAAGACTTCTTCATGACAGTGTCATGTCAGTATTATGCACACCCCTTCAAATAAAGTGTTACCATTTTTTCTTATTTCAAGTGTACTAGAAACTAGACCAAACTCAATTGGTAAGATTTTGTGTTTTTTCAGTAAAAACACTGAAAACAGATCATAGCTGGATCTCACATTGGGACAATGACCTCAAAAGAAGCATTTCCTCTAGTGGCATAACCAGTCTCCAGACCTGAACTCAATGGAAAACATTTTAAGGGAGGTAAGCTGCATGTTAGTCAATGACAGCCCTGAAACGTGAAGCATCAGAGGAACATCTGAATGGTAGACTGGGATAAAATCCTCCCTGCAGTGTCTGCCAACCTGATTCAAAACTTCAGGAAGCATCTGACCTCTGCAGCTGAAAACAAAGGTTTCCATGCTAAATGCTGAGTTCTATTTCCTCCTGATAACTAATCAAATTAAGGATCTGTACCAATGTTTTAAAATGATGTTTCACTCTCAGCCCAGTCAGATTGAGCTGAGACATGCAGGTCTAATCTGGGGGCTGAATACAGAGGTGCAAGTTTTTTAAATAGGCCACATCTGTGATGTACGTTTTCTTTTACATTACAAGTGAGAATATACAGTATTTGCAAGGTGCCGTACATCAAACTGTCTAATCTGTAATTTGTCACATATTCATTCACAGAAATGCTGCTTTGATTAGTTATTTAAATAACTGCAGAAATATCTCCTACCGTATTGAGATGCTTTTCTTTTTTCTTTGTTTTTTAGGTCTCTGAACTGAGTGACCATCTGTGTCTCAGTCCTGATGTAAAGTCACTGTTTAGTCAGGATCACACCTGATTCATAGCACCTGTCAGCCTGATGACAATTTATTAACAAATAGACATGTTTTATGACACATCCAGCTGTTAATATATCATATTTGAAACCTCGATTACTAATATCTGCTGACCAGAGCTTTTGCATCACGCAGCAGTGTTGACATGTTTACATAAACCAGGCTATGCTTTATTTTCAAAGTCCATTACACCTGACAGCATTTAAATAATCTTCAGGAAAAGACGGACGTATATTCAAATTCAGCAAACCAAGACTGAATGTGGAAAAAAAGGTTTATTTTTATGTGTACAAATAGAAGAGGAACAACTTGTATATTAAAAAATAAAGTAGAAAGCCTTAAGAATAAAAACTGAACCATTTATACATCATTTAAAGCTCTATAGTTCACAGCATTTATAAAGACTGATTACTGAGCAGCAACCAGACTGTAGTTTAACATAGTCTAGCACATTAGATCTTACTTTGATATTTTTAAGGCATTTTAACATCAAACACATCAAATAATTTAGTAAAAAAGAGTAATATATAATTATAATTATTAGTATTATGTTTTGTTCTCTTCATGAAATGAGCTTTTGAGCCAGACGGACCTTTGTACTTTTTATGATTAAACCAAACATCGTCTGCAGCCTCAGTTGGGTTTGTTATGGTTACAGGAAGGTTTTTTTGTCCCGTGTAGAAACAGCAGAGGTGAAACCAAATAGGTGGGCAGGTCCAACCAGCCAATGGCTGCGATCAGTACACAGCCATTACCTTCCAGAAACAGAGACGACACAACTAGAGAGTAGGAAACACAAATCCCCCCAAACCACAGCCACAGCACACATGATATGGCTGTGACGGTGTGGAACGCTCTCAGCTTTGATTGGCTGATCCGTCTTCTGTTGCCGCCATTGTTCCCAGTCAGTGGACGAATCAGGACGCAGAGAACGGAGATGCTGCAAAAGGTTATGAATCCAATAGAGACGACGGAAACACCAAGAACTGCAATCAGGACATTTTGACCTTGATTGTCTACATGTAAGCTAATCAGTGCGAAGCTGATCAGCCATACAGAACCGATGCTGATGTTCCTGATCCGGACGCCACGGGCGTTTCTTAAACTCAGATAGGTGATGGGATGAACAACAGCCAGATACCGTTCTGCACAGGTCAGGAAGTGGAACAGCACCTCACCGAAGAAGGTGATGGAAAAAAAACAGTGTGCTCTGACTATTAACACTATGTTATTACTGTAATGTCCTAAAACATACAAGATAAAACCAGGGCACCAGAAAAGCTCCAGCGCTGCCAGGTGGTAAGCGAAAGGTCAGAGTGCGTTGCTGCTTTGCTGGAGTGGCTGTGCTGCCGCTGCTGATAGCCCAGGTAGAGGACCAAGGTGGACAGGAGGAGGATGAGGACGGTTTTCACTGCGATCATACCGCCTGAGATGAACCGAGCTTCCTGTGACTGGGAGCAGTAATAGTAGCCCTCCAGAGAGACGGAGGACGAGTTTACCAACATGTCGAACAAACTGTGAGCCGAGGACAAGGAGAGCTAAGAACAGGGCACAAAATATAGGAGAGGAAGAAACAGGAAACTTTTAAAGCCAGTTTGAATTGGCTGAATTATGAAAAACTAGCAATGCCTTCCACATTCATCTTCTGAGCATCGTTCTCTTCAACTGATCGGGTTAATTTTATTCAGTGCATTTAGAGCAACTTTATGAGATCTCAGCAAATCAGATTTTCACACCTACTTGACTGATTTTCCACAAATGAAGATTATAAACATTTTCCAATCAGTTTCAGGTACTTTGACTAGGTCTCTCTGTTAATCATCCGGTTTGTCTGATCCAAACCTTCCCTTATGTTCACCGTCCATCAGAACTTCACTGAAGTTTTAGATCAATAGTTAATGATTCTCCTCTGATTTTAATGCTTTTGTTGATAAGGAGAGTAATTATTAAAACGTAAACTTTTATTTCAGACTCCACTGATCTTACTTAATGTTGAAATGATCTTACTTAATGTTAATATAAACCTACTCACTCTTATTGTACTCATGATCTTCTGCACTTTAACTTAATGCAAATAGATTTCATGACCTTTTAAAAATGAACTTCTATTTTAACATCCCATTTTACAACCAAAATATATTTCTACTTATACTATATCCCTTCTAAAACCATTTGATAAATTTTCAGTCCTTTAAGTCGTTATCTGGATGCTTATTTTAAATAATAAATATCCATCTGGGTTTTCGTTGCTGACCTCCAGTTATTAGTACACAACCATTAACTTTATGAGGCAAAAAGGATTAAAAAAATATATTTTCTGAAATTTTCTTAGTGAATAGAGAAATAACTGCAGTATTTTGATAAATGTAGCATGCAGGTTAAATATTAATGTTCAAAATCACTCACCTTTTCAGTGATCTGTTTTTAATCTGTAATCTGTTCTATCGCAGCTCAGTGCTTTTGTTCTGCTCAGGTTCATGTGATCATTTTCATGTGATCATGTTCATATTTATAACACCAGTGAGAGCTTGGTGTGCTGTGATGAATGACACTCATTTTAAATCATTCATTTTATGTGGCAGAGCCTTCAAAACCTTGAGGAATAACCTGAAGGAGCCTGACCTGGACCATCCAGCAGGCAAATCATTCTGGTTTGACCTGGATCGAATTTCAGGTCAGGTTTGGCTCCAGATGTAAAACTCTAATTAACATTAAATAACTTATCCTTCAATTTAGCCCTGATGTTAAACATGAACTAATGACTAACAAGAAGACTGACGGCTTTTGTTTCTTTCTCAATTTGTCTCAGATTCATCTTATAAAAAACACATTTATAATCAGAAACATCCCATAAATTACCAAAACCTTTTAGATGAAAAGTTTATGTATATTTTTCTTTTTAAAGAAAGGACTTTTATATATATATTTATACATTTGTATATTTCAGAGGTTTCTTTTACAAAACTTTCTAACACCGCATTGCTTTTTTGAAGCAGAAAAAAACTTTTTTAAAGATTCCAAGAAATTTACACATCAGTTTTGTCAGAATGGAAGTTTTTAAAAGGTGCAGCCACAGGATACGACTAATACAGAACAAATTTAAGTGTTTTTAATGCCAAAAGCAGCTGAACTAGTCATGAAATCCTAAGTAAATTAGCCATAACTAAATACTTGTCACTCAAAATTAAATTCAGTTAAAACAAAAACATGAGATAAAGAGAAAAAGTATAAGAAAGGCATATAATAGTCAGCTTGTCAGAGATTGTCAGATGTTCAGGGGTTATGGTTGGCACAGAATCAGCATTATTACACAGTAACACCGTGATAAAAACAGCCCAATGTGATACAATATGATTTTATCTGCAACATTCAGACAGCAGGAAAATAAATCTGTAAAAAGAAACATGGAAAAAACAAGACTGTATCCTGGAATCAATATGAGCTGTAAAGAAAAGATGATGTTTATGTTTAGCAATGAAACTGAACATTAAATAATAATTAGTTTGATTGTACATAATGTATTTTAAGTGCTGTGTAAACCTCCCACTAGAGGCTAAAAAATATAAAAGAAAACCTGGAGCAAAACCAGGTATAACATTACATATTTAAATTATATTGATTTATCTTTATAAATCATAATAATATCCAGAATCAGATATTTGATTGAGTCATTGTTTTCCACCAGCAGAGGCCTGAAGTAAAAACAATAAACATACATATTTTCACATTCCTTGAATATAGTGAACATGTTTATTGATGTTAATACTGAACAAACATTGATTCAGAATGGAAAATCTTGAATATAAAGAGCTGAACAGAGAAACTGAGCCACCAACATTAAATACATTCAATGTGGTTCATTGTGTTAGAGAACAACTGAAAACACATCAGATAGATTATTCACATGTGGATGTTTGAAAGCCTTTATTTCTGTTAATTGTGATACATTTCCATTTACAGCTAATTAAAACATGAATGTCACAACAGACCAATAAAAAATCAATCTGTAAAAACACAAATTATGAGTTTTTTCAATACCTGCTAAAATGTTGTTTTCCAAAGGAATATATTATGTTTAATTGAATAAGTGTCATCAATAATCAAATCCAAATTTTATTGAATAGAAAACTTAGAAATTTCAGCAATGCTCTTTTTACACTCATTTTTGTTTTGTTTTTTCAGGTTACATAGAAGCTAATCCTATTTTAAGACATTTTAAGACAAGTGGCAATAAATAGAAAATGAAATATTTAAAGTAGGGAAGAGCACATACATCATATATATTTATGTATCAGCAGAAACAGCCACTACACTGTAAAAAACACAACATATTATCAGGGTGCAAACACCCCAGATCACTCAAAATAACACAAAACTAACTTACATATTGTGAGTTCCAGCAAGCTATAGGAACTTATTTGCATCAAAAATTCTAATTAATAATAAATTTAATTGTTTAAGTCAGTAATATTGATAAAATATATCTTCCAATAGCAGATTATTTCATCTGAAACTAACAAATTTTCATCAATATTGAGGAATTAGTGACTTAAAACCAACCTTTTATTGCTAAAAAGTCACTTGCAAGTTAGTTTTGTCTTAATTCAAATATACTATAATATTAGCAGTAGAAATAGACCAAAGATGTAAGATTTTGTGTTTAATTCATTTAATTTGTCTTCAGAAACATGGCAGTTTTCCAGCCCGGAGGAGAAACAGCAGAGGCATCACCAAGTTACTGGGTAAGTTGCAAAACCCAAAACTTGTTTCGATAAAACATGCATCACTCGAACTCAGCACAGACGTTTTGGTCAAAGCAGTGGCAGTAAGGAGACCAACAAACCAAAACCACTGCATGCCTGAAATGGCTGTTATGGTGTGGAAAGCTCTGCGCTTTGACTGGTCCAGCCGTTCCCTCTGCGCGCCGCCGTCCCCAGGACCCGGATGAGCCAGAGCGCAGAGGACAGCGGCGCTGCAGGAAGACGTGGCTGTCAGGGTGACAACCAACAGGCAGTACAACGGGACGGTTCTGGTTCTGATGCTTAACGCTTCGCTCAGACCGATCAGAATCAGACACAGCAGCCAGACAGACGCGATGCTGATGTTTCTGATCCTGACCCCTTGGCTGCCCTTTGCCCTCAGGTAAACCACAGGGTGGACAGCTGCGACGTAGCGCTCCGCACAGGCCAGGATGTGGAACAGCATCTCTCCGTAAAACGTAAAAGAAGCCGCCCAGAACCCTACGGTGTTTATTTCCGAGATGCTCAAGTGTTCGGCACAAATACGACAGAAGAACCCAAACACCCAGAGCAGCTCCATGACAGCCAGGTGGAAGGTCAGGATGTCGGCGTGGGCCGCGGGCCGCTGGCGCCGCGTCTGCAGGCCCAGGACCAGGATGGAGGAGGAGAGGGGCAGGAGGACGGCGGCCCTGATGGACCTCACCGCGGTGCTGAGGCTGTAACAGCGGCCCAGCAGCAGATCACCGGGGACAGAGGAGGCGTTGACCGACATGTTGAAGAGTCAACCTGAACAGAAAAGACACATCGTCAGGAAGGAGCAGCGAGCCGCCAACTCACTTCATTCACAGAGTCCTTAGAAAACCTCATCAAGCAGCAGCTTCACAACTAAATGTGATAATATTAGTAAATAATAACCTAGATACATGCAGATATCATCCATTGTGTCCTTATAATGTCCATCAGTTTATTCTTAACCTCTGAAATTTGCTAAGCATGTTGTTGGTTCCTGACTTATTCTAGTATCACTGATGTAAAATGTCAAATCTGCTGTGTAAAATGAAATTAGATAAATTAAATAAAATAAGACTCACCAATTTCTTTGCTTCAGAATCAACTCAGATAAAGGTGAACAAACTATTCTGTAACTTTGAAAGGATTCAAATCACCTGTAACGATTAAGGCTGGAAATGTGGAATGCAAACTACATGCAAAATTTAATTGATGTGTTTTATAATTTATGTACTTATGAACACAGAGGCCAGCATCAGTCCAGAAAATGTCATGGATATTTTTAATGATTCATGTCTCTGGATTAATTTCTATATTATACAACATTCAACAAATCATCTGAGAAACTTACATTAAGACTGAAAGAACCTCTACTGAGAATACTTGAGAATATGTTTAATAAAAGCATTAAAATGGGATTGGAAACGATGTCACAATCTAAATAAGCATTTTTTTTTTTGCTAAGGTTATTTATTAATTTTTGTTAATTTACTTTGTTCTTTTTTTCTTTTCATTCCAATTTTGAAGCACATATGTGAATTTATTTAAAAACTATTTCAATAGGGTTTAATTAAGCTCTCTTGCCTTTACATATTCAGTGAAACATTAGGTTTCACCCTGTTGCTGTATCATTTTTATTAATCCTGTACTGATGTGATTTCTGTGCTAAAAGTCTGTGTTGATACTTTGGGCACCAAGTATCTGTGTTCCTGAGAACTGACTGTTCCCTCCATGTTGGGAGAAATCGGTCTCAATGGGAAAGGACTTGATGACCTGTGTGTAGACAGATCCTGCCATCTGTCTTTGCTGTTTATCTTTTCTCACTCTTGTTTTCCTAAATAAACGATCTGCTCTAGCAGAGAGAGGACAGAACACTCTGTGAACGGCTTGCAGGAGCAGTTTGCTGAAACTTCTTCTTTTGCAAAAGTTTTGAAATAAAATTCACATCGGTTGTCTGTGGTTTTTTTATGTGGGTTAGTTAATTACCTATCACTTTTTCTGCTTTGAGTTTCAGGAGGAATCCTGAGGACTCCTGTCATCTAACTAACGGCCAACAGGGATTTGGAGCAGAAGAGGAGGATCTTCCACCTCATGCTGAGACTAGGCTCATGACTCTGACTTCAGTAAGTAATGTTTCTTCTCTGACATGTCAAACTTTTAATTCAAGTTGTTTGTGGATTTAGAAACTGCGTTGGTCTCCTGCTTGCACTGTGGTGTGGCTGTAACTTCGCCTCCTCTGTTGCTCATAGCAACGCAAAACGGGTATGTACTGTTTATTGCATCCATATAGTAAAAAAAAAAAACCATGACAACAGTCAATATGTAGAAAACGCTGGCAGCTGAAGGATCTCTCTGGTTGGGTGGAGTCGTCCAGCTCTGGTTGGTGAAAATAGTTTCTTCTTCTACTTGCTGCCTTTTGCCTAAACCAACTATTAAACTGTCGTTTTCAGACGAAAAGCTGCTGCAGCTGGTGGAGGTCCTGCTGCTTTGCTTCCCCAGTTTTGTGCTTTTATTTTTCTTTTTTGCCACGTTTGTTTGCTTTGGGTTATTTTCAGTTTGGCCTGTGTGACCTCTGACCTTGCTTTGGTTTTCAGATCATTAACTAAAGCTTTGGTTTTTAACGGATGTGCGTGTCTGAGGTTGGGTTGACCCCATTTTATTCCTTTTTGATGTCTAAATTGCTGTAGTTCTCTTTCTGTAGTTGCTTTGTATGACCTCACTGTTATTTCCTGTGTCCAGGCTGAGAGCTGAAGGTGGTGGAGGGCCTCCAGGGGGCGCTGGTGTTCATCTGTTATTGTGTAAATGCATGAAGACCTGCAGGGATTAAACAGTATTGACAACTATATTCATGCCATTTGGACTGAGACACACAAGCACTTCCAAAGAAATCAATAAATGCAAAACAATGACAGATTTTGTCAAACATTTATGCTTGCCATTAAAATACTTATTTGGCAACTACACTAAGTTTACCAATTAATTATTTAGCTCAAAGCAACAATATTTAGCTTCCCCTGATTTCAGAAAAGGTTTGAATGTCCATATAATATTTTTAATGTTTAATTTATTAGAAAATATGTTCAAAACTGAATTTACTAGAATACATCCAACATATCCATATTTTCTACATGAACTGTTCAATGAAGGTTTTGTTGTCTTTAATGAGTTTAATAGCTTTTAAAACTAAATATGTTATATTGAAAATTAATTTTTTCTTCATTAACCAGAAAAACATGAGTATCAATCTGAGACATTTATATTCTAGTTGTGACAGTGGATATTGTTACTGATAACAGCTGTTTTATTTATTCAGAAACGAGATATTCATAATAACTTTAATCTCCTAATAATCCAGAGCTGCATGAAATATGCTTTATCTTCATCCAATATTATTTTAACCATACAATTATAAATTTTAAATTTTCAGGTAATGTCTAAGTATGAAGAATAAAATGACAAAATCACCACTCGAGAAACATTTATCATTTAAAAACAGCATGATGAAATATTTTTGGTTGCATAGAAATGAGCTCAAATTGTTAATACTATTTGAACAGTGATTATTAAATTAATAAGGCTAATATTTGATGATGCAAACCTTCTTTGTTTAATTTGCTTAAACATTTTCAGTGAAAAACATGATGATGTATTTTATGACATATTTTAGCAGCACTAACATCTTTTTACATTTTCCAGATGTTACTACAAAATGTACACAGCACAAATTTAAACATTTAAAAACCAAATTGTAATTTCTGAGAAGTTTTGCATAAATATGTCATTTAGATTTTAATTTCAACAGCGAAAGAAGATATTTTTATTTTGCAGGGGAATTTTGTTAATGTTTTTAAGATTTTTTTATAGCTTTATGTAAGCCTATAAAAAGTGTTAAAATTAATAGTTAAACAGTGTTTAACTGCAAAAGAGGAAACATTTGTGGAAACCAAAAGCTAACAATAATTAGTTTGAACTGTTTTTTCAATATTTTCTTAAAACTTCTTACATTCCAGATTTGTTTTATTTAATCCCAGTTATTTCTTTTATCCAGGCCTTGTATTCACACACATCCATGATTTTAACTTGCATCCCACATACATATTCGTCTGCACATTGAACAATCACACCATAAATCCTGCCGTCAAACTCCACTCCTGAACCAGAGTCGCCCTGTAGAAAAAATCACAGCAATACATTTATTTATCTTGTAAAGCAGAAAAGTCTAATAATCACTGTCAATATTTAATAAAAGAAACTTACATAACATACATCCTTGTCTCGTGCTTCAGTGAGGAATACATGCCCACATTTCGCATCAAACTGACCAACATCAGCAACTTTCATGTTGACACACTGAAGTTGTGTTGGATTAGCATAACAGTTTACTAAAGAGAAACATGAGAATCATAATCATGTTATTCACTCCACCTTCTCTGTAGAGACAGAAACACAGATTTTACTCTCATAGCCTCAATATTTCTCCCACCTCGCTTCTTACAGGGGCCGGTTGTCGTTCCTCCCTCTCCTACCAGCTGAACTGTCTGGCCTCTAAAACACAAGAAAATGTAAAACACAAGATCACAATGTAAAACATTAATTGGGATGGAGAACAATGAAAGAACAGAAAGTAAATCCATGAAGGACTTTGTCCTCTGACACAGGAGTGTGTCTGATGCAAAACACCTGAGCTAAACAGGTTCTGGTTCTGCTGGTGACCTGATTACCTGACTCATGTGTGCTGAAGCAGAGGCAGCAGGACTGGAGACAGAAACCCTGAAGTTATGCTTTTCATCAGAGACAGACTTACTTCTTAAGGCGATTCTTGCAACTTGGTAGCCGAGCAGGTGGGACGTCTGTTACTGGCCTCCAAAGCTTCAGCAACATGATGTCATGCTGATGATCTTGGTCAGAATAAATCACAGGATCGTCTCGGATTAACCGATTCTGCTGTTTAGCCCCCGGTGGATGAACTTTAAGTGTTGCTATGTTAGACCTGCAGCAAAGGTTAGACAGTAATAAACTCAATAAACAGAAAACCTGATCATCTGCAGATAGAAATGTCTGTGTTTCTTTTCTACCACAAATTCTCCGATGCCCAGCAGTGAGCTGCAGTCAGGACCCACTGAGGGTGGATCAGAGTTCCTCCACACAGAGACGATGCAGATCCCTTTCTGCCCATCAGCCGAACATGATGAAGATGTTTGTTCACATGACAGTCATTACCTCCAATGATTCTCTTCTGCTGGGAGTTCACCAAAACGCCTGAAGAAGAAAAAGGAGGACTTTACCGAGAAATCAAGAGCAAACATGGCTGCTGGAACAAGAAGGATGAAAAACAACACAGATTATATGTAAAGACGTTTCAGTCTGGAACAGAATCAGAGGTTTAAGAGTCACCGAGAGCAGTAGCCTCTCGAGAACCAGTGGAAGATTCTCCAGTCTCTGCAGTGTCTCCAGTTTGTTCAGTCTGTCTAACTCACCCAGCCACAGCAGCAGCAGAACCTTGAACAGAGCCATTGCTGGTCCAGCTTCCTGTGAAGGTCTGCAGTCCTGCAGCAACTTTAAAACTCTGTTCACAACTTCCTGCTGGACAGGAAGCCACCAATCACAGGACGGACAGTGATCTGTCCAATCACAGGACGGACACTGATCTGTCCAATCACAGGACGGACACTGATCTGTCCAATCACAGGACGGACAGTGATCTGTGCTGTTATCTGCATACAAAGGAACTTTAACAACTCTTTGTTCTAAAGAAACTTGAAAAACATTCTTGTTCCATTGACCGATTATTTCACAAATAAAATATTTTCTCCTCTGTTTAAAATATCTAATAATTAAATCTGCCTTTGTTCCCCAAACTCAAATCAATTTGTTTATTGATGAGCTTTGAAAATGACCCTCTACACAAACAGAACAGGGCTTGATTCTTTTATTTGGAAAATAACAAAATTACAACATTTACATTTGCTGTAAATGCAACATTACAAAAGTAAATCCATAAATAAAACTCACAGAAAGTCGTCTAATTAAATGAAAATAATTCTGATTTTTAAAGCACATTTAAAAGAAACATATTGTAAAATTTTAACTGATGTGATTCTTGTTATAAAAGACACAGATCTCTTTTGTCACCCATGATTCTTTACTTTTGCTATTTTGTAAATGCACACAGACCCCTGAAAATCCACTGCAAGTGAAAGAAAATGTAGTTTATGGCAGACAGATGAAAAAGCATGTTGACCAATTAAGGAATATCAAATCCTATTGATCTACAATATGCACCATGTCCAGCAAATATTTTGGTTATTTTATTTTGTAACAAGGTTAGGCTTTTACGTTGTTGTTTTTTCAAGAAAAACTATTTTTATTAATGTTTAGATGATGACATGACATATATTCATCCCAAACTGACCATAATGGACAGAGTGACTTTACAGCCTAAAGCATTACCACCGTCTGTCATAATGTGTGTTGTTGAAGTTTGGACCCAGATTCAGCAGGCAGGAGATGGAAAAGATCTGTTGTAGATTTAATTAAAAAAATCTTACAAAAATAAAAAACACAAGTCCAAGGAATAAAATTAAACCCAAACCAGACATGAAGAGACCAAGAGGAAATCAGGGAGGAGGGACGAGGAGCAACAAGACGAACCCACAGGTAACAGTCTGTGATTTCACTAATCAGAGATGTGATAACATATTTATCTGCTAATAGAATAAAAATGTCTGTTTATGTGGCTAAAAGTTAGTTTGGTGTAAAGTGTAGATAATGTGCTAAAAAGATCAAGTTAAGGACAAAAATAAATACAAAAAATTGAAAAAGAAACCCCTGATGTTACGTTTGTGAAAAACAAGAAGACTTCTGGAACTAAAATGTCCTTTTTGAAAGAAACTATGAATCTTGTCCTTTTATAGACAAGAAATGTTACAAGAACTTCATAAGTAACACTCTGTTATGGACAAAAGGACTCTTTGTTTTATCTGCTTTATCTCCACACATGGCTGACATCACCATAACATTTAAGACTGGCGGCACTCACAAAACAAAAAGTTATTAAAACAGGTCAACACCTTACAGAGGCAGCAGAATGAGGAGGAGATAAAGCTGAACTTGGACCTTTGCTTCACTTGGTGTCAGCATTACGGTGATTTGAGTGGAGCCCAGCGCTGGACGGTGAATGTCGCTCTGTCTGTTCCATTTATATGATGTTTAATATTTCATCATTTTCAGCATTAAGGTCTGTTTTAACCAGAGCTCATTATTTCTCAAGGTAACGACACTGGGGTTTTAGTTGGGTCCTGAAACTGGTAAACCGACCTGGGTGGTGCACAGAGGGGAAAATGGGTGAACTACAACGTCTTGGTTAGTGATTCTGTCAAGCTTTCTTCATGCAGCACATCTTCATCAAGACTAGATGTGAAATTAATCATTTTAAAATGGTGTTTTGTTATACTTTGTGTCCAGTTGTCTGGTTTATCAAACGTTGAGATGAATACAGATTTTAAGGGACGAGGAGCAACAAGATAAACCAATGGGTAACAGTCTGTGATTTGACTAATTAGAGATGTGATTACATATTTATTTGGTAATAGAATAAAAACGTCTGTTCACTAAAAGTTAGTTTGATGTTATGGACAAAAGGACTCCTTGTTTTCTCTGTCTGTTTTATCTCCTCACATGGCTGCACCATGACAAAACCGTAACATTTATCCCTGATGTAAGACAATGGGTGTATCAGACCCTGCTTGGCATAGCACGGCCTGCTGTTATTCTGTTATGGGAGGTAATTTTGCAGTTAAAGGCAGAAAATGAAAAATCGAGACAGGAACATGTTTCTGTTCCACCTGTTCCAAGTTCTGAGCCTCTTTCTCTTCCATCCACATCTTCTTCCAATGCTGGTGCCCAACAGGTGGAGAGGTTGGTGTTTGCACCCATCCAAACTCTGGAGCGATTAAGACGCTGCCTTCTAGTGGTGGCTTTTTGCTACTGCAGTAAAATGAATTACAATAGATGCCAACTCATGAAATTAGAAACATACATAAAGACATATCCAGGCACATGCAGGGGGTTGGAGGGGCTTGAGCTCCTGCCCCTTTTGCTCCTTGCACCCAAGTGCCATTTCGGTCAATTTCTTTTTTTTTTGGTATTATTATTTTCTAATCCCTCTTCTGACACATAATAACATGTACTAACATTATCATTATTATTACTATTTTTTTGTACAACATAATAAGCCGGTTACCTTCTTACCTTTGACCTTTTGCTCGTGATGCATGATGCAGTTGCCTCTCGCGCAGTGAGATAAGGTGGCTAACTGGAGCTCAACATAGTGAACGTTCCAGATTACAGAACAGTTGACTTGCTACTTGTCAGATGACGGAAAACGTTGAAGTATCATTTCTGCTTCAGCTTGGAGTCACGGTTTAAGCAGAGAGGTTATAAAATACAACAGACACTAACAGGCCTCTGCGTCTGCCTTTCTCTGAAGAACTACTGAGCAGGAGGAGACAGTCAGGTGAGGAGAAACTGTTCTCATCTATTGATTCAGTATTTTTATCATGCAGACATTAGGCTGCTGTTGATGTGCTATTAGCTATCTGCTAGCTAACGACTTTGCTAGCAAAGCTAGATGGCTAAAACGATTCGCTGTATTGTTAATGATAGCAGTCATTCTTCAATATCGTTTATGCAATAAGGGCTCATCGCCCTCCAAAATCGATCATCTCCATAATGGATATATGTCTCCTAATTTCCTTTGCTGCATAATGTACATTTCATTTATTCCAGCGTTAGGTAAATATATCTTGAAGGAGAATAACACTTAAATAAAAGTCCAACAAGGATATTCATTTAGAATTAAAAATAACTCACCCTGAATTACACTCATTATTACACTCATTATATAATAAGTATAATAATGTAATGAAGGGGAAAAAACTCAATCCAGACTTTAAGTATGTTTAGGGTCTGTTTCGCAAAGTATTAAGTTAAATGTGCTTCCCAATTATTCAATGGAAAAAAATAACATCAGTTAAGTAAAATAAAATTGTAAGCAAAACTTTTGGAATTGTATTGATTTCTTTTAAAAAATCCCCAAAAAAGCAAAACAAAGTTTTGTTTAAAAGACTTTTTTAAAATTAAAGAACTCATTTTTACCAAACATAAACTTTTATTTGCACACATCAGAAATCTTTTATTGTGATTTTAGGTCCTGCCCACAACGTCATGTGAGATTCAAAAGCAAAATTTTGAGTCAGAAACTAAAACTTAGAATAGCAAGAAAAGATTTCCGACAAGCGCAAATAAGTTTGTTTTGCAAAAAAGAAGTTAATTTCATGAGTCAAAAATGTGTGATTTAAATTTTTTAAAAGTTTTTTTTAAAGCAAAACTCAGTAGGCCTTTCACATGGTGGCATGTATTAACAATTCAATATTTGCTTTTGTTGTTTTTTTTCTGCAATTCCGCATTAAAGTTTGATGCAGCTCTGCCCTCCTGAATGGACCATCTTCATCTCCACTGCAAGTGTAGCAAACAGGAAGCTCTTTTTTATAGATTACAGTCACTAAAATGTTGCATTGTGCCCTTGTTAATATTTTTTATAGTGTAATTCTGTAAAGACAAAATATGTCTGGTGGCCCAGCTCTGATTTACATATCTTGCTAAATTGGGGGTTTGAATATTGCAATACTTTCCTATAACAAAATATACCAGCAGAAAGAAATTACTAATAAAATATCTTACATATGCATAGTTGTATGTTCTATATTGAGATTTCCCTTAGCTTTGATTGTATATCTCACAATTTTGTAACTTATCATTGTTTCTTAATCTCTGAAAGCTGTGTGGTTTTTAGTATTCTGTCCTAGAAGGCGGTCAGATGTGCCCTTTTTTTGTTGTTGAGCATCTGCCCCTTTAGTGGTCTCTGCATGGCCCTGTGCTGAAGTGTTAATATTAAGGCATGTGACTGTATGTTATTTTCTTATTTTAAATAATAAAGGTTTAATTCGCCAGTATTGCATGTAAATTTTATGAGTTTTAGAATTTATGTGCTTATAAGAGCTGCCAATATCTGCACAGAAAATGTCATGGGTTATTGGAATAATTAATTTCTCAGGATTAATTTCTTTATCATACAACATTCAATAAATTTTTCATGTTACATTTGTGGCTAACAGAGGCTACCATTAATTAGTTTTACTTTTTATATATATTTTCTTAAAACATCTTACATTCCAGATTTAGACTGTTTTTAATTATTGAACCTTTTATTTCCTTTTTATCTTCATTAAAATGTAATTATTTTTAAGTTATTAGGATATTATTTCATTAATTTTGAGTAGCTCTTTGGACTAAAGATTTCTAGACTAACCCAGGAATAGTACCTCCAGAGCTGCAGAGTAAAGAATGTAAAGTCAATTAGGCAAGAAATGTTCATTTTTCATTCATTTATTGATTTATTTTTCATTCCTTAAGCAGAGGAGGCTCCATTAGGAAGAACGAGGTCAGGTGAGAAAAACAAACTATTTATCCAAATTCTACAAACTGAAGATACAACTATAATCCCAGTTGTTTTTTTTTTTATTCAGGCTTTGTATTCACATACATCCATGATTTTAGCTGGCATCTGACATGCATATTTTCCTGTGCATTCAGCAATCACACCATAAATCCTGTCATCGAACTCAACTCCTTAACAAGAGTCACCCTGTAGAAAAAACATTATATCAATATCATCTTGATTTATATTGTAAAACAGAAAATTCTAATAATCACTGTCAAGACATATTGAACAAATTTACATGACATACATCCTTGTCTTGTGCTTCAGTGAGGAATAGATGTCCACATGTCGGGTCAAAGTGAGTAACAGAAGCTACCATTAATTAGTTTTACCTGTTTTTTAAATATTTTATTAAAACTTCTTACATTCCAGATGTCCTTTATTTAATCCCAGTTGTTTTTTTTATCCAGGCCTTGTATTCACACACATCCATGATTTTAGCTGGCATCTGACATGCATATTCTTCTGAACATTCAACAATCACACCATAAATCCTGCCGTCAAACTCCACTCCTGAACCAGAGTCACCCTGTAGAAAAAATACAGCAATACATTTATTTATTTTGTAAAGCAGAAAAGTCTAATAATCACTGCTGAGAGTTAATAAAAAAACTTACAAGACATACATCCTTGTTCGGTGCTTCAGTGAGGAATACATGCCCACGTTGAGCGTCAAACTGACCAACATCAGCAACTTTCATGTTGACACACTGAAGTTGTGTTGGAACAGCATTACAACTTACTGAAGAGAAACATGAGAATCATAATCATGTTATTCACTCCACCTTCTCTGTAGAGACAGAAACACAGATTTTACTCTCAATGCTTCAATATTTCTCCCACCTCGCTTCTTACAGGGTCCGGTTGTCGTTCCTCCCTCTCCTACCAGCTGAACTGTCTTGCCTCTAAAACACAAGGAGAAGAAAATGTAAAACACAAGATAACAATGTAAAACATTAATTGGGATGGAGAACAATGAAAGAACAGAAAGTAAATGCAGGAAGGACTTCATCCTCTGACAAAGGAGTGTCTCTGGTCCAACCCACCTGAGCTAAACAGGTCCTGATTACCTGACTCAGGTGTGCTGAAGCAGAGGCAGCAGGACTGGAGACAGAAACCCTGAAGTTATGCTTTTCATCAGAGACAGACTTACTTCTTAAGGCGATTCTTGCAACTTGGTAGCCGAGCAGGTGGGACGTCTGTTACTGGCCTCCGAAGCTTCAGCAACATGATGTCATGCTGATGGGCTTGGTCAGTATAGATCACAGGATCGTCTCGGATTACCTGGTTCTGCTGTTTAGCCCCCCGTGGATGAACTTTAAATATTGCTACGTTATACCTGCAGCAAAGGTTAGACAGTAATGAACTCAATAAACAGAAAACCTGATCATCTGCAGATAGAAATGTCTGTGTTTCTTTTCTACCACAAATTCTCCGATGCCCAGCAGTGAGCTGCACTCAGGACCCACTGAGGGTGGATCAGAGTTCCTCCACACAGAGTCGATTCAGATCCCTTTCTGCTAAACAGCCGAACATGATGAAGATGCTTGTTCACATGACAGTCATTACCTCCAATGATTCTCTTCTGCTGGGAGTTCACCAAAACGCCTGAAGAAGAAAAAGGAGGACTTTACCGAGAAATCAAGAGCAAACGTGGCTGCTGGAACAAGAAGGATGAAAAACATCACAGATTATATGCAAAGATGTTTCAGTCTGGAACAGAATCAGAGGTTTAAGAGTCACAGAGAGCAGTAGCCTCTCGAGAACCAGTGGAAGATTCTCCAGTCTCTGCAGTGTCTCCAGTTTGTTCAGTCTGTCTAACTCACCCAGCCACAGCAGCAGCAGAACCTTGAACAGAGCCATTGCTGGTCCAGCTTCCTGTGAAGGTCTGCAGTCCTGCAGCAACTTTAAAACTCTGTTCACAACTTCCTGCTGGACAGGAAGCCACCAATCACAGGACGGACAGTGATCTGTCCAATCACAGGACGGACACTGATCTGTCCAATCACAGGACGGACACTGATCTATGCTGTAATCTGCATACAAAGGAACTTTAACAACTCTTTGTTCTAAAGAAACTTGAAAAACGTTCTTGTTCCATGGACTGATTATTTCACAAATAAAATATTTTCTCCTCTGTAACTTAATAAATCATCCAATGAAACAGGAACTTTTTTCATTAAGAAAAAACTGTTTAAAATATACAAGAATTAAATCTGCCTTTGTTCCCAAAACTCAAATCAATTTGTTTATTGATGAGCTGTGAAAATGACCCTCTACACAAACAGAACAGGGCTTGATTCTTTTATTTGGAAAAAGAACAAAATTACAGCATTGACATTTGTTTTAAATGCAACATTACAAAAGTAAATCCATAAATAAAACTCACAGACAATCGTCTAATAAATGAAAACAATTCTGATTTTTAAAACTCATTTAAAAGAAACATATAGTAAAATTCTAACTGATTTGATTTTTGGTATAAAAGACAGATCTTTTTTGTCACCCATGATTCTTTACTTTTGCTATTTTGTAAATGCACACAGACCCCTGAAAATCCACTGCAAGTGAAAGAAAATGTAGTTTATGAAAGACAGATGAAAAAGCATGACGACCAATTAAGGAATATCTAGACCTATAGATCTACAATATGCACCATGTCCAGCAAATATTCTGGTTATTTTATTTTGTAACAAGCTTAGGCTTTTATATTGTTGTTGTTTTTTTAAGAAAAACTATTTTTATTAATGTTTAGATGATGACATGACATATATTCATCCCAAACTGACCATAATGGACAGAGTGGCTTTAAAGCCCAAAGCATTACCACCGTCTGTCATGATGTGTGTGGTTGAAGTTTGGACCCAGATTCAGCAGGCAGGAGATGGAAAAGATCTGTTGTAGATTTAATATAAAAATCAAACTTATAAAAACAAAAAAAAAAGTCCAAGGAATAAAATTAAACCCAAACCAGAGACATGGAGAGACCAAGAGGAAATCAGGGAGGAGGGACGAGGAGCAACAAGACAAACCGACGGGTAACAGTCTGTGATTTCACTAATCAGAGATGTGATAACATATTTATCTGCTAATAGAATAAAAATGTCTGTTTATGTGGCTAAAAGTTAGTTTGGTGTAAAGTGTAGATAATGTGCTAAAAAGATCAAGTTAAGGACAAAAATAAATACAAAAAATTGAAAAAGAAACCCCTGATGTTACGTTGTGAAAAACAAGAAGACTTCTGGAACTAAAATGTCCTTTTTGAAAGAAACTATGAATCTTGTCCTTTTATAGACAAGAAATGTTACAAGAACTTCATAAGTAACACTCTGTTATGGACAAAAGGACTCTTTGTTTTATCTGCTTTATCTCCACACATGGCTGACATCACCATAACATTTAAGACTGGCGACACTCACAAAACAAAACGTTATTAAAACAGGTCAATACCTTACAGAGGCAGCAGAATGAGGAGGAGATAAAGCTGAACTTGGACCTTTGCTTCACTTGGTGTCAGCACTACTGGGGTTTTAGTTGGGTCCTGAAACTGGTAAACGGACCTGGGTGGTGCACAGAGGGGAAAATGGCAGAACTACAACGTCTTTGTTAGTGATTTTGTCAAGCTTTCTTCACGCAGCACATTTTCATCAAGACTAAGATGTGAAATTGTTCATTTTTAAATGGTGTTTTGTTATTGTCTGGTTTATCAAACGTTGAGATGAATACAGATTAAGGGATGAGGAGCAACAAGATAAACCAATGGGTAACAGTTTGTGATTTGACTAATTAGAGATGTGATTACATATTCATCTGCTAATAGAATAAAAACGTCTGTTTATGTGGCTAAAAGTTAGTTTGGTGTTACGAACAAAAGGACTCCTTTTTTTTCTCTGTCTGTTTTATCTCCTCACATGGCTGCACCATGACAAAACCATAACATTTATCCCTGATGTAAGACAAGGGGTGTATCAGACCCTGCATGCATAGCACGGCCTGCTGTTATTCTGTTATGGGAGGTAATTTTGCAGTTAAAGGCAGAAAATGAAAAATTCAGGCAGGAACAGGTTTGTGTTCCACCTGTTCCAAGTTCTGAGCCTCTTTCTCTTCCATCCACATCTTCTTCCAATGCTGGTGCCCAACAGGTGGAGAGGTTGGTGTTTGCACCCATCCAAACTCTGGAGCGATTAAGACGCTGCCTTCTACTGGTGGCTTTCTGCTACTGCAGTAAAATGAATTACAATAGATGCCAACTCATGAAATTAGAAACATACATAAAGACATATCAATTAATTCAAGATCAAAATTGAAAAATAAAATAATAATAATCATGTAACATAATTTTTTCTTGCATTAATGAATTTAATGGCAGCTATTAAGCAGCAGGTGACAGTGCTGAAGTGTTACTGAATGACTAATTTGTTGAACATGTTATTGATGGTTTTCTACGCCTTCCCATATCAATGACTTTGCAGTAATATGACCCAGGTGATGTTTTTTTCATTCTTCAACAATATATTTTGCATACTTGTCCAAAATACAACCACAGAGACTTTGAATGCAGAGACGGAGTTGGAACATGGAGCGACGTTTTGATCGGTGAGTTTGGATTAGTGTGGTGAATGTTAACCAGACATTTAATGCACCAACAGACCCAACCTAATATTTTACTTGTGTTAGTTCACTTATCTTTGTAACATATTTAACATTTAATGTTTATGAACCGCTGTTTTTCCATCTCCAAAAAGCTGTGCATTGAAAATGTACAAATTTATTAATTAACTCTATAGTAATTTATTAAAATTAATGCATTTGGCTTTATTTTTTTATTTTAAATATTGAAGGTTTAATTCACCATTAATATGCACTATATTAAAGGTTTTCAGCTGTATCTAAATTAAAGTCGAAGATTTTGTTTCCAAATCAACTGATATGCTTCAAGTTACATTTTGTCTGTTTTTATGGATCTTTCACAGTAATTTTTAATTTTATTTTTTATTTACTACTGATACGCACATATTATAAATTCACTCTAAATTTAGACTAAAGCTTATTGCAGGTGCTTATGTTTGCCTTTTTGTATCCCAAATTGACATATTTTATTGACTTTTCAACACAGATCTGACCCTGTGTGGGTTTTTCTTTGGATTAGCGATTTAGTGTGTTTAGAATTAGCAAGTGTGAACAACAGACTTTGTGAGGAACAACTGAAAATGTAGATTCTCTCTTTAAATATTATTTCCAAATGCTTCCAACATTTGGAAGTCTAACATATGAAGTGACAGAGAGAAACAAGCAGAGCATTACTGCTGTGATTAGTTCAGCCTTACTGGCTCTGAAAACAGATAACTTGTGTTTCTTTTCATATTTTCTTGTGTGTTTCCTTTGGCCTCAGCTGGGGGAACATGACTGACTCCTCGTCTACCAATGACTCCTTCTTGGTTGACTCTCCCAGCTTCATGTTTTTTGACATATGCTTCCACTCCATGTCTGGCGTCTACATTTACGTCGGCTACACCTTTCTCCACACCATCCTCCTGCTCCCCCTCTCCACCTCAGTTCTCTGCTGGGGTTATCAGAAGAGGAAACAACAACAACGTTCCTCAGCATCGGTCATGAGCCACTTTGACTACTACACCTACATCATGGCCGCCACAGAGCTGATTGGAATATTTGGAGCCGTCCTTCACATTTTCAGCACCTTTCTCCACCACATGGAGTTGATGTTCTGGGGTATTTGTATTTTTGTGTTTTCCTGGGGCACACAGATGTTTTTGCCGGTCATGATCTGCCTGGATCGCTACCAGGCCGTAGTTTTTCCCATCACCTACGTGAGGCTAAGGCAGAGAGGTGGACTCCATGTCAGAAACATTTGCACTGTGGTGATTTTGCTGCTGTGCACTGCAAACATGTTCTCAGTAGAAGCTCAGCTCAAACACCCTCAGATCAGCATAGTGCCAGCCTGTGTGTCGCTGCTCTGTGTAGCTACAGTGTGTTTCTGCAGCGTGTCGGTTCTGTGTGTTCTGATCCGACCAGCGCCAGGGGCGGGAGGTGCTGACAGGGCTCAGGTTGACCCCTTAAAGAGAAAGGCTTTCAACACTATTGTCATCATTATGGGGGTGCTGCTTTTTAAATTTGCAGGGAACCTGGCTTGCCTAATAGTGAGCTCCTCTCTCCAGACCGGTGACAGTCTTCAGTGTGTGATACGAGCTTCACAAACGTTTTTCAACCTGCCCACCTCTTTGGTTTTACCGCTTCTGTTTATGCACAGAAACGGGAAACGACCAGGATGTAAACACACATCAGAGTCCGGCTGAGGATCACAGGACTCTACGTTCTCTGGCTTGTCGACCAAATGCTAACAGTTATATTGAATAATCAGCAGAACTATCAACTTAAAATGTTGCAATAGTTGGTAGTATTCATTGCAATAATAGTTAAAGCTACAGTATCATTTGTTTGAACATGAGAGCTAAAAAAAAAACACAACTTAAAAATTAAAACTTATGAATCATCAAATAATTTAGTTTTAGTCTTGTGTTATATAGTTTTAATCATATTTCAGTCACCTGGAGTTATCTCAGTCATAATCTAGTTTTCATTGACTTTTTATGCTACATTTAAGCCAATTGTTGTTTTAACTTTGTGAGAAATTTGGTTTGCAACATGGAAAACTCCCCATTAAAATCATGAGTTTTTTTATGTCTAGTGCATCTATTTCTATTTGTTGATATCTAAGAACTTAAAATAGTAAGCAAATGAATAATAACTGTATCTTAATTATTATTACATGTACTATTATTCTTAAGCTTTTCCTATGTACAACCATGTTTTATTTAAGATCAGAAAAACTGACCTTTGAAAAGTAACAAATAGCAAATAAAATACTCTTAACCAATTTCGGTGTCTTTGTTTCTCTTTCCTGACAAACAGAATAAACTTGACTATGTCTAAAGAAGTTTTCTGCTTTCTGATATAAGATTTTTCTTTCCATATTGTTGACATGTCTAGAGATAATAACACAAGCAGTCAGATTCACCTTACACAGGGTCTAAATGCAGTATTAGATAACAACGTTTTGTTCAAATAAGGCAATCTAGATTAAATGGATTATCCAACAATTTTGAAAACAAAGTCAGACTATTTTTTACAGTTTGTTAAGGAAGCAGTTAAAGTATCTATTGCATTGCAAAGTTCTGTTTAATACAGCAATATTTACAAATATAAACACATTCAATGGACATGACTTGACAAAAATAAAATAAAATCAGGCAATGGAAAATCATGGTAACATGACTTATCTCCCTCCTCTTCTTTAAACATCTAAACTAATAATATTAGTAAATGCAAAAACATTTTTCACACACTGAATTCACTATAAAATCAGTGGAAAACATTTATTAACAATCTAAGTTATGTAAGCTGCTGTCAAATAATTTACAAAAAACAGTAAAAACATACGTATTTTTCATTAAACATAAGAATCAAGTTACTTTCAAAAACTTCAAAATAAAGGAAAAATTTTGCAAATATGTTAGGAATGGAAGAGTCTTTAGAGTCATCGCTAAAGTTTGAACTGAACTGTTGGACTGAACTGAGTATTTCCGTAGTCCTTGTTTGTTTAACCTACTTCTTGACACCTTGATTCAAACCGATCCTATTTCATGTGACGTGACTAATCCACCAATTTATGGAAACTTTTTGGACGTTCTCTGTCGCAGAAATCTCGTCACTTATGGCCACAAAAACAACATGACAACTTTCCTGCTCTGTGGAGGTACAGCAGAGGTAGAACCAAACTGTTGGGTAAATTAAACCAGCCTACACTAAAATGGAAAATAGAGCTAAAGCTTCTATCTATTAGGGGAAACGTGTCAAAGGCTATGGTGAGAAGGTACCCAATGAACCACAGCCACTGCATGCTGGATATGGCCATGATGGTTTGTAAAGCTCTCTGCTTTGACTGGTCAACCTGCTTCTTTTCTCTGCCTCCATCTGCCGGTCCTGGACGAATCAGAGTCCAAAGAACGGAGACGCTGCAGAAAGATGTGAGAAGAGTGGAAACAGGCAAAAAGCCGAACACAACAAAGTTGGCGTTGTAAGTGTTCACAGTTCCATAAATGGACATTGCTGCAAAGCACAGCAGCCAAACACACAAAATGCCGATGTTTCTCAGCCTGAGTCCATAAGAACTCCTCAGGCCCACATAGGTGACAGGGTGAACAACAGCCAGGTACCACTCTATACAGGTGAGGTTATGAAAGCTTATCTCTCCCCAAAGAGTGAGGATTGTAGCACAAAACCCTGCCTTCGTCAGAGCTACGTTTTTAATCTTTTCTCCTGAAAAGTAGCAAACAATCCCAAAGACCCAGATGAGCTCCATGGCAGACTGGTGGTAAGTGAAGAGGTCAGAGTGGCTGGATGTTGAAAACAACTGGTGCAGGCGCCATCTTTGATACCCCAGGTAGAGGATGAAGGTGCAGAGAGGGACGAGGAGGATGGCCTTTACTGAAGTCCAGCCAGTGCTGACCAGAAACCCGACTTCTGTGGAGGCATAGTCGACGACCAGGAGGCTGTGGTTGGAGGCTGATGAGTTCACTGACATAGTTACTGTGTTAAAATGAATAAGAACCCACAGGGAGAGGAAGAAAGGACAGAAAAATAAGAAATTAACTCAGAAATATCTATCTATCTATCTTGGTAGTTTTGTATATGTTTATAAAAATGAGCCTGAGTTAATGAGAATCTTAGTAATTCCCTTTTTGTGTATATAAAACATGCAAAATTCCCAAAACATATTTAGAGCACTGACCTTGTGAATAGCGCTGTGTTTCAGCTGTGCTCCAGGTGTGTGGACAGACTCACCACTGCCTGTGTGAACACACTGAGTTCACGTCACTTGATTTTTTTGCATGTTGCATCACAAAAACATGATTTACTGAGAATAAAATGTACAGATTATTTTCAGCATTTTCCTCACCAAATAAATCACACAGTGTTGGTGCAGAGCACCTTCTGTACATGAAGTAATGTGTAAATGAACATTTAGCAGAATGTATTCTGTGTCTAATACCTTAAACACTGTTGTTATATATTTCCTGAAATATGAATGTTATTTTAAGAGCACATTAGTTTTAAATGACTTGCAGACGTTGAAAGATGTTTATTCAAACTAAAGTGTTTTGTGCAGAGGGAAAACAAGAGACATGTAAATACAGCTGGATTATGATTTATATTACATTATTTTTAATGGATATGAACTGAGTTTGACCTGCAAATGAACTGTGCTAAAAATAATCAGATGAGACCAAGAACTGAACCCTGAAGGACACCATACAAGAAGGAAGTTTATTTGTTTACAAAAATTAAACAAGTGATCAGGATTCTATACAACAAATAAGATTAAATACTTTTTTTTTTACAGATATACACATAAAAAGATTAAATTATTTATCAAATTGCAAGGAAAATATCAATTAGTTTTTCCTAAAATTTTCACAGAAAATGATTAAAAGAAACTAAATGAGATTGAAGTGACTGTTTTAGGGGAAATATCTACACATCAAGGAGACAGAGTCCTAACTCAGTGATAAATAAGTAATAATTCAGACTCATTCAGACTCAGAGCGGTGTTTACAGATTGCCAGTTTTCCTGCTCGGTGTAGAAACAGTAAAGGCAACACCAGACTTCCCGGCACCGTCAGCCAGGCTGCAGATGACTGGATCTTACACCGACTGTACGGATGTCTGGGGTCAGTCAGCAGGCTGGTGAAAAGGACGCCCACAAACCTCAACCACAGCGCTGCCATTATGGCCACGATGGTGTGGAAAGCCCTTCGCTTTGACTGGTCAACGCTTGACCTGTCCTTGGCCTCCGTTCTCGGCCCGGAATGGATCAGAACGTAAAGAACCGAGATGCTGCAGAAAGAGACGAGAGCCAAGAAGGTCACCAAGACACACGTCTGTATGATGAAGAGGGTCGAACCACGAAGCCACTGATTCTGGATTAACGCCGCAAAGCACAGCAGCCAGACGCATCCGGAGCTGATGTTTCTGATTCGGACCCCGCCAGAGTGTCTCAGACTGCGGTACGTGACGGGATGGACCGCGGCCACGAAACGCTCCACGCAAGTGAGGACATGAAACAGAGACTGACCGGGCGACGTGAACGAGAACATGGCCTGCGCCGCGGTCAGCAGGCCGCTGCTCCTCACCAAGGCGCAGCAGCAGTAAAGGCCGCAGGCCAAGGTGCTGAGCAGCTCCAGCAGGATCACGTTGTAGGTGAAGACGTCAGAGTGGCTCGTCTGGGTCGCCGTGGCAACGCAGCGCTGCTTCCTCCATCGCTGCCAGCCAGTGTGTAAGACGAGGGCGAACAGCGGGATGAAGAAGATGTTGGTGACAGTGAAGCTGGTGAAGATAATCATCCCGACTCTGGAGTTTACGCAAAAGCTGAGGCCTTCAGAAGAGTTTGAGATGTTTGGAGACATTTCCACCAATCTGAGAACAAAAAGCATAAACATCACAGAACAGTATTTAACCTCATTGTGTAATAAACAACTTAGTAAGAAATTACCTCACAAATCAGGACTGTCACAATAAAATCATTGAAAGGTTGCAAAGTCTTAAATATATTGAAAGTATAATGAAATGTGGTGTAAGAAAAATAATTATGAAAATTGTAATTATATATAGCTTGATGTGGCAGCATGAGTTTGGTATTTTCACTAATTTAGGGATAATTTTCTGACTAAAAAACACCAGAATGTTTATGCAAATATTTTACAATCAACAATAATCATATTCCAAATGATCAGCATAAATGTTTGGTTGTTGGAGAAAAAAACATGTCAGCTCTTACAACATACATTTTGCAGCCTCAACCACAGTTTTCAATATATTTATTGGAAAATTTGAGCAATTAAGTTTGGTTATACAATGAACCCACCCACAGGAGAAAATAACATTTTTCTTCCTGTAATGATCACAATGGAAATGTGAAGCTTATTTGATAATTTTGACAGAAACATTTTAGTAATGGTGCTGCTCGTAACACCTGATCCTTTCAGGTTTAATAATTCAGCTTTTACAGATTAAAATAGTAATTGTGTAATAATTAAACTGCATTCACTTTCTCAGCTGTTTTCATTAATGGCTCATCTCCTGCAGCTGACCTCTGGTTTTTAGTCAATAGTTGTAGTTTATGTGTGTTTGTGTGTTTTACTCTGTCAAAGTGACAAATGGCTCCTCGACTCTGACTTTGCATATTGAAAAAATAATTGTGTGGCAAAACTCTATTCTGCAAGCAAATTGGATTTTTGCATACACACAGATTGACCTGATTTGAATAGCAGCAGTTTTTGTTTGCAGGTCATTTGGATCGTGTCAACCTGTTGCATGAAATGACGGATGAGTTTGATTCCAGGAACAAATCCTCTCTGACTGTGAACTTAATCTAAATAAAACTGTAGAAAACATTTGGCTGACATTCAGACCGAATCACTGAAAAAGGTTCTGCTGTGTTAAAGGGAGGGATAATCGAGTTATTGATGTAATTTGAGCATAAATCAGGTTCCAAAGTGGAAACATTTGATTTGCAAAACTATCAGTTTGCAGGACATTCAAATTTTAGTTTTAACAAAAATTCAATAAGTATGCAGACTGGGCAGAGTTATAAAGTCACACTTTGTGTCCAAAATGTATTTGGACACAGTTTGAGGTGGTTCATGTTTTCAGGCTCTTTTAAAAAGACTAATAATTCATTTGTCTCCAAAACCTCATGTATCAGTAGCAAGTGATGAGTAAATAGAGAGCAGAAAGTTCTCAGATTTAAACATTTTATAAGATTTATCTGGGAACCACAGTTCAATGCAGTGAATCTAACAAAAGTAAAAAGGATAACTGACTGCAAGAATCTCTCAAAAACATTATATAAAATTATAGGGTAAGATAAGGTCATTTTATCTATATGACACATTTTCAGCAACAAAGCAATTCAGTGTTTATAGCAAAACAGTTTTTATATTTCTAATCTGATATATGCTGACAATTACATATATAAATTGTTTATTGCCTCTTCCTAAGTCTACAAACTCCAGATTTGATATAAACTGTATTTTATGCTTATATTCTCAGACCTTTGTTGAATATTGATCAAAACTGTTATAAAAATGTTCTATCAAAATCTATATTCATAATATTCTAGATTTAGTTTTCTGTATGATCTCTGAACACATCCTAATGTTTCTGTTCATTTTCTCCCTGTAGTTTTTCTCCTGGCTGGTTTCCCTGCTGATGTTTCCTCCCAGCTGATCTGCATCCACTGTTTGCACTACATCCATCTTCCTCCCCAGCATTTAAGTCTCTCTGTTATCCTTACATAACCGCTCCAGCTCACCTTTCAATTTTCACTTTTGTGTTTCTTCCTTTTCTCTGTGCATTTTTTATTAAACACGATAAACGTTATTCTGACATTTTCCTGCTAGGATTTAGATTCTATGTCACAGAGCAACAGATTCAGCAGATTAGAACAAATTTACTTTCAATCATTGGTAGCCAGAGCTGACAGAAAGAAACTCATAACGTTTGGTCATTAAAGAGTCGATGCTCTTCATAGAAAGTTGGGTATTTGTAAAAACATACAAAGGGACAAGAGCTTTATTCCCTTTATTTATATAACACACCACAGAAATCTGTGTTTCTAATCTGTTTATCATTTTATGATTTGGTTGGTTGTTTCTGGGCTGCACAGTGGCGCAGTTGGTAGAGCTGTTGCCTTGCAGCAAGAAGGTTCTGGGTTCGATTCCCGGCCCCGGCCTTTCTGCATGGAGTTTGCATGTTCTCCCTGTGCATGGTGGGTTTTCTCCGGGTACTCCGGTTTCCTCCCACAGTCCAAAAACATGACTGTCAGGTTAATTGGTCTGTCTAAATTGCCCCTAGGTGTGAGTGAGTGTGCATGGTTGTTTGTCCTGTGTGTGTCTCTGTGTTGCCCTGCGACAGACTGGCGACCTGTCCAGGGCGAACCCCGCCTCTCGCCCGGAACGCCAGCTGGAGATAGGCACCAGCACCTCCCGACCCCATTAAAGGGACAAGGGTGTAGGAAAATGGATGGATGGATGGATGGATGGTTGTTTCTGTAGGATTATTATCTTGATTGATCAAGTTGGTAACCATTTTTCAGTGTTTGACGCTGTTATTACATTTCAAAATGTTCTGCTGAATTAATTCACCTATAATTAGGTATGAACATACTGAAAGTTATCACTCTACTAAGAATAATTCACTATAAGATCTATATTTTATAAATAAACATATCGATGTTACTTTAGTTTTGCTTCAGACGGACAATGACGTTGTACTTTGGATCTAATTGTGAAAAGTTTGTGAACTTCTGAGGCCTCAGCTGGAGCTCAAACATTGTGACAGAAATCATTTACAAACCGCAGAAATTACAATGTGTTTGTTTGAAACACCTGCGTCTGGGTACATAGAGGGGATAAAGCAAGCAATGTGCAAATATCTCCTGGAAACTGCAGAAGGAAACCATCTGCCTGGTCAGGTAGGCTTCTGTACCTGTATGATTTAGTGTTAGACACCAAACGAGTCATTTTTAATTTGATTTGCAATGGGAATCTACTGTATATTGAGTTGATTAATCTGGTCAAGGTCATTAAAAGTCTAACTTTTGTTTACATAATGAAAAATTCAAGGAAATGGGAAATGACCCACAACACAACTGACATATTATGTTCTTATTAGTTAGATACAATTATTTTTAGTTTTACAGACGTTTGTGGTTCCATAATCAACTTCTTAATGTGACATTTCAGTTTAAATCACATCAGGTTTTTTTTTTTTCATGACCGATAATGTGTTGATCTGTCCAGAGATTAGATGAATGGGGTAGGCTGCCATAACCTGACTTATACATTTTCATTCTTTAATTTTTCCTGTCATCCATTTTGAGAAAGAGGCAGATGCAGAGAAGCTGCAGAAATTGCAATGCTTGCAAATGAGAGGAATATAAAACCAGCAGAATTCAACAAAACATACAAGAAATAAAATGGTTTTTAAAAAGCATATCATCAATTCACTTCAGTGATTAAGACAAAAAAGTCAATTTTAGACCAAACTGTAAGTAAAAGGTTCAGCCATTAACTTCATCAACATTCCAGTATTTATTTACAACATTGTAACATGTGGGTACAATGTTGTTGCACTTTGTAGATTCTCCATAATGACTAAAAAGAAATCATACAGATTTAGTCCCCACCTTGAATGATTTGTAAACACAGGACATGTCTTTGTTCCTCTCATTCTCCTATGATTCTCCGTCTTTTCCAGCCTCACCTGTGTGAAAATGTTTCCCCAGCAGTTGCTTTCCGCTAACGACTCCGTATCTCAGCCCTTCAACACATCTGGCCCTGAATATGGATGCTCCTCCTCAGCTGTCGCCACATACATGAGCTTAGCCTACCACTGTATCTACGTAAGCCTGGTTTTCCCTCTTTCTGTCATCGTCCTCTGTTTGGGACTCAAGCGGTGGAAACAGCAGCGCTCCACCTCTAAGTTGATGGGTCACTCTGACTTCTTCACCTACAACATGGCCGCCGTTGAGCTGGTTGGAGTCCTGGGATCAGTTATTGGTATTTGCTCCACAGTCATGGACTTGCCAGGGGTTGAGATAGTGGGGATATACATTTCCTCGTTTCCCTGGAACGCCCAGATGTTGCTACCGATGCTGATCTGCGTTGAGCGCTACCTGGCTGTGGTCCGACCGATCACCTACCTGAAGCTGAGGCAGGCCATGGGAACCCGCATCAGAAACATCATCACTGCAGTCATTTGGCAGCAGTGCTCTGTGGGGATTGGTGGAGTGGCGCTGTTCACAGAGTACACTGAGCTCAATCTTTTACCATTCTCCATAATGGGATTCTGCTTAGTCACTGTAATTTTCTGCAGCCTTTCGATTCTCTGCGTTCTGATTCGTCAGCCTCCAGGTAAAAAAGTTCAAGACAAGATGCAAACTGATAAAGCTAAGAGGAGAGCTTTCAAGATCATCCTGATAATTATGGGAGTGTTGATCATACGATTTGGAGGCAATATGATTTCTTATGCAGTGAATGCTTTACCAACAACTAGTCACAATGTTTGGTGTATTGCCTCCATATTGGGGTCCTGGTCAAATCTGCCCAGCTCTATGGTGCTACCGCTGCTTTTTCTCCACAGAAACAGCAAAATAAAACAATAATCCTGGATGAGGGAAAAGGGCTTCTTTGACAAAACGAATGTTGCAGCAAAATTTAACTGACAGTCAGTGGTTTACCCAGCCTGATTTAGCAAGTTGGACAACAATAGCTTTTTTGGCAGTTATTTTTGATAGTATGTCTCAAATAAAAAATGACAATCTTTGCTTATTCTCTACTATTAAGATATCTCATCAGCCTGTAAATATTCACATATAGATTCCTTTCTGTTTGACTCATTAGGTAAGTACACTGCAAAAAGACAATGTATTTTTGGTGTAGTTTTTATGTGAAAATATCTTAGTACACTCGAAATATGACAAAAAAACAAGTAGTAACTTTTCAGCAGGAAGCAAGAGCTTTATTGAAGTAAATAAATCCTTAATAATTCCTGTTGTAGAGCCTGTTTTATTGGCTCCGCCCACAAGAGGACAATAAAAAACGAAAACTCAAAATACATGAAAGTACAAAATAAATGAAATAGTCTTAATACTGAAAAAAGAAACCTGTGACAAAAAATACAATATTTAAATTAATAGAAAACGCTCAAGTAATAAAACGCCTTGATGACGTCATTGCGTTATCATGTGACTCCCTCCCTGTGCGTCGTTTGAACATCTGAACCGGGAAAATGTTGACACTGAAAATTAAATTATGGAAAAGACAACAGAGGCAGGAACACGGTGTGTGTTCACCCACAACAAACCGCACCGGTTTTACCTGAAACTAAGAGTAAGTTACGTCAGGTGTGTATTTGTGTGTGCTGGTTTATAATACCTTGTGGGGACAATTTTCCTGACATAAACTACGTTGTGGGGACCAACTGCTCCTTGTGGGGACTGAAGCCTGGTCCCCATAAGGGGAAACCCTGTTTTAGGGTCAGGGGTCAGAGTTGGGACTAAGGTGTGAATTGAGTTTTGGTTAGGGTTAGGGATGTGATGGTTAGGGTTAGGAAAAGGGTAAAGGTCAGGTTTAGACTACAGGTGTCAAACTCCAATCCTGCTGCACCACACCTGAATAGAATAGAAAAATATATATATATACAGTATATATATATATATATATATACTGTATATATATATATATATATATATATATATATATATATATATATATATATATATATATTCTATTAGAATATATATTAGAATATTCTATATATATATATACACAGTCCAGTCACATTAATGTGACCATCTGTCAAAAGCCAGAATAACCACCTTTCGCAGAGCGAACTGCTACGAGACGTGCAGGAAGAGAGTCACTTAGGTCCCTGAAGGTCTTCTCTGGGATGTTGAGCCATGCCGACTCTAATGCCGTGGCCAGCTGCGCTAGATTACGCGGTTGAGGATCCATGGCGCGAACAACTCGATCGAGATGGTCCCACAGATGCTCGATTGGGTTTAAGTCAGGTGAGTTTGCTGGCCAGGGGAGGACGGTAAACTCATCCTGGTGCTCTTCGAACCACGCACGTACACTGGCAGCTGTATGGCACCTCGCATTGTCCTGCTGGAAGATGCCATCATCCTGAGGAAAAACAATGCGCATGTAGGGGTGGACATGGTCCGCAAGGACAGATGCGTACTTGTATTGATCCATCGTGCCTTCCACAATAATCAGTGAACCCAGAGAATGCCAGGAAAACATTCCCCAGACCATAATGCTCCCGCCTCCAGCTTGGACCGTTCCTGCAATGGTTGCAGGGTGGTTCCTTTCAGAGGTTTCACGCCTTATACGCCAACGTCCATCTGTCCGATGGAGCATAAAACGCGATTCATCTGAAAACGCTACCTGTCGCCACTCAGTGGACGTCCAGCTGCTGTACTGGCGTGCAAATTCTAGCCTTCGTCGTCGATGAACACCAGTCAGCATAGGTGCACGAACCAGGCGTCTGCTTGGGAGGCCCAGTCGCAGCAATGTTCGCTGAATAGTGGTTTGGGAGACACTTGTGGTAGCCCCTTGGTTCATTTTAGTGGTCAGTTGCTCAACGGTAGCCCGTCTATCTGCCCGAACGCATCTCCGCAACCGTCGTTCGCCTCTGTCATCTATGGCCCGTGGTGCACCACATTTGCCACGTCGTGGATTTTGGACAGTCCCATTTTGCCATGCACGGTACACTTTTACCACGGCGGCACGCGAACAGTTCACAAACTCAGCCGTTTCGGAAATGCTTCCACCCTTGGCCCGAAAGCCAATGATCATGCCCTTTTGGACGTCGGATAAATCGCTTCGTTTCTGCATTACGCCAACGATTGAAATGTTTTCCGAAGCCCACACACACCCTTTATATACGCTCAACTGCACTGTGCTGCCACCTGCCTTCTGTGATTGGTTATTTAACTCTGAAGTGGAAAGTACGTGGTGGTCACATTAATGTGACTGGACTGTGTATATAGAATATTCTATTCTATATATATATATATATACATATATATATATATATATATATATATATATATATATATATATATATATATATATATATATATATATATATATATATATATATATATTATGTATATATTATATATATATATATATATATGTATATATATATATATATCCTTTTGCAAGGACTCAGTTTTTTTATGGTTGTCATATTTATTTCTCTCCCTCTGTTGGACTGGTGGTTGTAATAAAACCATTAATTAAATGAAGGCAAAAATCCTGGTTAAGGTTTTTTGGCTCACTGTGAGAAATTAAAAAACAACATGTTACAACATAAACATGTGACAATACAGCATTTGTGCAGATTATTAATCATGCTCAACTCCTGATGCATTTGGGTCCTCTGTCAAAATTTAAATTTTTTGGTATTTGAATGTTTGTTTTTGTGTGTTTGTTTTTTTTGCTTGGAGCTTAATATATAGCTAATGCCAGTTGATCATTTCTGTGTGTCAAACATATTCTGTTTTTAACATCTTTAATCCATCCATCCATCCATTTTCCTACACCCTTGTCCCTTAATGGGGTCGGGAGGTGCTGGTTAACATCTTTAATGTGCTTTTTAAATTCTTGACTGTATGAAAAGTGTATAATAGATGAAAATAAAACTGATAAAAAGTGTGTTTAATATCTGCTTAGCAACACTAGACAATGTGTTTAGGTTCTGCTTTCATAACTAAATAAATGTTAATGAGCAAACTAAATATTGAATTTGTGTGAGTTATATATAACCTGTTTTAGCATTCTTTAGTTTGCAGAATTAAAAAGTGCATCCAGCTGACATGCCTGTTTTTTTACTCCTGTTTTTAACTGATTGGTAAAAGCACATATTTTCTATTTATCATCTCTGTGGTTATATTCAAAGTTCACTAAATGAAAATTCTCAGCCAATAAAGTTGCTTTACATATTCCCACAACAAAGACTATTACTCATTTTGAAAAACCACAATGATTGACATGATTTAAGGTTAATGTCAAACCTTTGTCCTCTAAACAAAGGCAGCAGGATTTTCCTAATGAACACCGATTCTGCACTTAGAGCAGCATTTAACACAGAACTGAAAAGTGAAGAATCATCAACACACACAGCATGCTGCTTTTTCTTATCAAAATAATGGTAATAAAGCCTAACAACAAATGATCTGAATAATGACAAAATAATCTAAAACAGAACAGAGTTTAGGTCTTACCTGTTAAATCACATTAATGTAGAATTATAACAAATAATTCAAATTAAAGATGGTTGCAAGTTTATATTGAAATAATCCATCCATCCATCCATCCATCCATTTTCCTACACCCTTGTCCCTTAATGGGGTCGGGAGGTGCTGGTGCCCATTTCCAGCTAGCGTTCCGGGCGAGAGGCGGGGTTCACCCTGGACAGGTCGCCAGTCTGTCGCAGGGCAACACAGAGACACACACAGGACAAACAACCATGCACTCACACCTAGGGGCAATTTAGACAGACCAATTAACCTGACAGTCATGTTTTTGGACTGTGGGAGGAAACCGGAGTACCCGGAGAAAACCCACCATGCACAGGGAGAACATGCAAGCTCCATGCAGGGAGGCCGGGGCCGGGAATCGAACCCTGAACCTTCTTGCTGCAAGGCAACAGCTCTACCAACTGCGCCACTGTGCAGCCATATTGAAATAATCACAACCATAAATCTAAGGAATGAACTTTCTATGATCTTGCCGTATTTCCAGCTATAGATGTGTATAATATTGTCCTGCTGAGCCGTCTGTAAGGAAGGCATTTGGTAAGATTTATTTTAATCTGTTCCTGTTTGTATTGCAAATTTTAACACTTAAGACATGTCTAGTTTCCCCTGAAAACAATTAAATTTATCTGAAAAATTACTTCAGAAATAAATCAGAATCTCTTGACAAACATGCAAATAGATAAATGTATTTTACCCCCAGCCTCTGTTTATGACTAATTTGAATTGTGTTGGATAAATAAATTAATAATAAACAGCCTCATTATATTTCAGTAGTTTAAGCAGCAGAAAAATCGTTTTATTGCACTTTAATACATAATTGGAAGCTCTAATAATAAGAAATTGTAAGGATTTTCTGAAATGAGGTTGAACAAAGTTTGTCGTTTGTATTCTGACAAATGTCTTTTTGCTTTGACAGCAAGATTTGTATTCATGCAAAAACATTTCTATCTTGTGTCAGTGCTGGTGAGAAGCAGCTACATCTGCAGCTGCACAAGACACCAGGTGGGTTCCTGTTTATACTTCATTCACTCTTAAATAAGATGTTGTTCCTGTTATAATTTGTTTACTTTTAAATATAACAGTACAGCCATTTTACTGCATATTGGGATGCTACACCACCAGTTCACTGTTTATAGCATTTATCTATTTTCTGAGGGTTAAAATAACCTTTATCTCCACTGCAGACATTATGTGTAATTAAAATAACTAGAAAAGTCTCATTTTGTTTTGTTAAAAAGTAAAGGTATTTTAGTCTACAGCCTTGTAAAGTGTTTTATAGATCTTATCACCTGTTTTTCGCAGAAGAAATACAGCAAATATTAATTTACTAAAAACTTAAGAAGAGATAGAAATAAATCAGGAAACAGAATCCAATGAAATTGTCCCTCAGCTGTTTGCCCAGTTCATTTCTTTATGTCTAAATAAGGTACAGCTGCGTCACATCCTCACTTATTTACCTTTTCATGCAGTGAAAAAAATATATTCTATGTAATATTGCTAATATAATATTACACAAGGGGTAGCAGTTATAGAAAATATCTTTTCATTTATATATTATTTCAACTAACATGTCCATATTTCCTATATCCTTCTCAATATTTCTTTGAAAGTGTTTATTATGACATTTCTCACAGTTGCTAAAGTGTTTTTTTTTGCATGTTTCCACTTTTGTGATGAGGTACAAATCTTTACTGTTGGAAGGCCTCACTGCCATCACCCTAATCTGATCTCCCTCTATACATTACGTCTCTTCCTGCCGTTCAAAGTGAAACCTGGTGAAATCAAACGATGACTTCAGCTCTAAATCTCTGTAGATTCATTACCCTTTGAGTTTAACTGTAGTTATATTCCACCATCTCTCACACTTTTTCTATGTTTTCTGTTTTAAGCTCACAGACTTGCAAACCAAAATGTCCAGCAACGCGTCGAGCGGATACCTCAACATGATGTACAACTGTGCCTCTTATAAAAGTGCAGAGTTGTTCTCCGTTGCCTTCATGGTCATCCGGTTCCTGTGTGTGGTTCCGGTCTCCATCGTCGTCCTCTGCTTGGGTTTCCGGCGGTGGCGGCGCTCCGCTAAAACCAGCCACTCCGATCTGTTCATCTATAACTCTGCCGCCTTGCAGCTCATTTTTGGATTCGCAGCCATTTCTTACCTCACTGGCCTCTACGCTCGCATGGCTGACATTTTAATCGTGGGGGTTTATGCAGCCAGCATCGCTTTTCCTGGAGAAATAGTTCTTCACATCTTGACATGCGTGGATCGATATCTGGCCGTTGTTCACCCCGTCACCTACAGGGGGCTGACTCAGTCCAACGGGATCAGAATCAGGAACATCAGCATCGTCTGTGCTTGGCTGATCATTTTCGGATGGGTTGGGCTTGTAGCTCTCTTTTACCCTGAGCTGCCTTATGCTGCGTATTTCTGCTTGTTTGCTATCTCAATAGGAAGCGTTTCTTTCTGCAGCATCTCTGTTCTTTATGTTCTGATTCATCCAGGGCCGGGTAAAAAAGAGAAGGCAGATAAAGTCAAGAGGAAAGCTTTCCAGACCATCATGGCCATCCTTGGAGTTCTCCTCATGTATTTTGTGGCCAGCATTGTTTGTATTGCTGTGAAAAACTTACATCTGCTCAGAAATGAGGATGAATGTCTGATTCTAACTTCTGCACAGTGGTTTGGTATTCCATGCAGCGTCACTTTACCTCTGTTGTTTCTGCGCAAAGCAAAGACGCTTTAGTCCCAACCTGCTAATTAGTAACTGACTTAGCAAAGCATTTGCTGAATGACTTTAAAGTAAAAAATAAATCTAAACCTTTACTTGTTTCCAGTTGAATTGTTGCGGCATGACCTAAACTAGTGCATTCATATCAGTGAAATTATCTTTAATAACCATTTGTAAGACGTCCAGGGATCTTCCTCTGTTGTACTCAGTAAATCAGAAAATATATTTCTATGATACTTTTCAGAATAAAAGTAGTTTTAAAATCAACAAAGTAGGCATTACGCATACTGTCTGGATTTAACTTTTTCAGTTGTTTGATATCCTAATATAATAATAAATGTGTTTCTGTCAGATGTAAGCAGAAAATAATCATAATTTAAAGTGTGAAAACATTAGTGTGAATAATTAGTGTTGCTCTGAGTTCTAGTGAATTATACTTGACTCTGTGAGAAAATATTTACAAATAGAAAATATCTTTACATATTTTTCTCAAAGCTGTAAATACTGTTTGCTAGCGTTTAAATGCTCAGTAGTGTTTGGTTCAGAGATAATGGCTCAATGTGATCAACTCTGCTGCAGCACAGGGGGAAGAGACCAATTTAAGTGTCTGACATCCTCAGTTATTTTTTGTTCCAAATATAACCTGTTTTATTACTATGATTGAACTGTTATGTACTTAAACCTGGATACTGGTTGCTTCTTTCTTAATCTGTATTTCTGCTCAGAAATCGTCTTGTTTTAGTTTTTCTGATGATATATAAATAAAAAAATGGATTAATATTGCTTACATTTGTACATATTATTTCTCGGCTTTAATCCTCTGGACTTTGTGTTGTATAGATAAAAACATCTTATAAAAACAATTTTCTTTTCATTTTAACCCTTTCACTTCATCCCTTCCCTGTTTTCTCTTGACTGTTGTTGCTGTTTGCATTTGATCTATAGAACATTTAAATTCAGGAAAACATGACAGATTTTTTGGTCTTATACTTTTCAGATTTAAAAATCTCTCTGGTCAATTCTTTTGTATTATTTATTTTGAATATTTACATGATGCCTCACTTCAGTCTTAGCACTAATCAATAATCATTCACAATATCGAACTTTAGAAAGCAATAACTGTAGAAGAAAGTAACGAAAGACAGGAGCTGGGATTCAAACTTTCTTTCTGCCCTGATGGTGGAGCTTCTGTTTCAGAGCGACACACAGAAATGGTATGAATTAAAATGTATGTTACAATTCAATGCACAAACTTAAATACGGTGCTTTGTCTGTAAATTCAACACTTATAAAGAAAATATTTTTTTTATATACAGTCAATTGTGTTCAACGCAAATGTTTTGGTCAATGCAACAAGTAAATGTGTAACACTTTGAAATACAAAGTTTTAAGTAGCAATGTTTGAGAAGAAACACCATGTATGGATTTAATTTACAGTAACTTAACTCCCACAGCAGAAAGAAAACAACATCACCTCTGGAGTAAATAGATATTAGACTTTAACTACAAATTAACATGACTAGAGAGCAACTGGATAGGATAATGGCAGCTTTTTCCCGTATAAAATAAATTCCCCATTTATGTTTAATAAATACAGACTGGTTAACATGACTAGCTAGTAGACACACACACACAAAAAAATCTTGCAGAAGAGTATTTATCTCTACTGGATGTTCTTGTAATCCTACAATGTTTAAAAGTCTTTATAATTTAAAACATTTCAGGCATTTAATGCAGAAGTAAAACAAATATTTATAGTTCCCTGATAGTAACATGAACAGACCTTTGAGTTTTAGTTCAGTTTTGGATGCAACTGTTAAAAGTAATTTTGTTGTGTAACATGATATTCATCACAGTCAAATAAAAACATTTCTGAAAACTATAAAATCCAGTTGCATATAAGAATCATATCAACGTCACTTTCCCTTTGGATACAGTTCGGAAAATGCCTCCAACATTTTCTTCTTGAAGAAATCTGGACTGAGCTTCTGTTGTTAGGAGACATTTTGACCAACTTTATTGGATGATTTATTTATTCTAACTTGGAATGAAATGCAAGCATTTGCATTTTAATATGTCTATACAACTGCCTTAGTTTGGTCAGATATTTCTGCACATGAATCGGGTCTGATCTTTTAAGTGCCTCTGAAATATTTGTTGTGAACTGAGACTTTAAAATAATAATTTATAAAGTAAGGGAATAAAATGAGGTGGATGACTATCAAAATGGCCAAATGTATTGTTTGAAATTGTGATTTCTTCAAATTAAATTAGTGTCAAATGTTAGTGCAGCATAAAAAAATTAAAAATTGTGTTATTTTATAGATTAAAACAATGTTTCCAGAGGGCATCCAAGGTCAACCACAACCCACATTTACAAAATTAAACGCATTTTTTATAAATCAACTATGGTGCAAACATACCACCTGCACACATTTAACATCAATTTTGTTAAATGTGAAGAAGGTGAGAGGTTGAACAGGTTGAACCGTCTGTAAATGTCGTCACGTTGTCTCAGACTCGCTGTCTTACAGCTCGGTCATGCAGGAATCTTTGTGCACGGCGTCATTAATATTCTGAGCTGCCCTGATCGCAGATTTCATGGACGTTTCAATCCACGCATGAGAAAAAGCCGTGTGCTCTCCTGCAAAGTGAATGTGTCCTTCATGCCTGAAGAGCTCTGCTGAATACTCGATGTGTTGGTACGGAGTGAACAGAGCAAACGCACCCAGGCTGTACGGATCCAGGCTCCACTTCTTCACGATCACGCCGGTGCAGAGGGTGCGGACCTTCTCACCGTGGATGTGCACCAGGTCCCTGAGGGCCAATTCCTTCAGCTCCTCATCACTGGCTCCCTGGAAGAGCCGCGAGTCGTCGCCCCAGGTGTAGGAGGCCAGCAGGACGCCGATGCTGTCGTTTCCTGGGAAACTGTGGCTGGGGTAGTAGATGTAGCGAGTGGGTCTGTCTGTGATGCTCTTCCCTCCTATGATTTGATCGCTCTTCCAGAACTTTTCCTTAAAAGTGAGGATGATTTTGGTGGAGCTTTCGTAGTGAACGCCGCGCATGGCCTCCATCTTTCTGGTGGAGAGAGGCGGATCGAACTCTATGAAGAGGGCAGCTTTGGCCGTCGTGGTTACCAGCACAGCGTCGGCCTGCAGACTTTCTAAAGACGGGTCGTTTTCCCTCTGATACCAGACGGTCACACCCTTATGTGACTGCTGGATCCGCCTGACACGGGAGTCCAGAAGGATGGGGCCGTTCAGGACCGTCAGGAAGGCTTTAGGCAGGAGATCCGTCCCTCCAGTTATTTCATCGTACCTTCAGACAAAACAGATCAAAATGAGTTCATCTTTTTTTTACCATTTTGTTACATTTGTTGCTTTGATATATTGATATAAAAACAAAAAGAAGTCAGAAAACAGAAAAGCCTAGAGAAGACTAAAAATCAAGTAAAAGCTGAACATAAAAATATAAAAGGAAAAAAAAAACGTGAATAAAAAACTAAGAATAGACTAAAAACAAAAAATCACTTTTTACCATATTTGTGATCATTTGGGAATCATAAACTGAAGCATAATAGAGCATTTATTAATGTCTAAATCTGAAGTCATGTTTTTATTTAATGCAACTATGAAACATATCAAACTGCACCATTTTATACCTGAAATATGAAATCACCAGAAGGAAAGAAACAAAAAAGCAACAAATAATTAACACTGAAACGAAACAAATCGCACGGAAATAGTTTTTTATTTTTGTTATTTAATATCTAAGTTTTTTGGTTTCTCACAGTCTGTTTTTCACTTGAACAGTTTTGCATCAATCCACAGATGAACTCATCTAACTCTGGTCACGGCGACTGGAGACAAAGCTTCTCCCAGCTGGCCATACCGGTTTAGAGAAGTTAAAATGTGAAAACCATCCGTTCTTACGTGGTGATGTCGCTGACGTCGTTCTCAATGTAGATCATCTCAGTCAAAGCCAGATGCATGACGCTGTTCTCGTTTAGCAGATCCCCGATCATCCTCACTGCCTCTGCGCTCAGACCGCCTTCAGTTAGCAAATATTCCTGCAGAAAACAGAAACTGGATTAACTATTGGGTTTCAGCTGGTTAGCTTTACTTCCTGCAAGTTATTGATCTAATCACTTTTTACAATAACTATTATTAATTGACCCACTTTGCTTGTCCACTTCCTAATCTGTTTTATTTCTGAGTCTGTGGCATGTCCTATATGATCAGGTCTAAGTTAAAGTTCTAGTTAAAATGTAAAAAATTCCAAATGATAGTCTGTGAACTATGCCTTTACAAAAGGCCAGATTTTGTGATTTGTGATTTCATATATCTTTGTAATCAGGTAAGATATCAAACTGGACGTTAAACTCAATAAAAATAACAATTTTCAAAGCAGAATATGCTTAAGTTACTCTATTGTGAAAATGTTTATGTTTGGTCCAGACTCTAACATTTGCTGTAAATACATTAAATCAGTCAGAATAGTGCAATGAGCTTAATGCAACAGCTAATAGTATAACAAAGACTTTTAATATCTTATCATAAACTCTGAAGTTGTGAAAGGAAAATAAAATCAGAAAATTCTACAAGTTTAATGGAGAATCTGAAATAGAGACTGATTTAGAAAAACGGACGACTGATATCCTCTAGTGTTTATTATAAGAATTACAACGACTCTAATGCTCTCATTTTACATCCATTCCTCCATTTTCTTGTTTGAAGCTCTTTATAACATGTTTTATATATTAAAATGAAAGTACAATCTAAGTTTTTCACTTCCAGATGTTAGCTTTAAGCTTTACTACGTGAATAAAACAAAATATGTAGACTGAAAATATACAACTTAGCACATTTTTAATATTTAAGGAGCCAATTACTTTTACTGCAATGATAAGAATCTTTTGCTGTGTCAGCAAAATTTAATAAATGTAGCATAAAGTTCAGTAGTTTTACCTATTTTGCTCATTTACCAAATATTGGGGAGTTACTCTCTATATGTTGTGTAATTTCTACTATAAAATCTAGAAAATGCTTTGTTTATTCTTCAGTCTTTTCCTGTTTTCTTGAGTTTATATTTGTTTTTTATTTAAGAAGAAGAAATGCATCTGTATTGAGCTGCACTTGCTTCACTGCTGAGCGACCTGGAGCCTCGTTTATAACATCTTAATGACTTTCTGTACTGAGAAAACGTAACTAAAGTCTGTTTTTGTTGCTTCGTTGAGTTTCTGATCTAAGATCAATCAGATTGTGATGCCAGCAGTGGTTCACCTTTACAGAGTAGTGGTCGTATTTCTGCAGCATTGCTCTGCAGCCGTGAGCCTTGACCTCTTCTTTGACCTACAGAGACAAATCTGATAATTAAACATCTGGTTCCGCAGTAACAAAAAGCACTGCTTTCTAAGTTTCAGTAGATATATTTCCTGTTCTTCCTTGCGTACCTTCCGCAGAGCCATCTCCAGCAGCTTCAGCGGTGCGATGTGACGTTCTCGTTTCGGCAGGTCGTACTTCAGAACGTCGGGGTCTTGCATCACAGCGTAGGTTTTCTTCGGCCGCAGGCCGTGAACGTAGTAGAAGGTGTTTGTGTCGACCATGCGAAATTTATTCATCTTCAAACCAAATTCTTCGATTAATGAGCGGACGATGCTGTTGGGAGATATGTTGATGGTTTTTCTCTGAATTGTTTTATTTCACATCCCATATCGGTGACTAAAAGAGATCAAAACGTCGATTCAATTTCACTTGTTTTGGCTCCAATGATAGAGTTTGTGTCCAGTCAGTTCTCTTCACTTCTTGTGGAGTTGAGGTCTTGAATTAACATTTCTAACCTCACGTTTTTATTTGATTTTAATCTTGACTTACTAGTGATAGCTGGGGATCCTCATGGCTCCCAGGTCGGCGTACCAGCCCTCGTTTTCATTCCTGTAGGTTTGCACACGGCCTCCAATACGACCACTGGCCTCCACTATGGTCACCTTTTCCAAACATCAATCAATCAGTTACAGGGTCAGAGGTCACCAAACACCCAGGACTGTTTTACGTTGTATAAGTATTGATTCTTAAGAGGTTACAGAAATAGATAATGCAGTAAAATCACTTGCATAGACAACAGAGATATGGTTTATTGCAGTCATTTGTCTTAGTAACTGATCAGTGCTTTTAAAATTTTGAGTTTTGTTTGACAGAAAAATTAATAAAGGTGAATCTACAAAAACTAAACCATGAATTGTCAGGGTTTCATTCAAATAAGTTGAAGTAAATTAGAGTTTTCAGAGCTTGAAGTTAAACTTTAAAAATCTGAGTTTTAGTAGTGTTGGTTGGTTTCTTCAGGTTTCATAAAGAAATGTGACTTTCTTGGACAACTCGTCCTTAAATCAGTGGAATATAAATAAAACTCTTGTGATTCCTCATACTCCAGGACATAAAATACCAAATCAGAAGGAAGCTGGACAATTTTTATTAATTGTAGTCACAGTAATCACACCAAGAGGGCCATGTAAACACCAAGCTTAAACACAATGATAAAGATGAGATTAGGTTTAAGCTACATGCTTGAACACAATGACAAACATGTAAGATATTTATTATCTGCTGCTGCCATCTAACAAAAACAACTGAAAAAACTTCAAATCCTGAGCGACGTTTGCATTTCTGACCTGATGTCCTGCAGCTTCAAGCAGCTTGGCGGCTGTCAGTCCAGCCATTCCGGCTCCGACGATCACGACATGATGAGGCTGTTCGATGGCGGGGAGGCCGTGGGTCATCGTGTGCATCAGGTCGCTGTAGTCGGTGTCGTTCAGGCATTTGGCCAGGTCTTCCTTCACGCTGACCGCAGCGGCGGGTCTGCACACGCTGAGCAGCAGCAGAGGACCTGCAGACACACAGAAACAAACATTTAAAGCTTATTTTACAATATATTCACAGGAAATTGATAGAAAGACACATATCCAGAGATTTTAAAGCAATTCTGTGTTGTTCATTTAAAAATGTAAGCAAAAACTCAAATTGCATTTAGTGCATGTATTTTTTTTATTTCAGAAAAAAACAACCAGACTATTCAAAGTCATATTTCTATAAACTAACAGGGACAAGTTCCTCTAAATATAGGCTGGATAATCAGAAACAAATTTAATAAATTAGAATCTATGTTCATTTGTCAGATTAAAAGTACTTTCTGAAATTTTATCGGGTATTAGTTTTGATTAGGTTTACATTTTTGTATAAATGTTTTTATTGGTGTGATGTAACACTCAGAATTGAAATTTCATGTTTTCATTAACTGTAATCAACAGAAATGAAGGATAAAGGACAGTTCAGTTATAATATTTAATATGTTCTTCATATTTACTTTCTATCAGATGTAAATATGATCAAATATAATGCTTATGGTTTAGTCAAACAGTAAACTTTCCCTAAATTGTGTTCAGTTTCTGCTTCAGAATATTTACAGCAGCACAACATGAGAAAAAATGTTAGACTAAAACCCACCAGATCTGAACTGGTGTGAGAACGACAGAGCTGGACGAGTCACATCGAAGAAAGACAGGAAATGAACCAGTAGCCACAGAAACTGAACCAGTTTCACATGGAGGGCAGCAACATTACCACCAAAAGACAAACCAGCTCCTCCATGTTGGACTGCAAAACTGCAGAGCTACGCTATAAAATAAATTGACTTTTCAAAAACAGTCAATAAATATGACTCTAAACTATTCATGTAAAACAAAACAAGAGTTCTGGGATTTTAACTCCCAACTTTCAGAAAGGTAATGAAATACTTACATAAGACCCACATCAGCACATGATGCCCCATCTTAGGTTTTCTATAATAAACATTGAGAAAAATGAGGAAAACAGTGAGCAGGTGAAGCAGGAAACACAAAGCAGTATAAACTTAGTATGTTTAGCATTTTTTGGTCATGTTTAGTTACATTTTAAGAGAATAAATCCAAGAAAATTACGAGTTTAATGCCTGTTTAACGCGAGGTTCTTGTTTATCTCAGGTTATCAATCTGCGGCTCATATTTCTTTTCTCATTTCACTTTTATAGGAGGATAAATTAAATAAACTCACCTGAAGAGCAGCTGATCTGCTGCAGGAGGAATGTTGCTCCCCGGTGGAGACACGTCTCTTTTCTACCATCCTCTCCCCTCAGACCCTCCCAAATGGGCCGTTGGTTTGATTTTTGGTTTCACTTTTCATAGTCATGCAACCAGTTGATCCACAACTTAGGTCTCATGATCAAACAATAAAAGCTTTTAATGTAGCAACGGTTTTGTAGCATGTGCCAACTATCTTCATATTTTAATAACTGATGAGGCTTCAACAAAACCAAAAGAGCTGGAAATGTCACATCAGCTGCTTTGGTTTGTTGTTGCAGTTTTCTGAACACAGGAATTTTCTCCAACACATCATTCAATCAGCTGACGGCAGTGAAATCTGCCTGATGATGAGTGAAACACAAACGAGGAAACGGTTCCAACGATTCATTTTTAATTTTCTTTTACGTGGCAACCAAACATTTTCTTGTCACATGAATGAAGTGACCTGCTAGGAGGAATGCTGCTGTCTGTAGAGAGGGAAAAAGGAGAAGTAAGAAAAATTCTTTTGGTTTCAGAAAAAACATTTGATTCCTCTGTTGAGTCAACTTTAATGTTTTGGGATTTTTCAAGTTTTAAGTCACGATGACCATTTCACAATCATCAAAGTCCCACTTGAATCACCAAAAATGGAGTAAAAACAGAAATATGTTAGTTAATCTAATAATACTTCCAACACATGTCTAATAGACAAACTTTACAGCTTTAGCATCAAATGAAGAGCTTTACATTAAGTCATAAGCTAAAGTTTTATGATAAAAATCATAGTCATAGTCAAATCCCAAATCATGTTTTTTTGCACATAAGCTGTATAAATTAGGCTGGTGTTGGTCAGAGGGCCTGGAGGCGCCGCTGCAATCAGTCTACCAAGGGCAGCTGTGGCTACTGTCCAGTAGCTTTTCACCATCAGTGTGTGAATGAGTGAATGAATGAATGTAGGGTGAAGCTCTTTTTGGCCCTCCTGACTTGGTAAAACGGTCAAAAAAGCAAACAATGCTTCTTCAGGAATTTAGAAAAAGTTTCCAGATTTGTCACTTTTTTAGGAAAAAAAGGGCGACAGGTCTGGGAGCGGCTAGTTTCACTTTCATATGAAACATTTCTAACCAAGAATAGTTGAATTATTCTTTACCTCTCAATATATTTTCTGGATTCAGACAGCAAGTCAAAGTTTTACTATCTTCATCACCAGGAAGTTGGGATCAGGGATTCTGGAGTGATTCAAATATTTAACTCAATAAGCCAAAGTTTTTCTAACTTTGCATTTTCCTCCTCTTCTCTGTGGCGTTCCACAGGGCTTCATTTTAATTCCCATTAGGTTTGATTTATTCCCGGTTAGTTCCAGTCTCTGGATATGAGGCTCTTTTTGCAGCCCTAAGTGGTCAGTGTCACAACCTGCTTGGTCTAAAGTTTGTGTTAATACGTGAAAAGGATTTTTCAGTCATATTTAAGTATTCTTAGCTTCACACACCCTCAGAGTGTTTTGCTTTCTTTTTCTCTGCACCAACCTGTTTTCTGAGGAACATTCCTCAAAATGAAGTTGGACGGGTTTGTCCAACATATTTCTTCACATCTGTTGAAAGCTTGACCTTCTCACAGCTGATAGTTATTTATGTTTGAGCCATTGTTCATAAACCAATTATATAAAAGGATGAATTTGAATAAAAGTAGCCTATCCAACTTGCATGTAGAAAACTAAAGTAAAATCATTTATTTTCAAAACTTTTAGAGCAGTTAGCAAGTTTGAAGCTTTTCTCTGTCTAAATGGTTGAGTTAGTCTGCAGCGTCCAGCCGTTACTCAGGAAACCATAAACATTGAACAAAGAAATAACTAACAAAATGCTTTGAGTATTAATATTTACTGCCTATCAGATGTAAATATGATAAAATATAATGTTTGTAGTTTACTCCAACTATAAACTTTCCCTAAATTGTGTTCATTTTTTGGCTTCTGAATATTTACAGCAGCAGAACATGAGAAAAAGTGTTAAACAAAAACCCACCAGATCTGAACTGGTGTGAGAACGACGGAGCTGGTCGAGTCACATCGAAGTAAAACAGAAACTGAACCAGTTTCACATGGAGGGCAGCAACATTACCACCAAAAGACAAACCAGCTCCTCCATGTTGGACTGCAGAGACCACAGAGCTGCAAAGCCGCAAGTTTCAGTACCGAGACTGAAGAGAGCAAGTCAAACAGAAACATCCAATATGATCCCTGAGTGGTGAAGTCAAGATGTCAGCAGCAGCAGATGGAAGCAGATAAATTTAAAGACAATAATCATAGTAGAAAATATAATAAAGACTACAGTAAAATCAAATGTAGGGTAGGAAAATACTGCAAATATGAAAAATGAGCATATTGAGATTCTGCAACTGAGTGAGATTCTCCACAAAAAACGTACAAACTGCTCTGTATATTTGTGCAAATATAGTCCAAGAATATGGAAATAAATGAGCAAATAAGAGCAGAGATGGAAATAACTTAATAAAGTCGTTTGGAGCTCAGATATTTATAAAACTGCTGGGAGGATCTGCAGTAAAGCTTCTTGGTGCTTTTCTTGGTTTCAGTTTTATCTACATTTGTTCTGCGGTTCTTCTTGTTTAATGTCTTATTTATATGTTTTGTTTGTTTTAGTTTGAGTTTGATCCTAAAACATAATGGTTAACTGCATCTTTTATATTTTATAATGTATTTTGAAACAATCTTTTGTAGTTAATTTGCATTGTGTGCCTATATTTATAAAACTCTTGTGTTTTCTTAGCTGTTGCTCTTGCGGTCGATAGACGAAACATGATTAGATTGTGAAAATGACCAGGTGGAAAAATGAACAGACTCCATCTGAAATGTGTGTATATCTGAATTTAATTCATGAATAAATTAAATCGATCTGTTGAATCTGTAATTGTAAAGTCTCAGAAGGTAAGACATGCAGAATAAATTAATTTAGTAAAAAGATAAAACATCTTTTTTGCAGAGTTTCACAGATGTTCACTGAAAAAAAGAATCTTGACGTTTTTTTTTAGAACTTTTACATTTTCCTCAAAACTCTGACTTTAATCACAAAAGTCTGAGATTAAAGTGATAATAATTTTCTGTGGCACTAATCATCTTCCATAGGTAGGAAAATGTCTTTATACAGACAGTTACTTTTACTCTAGCACAACGTCTTCCTGTTAAATCACCAATAAATGCAACTAGACAAAAACCCAAATAAAAAAAATTACTAAATGTTTCTCACTTAGAAACAAACAGAATCTGCATCTGATTTTGTACTGAACTCGTCTCAGAGCTCGTCTCTCCCTCTGCATCTGTCTGAAAACATGACGGCCTCCTTGTTGATGTTGGCGGCGGCCCTGATGGCCGACTTCATGGCCGTCTCGATCCAGGCGTGTGAGAAGGCCGTGTGCTCTCCGGCGAAGTGAACCCGGCCTTCGCTCCTGAACAGCTCGGCTGCGTACTCCAGGTGCTGGTACGGCGTGAACAGAGCGAAGGCGCCATGGCTGAAAGGGTCTTGACTCCACTTCTTCACCAGGACGCCGGTGCAGAGAGACCGGATCCCGTCACCGTGCAGCAGGACCAGGTCTCTGAGGGCCAGCTCCTTCAGCTCTTCGTCGCTGGCGCCGAGGAAGAGGAGGGAGTCGTCAGACCAGGTGTAGGAGGCCAGCAGGACGCCGATGGAGTCGTTTCCTGGGAAACCGTGGCTCGGGTAGTAGATGAAGCGCGTTGGCCGGTCCGTGATGCTCTTCCCCCCTCTGATGCCGTCTTTCTCCCAGAACCTCTGGCTGAAGGTCAGGAGGATCTTGGTGGAGCTGTCGTAGTGGACCGACCTCAGAGCGTCCATCTTCTGGACGGACAGCGGCGGGTCGAAGTCCATGTACAGAGCTGCTTTGGTGGTGGTCGTCACCAGGACGGCGTCGGCGTCGATGTGGCGCAGAAAGGACTCCTGGTCCGCCTGGTAGGAGACGGTGACGCCTCCGTTTGACCGGCTGATGCGCTGGACTTTGGAGTTCAGGAAAATCGGACCGTGAAGCAACGTGAGAAAAGCTCTGGGCAGGAGGTCCGAGCCACCGGTCACCTCATAGTACCTTCAGACGACAAGGAAACACTGGAATCAGAACCAAGATTCATCCAAACACGTTGTGACGATAAATCAAGATTTGGTTCATTAATACTTTGCATTGGATTTAACAAAATTAAAATGATTTTATTGTCATTGAACAAGAATTTTGATATTGACTAAGAAAATTAGGATTGTCTGGGTTTGGCTGGATTTTCAGTGTTTCGTTTTTTCTTTCTTGTTTCCCCAGTGAGGGACTATTAACATTGTTTCTATTTCTATTGTTTTTTTCTATTCACAACATCTTAAAACTCAAAAATAACTTCTGATGAATGATATGTTATGGAACAAAACCTAAACCAGGAAAAGTTTAACAACTTTTATGTAAATCAACTAACAGGCCTGTGGATTAAAACCTTTCTTTGACTGGATGAAGCTAAAGTAGAGATGTTTTCTGCTACATGTTTGAAAAATAAAAATAAAACAGCTGTAATTGTGTTAATTTGAATCGTGAACCCAAAAGTTTTGGTAAGAAGCATACATTGTGTTTCATTTCATTTTCAACAGTCTATACATCACATATACAAGTTCAGACAAGTCAAGAGTCTCCAGCATGAATCATTTTGTTTTCCTGCAGCTTCGTTCTGGCAACTCGCCCAGCAGAGCAGGGTTGTATAGTAACAAAGTAAAAATACTTCACTACTTTACTTAAGTATATTTTGGAGTACTTCATACTTTCCTCGAGTATAAAATTTTTGATAACTTTCACTTTTACTTCACTATATTTCTGAACTTAATTTCATACTTTTACTCCGATACATTTTCAATGTGTGGTTTAGTTACTCGTTACAAAAAAGTGAAAAAGAGAAACGCTGGAGTTTTGACCCACCTACTGATTGACTGTTACAAAGTCGGTATCCACTTGCCTGGGCTTGTTCATCTCCACCAATAGGAAACACCTGTTTTGCTTCTCCCATTAAACACAAAATCTCATGATGAGCAGCAGCTTCATGTCCCTAATGTCACATAATGACCAGTTGTTGCACCAATAGTTTGTGAAGTAGAGAATCGTAACGGCTTTTTTTCTTCATGTTGGCCACATTTTCTGTACTGACTATTTATTTTTCTCATGTTCAGCTCTGACCACTTGAAGAGAAACTTAAGGCTTACAAAAACTTTGTGTTTTCTGTCCTGGAGGGAAACTAAGAAGCTGGTTCAGTTGTAAAGCAGGTTAAGTTATTAACCTTGTAGGTAAAGCACCTAATTTTCTTAACTAAATGATGCTGCAGGTTTATCTATTAGCAGGTTTAATTTTGCCTGCACTTGGTTGTGTTTATTACTTTAACTGTATTTGACAAATTTACCAAAATATAAAAATGTCATTCAAACTGCATTTGCCTTGTTTTACTTTTTACTTATACTTTTCATTACATTACTTGAGTACATCAATTTTTACAGTAATTTCCATACTTAAGTACAAGAAAATTCAGATACTTTAAGACTTTAACTCAAGTAACATTTCAGTCAGTGACTTGGACTTTTACCAAAGTCATATTTTGGAGAGGAACCTAAACTTTTACTTGACTCTGAGATTTCAGTACTTTATACAACACTTGTCTTCCAGAGAACATGTGGTTAAACCGGAAGCACTATTCAGCAAGAGAAAAGCTGCAGGTACATCTTGTATAGAAAATAATTCTCTACATGTTGTATTCTGAAGCTTTTATGTGAAGCCAGCTTAAAAACGTACATGTGGAACAATTTTTTTTTTATTTTAGATACTTTGTGTTTGTTGTTTTTGACTAAAGTCAGTAAAATTCAGACTCAGTTTAATCTGGAAGCTTCTGGAAGTGAAACGATGAACTGCCCTGTGCGGAGTGTAAATATTTAAATATTGTGGCCTCCTGCTGTGGTCTGGTCTTACGTGACGTTGTCGCTGATGTCCGTCTGGTCGTAGATCATCTCGCTCAGCGCCGTGTACATCATGCTCTGTTCGTTAAGAAGCTCCCCGATCATCCTGATGGCCTCCAGGCTCAGATTCCCTTCTTCTTTCAAATACTCCTGTTAAAAGCAAAGAAGGAAATACTAATGTGATTCCATTTTTTTCTTATTTCCAAACCTACAGAGCCATACAGTGAGATGAAAAACACAAAATCATGCAGAAGTAAATGTTCTTTAAATAAAAAAAACTTTTGATTTAATCACAAAATTATTTTTTGGTGTCAGTCTTTCTTGGGTTTAAAACCTCCTTTCTGTCCAGTTTCACTTTTTTTTTTATTTCTGCCCTGTACCATTAATGAGAATTAAAATAAACTTAAAATTATATTTGGACCCAGAAAATTGAATAAATCAGGAAGTTTTCAGAAATGCACCAGGTTTCAGCTGTTTTTGCTGTTCTCATCCTTTCTTTACCAGAATAAAGTTATAAATCTGCTGTTTACCTTCACAGAGTAATGATCATACTTTTGCAGCGCAGCCTTGCAGCCGTGAGCTTCCACTTCATCTCTGACCTACGAGAAAGAAAGAAAACTTCAAGATTAATGAAGCGAGAAAAAAAAAAACCCCTGAGGTTTTATGGTTGCTGTTGCTGCAAACATTCATGTTTTAGTTCTTCTGTTTTTTTTTTAAAGAAATACAAATTACAGGAAGATGGAAATTTGCTCCACCACATATTAGCTGATATAGTTGATTCATGTTGGTTACAATATTTTTGTTCTCCACACAAATCTTTACTGCCTGAAGTTTTTAGTATTGACACCACGAAGAAACAAACCTTCAGGGCATTAAACAATCAGCTCTGTTTGACTTTTTATGAATCATGAACTTGCTGCGTGACTCCAGCTCATTATTTGCGTTGCGTGTCACAACATGATCTCATTATCTTGCTTTACATTTGCAGGAATGTAGCTCCATACCTCCTTTATCGCCTGGGGCCCTGCTCTGCCTGGCTGGGGGCTCCAGGTGTGCAGGGGCCCCACAAAAAGGGTCAGAACAAATAAAACTTTCACTATTTTTGTTAAAACTAAAAGGTAAGTATATGGTTTTATAATATGGAAGAATCTCAAATTAGTCTGCATAGAAAATATATTAAATACCAGATAAAAAAAATTAGCATAGCTCTGGGTTTTTTGTGTTTTTTTTTGTATTTTTCAGAGGCATCCCTGCTGATACATGTTTTTTCGTTTTCCACCAGTTTTATAGAAACATCAAGTTTTTGCAACACATTCTGATGTTGGTGTTTGTCTTCTCACAGTTTTTGTGAATGTGTTTGGGTAAGGAAATCATCCAAAAGTCATTGGACAACGTGCTTTCTGTCATTAGGGTTACTCAAATAAAAAACCCATCAAAGTTCATGCCATGCTGCAGCTACAAGTGAAATTAGTCGTGATTTTCTCTACTTACTTTTTGCAGAGCAGCTTGCAGCAGCTGATCGGCTGACCGGCCCTTTTCGCTCTCCTCCACATTGAACTGGAGGACGTCGGGATTCGCTTTGACCGCATACGTTCTTTTCTTCACGCCGTTGACGTGGTAATATGTGTTGTTGTCGTCCATCGTGAACTTACTCAGCTTTAGGCCCAGCTGCTCCACAAACCAGAGGACGATGCTGATGGCAAAACAGTTGGTAGAGACTGAATTAAAACCATCAAAGACATAAAACCTGTTTGAAGAAGATGACATTTTTCATGTTCCAACCAGAACTCTAGTTTAGTGATCTCTGTTCTAAAGTTTCTTTGCTTCTGCTTCTCCTTTTTGCACCTTGTGTGTGTATAGTATGGCTGGAGGTTTTCTCTATTCACAGTTTGATGGCTTAGAAAGTTTTTATTTATTGGAAAACTCACCGGTGAAAACTTGGGATCCTCATGGCTCCCAGTTCTGCGTACCAGCCCTCCTTCTCATTCCTGTAGGTTTCTACTCGTCCACCAACGCGGCCGCTGGCCTCCACTACGGTCACCTGGTTCAATAAATAAATGTGAATATTACACAGTTCTGTCAAGCACTTACAGTATTATGTATAAAATGAATGAATAATGAATAAACTCATGTAGGAAACTACATTTGGAGAAAATCTGGACAATTTTTATCAGTTGCTAAACTTTATGATCTTTTTTACAATCTGCAATGAATCCGTTAAATAAAGACAGCAGCCGTCTCTAATATCTGTCCCTGATAGTTATGAGGTCAGTTACCTTCCTAGCTTTCTATTCGACAAACCTTTTCAGAGAACAGGGAGCTGATCCTGGTTTGTCCTAAACAGATTATCACATAGGGAAAATATTACGGTGGAAATTTGAACAAACTACATTGTTTTGTGTGCATGTTTTTCCTGTTTTCATAGTTTATTTTGCATTGAGGGCTTTTACATGCCTCCACCCTAACTCCTCTACTCTTGAATCAGGCTTTAATTTCTCCTGTGGGTGATAAATGAGTAAGTGGGTCACATGTACTTCGTGTCCAGCATCTTGAAGCAGTTTGGCTGCGGTCAGCCCAGCCATGCCAGCCCCAACAATAACGACATGATTGGAGGTATTGATGTGTGGAAGGCCGTTTTTCAGCGTCTCCAGCAGGACGTCATAGTCTTTGTCCTCCAGGCATTCGGCCAGATGCTCCTTCAGACTAGCAGCAGCGATGTGGCTGCAGCACAGAGTCAGCAGCACCAAACCGATGGAAACTGGATACAACAAGAGAAACAAACTAAATCAGTCAAACTGGTCGGATTTGCTGGGACCATTTTTGAAATAAATTGAAGTTTTATCGGCTTAATTAATTTCTACAAATTGAAAACTTTTCTTATTTTCTATAAAATCAAAGCAGGAAAAGAGTTCAGATCTTCTAAACTTGGTCACATGACTCTAGTGGCTGATAAGTAAGAATAAAATATCCAACATTTAGTCTTGTTGACCTCAAAGTCATAAAGCAGAACTAAATATTCCTCAGTGGTTTTTCCTGCAGACAGGAAATGAAAGAGCTGTGATATTGCTGATCTGGACTTTCTGTACATCTTCATTCATCACTTTTCTTCATTCATACAAACAGTTTGAACTCCTACTTATCAGTTTCAAGTGAAAATACTTACATATTTTGAATTTCCCGTCATGCTGACACATCTCAGATGTTATTGTCTTGCCTCCTCTCTTTATTACTGAAGATGTAATAATATCAGATACATTTTTCTCATGTTTTAATGTAACAAAACTTTATATCTGTGTAGTTCTTCTGTACAATCAAATGCTATTTGTTGTGATTTATTTAAAAAATAATATGAATTTCACATGAACATATTTAAGAAAATTATAAATGAAATAACATGCGGTGCAAGAAGTTCACATTATTTGTGTTTCATGCTTGATAAACATATAATATTATCTTTTATTGTATCTGTATATATATGCACAGATGCACTTTAAGTTTAAATGTTAAAATTAAAAAAACATTGATGACACAGAATCCAAAAAGCTCAGGTAAGGCAGAACCTTTTCAAACTAAATTTACTAAATTCTCTCTGGATTGATTTTCATAAGACAAAAACTATAAAACCAAAAACCTATGAAATATCAAGATTAATTTGCTGAAATCCATATATTAAAACATTTATAATTTCTTCTTACCTTTCTGAAGGACTCCGGTCAGAAGTGCTGCGCTTGCTTGAGTAGAAAAATGCTTTCGTTTTCTTTTTCCTTTTGATTGCCAAACAAACAGCGTGAGTGAATGACTCATGTTCATACAAATCACTTCATCTACTGTTAACTAAATCACTAAACAAATGACCTAAAAAAGATGAATACATTTCAGGGCCAACGATCAGAAAACAAATGTCTGAAAATTAATTTATTATTTTTTTCACTGTTTCCTGACTTCATGCTGAGTCACACACCTGGCAGCGCAGATGACATTCCTACTGTACCTGCTTATTAAAGGAAATAGTTTTGCTTTTTGTTCCAGTCAGTCTTATCTGCAATGTGGGTTTTATCTGAAGTACCTCAGTTTAGACAAACAGAAGGAAGTTTCGACCAGAGAGTTTAGCTGATGGCCAACACCGATTTCCATCGTTCCCAGTGCAAAATGATACATGAAACTGTGAAACCATAAAACCATGAAACCATGACGGGTCAACAGGGTTCAGTCAAAGTGAAGGCGCAAAATTAATATTTAGACATGAGTGTTTTAATTATTTTAAAATCCACTTGGTAATTGAATACCTGCTCCAAACTTCAAATGACTCAAAATGTTCCTTTGCAGGTGAAACTCAAAACCACAAACATTAACTTAAGCATGAAATATACCTAAAATAAATATTCCCTTCTGAAAACGTTGAATTTCATAATCTGGTATTTAATTTGGCTGCTGGTTTTCAATAGAGACACTTTCAGTTTGTTAAAATGTACAGTACAGCTCGAAAGCAGAACTTGGACCTCGTGGATGTATTACACAAGAAGGGAGACCAAAGTCATCAGCTGCTTTGGGAGCAATAAGCTGGTTTATGACATCCAAGTTAAAATTAGATTCACTGGTGAAGCAGCAAGTTGGAGTTTGATCTGTTCTGTCATCATCTGCTGTGGTTGAAACATCTGAGACTTAAACATGTTCAATAACTGATTAAAAAAAAGTATTTCATTAAGCTGGGTGTTTCATAAAATGAAGAACATTACAGACAAATCCAAAGAATTTGTGACTGATGATGACAAAATCTCTTCAGTCAGAGGTTTTCACAGAAAAATTCCCCTTGGGGTCAGGAAAATATGTTTGAACTTTTAACTTCTTTACTAGGCATAAGCACATTGTACAGACAGTTGAGACCAGATATTCATATACTCTGAATAAAAAGACACAAACACATTTTTTCCTCACTATCTGAAGTTAAATCATATCAAATGTTTCTTGTTTTAACTCAGAATTAATTAATTTTCCAAAAAATACAAAGAACATCAATGGACCGGATTCTTTGGAGGACAATTATGATGGTACCATAAATGTAACACAGTGTATTGCACAATAAAGTTAAACCATGAAATGTGTTTTTAGTATCATCACCTTTTACAGGTCAGAAACCACAAAGAAGATAAAAGAGAAAATTTACAGATAAAAAGTTTTCTTTCAGCTGAGTGTTTTTTTTAATTTCCTGCTTGCTCCAGTTTTGATCCAGCAGCTTTAGACCTAAAGAGAACTGAACTGAACTGAACATTTCCTCATGAGTTCCTCCAGTCAAACAAACACAGGCTCATATTTCACACCTGTCCATTCATGTCAGGTTGAAAAGCAGATTAAATTGTTAATCTGAAGTCTTACTTCAGCTGTAGAAACTGTCCGTGTTGTGGTTTGTCCGCCTGTCGCTCCGTCACTCGTTACCTCTGCATATTTTTCTGGTGTTTCACTGAGTCAGATGTTCAGATATCAGCTCATCATCATCTGTTCATCCACTTTAACCTTCTTCCCTTTCATCTCTGCCTCCTGCTGTTTGTGAACATCTGAGCCTCAACTGACTTTATTTACCTTTTTACCAGCTTTTTGTCTGCGTTACGGACACCTGGCCGCCATCATCACCTCTAATGCTTCACTCACCTTCTGCAGCATTTAATCAGCCTGAGAAACAACGACTGGGAAAACCACAGTTCAGCTGCATTGGTTCCAACACATGAATTATGAACCGTTATCCTGAAATCGCAGGTTTAAATTATAAATGTGTTTAGTTATCCAGACGATAAATTAGCAAACAAACACCCACAATAACACAATGACAAGTCATCCAGATGGCTGAAGGTTAAACAAACACAGGATCATATTTCATTCGTACTTTTAATACTTTAATTTAAAAAACAACCAGATGGACTCAACAGGGATGAAGTTCTTCATCCAGGTTTGGAGAAAGTTGGACTCGAACCCACAACCTTAGATTACATAACAGTCAGTGAACCACGGAAACCTGCTTCCTCAAACTGAGAATAAACCTAGAATCAGTTTCACTTACTGTGAAAATGATGCCAACACTGATTCTGTCCATATGAAACTATATTATGACAGTTTCAGGTGATTCAAGGTTCACTAATATAGATACTGTTTGATCAAGTTTCTTTTTTGAAGTAAAAACTTCTATATTGTCAAACTGAAACATTTCCAACCCCACAGAGTGAAACCTTGTTTAGACAGGAAGCCATTGTTCATAAACCAATTATTTAAAAAGACAAAGTTGATTAAAAGTAACTTATTTAACCTGCATGTGGAAAATAAAAGTAAAATAATTCATATTCAAAACTTTTACTTACAGGGCAATTAGCAGGTTAGAAGCTTTTCTTTCTAAATGGCTGAGTTGGTCTGCAGCATCCTGCCGTCACTCAGGAAACCATAAACTATGAACGAAGAAATAACTAACAAAATGCTCTGAGTATTAATATTTACTGCCTATCAAATGTAAATATGATAAAATATAATGTTTGTAGTTTAGTCAAGCTATAAACTTCCCCTAAATTGTGTTCAGTTTCTGCTTCAGAATATTTACAGCAGCAGAACATGAGAAAAAGTGTTAATCAAAAACCCACCAGATCTGAACTGGTGTGAGAACGACGGAGCTGGTCGAGTCACATCGAAGTCAAACAGGAAATGAACCAGCAGCCACAGAAACTGAACCAGTTTCACATGGAGGGCAGCAACATTACCACCAAAACACAAACCAGCTCCTGCATGTTGGACTGCAGACCTCAGAGCTGCAGAGCTGCAAGTTTCAGTGCCGAGACTGAAGAGAGCAAGTCAAACAGAAACACCCAATATAATCCCTGAGTGGTGAAGTCAAGAGGTCAGCAGCTCAGATGGAAGCAGATTAACATTTAATGTAATTTTACATGTTGTATTGTATGATTAAAGTAGACTGGAGTAGATGTAATTCTGCTGGTATTATTAGTAAAACTGGTTTCTTAAGATTTCTTCATTTTTTCCATTTTTTGCATGTTGAATCCTGAGACCGACCTGTGGATGCTGCCATCTAGTGGTTAAACATGAGGAAAGCAGCTATTGGCTGCAGAAATTAGTTCATGTCTTTGATTTGATCCGTTTCCTTGAAGTGATGACTAACAGGAACAAACAGGTAAAACAAAGCAGGCATGATTTATGGAACTAAATGAATGTGGATATTGCAGAATTTAGTATTTATTAAATCAACATTTATTGGTATTTATTTATTAGATTGGTATTCATTAAAACTGACAATAATACACAAGAACAAGATGAGGGATCAGGCAAGGCATCATGGGAAACTATGAAATACTGAGACTTTGAAAGACCAGAACTAAATAATAAAAAGATTTAAAAATCAAAAGGAAAACACTAACAGAAGAGAATAAGCCAAAAAACGGCAGGGGACACAATAATAATAATAATAATAATAATAATAATAATAATAATAATAATAATAATAATAATAATAATAATAATAAAGAAGCTAAAACAAGAGAATTACAGAAAAAAAACAAGATCCACTATTAGATTAAATGACTCAGGTAATCTAATTATCAGTGAATTATCAGCCACATTCAGACATGTTTTTTTCTTAATAAGTAAAAGCTCTTTCCAGAAACCGAGTTTTAGTTTTCAAACAACTATAAACAGTAAACATACAATGCATAAATAGAAGTGCTACATTGATAAATAACAGTTGATCAAAAACATCAAACAGTTTTCTCAAAAAATGAAACGTAATTGTCATGTCAGGTTTAAAAACATTTTAATTCATGAATATATGAGTCAACTGATTACGTTATTTTATTAGAAAAATTAGAACAAAAGGCTGAAGGTTGGAAATGAAATGAATAGAAAATCAGACTTAATTCTGAACAATACAAAATATTTTAACAATCCACAACAGTGTGAAACATTTATTAACCTTTAAAAAGACGCTGTCATGTCAGTGAAGTTCCTCATCAGGTCCAAAGGATGAAGTTTATTTCTCACCTTTGCTCTCATGGTCCAGATGGGTTTAGCTGCCCACTGAGATGCCTGGAAGCAATGGCCTCTATATTCACCTCAAGGTTACCTTTCTAATGGATTACAGGTTTTACAACAACTAATAATGATATAAAACTGACCTGCATACTTTATACTCATGTTAAAAAAGAGAAAATCCTCACCAAGTGGAGCCCAGAATTCGGTTTCCTGTTCTGATTTCAGCTCCTTTTATAAAGACGGGAGGCGGGAAAACAAGAAGTGATCCAACAACTTCTGCTAAGTTGCTCAATATTCACTGGAAATTATGTTTTGTGTTTGACTTACCTGGAACATTTTATTGTTCTAGATGAAAACAGATTTCTTTAGAAAATTCATGCTAACACCTACCGTATTTTCAACACCTAATGGTTCACCTAAAAACCTTCAATTTCCTCAAAAGCCGACAGTGCGCCTTTTAATGTGGTGCGCCTAATATATGGACCAATATTGAGCCATAACAGGTGTAGCAACTACAATAAGCAGCCGCCGACTTCATTTTCGCCCGTAGAAGAAGAAGTGCGTGGTGCATGCTGGGATAGTTGTCAGAACGTTGGTTTGTTAATAAAGTTTGACTGACCTATATCTACTTACCGTCTAGAATCAGGTCGTCTGCAGGTCATTTAGCATCACGTTCTCCACAAACATGCTGTGCGCGAACGGAGAAGGGTGACCATCGTCCGGCCATGTCCTGGCCCAGAAGGCTCTCCTCTCCAACCGGAGTCAGACTGTTTTGTTGACATTGAATTCAAAGCATCTTGTGTCTTTATTATTTAGGATCTGAACTTCCTCTGGTTGATACTTTTACTCTCTGCGCCAGTTTAACTTCTACTCTGGATCCTGTGAATGACACAGATTATAAAAAACTGGGGAAGGAAACAGCAAATCATGTTTTTGGACATGTCATGTCTTCTGACATGTTGCCAAAAGATGAAAGTTATTCATATTACCAAACTTCAAAGTTTCAATCAGTTTGAAGTTTCTCTCTCTTTTTAAAAACAGTAATTTCTGGTAAAAGTACGTGAGGCTCCTCAGCTGTGATCGGTTTCCTGACAACAAAAAGGTTCTGGGTTCAAATCTGAATGTTTTCCTCTTTTGCATGTTTCTAAAAACAAACAAATATGGATGACAAAATTAGATGAGCTTAAAATTTAAAAACTTCTGAAAAAAAGGTTAATTGATTTGAATAGTATTGAAATTATTAAATTTTATTCCATGAATCATGATGAATGAAAACCAACTCTGACATTTTAAAATTGTTCTTTTAAAGTTATTAAACTTATCTTTGTAACTTGATATGCAACAGTTTCAGCTGCTTTTCAGAGGAACTAAAGGAAACGTTAAGAAAGAGCAGATTTTGAAATAATCACCTGGAAGTAAAAAGTCAGCAGAGCCCAAAGGGTTTGACTGTTTAAATAAATCAGCCGACCTGTAAAACCAGTTTAAATGACTCTCACTCTGATCACTGACTGGTGTTTAGGGCAGATATGCTTTAGTAAATAATCATTTTGATGATTGTAGCTTACAGCTGATAAAAATCCAAAATTAATTTGTTAACAAGGTAACAAGGAGTTTTTACATGGACTGATGCATAACAACCCTGTGACATTATTCAGGTGAGATAAGAGCTAAATCAAATGCTGATGTAATTGTTTTAGATACTTATCATTATGTTTCACTGTTTTTCCCACCATAAAGCTGATATTGTTTGTGTATTCATGTGTGTGTGAACTGCTTTACTTTTAATTGCACTTTTGGCTGCGTGACAGAACTTGAGCTGTGAGGATTTTCTGTTCAGCCCAAACTGTCACTCCAAGGTCTGATCTAAACTTATTTCTCCTGAAATGTCAAATTCTGTCTAATTACGGAAATAAGCTGGCAGCAGCTTGTAGTAACACAACTAAAGTTCCACTTTATAATGTAGCAAGAAACTTTTACTTTTTGGAAGTAACAAAATGCCTTTTAAATGTCTTATATTCATAAAATAAATTAATCTGGATGACTTTGCAGAGTCTGTTGCTGCACTTGAACGTGGAAGAGGCGTTTTATGTCAGCCTGCCAAAATGTCACTGTGACAAATTCACCAACTCTTCAGGTTTTATAAGAGGTTTAACCCTGAACTGTTTCCTGTAGGAGTGGAATGACTCTGTGCCAAAAGGAGGAAAAGTAAATAGTTACAGAATGTTGCTTTTTTAATCAAGTAAGATTTTTTGACATATTTTGCTTTGGCAGTCTAAAATGCAAGCTACTTTCACATATCTGTAAAATATTACAACCTAAAATCAATAGTTTGTGCTTCACCAGCCATATGATTTGAAAAGCCACGTCTAATAACACATGCAAGTCAATTAAGTGAAACTACTACTACCCATAATAACAATAATAATACCAAAATTATGGTACTAAAAAGTAAAGAAGTGCTTCCAAAGCTGCTAAAAAAGCGTTAATAATTAGTCACACATCCACATCATGCAGCTGTAAAAGCAGGAATGTCATCATCCTTTGTGCTTGATGTGGTTTTTCTCCTCCCTCTTAAAGGGCCGGAGCCAAAACATGACTCAACAGCCGACGATCAGAAAAGTTTTGCAGCAGTGTTCAGCCTCACTTGTGCAAACCAAAGATTTGCAAATCATGCAATAATCAAATCAAATAAAAATTAACTTTATTAATTTAATATATATTTTTTAAACAGGCTCTTGTTGGATTAATTTTTATCCCTTGGTCTGCAGGGTTTCTGCAGTGTCCTCTAAAACAACATGAAGAGACGGTGGAGAGTTTGACTTGATCCTTTTTCAAAATCTGTGCAAAAATAAAAATTAAGTGCGATTAAAAGGTTGATGTTTCTTGAAGTTTTTTGGATGAAATTTTATAAATATTAAAAGAAAAAAGTCTTAATATCATTAAAATAACTTATAGCGATGGATTTTGCTAGAGGACATCATAACCTGAAATTTGTTAATTGCAGCTTTGTGAAATGCACTAATCAGCCGTTGAAAAGCCTCCTGCTCTGAGCACAAAGTTTAGTTTTTTTTAAATTGGTGTGTTTTCATCAGTCCTCCCACAGTCTTGAGAGGCGGGATCATTTAGACCACACAGGTTTTTTTACTCTGTGCGCAGTCCAGCTGGGTCATACTGACCCTGTGTGTGCTCTAATAGGGAGAGAGGCAATTCAGTACTGGGAGTTTGAAAACAGTAACAATGAACTGGTGGTAATTTGAAGACAAAGTGCAGGTGTGAGGGGAGAGCAGAGTGAAAGCTCACACTGTAAAAAAACAATAAAAAAACCGAGAGTCTCTAATTTATGGTATAAAATACCAGCAGCTGTTGTCAGAATTTCACCGAAATAATTGCTGTAAAATTTTGGCAATCACAGCTGCCAGTATTTTACTGTAAATAAGGCACTTTATTTTACAGTTCAGGAAAAGGTAGATAGAGACAGAATACAGGAGGAAGAAGGAAACTAAAATCCATCCAACTTGAACAAAACTTCAAGCTAAAATCTTTTTAATTCCTAAACACAGGAAATAAATAATAAACATGAAATAACTAAGAATTGAATATCCAATGCTGACCTAATCAAAACAGAGACAATAAACTAAGGCAATAAATAAATAAAACTATCAATCCAGAAAGAATAAACAAATCAAACAACTAAAGATTCAGACAGAAATGTTTCCTTCTTTTATTTTCCAGATTTGTCTCTAAAGCTAAAGATAGATGCACATCTTCATCAGTGGTGTCAGTAATTTGGAATGTCTGTGTATGAATTCATTGATGAATTTTAAAGACTCTTTTTCATTTTTCAAACTCTTTGCACCAAACGACTCTTGAAGCTCCATGAACTCCACTGAACTGACACTCTTACACTTTCTGTGGAAATGAATGAACGTTGGCAGGTTTTCTAGTTCAAGTCTAGAACAGTGTGTACCGCAAAAATGGAAATAAACATTTAATTAGGCAAGAGTAAAAATATTAGTCAAAAATATGAATTAATATAAAATATACCATTTGTTATTGTTAAATAATTATAAAAATGCAAAGCTAAATAAACCAAACAAAGAGCTTTCCAGTGAATCTTACAGCGGTGACCGTTCTTTGTTTTCTCAGTAAAAGTCAGCAGAGATTCCAAGGAAAGAAACGCCTTTATTACTTTTTTCCAACTAATTACAAGAAACAAGACAAGCAACTTATTTTCACCAACGTTTTAGCATATAAAGGGAGCGACGCCTCTGCAGGTAACGCAAAGAGGTAACAGCTCCAAGGTAAGAACTGATTTATGAATTACAGTTAATCATAAATGTTATGTTGAAAATATAATATCAGAAAAGCATATTTTGTGTTTTTTTCTCAAATGAATTAAAAATAATAAAACAAGCAAAGTAAAAATATTGAAGTATTGTCTTACAATTTTATATATTCGCTTTATTGCATGCAATAAAAGTGTTCAGGTGAAATGAATCAGCTGTGAATGGAAAAATAAATTGACATATGATTTTATACATTTAAAATTAATCACAATTTACAAATTAAAATGTACCAGAAAATAACTCAAAGCTCAAACTGACAAGTTTTATGTCTTTGTATTATTTCAGAGAAGATAAAAACTTGGCCAAATGGATCCACCACTTGTAAAAACATCTGTATGTGAGTATTTGCTTGGTTTCTTATTTATTTATTTATTCTTTGCTGTTATTTTTTTTATCTCGCAGGTGTCATGTGTCATTTAAAGATTCTAAAAGCTAAATGTATTTTTTTTTTGCATCTCTGGAAAGATGATTCAAACTCTACAACATGAGCTTCTATTGGCATCTGATTTTATTTTTCTTTCTAGAAAAGGCAGTAGGTTTTTTTGTTTGTACTCGATCATGTATTATCTAATCATCAGTCAACATTTTACCGTTTTAATTGCCTCTTTCTTTCTCACTTTATGTCACCAGTTGTCTTTGGCTTGATGCTGCTGCTGCACCAAAGCTGTTCCTCTGCTGCCAGCCTGAAAGATAAACTGACCGACTGTTTGAAGGACAACGACTATGATGAACTGGTGCACATGGCAGAAAACGGCCTCCCAAAGATACAGAAAAGTCACCATGTTGTTATTGTTGGAGCTGGGATGGCCGGCCTGACGGCAGGAAAACTCCTGCAGGATGCAGGACATGAGGTACAATTATAACATTTTAGACACATTCAGTGTAATAAAGAAGCTCCAGCTCTCTGGTGGATGTAATATTTGTTTGTTTTTAGACCCAATATCTGCATCTACCAAACAATGTTACAATTGTTTTCTTTCTGTAATTTTTAATAAAAAAGGTCACCATCATAGAAGCTAACAATCGTATTGGTGGACGAGTGGAAACCTACAGGAATCACCAGGAGGGCTGGCATGCAGAAATCGGGGCCATGAGGATCCCAGATTTCCATCGGTAAGTTTTATATCTGAACTCGACTGAGTTTTAAAGCAACACATCCAAAATCATAAGCTGGCATCATTTCTAACAATTATCTCTCCTTAGCATTGTCCTTACATTTTCTGATAATCTGGGGGTGAAGCGCAGGAATTTCATCATGGATGACAACAACACATACTACCTGGTCAACGGGGTGAAGAAAAGGAACTATGAGGTGAAAGAAAACCCAGATGTTCTGCAGTACAACGTGTATGAGAACGAGACGGGGAAGTCAGCCGAGGAACTGCTGCAACAGGCTTTGGCTCCGGTGAGTGGGAAATAAAACAAGGGTGGAACGAAGACAAGGAATAACAGCTGGAGTTTGTCAAAATGTTCTCAGGTACGGATATGGTTCTTCTCAGCTTTACCTCTGCAGTTCCTTAGACAGTAGTGGGAACTAATGGACGGGGAACGCCTACGTTTCAAATGTCTGCCTATATATTCCTTCCTTTTTTTAATTGCCTGTAGTTCTTCAAATGTCCTGTGAGATGATATACTTACCCATGTATCCATAACAACTGCAACTTTCTATATCCAGCAAGTTATTTTGTCAATTTACCGTCTATTAAATGAGTCACCCCCCCCCCCCCCCCCCCCCCCCCCACGATTAATTACGCTCGCTGCAGCTTTGAAATTACCGTAATAACCCCATATTGACTGGAAAGTGCAACGCCTCCCCTTTCAGAAACCGTTGGAATTTTTCAGATAGCGCTACATGTGGCGGAATTACGGTACTGCAAATTTGGCCGTGTTGTCTGCGACACATTCCGGTCTAGAAGGGTTAAAAGTTAGTAGTTTAAAAATGTTTATTCTATTAAAGAAATATTTGTTTTGTTTTTTGAAGGTTAGGAAGGAAGTTGAAGAATATGGGTGCAAGTGCACACTGGAAAAATATGACCATTATTCTGTCAAGGTAAGGTGCAGCATGTTTTATTAATAAAGCATAAAGCAGCAGACAATGCTGCTTAGAAATATGAGTAACTCTTGTTTTTCTGCCTGAAGTGTTATGATGCAATGTAGGGAATAAATTACAGACACAAACATGCATTTCATGTCAACCTGCACCAGCATCTACAGCTAGAAAGTTCTGTTGTGGATAAAACTGCATTTAAATAAGATCAAACTGGAGGTAAAGGCTGATTTGCCTCTAGTTAAGGAATTAGAAGCACAAATCAAACTACAGTTGTAAACATGTATGTTTATCAGGGATATCTGAAAGAAGTTGGACGTTTGAGCAATGGAGCCATCAAGATGATTGGAGATCTGCTGAACGAGCAGAGCCTCATGTACACGGCCCTGAGCGAGATGGTCTATGACCAGTCCGACGTCAACGACACCGTCAGGTGAGGCCAGGAAGCACCTAAAGAAGATTTAAACACAGTAGAACTAGAACTGTCAGTACATCTGTTGGATCTGAGATAAACTGAGACAACATTTAATATTACTGATGATACGCTAGTGTATGAATGCATGTAATAACAGCAGCTTATTTTTCCTACATATGAAGGTACTTTGAGATGACTGAGGGCACCGACACTCTCCCTAATGCCATCGCTCTCCCTCTCAATCAAGCCATTAATCTGAACTCTGTGGTTCAGCTTATCCACCAATCAGAGGACGGTGTCATTGTACAGTACCAGAGAAATCAGGCAGACGGTCCTACAAAGGTCTCTGCTGATGCCGTCCTGGTCACAACCACGGCCAAGGCAGCTCTTTTCATGGAGTTCGTTCCGCCTCTTTCTGTAAACAAGATGGAGGCCCTGAGGACTGTCCACTATGACAGCGCCACCAGGATCACGCTGACGTTCAGCCAAAAGTTCTGGGAGAAAGACGGGATCAAAGGGGGAAAGAGCGTCACAGACCGACCCTCTCGGTTCATCTACTACCAGAGCCACAGCTTCCCAAACAATCACACCATCGGCGTCATCCTGGCCTCCTACACCTGGTCTGACGACTCGCTGCTCTTCCTCGGCGCCAGTGATGAGCAGCTGAAGGAGCTTCTTCTGAGAGATTTGTCTGAGATCCACGGTGATCACGTCCGGGGTCTCTGCACCGGCATTCTGGTGAAGAAGTGGAGCCTGGATCCTTACAGCCTGGGGGCTTTCGCTCTCTTCACTCCGTATCAGCACTTGGAGTACGCCAACGAGCTGTTCAGGAGCGAAGGCCGGATTCACTTTGCTGGCGAACACGCGGCCTTCCCTCACGGCTGGATCGAAGCGTCTATGAAATCTGCAATCAGGGCCGCTGCGAATATTAATGCAGAGGCAAGATCTGGGAAAAACGAGGGCCGAGACGAACTCTAAACTGAAGATAATACTTCAGTTTAGAGTGAAGCATCTCTTTTAAGATGCCGTTTTGTTACTTAGATAAACTTTTCTCCATTATATACATATGCAAAATGCATGTATAGCTTAATGTGTGTCATGTGCTTGAATTGATTTCTTTGGTTTAGTTTTTTCTGTAAAGGCTAATGGGATTTTTGTTTTGGAAATAGGTGCGATTATTTCAGGTTTTTTTATAAAGAGGAATCTGTCCTGATCTGAATTTAATAAAATATATATTTGAAAAGTGTTTCTTTTTCCTGAAAGTGTTATTTTGTGCTACTTTCGTGCTTTGTGTTTTCTTACCAACAAACAGGTCGACAGATTATTCTTTCATCTCTCTTGGTTTGTAGCATCTGAAGCTCTTGTTGTCAGAGTGTTTTACTCCCGTCAGTCTCAGTGAAACCTGTTGCTTTCCTGCCCAGTGATCCAGTCATGTCAGATCTTCACACATTTTATCCTGGACAAACTTTCCACATCTCAGTTTTCAATAATCAGATATTTTCTCTCTCAAGTTCACAGCGATCTAATTCTCCATGTTCAGACAGGCATTGTTCACTTTGCACCACACAGCCTGTGTGATAAAGAATAATGGTTTTATTTATTATTTATTCATTAGATTTTTGCTGACAGCTGGAGGAGCAGCTTAACCTGCTTTCTCTCATCCTTACTGATAACTTTGCCTGTGAATTATTTTTAAAGTCACAATTTTTATGGTTATACTTACATTATCAACATCATAACTGGATTACCCCAAACTGTTAAGAGAATAAAATCATTAAGTTCTGGATCGTTATATTCTCTTATGCTCCCGGATTCAGTGATTCCACGCGTGGAAACAAAAGCCACACAGAGACGACAACGTCATAATAATCTGCATTTATTCAAGACAGATGCAAACTATCACCAGAAAAACACATCACAAAACATCAGAAACCTCAGAGCACAAACAACACATGAATTTACCTGAGAAAAGGAAAAACAACAAAAGATGCAAACGACAAACAGACAGCAAAGACGTCTTTGGAGCACATCTGGTTTGTTACTCTGTGTGTAAAGTTTTATCTTCTTGTATTTAATTTATTCAAATCAGGCGTATCTTTGCTTATCCATCCAAAACCTCTCTGACCCTCTTTCTAAAGGTTCTGGGTTCAAATCTGCTTCAAACAAGTGACTGGATGAATGGAAACCTTTCAACAGGTCAAGAAATAATATGAAATGTTTAAATAAAAAGAAATTGAACTATAGTATTGCAATGATTGCATTTTATTCTATTAACAATTATTAATGAAAAGCAACTTTGACATTTTCAAAATTATTCTGTTAAAGGTTTTAATATCTCAGTATTTATCTTTGTTATGCAACAGTTTCAGCTGCTTTTCAGGGGAACTAAAGGAAACGTTAACAAGTAGCAAAGATTGTGAAATAATCACCTGGAAGTAAGAAAAGAGCCTGAAGGGTTTAGCTACATTATGATAACAGCCGAGCTGTAAAACCAGTTTAAAGTACTCTCACTGTGATCACTGACTTCTGTTCAGGGAAGATATGTCTTCGGAATATTTATTTTTATGATTACAGCTCATGAAAGTCCAAAATTAATTTGTTTACATGATAATCTTCCAGGTCTGTCTTTGGGTCAGGAAGAAAAAGAATAACGGTCCATCCGCAGGTGGTGAATCTACCAGAAATCTTTAGAAAATGTTGTGCTTATTGGCTGCAGTTATTGCCATAGCTTATGCATCTTTTTTAACTTTTTTCCTTCCACTCAACTTTCCATTCAGCAGAGTGTGAACAGTCAGGCTCTTTTGCCAAACCACTATGTGAAATGGGTTAGGAGTGACATGCAATTATGGTGGAAAAGGCCTGTCCAAGGCTTTACAAAATTATATTTTAAAGACAAATTCATTTTTATTAAAATAGAAAAAGGTTATGATCACTTTCTCTATTTTAAGGCTGTATGTGCTAGTTAATTATACCTTCATAGAAATTATCCAACATTACTCATCAACAATTTTATGCAAGACTAGAGACTGATGTCAGAAATTCTCCATATTGAAACTGAAGTTATTTTCTTGACTTTTATTTGAAGAGGAATAACATTCGTACTTTATTCTTTCATACATGAAGGAAAATGTTCCCTTATGTTGCCATATCCTTCACAAGAGGATCAGCAACTTCCTTTCAGGAAGGAATAACGTTAGTAATCCTGATAACATTTAGCCCTTCCTTTCAAGGCCTACTGATAATTATATGGTCATTTTTTCCCTGTCCTTTATTAATTGCTTTGATTGAAGAGCTTTTGAGACATTTTTAGCCTCAGGAAGTGGCTGGTTTTAAATCTTCCTGACAGCAGCTTTGTAAACACGCCTTTCTTTCACTGGAAATGAACGTTGAGATGTTGACAAATTGACATGTTGACATGTTGACACCTTTCCATGCTGCTCATATTTTCACCTGGAGCTCAGGTTTCACTGAAACAACCCAAACTCTCTCAGTTTAGGTAAAATAAATATCAAATACACTAATAAATGATAACCAATGTACAAAACAACCTAATATGCCTAATAATCTCAGACATTATTCAGACTGGAAAAGAGCTAATTCAAATGCTGATATAATTGTTTTGTGTACTTATCATTATACTTCACTGTTTTTCTACCTTCTCTGTAACTGTTACACTTACGTTTGGTAGATATTCTTGTGTTGTTATCTTGTTTTGTTCATTCATGTATGAGTGAAATGCAGTGGCTTTGTTGTACTTTTAATTACAACAGTTACATGACAAAACTTGCATTGTGTGAGGATTTTCGGTTCAGCCCAAACTGTCACTGCAGTCAAATCTAATTTAAATGTTTGTTGATAACTTTATTTCTCTTCATTTCACATTTCCTCACTGATCTTTCAAACACATTTAGCCAAATTTTAGCTGACAGTTTACATATCTTCATAATGTCTGGCTTTTTCTTAATTACACTTTTGTTTTTCTCAATTTTCTGTTCAGCCCAAACTGTCACTCTGATGTTTTAAAACCCTATTTCTCCTGAAATCTACAATCAACAACAAACAAACTGGGAGCAGCTTGTAGTATCAGGCCTAAACTCCCTTTACAACATAGCAAGAAAGTCTTAGTCATTAGAAGTTAAAAAAAAAAAGCATTTTAAATACTGAAGGAATAAATCTAGATGAGTTTGTAGAGTCTGCAGCTGCACTTCAGTGTCAAATTAGCATTTTGTCACCAATTCTCTACACATTTTACTAGAAGTTTAGCCCTGGACTGACTGCTGTAGGTGTGAAATGACTCAAAATACAGAATTTATATTACAATCAAAGAATGAAAGAATGATTTTATTATGGCTTGTTTTATCCAGTAACTTTCTAGTTTGTAGTTGAAATATTTTTCTTTTGCAGTCTAAAATACAAACATGTTTCACACAAAATCAGTAAGAGAAAATTGCTGCCTAAAATCAATAGTTTGTGTTTGCCTAACCCTATGATGTGAACTACAGCATTTATCTTCATCCCATCTACAGTAATAATAATAATGATAACAATAATAATACAAAAATGTTTCAACTGCACTGTATTATTGCTACTGATTATTACTATCAAAATGTCAATAATTAGTTACACAACCACATCCTAAAGCTGTAAACATTGTTTAGTGGTTGATGTGGTTTTTCTCCTCCCTCTTAAAGGGCCAAAGCAAACATGTGACTTTTAAATACAGATGATAAAAAAGTTATGTGCATGAAACGATCAGCATTCATAACCACCTGTTTGCTTTGGTAATGCTCAACCTCTCTTAGAAAACATTCCTGGTACAAACCAACATCACCGAATCACACAATGGTGTTTTGTAAAGGCAAAAATAATTAGTCGTATTCTTTTATTTTATTTATTTATTGCAACATGTTCTAGGTCAGATACTTCCAGTCCTGGAGGGCCACTGCCCTGCAACCTTTAGATGTGCCTCTGCTGCACCACCTGAATAGAATAATTAGGTCACTAGCAAGGCTCTGGAGAACTTATCTACACAAGAAGGAGGTAATTAAGCCAGTTCATTCCAGTGTTTTGTAGATGTGGCACATCTAAAAACTGCAGGACAGCAGAGGACTGGAGTTTGACATCCCTGTTCTAGGTAGAAAAAGCCAGTTTTCATCTCTTGGTCCACAGGATCTTTATATTGTCTTCCAAAATCTATAAAGATGGGTGTTTGATCTGAGCAAAATAATAATAATAATAATAATAATAATAATATAATAATAATAATAATAATATAATAATAATAATAATAATAATAATAATAATAATAATAATAATAATAGATATTTTCTGGAGTACTTTAGATGATCTTGTTAACTGAAGAAAGAAAAACAACTTAGCATCACTAGAGTAAATAAATAAATTTCTAAAAGTAAATAACTTTCTAAATTGATTATGCTTAGAGGACCTTAGTTTACCACATAATAACACTTTAATTCTCACCAAACTAAGAAAATAACTTGGAATCTTGAAAAAAAATATATCACTGAAAACCTTCTTAGCAATTAACAGATACAAAACATATATACATATGAGTGAAATGATGCGGTAGCGTAAAGTAGTTATGTGTAAGCAGAGAAACTAATCAATTAATCAGAACAGTCTGATTATTTGGACAGAACACGCACTATAGTAACCTCTGCTGGTCATTCAGCGGTATTACAGTGACATGAAACACTGAAGACCAAATAAACAGTGAAACATTTATATGGGACGCCAACAGTGTTACACCCTTTGGAAAACGTGGGACACAAATTACAGCCGTCATATAGTTAAAATGCTCAGTAGTGATTAGTGAACACATATACATATAACACTTTATTGCTTAATTCATGCATGTCAATATTGCTGCTAGATGAGTCAGTACTGTTGGGTTCTAGAGGTGTTCAGTTTTGTTCCACTAGGGGGAGCCTGAGACTGTCCTGAGGGCGTGGGTCGATGCTTGCACACCTGTGTGCAATCTACTCGTTCGGAGGCGTATAAGTGGAGGAGGATGCTGACACTTCTCTGCCAGAGTGTTAGCCAGTAATGGTACAGGCCAACCTAGAAACACTCCTGCCTCGAACAATTCTCCGATCTTGACCTCTCTTGTTTCTGTGTTACAGCTGCCCGTTCTGAACTGTGAGACCTGCAGTCTCCCTCGAGACAGATTCCTCCCCACCTGGAGTCTTACCTGTCCGTCCTCCGCCGCCGATCGAACCCTCAACCGCTGACCAACCTTTAGCTTTCAAGGTCCCCTCCCGGAACTAACACCTCCCCGGTGCAGGTATTGTGACCCCCCTCCACCAGACAGCGGACTCCCTGGAAATCTGACTAACCAGCTCTGTCCTTCCCCAGTTGCCGTGAGATCCGCCAAGTGAACCCAGGATTCATTTATCTTAATTTGTGTTTCACTGTAAATAAACCACATCATTGTACTTCCCGTCTCTAGAGTATTTCTGCATGTGGGTTAGAAAACTCGACACAAACATGACAAGTACACAGAAGCACTTCAGTGTATTTTAATTAGATTTTAGGTGACACATCAAAATACTGCATGATTGTGACATGGTTAAGGTGAAGCCCAACTCTTGTAAAGTTTACATTTATGGCTTGAACCCAAACCTGACCAAAAATTCAGGCCAACTCAGATCCTGCTTCATAAAGAAAAACACAAGAGTCATAGTTGTTGTATCAACTGTTTATTTTATTTTTTTTTTCTTTTGTAAAATGCTTCAGATAATGTAAAAATGCTGCAAGGACTTTTAGCTAAAAGTTTCTTTAAATCTTGAAGAATAAGCATAGAAACAAAAATCATAAAGATGAAAATTTGCCTTTGAACAAAAAAATGTACCAAAACAATCCCACAACCATCTAAAACCGGTTCCACATTTTTTGCACCCCTAACAATCAAAAGTAGTAACATTAAGGGAAACAAATTAGCAATGCTTTCAGTAATAAGGTTTCTTTTTCCAAAATGATGTAAAGTTGTTTATCTTGATCAATGTTTTGCATTAGTCAAGACTGACTTGGACAAAGAACTATAAAAGGAGCCATTTAGGGGCCACAAACATGCAGAATAGCAATAAGATGTACTATGATAATAAACATACAAAGATGGCTCAGAAACATTGAAAATGAATCACGATCCCTAATTTCAGCGACTGGCTCAGGATTAAAGGCCTTACAGCTCATCTCTGGCCATGTTTGGGGGTTTTGTTGCATCAATAGTTATGTTTTTAGCTGCTCGGATTGCAGATTTCATAGCCGTCTCCATCCAAGCGTGGGGGAAGCCTATGTGCTCACCAGCAAAATAAATCCGGCCCTCGTTCTTCTGGAGCTCGTGGCTGAACTCCAGGTGCTCATAAGGAGTGAAGAGAGCGAAGGCGCCATGGCTGTGGGGGTCCAGACTCCACTTCTTCACCAGGATGCCTGTGCAGAGGGACTTGACGTGGTCGCCGTGGATCAGTGCTAAGTCTTTCAGGACCAACTCTTTCAGATCCTCATTGCTCAAACTGAGGAGGAGATAGGAGTCTTCAGCCCAGGTGTATGAAGCCAGGAGGACGCCGATCGTATTGTTTTTTGGGAAGCTGTGGCTGGGGTAGTAGATGAATCGAGAGGGTCGGTCAGTGACGCTCTTTCCTCCAAAGATGCCTTCTTTCTCCCAGAACTTTTCACTGAAGGTGAGGACGACTTTGGTGGATCCTCCGTAGTGGATTGACCTCAAAGCCTTTATCTTGGAGGTGGAGAGAGGCGGATCGTAATCAATGAAGAGCGCCGCTTTGGCAGAGGCTGCCACCAGAACCGCATCAGCTGTAATATTGGAAAGACCGTCTGTTTGGTCAGACTTATATGTCACCACAACTGGATGATTTTTCACATTTTGGTAGATTTTCTTGACTGTAGATTTCACTTTGACCGTGTCCTTTTTGAGAGTTTGGTAAAGATGTGTGGGGATTAGATCTGTCCCTCCAGTCACTTCACTGTATCTGAAGATTAGAAACATATCAAGTAATTATTGATGAATGTGTGATCAGTGGATTACTTTTGCTGTCTTTGTAAGAATTTGCCATAAAGTTGTGTTAAACAATCATTCTTTAAACGGATATTGATTCAAGTGATTAGAACACTTGAATTTAATAACATTTGGAAGTATCGTTTGTCTAACAAGGGCAGTGCTCTAAAAATGCTTAGGTCCTATAAATGAAGGCCACTGGAGACCCCAGCTATGTTTGAACACAACATAATTAAAACATTGTCACATGAACATTTTGTTTTGTTCTTACTCCACAAAGTCGCTGACATCATTCATGAGGTAAATCATCTCAGTCAGACCTTTGGCCATGATGCTGTTTTCATTCAGTATTTCTCCCATCATCCTAATGGCTTCCGGACTCAAATAGGTTTCTTCTAGATATTCCTGTTTACAAAAATATGTTTTGACCCATGAGGATTTAAAACCAGATAAAATAGAGCAAATAAATAAATAAATAAATAAAATCATGGATGATGCAAACTTACCTTTACAGACAAGTGATCAAACTTCTTCAGAAACTCATCACATGTACTATTTTTAAGAAAATCTGTCACCTACAGGAAGCAGAACTTGGATCAGTATACTAGATAAAGGATTCAACCCACACACAACCAACATGTGAACAAAAGTATTTTTTGGGTTCTTTTAAAAATCAAGATAAACTGTAGAAACCTGGTGAAAAGATGCTAGCAGACTCCCCACTTCCTCCGTTTACCTTCATTAAAGCCTCCTGCAGAAGCTCACTGGCCTGTTTATGTGTCTCGTTCGCTGGTAAGTCATAATTCAGGATGTTGGGATTTTCAGTCACTTTTGAAGTCTTGTGCTTCTTCCCATTCACCAGGTAATAGGTGTTGTTATTGGTCATGTTGAATTTATTCACTGTCAGGTTTAGTTGGCCGATAACCGCTTGCAGAATGCTGTTGAAAAGTTTTTTACATGGTGACTTTAAGGTCCACATCAGACGTAAATTTTATTTCTGAGATCAACACATGTTTTCAGAGCAGTATTATATTAGAAAGTATCTTTACTCACTGATGAGAACTTGGGATCCTCATGGCCCCATATTCAACATACCAGCCCTCTTCTTCATTCCTGTGGGTCAACACCCGTCCTCCAACGCGCTCACTTGCCTCCAAAATGGTTACCTTATTTAGAAACAGCAAAATAGTCAATAATATATAATTTCTGTAGGTACCTATCTCTAGCTAACGTTCCAGGTGAGAGATAAGGTCACCCTGAAAGAGAGAGAATCCACACAGAAACATGCAAACTCCATGCAGAATGACTCCAAGATAGGGAATCGAACCCAGAACCTTCTTTCTGCAAGGCAACAGCTCTACCTACTGTGCCACTGTGCTTAAGCAGATAAAATAAAGCATATTAAAAAAAAGAATAAATATTTGTATATATAAAAAACAAATTATTGTGTGTCATTACCTCATGTCCAGCGTCTTGCAGAAGTTTTGCAGCAGTGAGTCCAGCCATGCCGGCCCCAACGATAACAACACGGTGATGTTTGGTTATTTTTGGAAGGCCTTCCTTTATTATCTTCTCTAGTTCTTCGTAGTCAGTATCATTCAAACAATTTTTCAAGACTTCAGTAAACTTCCAACGAGGAGAAGAAGAGTGACTTTGGTACAGAGGCAGCAGCAGCAGCAACAAGCCCAAAGCAACTGGAGGTACAAAGATGAAAAACATCAAGAATTAAAATACCAAATCCAAAAATCTGTTGTTTTCTCTTTCTCAGTAAACTCCTGTCTAACACCATGTCCATCACAACAAGACTTTACTGTCTCTATAGCATCTACAAAACCCTTTTTCTAATCTGCCCACAACCTCCACCTTTCACATTTACAACTTAAATTTACAATTTTCAGAAACTATAATTGCTAATCTTGTAAACTTTTACTCTACTTTAATACATTTCAAAATATTTCAGGTTACCAACATGCAGATAATGTTTTCATGTGTCAAGTTTTACCCAAGAATTAATTTTCATACAGAACCATTTCTGTTTCTCCAAACCTCATGAACATAGTCTGGTTTGTATGCACACAATCTTTCATAGGAATAAGAGAGTAATTATAATTTTTGGTGTTTTAATGATAATCTTAATCAAACAGGTTTTCACAAAAATATTGATTAACTACAACATACTTACAAGAATGTTGTTTTATTTTAATCTGGTCCATTTTTGTCAAGTTTATGCTCCACTCTGAATAAACACATTAATAACAACATTAAATACCGCAGTGTGTTGTTTAAATAACAATAATTCTAATTGTACAGTGATTAAATACATACAGAAAATATTTATTTTTATATCATAGTTTTAAAAATCTCCTATTTTTTAACAATCTTTCAAATTATTAGTTGAAGAAAACATGTTTTTTGGAATAAAAAAATGTAAATATGATCAAATAAACTTTACCTTTCCGACCTGAAGATTTTCCCAGAGTCCCGTTTTCTGCAGCGAGTCCATCATCTTTTATACGTTAAGGAAGGTGGAGTAGCTCAGAAGTGATTTGGCAGGTTTTTTTAACGTTGCATAATTTTCATTGGAAAAAATTTTTCCAATGAAATGTTTTTCATTGGAAAAGCTCCGTTCCTATTAGAGCCACACCTGTTTTTACAGAACCTCTCATTATTCCTTTTATCCTCCTGTGGTCTTAGAGATGGGGACATTTGGTCATTTACTCTGTGCGCAGTCCAGCAGGGTCGCATTAAACCCGCGTGTGCATGTACAAGTTTTTTTTTTTCTGTGTGTTGTTTCAGTAATTGATGGTTCAATTATAACATTTTAGGACAAATTATAAATATTTTTCTGCTGTAAATATGAATTCCTATTGAGATTGACCAGAACAAAACATATCCTAAATAAACTCTCAAAATTGAATAAAAATCACCTGTCTGCACAAAGCAACTGACTTCGGTGTTGTTCAGAGGTGTTTCACAACCCTAACAGACTCCTTACATTTCCAAGGAACTACAGGTGCAGCTTGTGAAGCAGAATTTTAAAAAAATGCAGGATAATAAACTATTTGTACATTCCAGCACTCACACATAACAGACTTCACATGTTTGGGACAGTGCATGTAACAGAAGGTTTTGATAATCACAATAAGTGATTATCAAAACTTATATTTTGATAATCACTTACTGTGATTATCAAAATATAAGTGAAAATTATATAATTTTGATTATCAATTTTCACAATTATAAGTGAAAATTGTGAAAATTCACAATATTTCACATATTTTATGTTTGAAAATTGATTGTGGAACAACTAAATAGTCAAATACTGTCTGCATGTAAAAGGTGCAGCTTTCAGAATCTCTTACTTATATCATAAGTGACATAAGTAAGAGATTATGTTTATATGAACATCACATAAAAATTGATTTCTGGGCAAATGAATGAAATACTGACAAACCAAAACTGTCAAACTCTGATAGCCTGAGGGGAGCCGTCAATAAAACTGAGAACAAATTGTAGGGCATCTATGAATCATTTTCTGTTGAAAGTAAAAATTTCTGCAGAACTAACTCTGTGCAAATGTAAATGGGGAAATATTCCCAGTTATTAATTAGCAAAAACTGCCATCTGGATAAAGTAAGGTTGTACCACTAATATTTCACAAGCTCAACAGCAACCTGCATGTTTACATTTCTAAAAACTGCAGGCGCAGCTTGAAAAAATGTCTATACATTTCTGCACCCACACAATGAACACAAATAATAAAAACATCCATTTGAAATTTTTCCTTTACATGTCAATTTTTACATAAACTTCACATAAAAATGGACCATGTAATTTTTTTAATTCACCTGTTACTTTGACATGAAGCATTTCTACTCAAACTTACTTGTTTGAGTCATGGTCATGGTGGATCCCTGAAGATGTTTTCACAGTGGTGATAGAAAATAAATGGGATATGCAGCAACGTGCATAAAATTAAAAAAACTTGTGCAAAACTACTGAAGTATTTAAAACAATCTCCTTTGCTTATTTACAAATTATCTCAAAATGGAGAACATAAGTGAACAGAAATGAGCATTTTCTGATGTTCACATCACAGAGTCTGTCCTGGTCAAGCATTTTCTACATCAGCAAAACTGAAATGAGCAAAAGCTCCAGCACCAATTTTAGCTTCCTTTTACAAAGGCATCATCCAATCTGTCCTGACCAGCTGCATCAATGACTGGGCAGCTGCAGCTTCAGAGGAGGAACATCTCAAAGGAAAGAGGGACGGCAGCAGAAAAGATCAGTGGTGCCCAGAGCCTGTAGCCTTAGAGTAAAATAGGAGCCACTAAAGATGCTGCGATACATTAGACTCTCCAGGGTCGACACCAACTAACCATGTTTTTAACTCATTTTTATTGCTCGTTGCTGTTGTTATTGTCCTTTATGTTGTAGTACTTCCTGTGTTCTTGCAAGACACAGTGAGACGCTGCTCCCTCCACCGATGCAGTTAGAAAGCAGGTTAACAATGAGCACCTGGTGGCGGTTCAGGGCTGTTCATCTCTTTAGTTTGAGGGCAAAGCAGCAGCTCTGGGATGATCTCCTGTCCAGTGATGTCAGATCTCAACAGATTTTCAAACATTTTGTGCTGGGCAAACTTTCTACAACTCAGTTTTCAATGATCAGGTATTTTCGCTCCAAAGTTCACAGTGATCTCATTCTCCGTGTTTAGAGAGATAAAGTTCATTTTGAACCACAGCCTGTGTGGAAAAAGGGTTTAATTACTGTATTTATTCATTAATTTTCTTTATTTGCAATACTAAATCTAATTTTATGGACCACCCGCATTTTAATTTGTGATTTTGCAGTAAAATTCACAATATTTCACATATTTTATGTTTGAAAATTGATTGTGGAACAACTAAATAGTCAAATACTGTCTGCATGTAAAAGGTGCAGCTTTCAGTCAGAGACTTTGAATGAACAAATCTAAAATAACTCAGATCAGCCTCAGGTGCATCAAACCTCCATCAGTCAGTCTTTCTTTTTAGGTCGGTGTCAGTTTGTGTCTCTGCATTTATTTCTAGATCATCAACTTTAACCTGCAGCTTCATTCAGCCACAGAAACGATGCAGACAGGAAGAGGAAGTTCTGACCCATATGACCCAGACGTTGGTGTCAAACAGCTCAGTCAGCATCAGGCGTCGGTCATGGAGGTTTCATCTTTCTGTAAGTACCAGTTCATATAAACGAGCTGCTGGTCCGAACTGATCCTGGATGCTTGTCTGTTTTCAGGGATCAACTTGATTCTCCTGCTGATTTCACAAACTGAACAGAGCCGGTTTGATCACAGAGCTGGTGAGTATTAAACTGATCATTGTTCTGATATTAATGTAAGGCAGACAAAGTTTGATTTTAACTCCTAAAGATGAAATTAATTTTATCTTTTTAATTGTTCTATGATCTGCAGAAAGAACGATGAAGACCTGCAGCTCATATATTTTATATTTTTTTATTTCCACTCATTCCTTTTCTTCTTCTCTTCTGTTCCAATTCAGGTTTTCCTCATATTTTTCCAGAGAGGCTTCAGTTCTTTGAATATGAGGTAGTAACTGTTCAATGTGAGCATTTAGACGGAGTTAATGACTGGAGAGTAAAGAGGAAATTCAACGACAAAAGAACAACAAACTCTTCAGACCCCTGCAGCTCAGCAGAACCTTCCTGCACACTGGATCCATCCTTCGAAGTTTACAGTGGAGAGTATTGGTGTGAAAATGATGAAGGAGAAACAAGCAATTCTGTTAATATTTCTATTACAGGTTTGCATTGAAAGTAATTTATATAAAATAGAAAAAATAGGAAAAGACAAAATAAAAAAAAACATTTTAAATTTACCATTAATCTTCATTTACAACAATCACGCTAAATATAAACTGTATAAAATTAAATCAGTAACATGTTTAATGAATTTTGTGCTCTATGTGAACATTCATGTCTTTCTCAGCTGGTCTGGTGATCCTGGAGGTTCCGGTCCAACCCGTAGCAGAAGGATCAGACGTGATGCTTCCCTGTATCCACAAAGAAACTGAGCTGAGCTACATCAGAGATTTCTATAAAAATGGCCTCCATCTCATGACCTGCTACAGCAGCAACATGACCATCAGAAACATCTCCAAGGCCGATGAAGGGAACTACAGGTGCAGCATCTCTGGAGCCGGAGAATCAGCTGAGAGCTTCCTGGCTGTTCAACAGACACTCACAGGTTGGTGGCTTGTTTTATTATGTTATGTTGGTGTCATGTTTTAAAGTTTAACATCTGAAATGTACTTTTCAGCACTGAGTGAAGAGAGTCCCACTGTAACAGGTGAGTGATTCTTTCTGTTTGTCTGCTTGGTCTTTGTGCCTTTATCTTTTTGTCTACTAACATCTGAAATGTTTCTTTTAGGTCCGTCTGTAAAACGTCCTTTGCTTTGGTCCAAATGGTGTAAAACCTTCATTCTTCAGACATCAGCAAAGTTTCTACTGGTGGCCTTGTTGTCTGCAGTCATCGCTCTGATTCACTACAAGAGAAAACAACAAACCAGTAAGATGCTTTATAATTAATAATTTATCTATGTACTGATGTAATTTAATGGACTATAATTTATCAAATTACAGTAAGTCAGGACAGCCCTGCTTCTTTTTAACACCATGATGCTTTTATTGGACTCCTATAAACTGTACATTGTTTATGAATATGCAATATTATTCTGATCACAGCCCAATTATACCGTTTGTTTCCTTCTCTCTTCTTTCTTTGCACACAGAAAATGTTTTAGCTTATCAAACCAATAACAACACAGTTTACCTCAGTTACATGTTGTAAAGGAAAAACAAAGAAATCAGCCTAACAAAGTCTGAATACACTAATCTCCTCCTCCTCCTACCTAATAATTGAATTTAGAGGAAACACTATACAGTTTATGTTCACAAGTCACAAGCTGACAGCCAGATAATCAGCTTTTTCTGATTTTCTGATTCCATCTCAATCGTCTCATTTTCTCCAGACCATCACAACCAGCACATTTACAGTCAGTTTGATGCTGATTGTTCCTTCTACTCCACATGCTATAATCATGTCACCTTAAGAACAGTTTCTGTTTTTCAAGATATAATTTTGCAAAGATCTTAAAGACCAAGACATGTTAGAGGAAGCATGATTTGATTTATTTTAGGATATTTTGTCCTGCTTTATGTTAAATAAATGTAAATTATTTGGGTGATTTCTTAATATCACAGATTGGTTGAGATCAGGACTGAGACGTTTCAGGCTCAGGCTGGTTTAGATCAATGGTTTGATAAATAAATGTATTATTTGTTTTGCATTTGCTCCTGTCATGTTTTATAATAAAACAGTTTGATGCTTTCAATTTGATAAAAAAAATCGTTTTAGGCCAACTTATCTAAATTTTATCAAAATGCACTTAATGCATGAATATCTGAAAGTTTTTCCAAATAAAGACATTTTATTTCATAAACATAACTTGTCGTTTTGCCTTGTGAATCTTCAGGATTAAAATACTTTGTGTCTGGAAAGAAAACAGGAGATTCTAAAGGAACCAAAACAGGTATTACTGTATATTAAGTATTTTAACATTTGCAACAATCATTATTGAAATTATACATTTTATGTCAGAGGTAAATTATTAATGTCTGAAGAAATATGAAGCTTTCAAGAGTTGTCAAAAGTTGATGCAGAAAAACATTTTGTTGGTTTTACAGAAAATTATTGCATCATAAAATATTTTATGAGAATCAGCTAGAATGTTTTTTATCTTGTTTTTTTTATTTTTTTTTACCGTTAATTTAATCTACGGATAAAATATTGAGTCAATATCTGCTGAACACCATAAACTGATTGATCTCATTTGCTTTAACACTTTGTTCAGTTTTATAATTAGCTTTGTGTCTGTGAAGCTCAGAGGAGAATATTTTTACCTTCTCAGGTTAAACAATAAAACCACAGACTGCAGTTTGTTGGTCCTCAGGGTTTATTTAGATAACTGTGAAAGTCGTGTTTAGAAATAGTACAGAAATATATCTGCTGCTGCTGCAGCCTGATGAGTTTTGTTTTCTAAAGATATGAACATAATTTGAGCTTCATTTGTGTCTCATAGAGGCAGAGAGAACGACAGACAGCAGCAGGCAGTCAGAGGAGGAAACAGATCTGATCCATGAAGAGACGAGTCGGTTCTGTCAAACTGAAATTAACTAAACTCACAGTTTAGTTTAACTGTGAGTTTAAATAATTCCAGTTAATTAAACTGGCATTAAAACAGTTTAATTTACTGTGAGTAAATTAAATTGAATTCACAGATACAACTTGTGGTCAACAACATTTCACCACAGGGAAAATAAAGTAAAATACTGAAATATTATGACATTCTTCTAACAATTCAATGTGGGAAATGTTTGACTGTTATTTTTTTTTATAATTTGCTAATGTTGTTTTTCCTGGACTAAAAGAGAAAACCTATTTAGCTCAGTAAAGCATTTGTCCTTGATTCATTTTTTAGTTTTTTATTCTTGATTAATTTCCATCCCTCAACATGTTTAGCTAATATTTACATGTTAAATGCTCCTGGATGTGGATCATTTTTGTTTCTTTAACAGATTTTTACAGATTTCATTGTTTGAAAATTGAAAGACTTTCAGTTTAAATAATTCAGAAAACTGAGGCTTTGATTTTTCTGACCTCTGCTTTTAAAAGATTGAACTGCTCTGAAGTATTTTCTGACAAACACACACTTTTCAGTTTGTATATAATTTAATTTCATTTTTATGCATTTAAATGATGTAATAAAATGTCAGTATTCGTAGTGATTAATTCTTTTTTTATCTTTATTTTTTTATTAAGTCACCTTCATGGAAGTGGTCAGATCACAGCTTTATGGTCATTCAATGACAATTTTATGTATAAAGCACTTTAAAAACAGAAAACAGTACCAAAGTGCTGTGCAATAGGAATAAACTCAGATTTAAACAAGAATAAAACATAAAACATTTGCTGTAAAACAGCCAATAGGAAGTCTCCTTGTTACTGAACAACAAGGAGACATTAAGGGAAACAACCCGATTTAAAGTAAAGTTAAATAAAAAAATGAGACAATGTTCCACATGTTGATGATCTTTCCTCCTCTTCTGCCGTTTCTCTAAACTCTCTGTCATGATGCCCTTCAGTTTTAAGTATCCTGTTTCTCTCTTCTCCATCACGTTCCCCGTCTGGTTTCTTTCTTCATCATTGTGTTAAGCTTCTCCTCGTCCTCATCAATCATTTTCTCCATCTTCTCTCTTTGATCACTGAGTTGTTTTCTTTACTCCTTCAGTTCCTCTGACATCTCCATTAATGCTTCAATCACAGCAGAAATGTTAAAAACATTGCAGTCAGGCTGAGGAATGAAGAAACCATCTGAAACAGAGTCATGAACAGTTTCCTGTAAAAACAACGACATCTGAACAGTTCAAAGTGTTTTATTGTCCTACCTGGAACATGAATGTGTGTCTCTCTGCTCTGGTTGACGTCTCTCTGCTGGACTCTGCAGGTAAAGTTGTAGTTGTCTCTCTTCTCTACAGTCACTCTGCTGCTAACAGTGTAAACACCATCAGGATCTGTGCTTTTCTCTGCAGGTCCAGCAGACATGATGTTTCCGTCTCCGTCCAGCCAGAACATCTCAGGTTCTGGATACCAGCCTGCAGCTCTGCAGTCCAGCATCACTCCACTGCTGCTGACATCCAGTCCAGATAGACTGACAGCAGGTGAGGAGGCGGAGCCTGATGGTCAGAGACAGAGATGTCTGATTATTTCTTTATGATATGAAGGATGATAGATCATAGAAACCAGTGTTGTATAGTAACGAAGTAAAAATACTTCACTACTTTACTTAAGTATATTTTCGAGTACTTCATACTTTCCTCGAGTATGAAAATCTTTGATAACTTTCACTTTTACTTCACTATATTTCCGAACTTAATTTCATACTTTTACTCCGATACATTTTCAATGTGTGGTTTAGTTACTCGTTACAAAAAAACGGAAAAGAGAAACGTTAGTGTTTTGACCCACCTACTGATTGACTACAACAAAGTCGGTAGCTACTTGCCTGGGCTTGTTCATCACCACCAATAGGAAACACCTGGTTTGCTTTGCCCATTAAACACAAAGCAAGTCTCGCGATAATGACCAGTTGTTGCACCAATAGTTTGTGAAGTAGAGAATCGTAACGGTTTCTTTTCTTCATGTTGGTTGCATTTTCTGTACTATTTATTTTTCTCATTTTCAGCACTGACCTTACTTGAAAGGAAACTTAAGGCTTACAAAAACTTTCTATTTTCTGTCCTGGAGGGGAAACTAAGAAGCTGGTTCAGTTGTAAAGCAGGTTAAGTTATTAACCTTGTAGGTAAAGAACCTAATTTTCTTAACTAAATGATGCTGCAGGTTTATCTATTAGCAGGTTTAATTTTGCCTGCACTTGGTTGTGTTTATTACTTTAAGTGTATTTGACAAGTTTTCCAAAATATAAAAAATGTCATTCAAACTGCATTTGCCTTGATTTACTTTTCACTTACTTATACTTTTCATTACATTACTTGAGTACATCCATTTTTACAGTAATTTCCATACTTAAGTACAAGAAAATTCAGATACTTTAAGACTTTAACTCAAGTAACATTTCAGTCAGTGACTTGGACTTTTACCAAAGTCATATTTTGTAGAGGAACCTAAACTTTTACTTGACTCTGAGATTTCAGTACTTTATACAACACTGATAGATAAAAACCAATGTAATCTAGATTCTAGTTTTAAATCCAAATGTGGGAAAAACAGAGTAATTACGCCTCATACTTTCTTAACTCCTGCCTCTTTACATATGGTCGTTTGAACTCTTCTAACTTCGAATCCCTTTGAGTCATTTTAGCAAACAGTCCTTGTGTGAGCATATAAAAAAACTAAAAATGCTGTAGGTACCACTTTCTGCCAGCAGGAGGCAGAATATAAACTATAAAAACATTTTACACGTGTAAGTAAATCATTAACACCGTTTAACAGAGTGAGTTATTTGGAGATCAATAAGACACAATGCACACTAAATAATATGTTACGCTATTCTAGCAAATACACATTACCTAATGTAAAACATTTTCTAAGTTTAATTGTGAATAAAGTATATATTTGAAAATTGTTTCTTTTTGCTGAAAGTGTTATTTTGTGTTACTTTTGTGCTTTGGGTTTTCTTACCAACAAGCAGGTCGACAGAATATTCTTGTCTCTCTTTTGGGTTGTAGCATCTGAACCTCCTGTTGTCAGAGTGTTTTACTCCCGTCAGTCTCAGTGAAACCTGTTGCTTTCCTGTCCAGTAATCCAGTCATGTCAGATCTTTACACATTTTATGCTGGACAAACTTTCCACAGCTCAGTTTTCAATGATAAGACATTTTCTCTCTCAAGTTCACAGTGATCTCCTTCTCCATTTTCAGACAGACATGGTTCACTTTGGTTTTATTTATTATTTATTTGCAATACCAAATCAGATTTTGTTGCCACTCAGTTTTCTTTATTTTGCTATGAAATTCACTATAAAAATATATTTAATGTTGAACAACTAAATAGTCAAATACTGTTTGCATGTTTGAGCTGTAAATGGTGAAGCTTTCAGTCAGAGAATAAACAAATCTAAAATAACTCAGATCAGCCTCAGGTGCATCAAACCTCCATCAGTCAGTCTTTCTTTTTAGGTCGGTGTCAGTTTGTGTCTCTGCATTTATTTCTAGATCATCAACTTTAACCTGCAGCTTCATTCAGCCCCAGAAACGATGCAGACAGGAAGAGGAAGTTCTGACCCATATGACCCAGACGTCGGTGTCAGACAGTTCAGTCAGCATCAGGCGTCGGTCATGGAGGTTTCATCTTTCTGTAAGTACCAGTTCATATAAACGAGCTGCCGGTTCGTTCTGATCCTGGATGTTTGTCTCTTTTCAGGGATCAACTTGTTTCTCCTGCTGATTTCACAAACTGAACAGAGCTGGTCTGATAACAGAGCTGGTGAGTATTAAACTGACCATTGTTCTGATATTTATGTAACACAGACAAAGTTTAATTTTAATCCCTGAAGATGAACTTAATTTGAGCCTTTGAGTTGATCTATGACCTGCAGAAAGACCTTGAAGACCTCAAGCTCATTAATTGATTTAAAATTGTTATTAATTTCCAAGAGGGTATAGAGAAAGACTTCCGTACGGCTTTGAGGCGATTCTGGTCCACCATCCGGCGTCTCAGGAGGGGGAAGCAGTGCAGCACCAACACTGTTTATAGTGGGGATGGTGGCTGCTGATCTCGACTCGGGACGTTGTGGATCGGTGGGCGGAATACTTTGAAGACCTCCTCAATCCCACCAACATGCCTTCTGTTGAGGAAGCTGAGCCTGTGGACTCTGGGTCGGGCTCTCCAATCTCTGGGGTCGAGGTCACCGAGGGGTCAAAAAGCTCCTCAGTGGCCTCAGGGCCCCGGGGGTGGATGAGATCCGCCCAGAGTTCCTTAAGGCTCTGGACGTTGTAGGGTTGTGTTGGCTCACGCGACTCTGCAATATCGCATGGACATCGGGGGCAGTTCCTCTGGATTGGCAGACCGGGGTGGTGGTCCCCCTGTTTAAAAAGGGGGACCGGAGGGTGTGCTCCAATTACAGAGGGGTCACACTCTTAAGCCTCCCTGGTAAGGTCTATTCAGGGGTCCTGGAGAGGAGGGTCCGTCGGATAGTCGAACCTCAGATTCAGGAAGAGCAGTGTGGTTCTGGTTCTGGTTCTGGAACACTGGACCAGCTCTACACCCTCAGCAGGGTCCTGGAGGGGGCATGGGAGTTCGCCCAACCAGTCTACATGTGTTTTGTGGACTTGGAGAAGGCGTTGGACCGTGTCCCTCGGGGGGCCTTGTGGTGGTTCTCCGGGAGTATGGGGTACCGGGCCCTTTGATACGGGCTGTCAGGTCCCTGTATGACCGGTGTCAGAGTCTGGTCCGCATTGCCGGCAGTAAGTCGGGCTCGTTTCCGGTGAGAGTTGGACTCCGCCAAGGCTGCCCTTTGTCACCGATTCTGTTCATTACTTTCATGGACAGAATTTCTAGGTGCAGCCGAGGTGTTGAGGGGATCCGTTTTGGTGGCCTTAGGATCGCATCTCTGCTTTTTGCGGATGATGTGGTCCTGTTGGCTTCATCAGATCGTGATCTGCGGCTCTCGCTGAAACGGTTCGCGGCCGAGTGTGAAGCGGCCGGGATGAGGCTCAGTGCCTCCAAATCCGAGGCCATGGTCTTGAGCCGGAAAAGGGTAGAGGTCCTTCTCCGGGTCAGGGGGGTCGTCCTGCCTCAAGTGGAGGAGTTTAAGTATCTGGGGATCTTGTTCACGAATGAGGGAAGAAGGGAGCGGGAGATCGACAGGCGGATTGGGGCGGCGTCTGCCGTGAAGCGGCGCTGTACGGGTCCGTCGTGGTGAAGAGAAGCTGAGTCAAAAAACGAAGCTCTCGATTTACCGGTCGATCTACGTTCCCACCCTCATCTATGGTCATGAGCTTTGGGTCATGACCGAAAGAACGAGATCACGGATACAAGCGGCTGAAACGGGTTTCCTCCGTAGGGTGGCTGGGCTCCCTTAGAGAGAGAAGCTCGGTCATCCGGGAGGGACTCAGAGTAGAGCCGCTGCTCCTCCATGTCCAGAGGAGCCAGTTGAGGCTCGGGCATCTGGTCAGGATGGAGCCTCCCTGGTGAGGAGTTCAGGTCCCACCGGGAGGAAGGGGAGACCCAGGACACCTGGAGGGGCGATGTCTCTCTACTGGGAATGGCTTGGGGTTCCTGGAGGAGCTGGAAGAAGTGGCTGGAGAGGGAAGTCTGGGCCTCCCTTCTGAAGCTGCTGCCCCCGAGACCCGACCCCGGATAAGCAGCAGAAAATGGATGGATGGATGGATGGATGATGGATGGATGCATTTATTCCCACTCATTCCTTTTCTTCTTCTCTTCTGTTCCAATTCAGGTTTTCCTCATGTTTTTCCAGAGAGGCTTCAGTTTTTTGAATATGAGACAGTAACTGTTCAATGTGAGCATTTAGATGGAGTTAATGACTGGAGCGTAAAAAGGAAATTCAACGACAAAATAACAATAAACTCTTCAGACCCCTGCAGCTCAGCAGAACCTTCCTGCACACTGGATCCGGCTTTAGAAATCCACAGTGGAGAATATTGGTGTGAAAATGATAAAGGAGAAAAGAGCAATTCTGTTAACATTTCCATTAGAGGTATGCATTAAAATATTTTTTATAGGAAATAGTAGAAGTAGCAATAGAACAGGAAATGTAAAGTCTCTTAAAACAAATTTAAAAAGTAACTGCTAACTGCTTTAACCAACTGCTGACAAAAAACCTTTGTGACACAAAGTCCCCTCTAAAAAATTGTAAAATAAAGAGATTTTTTAACATGTTTCTATTTATTTCTTAGTTGGTTTGGTGATTTTGGGAACGCCGATCCAGACTGTAGCAGAAGGATCAGACGTGAAGCTTCGGTGTATCCACCAGCAAACTGAGCTGAAGGATAAAACTGAGCTGAGCTACATCAGAGATTTCTATAAAAATGGCCTCCATCTCATGACCTGCTACAGCAGCAACATGACCATCAGAAACGTCTCCAAGGCCGATGAAGGGAACTACAGGTGCAGCATCTCTGGAGCCGGAGAATCAGCTGAGAGCTTCCTGGCTGTTCAACAGACACTCACAGGTTGGTTCACTTTTATTATGTTATGTTGGTGTCATATTTTACAGTTTAATATCTGAAATGTACTTTTCAGCACTGAGTGAAGAGAGTCCCACTGTGACAGGTGAGCTATTCTTTCTGTTTGTCTGATTTTCTTTTGTTCTTTGTTTATCTGTCTAATAACATCTGAAATGTTTCTTTCAGGCCCGTCTGTAAAAAGTCCTTTGGTTCGGTCCAAATTGTGTAAAACCTTCATTCTTCAGTCTACAGCAAAGTTTCTACTGGTAGCCTTGTTGTCTGCAGTCATCGCTCTGATTCACTGCAAGAGAAAACAACGGACCAGTAAGAACTTTATTTAATGGATTATTATTTAGAAAGTTACAGTGGGTTGAAGTCAGGACAGCCCTGCTGTGTTACATGGTTTTCTGTTGGTAACACCAAGACAGTTCCTGAGTTCACAGAAATTATAAGTTTTGTCAGAACATCAGTAGAGAATCTTATAAAATATTATTAGAACACAAAGTGTTTATTCCTTTCTATATTTATTTCTTCTTCGCTTTCCTTGCTCACCTAAAAGGATTTAGCTTATCAAACCAAAACTAGCATCAGACACAGATGACTCAGTCAGATATAAAACCCAAACCAAAATGTAATTCATCCCAAGCTTAGTAACTGGCCACAGTTTGAGGAACCACATGTTTATTTTTATAGCAGCTTTCAGGAAACACAATATTCAAGATTGTCAGATTTCATGATTCTGTCAAATATGACATATTGCTATGTGGCACTTTGTAGCAAAGTAGCAAAATAGCCTCATATCATCACATTAAATATGAATAAGAACATCTGTTTGATGTTCTTATTCTAAGATGCTTTTTAGTTTTACATTTTGAGATATTTTACCCACTTCATCTTGTCAAATGGTTTTTGTTTAAGTGATTTCCTGACATTATATTTCAGTTGTAATCAGGACTTGGTGGTGAAACTCAGACACAAACCTTTGTAGTTAATGTGAGTCACTTTTTAATCTACCCACAAGGGGAAAAACGTTTTTGTATCTCAGGTTGATTTGAAAAAGTTTTTGTTGTTTTACATATTTGAAGTAGCATTTTTTATTTGCTCTTCTTGTGTTTGACATTAAATCTTGTTGAATCCTTTCAGTTTTTTAAAACAACAAATATCAAACCTTAAAATATATTTTAATAGATCAGCTCATATTTACATTTTGTTGACATTTTTTAACACATTTATTTTGCATTTTTTAGCACTCTATGTACTTTGAGTGTAAGGAAAATGTATTAAACGTGTTTCTGCTGTCCAACTTATGAATCAGTTAATCTTTTATCATGTTATCACTTTAAATTGACTTGTGGTGAATTTATGAACAAAACAAAACATTTTTGATTCTAGGTTTCTGGAACCTTCTCCGTAAAGAAGAAAGAGATTTTAAATTTGTAACGTTTTGTTTTTTCTTGTGAATCTTCAGGATTAAAATACTTTGTGTCTGGAAAGATAAGATGAGATTCTAAAGGAACCAAAACAGATTTTACTGCATATTAACTCTTTTAAAATCTGCAACAATTAACATTAAATGACAGATATTTTTATCTTTGAGGTAAATTATTAAAGTCTGTTTGAAGAAATGTGAAACTTTCAAGAATGTGTCAAAAGTTGATGCAGTAAAATGTTTTATTTGGTTTACAGGAAATTATTGCATCAACAAACATCTTTGTGACAAACAGCTAGTCTGTCTGTTTAACTTGTTTTTATAATTTCTTTACATTTATTCAGACTACAGATAAAATATTGAGTCAATACCTTTTGAACACCATAAACTAATTGATCTCATTTGCTTTAACATTTTGTTCAGTTTTATAATTAGCTTTGTGTCTGTGAAGCTCAGAGGAGAATATTTTTACCTTCTCAGGTTAAACAATAAAACCACAGACTGCAGTTCGTTGGTCCTCAGGGTTTATTTAGATAACCGTGAAGGTCGTGTTTAGAAATAGTACAGAAATATATCTGCTGCTGCTGCAGCCTGATGAGTTTTGTTTTCTAAAGATATGAACATAATTTGAGCTTCATTTGTGTCTCATAGAGGCAGAGAGAACGACAGACAGCAGCAGGAAGTCAGAGGAGGAAACAGATCTGATCCATGAAGAGACGAGTCGGTTCTGTCAAACTGGCATTTAATTTAGTTTAATTTACAATCACTAAAGTAAACTGTGAGTTTAATAAATACCAGTTAAGTAACTGCCATTAAGACACAACTTGTGGTCAAAAACAATTAATCCCAGGGAAAATAAAATAAAAAACTGAAATATCATTACACTCTGCTAAAAATTAACTGTGGGAAATGTTTGACTGTTAATGTTTTATATGATTTGCTAATGTTGTTTTTCCTGCACTAAAAAAGAAAACTTATTTAGCTCAATAAATCATTTGTTCTTCATTCATTTTTTAATTTTTTTTATTCTTGATTAATTTCCTTCTCTCAACATGTTTAGCTGATATTTGCATGTTAAATGCTCCTGGATGGGGATTATTTCTGTTTCTTTAACAGATTTTTACAGATTTTATTATTTAAAAACTGAAAGACTTTTAGTTTAAATATTTCAGAAAATTGAGGGTTTGATTTGTCTGACCTCTGCTGTTAAAATATTTAATGTACTTTATGATAAGAGACACGTTTCAGTTCATATATAATTTAATTCCACGCATTTAAAAGATTTTCCTCACAGATACTTCAAATTGTTATGCAAACCAAATTATCTAAATAAATTTTCAGTATTCGTAGTGATTAATTCCCTGTTTTTTATTTTTTATTAAGTCACCTTCATGGAAGTTGTCAGATCACAGCTTTGTGGTCATTCAATGTTAATTTTATTTATAAAGCACCTTAAAAACAGATAACTGCACAAAGTTACATTGAAATATTCATAAAACTCAGATAAAAACACATAAGAATAAAATACAAATTGAAACATTTGCTGTAAAACAATCAACAGAAAGTCTCCATGTTGCAGGAAGTGATGTTTTGATGTTTTTTCTGAGACATTAAGGGAAATGACAAGATTTAAAGTAAAGTTAAATTTAAAAAATGAGACAAAACCTTTTGTTTTAAGCACTAAAACAAAAAGCAAATATGTCTTATTCTGTGTCTTGAAGCTTCCTTACCTTAAAAAAAGAGACAGTAATGAAGGATGAAGATAAATCCTCAGAAAAAAACATTATTTTCTATATTCAGTTATTTGCATTACAGTTATCAGATTTGTTCCTGGTTGATGTTGGAGTTAATTTAATGCATCACAACCAGGACATTTCTAAAACAGTCCTGACATGTAAAAATCAAATGACTGCTGAGTTTAAACTTTTCTTCATGCATCATGTAGCAAACATTTCTGCTGCTTTATTTCCTCAAAGTAATTTCTGCCCTGAATCAGAAAATTGTCTGAAAGTCTCCACTGAGTCTAATGAACTGAAACTTGACTATTTTATTTCCTCATATCAAGTAAAAACAATTGAATTTAATCTGTTTCTGTCTCAGTGGTTAAATCACATCATGTCTTCATTTCCTGAAGTTGTTTTTTAATTTCCTTTACATTTTTCTCTATTTCCTGTTTTCTCCCCTTCAGCTTGGTAACCTCTTTACATGTTCTCTCTATTAGTTTCTCTGTCATCAGCTCCACATGTTGATGATCGTTCTTCCTCTTATCCTGTTTCTCTAAACTCTCTGTCATGATTTCCTTCAGTTTTAAGTATCCTTGTTCTCTCTTCTCCATCACGTTCCCCGTCTGGTTTCTTTCTTCATCAATAACTGAGTTAAGCTTCTTTTCATCCTCCTCAATCGTTTTCTCTGTCGTCTCTCTTTGATCACTGAGTTGTTTTCTCTGCTCCTTCAGTTTCTCTGCCATCTCGTCTAATGCTTCAATCAGCTGATCAATGATTCTCTGATCATCATCTCTATGTTTTATCTCTTCCTCAAGTTTTGATTTCTTCTCAGACAAATTCTCCTTTTCTTTTGTCATGAGCTGCTTTTTCTCCTCATTCTCTTTCACTTTAAGCTTCTTCTTTGCTGCAGAAACAAGAAAAAACGTACAAGATTAATATTTTGCATCAATGATTGGCAAAACAAGTACTTCAGAAAAAATAATTTATTCTGGGTCTGTTTAAAAAAGTATCTTTAGCACAGGAATAAACATAAAACCTCCTTTAATGAGAAGAAAGTCACTAACAATGAATTAACTCACATATTTCAGTTTTCCTCCATGTCCAGATGAAAGCAGTAGCTCCAATAAGAAGAGTGAAAACCAGAATCACAATAAAGCCGATAGAAACATTACAGTCAGGCTGAGGAATGAAGAAACCATCTGAAACAGAGTCATGAACAGTTTCCTGTAAAAACGACATCTGAACAGTTCAAAGTGTTTTATTTTCCTACCTGGAACATGAATGTGTGTCTCTCTGCTCTGGTTGACGTCTCTCTGCTGGACTCTGCAGGTAAAGTTGTTGTTGTCTCTCTTCTCTACAGTCACTCTGCTGCTAACAGTGTAAACACCATCAGGATCTGTGCTTTTCTCTGCAGGTCCAGCAGACATGATGTTTCCGTCTCCGTCCAGCCAGAACATCTCAGGTTCTGGATACCAGCCTGCAGCTCTGCAGTCCAGCATCACTCCACTGCTGCTGACATCCAGTCCAGATAGACTGACAGCAGGTGAGGAGGCGGAGCCTGATGGTCAGAGAGCAGAGATGTCAGATTATTACTTTACGATATGAAGGATGATAGTTCATAGGAACATGCATAAAAAACAAATTAATCTAGATTCTAGTTTTAAATCTAAATGTGGGAAATCAGAGTAATTATGCCTCATACTTTCTTGAGTCCCATCTCTTTGGCCATGTTTAGAGGAATCTCTGAGTTATTTCAGCAAATATAATTCTTGTGTGAGCCTGTAATAATAATAAAACTAAAAATGCTGTAGGTACCACTTTAGGCCAACAGGAGGCAGAATGTAAATTATAACACATTTTACACGTGTAAATAAATCATTAACACCAGCTTAACAGAGTGAGTTATCTGGAGATCAATAAGACACAATACACACTAAATATATGTTAACCTATTCTAACATATATGCATTACATGTAAATACTGATTTTTTTTAAGTTTAATTGGAAAATACATCTACATTTAAAAAGTGGTTATTTTCCTGAATCTGTTATTTTGTAATCCTTTAATTTTTCTCTTTAATATGCCAAACTTTGAATGTAACTTTATATTTTGGCTGATTGCATCATTTAGAAATATTACATCAGATTTATGATCAGTCACTCAGTACTTGAGTAAAATTTTTACCAAATACTTTTTTGCTCAAGTAATTTTTTGGAAAGATACTTCTTGCTTTTTACTTGATTGAAAATATTTTGAAGTTGTTCTACTCTTACTTTAGTACAATATAAACCTGAAAACAGATCATAAAATAAGCATAAAAGCTCTGCAAAATAATTATCACATCCCCCAGCAAAAAAAAAAAAAAAAGAAGAAATAAAATAGATAGAAAATATTGATTTGTGTTGTCCTACCAACAATCAGGTCGACAGCAGATGCTTTAATCTCTTTTGGGTTGTAGCATCTGAATCTCCCGTTGTCAGAGTGTTTTACTCCCGTCAGTCTCAGTGAAACGTCTCCGTCTCTCAGTCTGTCTGCGAACAGAGACGTTCTTCCCTTATACTCCAGGTTTTGTTCATTTACATTTTCGCTCCCTTCAAACCACATGAACACAAATCTGGGGTTCAGGTCCAGCCTCCCCCATTCCAGCACCAATTCATCTGGGTTCACAGAAACTCCGAGGTGACACGGCAAAACCACATCATCACCGAGCATCGCAGCAACGAGCCGAGGAGGATCTGACTGCAGGGACTGACCTGGACAGGAAAACAGGTTGAGATTTTACTGTAAGATAAAAAGGTTTGTAGGTTGTCTCAGTCAGAGATTTTTACTCCCAAATGTCTCATTTTTTCACAATACATAAATTAACTCGGCTCTTCCTTTGACATCTAACAGTAACTAATGTTTCTTTCTCCCAACAGGCAGAATTGTCCCCAGTATTTCTTAGTAAGTTACCTTTGCAGGTGAATCCCAGGAGAAGGAAACCAAACACAACGGCTTTGATCGACGGTTTTAGAGAGAAACTCTGAGGCACAAGAACCATCCTGAAGATAAAACAAGTGTTAGAATATAACAAAATTTATCGCATTAAGAAGTAAAGTAGAATAATTTACATTGGAGAAAAGTAAGATTACCTTCCTGAATGCATCGTCTCCTTTGTTCTCTATGAACTACAGAGGTCAAAGGTCTCTGATAAAATGACAGTAAACCAGGTGTGGTCCAGTACAACCAGAGTTGGATCAGGAAGTCAATGTGTCAATGAACTACAGAATAAAGCTTGTCTGTCCACATCTGATGTTCTTTTCAATTTATGTAGTTTTCTTTTAGGACATGAATCTGTCGCTATTTTAAACTTTTGAAGGTCAAAGGTCAACACTGCTGGCAGCCATTTGGTGCTCTAAGTAAAATACTTTGCAGTCAAAACTCACAACTTGTGGTCAACATCTGTCTGTTTTATACATTTATTTATCATTTCTATTGTAAATCTGCAGAAGCAGGTTTCATTTTTTTTTTACATTAACAGACTTAAATTCTGCTCAAAGTAAATAATTTGTGAAACGGACTGGACATGTGATTCTTTTCATGTTTTAATTTATTCAAAAAGTTCATTGAACTGCTTTGCTGCCTCTTTTCTCTACAAATGGTACAATATATTTTATTATTCTTCCTTATTATTTCCCACTCTACAAACTTCACACAGCATGAAGTTTAAAGTTTTTAATGGAATCAAAAGTGGGCCAAACTGCTCTACGGCGCCCCCTAGAGTGAGGTAGGCCAAACCGCACATCATCTGATCTGAAGCTGGGTGTGTTGGTAGTAACATCCAAATTAAAAAAAAAATCTCTTGAAAATATTTCCTAAAATGTGAAAATCTCTAAAGAAGCCAATAGGATTATAATGGAATTTGACTGAACTCTATATCTGACGTGTATTGATCATTTTAATGATGTCACATGACTAAATATGATGTATGTTGGTGTCTGTCATGGTGTTTGAAGCTCTTGTATTTACTCCAGGGGCTGAATATCAGACTCTGGTCCTTCACTACTGCAGACCTTTAACTATAACTTGTTCAACTTCCTGTATCTGCTGCTGCTTCTGCTCTCCACATGCTGTGTTTAATATCTTTCACTGAAATGTATGGATGTGAACGGTGATCAATAATGTTGATTTTTCACAAAAAAAAACCCCCAAAGGATAAAATGTTTGCATGATCATGCATTGACTGTTCACCAAGCCCAGCAGAGTCTGACTGAAACTGGCTGCATGAAGACAGTCGATCATTTCAAGGAAACGTCTGCAGAGCAACAGCTGATTTTGACTGCATTTCACTGACTGTGTGCTGAGCTGTAAGTGTTTTATAAGGTGCTGCACAGAGTCAGTGAGCTGCTCAGTTATTTCTAGAAATACTAATTCAACCTGCAGTTTTACTGAGCCCTGAAATAATCCAGACAGGAAGAGGAAGTCCTGACCAGCGTGACGTTTACGTGTCGATGTGAAGATCTTCACTCCAGTAACGTGAGCATCATGGAGGTTTCATCTGTCTGCTTCTGTAAGTTAAATAAGCAGCTTCTATCTTAGTTTATATTTTTATATTTTATAAGTATTTATATTTTTATATTCATCTCATTTTCATGTGTTTGCAGTGATGAACATGTTGGTTCTGCTGATTGGACAAACTGCACTCGCTGAAAATACTGGTGAGTTGTTTAACATCACAAATATGTACAAAATGTAAAATTTAAGCTGAGTTTGGTTTTAATTATTGAGAAAAAATAATGGATATTAAACTGATCAGTTCAACTGTCTCATATGAGGTAATGTTTAGCTTTGTTCTATAACACTTTTCCTATGTTTTCCATTACGATGCAGGTTTCCCGTATATTTTTCCAAGGAGGCTCCAGTTCTTTGAGTATGAGTCCATTACTGTCCACTGTGAGCTGAGAGATGATGCTAATGTCTGGAGAGTAATGAGGAAGTTTAATAAGTCCAGACCAACAAACTCCTCAGACGCCTGCAGGTCACCAGCTCCGTCCTGCTCCATCAAACCGGCCCTGGAAAAACACAGTGGAGAGTATTGGTGTGAAAACGACATGGGGGAGAAGAGCCGGGCGCTCAGCATCTCGATTACTGGTAAATAATCCAGAAGAAAACTTAGAATAATAAAGAACATTAAATCAATTCATACTAAACTAATGGCTGGGAATTTATACAGAGTTAAATTACTTCAAAATACTGTCTTAAATGTTTATTCATGAACATATAATAATTGACATAATCAACTTTATTAGTCATTAATCCAGATTTTCTTCAATTCATCTTATGAAAAAAATCAAGGTTTTGTCTTACCAAACATGCTATAATTAACTAGATTGAACAAAATTTAGTATTTATATATATTTATTATGTGTTTTATATTTTTCTTTGTTTGGCATTCTGAATAAATAATTTTCTTCTGAGCAGATTTTTGCCATAAAATGTTTGATTGACTTTAATAATCAAAACTGCATTCAACATCAAAATGGGCAGATCCCATTGATGTATAAGTAATATCTGTGTATATGACTTGTGACAGAACACACGGGCACTTGCATGTGTGTGTGTGAAGGTGTGTAGGTTTGTTCGTGTTTTTATGACCTCATGGGGACGTCAATCTGTTTACACACTCATGTCATGGGGACCTAAAACCAAGTCCCCACAAGGAAAATCATTTTAAATGACTGTATAAGCCATTTTGTGTGTGTGTGTGTGTGTGTGTGTGTGTGTGTGTGTGTGTGTGTGTGTGTGTGGTGTGTGGTGTGTGTGTTGTGTGTGTGTGTGTGTGTGTGGTGTGTGTGTGTGTGTGTGTGTGTTGTGTGTGTGTGTGTGTGTGTGTGCGCGTGGGTGTGTGTTTTCGTGTATGAGTAGAAATAAGTGTTTGTGTTTAGTGTGTGCATGTCATGGAGTTGCAGAATTGTTAAGGAACAGAATAAAGTCTATACCATCCTCATGCCTGCAAAGTCCAACATCCCACATCTCATGATCCTAATGATGTGTTTTTATGTGTGTGGTTTTTATCTTTTATGAATAAATTATCTCCATATTTATTCTTCAGCTGGTCTGGTGATCCTGGAGGTTCCGGTCCAAACCGTAGCAGAAGGATCAGACGTGACGCTTCGATGTATCCACAAAGAAACTGAGCTGAAAGCCAAAACTGAGCTGAGTTACATCAGAGATTTCTATAAAAATGGCCTCCATCTCATGACCTGCTACAGCAGCAACATGACCATCAGAAACGTCTCCAAGGCCGATGAAGGGAACTACAGGTGCAGCATCTCTGGAGCCGGAGAATCAGCTGAGAGCTTCCTGGCTGTTCATCAGACACTCACAGGTTGGTGACTTGTCTTGGTTCCTATTATGTTATGTTGGTGTTTTAAAGTTTAATACCTGAAATGTATTTTCCAGCACTGAGTGAAGAGAGTCCCACTGTGACAGATTGGTCATTCTGTCTTAGTTGGTTTGTCTTAATTTCTACTTCCTGTTATGTTGATGTCATATTTATATGTTAATATCTAAAATATTCTTTCAGGACCAAATGAAGAAACTCCTCCTGTTCAGTGTCAGCAGCCCAAAACCTTCAGTCTGGAATCGGCTGTTAGAGTCGTGATATTTGCCTTGTTGTCTCTGGTGACTGGAATGATTCTCTACAAGCTACAAATAGGTGATAAAATCATTTAGTTATTTACTGACTGTCTGTTTATCAGCAAATGATGCCAACCTCTTAAAAAGTAATTTCTTTGCTTTTCTTCTGCATAATTTACTTCAATATCTTGATGTATTCAAATTATGAACAAAAAATGAAGTTAGATGTTTTAAATTGAATAAATTAACAACTTTAAGCATTTCATGCAGGTTGTGGTAATCTGGTCTCAGTGTTTAATTTTAAAAGCCGTCTACTGATCTATCTTCAGATGTATGTCTGCGAAGCGCAGAGGATAATTTTTACCTTCAGTTTAAAACCTCAAACTAAAACCTCAGGCTTCAGCAGAACGAGCTTCTGTGTTTATTTTATACATCAGTGCAAATTAAGTTAAAAAATACAATCAACTACTGCTGCTGCAGCAGCCAGACGACGTGCAGCTTCTGCATCAGGTTCACTTCTAGATTATTATTTATTTATTTAAAAACTCAGGAGAGACAAAATAAATCACTATGAAACTTCAAATGTAAATCCTCCACAAAGATAAATCTCTAAATTGAGATGCAATAACAGGAAACTAAATCTTGACAGTTTTGTTTCCCATCAGAAGCAGAATGGACCATGAACAGAGTCAGTCCATGTCTGTCAGAGGAGGAAGAGGAGGAAGAGGAGGAGGAAGAGGGCTGTCCATGTCACACTGACAGGAAATAAACTAACAGCTTTAACTTCTGAGATGTAAAATATGATCAAAACTTGTCAGAAATCATTACCAGAAAATGTTTTTGGTAGCTCCATTTCTTTTTAGAATAAAAATGGATTTAATTCATTAAAAAAATTCTTCTCAATAAAGTTTTTATTTTACATACAGTGTATTATATTTTCCACAACTTGACCTGATTATCTTTAACTTGTCTTTGCATATTGAATAAGATTTTTAATCTTTGACCTTTAAAGGTGTGAATCAAATAAAAACAGCTGCACATTAATTGTGCAGCTGTTGTATTTCATATTGTACATGAAAACATTTTGTGGTTTTCTGTTCATGTACTGTGAAATTCCAGTCTGTCTTCCAAAAGTTAAAATCTTTACCACGGTTATGTATTTTGGACCAGTGGGAGACCAGTACTGAACTGGACTGAACTGAACTGGATGAGGTCTTTGTCTTGTGCTATTGTTTTGTGTTATTGTCAGAATGTGTTCAGGTCAAATATATATACAAAATAAAACTACTTTCTTATTTATTTTAACATGATTGCCATCATGATTATCAGAGTTGCAAATATCAAGTAGTTTAAATAATCTAAATATATATGATGATATTAAAAGATTTTAAATTAATAGTTTTGCATGCCTTTACAATTATTTATTGCTGTAGTTTGTTATAAATGAGGACATCTAATGTGAGCATTTTGAGACTTTTCTTTTGGTTTGATTGAGCTTAATGTTCCTGATTCATTCTCTCAGTATTTAAAGAAAAAAATCACACTTTAAAAAAACTGTGGTAAATAAAAAAAAGATAACAGAAATACAAAACAGTTAAGAATGTAAAACTTGTAAAATGAAGAAAAAAAAAAAAAGCTTAGTAAAAATGAAGTCTTGGTACTGTAAGCAAGCATGTAATATAATTTACTACTATTTCAAAATTAGTTTCACAAACAGCTAGTGAATAACATTAGAGTCAGTTAAAATAATGTATTTAAATATGATGAATTAAATTCTGTCTCACTCCTGACTGAACAAACTTAGGATATGGATAAGAAATAAAAAAACCTCACAAGTTGTCTTTTCTTTACATTTACTCTGTTTAGTTCCTAAGGTTTCTGAACATCATGAAAATAAACTGCTGTTTCTGAGAGTTTCTTCATCTTATATTTTCAACTCAGATAAATACTAATGAAAAATCATCTAATCTGCTGAGATGAAACTTGACATATTTTGCGACATCATGTAAAAACAACTGTATTTAATCTGTTTCTGTCCCAGTAGTGAATAACATCATGTCTTCATTTCATCAAGTTGTTTTTTAATTTCCACTACATTTTTCTCTACTTCCTGTTTCCTCTCCTTCAGCTTGGTAACCTCTTTAAATGTTTTCTCTATTAGTTTCTCTGTCATCAGTTCCACCTCTTGATGATCTTTCTTCCTCTTATCCTGTTTCTCTAAACTCTCTGTCATGATTTCCTTCAGTTTTAAGTATCCTGTTGCTCTCTTCTCCATCACGTTTGCCGTCTGGTTTACTTCTTCATCAATAACTGAGTTAAGCTTCTCTTCATCCTCCTCAATCATTTTCTCTGTCGTCTCTCTTTGATCACTGAGTTGTTTTCTCTGCTCCTTCAGTTTCTCTGACATCTCATATAATGCCTCAATCAGCTGATCAATGATTCTCTGATCCTCATTTCTATGTTTTATCTCTTCCTCAAGCTTTGATTTCTTCTCAGACAATTTATCCTTTTCTTTTTTCATGAGCTGCTTTTTCTCCTCATTCACTTTCCCTTTAAGCTTCTTCTTTGCTGGAGACACAAGAAAAACATAAGATTAATGGAGAGGCATTCTGGGTCTGTTTAAAAATCTTACATACATGGTTAAACATGTCATCTCATTGAACATTAAATATCATTATTAACTCACATATTTCAGTTTTCTTCCATATCCAGATGAAAGCAGCAGCTCCAATAAGGATTATGAGGCCCAGAATCACAGCAAATATGTTAAAAACATTGCAGTCAGGCTGAGGAATGAAGAAACCATCTGAAACAGAGTCATGAACAGTTTCCTGTAAAAACAACAACATCTGAACAGTTCAAAGTGTTTTATTTTCCTACCTGGAACATGAATGTGTGTCTCTCTGCTCTGGTTGACGTCTCTCTGCTGGACTCTGCAGGTAAAGTTGTTGTTGTCTCTCTTCTCTACAGTCACTCTGCTGCTAACAGTGTAAACACCATCAGGATCTGTGCTTTTCTCTGCAGGTCCAGCAGACATGATGTTTCCGTCTCCGTCCAGCCAGAACATCTCAGGTTCTGGAAACCAGCCTGCAGCTCTGCAGTCCAGCATCACTCCACTGCTGCTGACATCCAGTCCAGATAGACTGACACCAGGTGAGGAGGCGGAGCCTGATGGTCAGAGAGCAGAGGAAGATGAAGAATCACATCGTTTAAGAGTCATACTGTGATAATCAGCTAAATGTTACATTTGAACTGTAACTGAACTACAGAACCAGAATAAACTTCATGTTTTAAGTGTTGAGCTTATGTTGTTTTTTTTAAGTGAGCTTTGTGAAGTAGTTATGAACAGTCAGTATGTGATGTCCAGTAGGTTAGTTTGAAGTGGATTTTTTTATTTAAAGTAAAATTTACTCCATTATTTCATCCCATGTTGCTTTCAAAATGTGACAGTCCAACTGTTTTAAACTTCAGAATGTTTTAAGCATTTTAAAATACTTTTCAATAATTTTTATGTCTTGAGTAAATACATTTAAATAAACTTGTTATTGATAACCTTACAGCTGCACTCAGCACGTCTCTCTCATTTTCCTCAAACTCCTCAAAAATTTCAGGTCGTATGACACAATATGAGTGAAACATAATAAATTGTTTTTTCTTTTAAGTTCATAGTAACACACATTTTCAGTGAGTTTTATTCAAAATCAGATTATTAGACAAACTTGTCAAACTACAAACTTGACAACACTGATGTAGTTTTTAGTTAAAATGTCACTGCAAATTTTTCTTAGTAAACATTAACATGAAGAAAATGTGTTTTAATTGTAAACTGTATGTTAGAAGTTATTCTCTTTACTTACCAACAACAAGCTGAACAAAATATTCCTTCTTCTCTCTGGGTAAGTAACATCTGTATCTTCCATTGTCAGATATTCTGACATCAGACAGTTTCAGTGAAATGTCTCCATTTTTCAGATTTTCAGGGATTATTGACGATCTTCCTCTGTAGGCTTTGTTTTGGTCGACGGAATATTCTTCACCATCAAGCCTCACAAACACAAATCTGGGCTTCAGGTCTGGTCTGCCCCACTCCACTGTCATCTTAGACGCATCATTAGGAGGTTTGAGGAGATACGGCAGAACCACGTCATCACCGACCATCACAGTAACTGACTGAGGTGGATCCGTCTGCTGAGACTCACCTGGAAATGATAAAAGATGAGGAAGTTTAACTGTAGTGGCGATTTGTCCTCAAACCAACATAACAACAGTCAACATATGTTGGTTTATATCCCCCAGGTATCATGGCTTTTAATGGAGGCACTTTGCTGCCCTCTAGTGGTTGTAGTTTTGCTTTAAAATATTAAGATTATTACACTTAACTACTCTCTAATTTGTCAGATTAATGTAAATCAAATGAATCAGTCAAACTGTCAAGAGTACAATAGTGTAAGGAGTAAATAAATATACCAGCTGGTATTTATTCAGCAATTTGTTGTTCACCAAACTTGCATAAAATACCAAAAAAAAAGAAAAAAAGAAGGAGATGATGTTTAAGGGAACAATATAAACAAACATGAATGATTGCTAGTTATGTGTTTGGTCAACAGAACTGCTCTACATGATTTTATTAATTTCATTGTGTTGAATCATCAACCCTTAAACACAAACATTTTTGTTAACTAACTGTCCTGACTTTTCCCAAACTCTGGTGACTAAAGCAAACATTTCTTATCCTGTTGTCATGTAGGAAACAGATAAATATCACAGTCACAGTCAGACTTACAGTGCAAAACTAAATTTAAACATATTCCAGTAAAGTCGTGTACTGATTACCTTTGCAGGTGAACATGAGGAGCAGGAAACCAGTTACAGCAATAATGGGGAGAAGATTCATAGAAAACATCTTTTTCTTATGATCCAACCTGTAAATTTAATATTAAAGCAGAGAGAGTATGGTTTTAAAGTAATTTAGTGTTAAACTGTTTCTAATAAATATTACATGACAACTATATAAATAAATGTTGTTTTGTATAACGCCTTTGGTCTTCAGCTTTTATTTTACTTTGTCATGAGGAATTTCAAACATAGCTAACTTTTTATTTCAAATAAATATTTTTTTAAAAATAATCAATGAAGATGTCAATATTCATGTTTTTAACAGTGAATGAGAAATCAACACTTCAAATTAAGACATAGTGGTCCATGCAAACTTTCACTTTAAAAGAAGAGATTAAATAAATATTTAACAGTAAAGAACTTCAAACATCCAAAAGCCTCCAAAGGTTCTCAACACAAAAAACAAAGTTTTAAAGTTTTTCAAATACAGGAAGATAAAATGCTTCCTTAAGTTACAATGAAAAGTTAAAACAATAGAAAATGATTGAAAACCACAGCAACAACAACAACAACAATAAATCATGCTTGGGTTATAAAAGTAATAAAGTTTAGTTTAATACAGGAAAGAAAGTGTAACATGCAGTTTTATTTACAGGCACCGACATTTTGATTAAGACAAACCTGCAGCAGGAGCAGTTAAACTATCAACAATCACCAGAACCTGAACCATGAAATCAGCAATAAAGTCCAAAGACAAACGTTTAAATTTACAATCATCATTTTAAAATCCTTTACATCAAATCTGTTAAGGTGTTAAATTATATTTGTTAGAGTTTTCTCAACATTAAATTTCAAGAGTTTTTATCAATCAAAATAAACTAACTAATAATCTACCAATCAATTTGATTAAAAGTAACTTTCAAACAGTAATATGAACAATTCTAAAATATTTCAGACTAGAGAATAAGAACTTAAAGTGAAAAATCAGCAGACAGACATATTGGTCAGAAGCTTTCAGTACGTACCTGATCTACAGAAACTCATTTATTGCCAAACAAGGTTCAAAGTAACAGGAACATGAGATTCTTGGACAAAGTCCACCAACAACTCAGTTCCTTTTATATGTAATAAAATCAGGTGTGTTCAGCTTAGTAGGTTATAACTTTAGCAGTGATTCATCAGAAACCCAAAAGGTTTTCTCTCTGTCTGGTAAAAGACTTTTAACAAAAACTTTTAACAAAGGGACATATGAATTTATGTTTCTGAAATAACTGACAGAAAGTCATCATATTTTTCCAGATATTCAAATTTATAGAGGTTTTTCTATATATAAAGCCAATAAATTAAGTATAAAACTCATCATTACTTTTCATCTACAATAAATTGAAATTCATCATTTCAACCTGGATTGAATAAATACGTGTGAAGCCCAGAGGTAACATGACGCTTCATCCTAGGATGAGTCTATGTAAACTTCTGACTCCAGTTGTTGCAACACAGAGATAAATTTCCAAAATAAAGATCTGTGAATGTTAAAGGAAGAGAATAATCAATAACTACTGTTTTGCTCCATGTTACTTTTTACAGTGATGACTTTATTTAGGTAATAAACAGATCTTTTTAACACAAATTCCAATTTTGTGAAATAAATTCAGAATGCAGCACATTTTCAACATAAAAAATGATTTAACATTTGAGTCACAGTGATCAGCTTTGTGCTCTGAGACTTGCAGTTTTGTTAAATTGGCCAGAGTCCTGTGTAACATCAGACAAGTTCCTCAAATCACAGACAACATTAAGATGAAGGAAAGGCCAGTCATGTCCCAGGATTTAGAGTTTCTGATTAAAGAAGCATTGTGATTTCAACCAAAACAGCTTTGATTGTGATGGATAAAACAATGTTGTATCTAAATAGAACTAAGTTTGTATCATTGTTTCTGTCTCATACTTTTTTTTACAAAAACCTTTTCTAATTCAATCATCTTTTGTTACGAACCACTTTACTCTGGTATCTGTGACCAGAATTATTGTCATTGTACAGAAGACCAACAAAATGTGTGTCACTACAGCCAATCAAAACAACACAAAAGGACAAAAACAAAACATGGGTATAGAGGCGCCTGAGGCTGCAGCTGTACTGGGAGACGCTTTCATTGGAGAATAAATTAAAACATGAAGGTAAGAAAATCATGTCACGCACTGTGTCCCTAGAAACTGTATGGGGTTACAGAAAAGCTCTGCACATACAAAGAAACATGTTGAAACATAAAGACCCAGAATGGGAATAAGAGAGGCCAACACAGGCCACACAGGTCAGCCATGCAGCCACTTTGCACATTGAGGGAGGTACATTTGTAGTTATGCAGGGTCTGCATGCATGTGTGAATCTTTAAATACATCTGTGAACAACGTCCCAGTCACTGGCCTGTTCCCACAACAAACAGAGAGGCTTTTCCCTCTCCTATAGATCCCATAGAGACCAGCCATCAGGATCACCTGAAAGCTCAGACTTTACATTTCAGGCACTAACACCTTTTGGTTCCCTCATCTGTACAACTTACTGGAATTTTTACTCAACTAATTCTGGTTCAGTTTGTTACTGTCAGATCTAAGGACACTCGATTATGTCATCTGCATCTCAGTTCACTTTTCTGCTATCTGAATCTCTATAGGCTCCAGAGCTTTCTCTATGTTCAGTAATTGTCTTTCTATGTTTTTCTTTTTCTCGTCTAATTTCCACTGGGTCTGTAACAGTTTTTCTTTTTCCTTTAACAATGACTCTGTGTCACCATAACTTTGTCTGTCTGATATTTTGCTCTCCACTGATTGAAGTTCTTCTTTGTTTTTCTTCCTTTCAGACTCAACTTCTCTGAGTTGTCCTGATAGTTGATGTTTCTGGTTCTCCAGTTCAGTTTTCACTTTATTCAGGGTGGAAAGTAGCAACTCTTCCTCATTACATCTTCCTCCTCTGTCTTTGTGCCTGCACTGCCTCGACTTGATTCCTGTCATTTAAGGGAAATACCTTAATAACAGATTAATAACTTTCATTTATCATCACTTCTGCTCACTTACTGGTTGTTTCATTTTCAGTCTCAGTTTCAGGAACTTGTCTGTTTCCTCTCCTCGAGTCGTTCTTGGCAGGAAGAAGCGGCTCTTCCTCATCACATCCTTGGTGTCTGCGGTGCCTCGACTTCTTACCTGCCATGGAATAAAATAACATCATCACACAGTGAAACATTTCATTTTACTTTGAAAATGATTTTTGGTAGCAAAAATAATTTATGTTTACTGCAAAAAATTATCAGATACTGTAACTTACATGCACAGATGTATATGAAAACAAAGGCAATGGATATTAAAACTCCAATAACCAGTCCAACGGCTCCGCTGATCAGGTCCAAATTCAGATTGTTGCTGTGATCCATTTCAAGTGTAGAAGCTAAACTGACAGAGTAAATAATAAGCCACCATTGACAACAGGAAATAGGAAATGAAACAAAATGCAACAAATTGATCTGATTCTAGAGAAAAAAACAAAAAGTTGAAATCCTATTTCACTAAAAAACAGTTGTCATGTGCTACATGAAAACAAAACAAAGTTTTAAAACAGAAAACAATTCATATTTATGTTCAAAAACATACATTTTTGAAAAACAAGATTTCGGTATGAAAAAAATGGATCACATGAAGCTGTAGAAAGTTTTTCTGAAGAATTGACATAGATAAATGAGAAAACTACATGAAATCATTTATTATCTTTGTTTAAATATTCTAAAAGTTTACCTATAGTGTTCACGACGAAGCCAGTTCAGCTCAGCTCAGCTCAGCTCACCGAAGAGCAAATGAGCAACAGGCTCAAAGTCCTGCAATAAACTAAATAGTTTCAATCTTGTGACCTGAAAATAAATCAAGTTTATTAGTAAAGAACATTTCAGCAACACAGTTCACATCATAAAAACACAAAAATACAAAGATATAAATTATAAAAGAAACCACTAAACAACAAACAGAGACATTTCTTAGTTTACTGAAGTTTAACTTGACCTTACCCGAGTGTAAGGTTGAGTTAACAAACAAAAAAGCATAAACAGATCTTTGGAATATGAGATTTCTTCTATAAGAAATTTCTTATAGATTTCTTCTATAAGAAATTTATAGATTAATAAATTTTAATAATCTATAAATAATAAAATAAAAATAATATAAATAATTAATAATCTATAAATTAAATTATTAATTTAATTTATAGATTAAATTTATAGATTAATTTATAAATTTATAAATTATAGATTTCTTCTATAAGAAATCTCCGCATATCAGTGACATGCAGTGAGGTTCATTGCTGGTGAGGCTCTGACTTATGACTTAGACACCATCCCATAGGCGTAGGAAGCGGGGGGGGACGGGGGGGCATGTCAGGTAAAACATAGGAGAGACAGGTGGAGTTTCAGAGTGTGAAGATATTAAAATGATATGAATTATAATAGAACCACAAAGGAGAACAGGTGAAGACTGATGTCACGTTGATTTCTTTCAATGTTTCAATATTTTTTAAATTATTTCCAAACTATAAGGGTGATGGTTAGGAGACAATAAGAAAAGTGCTTGAGGAGAGGTTTAAAAATAAATTGGTGAACATTTTTGCTACACAGTAGATAGAGTTGAGATGTATAATAATATATACATCTGAAAATTAAGTTGTTTAAATTCTCCTTCTGTTAGAATCTGTCAGAATCCTTCTGAGAATCTGGTAGCCTGTCTGTGCTACCAGAGTATGTAGCTTGTTGTGAGGCAAATGCTAAAGTGACTGTTTATCCTGGAATGACGGTCATTGTACTATGCATAACTTTAATCTGATTATTGGATTGTAAATAGTAGCATGTTAGAATATTTGTTACTGAAACAAGGATCAGATTAGAGTAACGCATTACGGACGTGTTGTAGGGCTGTGTAATAATATCAATTCTGCAATATACTGTATATCGATATTTTCTTTCCCAGAAAAAAAATTGATATTCATCTGCAAGTATCGTAACGTCCAACTGTCACCTTGCTCACTCACTTCTTGCTTCACCAGGTCATCAGGCTTAGAGTGATTGATTCCTTCAGATGTTAAGTGTTGAGGTAAAAAAGGTATTAAACTATTCAGAGCAGGTTAATTTGTGCACTTTATTTACCTTACAAATGCATATAAGCTACAGTTTGTACTGTTCAATTAAAATAAACATGTTTTCTCTCCACTTCTTTGATTCATTTTGTCCAGCTGTCGACTTCAAGTCTGTGTCCAACCAGAACCAGGTATTGTGTAGTTGGTGCTTTTAATAAGTTTTCAGTTAAATTAATACAATCCAACTCTATAACAGTCACAAAATGTCACCAAAATCACTCTGTCCCTCTAAAATCTTTCAGAAAATTGCAAAAGTGTATTGAATTGTATCGTTTGCTGAATATCGCAATATATCATATCTTGAGCAGAATATCGCATTGTGAGATTATTATATCACTACAGCCCTAACGTGTTGATGGCACAATTATTTATGACATTCCTGCTCAGGCTATTTACTGATCTGTCAGGTTTCTGATATGCGTCCCCCCAATGAGAGACTCGTTCCTACGCCCTTGCACCATCCATGTTATTGGACCTAAGGAAATGTTGCGCATGCAAATAATGCTGGGGGGCAAAAAGACTAATCTTTTACATGTCATCCATAGCCGCGTTAACTCAATGAAACTTAGAAATGTACGTATTAATTTCATACTATGATCCACAGTAAAGTGATCTGTATTCGCCAAGCTATGCAGACTCGTTGCCATAGCAACTGACAACAATACCGCTTCATGTTTTAGGATTTAACACCAAAAAACAACCAAGAATTTTGCACACAGAACAGAACATTTAGTTTGTTGTTGTAGTACTTTTTAGGCTTAATGTTTTATTAATAATAATTGTTGTGGCAGATTAGCTACCGCTTCTACTTTACTGAATTATTTAAACATTAACTGTAGCCCACAAAACGCACATTTAATTAAAAAACTAAACAACAACATCTTATTGCTGTCTTACCTTTACGTATCAATGAAATCCATGCACCGCTAATTCTGCACAAAAATATCTGTTCATCCAAAGCCAAGTTTATCCTCTGCATGTCTTTTCTACTCCGTTTGAGAATCATCAATCTGTCTCAAAGTAAAACTTTCAGCTCCGTGTTGGTTTTCCTTTAGTGATCATTTCCTGCTTCAATTTAAAATCCACTTTAGAAAAAACTGTTTAAGTGTAGAAATGTAGTCGTTCATGTTTACGTCGGAAGAGAGAAGAAAAGAAATATATCGCTGTACTTTACAGTGTGTCTAGCTCCATGGCTAGCTCGCTGTGTCTTACTCTGCAGTTGTGCAGTCACAATATCTGTGAACATGAGCGCCCCCTGCATGAGGCTAGAGAACTGCCTGCCTCACCTCGAGTCTGTTCTCTGCCGTTTCTTATCGCTCCTCCGCACACAAAACACGACAAACACACACAGCTGGTGACAAAAAAAAAACACTGTACATTATATACATAAGCGAAATTATGGAAAATCAGTCCATATGTTAAAAGTTTTTAAGCCATTTTATTGCCGGCGAACAGACAGAACGAACATGCTGTCATATAGAGAATCCGCGCGTGACGTCACGCGTGACGTCGGAGGGGTATCAGCGCCATCTTTGGTGTCCATAGACAAGTGTCTCGCAGTATAAAACCAACAGTCTCGCAGATTTTCTCAATCCAAGTTACTTAAAATAATTTAGCTATGGCTCGAACTTGCTGCGCTATAGTCTGTAATGTCCGATCACACGACTGAAACGGTAAAAAGGTGGAAAACGGACTTTAGTATCACAATTTTTCTGCTTGGAAACAACGTGAGGAGGCTAAGCTAACGGAGCTAACGAGAAGAAAACAATGTCCAGGTTTCAGCGGTGAGTCGCTGATATTCACCTTCTCCAACATCCAGATACCTACAGGTTTGATCCAGACATTTACATTCTGGTGAGTGAATAAATTTGATTTGTTGGTTTTGTGTCATAATTTATTTTGCTATTATTTTGTCTGAGTGTCTCATGATCAGTTTCTGTTGAGTTCATTTAAGTGGGTCAACCTGGTTTAGGTCGGACTAATATTGTTTATGTAGCAAAGTCCGAGTTTTGTCAGTGGACATCGAGGTTATTACATTATTGTGAAGTAAACTATTTTACTAGTGTTATTAAATTTACAGCATTAATACTGATGTATGTTCTGATTTGTCCTCTTGAAGGCAAACCGACGAATGAAGGTAAACGACACATAAACCGGACCGACATGGACGACAATTAAAGAGGAGATACAGCAAAACCATCAACAAGTTACTGAGACAGTTTTTATTATTGACCTTAGAAGAGATAAATAATGAAAACACAGTGGAGGCAACAGAAGGGGAGCAAGTTGGAGGCTGAGGAGGAAGAAACCAGGATTTGAGCTCAGCAAGACTGAAGAGGATCAGGAACCATTTGGGTTAAATACAGTATTAGTGGCTGTTTTCTCTCATTTAATCATTTAATGTATTAAACATCCATGAATCGTTTGATTCAAGCACTTCAAGTTGCAGGTGAAGAAATGAATCACATTTTAAGTAAAAATTTGATATTTAAATATTTCAGGTAATAATTATACATGTAATGAGATTATATTTTTAAATAAATATTTAATTTGATTAAAGTAAACAATTATATAATCAGACATCTGTCAGGACTCTGGGTTTTTGGGTTTGTTTTGCTTTTCATTTTATTTAGCTTCATGTTTTAAGTCACTTTAGTTTAGCCCTTCATGGTCCTCTTGATATTATTAGAGGTATTTAGTGTAGTTATTAGAATTATATTATTGCTTTTCCTTGATTGTCTGAGTCCATCTCAAACCTTCTTTAATGACTATAGTTTAACTCTATTTTTTCCTTCTAGTTATTTCTTATTTCATCCTCCCTGCAGGTTTCTAGTCATGTTTATTTCTTAATTTGATCACTGTAGGTTCAGTTATTCTTCCATGTCTGAGTCTGAATCTTTCTTTATTCTAGTTGGGTTATTTCCTTGTTTAAATCGTCTAGTTTCTCTTGCTCTGTGTTCCTTAGTTCTTATTGTTAGATCAAACTTGTTTCTACATCCATTTAAAGTGAGTCCACTGCCTGCTGCGTTTGTGTTCACCGCCACATCATGACACAAACCAGATGAAAGAGCAAATCTTTAAACATTTAATGTGTAATTAAACAATAAAGGTGACAAATTTTATGAAATAGATCACACTTTAATAAATATTTGTTGTATTTAACATATTTCAGGTAAGTGAACATGTAATGAAATTGATCCTGTCCTAGAATTTTATGCAATTGAACATTACGAGTAACAAATGATCATCTGAGGTAATACAGTTTATGAATATATTTTTTAATATAATTATGGTTAAAGAATAAAGGGGTCAAAATGGAATAAAAATGTAACTATAGTAGAATAATTTCACAGATTTTGAGTTAATAGGTTACATGACCTACAAGCTATTTAAGAAAAATAAAAAATCTTGACTACAGAAATACATAAAAATATATAAAAAGTGTTAAAATGTAATAAAGGTTAATGTGTCTCATCTATACTGTCTAGTAGAACAATTTCACACAGATTGAGTTAATGGGACACGAATTGGAAGCTACTGAAGAAAACATTTAATATTAAAATGATTGAATATGACTTAAAAATTTAATACAGGACCGTGAGCCTCGTGTAATAGCATGAATGTCCACTGTTTTGTATCAGTTGGTCACAAGAGAAAGCATTTATTTACAGGAGTGATCGGAAATTGACAGCAGCTGTGAAACTCCGAGCGCTTCAGGAGGGACTAGTAAAGAACTGGCCGAAATTAGCGATCATAAATCGGATCAACCTTGAGCTGAACATCCCTGACTTCGTGGAGCTCAGGATATTCAGTATCCAACTAGAAAACAACTTTACTGCGGCCGGTAACGCAATGAAAACACCGGTGATGTTCTGAATAGTTAGTTTTGGTCTGTGGACACCAAAGATGGCGCTGAGCGACGAAAACGTCATATCCTGTGACGTCAACGCGGATTCTCTATAATGGCAGTTAGCGAGCGATTACGTATCCCAAGTGAGGCTGAGCTGCTGCTGCCTCTCCGGCTTCTGAGCGTTTAAATGGGAAAATGCGAAAATCCAGCGACTTTGAAGAAAAACTATTCAGAATTGGTTGAGCTAAGTAAAAAATAGATACTTTATAGTACAAAACCACAGGGTGAAAATAGCAATATAAATGATTTTATATTATTTTTCCATGATGACATGTGAGGCTCTGCCTCACCTGCCTCCCCTGACCGCAGGTCACTGATTTATACATCAGTGACACATATATATATATATGTGACCAGCAGGTGGAGATATTTCTAAAAAAAGCAACAAGATGCACCAGAACACAGATTTAACAGTGTACAATACTTTATTAAACAATTATCTAAAACAATTCTTTTAAAATCCGAGGCGTCAGGCCCACTATTTGGTCGCTGGAACCAAAAAGGGAACACACAAGGAAAAAGGGACAAACAAAGATGGGATTGTTCAAAAAAAAACAAAAAACATGCAAATGCAAAGAAATGAGTCAAGAAAAGGATCAGGCAACGCAAAAAGAAATGAATAACTCAAACGGTAAAAGAAAATACTTCAAACAATGTCGTCGTCGTCGTTCCAGGTGCCTTTCTATTGGGCCGGAGGAGTAACGCCCCGCCCACACGGCCTGCCCAATACGCAACGGATCCAACGGAGAGCCGCCCAAACAAACAGTGATAAGACAAAACAGCAGAGCGTCCAAAGCGCTGCCGCTCCAAACAATCAGTTGCCTAAAACAGAAAAGCCCATTTACGGCGAATACAAAATAACATAAATCAAAAGCTAAATGCCCGGTAACCGACCCAGGGGTGGAGACACAGCCTAACCCGGGAGGAAGCGGGTCAGCAGGTGAGGACCAGATTGAAGCCGCCCGCCACAGCAACCAGCTGCAGCCGGCAACGCCATCATAGTAACGCTAGAAAATGCACGACATGTGTAGCACCCAAAAACCAACCATGGTCTCGGCCACGGATGGAAAAACTGCCACTTACGATCGCCGACGAGTCAACCAAACCTACAGGCCGACATGTAGCCGCGACCGCAGCAACAGTGGGAGAAACAGACGCACAAACCCTACAGCGACCCGCCCAACTATAAATTGTTCGCTCCGCCCACCAATCAACGGTGCCCGATGCACAGAGTAGGGGGGGGGGGGGGGGGGTGAAACACCATCCCACCACATATATATATATATATATATACTGTATATATATATATATATATATATATATATATATATATATATATATATATATATATATATAAAACCCGACACACCAACCTGTGCACCGCTTGGATAGATTACAAGAAAGCCTATGACTCAATGCCACACACTTGGATCAATGAATGCTTAGAGATGTACAACATCAATAGGACTCTAAGAGCCTTCATTGCAAACTCGATGGGGCTGTGGAAAACCACCCTTGAAGCCAACTGCAAACCACTTGCACAAGTGTCCATCAAATGTGGCATATACCAAGGAGATGCTCTGTCCCCACTGCTGTTCTGCATAGGCCTGAACCCCCTCAGCCAAATCATCAACAAGACTGGCTACGGATACCGACTGAAGAATGGGGTCACAATCAGTCACCTCCTCTACATGGATGACATCAAGCTGTACGCTAAGAGTGAGCGAGACATCGACTCACTGATCCACACCACCAGGATATACAGCACCGACATTGGGATGTCATTCGGACTAGAAAAGTGTGGTCGGATGGTTACAAAGAGAGGGAAGGTCGTCCGCACAGAAGGGGTCTCACTCCCAGAAGGAACAATAGCAGACATAGAGCACAGTTACAAGTACCTGGGAATACCACAAACAAATGGCAACCTCGACGAGGTCACAAGGAAAGGAGCCACAGCCAAATACCTCCAACGAATAAGGCAAGTCCTGAGAAGCCAGCTCAATGGCAAGAACAAGATCCGTGCAATAAACAGCTCTGCCTTACCAGTAATCAGATACCCTGCCGGAATAACTAGCTGGTCAATGGAAGAGATAAAGGCCACGGATGTTAAGACTCGGAAGTTACTAACCATGCATGGAGGGTTCCACCCCAAATCCAGCACCCTGAGACTGTACACAAACCGTAAGGAAGGAGGCAGAGGACTAGTGAGTGTGAGAGCCACTGTCCAGGATGAAACATCCAAGATTCATAAATACATCAAGGACAAAGCCTCAACGGACGATATGCTCAGGGAATGTCTCAGGCAATGGGGAACAGAGGGTGAGGGGCTAGAGGTTCCATCATGGGAGAACAAGCCCCTACATGGGATGTACCACCGACAAATAACTGAAGTGGCTGATATCAGGAAATCCTACCAAAGGCTGGACAAAGCTGGACTCAAGGACAGCACAGAGGCTCTCATCCTGGCTGCACAGGAACAGGCCCTAAACACCAGAGCAATAGAGGCTCAGATCTACCACACCAGACAAGACCCAAGGTGTAGGTTGTGCAAGGAGGCCCCTGAGACAGTCCAGCACATAACAGCAGGGTGCAAGATGCTGGCAGGGAAAGCGTACATGGAACGACATAACCAGGTGGCGGGCATAGTGTACAGGAACATCTGTGCACAATATGGACTGGAAGCCCCGAGATCGAAGTGGGAAACACCCCCAAAGGTGGTGGAGAATGACCGAGCTAAGATCCTGTGGGACTTCCAGATCCAGACAGACAAGATGGTAATGGCGAACCAACCGGACATTGTGGTGGTGGATAAAGAACAGAGGAAAGCCGTTGTGGTGGATGTAGCTATACCAAGTGACTACAACATCAGGAAAAAGGAGCATGAGAAACTGGAGAAATACCAGGGCCTCAGGGAGGAACTGGAAAAGAACTGGAAGGTGAAGACCACAGTGGTGCCTGTGGTCATCGGGGCCCTCGGGGCAGAAACCCCCAAACTGGAGCAGCGGCTAAAACAGGAACAACATCAGACATCTCAGTCCAGAAATGTGCAGTACTAGGCACAGCCAAGATACTGGAGGAGAACCTGAAGCTCCCAGGCCTCTGGTAGAGGACCCGAGTTCAGAGGATGAAAGAGAGAGACCACCCGCAGAGGGTGAGAAGGGAATTTTTTTTTTTTTTTTTATATATATATATAAACACATTCTCACTCCCAACTCGTCACATATTGACGCCCAGGTTTCCCCCTTCGCGTCAATATGTGACGCGAAGGGAGCAAACAATATGGCGTTTATTCTATTTTTTTAAAAACCTTTATTTACAATTTATGTGCTAGTTTGAACAGGATATTAAGAATATTTACTACAAATACACGTCAGACGTATCGGTCATAGGATTTTAATTCGGTATTTAAAATAACTCAGTAACATATAAAACGGGAGGGTTTTTGTTGTGGTTGGAACTTGATTTAAAAGCCTTTTTTTATTTACCAACTATTTTTGAGTATGATATCAATGATTTACACCAAATAAATTTAAGAAAAATTAAGATGTATTTTCTTTTGTGATTGCATGCAAACTGTTCTGTAAACGTTTAATATTTTTGATTGAAATAATAAAAATAAGGACGGATCCCACAAAAACCCAAGAAGAAGAAGAAGCTGACGTCATCCTATGCGACACTTAAACTCCGGTGAGTAAAAATCTGCATCTGTCAAAATGTTTTTGATCTCTAAAACCAATAATAACTCCTAAGCGTTACGTTATAAAGTTATTGATGGTAGTTTTAGGACTTAATGGCAGCAGGACTGTGATGCAAATTGTTGAAGACACGTTTGTAACATTTTTTTTGCCGGAGAATCTATGGTGGAAGCTAAGCTACATTAGCCTCTGGAGGCTAATTGTACCTGTAGATTGTACTTGTGCTTAATATGTTTAATTAGCCATGGTAAAGTCATATGATAGTATTTATAGTCATGCTTGTTGTTGCCACTGTTGAGGAAATATAATCATTGTTTAGTGTTTTGTTGAAGTCAATCATAAAACCATTTCTAGTGCTTTAGTTTAGTGAATCTTTTGCTTATATAACCATTTTTTGTAGTGTTTGAGTTGGCTTTATCTTTTACTTAAATAGGAGTTTTTGTGTCAGTAAGCTCAGATGCAGGGCCTGGGGTTAAAACCACAGATAAATGCATTTACAAGGTGATAAAACCACAGGAGGGAGGAAAAAACCAGAGTTTCACAGGGACCTGTGAGGTGCTTTGTTCGTGGCTCAGGAAGGAGCCAGATCCTGGTGAAAGCCATAAATCTGCAGGAGAAGTTCTCCTTGGACAACAGGGACAGAATGGATTTGGAGGAAGGGACAGAGACAGGTCCTGGTTGGATGGGCAAAGTTCCACCCTATTTGAATAAATTAAAGAAAAGAGGATAAAACTTTACACACAGAGTAACAAATCAGATTTTGCTCTTTGCAACCTCTCCAAGAACGTTCTTGCTGTCTGTTTTCTTATTTCCATCTTTTGTCTTTTCCTCTTCTCAGGTAAATATGTGTTGTTTGTGCTCTGAGGTTTTCTGATGTTTTGTGATGAGCTTTTCTGGTTTGCATCTGTCTTGAATAAATGCTGATTATTGTGACGCTGTTGTCTCTGCGTGGTCTCAGTCCTTGCGCACAGCATTTTCTGAACCCGTGCATAGAGAGGATATAACGAGTAATTTTCCTCTTCTCATAACACCACTTTGTAAAATTGGAGGGTTGCTTAAAACATCAGTGCCTCTATAGGCTGTGATGATCTTTAAAGTTTTGTTTATGATCCCTGTCTGAATTCACTGAATTCACTTTGTAATATGCGTAAGGCTGTTGTTAGGATGAAGCTGACATTTTCAAGCAAAGAGCTTGTTGCATATTAGTCTTTTTTTCCCCAATGTTTTCAAGTCATTATAATTCTATGCATAGAATGAATTATTGATAACCAGATATTTACACAGAAAAAGTAAATAATAAGACTAAGGATTTGTAAATCTCAGTTTGTTTGTAGAAAAATGTTATTTGTTTTTCTTATATATACAGATTCACACATTTGATGGAATTTGTCAATTTTTTTCCCAAAAAATTGGTGAAGCTGTCTAAAAGAAAGTTCTTCATATTCCAACACATTCTCACTCCCGCTCCCGTCACATATTGACGCTGAGGGAAACCCCTTCGCGTCAATATTTATTTCACACATGCACACATAAAACGATATGTGTGCATGTGTGTGTGATCAAAAAGTTATACACAGGTGACTGTTCATAAATCAGCATCCCATTATGAAAATGAACAAGAAAACGTCACTGTGGGCTAAAAAAAAACACATTTACTACCACCAAAGTGATAGAAAGCTTGAGTTGTACCTTAAATAAATCCTGCAGCCACAAAAGTTAAATCTGCTTTGATGAAGTTTCCCTCTCTGCTCTCATGTCTGCAGCTTGTGTAGGTTTGAAGAAAATAAATGTATAAACAAAAAAAAAAGGTAAACAGCCCAGACATCGTGAAGACTGAATGGCGGCGCATTTGTCGCCGGTGCGCCATCCTCCTGCGCTTATATAAAACACAGGTTGGCAAAGAGCTTCTCTCCTTCAAGCATGATGGAAGACGGAGAAAGAATATGTTAACATCCTTAAGTAATTTTGTTTACCGGCCCTGGCTCTTGTGCACTCAGGGTAAAATCTCCAGACACCCTCCCATCTATTGAACAAAACTCAGCAAATTGGTACCTCTCCTCCATCCTTCCTTCCTCTGGTCCTGTCGAAACATGCTGACCGACAGCATTGTGACATTTCCAAAAGCAAATCATATCTAACAGATAATGTAACTAGATACTCCAGGTGTTGACCTAAACTTACAAATTTAAACTTTTACTGAGTTGATTTGTCCTTTTCATAAATTCATTTCTGACTCTTGTCAGTCTTCACACAAAAAACGAGGGCAATCGATGACATCATGATAGAAAAAAGACTGGAAGAGGAAAAGAGGATCCTTGTTGATGGACCATCTTTGGAAATCTCTGTCATCCTATGAAGACACTCTGCAGGAGTTCCCCCCCTGTTATTGGTAGGTAAAATTAAAAGTAGGTTTTTAAGTAATGCATAATCATACCAAAAGTAAAAGCATCTAAATTTTGTATTTTTATTTTTGTTCAATTTTAAAGGTTTGTCCTGTGCCCTAACTGACGAAGGTCCAAGACGTCTCCAGAGCATCATCCTCAGAGCTGCAGCACCAACAGATGAAGCTGCAGGCAGCAGAGTATTATCTGCAGCAGGGGAGCCCAAAGTGGATCCTGGAGGCCCGGCATCCTGCGTGTTTTAGTTCTCTCCCCTGTTTAACACACCTGGATCAAATGATGGCTCATTAGAAGGCCTAAGAAGAACATTGACAAGCTGAAAAGTTTGTTACTATAACCAGGGAGAGAATAAAACATGCAGGATGCTGGGCCACTAGGACCGACTTTGGACACCCCTATCTACAGACTTTGTCAGGAGCAGAGAGTGTTACCTTTGACGACGACTTCAGTAGTGACTGATTAAAGCAGGTACATTTCCCGTTTTTTAAGCTTCAAAGTTGCAGTATGACATTAATAAACTCGTAGATTCAAGATAATACGCCACTAATTACAAGAAAAAATTTCGGAGGCTGTGCTGCCGGTTCAGGCGAGGTGAATTCATAGCTTCAAAAAGTAGAGCGTGGAGCTGATCAAAGTGGCCTAAAATACAGGCACATGTGTGTGCTTTTAGGAAGTGTTTGATTATTCCAAGTGAGACGCAATGTCTTCCAGCACATTCCTGTCACACCAACAGCTCCTAGACAAGAGGCTACAAAGGCACAATTATAATCTAAATACCGAGTAAAACCTTGAGATAATTTCGCTCAGAGAGAGTTTGCAAGACGGCAGATTTACAGTCCACACGGCGCCGAAGACCGGAGCGAAGAGGTCTTGTCAATGTTGTCAATGTTGTCTTCCTGGACAACATTGGTTAGCCATTGCCCTGCAAAAACATGACAGGGCTGTTTTCTTTGATCCCTATGGTTTTAGCCCTGAATTTTTATATTACCCAGTAAGCATCTTGAATTTTATGAAGGCCCGGGCTTCTCAGATAGAATTCCACACTTCAGAGCATGGATTCTATGGTTTGTGGACAGCATTGTATTTTTTTTTTTGGCCCACAGTGCCTGTGGTATGAGGTTGGAGCAAATTTTATCAAAGTATTCTGATGATGTGGATAAAAATGATAAGATGGTTTATAATTTTGTCAAAAAATATCAGAAATGTATCACTGGTGGCAGTCTGTGTGTTTTCACTCACTCAGCTTGAAGATGTTTAAAGAAATGTATGGAATTAAAAAATAAATGTTTGGTATTTTTAAACCCCCTATTTAAAAAAAGAAAAAGATTATTATTCTTTCTCTTTTTTGCCTTTTATTTTGTTTGTAAGAATGACAAAGAAAAAACAAAGAAAAATGTTTGATCAATAAAACATTTTATTGAACAATCACATGTCATGTCAATTTTTTTTCAGTGTGTGTCCTTGTTCTTCTGCTATGGGGAATATGTGATCCATTTAGCAGGATGCCTTATTTTCCTCGGTGATCTGCCTTCTTTTCCAACATAATCACCATCAGTTGTTCTCCAACTGGGAGACAAAAGATATTCTTTTTTTTCTTTTTTTTTCTGACACCTCTGACACTTTATCTTGAATTGCAGGCCCTGAGGCCTCAGGCCGCTGCTGACTCTCTGCTTCCTGTGTTTTGGCTGACTCATCTGGGGCCTGCTTTTGGAGTGAAATTGTCACCCGTTCTTCTTCGGCCTAGCCTTGTTTAATTAAGGTCAAATAGCGCTGTAAAAGTGCATCCTATTTTTTAATCTTTTCGTGAGAGGACATGGTGGGATGTTCCAAAATCAGCTTAATTTCTTGATCCAGGTTCCATTCTGCATTGTCTCTTATTGTAGTGGCTTTTGATTGATTCAGATGTTGATTGAGTCGGTCAGGAGAAATTAAGTAAATTTTTTGTGCCATGTTTTTTTTTTATTTTCTTATTATGTCGGAAAAAATTTCACCAAGAATGGGAACAACTGCAGCAATGAATGGCAGGAAACCTCCACTCTGAGAGGTCAGAATTTTTCTTTTTCGTTTAATTCTAACTTTTTTATCCGCCAGCAGTCTAATGTTCTTTCTCTGTCTCTTCAAGGCCTTGAAATGTGAAGTGAAGAGTTGAATGTTCCCTTTAGGACATTCAATGCCACTTCACACAGGGTTTCAATAAAGTCTGCAGAGCAAGTTTTCAGGAAATTCTTTCTTTGTTTAGAGCTGGATTGAGAGAGAGCCTGAAGAAAATGAGCGTTGCGTTTAATACGCACAGACATTTTTAAAAGAATCAGTAGCTTTTCTTCTTCTTTCTTCTTCCTCTTCTTCTTCTTCTTCTTCTTCTTCTTCTTCTTCTTCTTCTTCTTCTTCTTCTTCTTCTTCTTCTTCTTCTTCTTCTTCTTCTTCTTCTTCTTCTTGTGTGGCAAATAAATAGTGGTTAACTGACCTGGAAGTAGTCCAGGGCGTAGCCTGTATTCATCTGGGCAGTCTGGTGTCAAATCAACAATTATGTATCCGTATGGAATGCAGGTGGCATCTTGAAAGCTTTCCAGAAAGTAATCTTTTTTACTGGGGTACATTTGGGGTGCTAAAATACTGATTTGCAATTTATCCCTTGGATATTTGAATAGAACAAAGTAGGTGCAGTTCAGACTGATTGTTCTGGTGTGTTTTCCTTTAAGAAAAAGGTTCTGTGTCAAGAAAAAAGCGCTGATTCTTTCATGATGCCGATACTCTGTAAAAACTTTTACTATGTCCGGATGTTCAGCAGCATCAAGCATCAAGTCGTCAACAATCACTAGATGATTTGAAGCATCTGGAGGAAAGAGAGAACTGTCATTTATAAAATCATCTGGCAGACCTTGTACGAGTTTTACATTTTTATTTGTTTTCTTCAGTTCCATATACAAAGGTTGCATAGAAGAAAAAAAGTACACAATATTTTCTGGTTTTTCAGTCATAGTAGACATACAATTTTCAAGAACATTGATTACAAAGTTTGTCTTTCCACAGCCACTTGGTCCTACAAGCATACAAGAAAAAGGGCATTGCAGTTTCGGATCAAAGTTTTTCACCTCTTGTAAGTTCATTATTTCAGACATTTTATTTTGTCTCTCTCTCTCTCTCTGTTTCTCTGCCTTTTTAGTACCCAAAAGGGAGGGTTTTTCCATCAGCCAAGAGTCTGCGTTTGTCACCTTGTCCTTATATAGATTGGGGACGGGGCGGGTCCTCAGAGGAGGTTGGCTCTGGAGGCGGAGCTGAAAATCTCAATTTTTTCTTGACAGTTAAAATATCCAACCAAGTGCGGGAGCTTCGGAACAAGTTGGAGATCAGATCTCCAACTTGCCAGATTTTATCTGACCATACCTGAAACGGAACAGCCAGCATGGTCCTGAATATTCCTGTGTCTGAATTGAACGTTTCCAGCACAAACAGGTCACAGGTAGTGTCCAAGTTCATCTCACGGATGCTGGCGCATAAAAACCAGCGCCCAGATGGAGTCGTTTTGCTTTCCCAGACAGCACTAAAGATAATCTTACCTTTAGCAAGTTCAGGATCAGAGGGGAAGGGTTGCAGTTTTGTTTGCTTGAAAGGTGGAGGGGAAACTTTAATTTCTCCTTCTTCTTCTTGTTTTTCTTTATATTCCTCTGGTTGTGGGGTTAATTTTCTCTTGCAAGGAACTGCCAACCTTATCACTGCCCAGTCATTGTAGGTCAGATTGCATGTCACTGAAGAGGCTGATAGTTGCTCTTTTTCTTCCTCGAGCTGGTACACAGAGAGTTCTCCTGTTTCATAACGAAAAAGGTATCCCCATTTTCCAGACATTCCATAAGGTTTCAATAACCACTCCTGTTGCAGGACATGGCATGATGGATTCTGCAGTCGGCACAGAAAATAGGTGGACTTGCGTGGCGCACCCAATGCATGGACCGGGTTCTCGTACACAGAGACTGGAGTCTCACAAAGAAGCGATGTCCCACTGGGTAACACTGTGCGGTGTTTTTTTCCCACGCCGGATGAAGGAGCTTCAGGAGATGCAGGGGATGATCCAGAGGAATCAGGCGGAGCATCCTCAGAGTCCTGGAAGGTGGGAATCTCATGCTGAATCGAGGATTCAAACGCTGATGGAGGTAAGATCAGATTTCTATCCAGGAGTGTAGAGGCTGAAGCATCAGCCATGGAGCAGGGCCTCGTGATGGTTTGTCCATCTGCAGATGAGCCACATGCTAGTTGGTTGGTATCCTGCTGTCTTCTCTTTTGAGGCTTTTCTCTTTTAATGCGACCCATATTTTTTATTTATTTATTTTTTTTTTATTTATTATTTTTTTGGTCAGAGAAAAGTGGATCTTACTTCACCAAATGTAACAAGCAGAATGACACGGTCTCTGAAAAATATTTAAAGCAGAAAACCAGAAGCCCCACCCCTTTATCTCTATTGGTCCATTCAAAGATAAAACCCTAAAGGTGGGCTGGGTCACCGTTGGATTTAAGAGAAGGTTAGAGAATCATGTTTGTTTTTATATGATAAGAACTTTTATATTAAATGATGAAACACATAGAACATTCTAGAATCCTGTCTGTTTTATTTAGATAACAACTTAATTTAAAATCAAAACAGATGTTTTAATATGATAAGGACTTTATACAACCTTATTAAAACATGATGCAACACATAGAATGATGCAACACATAGAACATTCTAGAATCATGTCTGTTTTATTTAGATAACAACTTAATTTAAATCAAAACAGATGTTTTAATATGATAAGCAATATATGACGCACATATAACATATGTTTTATATGATAAGCACTTTATGACGCATGTATAACATCTGTTTTATATGATAAGTACTTTATGACGCATGTATAACATGTGTTTTATATGATAAGCATTGATTTAACAGATGATTATGTGCGATAAGATGCGATAAGATCTATTTTGATTTGGGCATGGCATTTTCATCCATCAAACTCGATTAATTAAAATTTGACATAAACTTGTGTCCTTATTTTTTCCTAGGATTGAACCTTGGGGTTCCCCACATGTGACCTTTGACCTCTCCGATTAGAAGTTTCCAATTGAAACAAAGAAATCCCTGTTTTTTATGTAGGATTCAAACCAGTGGAGCACTGGACCGGAGTCTGACCCAAATCTCCAGTCGATTCAGTAAAATGTCATAATCAACAGTGTCAAAAGCTGCACTGAGATCCAACAGAACCAGCACTGTGATTCTCCCACAGTCTGTATTTATATGGATGTCATTGAACACTTTTACAAGGGCCGTCTCTGTGCTGTGGTGAGCATGAAAACCAGACTGGAAGGAGATACTGAACAAGGAACTGTGGTCAAGGCAACGTAGAATACTTTTATTTTAGAAAACAAATGTTATTTGGTAAACAAACATTGTTTTAAATCACTTTTAGTTCACAAAGATTAGACAAAATAAAGAGTGTTTATTGTTTCATTATAAGAACAATGCATTCTGCATTTTGCTTACCATAATTTCTGACTCTACCAGTTTCTCAGATTTGTGTTTCTGCTTCTTCTATAGTCGGTCCAGTCCCAATATGTTAGAGATTTTGTTTTACTTCTCTTTTTCACTTTTTTCTGTTAAGTGGTTTCTGCTCTGTAGGGTCACTCTTTGCTGATTCCTCTTTATGACTCTTCATCTCTTTCTGTGTAGCAGCTGAATAGTTGTGTTTCTTCATCTGTAAATCCTTTATTGATCTGATTCAATTCTTCTTCACCACTTTTTCAGAGAAAATGCTTGCAAATATTTACCAGAAACACTTTCAGTCAAGGTTTTACACACATGAACAGAAATGTAAAATCTCAAAGAATTAAAAATAGTTTTTCAGTAATATGTCTCCCTCTAGTATTTTCTGCTTATAATCAATAAGTCATTATGGCAAGCAACCCCAAAAGCCTGGCAAATTATACATAATGAAAATACCTGTGTAGACATGAAAAACATTTGTAAGAATTTTTTGAAAAAAAAGAAAAAGGTTTTATTGCTTGAAAAATATTGGATGCATCATTTTATCATCTATGAGTCTTTTCAGGGCCCAGGTGACAACAGGAAATAAGCTACTGCATGTTAGATTTAATAATGTAGTAAATAGATGAACCCATGAACAAAGCAACTCAAGACAAATGATCCAGGGTGAGAATAACAATGGAAACATGACAGAGAATAAATATCAGCTGTGAGAAATGAGGAAAGGCAGCAGGAGAACAAAAAACTAAAAACCCCACAGTGAATCAGCAGAGATATCACTAAAATCAGTCTTGATGTGAAAAACCAAGCATGACAAATTAAAACAACCAAGAAAAAAATTCTATTTGAAATGCAAGACTAAAGTTCAAAATATCATACTGTTTTTTTTTTCTTTATCTCTTGAGATTTATCTCTGATTTTCTCTTAGAATTAAACTTTGTGGTTGAACTGAAATTCTTTTAAAACTAAATCTGCTTGGGGTTTTGAGAATTTTAGTCTAAAATGTTGAATTTTCTTCCTGAGTTGATCAGTAGAATTTAAAATGTTCAGCAAAACATGTAATATCTGTAGAAGAACGAAGGTGGGAAATATGGGAAGTTTATTTTAAATAATTTGAGGTTTAATTTTTAATTTCAGTAATTTTAACACTTTTGACATTCTTTATAAAATTATGAAGAAACCCACTTTACAATAAACAAATATACATGTGACACATAAAGATCTAATTTGAATCAGCAACAAAAATATGTTTTTGTAAATAACTAAAATATATCTTTCAAAACATCTTTTGGTGCAAAGTTATGTTTCTTTTTTTGTTTTTAAAAACATTTATTTGCAGAAATGTAATTTTAATCTGACCGCAGATTTGACATTACATTTTGTGCTGTCGTCTCAAAGTTAGATTTAAACAAGTAACTATAACTTTGCCGCTCTAAAAGCCTTTTGATATCAGGTTTGATAAAGAGTAAAGATACAAATCTGATGAATCTGAACAGATCGAGAAGATCAGTTCATCTCATTCAGCTCTACGGAAACTCAATAATTACAGGTAAAAATCTCTTCATTTGCTGCTCACTTTCTTGTCCTTCTTAAAAATCCTTATTTTCCTCCATTGTTCTCATCATATTCATCTCTATAGGTTCCATCACCTTCTCTATATTCAGTATCTGTCTTTCATAATGTTTCTTCTCCTCATCCAGTTTCCACTGAGACTGTAATAGTTTTTCCTTTTCCTTTAATAACAGCTTCGTATCTTCAGAGGTTTCTTTCTCAGTTATTTTTTTCTCCACCATTTGAAGTTCCTCTTTGTTTTCCTTCCTCTTTGTCTCAACATGTCTGAGTTTTAGGAGCAGCTGATCCTTCTGGGTCTCCAGTTCAGTTTTGACTTCATTCAGTGTGTTGATGGATTGGAGTTGATCCTTCTGCAGCTTCTGGTTCTCATCTGTTGTTGGAACTAAAGATATAAAATTTAGAAGCCACTCTCTGATTATCAGAATATCTACATACTGCAGTCATTGATTTATGTTCTATTACTGTTTTCTGACAATATATTCATCTAGGTTTTTCTGAAAACGTAATGGGAGTTATTTTACGATTCATCCAGTTTGGATTTTTAATTCTCTAACTAGTTTAAAAAATGAGGCTGAAGAAATTTAGTTCTTCTACGGAATGATCAATAAACTGTTACAATCCCAGGATCTTTTGTAACACACTCATCATTAAACTTTTCTCTAAAGTTACCTTTTTCCTTTGCCACTTCTTGTTTCCATCTGTTGAGTTTATCTTCCAATTTACCAATTGTGAACTTTTACCAAGTCTGAACTTTAACTGCTTCTCATTCTCTTCTACCTGTTTTATTTGCTCAGTCAGTTTAAAAGTGTCTGCCTGACCCGACTGATACGTTCCCAGACATGTTCCTGGTCCCTGATTCTGTTGAGAACAGTGGTCCACTGCTGCACAGTACTGACCCAGAAATGGACTTATGTAAAATGGACCCAAAAGTACTGTACAGATATTGTACAAAAGTCCTAAATAAGAGAACTCTCCACAACAGAACCATCAATGTGTGGAGTGATAAACTTGGAGGACAGAAACCTCAGTGGAGGACTTTATACAAGCCTCCAATAAAAAAAAGGACTGGTGATTTTCAGAACAGGATTCTTTGAGCACCATCATAACAAAGTTGTTTTTATTTATCATCAAACCTGGGGTTTTAAATTAGTGTCCTTTTAGCAGTTTGTCTTAGAGTGTGTTTCACGTTTTTATGGATTGTGTACGGCTGACTGGTTTTTAAATTTTTTTAACGAGATTATTTTGCCTTTTTGGCGTGGTCTTTACCAATTCCGTCTTTATCTACGGTGTGCATTACAGTCAAGCCACTAGTTTCAAATTCCAAATTTTAAATAGTTTAATTGCTGAAGCAAAAAATGTCTATTTAACTCGCAGGGACAAAATGCAGGATGGACCTGAACTCAATGTCGTGGCTCTGTGGACGTGCAACATCAAGACCAGGTTGAGGCTGGAGTTTTGCTTCCACAGAGCAACTGGAGATTCGAAAGGTTTTTTACAACTGTGGGGTTTTAAGAGTATTTTGTGCACCATTTCTAATCAGGAAGAACTAGAATATAACAAGCTGACAATGTAAATATTTAGTCTTTTAGTTATGACCTGATTATGTTACAGTTTCTGTCATGATAGAGTTTGTGGTGGTGAGTATGAACGCAGGCAGGACCCAGATTGAGAGGTGACAATGATGATGATGGGTTTAATAGTAGGAGCTCAAATCAGTCCAGTACAGGCGGGGTGGCAGAGAACTTAAGCTAACAGTTTAACCGGTAGCAACTGAGACTAAAAAACTGACGAGAGCTAAGCCGACCAGGACTATACAGTTCAACTAGAAAGTCTAACAAACAGACTCATACGACGCAACAGCAACGACAAAGATCCTACAAAGAACAGAGACAACCGGTGGCCTTAAATACACAGGGAGTAATAAGGGGAACTAGACACACATGGGAAGCAGTCAATGGGTTAGACAGGACAGGAACAGGACAAAACAGAAAAACATCAAAAATAACTACACAGAAAACACAGAGCACAACAGTTTCTTTGTTTAAATTATTGTGCAATGAATGTTTTGTAAAAAAATAAAAAATGTTATTATTATTATTATTATTATTATTATTATTATTATTATTATTATTATTATTATTATTAATTCAGTCTGGATTGTCCTCTGAATAGCTTGAAAAAATTAAGTAGAACAAATTTAGTTCTTTTACTGAATCGTTAATAAACCGTTACAATCCAAGGATCTGTCTTTTGTAATTATTTCATCTATAACATTAAATATTTAACCTTTTTCTCTGAGGTTACTTTTTTCCTTTTTACCTCTATTCCATGTTTTCAGTTTATCCCATATTTCTGTCTGCAGCTCTTCAATAAAATCCTGATTGAAGATCTGCATAAAACATAGTTTTCCTGTCTACAGATTGATCAGATTCATGCTGAATCAATTGTATTCTAATCATTATACATATGATTGTATTCTAATCATATCTATATGATTAGAATATACGAACATATGTATATGATGATGGAAGAACATATGTATATGATTAGAATACAATTGATTCAGCATGAATCTGATCAATCTGATTCATGCTGAATCAGATTGATTCAGCATGAATCAGGCAGTAACAGTACTGCCCTGTTACGGCCAGTGGCCTTGTGTATGTTTTCTTTTTTTTTTGTATATCTGCAGTTTCTAATCAAGTTGACTCCACTTGGAAGTGGATGCAGACCTGCCTTCCTGTGCCACTCCCTGAGGCCTACAGCAATTGGCACACCAATTATCAGCTCCACCAATCCCTGAAGAGGCCCTCCCTTTATAAACCAAGAACTTCCTGGGAGAAGGGCGGCTGATCCTTTGTTTGGACAGCTCACCACATTGCTGTGTGTTTTTGTTGACTGCTGTAAACTGGCTTTGAAAGCTCTGATAGCTAGTTGTGTCCCTGTGAGGCACCTTTGAAACTCTGTTACAGATTTGTAGTTTGTTCTTATTTAAAATCTTGATTTAAAACTGATTGTTTTGTGGATTTTGTTTTATTTAGTACATTTTTGTTGTCCGTCCCCACATTTGGATTATTGTTCATTTTTACCTCTTGTTTTTTTTTTTGTAAAAACAAAAAAAATAAACCCTAAATTGTTAAAACCTCACCACCCAGGTTTCTTTAATGTTACTCCCTTTTCCCCTGGCAGAGTCGGGTCGTAACATGCCCCATATCAGTACTTTCTGCCTCACCTGTGTATTTATGGCTGATCTGACAGTAATGAATGTTGGATTTTATTTTGGGGTATTGCAGTAAAGGGACTGAATACATATGGAACCATTGGTCATGTTACCTTAAGTTATTCAGTTTCAATTTTAAGTTTTTGGTTTTCCAGTTCCTGCTTCTCTTCGTTCAGCTCACTAAATGACGTCTTTGGTTTATTTTCTAGTTGATCTGTTTCACTCTACTGATTTATATTCTCACCTGCTTTTGGAAACAATCAGGAGATTATATCATCAGAGAAATTCAGTGCAAAACAGCCAACAGTCCAATCAACCCATTTGTAATTTCTTGAGTTGGAAAGTTAATCTAGCAACAATTTCACCACCCAGATCAAAAAGTTGGTACTATAGACAAATGCTGGATTTCTTTCCTTAACTGGTTCTTCTTTAAGTAATGTTTTACATCAAATGATTCTCTTTCACATATAATATTAACTGACTTACTGTTTGTCTCAATTTGTCTATTATCCCTTTCTGCAGGACTCCTGGTGGTAAGAAGAGACTCTGACTGATCATCGTTTGACTCGATGTCTTGGTGCCTCGTCTGCCTTGGCTTTTTATCTGTCATGTAAGAACAATAACATAATGAGATAAACTTTTCATTGCATTGCTAAAAAGTAACAATGTTTGTTTTAAAATCTAACTACATTTAAAAAAAACTGTTAACTGTAGCAAAACACTACAGTAAAATAACAAATAAAAGTACAATAACTGTAACTTACAACATAATTTGTAATATATCCAGCCAGAAGCAATGGATATTGAAACAGCAATAGCGATTCCAACAGCTCCTCCTATCAGGGCCCATTTCAAATCGCTGCTTTGGTCCATATCAGCTGAAGTATCATTTGGAGAGAAGTTAAACTGAGAGGTTGGTAAACATACCACATGCTGTGTTTTAAAGGTAAATAAGCCACAGATTATGATTGAGACATTTTCTCTGTGAATAGAACAACCCATTCTCTTCAAAATGATGGAAAACAATTACACCTGTGGATTGATTCATATTAAATCCATTTATGTTTAATAAAATAAATAGACTGAAAAATATCAAAACATGAAAAGTAAACCTGCAACACAAAAAAGTAGAAGTGGAAACCAGCTTATACAGATGTGAGTTGCACTCAAAAAAACTCGCCAGCAGAAGAATCGGAGGAAACAAACAGGAAGAGAATCTACCTGATGTAAAAACAAAGAACAGCCTTAATGACAACAGAAGGATCTGATACAAGAGAAGAACCAGGATGTTGAAACACTAAAGCACCAGCAGAATGCAACCTGAGAAGAAACCAAACAGAAATATAAGTTGAAACATGAGGCTTTAGATTTTGTTGAATAGCTAACGAGATAAAACTAAACATTTTAAGAACGTACCAGTCGTGTTCTGATGAAATCTGCTCTCCTCAGCCAACCTGAGTCCACAACAACAAACTGGGACAAAGTCCTGCAATAAACTACAGTTAATCTTTAGTGACATGAACGTGTCGTATTATTTTCATTGTTCTGTTTCAACACAGTGAAAAGTCCCAATATAAAATTTTGAGTAAAATAATGAACATCAGTTTATTAAATAGATTTGAAAAAGTTTCCATTCATCAAAGATGATTTTGCAAATACAGACATTGCTTGGTTTAGTTAAACTTGAATACATCTGTGACTCAAAAGGTTGACATATATGATATTTTTGTTTCTAAAACCTGAGCTAACTTTTAATATATTTTTTTGCAAACGCTTCCACCACCTGCCAGTATCAACTTTTCAAACCTTAAAGCTACAGCAGGATGCAGTCAGCATAAAGCCTCATAGTGGATCAGACTTTGTGCTGTTTTTATATGAAAATCAGTCAACAGGAAATGTTCTGGTTGTGATTAGAGGGTACTGAGGTTTAGGGATTACAGACTACACCCTTAATAAGTTTACGTTGACAGATTAGACAGAATAGACTGTTACACATTAAAAATAGAGCACTAACAGGATAATTCACAAACCCACTAATCTTTTCACATTTTTGAATTTAACAAAATATTTTATGTGTTATATACACAGTCCAGTCACATTAATGTGACCACCACGTACTTTCCACTTCAGAGTTAAATAACCAATCACAGAAGGCAGGTGGCAGCACAGTGCAGTTGAGCGTATATAAAGGGTGTGTGTGGGCTTCGGAAAACATTTCAATCGTTGGCGTAATGCAGAAACGAAGCGATTTATCCGACGTCCAAAAGGGCATGATCATTGGCTTTCGGGCCAAGGGTGGAAGCATTTCCGAAACGGCTGAGTTTGTGAACTGTTCGCGTGCCGCCGTGGTAAAAGTGTATCGTGCATGGCAAAATGGGACTGTCCAAAATCAACGACGTGGCAAATGTGGTGCACCACGGGCCATAGATGACAGAGGCGAACGACGGTTGCGGAGATGCGTTCGGGCAGATAGACGGGCTACCGTTGAGCAACTGACCACTAAAATGAACCAAGGGGCTACCACAAGTGTCTCCCAAACCACTATTCAGCGAACATTGCTGCGTCTGGGCCTCCGAAGCGGACGCCTGGTTCGTGCACCTATGCTGACTGGTGTTCATCGACGACGAAGGCTAGAATTTGCACGCCAGTACAGCAGCTGGACGTCCACTGAGTGGCGACAGGTAGCGTTTTCAGATGAATCGCGTTTTATGCTCCATCGGACAGATGGACGTTGGCGTATAAGGCGTGAAACCTCTGAAAGGAACCACCCTGCAACCATTGCAGGAACGGTCCAAGCTGGAGGCGGGAGCATTATGGTCTGGGGAATGTTTTCCTGGCATTCTCTGGGTTCACTGATTATTGTGGAAGGCACGATGGATCAATACAAGTACGCATCTGTCCTTGCGGACCATGTCCACCCCTACATGCGCATTGTTTTTCCTCAGGATGATGGCATCTTCCAGCAGGACAATGCGAGGTGCCATACAGCTGCCAGTGTACGTGCGTGGTTCGAAGAGCACCAGGATGAGTTTACCGTCCTCCCCTGGCCAGCAAACTCACCTGACTTAAACCCAATCGAGCATCTGTGGGACCATCTCGATCGAGTTGTTCGCGCCATGGATCCTCAACCGCGTAATCTAGCGCAGCTGGCCACGGCATTAGAGTCGGCATGGCTCAACATCCCAGAGAAGACCTTCAGGGACCTAAGTGACTCTCTTCCTGCACGTCTCGTAGCAGTTCGCTCTGCGAAAGGTGGTTATTCTGGCTTTTGACAGATGGTCACATTAATGTGACTGGACTGTGTATTTTATGGTCAATATAGTTTTATATAGTTTTGTGTAAGAACTCATTTACACAACTTATTTAATAATGAATACAAAACCAAGAAGCAGAGAAAAAAACTGATTTATTTGTTAATAGAGTGTAGAAAAATTGCACAAAAACCCAAATTTAAAATATTGTCAAATACAAGTTGGTTCGTGGCTTTTATCCTTTTTCTCAGTTTTTGTTTCAATAATAACTTTAAACCCTTTTCTGTGTCATCACTACCCAGATGAAATAATTTAGTGTACTGATATTTCAGGTTTAATGTCCTGAATATGTTTTAATTCCTGCCAAACTGGCTGAAAAATGAGTGAAGCTTAAACAAATACTGCTCCTCACATGTTTTGTAAGCTTTGAACACTCGTGGAAATCATCTTGTAAATTCATGCAGAGATTCAAGGACTGATTATTGTTTTATTATATACAGAGATCAATACCTGGATAATATTTAAACCAAAACCAGATTATGTGTCAAAATGAAACAAAATGTCAATGTGCAGAAACAGATTCTATCTTATATGCACTGTAGACATGCAGCTCTTAGAAACATTTAGAGCTGGATCAATAAACATTTGTATCAATAAACATTTTTAAGTTTGCATTTGGAACAAAATAATATTTGTTTAATTATGGCTCCATTTTATTTCAAACACTTTATTTTATGAACATCTTCATCATCCTCTGTTTTCTAAACATCCTTATTTTTCCCCGTTATTCTCATCATATTCATCTCTATAGGTTCCATCACCTTCTCTGTGTTCAGTATTTGTCTTTCATAATGTTTCTTTTCCTCATCTAGTTTCCACTGAGACTGTAACAGCTTTTCTTTTTCCCTTAATAACAGATCCTTATCATCAGAGTTTTCTCTCTCAGTTATTTTTTTCTCCACCATCTGAAGTTCCCCTTTGTTTTCCTTCTTCTTAGTCTCAACATCTTGGAGTTTGTGGACCAGCTGGTCCTTCTGGTTCTCCAGTTCAGTTTTGACTTTATTCAGTGTGTCATCTAACGGTTTGTTGACAGGTTGGAGTTGATTTAAGTCGTTCAGCAGCTTGAAGATCTGATCTACTAAAAGAAAGAAAGACAAACTTTAAAAGACCAAATTATGATGCAAAATACCAAACAATCAGATCAAGATGTCTGTAAATCATATCAGAAGTTGTTACAGACTGAAAGCTTCTCCAATCAAAACTGAGGTTTGGCTATCTTTTACTGAACATTTCTGTTCAGTTATTATAGAGGAGAAAACGGCCACACCTAGGCTGTTTGTTACCTAGCAACTAAAATCAACAGAAGTGACAAATACCAAACTAGATCCTGTTAAGCATTCTTCAAAATAAAAGACTTCCTCTATCCAAATAAATTATTCCTTGTACTTAAATGTTTTGCTTCAGGTTTTGGAATCAGGTTACATTCAATTAGTAATAATTATCATGTAAATTATGCTTAAAATATACTTGTAAGTTAGTCACTTATGTCAATTATACTTAACAAATAAGTCTAAAGAAATTACAACAGTTTTTTTCTGTATTACATTAAAATCCCCCTTAACACTAATGATGTTGCCGGTGTCCTCATGGACCCACGGACTTAGTATAATTGCCTTGAGAATTTGCCTGATAACTACTAATGACTAAATAGAGTCCATCTGTGTGTAATGGACACAGTAAACCTCTGGAAAAGGATCTTTGGTCAGACCAGAACAAGACTAAACTTTCTGGACAAAATGCAAAAGGCTTTGTGTGAAGGAAAACCATCACTGGCAGCATCATTGTTTCACTTATCACCTCCTCTAAATTACTGGTCGTCTCAGTTTCAGTCAACTGTCCAGTGAGGATTTTACTTTCTCCTAAATGTAGCAAAAGCATTTTAAAATTTTTATTAGCAAAACATTTTGAGAATTACTGAGTAGCTGTAACTTACATTTGTGTATCAAAAAGACTAAAACACCAACAACAGCTCCGATACCCATTCCAACAGCAGCTCCTATTAGGCTCAATATCAGAAAGCTTCCTTGGTCCGTTTCAGATGTTTGATCTGGAAAAGAAGATAAACTGAACGGTTGGCAAATACACCAAAACATGTCATTTGAAGTTAACAATAGGCCTCAATAGAATTAATTGTTTGACTCACTAGACCAACCAGCTCTTTTAAAAATGTGGAATAACTACATTTACACCTGAGTATTTAAGAAACCTTTTCTTGATTCAGGTATTAAACTGAATTCAGAGTACAAATTCAACAATGCTGCTAAAGCATCAAAGAAGTAGAACAACCAGTTACAGAGTACGTTACATACATACGCTGCATGTATTAGACAAGTGCCTAATTGTTTATACACTTGTCTAACATTGTGACACATTTCAACCTGGAGATACTTGTACACACAGAGAGAGAGAGTGGTATTAGAAAGTTTAATTGACAAATTAAAGTCCCAGGAGGAAGAGAGAATGAGCCACTGTGTGTAAGAAAATTAGAAACGTCTTATCCCCTGGGCAAAGACACTGGTGGTGGAGAGGATGGTAAAGACTGAATGGACATTGAAGAAGTCTTGGGCTGATGGTGGAGGAAGGTTGAAGCTCAGCCAACGAGCGGACGCCGGTGAACAGCTCATCAAGGGAGCAACGCTTGATGATTGGAGGAGGAGACGATCACTGATTGGTTGGAATAGAGGCTCATGACGACATCTTGTCTGGGCAGTTGGAATGAATATAGTCTTCCACCCTGAGCAGCTAAACTGTTTCTTCAAATGCTTCAAATTCTTCTTCTACTGCTTGTTATTCCCACCACGTTTTAACATTAAAATGGAGGTTTTAGAGTAATGTGTAGTTTAATTCAGGGTTTTCTTGTGTAGCTTAAAATATTAAGTTTCATCACCAGATGAACTTCTATTCCATGTTTTCAGTTTATCCCATATTTCTGCCTGCAGCTCTTCAATAAAATTCTGACAGAAGATCTGCATGAAAAATAGTTTTCCTGTCTACAGATTGATCAGTCGTCCTGAATTGGTTGTATTTTAATCATATGTTATTGTATTTCAATCTGTAGAGACTCAGAGAGAGAAACAGCAGTTAAACAATTTTATTGGACCGAGAATGTGGCGCTCAGACACCGGCAGAAGACGTGTGTGCTGAGAATTAACGCGAGCTTGGATGATCAGATTGAACAAAGCTCAGGTAGGTTTTCCCCCAGGCCCGGTCACTGGTGGTGGAGTGGAGCTTGGAGGGAAGGGGTCTTGAGGGGACCTGGAGGCATCCGGGAGGCTGATGGTGCAAACGCGGAGGAGATGGGTTGAAGCACAGCTGAATTGGGTGGGTCTGAGGTTGCTTCGCCTTTTAAAGGAGCTTTTGCGGGATGATTGGATCGAGGTGGAGCGGTGGCATGTCCTGGTTGGCTGAGGCGAAGGCGTGGTGACAGGTGATGCCGGTTTAAAGTGAAGAGTCTTACAGGTTGAATTTATGCCTAGGGCTTAATTTTTCCTGAATTGTTTTTGGTCCTTTGATTCATTGAAGAAGGGATCCTGTAGCCCTTTGTGTCCAGTGGAGCTCAGTACTGCCCCCTATCAGTACTTTCTGCCTCACCTGAGTATTTATGGCTGATCTGAAGGTATTGAATAATGGATTTTATTTTGGGGTGTTGTAGTAAGGGACTGAATATAAATGGAACCATTTATCAAATTTTCTTTAAAGTTATGCATCGAGTTAAAGGGGAGATGAAAGTTTTGGAAATCACTTTGGACCATGAGAGACGATACACAGTTGTTTTTTAACTGATAGATGATCTAAGAGCTTAGTTTCTACAAAATATCCAAAATAACATTTGGATCAAAAAACCTGTTATCATAAAGCAAATTATTACTTTATCTTAATTTTATAGACATGAGTCAAACACAAAATACTGTTAAGATAAATATGAAAATAGGGAATTACACTTACCTTTCACAATAAAGATGATCCCAATGGTGACAAAGCAGGACGAAGCTGCCACTATGTAAACTAAAATAACAACAAACTTTTACTTTCAAAAGCTTCCAGAAGAAATTAAGTCTAATTTGATTAAGAACAAAAAATCCTGTCTGATTAAAGTTTAAGCAAAATTATTCAACCTGAGAGCTCAGCTCACCTCTGTATCTGTAAATGAGGAGAAAGATGACAACAAACATTGGGACATATCCACTTAAGAACATAAATAAATATGGCAAAATAATTTTATTTTCTTGAACTTGATGCATAATCTGAAAATAAAAAAAGAAAAAAAGAATAATTCAGTTCAAATTTAAAATGAGTTGAAAGATTTGAAAATGTTATATTTACATACCTTCTCAGGTTCTGGTTTGGGTTCTTTCATCCCAAACTGCTGTTCTTCCTCTGATAATGTAGGGCTGAGATCTTCCTCTGATAATGTAGGGCTGAGATCTTCCTCTGATAATGTAGGGCTGAGATCTTCCTCTGATAATGTAGGGCTGAGATCTTCTTGGTTTGACTAAAAAATAGTGTGAATGAGGAGAAGGATGACAACAATGAGTGGGAAATACTCACTGAAGAACATGAATGAATATGTCAAGATAATTTAATCTTCTTGAACTTGGTGCATAACCTGAAATTAAAAAAAAAAATAAAAATTCAGTTCAAATTTCAAATGATTTGAAAGATTTGAAAATGTTAAATTTGAATACTTTTTTCAGGTTCTGGTTTGGGTTCTTGTTTCACCTTTTCCATAACCTCCTGATGTTCCACCTCTGATGATGGTGACATAAGGCTGAGATCTTCTTGGTTTACCTGTAAATAGTGTGAATGAGAAGGATGACAGAAAGTGACAGTATGTCAATATGTCAAGTTAATCTTTTTTGATCCACTTCACAATGTTCTGATAAAAAAAAGAAACATTTTTCTTTTCAAGGATTTTCAAAGATCTGAAAGATTTTAAAATCTTTCAAACAAGTTAGAAAATTTGGAAATGTTATATTTACATACCTTTTCAGGTTCTGGTTTCACCTTTTCAATAACCTTCTGTTGTTCCACCTCTGGTGATGGTGACATAAGGCTGAGCTCTTCTTGGTTTGCCTAAAAAATAATGTGAATGAGGAGAAGGATGGTTTTTACTTGTGATTTATTTCCATCTTCTGTATCAAACAATGTGCGTAACGACGCTCTGATAGCCGATCCATCGTCCTTGTGGTAAGAACCTTCTTACACTTGACGTTTGTTTAGTTTAGCTTTAGCTCAGCTTCTGTTGTATATCCAGGCCGCCTGTACAAGCTCCCTGTTTTCTCCTTCCTATCAGAGGCAATACATATAGAGCTCAGTGGTAAGTGAAGAGCTAGAGTTTGCATGCTTTCAGATTCAATTTCTAACATTTATTTTTGATAGCCGCTGCTGTTTGTCCTCGGCCGACTGTTTGTCTTTGGGCGACTGTTTCCCTGCTGTCCGAGTTGTCCCCGACTTGCGGTCCACCTGTCGTCTAGTGCCGCTCTGAGTGGCGTCTGGTACAGCGGATCAGCTCTTCCAGGACGGACCCTCAATTTGGACTATTGCTGCTTGATTGGTCGTGGACTGAACTTTATAATTGTATTGTCTGCAATTAGCAGTGGGGGGAAGTAACGAAGTACAAATACTTCGTTACTGTACTTAAGTACAATTTTCGTGTATCTGTACTTTACTTAAGTAGATTTAATAATGGATACTTTCTACTTTTACTCCACTACATTTTAAAGTAAGTATCTGTACTTTCTACTTCACTACATTTCTACTAAAGTCTCGCGTTACTCGTTACATCCAAGCCGCATTGAGCTTTTTTGTCCCTTAAAATGTGAAGTTCAGGGTCTTAAGGTGGTGCCGTAAAATCCAAGCAATAACGTGACTGTAACCCATCGGCTCCACCTTTACTCGCACGCGGAGCTCCAGACATGCGCAGTGGTTTCCTCTGAGCGGGAGAAAATGTCTGTCTAATCGATAATAGCTGCATAAATCATAAGATATGGTAACATATCATGTAAAATCAGCAGCGCTTCGCTTTTACAGACGGTGGGACTTCGTCCAACTTTTAGGTCACTTGGAAGCAAATATTAAAAAAAGGTAAGCGCTGTGGACGTGATGCTAGCTAAGCTAAGTTAGCTGTACAGAGACGCATATGTTGCATCTGCTATGAAAAACAGTTGTCACTCATGAGCTGAATTATTGTGTGGAGGTTTTGACTGAGGTGTCGCATATATGGGACAACGATGTGACCAAAGTGCAATATAGTGATTTAACATTCAGGAATGATCCGATTCTTCTGGACAGATCTTTACTAAGTCCTAAGGTCTGACGCCTCATTGAGAGCCTCTTTGTTCTTGTGTTCACTGCAGTAGCTACACATACACACATTTATTTAATCGCTGAATAAGTAAAAGTTGAACTATGAACACAGAGCAGCTCATCATTGATTTCGTCTTCTGTCATGGTGACAAACATCACAATGGGATGGAGGGTGAGAACAGTCATGGTGCTTCTTCTGCTTGGTTACTTGTTGTTGGACAGTTTTCATAGTTGAACGTTATTTACATTTAATTGAAATGTTTCAGTTGTGGTTTCTGACATGGGCAAAATGGGCAACAGCCCAGGGCGTTATTTTGCGATGATTATTATCAGCGATGAAAGCAAAACAGAATGAAATGAGTTTTAATTGATACTGGTTAAATATATTTCAGTTCTAAGTATTTAATATCTAGATGTTTTAATGGGAATGTGGATCTTTCAGATCAATTTGAGAAGTAATTTTGATAGGTAAACTTAATTTTATTGTGTCATGTAGGGCAGGGCTGGTCTTGGTCTTGACTTGGTCTCGGGTTCGGTGGTCTTGACTACAACTCTGCTATGTGGCTCCTTGGTTGCATGTCCTCCCCACCCACCCTCTTTCCTTCCCCTTTTAGCTGGATTTCTTTCTAAATAAATATCATGAAGTTCATGCTATATTAGGACAGGAGACAAGATGTTTCAATCCCTGAAATTATGATGCATAGAATCACATATCTAAGTCTAAACTATGTTACAGAGAATAAACACAATAAGAACAAGTTTAATCTGTGGCATTGCTCATTAAAATGGCACATTTCTGATGTATTAAAATTAAATACGATCGGCACACTTAATGATATTAGTGATTAGGTTATGTATTCAGCAAGTACTTTTACTTTTAATACTTAAGTATTTTTAAAAACCAGTACTTTTTGACTTTTACTTAAGTAAAATGTTAATGTGGTACTTTGACTTTTACTTGAGTACATTTTTGACTGTGTATTTGTACTTTTACTTAAGTACATTTTTTGAGTACTTTCTCCACCACTGGCAATTAGAATGTTTTATTTTGACAGCAACGACCAGCTCGTGGTGGACTTTCCTGGTGGTGGTACTACCTCTGGTTTGGTGCACGATTTTCTTTTGTTTTTGCCGTTTCGCTTGCTGTGTTTTCTTTTAGGACACTACCCCGAATTGCACTTCTATCTCTGAATTGAGCTATAACTGTCTTTTAATGTGTGAGTGGTTTGAAATTAGCATTTTAATTAAAGTAAAACAAGTGTGTAATTAAATTTTTTGAATTGTGAGATTGTCTCAAGCCTCATCTGTAGCAGGTCTGTGTGCCTTAAAGGTAACTTTTTAGTGGAGTCATTGTAACTAATTTCATCTTGATTAATGTAACCGAGTTGTAAATTTTGGTTGAATAATTACCAAAGGCATATCCTCATGCGGATAAGAAGTGTTTTTGACTAAAGTCCCAGGGGGTTAGAGTCCCAGTTGACGGCGTTTCAACTAAAAACCTAGAGGTTGGAGTCCTTGTCAAATGGTGTTTTTAACTAAAGTAATCACTGTTAGCTGAAGTCCTAAAAGGGCTGTGGGTTTTAATGTTTCTTTTTAAATATTTTTTTTTTCAAAATCTCTTACTTCAAATGCTGTTCTTTCTTATTATGTAAAGCACTTTGAAATGCCTTGCTGCTGAAATGTGTTATACAAATAAAATTTGATAATTGTGCTATTTCAAAGTGTTTTTCTTATCTTGTGTAGCAATGCTATTGAGTGATTTTTGTTTCAGCTAAGCAATTTTATTTCCTATCTATGTTTTTCACATTTAAATATGTTCAGGTAGTTGGTCTCAGGTGCTGCAGTGCAGTGTTTCAAAGTGATTACTTTTTCCCAAGACGGGGCAGGAAATGCATTCTGTTCTCTTCCGGTGTTGCTATGCTGCGTGATGAACTTGGACGTGAACTGTGTGATTTATGTGCAGGTGATAGTTTTGGCAGAAAATCGGTAAATATCTACATCACTTGTTGAATGTCGGTATGTTGTAATTTATGTGATAAACAGTCAGTATTTTAATAAAATGGTCTTTCTGAAACGGATGGTCCAGGGAGTTCATCTTGTTGAACTCTCTGAGTTCAACAAGATGAACAAGTGAGTTCAACACTGGTTCATCTTGTTGAACAAGATGAACCAGTTCATCTGTTCATCCTGTTCAATCTCTGTTCACCAGTTCATCTGAAATTAAAAAAAAAATAAAAATTCAGTTCATATTTCAAATGAGTTGAAATATTTGAAAATGTTATAACTTTTGAGGTTCTGGTTTGGGTTCTTGTTTCATTTTTTCAATAAACTCCTGCTGGTCCTCCTGTGACATAAGGCTGAGCTCTTCTTGGTTTGCCTATAAATAGTGTGAATGAGGAGGGTGACAGAAAATGAGACAGATCCACTTAAGAACATTAATGAATATGTCGAGATAAGTTCATCTTTTTCGATCCACTTCACAATGTTCTGATAAAAAAAAAGAAACATTTCAAGGATTTTCAAAGATCTCAAATATTTCCAAATTTTCAAACAAATTTGAAAATTGGAAATATTAAATTTAAATACCTTTTCAGGTTCTTGTTTCACCTTTTCAATAACCTTCTGTTGTTCCACCTCTGGTGATGGTGACATAAGGCTGAGCTCTTCTTGGTTTGCCTAAAAAATAGTGTGAATGAGGAGAAGAGGTTGGAACAAGAAGTTGGAAATATTCACTTAACAACATGAATGAATATGTCTAGGTAAGTTCATCTTTTTCAATTTAGTTCACAATATTCTTATCAAAGGAAAAACAAAGAAAACTCAATTAAAATTTCAAAACGAGTTGATAGATTTCCAAACAAACAAACAAACATACATTGTCCCTAGTGGGGTCAGCAGGGTTGGTGGTGGCCATCTCCAGCTAACATTTTGGGTGAGAAGCAGTGTCACCTGGACAGGTCGCAAGTCTGTCGCAGATTTTAAAATATTATATTTACATACCTTCTCAGGTTCTGGTTTGGGTTCTTGTTTCATCTTTTCAATAAACTCCTGCTGTTCTTCCTGTGACATAAGGCTGAGTTCTTCTCGATTTGCCTATAAATAGTGTGAATGAGGAGAAGAGTTACAAGGGGTGGGAAATATTCACTGTAGAACATAATTGAATATGTCAAAATAAGTTCATCTTTTTCAATTTAGTTCACAATATTCTGATTTAAAAAAGAAAAACTCAGTTCAAATTTGAAAATGAGTTGAAAGATTTGGAATCTTTCAACTCATTTTATATTTACATACCTTTTCAGGTTCTGGTCTCACTTTTTCAATAATCTCCTGCTGATCCATCGCTAGTGATGGTGACACAAGGTTGAGCTCATCTTGGTTTGTCACATCATTTCGATAATTGTCTAAGAAAAACAAAAAAAAAAATCTGAATTTAAAATCAATAGGAGTAAAAATCTATATATGTCCATATATTTTTAAGATTTATTTACAGTTAAGTATATATATATATATATATATATATATATATATATATATTATATATATATATATATATATATATATATATATATATATATATATATATATATATATATACACACACACAAGGCAGCATGACTTACATTTGAAAATGCTCACAGTCAGGACAGACACAGCAATATAAATGGTTTTATACATGATGATCTGTGATGGTAAAAACTGTTGTAACCTGAAAACAAAAACAGTAAATATAACTTTCTAAAATGTTTCTGAAGTCTGGTAATCGTCTTTAGAGATGTATGTTTCTGAACATTTTAATATTTAATAGAATCACTGCATTTGACAACAACTTATTACTGTTAGCAAATTTTCAATTTCATTGTAACACCCTGCAATTTAAATAATGAATATATATATATATATATAACAAATTTTGAGAAACTCTTACCTGGTCTGCAAAGGTAAATTGTTGAATAAACCGTAACATGAAACACTGGATAAACGTGCTCTGATTTGAACTTCAACCTCTTTGTTCTGTGACAAACCAAGGCGTGTTCTCGACAGTTTATGGTTTCTTTAGTGTTTGATGTAACATTGTGTAAAATATACATGAGATATATTTTACTCAAAATGCCATCTACAAAAACAAAAGTTTAATTATCACACTAAAACTACATAATTACTAATTTGACCAGTAAAAGTTTAGACAGTTAAATTACCAGATCCTCAGACTAACCCTAGAAAATGGCGTCCGCCGCCTTCGTCCTCATAAAAACTATTGGTTTTCATTATGGCAGTTAATATTATCAGAAAGGTTCTTAACCTATACAAGTACACACACCAATTTGCATTTCTACCCTTATGATAATTTTGTATTGACTTTCATTTATTTTAGTAACTTATTTCACCTCATTGTGTGATTAACATGTTAGTTTTGTTCTTCACTAGAAAACCTTTGGTCAAAATATTTGACGACACTCCAAGAAGTAAAACACTCTGACAACCTGAACCAGGACTTATAATCCTTGGACGAGCTCAAATTGTCTTTTTTTATTGCCTTCAGACTGGCTGTAAAATGAGTAAAGATTAAACAACATGACAATTAGATCTTCTTCGTTTTATGGGCTTTGGATCCTGATGGAAATCACTTTGTGAGATTTAAAGACTGATTATAGTTTTATTATGGTGCAGAGAGCAATACTTTGTTAATGTGTAAACTAAGATCAGTCAGTTTAAAAGTGAAACTTAAATGTTAATGTACAAAAAGCTGTCTTTTTCCACTTTAGATATTTGATTAAAATGGAGATTGGAGAATAAAGATGCAAGATTACATTTAATATTTGTTTTATTGCATATTTAGACTCTTTACAGTACATACAGACGATTAGATTCAGGAAGAGATCATGCCAACATTACAACCCTGAAAGAAAATAAAAGTTGGTCTTAGCTAATACCAAGAAAACAAAATACATAAACCAGCAACATAACCTAACAATCACATGAACAGGAAAAAACTGGGATTAAATAAAAAGCCACTCTCCAATAAAAGAGTCTGAGCAAATGTTTTCTTTGTATTTTGAAAATACAAAGAAAAAGCACTTAAGCCTGCAAAACAAATTAGCATGGCAGTCAAATGGCCAAAAGACACTGAAGTGCATTAAATAGAGCCCCACTCATTTATGATTTATGTTTAATTCTCCATAATGAATCTTCATCTCCTCTAGCAGATCTTCCCTTCTAATCAGTTTTTTAGCATATTTTAAATATGAAATAAATTCTCACGAGAAACACTTTTAATCAGTTTTAAGGGAAGTAATTATTTTATTTATTTGTCATCTGTTATTATTAATGATCTCAGTTTTAATGATCCTATGTTTTTCTTTTAATTAACATTATAATCATCAATCAGTTCCAATCATTATAAATGTTCAAGGATCATTTTATTGGACATGTTCAATAAAGAAAATTTTAAATAAAAGGAATGTGGAAAAAGAGGAAGGAAATGGGTTTGGGGTTCTCATATTATTACATTTAAAAAAGTTGAATTAGTTCATTTCATTTCTCTTGCCATCTGAATCTCTATAGGTTCCAAAACCTTTTCAATGTTCAGTAGCTGTCTGTCATATTTTTTCTTTCTCTTATCCAGTTTCCATTGGGTTTGTAGCAATTCTTCTTTTTTTACTAACAATGATTCTTTTTCATCAGATGTTTGTTTCTCTGTTATTTCTTTCAGCGTCGATTGAATATCCTTTTTGTTTTCTTCTTTTTGATTCCGGACTTCTTTAAGCTGGTTTAAAAGATCTTGTTTCTGCTTCTCCAGTTCATCTTTTACTTTGTCCTGTGTCGCATGTAGTTGTTCTATTTCCCCAGCATTCTTCTCTGTTGAAGAAAAAATTACAGACTTTATTACTGCAGTAACAACATATTTCAGTAAAATGTCCAGAATGCTACCAAAACAGAAACATCAACTTAGAACTGAGTCTGAAAGTATGAAATTTAGAAGATTGACCATTAACCAGGTCAAAGATTCAAACCATCTGCTATTTTCAACATTCCTAATTGTTTGCATTCATTCTGAATTTCCTACTTATTTCACTTGTTTGACAACTAGATGATGAAATGAAGCAGATCCAGATCAGTCCTGATGAGGCATCACTGAAATGTCACAATACCAGACTTTACAGTTTGTTGTTTCAATATTTTTAGAACATAAAATGATGACTAGCTACCATTTAGATGATTTAAAGTTAATATTTTTATTCAATGTGCAGGATATCATAAAAAACTAGACCATCTTATAGAGGATGACATTTTGAATCAATAAATACATTTAAATTTTATCACACAGTGAGTAACTGTGAGTATCAGACTTGAAGAGCTTATAATGCTGCATAATGGATCTAGTGCATTAATCTAGTGCACATATGTATTTATTATTTTTTTTTGTTTTCTAACCATCTTTGTTCTTCATTCTTTGAATTCAATGAATTTATGTATGTTTAGTTGCTGTTTTTTATCCACAATCGTATAAAGGTTGTCAATTTAAAAAAAGGTCTTCAATATAAAATGTTTTGATTTCATGCTGCACTATTCTCAAAAAATGTTCATCTCAGATTTGATTTTGTTTCCTTTGAGTTTACCTCTTTCATTATTCAGTGTGGACTGAAGCTCTTTCTCTTTCTTTTCTTGTTCTTGTATTTTCTTCATCAGGTTAACATTGTTTTCTGTGTTGGAAACAAATTATACAAACATGAATACAGCAGAAATAAAACATTTATCTTTTATTTGGTCCATTTCTACTGAATTACATCAGTATTCGTTTTTCTGTGTGAAAATAAGCAACACTAGTAATCTTAACTCTTTGATTATAAGGCTATCGAAAATATAGTTATTTGATTATTATTATTATTATTACTCATCCATTGTAAATTGAGGCAGAACAAATTTAGTTCTACTGCTGAATCATCAATAAGCTGTTACAATCCAAATTCTCTCTTTAGTCATCTCATCTGTTTGGGAAACAAAACATAAAAACTTACATTTAGCAGAAACAACATCTTATAATCAAATGTAAATATTAAAACTGAGTGTAAATGAAGACATGTTGCTCTGGAGGAGAATGAAATAGTAAAATAAAATCTATATTTAGACTCTATCAAATTTTATGACTGATCACTTTCATAACTGATCTGCTTGCTTCTGAATTTAATACATTTCTACTGAGTAACATCAATATTTTTCTTCTGAGTGATTAAATTGTCTCTTCATAACTCTGATAATCAGAATATCTACAAACTAGAATCATTTGTTCATGTTCTGTTGCTGTTTTACAATGATTTTCTTTCTTTACCTAAATTCTTTCATTGTGTATTAAAAATCCTCTATATCGGTACAAAGGTGTCACTAATTAGTCTTCAACATAAATTATTCTGATTTCATGCAGCTCTGTATCCAATATTTTACTGTTCATCTCAGATTTACAGCTTGATTTTGTTTCCTATGATTTTACCTCTTGCAGTATTCAGTAACTGTTTCTTTTCTTGTTCTTGCATTTTCTCAGTCAGGCTAATTTTGCTTTCTGTGTTGGAAACTGTGGTGTAAAATAAATATAAGTAAACATCTGCTGATCATGTTATATGAAATGCTTGTGAACTTTCACCAAAAGAACAGTTTGGTTTACATGTCCAAGGCTGGAAGTTGTTTTCTAGCTGCATCAGAACCAGACTGTCTCACTTCTTGTTTTGAATTCCTCATCCTTGGTATAAAACTCATGTGTGTCTCTGCCTGGCTGAGCTTTTCATCCAGACCTGCTTCATTACCGATTGTCCTACAAACTCTCTGTATTGTCCACAATATATGAATAAACCTGATTGAGTGATTTCACCTGACAGTGTTTGGTAAATTAGTGTTTTTACACAACAGAAAAAAGATACAAACATGAATCCATCAGGAATAAAACATTCATATTTATTTAGTCTATTGCTACTGCTATTGTTACTGAATTATATCAATATTTTTCTTCTGAGTGAAAATAAGTAACACTATTAACCTCGACTCTTTGATTATAAGATTGCCTTATAATCAAAGAGTATATATATTATTCCATCCATCCATTTTCTTACACCCTTGTCCCTTAATGGGGTCGGGAGGTGGGGTCACCCTGGACAGGTCACCAGTCTGTCGCAGAGGCACACAGAGACACACAGGACAAACAACCATGCACACACACACTGTCTGGTCTGTCTAAATTGTCTAGGGACAATTTAGACAGACCAATTAACCTGACAGTCATGTTTTTGGACTGTGGGGGGAAACTGGAGTACCTGGAGAGAACCCACGCATGCACAGGGAGAACATGAAGACTCCCTGCAGAAACACCGGGGCTGGGAATTGAACCCAGAACCTTCTTGCTGCAAGGCAACAGCTCTACCAACTGTGCCACTGTGCAGCCTTTATAATCATCTTATAATCAAAGAGTATGTATATTATGTATATGAACAAATAATATAAAGTTATTTGATTATTATTATTATTTTTATTATTATTATTATTATTATTATTATTATTATTATTGATCCAGTCTAAAATTGAGGCAGAACAAATTTAGTTATTCTGCTTAATCATCAATAAACTGTTACAATCCAGATTCTCTCTTTTGTAACTAATTCATCTGAAACATTAAATATTTACACATTTTCTCTGAACTTACCTTTTTCCTTTTCCAGTTCTTTGCGCTCTTGAAATTCTTGTTTCCACTTATTGAATTCCTCATTTTTTTCAGCAAGTCTGAGCTTGAACTGATTATCTTTCTCTTCTAGTTGTTGTTCCATTTGCTTAGTCATCTGATCTGTTTGGGAAACAAAACATAAAAACTTCCATTTAGCTGAAACAACATCTTATAATCAAATGTTGAAAATATTAAAACTGAGTGTAAATGAAGACGTGTGGCTCTGGAGGAGAATGAAATAGTAAAATAAAATCTATATTTAGACTCTATCAAATGTTATGACTGATCACTTTCATTACTGATCTGCTTTCTTCTGAATTTAATTCATTTCTACTGAGTAACATCAATATTTTTCTTCTGAGTGATTAAATTGCCTCTTCATAACTCTGATAATCAGAATATCTACAAACTCAGGTTGTTTGTTTATGTTCAGTCATCGTCGTTTTACAATGATTTCCTATATTTACCTAAATTCTTTCATTGTGTTATTTTAAATTATTTTCTGTGTCCTTGTTCCCTGCGAGTCTCTGTGATGCCTTGTCCTCCCTGTTGATTGACCCCAGCTGTGTCTAGTTCCCTAATTACTCTCCTCATGGATCTAAGTCCACTTGTTGTCTTTGTCTCTTGTCAGATCCTCGTTCTGTGTCCCGTTGCCGTGTCAGTTCCTTGTGCTCCTGTGTTTACTTTTGGATTTATCATTAAAACATCATTTATTCATCTTCAACCTTGGGTCTGCCCTGTGTTTATCTGAACCGTCAACCACAAATCATGACAGGAATAAAACATTTCTTTTTTTTGGTCCATTTAAACTGAATTATATCAGTATTTGTCTTCAGGATGAAAATAAGTAACACTATTGACCTCAGCCTTTGATTATAAGTATGTCTTATAATCAAAGAGTACAGTATATATATTATTATATAAACAAATATAAACAAAAATATACAGAAATAATATAGTTATTTGATTACTATTATTATTATTATTATTATTATTATTATTATTGATCCAGTCTAAAATTGAGGCAGAAAAAGATTAGCTTTTTTAGTGAATCGTCAATAAACTGTTACAATCCAGATTCTCTCTTTTATAATTAATTCATCTGAAACATTAAACATTTAAATTTCTTCTCTGAAGTTACCTTTTTCAGTTCTTTGCGCTCTTCAAATTCTTGTTTCCACTTTTCGATTTCCTTGTTTTTTTCAACAACTATGGAATTTAACTGCTTCTCATTCTGTTCCTGTTGTTGTTTAATTGCCTCGGTAAGTTTATAGATCTCATCTGTTAGGAAAACAAAACATACAAACTTTCATTTAGCAGAAACAACGTCTTATAATCAATGTTGAAAATATTAAACTATAAATCTTGTCTCTTTGATTATAAGGCTATCTAAAATATACAGTTATTTGTTTATTATTATTATTATTATTGATCCAGTCTACATTGAGGCAGAACAAATTTAGTTCTTCTGCTGAATCATCAATAAACTGTTACAATCCAGATTCTCTCTTTTGTAACTAATTCATCTGAAACATTACATATTTAAACTTTTTCTCTGAACTTACCTTTTACCTTTTCCAGTCCTTCTTTGTGCTCTTGAAATTCTTTCCACATCTTTAACTGATTATCTTTCTCTTCTAGTTGTTTTTCCATTTGCTTAGTCATCCGATCTGTTTGGGAAATAAAACATACAAACTTCCATTTGGCAGAAACAACACTTATAATCAATGTTGAAAATATTAAAACTGAGTGTAAATGAAAACATGTTGCCCTGGTGGTGAATGAAATAGTAAAGTAAAATCTATATTTAGACTCTATCAAATGTTATGACTGATCACTTTCATAACTGATCTGCTTGCTTCTGAATTTAATACATTTCTACTGAGTAACATCAATATTTTTCTCCTGAGTGATTAAATTGTCTCTTCATAACTCTGATAATCAGAATATCTACAAACTAGAATCATTTGTTCATGTTCTGTTGCTGTTTTACAATGATTTTCTTTAATTACCTAAATTCTTTCATTGTGCATTAAATATCCTCTATATCGGTACAAAGGTTGTCACTAATTAATCTTCAACATAAATTATTCTGATTTAATGCAGCTCTGTATCCAATATTTTACTGTTCATCTTAGATTTGCAGCTTGATTTTGTTTCCTATTATTTTACCTCTTGCAGTATTCAGTGTGGAGAGAAAGTCTTTTTCCTTCATTTTTTCTTAATTATTTTCCTCGGATAGGTTATCATTCGTGGTTGTGGTGAAAACAAAGGTTAACAAAAATACAGCAGAAATGCAATCTTATCATCAAATATTCAGAATATAAATAAAACTGGGAGGAGATTGAAAAATCAAAATGGAAAAGTATAACATTTATTTATTTTTTCATTTTGTCTCTTCCGCTCATTACACTGATTATCATTATATCTACATTATAGTAATTTGTCTGTTCTGTTACTCTGTACTAATTATTATGTTTTATTAAACCAGATTTAACTACAAATGTCACTAGAGCTGTTTATTTATTTTCCAAGTAGGGCTAGGGATGGAAAAAAATAACTTAGATATTCTGTGAAAGTAATTTAAATCTCAGTTTGGTCTCTAATTATGTTTAATTTTGGGATTAAGGTCGATGTCGCTCTAGAGCGGGTCAACACAAGACACATTTAAGAGGCTACTGTAACAAAAATGACAGCATGTTGAATGTTCATTTCAACTCAGTTTGACAGCCTGGACTTCAAACTTTATACAAATAGTGTTTTATATTGGTTTTGTTTATTATTTACTTCAAAATAAAAACCTCAAATATAATCAATCATGTTCGCCATAATGTTCGCATTTTTCGCATTTGGGGTTCATTGAGTGAATATTTTGTGACCAGGAAATGCTTGAATGCAAGATGACACCCGTTTTTCAGAATTTCTCAAATGTACCATATTTCTAAAACAACCAATGAAGAGGTATTGACGGTTTGCTGGGGCGTAAGAGAAAAGAGAGGAAACATGTGGCGCTAAAGGCTCTGGAGAGTTTTGGAGACGGGAAGAGAACAGAGCGCAGTGACGGTTTGGATGAGTTTTTTGGACTATTAGTGTGTTAGTTGGAGTTTTTGTGAATTTTATTTTATATTAAAAATAATATTTTTTTTACTCTGATTTTGATTTGTTGGATTTTTGGTCCGCTGTGATAATGCATTTTGTCAAATGAAAGAAACACTGTAAAATGATAATGCTGAGGTTTTGCTGAAAATAATGATACCAAACAAAGTAAATAGTTTTTAAGGGGAAAATATAAGGGTAAATTCAAAATTAGTCAAAAACAGTCATTTAGACCCCAGACAAAATCATCTATTTTTATTTTTACCAACAAAATACAAATACAATTCACAAATTGTTCAAATAATCAGTGTTCATCTTCACTTTAATGAAGATGATGAACACATTTACATAAAATTAATCATTTTATGCAAATGATTAATTTTTAACATTAAATATTTTACTTTCACGCTGCACAATCAGTGACTTACATTTCTTGAAGTTCTTTTTTGTTTTTGTTCTTTATTCCAGTTCCATGATCTTCTTTGTATTCCATAAATGCTTAATGCCTAATTACTTTTCTTTTTTAGTTCATGTACAACATTTCCACCAGATGTAACAAGGTTGCATTTTTGAAGCTAATTAGTCCAACAACAATTACCTTCCAAAGTGGTCGACTCAGTGTTTGTGGCTCCACTCGTCCTTGTGCCATCATGTCCTGATGAGTGGGACTGTGAGACCCTAAACCACCTATTGGACATTCTTATGGACAAACCTTATAGACTAAAACACACAGGCACAGGTGTTTAGATTCAGGTGTTTGTCAGATACACTCTGTTGGGCTGCATTTGCCAATGAATTCATCTTGTATTTCCAACAATGTCATAACTGTTATAATTATATATGCATATATTTTTTGTTGCTGCAGTTTCTTGGTTTTGTCTGTTCTCTTCCTACAGATCTAGAGGCAGATTTCTAGTATTTTCACTTGTTCTCTCTATACTTATTACTCTCCTCTCTTCCTGTGTCTTTCCCACTTAAACCTTTTATCCACTTTTTTTTTTTCTTTCTTTTCCTTCCTTCCTTCCTTACTTCCTTTTCATCTCTAGGTTCATTACATTTGAAACAATCCCAAAGAAAATTTTAATAAAGTTTCATATGTATATCAAGTTGAGCATCATGACCATACTGCGTTGATTGTTAAAGTAAATCTGTTGGGCTTTACTTTGACACTTAGACAACAATCCTTAGGTCACGCTGACAGAACAAAAAAAGAAAAAATCTTTTACTTTCTCGCTAGCAATGGCAGGCTAACTCTCTTGGGCATTTTGTTTGCAAACATTCAGTGTCTGAACAACAAAGCGGATGAATAGAAGATATAAAGTTGCATTTGTTTATTTATTATTTTAGTTAAAAAAAATTGCTTATTTTTAAAAAAGAACTCCAGACTATCTACAAAAATATGTGTGCAAGGAAAATTGGATCAAGGAAAAGCAGGAGAAAAAATGAATGCATCATGTTCTGTGTTAAACTTCAGGTATTTTGTTCAACAGAAAAGTAAAATGAACACTAATCCTTATTACCTTTGTGAATCTAAACTAGATTGTTTAGTTAAATTTCTAATAAAAAGAAACAAACTATGCTATGTGAGACAGAAATTATTTTGATTTCATTTAAATGTAAAGTACAACCTGTCATGATTACTTACAAATGTGATGGTTTCCATAAAAAAGCAGATTAGACAAAGTGGATTTCTAACTTTACCTGGTAGAGAGATAAACTTTTGTAACAAATTAAGAAACTAAACATTAGTAAATCTTACCAGTTGTGTTCAGCGTCAAACTATCTCCTCTCAGTTCACATCAGAGTGTTAACAGCAACAGAGCCAAGGTCCAGGTATATAAAAATGGTTGCAATGTCCTGCTTTACAAAGGTTGACACTACACCTGTTATAAATCTGCAGTGTTGCTTTAATTACCGTCATCAAAAACCAAAGGATCAAATGTTTCCACGTGAGTATTGGTGCCCACTGAACCTGCCTGAATAAAACAGTTTGGCAGCAACTCAGATTAGATTAACTTGTTTTCTGAATCTGCTTACAGGTCAAGATAAAACAGGACAACATTTAACTGCTGCAAGATAAGACCTGCATTGTTTCACAACGCTGCTGTTACCATGGAGATATCACCAGTTTATCAAGAAGCACAAACAAGAATCACTTATCAGAAAACAATCAAAACAGCTCATGAACTAGATAGAGATGTAGAAATTTATTATTTTTATCTTCTTCAAAATTTTATGTTGGGAGAATAAATCAAATTTACTTTCAATGTTAAGCTGAAACTGAAATTAAAATCTGACTTTCAAAAGCTAATGAGTAAACAATATTCTTAAATCAATAAACTAATTACTAAGTTTCTCTATGTTTTACATAGAAGAGGTTGGATAAACTTATTGGTTGTTTCCACAATGAAGTCAGATGTCCAGCAATAAACTACACAGTTTCACTTCAGGATTATTAAAGTGTGATGTGTCTTTTTTTTTCTTTTTTTTTTGAAAATAAAATGTATTACTTACATGAGCAGGTAAACAAAAAAAATCATGAATATTTTTTTTAATTACTAGTAATTTAAAACCAAACAACAGGAGTTAAGTTGTGTTAAATTAGATTATATCTGAAGCTGACCAGAGTAAATCTGAAGAAGTAGCTGTTGCTTTATTACAGCTGTTTGCTAAAGGCAAAACCAGAGTTTCAATAACTGATTTGCATATGATTAGAAGTTTTTCATATCATCATAAAAACTGTCAGGTTTAATCTCCACAACTACATGAACGTCCAACTATTTTCCACTTTCTCCTTGTTTTTAAAAGACTACAGTCAATATAAACATCCAACTAAATGTTTACATAAACTACAGTAAATAAACAGCTAAAATTATTCTACAATAATGTGAAACTCTGAAGTCAGACAGAAAAGAAAAGTTCAGATCTACAACTGAACTTTCTTTTCCTTCTGATTTCATCCAACGGACTAAAGTAAAACAAAAAAGAAAGATGAATCATGCTTAATGTTTTTTATAATAAAAAATATTAACATTTAAATAGCTGAAAACTAGGATGTGATGTTATGTTTATTAAAAAACAATTGATAAAAGCTCCTTAAGTAAAATTCACAAATTTATTTTACAATCCAGCAAACCTTTACTCTTCTTTGTGAGTATTCAGAACCTGTTCTTTTACCTGATCAATGATAGAAAGACAACCAACCAATAGAACATAAAATCAAATTTATTTGTTTTTAAAAATAAAATAAATTGAACAAATAAACATTATTTAAACATGCTTCCATTTGTATGCTTATACTGTATGAAGCTGATTACAAATATTAAATTTTCACAGATTTATTTTGAGAAACATTTCATTCATCTTTTATTCTTTATATATTTCAGTAAAAAACAATAACACAGAAAAAACTAATTTTACATGCATGTAAAATTGTTATATGTTAGGTATGTTTTCAGTATGTTTGTCCTCTGACATGTTTTTGCAGCAGTTTTTTCACCTGTCAGACTAAATCCAACTCTACACTTTCTTTAATGTTCTCAGTTATTAAAATGTCTCAGTGTTTGCAGTAAATCTGTTGAGTTTGAACCTGTTGAAACTTTTCTCTAATCAAGAATGCAAAATAAATGAAAACTTCATTTATTTCTGGTTCATGGGTGACATCAGATTTACTGCTTTGACTCTTTTTCATCAAGTTTTTGTATTTTCTTTACATGTTTTTCTATCTCCTGCTTTCTGTCCTTCAGCTTGTTAATTTCATCATTTGTTCTCTTCATTAGTTTATCTGTCAAAAATCCAACCTGCTGATGCCTTGCTTTCTCTGTATCAGTTTATCTTTGCTCTCTGCTATAATTCCCTTCAGTTTTAAATATCCTTGTGCTTTTTTTTCTATCATGTTCCCCGTATGGTTTGTTACTTCATCATCAACAGCCTTAAGCTTTTCCTCATCCTCATGAATAATTTTATCTGCCTCCACCGTTTGATCAGCAAGTTGTTTTTTCTGCTCCTTCAGTTCCTCTGACATCTCAGTTAGTGATTTAATCTGCTCATCAATGATTTTCTGTTCCTTTTTGCTCTTTTCTAACTCCTCCTCTAGTCTTGCTGCTGTAATGAGATTCTTTTGCTCTTCATTGATTTTCTTTGTTAATTTTTTCTTTTCTGTAGAAACAAGAAGTGAATTCAGATGAAGGTTATTCATCAGTGCAGTTCTTACACAGAGACTGAAATTTGTTTTTCTTTAAGATTGTAAAAGTTTATTAGGTTTCTACTAAAATATACTCACCATTTTTGTTTTGTTTCTTCATCCAAATAATAAGAGCGACTCCAATAACAAACATGATGACTAAAATTATATTGAAGCTGATAGAAACGGAGCAGCTGCACTCAATGATGAAGAAATCATCTGAAACACAACCAAACAGAACCGTTACTGAAATAACTGAACGGTTTGACCCTCAAAGTGTTTTAAGTTTTTAAAAACAGCAACATCTGAACTGTTTAAAGTGTTTTATTGTCCTACCTGGAACATGAATGTGTGTCTCTCTGCTCTGGTTGACGTCTCTCTGCTGGACTCTGCAGGTAAAGTTGTTGTTGTCTCTCTTCTCTACAGTCACTCTGCTGCTAACAGTGTAAACACCATCAGGATCTGTGCTTTTCTCTGCAGGTCCAGCAGACATGATGTTTCCGTCTCCGTCCAGCCAGAACATCTCAGGTTCTGGATACCAGCCTGCAGCTCTGCAGTCCAGCATCACTCCACTGCTGCTGACATCCAGTCCAGATAGACTGACACCAGGTGAGGAGGCGGAGCCTGAAGGTCAGAGAGCAGGAAAACTATTCAGTAAAAAAATATACTGAAAGGTTTAAGAGTCACATTTTTATGAATAACTTATTGATCACCAAATGGAAACATCAAAAGAGTTAAATATCTCAGTTCAGTGCTTAATATTGATTGATTGTAAAATGGTTTTACTGTTTGTGTTGTGCCACTAATTTAAATGAATAATATTCATCTTCTTCTTTTTCATCATTCATAAACTTCCAGCATAATTACTTCCCTCTGTATATTTTTTCTGTTCTGCTCCAACACTCTCCATGATGACAGAAAGTGACTGTCATTATGACTTTAAATTAAACACCTGTCTGTATGTTTATTGTTTAGTTTACTTACCAACAAGAAGCTGGATAAAATATTCTGTTTTCTCCTTTGGGTTGTAACATCTGTATCTTCCGTTGTCAGAATGTCTCACGTCAGACAGTTTGAGAGAAAAATCTCCATCCTTCAGTTTGTCATTGAACAGTGAAGTTCGTCCCTTGAAGACTTTGTTTTGATCAGCTAAATATTCCTTCTGGTTGTGCCAAACATGCACAAACCTGGGTTTCAGGTCCGGTCTGCCCCACTCCACTGTAAACTGAGAAAGATCCTGAGGAGGATCCACATGACAGGGCAGGACGACGTCGTCACCAGGCATCGATATGATGGTCTGAGACAAATCATCCTCCTGTGACTGACCTGAGAAACAAAACATTTCATATTTCAGGATATAGTTTTCCTCTGTTTGTAGAAACCTTTCACATGTCAGAGCTGTAACTTAATACCAACTTGTTACTTCTGCTTGATAAAATTAATGAGACTTACATGCCAGACCCATCTAAATAAAGTCTGAAGTCTTTATAAAACTAAATTTCTCCCCATCTCTATGACTGAAACCAGATTCCTTACTGATGCAGTTACCTTCATTGAGGTGAATCAGAAGAAGTAAGCTGACAAAGAGTCCAAAAATGAATCCATCTCTGTTGTGAGTCATCTTGGAGAAACAAAAACTGAAATACAGAGACATAAATGTAAAGACTGGAAATATATATTCTAACAAACAATGTGAACTTATTTATTGATTCAATGTTTTTTATGGATTTGATAAAACTTTTGAACTTTACAAGGTTGTATGAGTTAAATGTACTGCCACAGCTTCTTTGAAAATTTTCATTCATCATTGTCTGACACAGCAATGCTGAAAACAGTGACTAGGAAAAATAAAAAAATAACTGCAACCCACCGTATTTAAGGGAATTGCTATCAGCAGGTGAAGTCACTGCGTTAGAAAACAGATGCATGGAAACAATATCAAGAAAGAAAGAGTCCAGGTTTTCAAATGTACAGAAAAATAAAAATGAGTTCTTCCTTCCACTTTAGACATTACATCAAGAATGTTTAAAAATAAACTAACAAGCAGGAATTTGGCTGCAAACATAAAGCCTCTTTTCTCTCTAAAGAAGAGAAAAGCAAAATTTTGTTCGGATAAATAAAACAATTATTTAGCAGGTAAGACAAAAGTATAAATGTTTGGTTACAATAAATGCCAACATTATTTAGATTTAAGGTGTGTTAATAAGCCAAAGTAAAGACCTGATCCTGGTTTATAAACTGTTTGGATCCAACAGGTTCTCTGATAAAAATAAAAGCCAGAAACCAACATGATTGATAGAACGTGAATAAGTTTGGGTCAAACTTTGATGATATGAGAGACCGATAGTCATACAGAAAACATCTACATGAACACACTAAAGCTAAAGGTCGTCCTACAAGCTGCCATGATTTTATTACCTCCTAAAGAAACTTACATTTTTCTATTACATTCTAAAAACAAACTTTACATTTAGCTATTAACACTGTATGTTAGTAAATAAGAAGCTAAGGTCAACAATAATAAGAAATGAGAGAATAAAGTCAATGAAAATACCTTTTTAGTGGCGTTGTAGTTTCCTCGTTTCTCTCCGCGTTAATTGGTCAAAGTCCTCAGAATGGAGACATTATAATGAAGATGTTTTCACTTTGTTTTATGAACTAATTAAAAACATTTTAAATACATTTTAGGTCAAATAGAAATCATTCTAACCCTCATAATGATGTGAAACCAAACCCTCCGAAATGTATCGTGCAGATTCACACCAGGATTCCCAGCCTGGATAATGTTTTATTATCGTGAAGAAAGTTAGACTTGGTTAATATTTAATCAGGTTTTAATCAACCTGAAACTAAAAGAGTGAACTTTATCTATATTCAACACAGCAAAGTGGGTATAATGGCATTAAAAATGTATTAATGTAACGTTTTTAAGTTTTATATTTGGGATAAAAAGCAGGATTTGGTTCCAACATGTTGCACAGGCTCATAATTTAAGAGGAAAGTCACATTCTGTAGTTAATATTTAATCCCTTCCAGAGGAAAGATTAAACCCTGACCCACCACACCTTATCACACTGAATCACAATACTCTCCACAGAATACACTGCAGTAAATTATTTTTTAAACCATTTTTTATTTTATTTAAAAATACAAGAAATTACACAAAATTATATTTCCAGTAACTAAAACCTGTTACTCAGTTTTTAGTATTTTTAGCAAACACCTTTTTAATTTTTCTGATGCTCATTTTCTTCATCTACTTTAGAAAAATAATTTGAAAAAAAGGCACATTTTATTTTATTACAACTTCAGAATACATTGACTATAAAACACAATCCCACTTCAGCCAAAGTTTTGAAATCGGGGAACAATTTCTCAAATGGAAGTGATTAGAAATCTGTAAGACACTGAATGAGACGTTTTACAAGCCTTCAGTGTGAGGAAATCCTGCAAAATGAGCTTCTGCACCAGATGTGCTCCTGTCCTGAATTCTCCAATAAAATGGTGACTGGCTTCAAATTTTTTTGTCGGTTTTTTTGTAGCAATGGCCCAGGATCCTAATGTGACCTCTCTTTATCATAACAATATTTATTTCTGTAAAAACTTGTTAAGTCAATACTTTTTCTTATCTTCCCCCATAACAAAGATGAGAGTTGTTAAAATTTCAAAAATAACCTACCAGCTTTAAATGTTTAACAGGAAAGGAAATGATTTTGAAAAGATGAACAGAAATATAGTATTAAATTAAAACACATTTTAATATAAAAGTTAAATAATTAGCAAAACAAATCCAAAATACTTTAGATCAAACTATGCAAATTTTTGGTTGATGGTAATGGATTTGAACAGGGAGGAACTCCTGTAGAGGACTGTAACACAGTGGTTATCATAAAGCCTTTGACTGAAAACACTCCAAAGTTTTTCCCTTGCAAAGAGGAACCTCAGTGTTGTTCTGATTGTCAGTTTATGAGTCAATCATCTTTGCAGAATCATCTTCTGTTGTCCTCACTAATTATAGAAGAAGAGACTCATCTCCTCATAACAGATGTGCAAAAGAAGTGAAACATCTTCCCCCCAGCAGTGAAAGGTCTTAGCTTACTGAACTCTAAGTCTGCCTTGACTCACATAGCTTCACTGTTCCTCCTCCTGTTAAGTCTGTTGTCATGTTCAGTTTCAGAAGTGATATAAAGGCTGGACAGTGTTGATGGGAAGATGGAAGGAATTAATGTGCTATCTGCTATCGGCTAGCCTAATGCCTTAGGATTCTCTGGAATGATCATAAGAGTTCTTCTGTGGAAAATAATGGTATGGGTTTTCTGCCTAGTTTTACAACACAAGATGGATGGATGGATGGATGATGATGGATGGATGGATGGATGGATGGATGGATGGATGGATGGATGGATGGATGGATGGATGGATGGATGGATGGATGGATGGATGGAGTCGAGAAAAGTCAAGCTCATCCCACTTCCCCATGCTGTAGATTTTAGTTTAATAGTAACAATAAATAAAGTTATCTTTAAAAATGATAGCACAGGTGACATCATGACCCAACAGTAGAGTCAGAGGGTAATAAAATTAATCTGGTTGTGTTTTGTTATTCTGTCCTGCAAACTTTGCTTTAATTTCTACTTTTTTCTATTTAATCATGAAAAATCATAGTCAGACAGAAAGAGAGTCATGGAACAGGAAGAGCAGGTTTCCTGAAGAAAGAGGAAGTTTTCAGCCTGCATATAAAAATAGTTTAGACTATTCCTTGTTTCAAAGCATTAAAGGTTTAAAGAATCAAATCTAAACATTTTGAGTAATTGGATAAAACCCAGAGTAAAATACTTAAATAAATAATAATAACATAATTTAACCAATAATTAATATTGGTTTAACCAATGGTTGATATTGGTTTGATTATAAGAATATTGACACTTACTCTTATACTTATGGAAGTACTTACAGATAAACAAGTAACTGTAACTTGGTATCAAATAATTAGAATAATGGATTATTCCTGGTTTCTTTTCAGAAATGTCTGTAACAACTCACATTATGATTATAATAAGAGTAACTAATAAGTTATGGTTATTATAATATTATAAATGAATGCTAAACCAGAGAAACTAATATGTTTTAAATGTGATGAGTTCCTTCCCTGAGATCAGCTCATCTACATCTCAATGGACCAGAAAGATCGTGGGACGAGGAGAATGGAGCTACAGAGCTGCAAGACAAGAAGCTGAGGACCGGTACACACATGAGGAAGTTACCCTGAGGCCCAGACCTGCTGCTCTAAGTCAGTACTCTTCCTCTACTGGGAGCCTCCTGCTGCTGCAGCACCTCCTTCATCATCAGGCCAGTTCTGGGGTTCAAGATGCCAAACTCTGTCCATCTCTCTAAGTTTCCCTTTTTTAGTTCACAGTGTCAGCATTAGGGAAAAATAGGCTTGATGTTTTTAGACATTGAACATTGCATCTTGATTGTGTAAAATTCTCCATCTCTTTTCTCTCCTGATGGAGTCTCTCCTCCTGCTCATCACTCATTGATCAGATTCCCAGGAAACCAGAAAAAATGCAGGACTTGTTCTCCAGATGTGAGAACAAGTCCTGCATTTCAGTGCTCATGTTGCTCCATAGTTCAGAAAGTTGACCTGATTGAGTAAAACCAATGTGAATTTTTGTATTGAGCACATCAAAATTACCATAAAACTGTTGAAAAACCCCAGACAATTTTTTTGACTGTTGACCAGTCATATTTTGTTTTCTGCTGACGTTAGGAGCTGTATGATTTTTTTTATTTTGCATTTTAAACTCCTTCCTAATTTGTTTGTCGGTAGCAGCATCTCTATCGGTTCCAGAGCTTTCTCTATGTTTAATATCTGCCTTTCATAATTTTTCTTATACTCATCCAGTTTCCACTGGGACTTTAGGAGATCTCTCTTCTTTCCTAATAACGACTCTTTGTCATCAACTTTTCCTCTGTTTATTTCGCTCTCTACTGACTTTAGCTCTTTTTTGTTTTTCTCCCTTTCAGCCTCGACGTCTTTAAGTATCACTGAAAGTTGATCTTTCTGGTTTTCCAGTTCCTTCTTCACACCATCCACTGCAGTCTGTAGTAGTTCATTTCTTAATTTTAGCTCGAGATTCTTACCTGTTGCCCGCAAAAAACACACCAATTCAGTACATAAATCTACAATTCCTCTCAGACTTTTTCTCCTCACGAAGATGAGTTACAATTCAGTAGGAACAGACAGCTTTGAACAGAATTTGATAACCATCAGATTGTAAGGTGACAGTGTAACCCACTCAGTCTCCCATACTAATTACATTTAGTGTCTACACAGTAAAAATGCCAGTGTTGAATTAACATCCAGTAGTGTCTATATGTGTCCAAGTCAGCTGGTGTTAAATTCAACACTACGAGTCACATTAACATTTACAACAGTGTTGGTGTTAAAATATGTTAAAAGTAACACCAGTGTAGTGTTGATCACAAAACATAATGTGGTGTTAAAAAAGTAAATAATTGACCCACAAGGTGTCAATATCAATCAAATCCAGTGGAAAATATTCAAAACAATACACAGAAATGGAAAGTTTAACTTTTCTTAAACCCATTTCAGTATATAGACCAAAGTTAATTTAACAAAAAAATGGGTGTCAATCTTTTAACACTTCCAAAAGTGTTACTTTAACACCTCCTGACTTGGACACATATAGACACTTTGGGTGTTTAATTAACATGCATTTTAATTTTCCTTGTTTATGTTGTACCCTATTTATCTTTTGATTTTCCCATTGTTCAGATGTTGTTTTTCTGTAAATGTTTGTTTTCTGTTTCCATTCCATCTGGAAATTTACGACAGCAGTATATAGATTTGTTATTATCATAAAGTCTCAATTGATTCTTTGTTTCCACTAATCATTCAGTATCAATTGACTTCTCACAACTTCTTTCTCCTCCAAGTGGTTACAATTCATTAGACATATCACCATGTGGATATAAATGTTGTATCTTGGTTTGTAGTTGAACTAGTGTAGCTCAGAATCTCCATCACTAATTACAAATAGATCAAACTTTAGATTCTAGACATTGAAGGTTTTTTTTCAGTAGATTATCCAACATGTCTTAAATTAATTATACTGTCACCAAAATTTAGCGAGCAACTTTTCAACAAACCAACAAACCAACAGTCAGAATGGTTTGTCCAATAGGATAAACAGTGGAGCCTCCTGCACAACCACTAAGGATGCAGCAATCAATTTCTGGTAAGATATGTTTAATCTGCAGCTTTGCAATAAACAGGAAAGAACCATCCTTCAGTTGAAATCTGTTAGTAAATCCTGCCATGTACTGTTGAGTAGTTTTCAAACTAGTCTTTTGTGGAGTGAGTCACACAAACTACAGTTTTCTTCAGTAAAGCTGGGACATTGACCCCAGTCCCACCAGTGAGACCAGTGGGTCTAAATCCCAGCCTGGATCACCTCAGGCTGACAATCCTCTCCTCCATGCCGGAGGTTCGGACCTCGAAAATGTTCTGAGTTTTGTGCCTCTAGTAAGGCACAGTTTCAGCAGAACTTGTCATAACTTATTTGTCAAATCTGTTTCCATCTCAAATTTAGTTAATCAAAAAATCAAAAACATGAAGAGTCGCTCAAACTGCCAAAATATGCCATGAGGAAGAGGCCCAGAGGAAGAGACACCCTGGAGAGAGACTATGTTTCTCAGCTGGCTTGTGAATGTGCTGGTAAAAGACACTAGGAAGAGTCAAATTCTGAGGCTTCCTGCTTAGGATAGATTTGCTAATAGTTAGTTTTAGTAACATATTTTGCTACAGTCAGATTTGAAAATTAGTTTTTAACATCCCTGATTTAGAGAGCAGAGAAACCATTTGCCAGAAACTATTATTCAAATAGAAACAATTAATTGAACTTATTTGTCAAATCTTATCAATACATTCATTACTGGTGTTTTAGTAAGTAGGCTCTAAAACAATTAAACTTACTGGACAACTTACTGTATGTCCAGAGGACAGCCACAACGAAGCCAAAGACACCAACTGCACGGTCATTTAGCCAGTGGTTGTCAGTAAACCAGGTTATAACTCTGGGCAGTAATGTTGAAGAAAATTTGTCAAGCTCCTGTGGGCTGTCATATTACCTAAAAAAGAAATAAATAAAAACATAACTGTGTAAGAACAAACTGCAACAAACTAGTTAGGGGTATAACCCCTAACTAGAAGCAAACACTGGTTTATACTGACAATGGTTTTGACTTCTTGGAAAACCTACAATATATGCAGTTATTCTGTAAGTATTTATTCTTCATAATGTGAAAACATTCATCCATCCATCCATTTTCTTCCGCTTATCCGGGGTCGGGTCGCAGGGGCAGCAACTTCAGAAGGGAGGCCCAGACTTCCCTCCCCAGCCACGTCTTCCAGCTCCTCCAGGAACCCCAAGGCGTTCCCAGCAAAGAGACATCATCCCTCCAGGTGTCCTGGTCTCCCCTCCTCCCGGTGGGACCTGAATTCCTCACCATGGAGGCTCCATCCTGACCAGATGCCCGAGCCTCAACTGGCTCCTCTGGACAAGGAGGAGCAGCAGCTCTACTTTGAGTCCCTCCCTGATGACCGAGCTTCTTCTCTCTAAGGGTCCAGCCACCCTGCGGAGGAAACCCATTTCGGCCGCTTGTATCCGTGATCTCGTTCTTTCGGTCATGACCCAAAGACCATAGATGAGGGTGGGAACGTAGATCGACCGGTAAATCGAGAGCTTCGCTTTTTGACTCAGCTTCTCCCTTCACCACGACGGACCGGTACAGCGCCGCTTCACGGCAGACGCCGCCCAATCCGCCTGTCGATCTCCCGCTCCCTTCGTCCCTCATTCGTGAACAAGATCCCCAGATACTTAAACTCCTCCACTTGAGGCAGGACGACCCCCCTGACCCGGAGAAGGACCTCTACCCTTTTCCGGCTCCAGTACATTTTGAAACTAATACATTTTACACTTTCAAAAGAAAACATTTTAAGTGAAAAAATGCCAGTTTCACCAACTGAACACAAATAAAAGGTTCTCATTAAAAGAAAGGAAGTTTTTCATAAAAGCAGAGCAAACATTTTAGGTTCATATTCTTATTTTGCACATAGGTAAAAAAAAATAAAAGCATTTTGTTGATGATTGAAAACAAAATGTAACTTTAGAAAAGCTTACCAGGTTGAAGTTTGCTTGTTTGAGCTCACCTCTGAATGCATTAAGTGACAAGGTCCAGCTGATTTATGCCAGTGTCTGAAAAGTGTGGCTGACACACCTTTTTGTTTTTTTGTTGTGCTATAACTTCAGCCCAAACATGATATCGTCTGTAAAACAGTCATTTGCATGTTCATATTTAAACTCTTTGGATTTACATCTGAAGTACTTTTCTTTTGTTTTGTTCTTTTCTGCAATTCATGGTACGACAAAGAACAAAGAAAAGGTTTCTTATTGTCTTCGAAGTTCAGCATGACTTTATCTGACTGGGATAAACTTTATAGTAGCAATAAAACCTTAATTTGATATAGAGGAGTGTGTGGAACGTCTGACACCTTGAAAGTTGAACTCAACTTTAGAAGCAAAGTAGAGGCTACAGCAGGATGAACTTGCTGTTTCTGGACATATGCAAAATGTCCTCCACCTTCCTGTCCCTGCTGGATGTACTATGTCCCTGTTGCACAATAAGGCTTGTTCCTGCACCCTCTGCCATCTGTTAGTGTCACTAATTCATGAATTTAATCACCTTATCAGGAGATTATCGGTTATTTATAAAATTTGACATTGACTTTTATATTACCTTAATTTTAGTTAAAAATATGTTGCAGTATTTCAAAAAATCACTCACTTTTGTTGGAAACCGGGGTTGTGGGTTGGTTTGTTCTCTTATCCATTCTTCTCCACCAGAGGGGGCTGCGAGGCGGTTCCTACCTGGAGGGTCCGTGCTGCTCGTTCACCTGCAGCACATTTCATCATCTGTGGAGGGGAATATTAGCATAGAGCTGCCGACACATCAGCACCAGAGTGTTAGCCAGTAATGGTACTTCAGGCCTCAGTGACCTTCATAGTGTGATCTTGTAAGAATCTCTCAGTGATAGTTTCCTTGTGTCTCCTTCCTAGGTGACTCCTAGTGATGCTGTGGAATAACCCACTGGTAGTCCGAGCTCCTAGTTCTCTCAGTGTCTCCAAACCCTCGTGATGCCGCGAAAGTTACCCACGAGTGCCCAAGCTCCAGTGACAAACTTCACAGAACTGTTCATCTTTGGATCCTCCAGCCGGCAGCTTGATTCCGATCTTCACCCACCGCAGAGGCAAACTTACCTGTCTGCCCTACGCCTCTGCTTCCATCAGCCCTGGAACCTCTTTCAAAACTTTAAAATTCCTCTAATACCTAAATTTGCTACCTATGTCTCTCTGCACTTCAGATTCCCAAAGACCCAGCCAGATCATCCCACAACCCTGGACAGTTTACATTCTGTATCAATCTTTGTCAATAAACCCATTAACTTTTGTCCTGTTTCTCTGAGTGTGCTCTGCTTGTGGGTTTGAAAATTAAACATGACAACTTTGTATGAGTCTCTTTAAACTGGTTTTCAGAAAAGGCTCATTAGCTTTATCTTGTCATGTTGAGTTCTCATGTTTATCTCTTTTTCATGAAATATGGTATTTGTGAAAATGTTTCAGATTATTTGCAGAGTTTGCTTCTGATATGGAGGCTCCCTTAAAGTCATCATGTGGAGCTTTAGGTTGCTCCTTCACACAGAGAGGAGCCAGTTAAGGTGGCTTGGGCATCTGGTTAGGATGGACGCCTCCCTGGTGAGGTGCTCCAGTCCCACTGGAAGGAGATCCAGAGAAAGACCCTGGTCACGCTTTAAGGACTATGTTTCTCATCTGGCCTGGGAACACCTTGGGATTCCCCTGGAGAAGCTGGAACAAGTAGCTGAGGAGAGGGAAGTCTGGACCTCCTTACTCAGACTGCTGACCCCGCAATCCGACCCCGGCAGGCGGAGAAGAAGATTTATTAATGGAGGAAATAGAACTTGAGAGATTCTCTTTGTTATACTTATTGGTGTTCCTAATGTTTTAATTATGTAAATGTGAGTGTTCAGGTGCCCGTTTCTGATTGGCCCCTGAAGACTGTGGAGCCGTTGGATTAGTGACCAGCTGGAGGAGATGAATATTAACGATGCTGACTTTCTGCCATCCTCAGTTCAGCCCAACGGCCACACTGTTTATTATTTATGTTAAACACCTGGTAAAGAGCTGCTGTTTGCTTTTGCTCTTAGTTTTCTCTTATTATTTGACCTTATTTTTAGGGAGTTAGGTTTTTGTCATTTGGTTTATTTACTTTCTCTGCAGCCATATAATACTCTGACTGTTCTAAAATGTAATGCAAAAAATACATCTTTTAAATAAATAAAATTACAGTATAAGATGTTCAAAACTGTTAATGTTGTCTTGAGATCTGAGGATGATGATTCTTCATGTTATGATTTGGCTTCCCTTAAACAGGCCATAACACTAAAAAGGGCCAGGTTAGTTATCTGATTACAGTATTCAACTGCAAGAATGCCAATAAGGAGCAAATAATAATCATTTTTATCTCTGATCTTTAAGTCTAAACAGAGTCTTCTCGATGCTTCTGCCTTTCTCCATTTGGTCACAAATTATGACATCATCCAAAACATGCATGTTTTTTTTTTTATGTCGGTCATTATGAACATTTATCATCAATTATATTAAGTTCAACTCAAAAATAATTTATTAATTCCAAAGGGAAATTGAAAAGATTAAACAGTGTCGGTCAGAAAATAGCTAAAATAAAATTTTAAACATATCCTAATAAACACGTTTGTATTGTTTGCACTATAAATCCAAAGGCTAAACTTGATCTAACGGAGAAAATTCTGGCCACCATGCAATGAATCTTATTGAGTCTTGCATTCTATGGAGTAAAATTCATCTGACTGAAATAACATTTAGATTAAAGGACAGTAGAGGGCAGAGTGGAGCTGTTTTCAGAGAGCAGGGAAAGGAAGAGGAGATGATCAACTCTGTTCAAATCACTAAAAACACAAATGTCAGGTTTGACCTCAGAATGTCCAATTGTCCCACTATTGGTGTCTTTGGATTAAACAAATGTAAAGCAGAAGGCAAATCACTAACATTTCTACCTCCTCCTCCGTCAGCTTCATCATCAGTGATCATCCAGACAGGAAGAGGAAGTCATGAGCTGCATGTGACCTCGGTGTGAATGTGAGACACTTGTCAGTCAGCATTGAGCATCATGGAGGTCACAGCTCTCTGCATCCAAATCTGTAAGTGTTTTTTAACTCTTGTTTTCATGCTGGTGCTGTGTAAGTTTGGATTCATCAGTTTATTACGTCTCTGCAGTGATCAGTGTGTTTGCTTTGCTGTCCATGTCTGCTCAGAGCTTCTCTGCTCAGATACCTGGTGAGTTTGAAACTATTTTAAAAATTTGATTATTTTGCAAACAGAATTAAATATGATGTTCTTCAGAAATAGTTTCAACTTTTTCAGTTTGTTACTAATCAATCCAGTTTAAGTCTTTTGTCATTGATAAATAAACTAATGTCATCTTAACTATCTCACAAGCTGCTGATAAAATAGGTTTGCTCTGTTTTTAAAGATTTGTGTTGCTATCTATGTTATAAATCATTTATTTACTTCTTCTTCTTCCATCACAGATTTTCCTGTTATCTCTCCTGATCAACTTCAGTTCTTTGAGTACCGATCTGTGTCTGTATCCTGCCCCAGGGACAAACACATCATGAAAAACCTTCAAAAGTTGAGTCCAGCAAATGAGTCGGACATCTGCAGCCTCCCAGCTCCATCCTGCACAATCAGTCCTACCTTTGAAAAACACAGTGGGGAATATTGGTGTGAAAACGATGAGGGCGAGCGAAGCCAGGCTCTCAACATCTCTGTTACAGGTCTTCTTCAAATGTTTAAAATGACATTTTAAACATAGCCTAATAAATACGTCGGGATTTCTTCAAATAGATGACAAAACATGTTACTGTCCTCATCACGTTCCTCAGATGGTCCTGTGATCCTCAGATTTACAGCCCGACCTGTGAAGGAAGGATCTGATGTGATTCTTCATTGTATTAATATTAATGATGAGAAACCACAAACATGTGACTTCATCAAAGATGGCGAGAGCATTAAAACCACCTATGATAAGAGCAACATCCTGACGCTTCAGGATGTCTCCACGTCTGATGAAGGATTCTACAGATGCAGCATTTCTGGAGTTGGAGTGTCTGCAGAAAGCTGGCTGACTGTCGTCAAATCAGAACATGGTAAATATATGTTACTGGTTTATGACTGGTTTGTTTTTGTTTTGTGCATCTTTTTGCTTTTTGCTCCATTTCAAACACATCAGATGAAATCTAGTAAAACGTCTTAATGTACCAGAGAAGATAACACATAATCCAATATGCAAACATTTTATACAGGACAACTTGAAGAAACATCTCAACTTGAAAAAGGTTGCTTAACTTTTTTATTATGCAAATTATATTTTTCTCTAAAATGCTTGATTTACTAAAAATAATTAATTTGATTACTAAACTTAAATTTAAATAAATTAAGGTGTGTGTGTGTTTCAAATAAAGCTAAATATTGAAAAAAAATGCACAACAGTTTCAGAGGTTTTTGCCTCCTTATTCACAATGTATTGAGCTACGCTATCTATTTAGGTAAATAAATAACGAATAATTTATTAACCACATCTTTCTAGACCTCTAACTTTTACAATAACATTTTTTTATTATTAATTCATTAAGTTTATTTGTGTCAACTTTAAATAGTTACAACTTCAACAAGTTTTATAATTTCACAAAAAATGCTAATTGTTTCTTGTATTAATGTAAAATATTGTAAAATTATAAAACATTGTTAATTACTAAAACGTATATATTTAAAAAAAAATTTAATATACTTTAAAGTCAAATAAATTAGTTTTCGCATCAAGATTCTTACAATAAAGAATGACTGTTATGTAAAATAAATATTTCTTAGCATTTTATCATGTTATTCACTCATTAAAAATGTTCCTGTGGGTTGCATTGACTCATTCATGCATGTTAGAAGATTTCTTGAGTCTCTGGTGCTTGGCAGCCATTTTGGGGCTCTGTTTCCAAAGCTCCACCTTGACTCTTTCACTTATGTTATACGTTATATGTATATGTATAGCCTGTATAATTTGAGTTACCAAATTCTAGGAGTAAAAATATTTTTTTGAAAAAACAAACTGAAGATTTATTAATTTTGCTGTTGCCTGATGGCCTAATTACTGTCTTGACTTTTCAGAATTTGATGAGGAACCTCAGCCTGTGCAGTATTTGACCCCTGTCACCATTTTCTCGTGCATCTTCGGATCCTTGCTCTTGCTTGCTGGACTAATTTTCTTCAAGAAACACAAAGGTACTGCTAAATCACCTCAGTATTTATTACTAGCCTGCAGAAATTGGCTCAGCATGACAGAAAATTGTAATTAATTGTATTTTATTTTTTGTTTCTATTCTTTTGTTCCACTGCAGCCTTGAAACATGAGACCATCACAGATCTAAACAGTGTCACTTATGCTGTTGTCAACAAACCGAGGAGGAGAAACGGTCAGTATTATTATTTTTTTTTCCATTTGCAGTTGTTCACATCTCGGTCAGACAGTTTCAGTTCCTGTGTCTTTAAATTCTCAGGTGGAGAAACCAGAACAGACCAAGTCACGTACGCTTCTGTTGCTATCAGACCGACAGGTACCTCCTATTGTAACAACGTTTTTAATCAGCTCTGTGGTGAACCACCGTGACGTCAGTCTAGAACTGTGTTTGATTTAGCTCAGCAGCTCATATTTATATGTTCAGATGTGTGATCGAAGGCACAGAGGAAAGTAAACTTATCTTGTCAGATAAAAAAACTACCAAAGAAGAGCAGAAACAATCAACCCCTCAGGTTCCTCATTTAGACCACAGCCACTGAAAGGAAACATACCAGAAGAATAAAAATGCTTCTGCAGCTTGATGTGACATGACTTAATTCTGCATATTTTCTGATTAAATGTAACCAAGTTACACAACCAAAGTCTTAAGTCACAAATATTTACAAACTAAAACTTCACTCATTAATTAATTTATTTTTTCTTTTCAGGGCGGGATGTTTGTGCAGCTCCTATTGGACAATATTCATCAGGACAGGAAGTAATCTATTCGTTTATCACTAAATAATCTGTGTGTCTTTTTTAAATAATACTGAAAACACCAGCAATTAGTAAATTCACAAAGTTACACTCAGTTTGTCTCCTAACCTTCAAAAATAATGAAGAAAAAATGACTGGCAATAATGAAGACAGTCATTTCTAAACGTTGATTGTTTCAAAATACACCCTCAAGCAGTGGAACGTCCAATGTTTGTATCTGAGTAATTTGAAGATTTTTTTTTCAGTCTCATTCAAGAGTATTTAAAAAATAAAGAAAAGCAGTTTATTATATCATCAGATTTTATAAGAAGTGGTAAAGTTTAGAGTTTTGATTTTCATCAACTAATATCAATTAAAAGAAAAGTTTAATTGCAGCAAGTATATGACTCTTAAGGTTTTAGCAGCTGGTGTATTTTTCTTCTTCTATGGTGTCATAGAGAAGTGGTTCCACTAACTGAAGTGAAACTCTTTTGTTTCCATGAATGTGAGGCAGGATTTTGGGAAGTGGGATTATTTACTCTTATATTGACCTGCAAATAATCATTCACCAGGTGTTATCATGTTTTATTATTGCGGTTTTAAAACAAGACCCACTGTCATGAGATCAGTACCAGATAGTACAATTGATTAAGAAAATATTGCAAAAAGCGCAATTTTGACAGAATTGTTGCAGAATATATGACATTTATCCATCCATCCATCCATTTTCTTCCTCTTATCCGGGGTCGGGTCGTGGGGGCAGCAGCTTCAGAAGGGAGGCCCAGACTTCCCTCCCCAACCACATCTTCCAGCTCCTCTAGGTGAAGCCCAAGGCGTCCCAGGCCAGCCGGGAGACATAGTCCCTCCAGCGTGTCCTCCCTGGTGAGGTGCTCCGGACTCGTCCCACCGGGAGGAGACCTCAGGGAAGACCCTGGAGGGACTATAACATATATGTTATAAATTCAAATATATAACAATATTTTAATTTTTAAAGGGTTTAATGTTTACAGAAAGAAAAGATTTATAGGTTTAAGACTCAATTACTGTGAAACAATTTTTAATGTGAACTGCTAAACAAAGTTTACTCTGAAACTGACAATGTGGAATCAATTAATTAAGCAGCCGGTGTCTGATTAAATGAGGGAAAGGTCACCCACACACCCACACACGCATACTCGCACATGCGCGCGCACACACAGCCACACACACATAAACACACACACACCTTAACGTCAGAAAACCACCTGACGTTTCCTGTGACTGAAGCTTTGATGGAAGCTGATTCATCACTCAAAGCTTCTCCTTAGTGACATCTGGTGGCCAAAAATGTGAACAGCAGCTTCAGTCTGTAACAGACTGATTTGCCACATTAATCATGTCTCAAATCTTTCTATTTGTGTTTTCAGCATGACATTGTAAAAAGTTATCTTTTACTTGTTTAAATAAAATAATTTTGATGAATAAATGTTTGAATCATGAGGTGGTCTAAACTGTGACAATATAAATTTTACTGGAAATAGACCATATACAGTATAATATATATAAAATATATATAATTTATATATATATATATATAATATATTATATATATATATATATATATATATTATATATATATATATATATATATATATAAAAAAAAAAAATTCCCTTCTCCCCCTTGCGGGTGGTCTCTTTTCATCCTCTGAACTCGGGTCCTCTACCAGAGGCCTGGGAGCTTGAGGGTTCTGCGCAGTATCTTGGCTGTGCCTAGTACTGCACATTTCTGGACTGAGATGTCTGATGTTGTTCCTGGGATCTGTTTTAGCCACTGCTCCAGTTTGGGGGTGACTGCCCCGGGGCCCCGATGACCACAGGCACCACTGTGGTCTTCACCTTCCAGTTCTTTTCCAGTTCCTCCCTGAGGCCCTGGTATTTTCTCCAGTTTTCTCATGCTCCTTTTTCCTGATGTTGTAGTCACTTGGTATAGCTACATCCACCACAACGGCTTTCCTCTGTTCTTTATCCACCACCACAATGTCCGGTTGGTTCTCCATTACCATCTTGTCTGTCTGGATCTGGAAGTCCACAGGATCTTAGCTCGGTCATTCTCCACCACCTTTGGGGGTGTTTCCCACTTCGATCTCGGGGCTTCCAGTCCATATTCTGCACAGATGTTCCTGTACACTATGCCCGCCACCTGGTTATGTCGTTCCATGTACGCTTTCCTGCCAGCATCTTGCACCCTGCTGTTATGTGCTGGACTGTCTCAGGGGCCTCCTTGCACAACCTACACCTTGGGTCTTGTCTGGTGTGGTAGATCTGAGCCTCTATTGCTCTGGTGTTTAGGGCCTGTTCCTGTGCAGCCAGGATGAGAGCCTCTGTGCTGTCCTTGAGTCCAGCTTTGTCCAGCCATTGGTAGGATTTCCTGATATCAGCCACTTCAGTTATTTGTCGGTGGTACATCCCATGTAGGGGCTTGTTCTCCCATGATGGAACCTCTAGCCCCTCATCCTCTGTTCCCATTGCCTGAGACATTCGCTGAGCATATCATCCGTTGAGGCTTTGTCCTTGATGTATTTATGGATCTTGGATGTTTCATCCTGGACAGTGGCTCTCACACTCACTAGTCCTCTGCCTCCTTCCTTACGGTTTGTGTACAGTCTCAGGGTGCTGGATTTGGGGTGGAACCCTCCATGCATGGTTAGTAACTTCCGAGTCTTAACATCCGTGGCCTTTATCTCTTCCATTGGCCAGCTGATTATTCCGGCAGGGTATCTGATTACTGGTAATGCATAGCTGTTTATTGCACGGATCTTGTTCTTGCCATTGAGCTGGCTTCTCAGGACTTGCCTTATTCGTTGGAGGTATTTGGCTGTGGCTCCCTTCCTTGTGACCTCATCCAGGTTGCCATTTGTTTGTGGTATTCCAGGTACTTGTAACTGTGCTCTATGTCTGCTATTGTTCCTTCTGGGAGTGAGACCCCTTCTGTGCGGACAACCTTCCTCTCTTTGTAACCATCCGACCACACTTTTCTAGTCCGAATGACATCCCAATGTCAGTGCTGTATATCCTGGTGGTGTGGATCAGTGAGTCGATGTCTCGCTCACTCTTAGCGTACAGCTTGATGTCATCCATGTAGAGGAGGTGACTGATTGTGGCCCCATTCTTCAGTCGGTATCCGTAGCCAGTCTTGTTGATGATTTGGCTGAGGGGGTTCAGGCCTATGCAGAACAGCAGTGGGGACAGAGCATCTCCTTGGTATATGCCACATTTGATGGACACTTGTGCAAGTGGTTTGCAGTTGGCTTCAAGGGTGGTTTTCCACAGCCCCATCGAGTTTTGCAATGAAGGCTCTAGAGTCCTGTTGATGTTGTACATCTCTAAGCATTCAATGATCCAAGTATGTGGCATTGAGTCATAGGCTTTCTTGTAGTCTATCCAAGCGGTGCACAGGTTGGTGTGTCGGGTTTTGCAGTCTCGGGCGACTGTGTGGTCTACAAGGAGTTGGTGTTTGGCTCCTCTGCTATTTAAGCCGATGCCCTTCTGTGCCGTACTCATGTATTTATTCATGTGACCACTTATCTTAGCCGCTATGATGCTGATATGAGCTTCCATGTTGTAGAGAGACAGGTTATTGGCCGATAGTTGGATGGGATTGAACCTTTGAGGGATCCTTCTGTATCAGGATTGTGCGACCTTCAGTTAACCATTCAGGGTGAGTCCCATTTGTAGCACGCTGGTTCATTTGAGCTGCCAGTCGCTCATGGAGGGCAGTGAGTTTCTTTAGCCAGTAGGCATGGATCATGTCAGGTCCTGGTGCTGTCCAGTTTTCATACCCGAGACTCTTTCTTGGACATCTGCCACAGTGATGGTTACTGGGGCTTGTTCAGGGAGGTTGCTGTGTTCCTCTCGTAGAGAGGTCAGCCACTTTGCATTGCTGTTGTGGGTCGCCTCCCTTTCCCATATGCCTTTCAGTATTGTTCAGTCTCCAGCCTTGGTGGGTCTGCTCTGTTGTTAGTGCCCTGCCATTGAGAGTACACTTTAGCTGGTTGGGTGTGGAAGAGCCGGTTAATCCTCCTGGCTTCATTCTCTCTTGTGTATCTCTTCAGGCGGCTGGCCAAGGCTTGGAGCCTTTGTTTGGCAGTTTCGAGTGCTTCAGGTATGGACATCTGGCTGTACTTCTTGTGTACTGATCTTTTCATTGCACCCCTTTGGAGCTCTGACAGTTGGCTCACTTCCCTCCTTGTTATCTTGATCTTAGCCTCTAACCGTCTTTTTCCATGGTGGGTATTGGGTCTCATGATTGCTCTTATAGCCAGCATCTCAAGGATCACTGATGCTGAGTTGTATATGAGCTCATTGGTTTCTGTTATGGTGTTGGTAGGGATCGTTCTCAATGCCGCATTCACATCTTCAATTAGACTTTCTGGTGGTGCTTCACTCAGCCGTTGTAATTGGCGTCGGGGTTGTCTGGTGTTCATTATGGCCACGATTCTCTCTCTCAGGTCAGTTGCTGCCTCGTTCAGCTCTGATGGTTCGTTCATTACTGGGGCTACATACCCAGTCTCTGGGTGGGCAGTTAACTCCCCGCTGACCTGGCGTTCTGGCTCCTCCCCTTTGCCATAGCATTTGTGTTGTACCTCGTCAATCTCAAGTTGTGAGAGCAGTTGCCGTTTGCGGATGTTGGAACACTGAGCCACTAGTTGCTTAGCAGTTAGTGTTGACTGGGGATGTCGAAGTAACCATTCCTCCCACAGTCTTCGCATGTAGCCCCTCTGACTAGGGTTACTTGAGTAGTAGCATTCCAACAGATCCATGTTTTCACGTCAGTTATTATATATATATATATATATATATATATAATATATATATATATATATATTATATATATATATATATATAATATATATATATTATATATATATATATTATACAATATTATATATATATATATATGTGTATGATATATATAATTTTATATATATATTTTTTATATATTGTTTTTCATTCCCTGCTTGTAGAATTATCAAACCTTACTAGTTATTAGAATTGAGTTGAACCATATTCCTTGTTACTTTTAATTCTGAGACAACTGTTAGCATAGCACCATCTGCTGGAAATAATAAACTGTTACAAGTATAGATTTAAAAAAATAATTATTGATTGAACTTTGCTGTCACTTCTTTTCATTTGACTGTCCTTGTATGAGGGGCTGTTTAGGACAAAATCTATGTGTTGTCTCTCACACGGTAAGAAAGAGGGCTGCACAGTGGCACAGTTGGTAGAGCTGTTGCCTTGCAGCAAGAAGGTTCTGGCCCTGGTCCTTCTACATGGGGTCTGCATGTCTCCCTGTGCATGTGTGAGTTTTCTCCGGGTACTTCCGGTTTTTCTCCTCCAAGATTAAGATTGCACATATAAACTAATAAAATATATACAATATATATGTATGTGAGAGACTCAGTTTTGTATGTGTGAGAGGGACTAAATTTTTTGTATGTGTGAGAGGTGTCATGGAAGAGGCGGGGCATAATTTGGAGATACACATACAAAATAATGAGTCTATATTTTATTAGTTTATATGTGCAATCTTAGTCTTGTGACTAAGACAAAAAAATTATTTGCGTGTGTGATATTTTAGTGTGTATGTGCACAATTGTATTTTGTGTATGCGTGAAAGAAATATTGTATGCGTTGTGCGCAATTTCAGTATTTTGTATGTGTGTGTGCGAGATGATAGTACAGTATGTGTGCAAGAAAGATAAAATGTGTGTGTGTGTGTGTGTGATTATTTTAGTAGTGTGTATGCGCAATTTGTGTATTTTATGAGTGTGCGTGAGTCTTTCATAGCGTGTGAGAGAGCAACACATAGATTTTGTCCTAAACGGCCCCTCATACGAGGACAGTCAAATGAAAAGAAGTGACAGCAAAGTTCAATCAATAATTATTTTTTAAATCTATACTTGTAACAGTTTATTATTTCCAGCAAATCTCAGGATTAAAAGTAACAAGGAATATGGTTCAACTCAACTCTAATTCCCAGTAAGCCTGATAATTCAACAAATTCAACAATAGTGAAAACAATGATTCAATAAATAAAAAAAAAAAAAAAAAATATATATATATATATATTATTTATATATATATATATATATATTATATATACACAGTCCGTCACATTAATGTGCCATCTGTCAAAAAGCCAAAAATAACCACTTTGCAGAGCGAACTGCTTTCGAGGGCGTTTCAGGAGAGAGTCACTTTGGTTATGAAGGTTTCTCTGGGATGTTGAAACCATGCCGACTCTAATGCCGTGGCCAGCTGCGCTAGATTACGCGGTTGAGGATCCATGGCGCGAACAACTCGATCGAGATGGTCCCACAGATGCTCGATTGGGTTTTAAAGTCAGGTGAGTTTGCTGGCCAGGGGAGGAGGGGTAAACTCATCCTGGTGCTCTTCGAACCACGCACTTTACACTGGCAAGCTGTATGGCACCTCGCATTGTCCTGCTGGAAGATGCCATCATCCGGGAGGAACAACAATGCCATGTAGGGGTGGACATGGTCCGCAAGGACAGATGCGTACTTGTATTGATCCACGTGCCTTCCACAATAATCAGTGAACCAGAGAATGCCAGGAAAAACATTCCCCAGACCATAATGCTCCGCCTCCAGCTTGGACCGTTCCTGCAATGGTTGAGGGTGGTTCCTTTCAGAGGTTTCACGCCTTATACGCCAACGTCCATCTGCCCGATGGAGCTTTAAAACGCGATTCATCTGAAAAACGCTACCTGTCGCCACTCAGTGGACGTCCAGCTGCTGTACTGGCGTGCAAATTCTAGCCTTCGTCGTCGATGAACACCAGTCAGCATAGGTGCACAAACCAGGCGTCTGCTTCGGAGGCCCAGACGCAGCAATGTTCGCTGAATAGTGGTTTGGGAGACACTTGCGGTAAGCCCCTTGGTTCATTTTAGTGGTCAGTTTGCTCAACGGTAAGCCCGTCTATCTGCCCGAACGCATCTCCGCAACCGTCGTTTGCCTCTGTCATCTATGGCCCGTGGTGCACCACATTTGCCACGTCGTTGATTTTGGACAGTCCCATTTTGCCATGCACGGTACACTTTTACCACGGCGGCACGCGAACAGTTCACAAACTCAGCCGTTTCGGAAATGCTTCCACCCTTGGCCCGAAAGCCAATGATCATGCCCTTTTGGACGTCGGATAAATCGCTTCGTTTCTGCATTACGCCAACGATTGAAATGTTTTCCGAAGCCCACACACACCCTTTATATACGCTCAACTGCACTGTGCTGCCACCTGCCTTCTGTGATTGGTTATTTAACTCTGAAGTGGAAAGTACGTGGTGGTCACATTATGTGACTATAAAAACAGTGTATATACACAGTCCAATTAATGTGATTTGGACTGTGTATATATTATATATAATGTATTATATATATAATATACTGTATTTATATATATATATATATATATATATATATATATATTATATTATTATATATATTTATTGAATCATTGTTCCATTGATAGACCTTTGTAATTAAATTAATATGCATTAATAAAATAATTATTCTATAAAACAAATGTTTATTGGGTGTATTATTTTTTCAATCCCACTGTAAAGGACAAACATAATCATATGAACTTCAGCATTTTATCCAGACATCATCTTAAGCTGTATTCAGCTGACTTTATGTCTCAAATTAAAGCTTTTTAAAGACTTTTGTTATACATTTAAGTGGAATCAGGTGTTAAAAAAGTAGGGGGCAGTGTGGAGGCAGCTCAGACTTGTAGTGATTATGAATTCACCTGTTTATTCCACATAGTTCAGGTCGAGGATATGAGTATGAGGGCTGTTTAGGACAAAATCTATGTTTTGTCTCTCACACACTACGAAAGAGTCACGCACACTCAAAAAATACACAAATTGTGCATACACACTACTAAAATGTCACACACGACAATATTTTATCTTTCTCGCACACATACTGTACTAACTGCACTACTACTACTGACTGCACTACTAAACATACTGTACACTGTACCAACATCTCGCACACACACACACATTTTTCTTTCTCGTACACATACACCGTAAGTGTAAGAGAATATTGGGGAACAAACAGCATCATGAAGTTCAAGGAACACAACAGACAGGTCAGGGATAAAATTGTGGAGAAGCTTGAAGCAGGCAGGCTTAGACCATCTCACAGAGAACTGTTCCATGAATCATCTGGAAATGGAAAGAGCAAATCACATGCTGTAAACCTACCAAGAAAAGGCCATCGACCTAAACTTACAGGCTGAAACAAGAAGAGCACTGATCAGAGATACAGCCAAGAGGTTCATGGTCGCTCTGGATGAAATGCAGAAATATCCACACCTCAGGTGGGGGAATCTGTTCACAGTATAACTATTAGACATGCACTGCAAAAAATGTGGTTTTATTGAAGAGTGGCAATAGAAAGCCATTGTATAAAGAAAACTATAAGAGTTCCATTTGCAGTTTGCCAGAATCCATATTGGGATGCAGCAAAAAAATAAGACAAGACCAAAATTGAATTTTGGCAAAAATGCAAAACACTATTTGTGGTGGAGAACAAACACTGCACATCACTCTGATTACACCTTCCCCACTGACAAACATAGTGGGTGCTTCTTTTCTTCAGGGTCAGAAAAGATTTTTACAGTTGATTGTAAGATAGATTAAGCAAATACAGGGCAATCTTGGAAGAAAAACTGAACATCTCCTGAACCTGGAGTTTGCAAAAAACTTGAGGCTGGGGCAGAGTTTCACATTCCAGCAGGACAACAACCCTAAAAATTAAAGCTAGATCTACAATGAATGGTTTAAATAAAAACATATATATGTATTTGTTAGAATGGCAAAGTCAAAGTCTAGACATAAACTCAATGGAGAATCTTTGACAAGATCTGAAAATGCTGTCAAGTCAATTTTATTTGTATAGCACATTGCAACTGCAACGCAGTTCAAAGTACTTTACATCAAAGAACTAAAAAGTCATAAAAATAACATACATTGACCTTAAAAAAGAAGAAAAAAAAGAAATTAAATTCAAAGTAAAATCAAATTAAAATGATTCACATAAAATATATTTGATACATGTACCATTGATTAAGATTCAGAAACAACTGTAAATTGATGTGTTTTTAGCCTTGGTTTAAAGGAATTCAGCTGTATTCCAGTTTTCTGGAAGTTTATCCAAGATTTGTGGTGCATTGAAGCTAAATTCTGCTTCAAAATGCTCGGTTTTGGTTCTGGGGATGCAGAGAAGACCACATCAACAAAATGTTAGCCGTGGAGAGCAAGAATAGTTTGATGAAAAAATGGTTCTCTATATTTATTTTATTCCATGCAGTTATTCCATACATTTATTATTAATAATATTTTACATAAACAATATTGTCAAAAATATATATTAATTTCTGTATATTTTTAGGTGCCAATACATTCAATTTTGGACAAAAGGTTGGGTTAAGGCATCCAACTAACCTTTATAAAAAATATTCAGCCTTATAGCACAGAGTAATCATATTACCAACGCATCTCCAGTGTAAAAGTTGGGAATTTATACACAATTCATGTGGGTAAACAGCAACACGTGAATTAGAAAGACACTGTAGTAATTAGCAGGACCTACTGGCAGACAACCAATCAGAATAAGAGCCAGTGTGAATATTCATGAGGTCCTGCTATTACACAAACCTGCCATGGGGGGCACTGTGGTGATACACACACAGTATTTTTTATTTATTTATTTTTATTATATTTATTTTTTGCATTTTTGGGGGTTATTGGACCAATAGAAACCTTTCTACGCTTTTAGATATTTGTCAAAATTAGCAGGACATCACTCCTGTCCTGTTAATTCAAAATGTCCTGCTAGTGTTGTGTGTATTCTGACGAAATGTCCTGCTAAACCACATTTACCAACACACACAACACTCACACACAGTGGCGCAAATAGTGGGTATGCAGGGTATGCAACGCATAGGGGCGCAGCACCAGAGGGGGCGCCAAAACTCCGCTGGAGGGGGCGACGCGCTGATGATGTTTTCCCAAACACGTCAGCGCCTTTCGCTCCTTCACCTCGCGCACATAACAAGGTAAAGGTAGCGAGTTTTACCCTTCACGTATCGTCGGGGGGGGGGGGGGGGGGGGGGGGGGGCAATTCATGTTTTCGCATCCAACTGAAAAATGTATAGTTGCGCCACTGCTCACACACACACACCTCAACGTCAGAAAACCACCTGACGTTTCCTGTGACTGAAGCTGATTCATCATTCAAAGCTTCTCCTTAGTGACATCTGGTGGTCAAGATGTGAATGCAGCTTCAGTCTGTAACTTAAAACAAACCGCTGCATGTGATGATTGTCCATCTTAAGTTTATGAATCATGTGTCGCATATTTCTATTTGTGTTTTGAACATGACACTGTAAAAAAGTTATCTTTTATTTGTTTAAATAAAATAATTTTGAATAAATGTTTGAATCATGATGTGGTCTAACTGCTTTTGACAATATATATATATATATATATATATAATATATTATATATATATATATATATATATATATATATATATATATATATATATATAAAAAAAAATTCCTTCTCACCCTCTGCGGGTGGTCTCTTTTCATCCTCGGAACTCGGGTCCTCTACCAGAGGCCTGGGAGCTTGAGGGTTCTGCGCAGTATCTTGGCTGTGCCTAGTACTGCACATTTCTGGACTGAGATGTCTGATGTTGTTCCTGGGATCTGTTTTAGCCACTGCTCCAGTTTGGGGGTGACTGCCCGAGGGCCCCGATGACCACAGGCACCACTGTGGTCTTCACCTTCCAGTTCTTTTCCAGTTCCTCCTGAGGCCCTGGTATTTCTCCAGTTTCTCATGCTCCTTTTCCTGATGTTGTAGTCACTTGGTATAGCTACATCCACCACAACGGCTTTCCTCTGTTCTTTATCCACCACCACAATGTCCGGTTGGTTCGCCATTACCATCTTGTCTGTCTGGATCTGGAAGTCCCACAGGATCTTAGCTCGGTCATTCTCCACCACCTTTGGGGGTGTTTCCCACTTCGATCTCGGGGCTTCCAGTCCAATATTCTGCACAGATTTCCTGTACACTATGCCCCCCACCTGGTTATGTCGTCCATGTACGCTTTCCCTGCCAGCATCTTGCACCTGCTGTTATGTGCTGGACTGTCTCAGGGGCCTCCTTGCACAACTCACCTTGGGTCTTGTTGGTGTGGTAGATCTGAGCTCTATTGGCTCTGGTGTTTTTGGGCCTGTTCTGTGCAGCCAGGATGAGAGCCTCTGTGCTGTCCTTGAGTCCAGCTTTGTCCAGCCATTGTAGGATTTCCTGATATCAGCCACTTCAGTTATTTGTCGGTGGGTTTCATCCCATGTAGGGGCTTGTTCTCCCATGATGGAACCTCTAGCCCCTCATCCTCTGTTCCCCATTGCCTGAGACATTCGCTGAGCATATCATCCGTTGAGGCTTTTGTCCTTGATGTATTTAATGGATCTTGGATGTTTCATCCTGGGACAGTGGCTCTCACACTCACTAGTCCTCTGCCTCCTTCCTTACGGTTTGTGTACAGTCTCAGGGTGCTGGATTTGGGGTGGAACCCTCCATGCATGGTTAGTAACTTCCGAGTCTTAACATCCGTGGCCTTTATCTCTTCCATTGGCCAGTGATTATTCCGGCAGGGTATCTGATTACTGGTAATGCATAGCTGTTTATTGCACGGATCTTGTTCTTGCCATTGAGCTGGCTTCTCAGGACTTGCCTTTTTTCGTTGGAGGTATTTGGCTGTGGCTCCCTTCCTTGTGACCTCATCCAGGTTGCCATTTGTTTGTGGTATTCCCAGGTACTTGTAACTGTGCTCTATGTCTGCTATTGTTCTTCTGGGAGTGAGACTGTGGGTCTCACTCCCAGAAGGAACAATAGCAAAACATATATTATATATATTGTATATATATATATATATATATGTTATATATATATATATATATATATATATATATATATATATATATATATTAAAATATATATATATATATATATTATATATATATATATATATATATATATATATATATATATATATATACATGCAATAAACAGCTATGCCTTACCAGTAATCAGATACCCTGCCGGAATAATTAGTGGCCAATAGAAGAGATAAAGGCCACGGATGTTAAGACTCGGAAGTTACTAAACCATGCATGGAGGGTTCCACCCCAAATCCAGCACCCTGAGACTGTACACGAGCCGTAAGGAAGGAGGCAGAGGACTAGCGAGTGTGAGAGCCACTGTCCAGGATGAAACATCCAAGATTCAAAAATACATCAAGGACAAAGCCTCAACGGACGATATGCTCAGGGAATGTCTCAGGCAATGGGGAACACAGGATGAGGGGCTAGAGGTTCCATCATGGGAGAACAAGCCCCTACATGGGATGTACCACCGACAAATAACTGAAGTGGCTGATATCAGGAAATCCTACCAATGGCTGGACAAAGCTGGACTCAAGGACAGCACAGAGGCTCATCCTGGCTGCACAGGAACAGGCCCTAAACACCAGAGCAAAGAGGCTCAGATCTACCACACCAGACAAGACCCAAGGTGTAGGTTGTGCAAGGATGGCCCCTGAGACAGTCCAGCACATAACAGCAGGGTGCAAGATGCTGGCAGGGAAAGCGTACATGGAACGACATAACCAGGTGGCGGCATAGTGTACAGGAACATCTGTGCAGAATATGGACTGGAAGCCCCGAGATCGAAGTGGGAAACACCCCCAAAGGTGGTGGGAATGACCGAGCTAAGATCCTGTGGGACTTCCAGATCCAGACAGACAAGATGGTAATGGCGAACCAACCGGACATTGTGGTGGTGGATAAAGAACAGAGGAAAGCCGTTGTGGTGGATGTAGCTATACCAAGTGACTACAACATCAGGAAAAAGGAGCATGAGAAACTGGAGAAATACCAGGGCCTCAGGGAGGAACTGGAAAAGAACTGGAAGGTGAAGACCACAGTGGTGCCTGTGGTCATCGGGGCCCTCGGGGCAGAAACCCCAAACTGGAGCAGTGGCTAAAACAGATCCCAGGAACAACATCAGACATCTCAGTCCAGAAATGTGCAGTACTAGGCACAGCCAAGATACTGCGCAGAACCCTCAAGCTCCCAGGCCTCTGGTAGAGGACCCGAGTTCAGAGGATGAAAGAGAGAGACCACCCGCAGAGGGTGAGAAGGGAATTTTTATATATATATATATATATATATATATATATATATATATATATATATATACACAGTCCAGTCACATTAATGTGACCACCACGTACTTTCCACTTCAGAGTTAAATAACCAATCACAGAAGGCAGGTGGCAGCACAGTGCAGTTGAGCGTATATAAAGGGTGTGTGTGGGCTTCGGAAAACATTTCAATCGTTGGCGTAATGCAGAAACGAAGCGATTTATCCGACGTCCAAAAGGGCATGATCATTGGCTTTCGGGCCAAGGGTGGAAGCATTTCCGAAACGGCTGAGTTTGTGAACTGTTCGCGTGCCGCCGTGGTAAAAGTGTACCGTGCATGGCAAAATGGGACTGTCCAAAATCAACGACGTGGCAAATGTGGTGCACCACGGGCCATAGATGACAGAGGCGAACGACGGTTGCGGAGATGCGTTCGGGCAGATAGACGGGCTACCGTTGAGCAACTGACCACTAAATGAACCAAGGGGCTACCACAAGTGTCTCCCAAACCACTATTCAGCGAACATTGCTGCGTCTGGGCCTCCGAAGCAGACGCCTGGTTCGTGCACCTATGCTGACTGGTGTTCATCGACGACGAAGGCTAGAATTTGCACGCCAGTACAGCAGCTGGACGTCCACTGAGTGGCGACAGGTAGCGTTTTCAGATGAATCGCGTTTTATGCTCCATCGGACAGATGGACGTTGGCGTATAAGGCGTGAAACCTCTGAAAGGAACCACCCTGCAACCATTGCAGGAACGGTCCAAGCTGGAGGCGGGAGCATTATGGTCTGGGGAATGTTTTCCTGGCATTCTCTGGGTTCACTGATTATTGTGGAAGGCACGATGGATCAATACAAGTACGCATCTGTCCTTGCGGACCATGTCCACCCCTGCATGCGCATTGTTTTTCCTCAGGATGATGGCATCTTCCAGCAGGACAATGCGAGGTGCCATACAGCTGCCAGTGTACGTGCGTGGTTCGAAGAGCACCAGGATGAGTTTACCGTCCTCCCCTGGCCAGCAAACTCACCTGACTTAAACCCAATCGAGCATCTGTGGGACCATCTCGATCGAGTTGTTCGCGCCATGGATCCTCAACCGCGTAATCTAGCGCAGCTGGCCACGGCATTAGAGTCGGCATGGCTCAACATCCCAGAGAAGACCTTCAGGGACCTAAGTGACTCTCTTCCTGCACGTCTCGTAGCAGTTCGCTCTGCGAAAGGTGGTTATTCTGGCTTTTGACAGATGGTCACATTAATGTGACTGGACTGTGTATATATATATATATATATATATATATAAATAAGATATATTTATTGAATCAATGGAACAATGATTCAATAAATATATATATATATATATATATATATATATATATATTATATACACAGTCCAGTCACATTAATGTGACCATCTGTCAAAAGCCAGAATAACCACCTTTCGCAGAGCGAACTGCTACGAGACGTGCAGGAAGAGAGTCACTTAGGTCCCTGAAGGTCTTCTCTGGGATGTTGAGCCATGCCGACTCTAATGCCGTGGCCAGCTGCGCTAGATTACGCGGTTGAGGATCCATGGCGCGAACAACTCGATCGAGATGGTCCCACAGATGCTCGATTGGGTTTAAGTCAGGTGAGTTTGCTGGCCAGGGGAGGACGGTAAACTCATCCTGGTGCTCTTCGAACCACGCACGTACACTGGCAGCTGTATGGCACCTCGCATTGTCCTGCTGGAAGATGCCATCATCCTGAGGAAAAACAATGCGCATGCAGGGGTGGACATGGTCCGCAAGGACAGATGCGTACTTGTATTGATCCATCGTGCCTTCCACAATAATCAGTAAACCCCAGAGAATGCCAGGAAAAACATTCCCCAGACCATAATGCTCCCGCCTCCAGCTTGGACCGTTCCTGCAATGGTTGCAGGGTGGTTCCTTTCAGAGGTTTCACGCCTTATACGCCAACGTCCATCTGTCCGATGGAGCATAAAACGCGATTCATCTGAAAACGCTACCTGTCGCCACTCAGTGGACGTCCAGCTGCTGTACTGGCGTGCAAATTCTAGCCTTCGTCGTCGATGAACACCAGTCAGCATAGGTGCACGAACCAGGCGTCTGCTTCGGAGGCCCAGACGCAGCAATGTTCGCTGAATAGTGGTTTGGGAGACACTTGTGGTAGCCCCTTGGTTCATTTTAGTGGTCAGTTGCTCAACGGTAGCCCGTCTATCTGCCCGAACGCATCTCCGCAACCGTCGTTCGCCTCTGTCATCTATGGCCCGTGGTGCACCACATTTGCCACGTCGTTGATTTTGGACAGTCCCATTTTGCCATGCACGGTACACTTTTACCACGGCGGCACGCGAACAGTTCACAAACTCAGCCGTTTCGGAAATGCTTCCACCCTTGGCCCGAAAGCCAATGATCATGCCCTTTTGGACGTCGGATAAATCGCTTCGTTTCTGCATTACGCCAACGATTGAAATGTTTTCCGAAGCCCACACACACCCTTTATATACGCTCAACTGCACTGTGCTGCCACCTGCCTTCTGTGATTGGTTATTTAACTCTGAAGTGGAAAGTACGTGGTGGTCACATTAATGTGACTGGACTGTGTATATAAATAAGGCAGAAAAATATTTTTTTTTTCTGATCTCAATGATCAGAAAAAGAGTTTTGAAGAGCTTCACCACTATAATGTGAAAACTAAAAAGTCAAAAAAAAAAAAAAACAATTACTTGGTTATATAGCTTGTTTAGATTTCTTGTTGGAAACAGAAATCATGATTCATTGTTGCTAAACTCTTGACAAATTTCTAATTGATGTAAAAAATGCAGGCGAAGACGATTAAAGGCCATCCAAGCAAACTATACTGATGTTGTATAAATCTGACACGCATTATTGCATTACTCCAATCATATTTGTTAAAAAATTTTAACAAACTGGGTTTAGGTACATTCAGTCAAAAAGAAAAAAATAAATACAAAAATATATATATAGACCATCAGAGTCAGTAACCAGGTTAATAAATTAGCATTTATTTACATTTTCCATCTAAACTTAAATCTCTTTTTTTAACCTTTCTGGTTTTTCATGCTGTAACTCTTAACAATATGAATATTTTCTGTGTTGACTGTCTGGACCAATCCCCCCACCCCTCTGTAGATTAAAAAAACTCTCATTTTTAATGTTTTTATCATCTTTTCCTAGGCTTGTCCAGTTTCCACCTGCATTTCATCCTCCACCATCATCATATACTCAGATTGGTTAAAAATGGTCACTTCCTTCTCCTGAGCCTGAAGCTTCAGTTTGGTTTCTTCTGTCTCAGCCTCCATGTCCTCTGCTGTGACTCTGATGTGATGCATCCATGTCTTCAGTTTGTTCTCCACTTCCTGCAGCATTTCAGCTTCATCCCTGCAGTCCTGCTCCGTCACCTGGAGTTTCCTCTGAAGCTCAGAGTTCGTCTTCACCAATTCTTCTCTCTCACCTGTTGTCAAAATAAAAAACAAGAAAAAAAAAAATCTTGATTCAATTTTCTGAAATTTGCTTGTTTAAGACAATCCAATACATTCAAAGCTTTACATGAATCTGAGCTTTTCAAAATGCATTTGGGTTAAGCTGTCAATTTCTTTTTGACAAGAGAATATAAAATGAAAAAAACAAGAGATATGAAGCTTTTTCTTTAAAATCAATGATTCAGTTTCAGCTTTCTGAATTATCGAATCATTTCAGCCTATTAAAATGTGTTATTTGAAGTGCTTGTGAGTTTCAGGTGGTTCAGGCTGCATCTAAAGCTTGATGGTTCATTATAATATGGTTATTAATATGGTTATTTTAGAATTGCGCTGCTCATTGTCGCATGTTGGTGAAGCTGTGATATATCAGTTTTGATTTGTTCTTTGTTCAACATGTTTCAGGTAACGTGTTGCTTGTCTGGACAGTTTCTCTGGTTCTGGATATTGTGCAGCTGGAAGGATTCAGCTCTTACTATTTTACATTTGATCTATTGTTACAATGTGAATCCATGGCAACAAGCAAAGCTACTCCAACGGTACATATGCCAACAGACGAGGCTGACATTTTACACCGATTCCCTTCTTTACGCAGAGACTCTGATTTTCCCCAGGAAGCTCCAGGATAAGAACTGGAAAACTCCACAGAGTCAGGGCCATCTGCTCTAAAACCTGAGCCACTGATTCCATTTACTTGAACTTTGACCCCAAATCCCAGAATAGTTGAAAAAGATACTTTATGGATGCAGAGCAGAGATAGAAAGTGAAAGTTCAACCATCGCTTCCATCCATCATAATAGCCAAGGATCATATCCCCTACTCCAACATCTTCCAAAACAAACGGCCAAACAGAGGTTAACAATGGTTTAAAGTAGTTGCAACATTTAATTTCCCTTTGGGATAAAAGAAAGGAACTTTGAAATGATCTGAGTTGAATACAAAGAGAGTCATCCATTTTAATTAGTTCTCTTCACAAAACAACCTTTCAAACCAATTATCTCCAGCTGCTCATATTTATGCTTAAATTCTCTGTTAGTTGTATTGTAAACTAATTTCTGGACCAACATTTATGAAATTGTTCACTTAGAAGACAAAAGGTAGAACCAAGGGAAAACTGATTGAGAAACTACAGTATTAATGTATAATTTACATCATAGTACTTTATGTTTTGCTCTACCAACTGATGGGTTTGTAGTTTATAAACAAAGAATTACTAAAAACAGAGACTTACGCTTCATCTTGTTCATGTGGTAAAGAGTGATCATCCCAAACACCAACTCGATGAAGACACTGATGGAGAACAGGTGGAGAATCCCTGCAGACACAGCTGCCACCAAATCAGCTGAAGTTACAACAGAACAACATTTTATTACCAACAGTTCAAGAAAAACAGCTGCTTTAAATAAAGAAGCCCAGATTACCTCCACACATGTGAATGAGAAGAATAGTGAACACTGTGCCAAGAGGGAAGGATCCACTCAAAGTGGAGACTGTAGATGTGAAACAGAGTTTTTCTGAGGGATGTGGCACAGTCACGTCCTGAAAAAAGTAAAAAAAAATTAGTTTTCAAAGGGTTAAGTGTTTGTTACGCCCTGCATTATCAGCATGTCACATTCTGTGACGTGTAATGCCGAAAATGTAGTCAAAATGAAACTGAAATGTAAAATCAATGTTAATCAACTGATAACTTACTATATCAGGTTCTGCTTTGAAATCTTTCTGCTTTACAACTAAAATTGTCTGCTGCTCTTTCAATTTCCATTCTCGTTCCTCCACCGTTTTTATTGGCTGCATTTGCAATGGATATTGAACCATCCTTAGGTCTGTTGTTTCATCCACTGGAAAATAATCTAACATTGAAAAAGGCAAAAACATGAGAGTATTTTAAAAAGAAACAGCATGTAGAAACAGATGTAACTGTGTTAGAATATATGAAAGAATCACTTACAGCTCCATGAGGAAAAAGCCAAAACAGATGCAAGAACAGATACGATTTTATAACCCATGATAATCAATGAACCAGAAACCTGGAGCAAAGTTAAAGCACAGAAATCAGTCTGAGGTTTGGAACAATCATATCAGGGAAACAGCTAAAGTTAAAACAGTTAAAGATTATAATAATAACAGCTACAGAATGACTGAACATTGACAACAAAAAATATCATGTTACTTAAAAATACTAAAAAAACCACAAGAAATATAATTTCTGAAAAGCTACAACACTCACCTCTGTGTGAAGACATGTATTGTTATTGAATGAGCTGCTTTAAGCCAATAAACTCACCCAGCAGGTCAAAGTGCTGGGATCTGCACTTTACTCACATTATGTGTCATAAACAGGGTGTGTGCCTGGCTTTTGAAGCTTTTACATTCAATTATGTAATGAAATACATAACCTAGTTCAGACATAGGAATGCATGGAGAGCAGATTTTTTTAGATATTGGAATTTGACTTGCTATAAAATTTGTACTTTTCATATGGATTACATTGACATTTTTAAATATATTTTTAGATTAGATTAGATATATATTTTTTGAAGCTTTTACATTAAATTATGTAATGAAATACATAACCTAGTTCAGACATAGGAATGCATGGAGAGCAGATTTTTTAAAAAATTTTTTTACAGATATTTGAATTTGAATTTATACTTTTCATATGGATTAAATTGACATTTTTAAATGTGATTGTTCAGCTGTTTTGATTCTGCTTCCTGTTTTCCAACATTTTAATATTAATTCCAACAACATATTAATCCATATTTTTCAACATAAGTTGAAAAATATGGATTAATATGGATTCAACTGGGGGCATCACTTACTACTGTCACCATTTTTATAGTTTTGATTCATGTAAGGCCAGCTGATCTGATGACTAAGTTTCAACAATCTGAGTACCAGAAGATTTATTGAAAAACTTAAACAGAAAGTTAGGAAATTTAAAAATGATAACAGACAAAAACAAAAAGACAACCACAAATACAGCTGTGATCATTTTTATTTTATTTTCCAGCATGTTCACACCTACCAATGTTTCTACTAAATACTATTTATAAATTAGGGGAAAAAAAGTGGTGCAGTTGGTAGAGCTGTTGCCTTTCAGCAAGAAGGTTCTGGGTTTGATTCCTGGCCCAGGGTCTTTCTGCGCGGAGTCTCCATGTTCTCCCTGTGCATGGTGGGTTCTCTCTGGGTTCTCCAGCTTCCTCTCACAGTCCAGAAACATGACTTTAATTGGTCTCTCTATTCTCCCTAGGTGTGAATATGTGTGTGCATGGTTGTCTGTCTGTCTCTGTGTTGCCCTGTGACAGACTGGTGACCTGTCCAGGTGACCCCGCCTCTCGAACAAAACGTTAGCTGGAGATGCAGCAGCACCTCCTGACCCCACTAAGGGACAAGGGTGTACAGAAAATGGATGGATGAAGGAAAAAGTTCTTAAAAATAACTGTTAAACATATCAAATTGGCAGAGAGAATGTGGTAAGACTTTCTGGTTTTGCAGAGAAAAAATAATCAGCTTAGCTTACATCGGTTATCCAAAAGAAAAACATGAACATATTCATAAGGTGCATTTTTTACCCAAATTCATGTATATAACTGTTACTGACTTAATGATTGATTATAAAAATGTATCCATTATCATAAAACAATGTGGTTCTTTTTACATAGTAAGTTGGATCCAGATGATGGTCACTTTAAAAAAATATGACATCTTTAATAGAATATATGACCTTTTTCAAAAAACGCAGTTTTGAGAATAAAGTCCTAACCCTCTTCTGTTTGAAAATTGCTAAAATATTGACAAACCAAATTATTTTAAGTTTCCCTATTTCTGTTCATTAATGGTACTCAAAAATCTCTATGGGTTCCAGGATCTTTTCTATGTTTAATATTTGTCTTTCACATGTTTTCTTCTGTTCATCCAGTTTCCACTGGGACCTTAACAGCTCTTCTTTGTTCATTAACAACCTCTCACCATCAGGACCTTGTCTATGTGATATTTCTTCCTCCACAGACTGAAGGTGCCTTTTGTTTTTCTTCCTTTCAGTCTCAACTCGTTTTAGTTCTGCTATGAGCGGACGTTTCTGGTTCTCCATCTCCTGTTTCACCTCATTCAGGGGGGTTATTGTCATCAAAACTGGAGGTGACAAAGAATAAAAACATTAATTCCACAAAGCATTTTGCAATTTTTAGTTGAAATTATTCACAGAGTAAAACTGTTGAAATTGTTCACAGAGTAAAACTAACCACAGAAAGAAATTAAAGAGCCCAAATTTAACCACATTAAAGCTCTGAAAATTCAAAGTGCTATCAGGCAGTAACAGGAGCCTCTGACTCTCTGTTTCCATTTCCAATCTCTATATACACATATAATGTATACAGACAGACCTTATCACCATAACTTACATTTGTTTATCCATTGACGAACAGCACGAACCGGACTCATCACCACGCCAATACAAAAACTTACAACTGCTGTAGCTACAGAAGAGAAAATAAAACTGGGTTAAAGGAAACAGCATGAAACAAGACACTGTTTTAATATTTAACTTATAGAGCAACAATCTTAAAGGTCATTAAAATGGATGGATGGAATGATGGATGGATGGATATTTAGTCACTCTGAAATGGTCGTAACTCACCTTTGCTTTTACATCGATGGAGGACTCGACCTGGAGTCATTTTTATGAACAACCAGAACCTTTCAACTATTACAGTTAGAAAAGAGAAGACAAAGCTAAATTAACAACAATCACAGTATAATAAAAGTCACTGATTTTTAATAGTTAGCTACTAGAAAATACACATGAACATCACCAATAACTGATTCCTGATATGATCAAACTCCTTACAGTGTCTTCATTACTGTATTAGGTAGACTCTTCATTCATACATAATTATACTATCACATATACTATAGCTGTTAAGTTGTGGTAACTTACTCCTGCTTTTCCTCTGGGAAACACCATGAACCAGAGTTTTACAAACTGCAGTAACTTCATTCCAAAGCCATGAAAGAAAAGCTGAAATAAAGGCAGTTTCCTTCATTTCCACGGCCATATTTCCTTGAGATAAGTTAAATCTGAAATAAGGGAAAATATGAAACTAAAATCACAATTTCTATAGGAAACAGATAGAATACAATAACTGGTAAAAATCTTAATAATGACAATTTTAAACCAAAAACCAGAAGCAGGAACAGTTTTAATCTAATATGTTTTAATTTATTGCAAAAATAACAAAAACTAGATGTCTGAAAATTTTTTATTCTAAAATAATAAGGCAAAAGCCCAACTAATTAGAAACCGCTCTGTGGTAACCCATCCGATATCACAGAGTATCAGAATCACAATCGAACAAAAAGGGAAATATTAACTAACCATAACTAATTCCTGTACCTCGTTTTGCATCTAAGTAATATAATAAAAAGCCTTTTGAATTAATTTAAAAAATAAAACTGAATATTGGGAGAACATACCAGCTGCGTTCAGGATGAAGTCAGTTTGAATTGTGCTACGTAGTCCAGTCAAAGTCCTGCTATAAATAAAGATCAACCTGATGAGATAAAACATTTTTCACTTTTTCACTCTGGCTTCAGTCTTTCATCCATAATGTCAATGTTCTCTAATGTACTATATATTAGCCCTAATATTGCATTTCCAACATTTTCAGTAATAATTTGAAGTTTCTTTTTTAAATCATGGTATCTTAAACACAAAGCACAAACATTTCTTATCAGCTCCAACGTTTGTCTTGACCTGAAACTGCTGGCGACGTAACTTTCAATAAAAGCTTTGATAAACTAATTTTCTAATTTCAGGTGTACAGACAGTAGGGGGCAGATTGGAGCTGCTAAAACCTGCAGCCATTATGATCAGCACAGTTATTATGATCATAAGCATATAAACAAGGTTCAGTCCCAGAAAAAATTAACAATAAACAGCTCATGTTATGTACAGCGTGTATAAAACAATTACATGAAAAGAGGGGAAAGTGAAGCTTGAAGCGAAGATAATATTTAAATATGTTCACATTATTCTAACACAAATATCAAAATCTGTTACATGATCATAACAGAACCTGAGTATGAGTGTGTTTACATTAAAATACATTTAATTCTACATCATTATTTCCATATTTTTATGTGTTGCTTTGCTGCTTTGTGTAACAACCAAACAGGAAGAGGAAGTTCTGCGCTGCATATGATCTGGGTTTACATGTGAGACGCGTTCAGTCAGCATCGAGTATCAGTCATGGAGGTCACAGCTCTCTGCATGCAAATCTGTGAGTAAAGATATATTAATTATTTCATATATCTATATTTTGAGTTTGGATCTGAAGCTTTTCTCATGTTTCTACAGTCATGAACGTGTTTGTGTTGCTGTTGATAAAACCTGACCTGAGTTACGCTGATCAGAAACCTGGTGAGTTGGAAACTGATCTGTTTCATGCATTTATTTAGAGAAAAATTTTATGTTTTTTAGATTTAATTCAAATAATTTTAAACTCCTTACAAACAAATCCATCAGCAATTTTATCAATTTTATCACCAGCTGATGAAAAATAAGTTTTCATTATTTTTCATGGATTTATATTAAAGTTCATCAGTTAATTTCTTATTTTATCATTGCAGCTGTTCCTCTTATCTCTCCAGACAGACTTCAGTTCTTTGAGTATGAGTCTGTCTCTGTAAGCTGTGAGGAAGACAAAGAAGTGAAAGTTTGGAGAGTGAGGAGAAAACTTCACCAAACGAGTTCAGCAAATGTTTCTGACGCCTGCAGTGTCGCAGCTGCATCCTGCAGCATTCAGTATGTTTTTGAGAGCCACAGTGGAGAATATTGGTGTGAAAACCATGAAGGGGAAAAGAGCCGGGCTCTCAACATCTCTGTTACAGGTCTGGATATTCAGTGGTCTTCAGAAGCTTGTAAGATTTTAAAAAAGCTTTATTAAAATGCAAAGAATTTGAGATATTAACAAAATAAGAATTATTTCTACCTCTAATGTGAGCTTTAACCTGCCCATTGGAACACTGGACTCTTTTAGGAGGCAGAATAAAGAAGAGTAAAAATGTGTTTGCACAGATTTAAACCGATACGCTGATAAACCACCTGTTGTTTTTATTACATTGAATATTTTAAATAGAAAAATATGCCAACCTTTCTTTGCAAAAACTTATTAAATCTGTCAAATATAGTCAGACCTGCTTTGTTTTATTATTTTATTTTATTCTGGTGAAAATATTCCTTTATTGATTTTGATGTCCGTGTTGAGTTGTTCCTGAAACTGAAGTTCTTCTTTACATCCAGTTTTCTTCCAGATGCCTGAATATGTTGTGACATTTACTTTTATTTGGAAATGTTCATCATTCCCTCTGCTGTAAATTAGAACAAAGTTTGAACAAAATAGACTTGAATTTTTTTTTATTTCTGACACCATCATGATCAATCTGTTCATAATGTTCTTTAATAAGGTGAATTCCTGCCGAACACATTTCCTAGATATTGTAGGAAACGTCTGGAAATTTATTAAGAGTTTCAAAAATGTAGCCGACGTTGTTTATCTTAAATCTTGCTTTATAGCCCAGACTTATGACAATTTCATGTATTTCAAAGCCATTACTACAGATGTAGTGTTCTGCTTAATTCATGTTAAGTTATAACATGATGTCCATCTTCATGCAACAATTTTCTTTAAATAATTGTTGCTTTTCTCTCTATAAATGTCATTTTATTATTAAGTTCCACAAGTTGTAAACATAAAAACCTGGTAATTTAAAAAGGTTTTGCAAGCCTTTCATTTGAATATATTTAAAATATGTAAAAAATCTATTTTGGCACAGAAACAGGAGATCAAAACGTTGAACCTTTTCTCTTCCATCAGCTGGTCCAGTGATCCTGAATATTTCTGCTCGACCAGTGAAGGAAGGATCTGACGTGACTCTTCGTTGTTTTAACAAGAACACAAAGAAGACACACATAAGTGATTTTTACAAAGATGGCGTCCATCTCAGCACGAACTATAAAGGCAATATGACCCTCGGAAACGTCTCCAAGTCAGATGAAGGACTCTATAAATGCACCATTTCCCGAGCCGGAGAGTCTCCTGAAAGCTGGCTGGCTGTCACATCAACAGAAGAAGGTCTGTATATGATACCTAAACCAGTGAACTGTATTTTTGTTCACTAAATGAAACAAGTAACTGTTGAAATATATATGGAAAAAAATAAAAATGTCATTGTTAGCTGTATATATAGGGCTCCTGGTTCTAACATGAACATCTTCACTGAATGGTTTGAGAAAACATATACGCTATAACTTCAAAGAACTACTTTATTTGTGGGGATTTTAATATTGATCTGCTGAATGTTAACAATCACAAATTGACTGAACAGTTTATTAATACTACATGCAGTCTGAGCCTTTTCCCTCAAATTACGAGACCCAGTAGAATCACAGCCAATAGAGCTACTTTGATAGATAATATATTTACAAATTTAATAGACAATACAATAAGTGGATTGTTAGTTCATGACATTAGTGATCATTTACCTGTTTTTGTTGTTTGTGATATCTGCCACATGAAAGTCAAGACTCAAAAAAAACGATTTGTTAAAAGATTAAGGACGGAAAAATCGATAAATGCATTTAAAGATGAATTATCTAAACAAAACTGGGAGTCAGTATTAAAAGAAAATGACACGGATAAAGCATATGAAGATTTTCTGAATACTTTCAAATCATTATATGAGAAAAATTGTCCGATTGTAGAGATCATCTCTGCAAATAAATACTCTGAAAATCCATGGATCACAAAGGGATTGCAAAATGCCTGTAAGAAAAAGAATAAGTTATATAGAGACTTCATAAGGCAAAGATCAATTGGAGCAGAAAATAAATACAAGAAATATAAGAACAAATTGACTGCTGTTCTAAGAATAGCAAAGCAAGATTATTATAGTAAACAGTTGGATAGAAATAAAAAAAATATTAAAGGTATCTGGAATATTTTAAACAGTGTTGTTAGAAAAAACTACAAACAGGTTAGTTATCCACAACATTTTACAAACAATGGAGATAAATATTTAAATAACATGGAAGAGATAGCACATAATTTCAATAAATACTTTGTAAGTGTGGGCCCTAAATTGGCTGAGGAAATCCCGCAGCCCCCAGGACATGAAATACTAAATGATGTATTAGTAAGAAATCCAGATTCCATGTTTCTCACAGCAGTGGAGGAAAATGAGATCTTAGATATAGTAAATAAATGTGAAAATAAAAGGTCAAATGACTATGACGGCATCGACATGATAATAATTAAGAAGGTGATGGTGGAAATTATTAAACCGTTAACATATATCTGTAACCTGTCAATTCAAACAGGAATATTTCCACAAAAAATGAAAATTGCGAAAGTCATCCCACTGCATAAGTCTGGAAATAGACATGATTTCACAAATTACAAGCCTGTTTCATTGCTTCCACAATTTTCCAAAATTATGGAAAAAATATTTGTTGTTAGATTAGAAAGATTTATTAGCAAACATCATATATTGACTGAAAGTCAGTATGGATTTTGGCCACAAAGATCCACAGCGATGGCAGTTCTGCATTTAATAGAGAAGTGACCAGTGCATTAGATAAAAAGAAACATGCTGTTGGGGTATTTATTGATTTAAAAAAAGCATTTGATACAATTGATCATGACATACTCCTCAGAAAACTGAGTGTTATGGTTTAAGAGAAGTAGTGTTGCATTGGATGAAAAGTTATCTCAGCAATAGGCAACAATTTGTGCAGTTGGGTGCCTTCCAATCAACATGCTTGGACATTGTTTGCGGTGTTCCCCAGGGCTCAGTATTGGGGCCAAAATTGTTTATTTTGTACATAAATGATATATGTAAGGTCTCCAAGACACTTAACTTTGTCCTATTCACTGATGATACAAACATCTTTGCTACGGGTGAAGATTTATGGAAGTTGTTCCTTGAAATGAATTGTGAGTTATGTAAACTGAAAGAGTGGTTCAATATTAACAAATTGTCGTTAAATTTAGAAAAAACAAAGTTTATGCGGTTTGGTAAATGTAAAGAGAAGAGAGATTTACAAATAAAAATTGATAATATGACAGTAGACAGAGTGACTGAAACCCGGTTTTTGGGAGTACTGATTCAAAACAGGATCTGCTGGAAACCCCACATTAAATATGTCCAATCTAAAATTGTAAGAATTATTGCAGTACTTTCTAAGGCTAGACAATATTTAAACTCCTATGCCCTATATATTATGTACTGCTCACTTATCTTACCATATCTAAGTTACTGTGTGGAAATTTGGGGCAACACTTCAGAACGTCACTTAAACCATTATGCACATTACAGAAAAGAGTCGTTCGTTTAATTCATAAGGCTGATTTTTATTGTCATACCCACAATCTATACATAGATTCTTATTTACTGAAACTCACTGATTTGGTAGAGTTTCAAACTGCACAGATTATGTTTAAAGTCAGGAAAAACGATTTGCCAGAAAATATTCAAAAAATATTTTCTGATAGAGTGGGGGGATATGGCTATAGAGAAAACCTAAACTTTAGAACTTTGAAGGCTCGAACAACAATGAAAATAATGTGCATTTCTGGTGTTGGTGTGAAGATCTGGAATAAACTCTCTAAAGAGCTGAAGCAAAGTCCAAGCATGAGATATTTCAAGAAAGGTCTCAAAATAGCTATCATTCAAAAGTATACGGAAGAACAACTGGGATAATCCTGGCTGGGAAGTAAAAACTCTATGTATGATTTCACTAAGTGTATGCAGGTCTGTACAGATGTATATATGGGTGTATGTATGTAAATGTGTATTGGTGTATGTATATGTGAATATGTATATATTAGGTGTACAAATGTGTCTGTGTGTATATGTAGTACTTTCATTTGGCTGAGTAAATATTACTATAATTATTGTTTTATTTTGTCAGTAAGGGCATTGGAAATTTAGAATAATATGACAAATTCCAGCTGGAAAAGGATTATGATTATATAAGTTATACTTCTTCATACTCCTTTTCAGACTCATAATAACCGATGTGATGTGTCTTCAAGAAAGTTACAATGTGTTTATTTTACACTATCGGTGAAAGGTTTGTCTGAAATAAATTATCAACAACAACAACAAAAAAAAGTTATGAAAATCACAGGCATCCAACACATCTTCAGTATATGTGCTATAATGTCTGAATTCACCAGAGATTCTTCACTGACCTGATATCTTAAATCTTCTTTCTAGGATCTAATGACGAGCCGAACATCATGACAAATCTTCCACTTATCATCATCATTTTGTTGTCCATTGTTTTCACTCTGTTGTTCTATATGGTTGGACTGATTGTCTATAAGAAACGTAAAGGTACAGCTAACTCACTTTTTGAAATTCTTTGTATTCTCTGTATTTTTAGCATTTTAATTACAACATGAACAGAGAATCAGTTTCATAATTAACCTTTCTTAAAATTCACAATATATAATTTTTTTGAAAATTATAAGTTTTTTTTCTCCACTCTTTTAATTGCAGACTTGAAAAATGAAATTGTCTCAGATCCAAAGGACACAACTTATGCCATTATTAACAAACCCAAGGGGAAAGGTGAGAGTTTGTGTTTTTTCTGTAGTTTTATTAAACACATGATTTCAGTTCTGCATGTCTTTGTTTCTTTGTTGTTTCTTGTGCAGGTGGAGATGCTGCAAACGAACCAGACAGTATCACGTATGCTGCCATTGAGATAAAGAAGAAAGGTATTTTTATTGCCTAAGCATCCAACACAGATGTGTGTTGTGCAGACACCGTGACATTAGTTGAGTTTCACAGGCTAACATTGACAAGAATTATTTTCAGACAGACGTATCGATCAAACCAGGAGTAATTTTACCTCAGCAGTTAAAACCACAGCATCAAACCACAGGCTGCAACACGAGGCTCCACACTGAGCTCAGATAGACAACAATAGAAATCAACCTGACATTAAACAGAAGAACAAAGCTGCTGTTTCACCCAATGAACTGTCTCTAACTCTGCATTTCTTCACAAATACTGACAATAAAAACACAAACAGCTTCAACTGTATCAGAAATAATTGATGCCAAAAGCTGATAAACTTTCCATAAGAAAGCTTGACTAAAATCTTCAACTACCGTATTTTCAGGACTATAAGCCTCATATATCTCTGTCGCTCCAGGTTTTCCACAGCAATGCAGAAGCAGATAAGGTGGACACACAATATCTGAGTCATAACAGGTCAATTGAATATCACATTTATTATGGTTGAAAAAGAAAAAGGTGCCAAGTTTAGATTTAACTGAACTGATTACGGTCGTTTCTGAACAGTAACTGTAACAGCTGATCCTTCGTGTTGCTACTACTATGTGCTAAATGAAAATGGGCTCCTTCTTCTTTAGATTTCAATTGCAGCTTGCATCCATTATTGTTGCACTACTGCCATCTACTGGATCCTAATATCTCTACCTCAAATTCTCATAATGATCTCAGTATTATTTTAAAAAACTAAAATATTCTTTTCCCCTCAGTGCAATTTAACTGATCATTCTCAAATTTCAATTCCCTATTAAAACCTAATTCCGTTTTAATGGGCGCTTTCTTCTTTTATTTCCAATTTGACTTCCAATGATTCACTTCCTGCTAAAGAACCCCCTTGTTGGTTGCAGAAAAATCCACATATAAGCTGCACTGGTCTATAAGCCCCATTGTTCAAAGCTTAGGAAAAAAGTTGCAGCCTGTAGTCCGGAAAATACGGCCTGACAATTGCCTGAAGTTTTCTAATGCGTTTTCTGTTTTTTCTTCATCAGGGTCAAAGGTTTCCTCAGCTGCCACCAAAGGAAGTTCATCAGAGCAGCATTCAATTTACTCTTCAGTCGCCCTTAAAATGTAAATTAGTTATTTTATGGAGCTAATCTCAGCTCAGACTGTTTGTTCTTTCAGTCAATGCTAGAAGAATTGCTAATATTTTTTTCTTATCTTAAAATGGACAAAGCAATAATAAACATGACACCTTAAAATGTTAACTATGTTTATGTTGTTTATAAAAATTTAAACATGTTTTTAGGACTTATTATCTTTCTCTTTCAGACTTTTGCATGTAGTATTTTCTATTTTTATGATGTTCATACTGCTTTTGTTGTCACTTCTTTCTGATTTTCATAAGAGCAAAGCAGCGAGTGCTTTTTAAATGAACTCACTGTGACGGTCTTTACTTTAACATCTCACTATTATTAACCCTCTATGGCATGATTTTTTATTTTTTTGGTGAAAAAATATTTTCCTGCATTCTGTAAGTAGGAGGCAAGGTGTAGCATGCACCTCCGCTTCATAAAAAGGACTGCTCCTCTTCTAAATAAAAGGTCACACGGACCTCAATACCTCTTTTATTTGGACAAAAATATGTCTGGAGTATTTTAAATCATCAAACCACCCCCAAAAAATATAAAGGAGCAACATGAGATACAGATTTGTGGTTTGTTGCCTCAGGGCAACGTATGCCATAGAGGGGCTACATTTGTTTAAAATTTGATAAACTAACAATACCTGACAATATCTTCATAGATCTATCATTTGACCTCTGCACTGAGTTTCTGTCTCTATAACACATAAGGAATCTAAACATGAATAATAATAACAATAAAGAGAAACAAAGCTAAAACTAAATACATGGCTGAAATAAAAACCAATGAAATAAAAATCATAAAAATCTGATCTCTGCAGAAGATCTGATTCTTTACTTTTGTTTGGGCCACTGTGCTGCTGGATGATGACAGATCTGTTCAGGGCCGTTCAGAACCTTTGGAGGGGCTCAGAGTTAAAAAAGGGGCCCATTGAACAAGATCTTAAAACACCGTACAACAACATAGCAACTACCCACATTAATCAAGTATTTAATCAAATCCTACTATATCACTGCCATCATGTGGGGACAATGCAAAGCAAATGTAGTTTATTTTCCCCAACAGGTTTAATGTTTCTGTTTCTGCTGCTGACAGTCATGCAGGGCTGAGCTGTTCTGATACTGTAGCTGTTAAACAGACCAGAGGAGAGAAGGTTAAAGGTTATGAAATTATGAAATAAGCAAATTTTCTGCAATTTTACTAATTAAGCCCTAATGATATCTATTTCACCTCTTGGCCGCTGCAGACTGCAGATCAAAGAAGCTCAAAGGGAAAACTTTATATAACTTTGTATAATTTTTTTATGTTAGCACCTCTGAAATCTAGAATTATAAGACAGAGATATCAAGGCAAAGAAAACTCAGTAGCTGCTGTTAGGGGCCATTCAGGGGCCCTCCAGACATCCAGGGGCCCATAGAAATGGTTGGATTATAACACAGACCCAGGCGCAGAGCTATAGGCCGGGGCCCAGATGGATGCCCATGGGGGCCCAGATCTGGAGGCGCCAGGGAGGGAGGAATGGTTTCAAGTCACTTTAATGTCTGATTATAGATGGAGAAAATGCGCCCCCGCCTGTTCAGAAAAGTGTATGTAATGTTAAAGTTACTGTCCCTCAATGGAATATATACTAGTTAGTCCCAGTGACTGTTTGACTCCCGGTTTAGCCAATGTGTTTCCTGGGTAAAAATGAAACGAGAAACACGGCCCAAAACCGCACCGCAGTTTCCAGCAGGCAGGTGATACACGTGAGGGGCCCGGTCATTGGCCCAGGTCATTGGCCCCGGTCATTGGCCCCGCCCCCCAGCCCGACGCTGACTTGTTCCACTAGTGCACACACCATAGATCTAAAGCTGTAGCATCATTTATAGAGAATATTAATAAATTTTATGTAATGCATTCAGCTGAGAAAAAAAGTACATGCAGGATTTAATTAGGAAGTTTAAAGAATCATCTTTATAGTTTGACTGTTGAGTTACCATGGCTACAATATGGTGTAATCTTTGTGTTTGAGTTGGTTTGTTCACAAGTATATCACAGCAAATAACCAATAATCACTGATTGATTTTAAACTTGGCCAATAAACCTGGTCTCCCTCTCACAGATTCACCTTATCTGTATTTAAACATATTAGTGATGCTGAGGTTATTAGTAGGAAGGGTTTCAGGGAGAGGGGGTTTCTGTCTAAGGCCCCATATTACCTTGTACCGGCACTGCATGAACAGCTGCTGCAATGCTCATCTCTGAATCCACCTGGAATCCACATGAAATTTACTTGGAATCCACCTGGAATCTACCTAGAATCCTCCGGTAACCCCTGTGTCAGTCTTCTTATGCTTTGGGGACATTTTGATTCATTTAATTGTGGCATGTTTGGCTTTAAGTTGCTGTTCTAATTATTGCTACAGTATTTTCACTGATATTTGTTTTGTGAAAATATGGGTCGAATCTTCTTTCAACACTTGAGGTTCTGCAGTATCTTCTATTTACAGCCGCTCACCTCCAGCCCAGATCCCACCAGCAGCAGCTTAAACCCGCCAGGTAGAAACTTTAAGGAGAAGCAGAGCGAACAGTCAGCAGGTAGTACCAGGGGTACCGGGGCTTTGAGGTGCGTCGCGACTCGCGGTGACCGTCTCAGTATCGCGTCTTATATCAGGATGTCTGATATAAAGACATTCTCTATATGTCTGTTGGTGGAACCGACTCAGACCACCTGTACACAGTAAAAATGCTAGTGTTGAATTAACACTTAATAGTGACTATATTTGTCCACGTCAGCTGGTGTTAAAGTAACACTTTTGAAAGTGTTAAAAGATTGACACCCATTTTTTTGTTAAATTAACATTGGTCTAAAATACTAAAATGGGTTTAAGAAAAATTAAACTTTCCATTTCTGTGTATTTTTTTGAATATTTTCCACTGGATTTGATCAATATTGACACCTTGTGGGTCAATTATTTACTTTTTTAACACCACATTATGTTTTGTGATCAACACTACACTGGTGTTACTTTTAACATATTTTAACACCAGCACCGTGGTAAATGTTAATGTGACACTCTGTAGTGTTGAATTTAACACCAACTGACTTGGACACATATAGACACTATTGAGTGTTAATTAAACACTGGCATTTTTACTGTCTAGTGAACCGGGCTTTTAGCAGCCTGGTTAAGTTAAAGTCAGAAGTTTTCTCTGCAGCCCAAGCATTTCTGTGTTTAGGGGCTAGTGGGGTGGGGGGGGGGGTTTCCGCTACAGCCAGGACAATTATGAAAATATGAATAGAAACAGTTTTTCTAACATCAACATCAGACCTACATTTTTATTCACAAACCAGTGCATTTGGTTTATGAATAAAAATATTCTTGCCCATTATTTGATAGTTACAGATCCGCCCCTCCTGACCATGGTGTCTGAACAACATGGAGGCTCTGAGAGTCATTATTAGACTGAGGGAAGCCAGACTAGTTCACTTTGCTAAATTATTATATTTAGCTAAACATTATTGCTGTGGGGGACAAGCAGGTTTTTAACATAAAGATATAAAAAAAGAAAAATATTAATAATACAAAAAATCAAAAAGGGCACTAGGGGCATCAAGGATAAAAGGGGCGGGGGCTCAAGGCCCCTGCACCCCCCTCTCTGCACGTGTCTGGATCTGTTGTTCTGAGTCAAACTGATCAGTTTTAGTTTCACGTCAAACTCACATACTTGAAGTATAAAGCTTTATATAAAGCTTTATAAAGAGTTTATATAAACCTAAACACCTTCAGTGGTTCATGTCTTCACTCTGAATCAGATTAAGTTCAATCTGGTCTCTGCAGTCATGAATCACATTCTGAGCTGAGATCATCTAAACCCTATCAAATAAAACTATGATGTCAAACTGGCGCCATCTGGTGTCCAAACACCAAAAGATGAATCTACTTCAGTTCATATTTGCCCTTCAGGAGAAGTTTTTCAGTTTATTGAGTTTAAAAATGACAACAAAAAAACAACATGGCAAGGTGTTTGATCTAATTTATCAAAATCCTGCAAACAAGAGTGGTAATTTTACTGACTTGCATATTTTATATAGAATGAAAAATAATTAATTACTGAAATGTTGGTTGGACTTTCAAATGTAAAGAGTTACACCTTGGTGTTGGGTTTTTGTCAGTTTTTGTTTTTGTCTCAGCCCTCAGATTGGTGCTCATACTAGCCTGGTTAAGTGGGAGATTAGAAACAAGTTTCTAATTTTTATTTATCTATTGAAAATCATAATGTTCATATCTGCCATCTGTGGTTGGATCTCTTCTTATTCTGTCATTTCTGTAACATATGTTTCTGTTTTCCTGTGGATGAAATTAAAAATATGCAATTGAATTATGAGTTTTTAACTTATTACCTCTTTAAGTTAAAATTCAGTGTATATTTTCTGTCATTAGAATTTATAATTCAATTGATAGTTGTTGGGCTATCAAGGAGAAATGAAATATATAACTATCCCAAATAATTTTCTTTCCCATAACAATAACATGTGCATAAACTGACATGAACATAAACGTGTTCCTGCAGCACAGATTGGAAATCAATGTAATGTGTACTAATGACCACTAGATGGCAGAAAAGACTTAACCATAAGAAGCCAGACAGTAAATACAATGCAAATGTTCAGTAGAACTAATACTTCCTACCAACCAGCAGGGGGCGACAAAACACCGGCTTTTAGTTGTCAGATATTTATTAAAGGTCCAGTTAACTGTTGCATAAGTTCTAAATAAAGAATATTTGGGAGATTATCAGACTTACATACAATTAGAGCACTGTGTAAAAAAAAAAAAAAAAGATAATCTAAGCGACAAGTGACAAGTTTGGATGAAAACTAAGGTTATTATAGATAGGAAGATTGTGGACTAAACAGGACTTTAGCGTATACATTTGACGACCCAGTAATAAACCCTCTTCATATTTTTGTAAATCCAAATATTAAGTTCTGTTGCAGATCCATAAAAGAACCTGAGTATATCTGAGTGTTTGCATTAAAATAAAGTTATTTCTACATCTTTATTTCTATATTTCTACATGTTCCTTTGCTGCTCTGTGTAACAACCAAACAGGAAGAGGAAGTTCTGCACTGCATATGATCTGGGTTTACATGTGAGACACGTTCAGTCAGCATCAAGCATCAGTCATGGAGGTCACAGCTCTCTGCATGCAAATCTGTGAGTAAAAATATATTATTTATTTATTTCTGACATATATCTATATTTTGAGTTTGGATCTAAAGCTTTTCTCATGTTTCTACAGTCATGAACATGTTTGTGTTGCTGTTGACAAAACCTGAACTGAGTTTCCTGATCAGAAACCCGGTGAGTTGGAAACTGATCTGTTTCCTGCATTAATCTCAATTTAAAACCCACCTGTTTAGAGTTGCTTATGGCTAAGTTGCGGGTTTTGATGTCTTTTTTATGTTTTAAAGTATTTACTTTAAAGTATTTACTTTTACTTTTCATCTATTTATTAACTTCTTTATATTTCTCTTTCACACTGTCTATGTAAAGCCCCCCAGAAAACGTCTCAGTTAGACAATGTGTTTTAACTAAAACTCTGAGGTGTGAGATGTTTAACTGAAGTCCTACAGAGTGCAGGTTTTAATGTTTTTATCTTTTTAAATCTTTTTTATTTTTCTTTTTAAAAAATTATTTTTGTCTTTCTAGCTGTTTATTCATTGTCACATGCTGTTTACATTTAATTCTGATTATTTTTAAACTGCTTACAAACAAATCCATCAGCAATTATATCAACATTATCACCAGCTGATGAAAAATATGTTTTCATTGTTTTTCATGGATTTATATTGAAGTTCATCAGTTAATTTCTGTATTTTTATCATTACAGCTGTTCCTCTTATCTCTCCAGACAGACTTCAGTTCTTTGAGTATGAGTCTGTCTCTGTAAGCTGTGAGGAAGACAAAGCAGTGAAAGCTGGGAGAGTGAGGAGAAAACTTCACCAAACGAGTTCAGCAAATGATTCTGACGCCTGCAGCATCGCAGCTGCATCCTGCAGCATTCAGTATGTTTTTGAGAGGCACAGTGGAGAATATTGGTGTGAAAACCATGAAGGGGAAAAGAGCCGGGCTCTCAACATCTCTGTTACAGGTCTGAATATTCACAATAACATCTTATTTTTTTTTTAAATGAAATAAATAATGTTCTTTTAGATAATGTACACACATTGTAATATTTTAAGGTTTATTTACAGAACAAAATTATATCAAGATAAATCATGTCAGAAATTTAATAATAAACCAACCAAAATCTGATGAGAAATCAAAAATTATAAAAATATAAGATAAAAATGGACGTAGAATAGTCATATTTATTGTTTTTAAACCAGATATTTTGAAAGTTGTGTTAACATTTCATATAGTCTGAAAATAAACATGTATATCTTGAATTTGTTATAAATCCACAGGACTGTAACATGTCAAACTGTTCTTCTATTGTCCATCAGGTGGATCAGTCATCCTGAATGTTTCTGCTCAGCCAGTGAAGGAAGGATCTACTGTGACTCTAAAATGCATTCATCAGGATACAGAGCAACCACACTTTAGTGATTTCTACAAAGATGGCGTCCATTTTGTAACCTACTATGAAACTGATATGACCTTCACCAAGGTCACCAAGTCAGACGAAGGACTCTATAAATGTATCATTTCCAATTCAGGAGAGTCTCCTGAAAGCTGGCTGGCTGTCACATCAACAGAAGAAGGTCTGTATATGATACCTAAACCTGTGAGCTGTATTTTGTTCACTAAATGAAACAAGTTGTGACATAGAAGGTGCTGTAGACATCTAGTTTTAAACCTTCAGCTAAATGTGTCTGATTTCACCAGAGATTCTTCACTGACCTGATATCTTTAATCTTCTTTTCAGGATCTAATGACAAACTGAACATAATGACGAATCTTATCTCCCCTGGAGATTTTTAACCATTTTCACTCTGTTGTTCTGGGTGGTTGGACTGATTCTCTATAAGAAACGCAAAGGTACCGTCAATGACATCAATAAAGCGTTACTTTGTAACGAGGTTACTGATGTCGGACCACTTTTTTCAGTAACTAGTGACCTAACATGTTGCTATTTCAAATCCAGTAATCAGATTAAAGTAACTTAACCAAATCACTTTGCGTTACTATTTATTTTTGTAAAGTCATTTTATTTGCTTTACGCGTTGAGTGACCATCTGACAGCAGCAGCTGATCGCCGTGACAGGAACAATGGAGGGAGGAGAGAGACGCGCGTTTTGTTGCTGGAAGAACAGAAACTATTTCTAGTTTCAGTCACTTGTTTGTTCTAAAGTCACTTCCAAATTTAATGAGTTGCGGGTTGAGCTTTTTGGGGCTTGTTTTTGAACTTGAAGTTCTGGATGATCCGTCTCACTGTGTCTTTGATAATGTCAAGTTAATATCTTACCTGTGAAAGACGCCGAGTTTTGCGTATCGCGCTCCAGAAAACTGCAAACATATAGAGGCTAATATGAACATGAAAACAGCCACGTCCCGTAAAGTTGCACAACTAAACGCCATTATAATCATTAATATTAAGTTAAGTGTCACTAATCTGTGCAGCCATCTGAGTTGTGGAGCCGTAGGAGGAGCTCTGAGCTCTGACAGCAAACACAGAGCCGTAACCAGAACACTGGAGGTGGGGGGGTGGGGGGGGGGGGGGGAGTAACGGGGGGCTTTAATCCTACTTTAGAGTTTAGAGACAATAGTGGAACACAAAAAAACATGGAAAACTTACTAAAGTTTTTTTTTTGTATTGTTGTAACCATTAAACAATCACCCCTTCAGTTCAACCTTTTAAGTGGAGACACGTTGTTGATGTTACTATTATAAAATAACTTGCAATTAAATATTGGCAAAGCTCAATGGAATTTTCACAGGTGGTGTAACTAAAAAAGTTACTTTTCATTTAACTTAGTTACTTTCCAAATCAAGTAATCAGCAATTCAACTAAGTTACTTTTTCAAGGAGTAATCAGTAATCTGATTAATGTTACTTTTTCAAAGTTTCTGTACTTCTAACTCACTTCTTCAGATTCTTGGTATTCTCTGTATTGGCAATTTAATTGCAACATGGACAGGATATCAGTTTCATAAATAACTTTCTTAAAGTTCACAATATATGCATTTCTCTCCCCTCTTTTAATTACAGACATGAAAAATGAAATTGGACAAATATGATCCAAAAGACACAACTTATGCCTTTGTTTACAAACCTGGAAAGAGGAAAGGTGAGTGTTTGTGCTTTTTCTGTAGTTTTATTAAAGACATGATGTTCAGCTCTTGCATGTCTTTGTATTTTTGTATATGTGGAGATGCTGCGAATGAACCACTGAGATAAAGAAGAAAGGTATTTTTATTGCCTAAGTAGATGTGCGGTGCAGACACCGTGACATTAGCTCAGTTTCACAGGCTAACTTTGACAAGAATTATTTTCAGACAAACGTATCGATCACATCGGGAGTAATTTTACCTCACCAGTTCAAAACAACATCATCAAACCACAGGCTGCAACATGGGGCTCCACACTGAGCTCAGATATACAACAATAGAAATCAACCTGACATTAAACAGAAGAACAAAGCTGCTGTTTCACTCAATGAACTGTCTCTAACTCTGCATCCATTTCTTCACAAATAATGAAAATAAAAACACAAACAATTTCAACTGTATCAGAAATAATTGATGCTAAAAACTGATAAACGTTCCATAAGAAAGCTTCACTAAAATCTTCAACTACTGTATTTTCCGAACTATGAGCCACAGATATCTCCAGGTTTTCCATAGCGATGCAACAGAGGGGGTTGCACACCCAAAATTTGAGTCATAACAGGTCAATTGAATATCACATTTATTATGGTTGAAAAAGAAAAAGGTGCCAAGTTTAGATTTAACTGAACTGACAACGGTAGTTTCCGAACGGTAACAGTAACAGTAAAAGTGCTGATCCTTCATGTCTTCTACTAGCATGTGCTAAATGAAAATGGGAGCTTTCTTCTTCTTCTTCTTTCAATGGCAGCTTGCATCCATTATTGTTGCACTACTGCCATCTACTGGATCCTAATATCTATACCTCAAATTCTCATAATGATCCCAGTATTATTTATACAAATGAAAAATTTTCTTTTTCCCCTCAATGCTATTTAACTGATCATTCTCAAATTTCAATTCCCTATTAAAACCTAATTTCATTGTAATGGACGCTTTCTTCTTTTATTTCCAATTTTGACTTCCAATGATTCATTTCCTGCAAAAGAGCCCCCTGGTGATTGAAGAAAAATCCACATATAAGCTGCACTGGGCTATAAGTCGCATGGTTCAAACTTGCGGGTTTCTAATGAATTTCTGTTTTTTCTTCTTCAGGGTCAAAGGTTTCCTCAGCTGCCACCAAAGGAAGTTCATCAGAGCAGCAGTCAGTTTACTCTTCAGTTGCCCTTAAAATGTAAATTACTTATTTTATGGAGCTAATTTCAACTCAGACTGTTTGTTTCTTTTAGTCAATGATTGAAGAGTCACTGACATTTTTTTCATGTAGTATTTTCTATTTTTATGATGTTCTTGCTTCTTTTGTTGTCACACGTCTTTCTTATTTTCATAAGAGCAAAACAGCGACTGCTTTTTAAATAAACTCACAGTGACGGTCTTTACTTTAACACAGCAATATTATTAGTCTACATGTGTTTAAAATTAGATAAACTAACAATACCTGACAATATCTTCATAGATCTATCAATTGACCTCTGCATTGAGTTTCTCTCTCTAACACACAAGGAATCTAAACATGAATAATAACAATAGAGAAACGAAACTAAAAGTGAAAACATGGCAGAAATAAAAAGCAACAAAATGAAAAACAGAAAACCTGATCTCTCCTGAAGATCTGATTCTTTACTTTTGTGTTTGCTGCTGCATGATGTCAGATCTGTGGTTTTGTCTCAAACTCATCAGTTGTTTTAGTTTCATTTCAAACTGACATATTTGAAGTCAAAAGCTTATAACTGGACGTTCCGGTATGTTTAGAGAGTTTATATCAATATTAACACCTTCAGTGGTTCATGCCTTCACTCTGAATCAGATTAAGTTCAGTCTGGTCTCTGCAGTCATGAATCACATTCTGAGCTGAGATCATCTAAACCAGTGTTTCTCAACCTTTTTGGCCCATCGCCCCCCTAGCACTTATCCAGGTCCCTCACCGCCCCCCACCAAAGAATTTGTAGGCTACTTTGCACTGACAATTATTTTATTATTAATGTTACTATCATTATTGTAGATGTTTTGAATCGGCGCACTGATTATGTTTTCTGTACACTTCAGCGAACCTCACGCTCCTTCACCACACGCACATAATGGGGTAAATGTAGCGAGTTTTGCCTTAAACGTATCGGCATTTGTGTGTGTGTGGTGGGGGCGAGCATATGTTTCTACGCTCCTTCGTGGGGGGTCGCCGATTTATGTTTTTGCATCCACCTGAATAATGTAGTCGTTCAATATTATTGCCCATGGCACTTTTACAGTATTATTTTACCTTTTATCTGAAAATATTGTGTTTATTCTTGCCATACAGTCCTCTGTATTAATTATTGCTTGAAAGGTCTTGCCATACCAGTTTATTCCTCCGTATTTACTTTAGTTTCTTGCATTTTGTTCTTCATTCATTTCCATTTAGTTGGTTTATTGCTATGTCCACTTTAGTTTCTGTCCTGTTGCTACATTTATTTTATCGTTTATTGACCACCAGTAACCTCACTTATCACCTGCTGCACCGCCTAATCATCATGTGTTTCACGTGTTAATTTTTCACTGTTCAGCGTCGGATTCTCTGTTTTTATGCCATAATTCACATTTGTCACTCCGTTTTTCCCGCTTCTCATGTTTCAGAGTTTTGCGCAATGTGCGCAGCGTTTTTGTTTTTTGGGTTTTTTATCCCTTAGGTGCGCAGCGGTTGGGAAGCGTATCGATGGGGAAAAGCCTGATTGACATAAACCTTTTAAAACAACGAAAACCATTTCTGCATTCTGATTATTGAAATTTAAAAGTGCTGTGTTGTTCTATCACCCCCGTTTCATACTTACAGCTCCGGTGTTAACGCTATAAAATGAACGCTCTCTAGCGTGGTGTCACCATGGAGGGATTTCTTTATTTAAATAGGTTCATTTTTCAGAGGGAGACACAGTGAGGGTATCGTGATTTTAGTAATTACATGTTTATAAGAGCGATTTTCTGTTGTCCTTCCTTGGAAGCGGGCAGCTTCCAGACGGACATTAAACACTTTTTAATATAATTTGCTGCTTTGACATCACAGAACAGCCAAAACATATGTACAGAAATACCAGACAAAGTGAATCACAGCAACGTCATCAGCCGGTGTAACGCTGAACTGATGCGGAGCGGAGCTGCACCATGAAGCTACAAACACTGAATAGAAGAAGAGCTGCCATCGATACAGGTGCAGCCCAGCATGATTTAATGTTGCACAATACAGTTTTAGCAAGTTGCTCACAGTCTAAACTGGTATTGTTGTGCATTAAGGTGTGACGTTAACCTTCGACCAAACGCCCCCATAAGGCATCCCAGCACCCCCCTTTTGTAAAAATGTCCGCCAGCGCCCCCTGTTGCCCTCTGAACACCCCCTAGGGGCGGTACCGCCCACGTTGAGAACCGCTAATTTAAACCCTGTCAAATAAAACTATGTAGTTAAACTGGCGCCATCTGGTGTCCAAACACCAAAACCTGAATCTACATACTTCAGTTATTAATATTTGCCCTTCAGGAGACGTTTTACAGTTCATTGAGTTTAAAAATGACAACAAAAAAACAACATGGCAAAGTGTTTGATCTACTTTATCAAAATCCTGCAGGAGTAGTAATTTTACTGACTTGCATATTTTTACATATAAAAAAAAAATTGCTGAAATGTTGGTTGGACTTTCAAATGTAAAGAGTTACACCTTGGTGTTGGGTTTTTGTCATTTTTTGTTTGTGTCTCAGCCCTCAGTTTGCTGCTTGTGATGGACCGAGTTAAAAACAGGAGGAGTCACAGGATATTAATTTGAAAAAAAGGGTTTTTATTTTTAACCCAAAGATTATAAAATGACAAAAGATAAACTGAGCTCATAAAAGAGGTCAAAGAAACAAAACTGAACTCAGGCAAAAATGTAAACAAACTGGCTGCACAAAGAAACATAACTGACCTAACAAAGTAATGACACACAGGGGTTTATATACTGGCTGATCAGACCAATTAAGACACAATAGAGGTAACTAAACAGAATACAATTACAAACGCAAAACAAATAACAGTACAGCTAAGTTTGGCTAAACTAAATACTCACAAAATGAAAATCAAAAAATATTAAAGTTTAAATACTAATATTTACTTAAACTTATCTAAACAAGGAAACTATACATTTCCCCTGCCAGCAGGAACTAGTGGTGCAGGCCAATCAGCATTTAAGCGTGCTGAGGCCTGGCCCCCCATCTTTTGTCTGGCCACTCCAAGGAAGGTAAGTACTGGGAAAGAAAACAAAGTTAATATTATGCAAGCAAATTAACAAACTTTAAAGTTGATATAAATACACATGTTAACTAAATGTGCGCGCCAACATAAAGAACAAATGTATCCAAGTCAACTAATAAATGTTTCACTGAAACTAAAGTGTTGTGTTTGAATGAAAAATAAATTGTGCATGAAAGTTACCGACTTCAGGGTGTGGCCATGGATTTGGCCATCACACTGCTCATACTAAGCCTGGTTAAGTGGGAGTTGTTCCTCTCCACTGTTGCCACGTTTGTACAAGAGGAAATGGAATGGTTGGATATTTTTAGGTGGATATTTTTTAAAATTATTTTCCAATGAATAATAAATTGTCCTGTATTGTTTGATTATATGCATTACATTTGAACTGGATTGATGTAAAAATGGGAAACCTAAACTGCCTTGAGATTATATTTGTGAATAGTGAAAAATGAGTTAAAGGATTTCTGATTATTATTATTATTATTTATTATTATTGTTATTATTATATTATGTTCTTTTTTGTGGTACAATTAAACAAGTTTCTAATTTTTATTTCAATAATAAAAATCCCAATGTTCATATCTACCACCTGTTTTCGGTTTGGATCATTTCTGTAACATCATATCTGTTTTCCTGTGGATGAAATTAAAAACATGCAATGGAATTATGAGTTTTTAACTTATTACCTCTTTAAGTTAAGATTTAGTTCTTATATCATTAGAATTTATGATTAAGTTCATAGTTGTTGGTCTTTCAAGAAGAACCTAAATATATAACCATCCCTTATAATTCTCTTGACACAAACCAGTTTTCCTGTGGTGAATTTCAACAGGCCAGTGGTGAAGCAATGTGGACTAATGACCACTAGATGGCAGAAAAGACTATAAGAAGCCAGAGTCGGTAAATATGCTGCAAATATTCAGTAGAAATAATACTACATGCTCAACCAGTAGGGGGCGACAAAACACCGGCTTCTAGTGGTCATATATTTATTAAACGTCCAGTTAACTGTTACATAAGTTCTAAATAAAGAATCTTTGGGAGATTAACAGACTTACATACAATAAGACAAAAAAAATATTTATATAAAATGTAAAATAAAATAATCCAAGCTGTGAAAAATAAGTCTAGATGAAAACTAAAGTTATTGAAAGAAAAATCTGGACTAAACAGGTTTTTAGCATATACATTTGACTAGCCAGTAATAAACTATGTTAATATAGTTGTTAACACAAATATTAAGTTCTGTTGCAGATCCATAACAGAATCTGAATATCTGTGTGTGTTTTCATTAAAATAAATTTAATTTTACATCTATATTTCTACGTGTTACTTTGTTGCTCTGTGGAACAACCAAACAGGAAGAGGAAGTTCTGCGCTGCATATGATCTGGGTTTACATGTGAGACGCGTTCAGTCAGCATCGAGTATCAGTCATGGAGGTCACAGCTCTCTGCATGCAAATATGTGAGTAAAGATATATTATTTATTTAGTTCTGACATCTATATTTTGAGTTTGAATCTAAAGCTTTTCTCATGTTTCCACAGTCATGAACGTGTTTGTGTTGCTGTGTTGCTTGATAAAACCCGATCTGAGTTACGCTGATCAGAAACCTGGTGAGTTGGAAACTGATCTGTTTTATGCATTTATTTAGAGAACAATGTTATGTTTTTTAAATTTAATTCAAATAATTTTAAACTGCTTTCAAACAAATTCATCGGCAATTTTATCAACTTCATCACTAGCTGATGAAAAATAAGTTTTCATTATTTTTCATGGATTTATATTAAAGTTCATCAGTTAATTTCTTTATTTTTATCATTACAGCTTTTCCTCTTATCTCTCCAGACAGACTTCAGTTCTTTGAGTATGAGTCTGTCTCTGTAAGCTGTGAGGAAGACAAAGCATTGAAAGCTTGGAGAGTGAGGAGAAAACTTCACCAAACGAGTTCAGCAAATGATTCTGACGCCTGCAGCGTCGCAGCTGCATCCTGCAGCATTCAGTATGTTTTTGAGAGGCACAGTGGAGAATATTGGTGTGAAAACCATGAAGGGGAAAAGAGCCGGGCTCTCAACATCTCTGTTACAGGTCTGAATATTCACAATAACATCTTAATTTTTTTTTAAATGAAATAAATAATGTTCTTTTAGATAATGTACACACATTGTAATATCTAAGGATTATTTACAGAACAAAATTATATCAAGATAAATCCTTTCAGAATATTTGCTCCCTTCATTTTTAACTTGTAAAATGTAATAATAAACTAAATAAAATCTGATAATGAGAAAACAAAAACATAAAAATATAAAATAAGTATATATGGATTTAAAAGACCTGCGACAGACTAGCGACCTGTCCAGGATGAACCCCACCTCTCACCCGGAACGTTAGCTGGAGAGGCACCAGCACCTCCTTACCCCATTAAGGGACAAGGGTGTAAAGAAAATGGATGGATGGGTGGTTGCTGAGGCAAAAACTCGGACATGGGAGGAGTTTGGAGAGGCCCTGGAGAAAGACTTCCGTACGGCTTCGAGGCGATTCTGGTCCACCATCTGGCGTCTCAGGAGGGGGAAGCAGTGCAGCACCAACACTGTTTATAGTGGGGATGAATGTGCTGCTGACCTTGACTCGGGACGTTGTGGGTCGGTGGGCAGAATACTTCGAAGACCTCCTCAATCCCACCAACATGCCTTCTGTTGAGGAAGCTGAGCCTGTGGACTCTGGGTTGGGCTCTCCAGTCTCTGGGGACGAGGTCACTGAGGTGGTTAAAAAGCTCCTCGGTGGCCTCAGGGCCCCGGGGTGGATGAGATCCGCCCGGAGTTCCTTAAGACTCTGGATGTTGTAGGGTTGTGTTGGCTCAAGCGACTCTGCAATATCGCATGGACATCGGGGGCAGTTCCTCTGGATTGGGAGACCAGGGTGGTGGTCCCCCTGTTTAAAAAGGGGGACCGGAGGGTGTGCTCCAATTACAGAGGGGTCACACTCTTAAGCCTCCCTGGTAAGGTCCATTCAGGGGTCCTGGAGAGGAGGGTCCGTCGGATAGTCGAACCTCGGATTCAGGAAGAGCAGTGTGGTTTTCGTCCTGGTCGTGGAACACTGGACCAGCACTACACCCTCAGCAGGGTCCTGGAGGGTTCTGGGAGTTCGCCCAACCCATCTACATGTGTTTTGTGGACTTGGAGAAGGCGTTCGACTGTGTCCCTCGGGGGGCCTTGTGGGCGGTTCTCCGGGAATATGGGGTACCGGGCCCTTTGATACGGGCTGTCAGGTCCCTGTATGACCGGTGTCAGAGTCTGGTCCGCATTGCCACCAGTAAGTCGGGCTCATTTCCGGTGAGAGTTGGACTCCGCCAAGGCTGCCCTTTGTCACCGATTCTGTTCATTACTTTCATGGACAGAATTTCTAGGTGCAGCCGAGGTGTTGAGGGGATCCGTTTTGGTGGCCTTAGGATCGCATCTCTGCTTTTTGCAGATGATGTGGTCCTGTTGGCTTCATCAGATCGTGATCTGCGGCTCTCGCTGAAACGGTTCGCGGCCGAGTGTGAAGCGGCCGGGATGAGGCTCAGTGCCTCCAAATCCGAGGGTCTTGAGCCGGAAAAGGGTAGAGGTCCTTCTCCGGGTCAGGGGGGTCGTCCTGCCTCAAGTGGAGGAGTTTAAGTATCTGGGGATCTTGTTCACGAATGAGGGAAGAGGGGAGCGGGAGGTCGACAGGCGGATTGCGGCAGCGTCTGCCGTGAAGCGGCGCTGTACCGGTCCGTCATGGTGAAGAGAGAGTTGAGTCAAAAAGCGAAGCTCTCGATTTACCGGTCGATCTACGTTCCCACCCTCATCTATGGTCATGAGCTTTGGGTCATGACCGAAAGAACGAGATCACGGATACAAGCGGCCGAAATGGGTTTCCTCCGCAGGGTGGCTGGGCCCTTAGAGAGACAAGCTCGGTCATCAGGGAGGGACTCAGAGTAGAGCCTGAAGCTGCTGCCCCAGCAACCCGACCCCGGATAAGCGGCAGAAAATAAATAAATAAATAGATTGATGGATGGATGGATGGATGGATGGATGGTTTTACATTTTGAAAGTTGTGTGTTAACATTTCATATATTCTGAAAATAAACATGTAGATTTTGAATTTGTAATAAATCCAGCAGATATAGGACTGTAACATGTCAAACTGTTCTTCTGCTGTCCATCAGGTGGATCAGTCATCCTGAATGTTTCTGCTCAGCCAGTGAAGGAAGGATCTACTGTGACTCTAAAATGCATTCATCAGGATACAGAGCAACCACACTTTAGTGATTTCTACAAAGATGGCGTCCGTCTTGGAACCGACTATGAAACTGATATGACCTTCAGAAACATCTCCAAGTCAGATGAAGGACTCTATAAATGCACCATTTCCCGAGCCGGAGAGTCTCCTGAAAGCTGGCTGGCTGTCACATCAACAGAAGAAGAAGAAGAAGAAGAAGAAGAAGGTCTGTATATGTTACCTGATCCAGCGAGCTGTATTTTTGTTCACTAAATGAAACAAGTTGTTATGAAAATCACAGGTATCTAACACATCTTTAATAAACATAGAAGGTGCTATAGACATCTAGTTTTAAACCTTCACCTAAATGTGTCTGAATTCACCACAGATTCTTCACTGACCTGATATCTGAAATCTTCTTTTCAGGATCTATAGAGACAACCATCATGACGAATCTCCTACTTATCTCCCCCTGGAGATTTTTAACCATTTTCACTCTGTTGTTCTGGGTGGTTGGACTGATTCTCTATAAGAAACGCAAAGGTACCGCCAACAACGTCAATAAAGCGTTACTTTGTAACAACTTTACTGATGTTGGACCACTTTTTTCAGTAACTAGTAATCTATCCCTTTGCTATTTCAAATCCAGTAATCAGATTAAAGTTACTTACCCAAATCACTTTGCGTTACTATTTTCGTTTGTAATGTAATTTTATTTGCTCTACGCTTTGACTGACCGTCGTTGCTATGTGACAGCAGCAACTGATCTCCATGACAGAAACAATGGAGGGAGGAGAGAGTTGCGCGTTTTGTTGATGGAAGAACAGGAACTATTTCTAGTTTCTGTCGCTTCTTTTATCTAAAGTCACTTCCAAATTGAATGAGTTGCAGGTTGAGCTTTTTGGGGCTTGTGTTTGAACGTGAAGTTCCGGATGATCCGTCTCGCTCTGTCTTTGTTAATGTCAAGTTAATATATTTGCTGTGATGACGTTGAGTTTTGCGCATTGCGCTACAGAAAACTGCAAACATATAGAGGCTAATATGAACAGCGCGATGAACGTGAAAACAGCCCAGTAAAGTTGCACAACTAAAGACCATTATAATCATTAATATTAAGTTAGGTGTCACTAATTTGTGAAGCCATCTGAGTTGTGGAGCCGCAACAGGAGCTCTGAGAGCAAACACAGGGCCGTAACGCAGAACCTGGAGGCTGGGGCAGGGAGGGGGAGAACGGGGGGGCTTTAATCCTAGTTTCCAGACAACAGTGGAACAAAAAACATGGAAAAATTACTAAAGTCTTTTTTGTACAGTTGAAAGCATTAAATAATATTATAAGTGAAGACACATTGTTGATGTTACTATTATAAAATAACTTGCAATTAAATATTGGCAAAGCTCAATGTAATTTTCACAGGTGGTGTAGCGTTGTTGTTAGCAGCTGAAAGTAACTAAAAAAGTTACTTTTAATGTAACTTAGTTACTTTCCAAATCAAGTAATCAGTAATCTGATTGATGTTACTTTTTCAAAGTTTCTATGCTATCACTGGGTACCGCTAACTCACCTCTTGAGATTCTGTTTTGTCTGTATTTGTGTTTTTTCTGTACTTTTATTAAAGACATGACGTTCAGTTCCTGCATGTCTTTGTTTCTTGTGCATGTGGAGATGCAGCAAACGAACCAGACAGTATCACGTATGCTGCCATTGAGATAAAGAAGAAAGGTATTTTTATTGCCTAAGCAGATGTGCGGTGCAGACATCGTGACATTAGCTCAGTTTCACAGGCTAACTTTGACAAGAATTATTTTCAGACAGACGTATCGATCACACCGGGAGTAATTTTACCTCAGCAGATAAAAAGCACAACATCAAACCACAGGCTGCAACATGAGGCTCCACACTAAGCTCAGATAGACAACAATAGAAATCAACTTGACATTAAACAGAAAAACAAGCTGCTGTTTCACTGAATGAACTGTCTGTAACTGCATCTATTTCTTCACAAATACTGACAATAAAAACACAAACAGCTTCAACTGTATCCAGGGTTGTGGTGTAGGGGTGAAATACTAGAAGCCCTGACAAACCAGGGTCTTCCACAATTTATTTATTTATTTGTTTATAGAAATTAATAATAAAAAAATCAGGGCCTTGTCAATTACAAAATTAATCATATTTTGATTAATTTACTGTTAAATTTTTTAACAGTAAAAATTTTATGTTCCCACACCCAGATAAAAAAAAAACACACACATTCATATTTGCCCTGAACCCCCTATCTGCATGAAATGGTTCGTTCCTGCTTGGAGCGCTTGAGAGTGACTCTGTTCAGCTGCAGACAATAGGAAACAAGAACGATGGTGGCTGTCATATGCTGCTAAGAAAAGTTATAAAATCAGATTTTCAAAAACAAAATAGAGAGAAAGAAAAAGGCAAAAGTGTTAATTTATAACCCGTTTTCTCCAGTAGGCTGTATAAGATCATCAACCATTTAGTATAATTAGCTTAGCAACAGACTCCTGTTTGCCTCCTTTTCACTAGCATTTAATAAATTAAGGAAAAAAATTGCCAACATATTAATATATTGTTCCCTGTACCTTTTACCTCTTAACAACAGATGAGTCAGTCAGGAGCAGCTCTAACCCACATCCCTCCTGATCCGCCCACGATTCCTGGCAGCGCTCCTTACTGTATCAGAAATAATTGATGCCAAAAGCGGATAAACTTTCCAAAAGAAAGCTTCACTAAAATCTTCAACTTACTTGCAGGTTTTTAATGAATTTCTGTTTTTTCTTCATCAGGGTCAAAGGTTTCCTCAGCTGCCACCAAAGAAAGTTCATCAGGGCAGCAGTCAGTTTACTCTTCAGTCGCCCTTAAAATATAAATTAGTTATTTTATGGAGCTAATCTCAGCTCAGACTGTTTGTTTCTTTTTTTAGTCAATGCTAGAAGAGTTGCTGACAATTTTTCTTATGTTAAAATCGACAAATACAACAAAGCAATAATAAACATTACACCTTAAAAATGTTATCTATGTTTATGTTGTTTATGGAAATATAAAACATGTTTTAAGGACTTATTATCTTTCTCTTTCAGACTTTTGCATGTAGTATTTTCTGTTTTTATGATGTTCTTGCCTCTTTTGTTGTCACGTCTTTCTGATTTTCAAAAGAGCAGCAACTGCTTTTTAAATAAACTCACTGTGATGGTCTTTACTTTAACACAGCACTATTGTTATGTTATGTGTGTTTAAAATTAGATAAACTAACAATATCTTCATAGCTCTATCAACAGACCTCTGCACTGAGTTTCTGTCTCTTTAACACAGAAGGAATCTAAACATGAATAATAACAACAATAAAGACAAACAAAACTGTTAGATATTTTTTGGTATTATCATTTTGTTATTACTTTAGTTCATATTCAGTCTAATGTTAAACAATAGTTAATCAACATTCAGTCTCTGGATTATTGTGATTTTCAATTTAAATGTTCTCTTCCTTCTGTGTGTATAAACTGACCTGGAGGCCCCATCTGCCTGTTTGTCTTCATGTGAAACGGTTAACTGTGTGTTTCCCAGACTTTGTATTACGTTTCCACAGGTGCCTTCTTATCAACTGGAATACACCCTATCTGCCTGTGTCCAGTAATATTTTGTCTCTGCTGTCTTCCTTACCTATTCTCCCTCTTTTTGGTTGATAATAAAAGACAAGCTGTAACTAAAGATTTTTAGACGCTCAGTGAATGGCTTGGAGGAGCCGTTTTGCTGAGTCTTCTCGTTTTGCAAAAGCTTTGCCATAAAATTCATATACGTTGTCTGTGGTTCTTTTATCAATCAATCAATCAATCAAATTTTATTTGTATAGCACATTTCAGCTGCAAGGCATTTCAAAGTGCTTTATACAATTTAAAAATAAAAATGAAAACAGAAATAGACAGAGATTAGATAACAATTAAACTAAAAATAAAAACAGAAAGAGACAGAGAGTTTGAAAAAGATAAAAACATTATTAAAAGTAAAAATAAAAACAATCAGTTTACCCATAAACAACTCTAAACAGCAGGGTTTTAATTTTAGATTTAAACACTCTCATTGTTTCAGCTGTTTTACAGTTTTCTGGAAGTTTGTTCCAGATTCGTGGTGCATAAAAACTGAATGCTGCTTCTCCTCGTTTGGTTCTGGTTCTGGGGATGCAGAGCAGAACCAGAACCAGAAGATCTGAGGGGTCTAGACAGTTGGTACAGCAATAACAGATCATTAAGGTATTGTGGTGCTAAACCATTCAGTGATTTATAAACTAACAACAGTATTTTAAAGTCTATTCTCTGAGCCACATGGAGCCAGTGGAGGGACTTTAAAACTGGTGTTATGTCTCCATCTTCCTGGTTTTAGTCTGAACAGCAGCAGCAGCTTCTGGATCAGCTGCAGCTGTTTGATTGATTTATTAGTCAAACCTGTGAAGATGCTGCTGCAGGAATCAATGCGGCTAAAGATAAACACATGGATGAGCTTCTCTAGATCTCGCTGAGACATTAGTCCTCTAATCCTAAAGATGTTCTTCTTTTATGAAGGTTGAGAAACCTTCATAAGAAAAATGAAAAAAATACCCATCAAAAACAAACTAAGAACATGGCTGAAATAACCAGAAAGGAAATGAAAGACATGAAAACCCGATCTCTGCAGAAGATCTGATTCTTTACTTTTGTGTTTGGGCCACTGTGCTGCTGCATGATGACAGATCTGTTGTTCTGTGTCAAACTGTGTTTTAGTTTCATGTCAAACTCACATACTTGAAGTCAAAAGCTTATAACTGGACGTCCTGATACGTTTAGAGAGTTTATATAAACATTAACACCTTCAACGGTTCATGTCTTCACTCTGAATCAGATTAAGTTCATTCTGGTCTCTGCAGTCATGAATCACATTCTGAGCTGAGATCATCTAAACCCTGTCAGATAAAACTATGATGTTAATCTGGCGCCATCTGGTGTCCAAACACCAAAAGATGAATCTACATCCTTCAATTCATATTTACTCTCCAGGAGAAGTTTTTCATTTCACTGAGTTTAAAAAATTCAAACCAGCATTAAGTGAAATAAATTATGTTTATCTCCCGATGCTGTTGTCATGACAATATAAAACAACATGAAAAGGTGTTTTATCTACTTTATTAATATTCTGCAAACAAGAACGGCAATTTTACTGCCTTGTCTATTTTTATATAGAATGAAAAATAATGAATTGCAGAAATTTTGGTTGGGTTTTCAAATGTAAAGAGTTACGCCTTGGCGTTGGGTGTTTGTCAGTTTTTGTTTTTATCTCAGCCCTCAGTTTGCTGCTCATACTAAGCTTGGTTAAGTGGGAGATGTTCCTCTCCACTGTTGTCACATGCTTGAACAAGAGAAAATGGAATGGTTGGATGTTTTTAAGTGGTTTTTTTTAAAATTATTTCCTACAGGTGTGCCGATCGATCAGTCACCGATCATAATCGGCCGATTTTTGTGAAAAAGTGCATGATCGGTGATCGGCGATCACGGTCTTTTGTTGCTGATACAGATCACTTGCATCTCATTTCTCATCCTGTGCAGCTGGTCTCCTCTTTCCTTCACTCTGCGCAAACCCGCTGCAACAAATCCTAAGCGATGTGTAACTATAACGCACAGAGTGAATGAGGAAGTTTGCATGTTGGGGCCGAAAATTGAAGCAGGTCAAAATGCATCAGCACAACGTGGGTAATATCTATTACCCACGAAGCTAATAGACATAAAAAACAATGACGGAGTTTGGCTACGTCAAGGCTCACTGCAGTAAAGCCTCAATCAGCTTTACCTGCTGATCAGATAGCAGGTAAAGCAGCGCAGCTACAAACACTCACCCAGATTAGCATGACGGTCAGAAAGCTAAACAAATAACCTGTGTTAAGGAAATATAACCATTTTTAGTGTTTGAGTTAGCTCTATCGTTTACTTGAAGTCACTGGGGTCGTAAAACCACAGGAGACAAGCAGTCTTATCTGTGTGGGGATCATTTAAAACAGGCCCACGTTTGGTCTCAGGAGGGGAGGAATCTCCGGTGGACATCTGGTGGGGTAAACTATTGACCTGCAGTTCACCTTAAGACAATTTGGTCTAAAACAATACAGCTAAGTCTCCTGAGGCATTTGTAAGTTGTAAAAGTCAGCAGGATTTTTAGAGTTCTGGTTAACTTCAAATAACATCAAGGAGGTAAAAGTCTCTTTGATGTCTCGGCAGATGGTAGGGAAGTGCCGTTTTCAGGGGTGCTCGGAGGTGGCTTCTAATTGGTCGAGAGGTGTTGCCCCCTATTTGAATAGAACACACCTACTAGCACAAAACCTCTTGCGCAGGGAGAATAAGGCAGAAATGGCCTATTTTTTAGCTCCTTTTTGGGCTGGCTATTTCTCCGAAGACGTCTTCGATATTTCTTTTTATTATTCTCAGGTAACCAATGTATGTTTCTGTGTTTCTTTAAATTTTCTGTCTTGTGTGATACTTTCTTCTGATTGGATTAAATTCTGAACTTCTGTGACGCCATCACGCTGCTTACGTCTCTTCTGTGTCTCGCGAGAGTTATCAGACCGCGGACAAGAAACCGGGACCCAAGAACAAAGGAAGAATCGAAATTGCATAGTTTAAAAGTTTTACAATAAGAATCCCCTTATGATCATCGACAAATTGGAGGCTCGTCCGGTTGCGCGGTCTGGAACCCTCTGTGGGGACGCTGAGGATTCGTTGCGGTGTTTAATTGTGAACGGTGAGTTAATTCATTTTTTGCTTTCGGTTTGTAGTAAGCGCCATCTTGTGTGCGCCATCTTGTGAGTGGCGTTCCAGGTGTTCAGAATTACTTTCTGTGTACAATGCGTATGGAATCTTCAACCGAAATTAAGCATGTTTGATTTAATGGTTAATGGTGAAACACACGTTGTGAACGGTGAGCTTTGGCACGCTCCGCAGAGCTGCACCCTCTGCTTTGTCTGCTAGGTGTTTGTGACCTTGGAAGTTAGCCGTCTCCTAAAAACAAAGATTTGGCATAGTTAGTGTGTTAATGATCAGTCTGAATCGGCTGAGGACTTTGCTAGTCCAAAAAGGAGACTCACCATTTACGGTCAAGATTGGCTTCAGTTCTGGGAACTGCGCTCGGACGGGTCTGGGATCCGTTGCGGCGAAATTTTAATTCGAACGGGGTAATTCCAGCTTGAAGACGCTGAGGTAACGCCGCCTTCCCAATTCAATCACACAAAGTGCAGTTGGAATTGGTGGTAGAAAGGCGTTTTGTAAATTGAGCTTGACCGGCTCGTAGCAGACTGGAAGTGATGAGTAAATGAAATAGTTAAATAAGTCTGCGGAAGTTTGTTTCGCATTGTATAAATAAGCCGGCTCCTATTTTGCTATACTATCTGTTTGTCCTTTTGGTTACCTGACTTAGCGTGTAGTTTTCTCTGTGTGAGTGTATGATTTGTGTTTTATTGTCTTTTTATTTGTGTCATTGTGCGTCTTATCGGCCGTTCTGTGTTACTTGTTGTGTGTCCGTGTGTAGCTGTGTGTGTATCAGTGCGTGTGTATCAAGCTGTGTGTGTGTGGGGGCCCCGGTCCTGAGCTGTGTGGGGGAGCTGTTGGAGTGACGGCAGACGATTCGCAGCTTCTGTTGGAAAATGCAGGACTGCGACGCTATAAATGTGTACGCGCACTTTCACTGTATGCATGGATTATGGCCGCGCATTTTTATTCTGAAGTTCAGTGAATGTGTAGTTTATGCTGTGACGATCTGAGCGGCCAGTCTCCGGGTATATGGATTTTTGTTCAGTTGATTTTTATTTTTATATTTTTGTTGTTTCGAACCATTTAGATGGTTGCGTGTCTCAGCGCTGTGTGTTTGAATTACCCCGGCTGTGACGAACATTTTACACTTTCTCTGTATGCTTAGGTGTGGTAGGAATTAGGCTCCTGCTATATACTGAGGATAATTGGCTGATTGACTCTATTTCATTGCGATTTGCATTTTTGTCTTACTGTTTCTGTGGCTGAACTGTCTGTGCACGCAGTTCTGCCCCAGACGCAAGAGACACAGCACATTGGAGTGCTACACAGTGATAATGTACTAAGTCTGTCTGCAGACGATCTTATATGAAATGGTGGAATGAAACAGTGTGTGACACGAATGTGCAGTGGGTCTGGGAGGATGTTAAAATGACATTACAGCCGGCACCCCTTTGGAGACTTCAGTTTTTAATTTGGTCATTTAATTAGGATTTTGGTTAGACACACAGACAATATTGAATATAAGGTTTTTTGCGATACACACCTGCATGATATATGAAATTGACATAATAATTCTGGAAATCGTTGTTCCTGTCATAAGGTATTTTAATTCCAACAGGTTCTAATCATTTACTGCTTTAATCGTTTTTCTTTCCTACTTTTCATATAGATAACTCGGGACGTATGGACTAATCCATATTTTTTCTCTTAGGTGATTCTACGCACACGACGATGCATTTTGTGTGGAAATATGTTAATTTCATTTCTGATAATTTTTTTCCTTCTCAGGCATGGTGTTATGAAATTGTGTTGAAAACTTTGAACAGGATGGATTTTGGTTTCTAATCTGGGGAAATAGGTTTGGAAGATGGAATCAGTACAAATTGGGGAGTTCTAACTTTATGTAGAACAAAATGTTTTTATTTCATGTGTGACAAACAAATTACAGGTGACCATGAGACTCTTTTAGTTGCTGTGAGATATTCCATATGTTTTTATGTTTTTGGGTTCTACCTGCATTCTGTTTGTTCTATTTATGATGTACTAACTACTGACTAACATACTAACTTAATTGTTTTAATGGTTGGTCTGTGTGACACATGGGTTACTGATTTGGACATGGTGAGAGGAGCACAATTCTTCTATTTTTGGTTTTCCACCTATAAATTGTTTTTTTAATAAATTTCTGTTTTTATTAAATAGATGGGGGAGTAGGCTAAAATAGGCCTTACTTAAATTGGTGAGATTTGGGGGCAGTTGATTGTGAATCTTTTAATCAAAACTTTTGACCTTCATTCCAAAATAGTGGAGTATGGATTTAATTATGTAAGGAGATTTTATCTTGCCTTTATGATTCACTAACATATGATGTCTGCTTATAAGTGGACTACAAATTGAGGTAATGAAGCCGGATGACAGTTAAGCATCTGTCATGTTTACACACATTTGGAATATAGCAGATTTCTATGTCACTGCTGATTTTTTGGCACAGGCGAAGTGAATGCTTTCGAGGTGCTATTTTGCATAGATCAAAACAAAGAAAAAACAGTAAGTGAGCTTATTATATCACTTCTATCACATTTGGTTGTGAAATATCTTGTTTTAATTCTATTTTTTTTTCCCTTTCTTTACAGAAGGTGGGGTGTAAAGCCAGTGGAATGTCAGATGGCTCTGACATTAATTTGACATTTTGCAGGCAGGAACGTTGGTATAGCCTTTTGTTTTATTTTTTGTTAACTTGGTTTGTTTTACACTGGCAGTTCTGCTCTTGGAGGTTGAAGTGCTGTGGGGGTAGGTTTCTTGAGGCTGGAACCATGCTGGGAGGTGTGAGATGATGGTGTCGCTTGGCATCTGGCTTCAGGTGTCTGCTGTTGCTTTAAGCCGATGTCTCGGCTCTCCGCTCCGCTGCGATTACAAACTGTGCCTCTGAAATGGACTGTTCAGTGGAAGTGACGACATCTTCAAAGACTGAGGTCGGTGGAGTTTACTGCTATTTCCTGTTATTTGGGTCACGACAGGACCCAGAGATGGATTACACTCTGACTGTTATCTCAAGCGTGCTGGCAGGTCACACTTCATGGATCAAAAGACATTCTGCTGGGAATGGATAAGGAGGAGAGGGGATCCTCCGTGGTTCTGTGACTTTTGCTGTGTCTCTTCCCTCGGGACCACTGCTGTCATTCACAGCTTACCTCAGTTCAAAGACGGGACATGCATACCCTGTACCGTTTCTGAGTCACATGGACTCTGCACAGTTCACGCTATAGCTCGGTGGATGTCCTGTTTGTCTGGTTGCTGGGTGATACTGGATTCTCCACCTGTCGCATGTGACTTTAGTCCTCTGACTCCTCCTTCAGCGTGTTTTGGCCTCTGAGATGCAAACCACTGCCAGTTGTCGGTTTGAGTTGGTGAAATTTCATTATTTTTCCAAATTTATCTTGTATTAAGTGCGATGTTTATTTTTAGTTTTTATTTTTTCTTTTTTATTTTAGCTGACTTACTTTGCCACAGGGCATACTATGTTTACTGGGTTTATTGCCTCACATTCCTCTCGCTTGACATTCTGACCTTTTGGCTATGGTAGGGGTGTGACAACGAACAGGATGTCTCAAAAGATTTATGATTGCAAGACTGGTGTTTGTGACTCTCTGCAATTTTTGAACAAGCATTTTTTGCCTCAGTGATTCACTTCGTTTGTCTCAACTTATTTTAATTTCAGACTGACGAGCGTGGTGCAGGGGAATAATTCAGATTTCCTATTTTTAGCCATAACTGACTTACATTGGTGCCGCGTTTTACCTACGGCGGTATATGATTTAAATGTCATTTGGTTATTCCTCAGTTGCAGTATTTTAGTGAAATCGGGAGTTCGACTGCATTTGACATTTGCATTTGAACATACTGAAGTGGACTGAGTACACAATGGGCTACAAGCACCACGTTCCTTCTTACTTTCTAAATTTTGACTCAAATATGAATTTGTTGCCACCTGAAACATGGGACATGGGTTAGCAGTGACTGATTTCTCTATTTAATTTATATGGCATTTTTATGGTATTCTATGACAGAACATTTGTTCTGTTATAGAATAAAGAGGGAATAAGAAATAATTAACATGCATGATTGGAATCAAATAGTTTATACAAAACAGTGTTTCCTAAAAAGAGGGAAAGGGATCGTGACATAATTACATATCACTCCATATGATTCAAAATAAGTGGTTTAAATAAGGCATCCAGGAAGGCCTAAAAATAAATGTTTACAGAATATAGTTGTATCAAGCTTCTCCCCAGTAAATTGAAAATATATTGATAGAAATAAAAAGGATAATTCATTATTAAATAAGATAAATAAATATTTAAAAAAAGAAAAAACTGAGTCAAATATTAAAAGGGTTGAAATTTGGAGTGTGGAATTTTGAGTAATTTGGATGAATCATTTTTATTTAATGACACGGTTAACATATTCTTGCAAGACAAGCTGATCATCCTTTGAGGATTTAAAATGAAAAATTAGGATTAAAATTAAAGTGGTCTAAATTGGATATTTAAAAGGAACAATTATGGAACTGTTTCTAAAGAGAGTTAACTTAAGGAATGAAATTATAATCTGAAATGAAGGCATAAGACTAATAAAATAAAAGTTAAATACAAAATCTCTACATGCCTGATAAATTGAAATAAACTATCTAAATAAAATTTGATAATAAGAATAATATATGATTTGAAACGACAAAATAATTAGGATCGTTTATTGTTGTTTCCTCTTACTACGTTTTCATCTATGACTTGCCAAGGAAGTCATTTTACTTCAAGGATGTTTAACACAGAGACCCAAAATGAAGATATGTTTGAAGATTTGTACAACCAATTGTTCCTAATCAATTTTTATTTTCACAGCGACTGTAGATTTATTGATGGATTCGAAGCGTTTTATATGCGGGATATTGGGTCTAATTTGATTATTCGTTATACGGATAATTCTGGATAAAATTTAAGAAAAGTTGAAAATTGGCTATAAACTGTGCACAGTCTAAATTCAAATTAGATAAAACGTTTTGCTATGGGTCGATATTTTTATGTGTTGTCCATTAACAAATTAACAGGGTTCTCTTCATACGAGTTTGACACGAGAAGGATGTTTCCGACACCTGCGCATGGACTCCAGAAGGGACAGGTGAACCGGCACATTTATTTCATAATGATGTTTTCGAGAAGTCCTAGGTTTGGGACCGGAGTTTGCAGAATACCAGACGTCACAGGACCAGTTCCAGGAATCATCTGGGTCCAAATTAAAGTCATCAGAAGGACGGGGGCTGAACTTCACTTCACCAGACCAGGCTGAGAGATCAAGAGGACGTCTGATGCTGTTCATCTGCATGGAAAAGAGACGCCGGGTTCCAGTGGAGTCAGTGCGCAGCAGCTGAGGAGCCCCAGTGAGCCTTCAGACGGAGGAGCTTCGTCACGCAGTTCCCAGACCAAGGAGGTTCAACGGTTCCAGTAAGAAGTATAGCGGGAATCCCTGCTGAGACTACTTCTGCTTCCTGAGTTTTGACGTCTTCAGAGACCCGAACAGGCATAATAATCCTGTTTTGGTCTCAATTTATTGAGAGAAGAGGAGATTGAAATTTCTCCTTAAACTCACTGTTTAATTGGCATAATAATCCAATTTTCAGTGAGCAACGGACGCTCAGGTGGGAAACTTGAGCTTTAAATACCTGATCAGGGTATAAAACGGATCAAGCTTCAAGAGGATCACACATCGACCCCACGTTTGCGTTTTTTATATCGTTGATTTTGCGAACTCTTTATGAACCTTCGTTTTTGCGCGTCCATTCGAACTATTTTTTGTGAAACTCATATTTTTGTTTAAGAAGAGGATCACCAAAGAAGAGACACGAACTTTGATAATTCTGTGTAAAAAAAAAAAAACATTGAAACCAGTTGTAATTGCTTTTTGTGTGTTCTGATTTTCCCTCCACAGCTTTGAGTCTGTTGGTTGTATATGTTGGAAGGATGAGGATTGTAATGTGGTTTGATTCCCCTGAAATGATTGAGTTATAACATCTTCATATTTAAAAAAGGTTAATGGGTATTTGACATTTGGATTGGAAAGCTTATGAATTCTTTAGGTTCTACAGGTGAGTATTAAACTTTCGCTCAGGATCATTCTATCATCTCTAGGTAGAATACAGAGTTAATTTGAGATACAAGTAACTGGTCCGGGTGGCAGTAGCTTACCTAATCCACCTCCCTATTAGTTGTTTTTCCAAGGTGCTGCAGATGATGGGCTGTAGACCAGTGCTGTCCTGCTTAGACAGGGCTTTTAGTTAAAAAGGGGGACTGTTAAAGGAGTATATCAATGTTTGGTCATTCCAAATTTTTTTGATTCCTTGGTTAAAACACTAATCAATTTATTTTGTGAGGTCTGTAAATACTCAGACCTCAAAAGAGGGACTGTTAAGGAAATATAACCATTTTTAGTGTTTGAGTTAGCTCTATCGTTTACTTGAAGTCACTGGGGTCGTAAAACCACAGGAGACAAGCAGTCTTATCTGTGTGGGGATCATTTAAAACAGGCCCACGTTTGGTCTCAGGAGGGGAGGAATCTCCGGTGGACATCTGGTGGGGTAAACTATTGACCTGCAGTTCACCTTAAGACAATTTGGTCTAAAACAATACAGCTAAGTCTCCTGAGGCATTTGTAAGTTGTAAAAGTCAGCAGGATTTTTAGAGTTCTGGTTAACTTCAAATAACATCAAGGAGGTAAAAGTCTCTTTGATGTCTCGGCAGATGGTAGGGAAGTGCCGTTTTCAGGGGTGCTCGGAGGCGGCTTCTAATTGGTCGAGAGGTGTTGCCCCCTATTTGAATAGAACACACCTACTAGCACAAAACCTCTTGCGCAGGGAGAATAAGGCAGAAATGGCCTATTTTTTAGCTCCTTTTTGGGCTGGCTATTTCTCCGAAGACGTCTTCGATATTTCTTTTTATTATTCTCAGGTAACCAATGTATGTTTCTGTGTTTCTTTAAATTTTCTGTCTTGTGTGATACTTTCTTCTGATTGGATTAAATTCTGAACTTCTGTGACGCCATCACGCTGCTTACGTCTCTTCTGTGTCTCGCGAGAGTTATCAGACCGCGGACAAGAAACCGGGACCCAAGAACAAAGGAAGAATCGAAATTGCATAGTTTAAAAGTTTTACAATAAGAATCCCCTTATGATCATGGACACCTGTAAAAGTCAAAAAGTCTTAGAGCTGCGATGTAAGACGCTGGTTCTGCTGTTGAGCCAATGCTCCGCTATTTAGTAACATTTGACACGGAGCCGCTTCTGCTCCACCTGGTAGAGACTCTCACATCGAACCTGTTTAAAGCTGGAGCATCTAACTTAAAAAATACATTTTATATAAGTATTAAAACCTTCACTGTCCTAACATGAGACAGATAATCTCTGAAAAAATACTCCGCTCAGTCAGAAACAGCCAATCAGAACTAGCAGTAATCAGCTAGCCGCTAAGCTAACAGGAAGTTTTCATTCAGTAACTCTGGATTGTTTATTGTAATGGATCCTGTCTTTGCCTTTGAATGTTATGTTTTATACTTGAATTTTTGTCAATGTTAAGAGGCTTTATTTTGGCTCTTTGCATTATTAACTTCTTCACGACCTTCATATATTATCAATCTGTTAAAGATAGTATTATTGATAGCAGTACAATTTGCACAATGCCTGTTTTGTTTTTTTCTTGAAAAAAGTGATTAAAAACAAGTTTTTATCTAAATTAATGTGAATTCATGATTCCTTTTTCCACATAATGTAACAGTAGTGTTTATGATAAAAAAAAAAATAATAATTATGTGATCGGTATCGGTGATCTGCTGTGATCGGCCCTCATGGGTGATGGGAATCGGCAGAAAAAAACCCGATCAGCACATCCCTATTTTCCAATGAATAATAAATTGTGCTGTATTGTTTGGTTATATGCATTATATTTGAAGTGGACTGATGTAAAAAAGGGAAACCTAAACTGGATTAGTGCCTTGAGATTATATTTGTGAATACTGAAAAATGAGTTAAAGGATTTCTGATATATTTTTTTTTGTGGTACAGTTAAACAAGTTTCTGATTCTTATTTTAAAAATGAAAATCCTAATGTTCATATTTGCCATCTGTGTTCGATTTGGATCTCTTCTTATTCTGTCATTTCTGTAACATTGTTTCTGTTTCAAGTGGATGAAATTAAAAACATGCAATGGAATTATGAGTTTTTAACTTAAAACCTCTTTAAGTTAAAATTTTGTTTTTATTTTCTGTCATTAGAATTTATGATTAACTTGATAGTTGTTGGGCTATCATGAAGAAATTAAATATATAACCATCCCTTATCATTTTCTTGACACAAACCGGATTTCCTGAAGTGAATGGAAATCAACAGGCCAGTGGTGATGCAATGTGGACTAATAACCACTAGATGGCAGAAAAGACCGAACCATAAAAAGCCAGAGACTGGAAATATTTTTAATTCTTATATATATAATACTTCAGACCAACCAGTAAACGGCGACAAAACTCCGTCTTCTAGCTGTCAGATATTTATTAAATATCCAATTAACTGTTGCATAAGTTCTAAATAAAGAATATTTTGGAGATTAACAGACTTACATACAATTAGAATATATATATATACTATAAAATAATCCAAGCTGTGACAAACAAGTCTAGATGAAGACTGAGGTTATGTACAGATAAGAAGAATGTAGACTAAACGGGGTTTTAGCGTATACATTTGACTAGCCAGTAATAAACTCTGTTAATATTTTTGTTAACAAAATATTAAGTTCTGTTGAATATCCATAACAAAACCGGAATAGCTGTGTGTGTTTTCATTAAAATAAATGTAATTCTACATCTATATTTCTCCCTGTGTCTTTGCTGCTCTGTGTAACAACCAAACAGGAAGAGGAAGTTCTGCGCTGCATATAATCTGGGTTTAGATGTGAGACCCGTTCAGTCAGCATCGAGTATCAGTCATGGAGGTCACAGCTCTCTGCATGCAAATCTGTGAGTAAAGATATATTATTTATTTCATATATCTATATTTTGAGTTTGGATCTGAAGCTTTTCTCATGTTTCTACAGTCATGAACGTGTTTGTGTTGCTGTTGATAAAACCTGATCTGAGTTACGCTGATCAGAAACCTGGTGAGTTGGAAACTGATTTGTTTCATGCATTTATTTAGAGAAAAATGTTATGTTTTTTAAATTTAATTCAAATAATTTTAAACTACTTACAACCAAATCCAGCAATTTTATCAACTTTATCACAAAGTGATGAAAAATAAGTTTTCATCTTCTTATTTTTCATGGATTTATATTAAAGTTCATCAGTTCATTTCTGTATTTTTATCATTACAGCTGTTCCTCTTATCTCTCCAGACAGACTTCAGTTCTTTGAGTATGAGTCTGTCTCTGTAAGCTGTGAGGAAGACAAAGAAGTGGAAGTTTGGAGAGTGAGGAGAAAACTTCAACAAACTAGTTCAGCAAATGATTCTGACGCCTGCAGCATCGCAGCTGCATCCTGCAGCATTCAGTATGTTTTTGAGAGCCACAGTGGAGAATATTGGTGTGAAAACCATGAAGGGGAAAAGAGCCGGACTCTCAACATCTCTGTTACAGGTCTGAATATTCAGTGGTCTTCAGAAGCTTGTAAGATTTCAAAAAAGCTGGGTTAAATTTCAAAGTTTGTTATATTAACAAAATAAGAACAAGTTTCTACTTGTAATGTGAGCTTTAACCTGCCCATTGCAACTCAGATCATTTAGGAGGCAGAATAAAGAAGAGTAAAAATGTGTTTGCACAGATTTAAACCGAAACACTGATAAACCACCTGTTGTTTTTATTAAATTGAATATTTTAAATAGCAAAACATGCCAACCTTTCTTTGCAAAAACTTCTTAAATTTGTCAGACAGCTCTACATGTGTTTTGTGGACTTGGAGAAGATGTTCGACCGTGTCCCCAGGGGGGCCTTGTGGGGGGTTTTCCAGGAGTGTGGGGTACCGGGCCCTTTGATACGGGCTGTCAGGTCCCTGTATGACCGGTGTCAGAGTCTGGTCCACATTGCCGGCAGTAAGTCGGGCTCGTTTCCGGTGAGAGTTGGACTCCGCCAAGGCTGCCCTTTGTCACGATTCTGTTCATTACTTTCATGGACAGAATTTCCAGGTGCAGCCGAGGTGTTGAAGGGATCTGTTTCGGTGGCCTTAGGATCACATCTCTGCTTTTGGATTGTGTGGTCCTGTTGGCCAATGGTCCCCAACCCCCGGTCCGTGGACCAATTGGTATCAGGCCGTGCAAGAAATAATTAAATATTTCCGTTTTATTTGAGTCTGGATAATCTTTTATTTTGAAAATCCTTTAACAGGATTCTCTCGGTTATTTGCGTGCCAACACTGAGCCCACCAGAAGCAAAATGAGTGTGAAACGGATCAGATGTCTTTGGAAAGTTTTTTTTTTCAAAGGGGAAAAGGCCCAGAGAAGAGACAGGAGGATGGATTCATCCTGGACCGGTAGGTGAGTCCCACATTACACGTCCGATCTGCGTCACATGTGGCGACCGGCTCCTAATGAGGCAATGAAGCTTCAAGCTGCTTTGCCACATAGAGACCAAGCAGGTTGTGGATATAAGCAGCACTTCAGGTGTCATTGTCTCTCATCACTCCCAGATGGAACCATCTGGTTGCAGAGAAACAAGCTCAGGGCTCCCGTTAGTCGTTATCATGAGTTAAAATTTTCACAAAAGTAAAATATTCTTTCGATAATTTGTGGCGCATATGTAGCTTATTTTGAAGGGATATGTAAACATTACCATAGCGACCAGAGTCAGAGAGCATTTGGGAAGTGGTCAAGAGGAGATGAGTAGAGCTTGTGAGTCTTAAGTCTGGTTTAGACGGTAAGATTTAAGAATTGTCACCAATTCTCCAAACCTCTGTAACCACAGAGCTGATAAAAGAACAACAGGTTAGATCGGTTCGTGTCTCCAGCCACACGGCAGGAACAGCACACCTGCCATGTGTTGCAGGTGTGCAACACATGAACATCCTGACATCCAGTCAACTAGTCGTGATTCCAGTCACGAACATCTTGATTCCGAAGGATAATCCATAAAATCCCCAACATAGCGAGAATTTAGAATAACAAAACACAGATGACAATGTAGAAGTGATAGTTTGTGGAGTCATTTTAAGAGATAAAAGATGTAACAAAAAGAAAAGGCGGTGGAAAGACGATGGGAGCAGCCGCTCTATTTGCTGCTCTATGGAGGTGAATACGTTTTTTCATAGTTAATAAACATAATAATGACCTTTAGATTTAATAATAAACATTTCTACATATCATCTCCAATATCCACCGGACTCTCAGTTGTGCTATATGTCAGCTGTTTGGGATTCCCCTCTGTTCTGACGTCACCGCGCTTTCTGATTGGCTACATGTCATGTTCAACAGGTTGTATTTTTGTTCCAAGTCAGGGAAAACATCACAGGCTGCAATAAAAGGGCCAAGACAACCCAAAATTGGGCAGATTTAGGCTTTAGTGGGAACACTGTTGAGGAAAAATAACCATTTTTAGTTTGGGTTAGCGATTTCAAAGCCTGGAGAAATATGTCTGAGCTAAGGGTTCAAAATATCAAAGAACAGTGATGGATCGACAAAAGCTTTTAGGAGGTTGTAAAATAATATATCTTTGGAAGTAGAGGGTCCTATCTTTTCAAACATCTTGGGAGGACAGGAGATACTCAGGTCTCAGGAGATAAAGAGCCTCCAGCAAAACATCTGGCATGGTTGAACTCTTGAACCATTAATAAAAGCTTGTAAAAGATTCCTCTTAATATAAGCATGCTTTGACAGAAAAATTGTATTATTTAGCTTAGAATTAACTTAGTCAATGATGAATATATTTGAAAATGTTTTGTTCTGTATTAGAAAAATTGTTTAGGATTGTTTAACTTTTACTCGATTATTATAGTAGATTAGAGAAACAAGAATTGCATCTGATTATTTTCTGTAGGTGATATTGTATTAGTTTAATTTCGGGACAGAACTTTGGAGGGAATAACAGAGCAAAGGCATATTATTTTCGGAGATGACTCTTATTGAATCAAGTACAGGAATTAAGGGTTTGTTCTGGGAAAAGCGGGAGAGAAAACCAGTTTCACAGCTATTTGTGGAATTCCTTAGTTTGTTTCTCCTTGCTCAAAAGGCATTAAGCCAGAGAGCGGAAGGTTATAAATTTAAAAGTAGAAGATCTTCAGGTTGTAGGAGGTAACCTATTCTGGCATATTGACCTGTAGTTTACCCGCAAGTAAAACTAAATTACTGCCTTGTATAGGTTTGGATAGATTAGGGAGTTCCAGATACGTTTTCCTTGACATCTCAAAATCGTCGATATAAATAAAAAAAGGAAAACTGGTCTTTGATCGTCCAAACAAAGTACAGGGAGGAAGGGACAGAATTTCCATGAAAGTAATGGAAATTACTTTCCTGAGGGGATCCATTTTGGTGGCCTTAGGATCGCATCTCTGCTTTTTGCAGATGATGTGGTCCTGTTGGCTTCATCAGATCGTGATCTGCAGCTTTCGCTGGAGCGGTTCACGGCCGAGTGTGAAGCGGCCGGGATGAGGCTCAGTGCCTCCAAATCCGAGGCCATGGTCTTGAGCCGGAAAAGGGTAGAGTGCCTTCTCCGGGTCAGGGGGGTCGTCCTTCCTCAAGTGGAGGAGTTTAAGTATCTGGGGATCTTGTTCACAAATGAGGGAAGAAGGGAGATCGACAGGCGGATTGGGGCAACGTCTGCCGTGAAGCGGCGCTGTACCGGTTCGTCGTGGTGAAGAGAAGCTGAGTCAAAAAGCGAAGCTCTCGATTTACCGGTCGATCTACGTTCCCACCCTCATCTATGGTCATGAGCTTTGGGTCATGACCGAAAGAACGAGATCATGGATACAAGCGGCCGAAATGGGTTTCCTCTGCAGGGTGGCTGGACTCTCCCTTAGAGATAGGGTGAGAAGCTCGGTCATCCGGGAGGGACTCAGAGTCGAGCCGCTGCTCCTCCACGTCTAGAGGACCCAGTTGAGACATCTGGTCAGGATGGAGCCTCCCTGGTGAGGAGTTCAGGTCCCACCAGGGAGGAGGGGAGACCAGGACACCTGGAGGGACGATGTCTCTCGGCTGGCCTGGGACGCCTTGGGGTTCCCCCGGAGGAGCTGCATAGTTTTACATAGTTGAATATGTTTCAACTATGTAAAAAAAATATTTTGGCACTGAAACAGGAGAGCAACATGTTGAACCTTTTCTCTTCAATCAGCTGGTCCAGTGATCCTGAATATTTCTGCTCAACCAGTGAAGGAAGGATCTGATGTGACTCTTCGTTGTTTTAACAAGAACACAGAGAAGACACACATAAGTGATTTTTACAAAGATGGCGTCCATCTCAGCACAAACTATAAAAGCAATATGACCCTCGGAAACGTCTCCAAGTCAGATGAAGGACTCTATAAATGCACCATTTCCCGAGCCGGAGAGTCTCCTGAAAGCTGGCTGGCTGTCACATCAGCAGAAGAAGGTCTGTATATGATACCTAAACTAGTGAACTGTATTTTAGCTCACTAAATGAAACAAGTTATGAAAATCACAGGCATCCAACACATTTTCAGTATATGTGCTATAAACATCTAGTTTTAAACCTTCACCTAAATGTGTCTGAATTCACCAGAGATTCTTCACTAACCTGATATCTTAAATCTTCTTTTCAGGAGCTAATGAAGAGACAACCATTGTGACGAATCTCCTACTTATCTCCCCCTGGAGATTTTTAACCATTTTCACTCTGTTGTTCTGGGTGGTTGGACTGATTCTCTATAAGAAACGCAAAGGTACCGTCAACAACGTCAATAAGACATCAGTAATGCATTACTGTCATCGGACCACTTATTTCAGTAACTAGTAACCTAACGTGTTGCTATTTCAAATCCAGTAATCAGATTAAAGTTACTTACCCAAATCACTTTGCGTTACTATTTTCTTTTGTAATGTAATTTTAGCGTTTTGTTGTCGGACGAACAGGAACTATTTCCAGTTTCTGTTGCTTCTTTTTTCTAAAGTCTCTTCCAAATTGAATGAGTTGCGGGTTGCGCTTTTTGGGGCTTGTTTTTGATCGTGAAGTTCTGGATGATCCGTCTCACTGTGTCTTTGTAAATGTCAAGTTAATGTATTTGTTGTGAATGACGTCGAGTTTTGCGCATCGCGCTCCAGAAAACTGCAAACATATAGAGGCTAATATGAACAGCGCGATGAACGTGACAACAGCCCCGTAAAGTTGCACAACTAAACACCATTATAATCATTATTATTAAGTTTAGTGTCACTAATCTATGCATTGTGGAGCCGCAGCAAACTCTGCGATCTGACAGCAAACACAGGGCAGTGATTCTTGAGAATAGGGACAGAACAGGTTCTATGGATAAAGCACTGTTAGACCCGACTTGTTGAGCCGTAACAAAAAAACAGGGAATAAAATATACACAAAATATAATTTTTTCAAATATCTGACTAAACTAACCTGTGTCATGTGACACAACATTGTATATTTTCCAAGTTTTTTTTATTTTAAGCATTGTAGTCGGTGGATGATGCCTGTAAAAGCCTTTGTCCAGGAGCAGAACTCAATACATTATAATAGTTTAAAACAGTTAAAGAAATACTAAAATTATATATTATGACAATTAAGTATAAGTAGTCATATAAATAATTATAATTAAAATAAATAATTTTAATTGAATTAAAAATAATTTTAATATATTTTCCAACTCCATTGAAATTTTTCCTTAGTTTTTGTCAACACCGTCAGACATAAAAATAATGTAAAAAAAATCAGGCATTATTGGGGGCAGCAGAACTTCTGAGGACCCCATGACCACTTCCTGTTTCTTCCTTTGCTAAGAGGCTAGTTAGCTCTGGTTAGCTTAAGTTATTCTTTAGTTTTTTCTTATTTTTATTCCTAAGTTGTTTGTCACAACCATGATGTGTCAACACCGTAACTGACATTTTACAAAACTTTGATGAAATTTAGTTAAATAAAAGCTTAATTTTGGTAAATAGTAAATATTTCATGGACCTGTTGAGCTACAATATGGCCTCCTTCAGAATAACATCATATAAATTGAGGTAGTTTGGCTTTTTGTCACCTCCGTCAGAGTTTTTGTGACTCGTTCAGTGAAATTGTTGTAAAATCTCACTTAAATGTGCAGTTAATTCATTTTAATGTATTTTACATAAATTGCATCACTTCACATGTACCAAGTTTTTCTTTTTACTCACTAGTTTGTCACCTTCAGTTCTGTGTCAACTCCATCATGCAGTATCAACTCTGTCAGATGGACTTTTTGTTGGTTTTTGTTTTACATATTTATTTTGTTTCTTGAGAAACATTTGTCTGTGAAAATGAGTAAAAATATAACTAATAGGATATTTTAAAAATTATTTTTTATTCATTTTTGTCAGATGTTGATGACAACGTTCTCGGTCAGGTCGATTAAAAATGTAATTTTAAAAGAAAATGTTGCAACTGGGAGCCTGTATCTTAGCATCTTTACATTTCCAAAACATTATTTGTCATATTTGCATACATCAGGTTGAGAAATAACAAAAAAAAAAAAAAAAATTGGGGAAATTTAAAACCAATTTTGTCCCTTCGCTAAAGAATCACTGAGGGCCATAACACAGAACCTGGAGGCTGGGGCAGGAAGGGGCGAGGGGGGAAATCTATATTCCTACTTAGAGTTTCCAGACAATAGTGGAACATAAAGAACATGGGAAAATTACTAAAGTCTTTTTTGTGCTGTTTTAACCATTAAACAACCTGCCCTTCAGTTCAACCTGGAGACACATTGTTGATGTTATTATAAAATAACTTGCAATTAAATATTGGCAAAGATCAAAGTAATTTTCACAAGTGGAGGAGTGTTGTTAGCAGTTGAAAGCAACTAAAAAGTTACTTTTAATGAAACTTAGTTATATTTCAAATCAAGTAATCAGTAATCCGATTAAAGTTACTTTTTCAATGTTTCTATGCCATCGCTGGGTACCGCTAACTCACCTCTTGAGATTCTCTGTATTCTCTGTATTTTTAAGATTTTAATTACAACACGGACAGAGTATCAGATTCATAAATAATCTTTCTTAAAATTAACAATATATACATTTTCTTCCTCTCTTTTAATTGCAGACATGAAAAATAAAATTGCACAAATTTGATCCAAAGGACACAACTAATGTCTTTGTTAACAAACCTGTAAAGAGGAAAGGTGAGAGTTTGTGTTTTTTCTTTAGTTTTATTAAGACATGACGTTCAGTTCCTGCATGTCTTTGTTTTCTGGTGCATGTGGAGATGCTGCAAATGAACCAGACAGTATCATGTATGCTGCCATTGAGATAAAGAAGAAAGGTATATTTTATTGCCTAAGCAGATGTGCGGTGCAGACATCGTGACATTAGCTCAGTTTCACAGGCTAACTTTGACAAGAATTATTTTCAGACAGACGTATCGATCACACCGGGAGTAATTTTACCTCAGCAGTTAAGAAGCACAACATCAAACCACAGGCTGCAACATGAGGCTCCACACTGAGCTCAGATAGACAACAATAGAAATCAACTTGACATTAAACAGAAGAACAAAGCTGCTGTTTCACTCAATGAACTGTCTCTAACTGCATCTATTTCTTCACAAATACTGACAATAAAAACACAAACAGCTTCAACTGTATCCAGGGGCGCGGTGTAGGGGTGAAATACTAGGGGCCCTGACCAACAGGGGGCCCTCCACAATTAATATATTTATTTTTTGTATTTATTTAAGTAAAAATAAAACTAATCACGGGGTACCTTGTTACCTTACAAAAATGAAAACATCAAACCACAGGCTGCAACATGAGGCTCCACACTGAGCTCAGATAGACAACAATAGAAATCAACTTGACATTAAACAGAAGAACAAAGCTGCTGTTTCACTCAATGAACTGTCTCTAACTGCATCTATTTCTTCACAAATACTGACAATAAAAACACAAACAGCTTCAACTGTATCCAGGGGCGCGGTGTAGGGGTGAAATACTAGGGGCCCTGACCAACAGGGGGCCCTCCACAATTAATATATTTATTTTTTGTTCATATAAGTAAAAATAAAAATAATTGGGGTCCTGTCAATTACAAAATTGATCACATTGTATTTTCAAAGGTTGTTTTTAGCAGTAAAAATTTAATGTTCCCACTCCCAGATAAAGAAAAATCACACATTCATATTTGCCCTGACCCCCCCTATCTGCGTGAAATGGTTCGTTCCTGCTTGGAGCTTCAGAGTGACGTTGGTAGCAGCAAACAGTAGAAAACCAGAACAATGGTGGAAGTCACTATGCTGCTAAGAAAAGTTATAAAATCAGGCTTTCAAAAACAAAATAGAGAGAAGAAAAAGACGAGTGTTAATTTATAACCCAGTTTTTCTCCATGAGAGGTGAGTAGACTGTGTGAGATAATCAACCATTTAGGTTGACAGGAGTCTTAGCTTAGCTACAGACTCCTGTTTGCCTCATTTTCACTAGCATTTAATGAATTAGGGAAAAAAATTACCAATATATTCATATATTGTTCACTGTACCTTTTACCTCTTAACAACAGATGAGTCAGTCAGCAGCAGCTCTAACCCACATCCCTCCTGATCCGTCCTGTCCTGAGGGAAATTCAAGCTGCAACTTTTTTATAAATATTTTTTCCACATATTTTTTAAAACGGTCATTTTGTTGTCACAATATGGTATGAGAGGAAATCTGTGAACAATCTATTTCCTCTGCTTTCTCCCAGTGCCAGAAACAACCAGTCAGTGGCAAGAGAGTTTTAGTGCTGTCAATCACAATCTCATGTGGTGCTGCTCATTCTTCCTCCCCCTCGATTTGTGCCTTGCTGCAGCTAGCATAACACAGAGCTGTGCAGATTCAAACTGAATGCTCAGTTTAGTTAGCATAGCTACCAATGACGGCAGATAAACGGTTTCTTGTAATGATAAGTTGTTTCTCCCCCATTAGCACATTTAGCAGTGAGTGAATGAGAATGATTGACAGCGCTAAGACCCTCTGTTGAAAATAGAATAATTTATCTAAATTAGAAAATACAATTCTGTTCTTTTCCTTTCCCGGTCCTGGATTCTCGCTACCGTCTTGGAGCCCACGTGAGGAGACAGAGGCGTACGCAGCGTGTTGGCGTCACAGAAGTGCAGAATTTAATCCAATCAGAAACAAAGTATCAGACATGACAGAGCATGACAGAAAAACACAGAGACTTACATTTCGTTACCTGAGTCAGAAGACAGACAAACATATCAGAAGACAGAAAAACATACAAAGACGTCTTTGGGAAAAGAGCCAGAGCAAAAGCAACAAAGATCGGCTATTTTCTGAATTATTTCTTCCTGTCCTCAGATTATATTCCTGAGGGAGTGTTCTGTTTTTAGCATATTCAAACAAGGCGTCCCTTGTCTCGACCAATTAGAAGTTGTCTCCGACCGCCTTCGAAAACGGCACCTCCCTTCAATTCTGTTCGAGCGATCAAAGAAAAGTTTCTTTAGTGAAGTTAAACAGATCCCTCAAGTCCTGCTAGGTTTTATGACTTTTGGATGTCTCAAGAAACGTATTTGGAATTCCCTGTTAATCCACCCAAACAGATAAAGGCACATTTGTAAGCTTTTAAACAAATACTTTTCGGGTAAACTGCAGGTCAATGTGCCAGAATAGGTTAGAAATTTTAAGATATATTCAGGTTTATTTCACTAAATGATGTTATCTCCTGAATCCTGCAGAGTTTTCTCCAGGATCTGGCTCCTTCCTGAGCCAAGAGCATCAAAGCATTTCACAGGTCTCTGTGAAACTCTGGTTTTCTCTTTTCTCCCAAAACAAACCCTTAATCCTATATTTGATTCAATAAGTTATCTCTGAACTTAATATGCTTTTGCTCTGTTATTCCTCCCAAAGCCTCCCTGATATTAAACTCATACAAAACTACAAGAAGTAATTAGATACAGTTCCTGTTTCCTAATACAAAACAAAACATTTTCAATTACATTCATCATTGACTGGTTTTAATTCTACAACTAACTAATACAATATTCAAATAAAATATTCAGTGAAAGCATGCAATATTAAAATATTTTATATGATAACAGTCTGAAAGTTTAAAAGTTCACAGCTTCAAAGTTCAGAAGTCTATAGGTCAATAGTTTACCATGCCAATGTTCACTGAAGGCTCCTTATCTCCTGAGACCTGAGTATCTCCTGTCCTCCCAAGATGTCTGAAAAGATAGGAGCCTATAGCTCCACAGATATATTGTTTAACAACGTCTTAAAAGGTTTTCTCCATCCATCACTTGTTCTTTGATATTTTGAACCCAGCCATGGCTCTTCCTGCCAATTGAACTCACCCACACAAACTTCTTCAAAATTTAAGTAAAAGATTCAGCTAACTAAACACAAAAAGATGGTTATATTTTCTAAATGCTAGAAACGATTATATTTCCTCAACACCTCCAACTGGTTCTGATTGGTTGTTTTGGTCAGAACGGTGCATTACTTTAACCAGTAATAATAATTCAGGAAGGAGATGGAGGAGATTGATTGTTTTCACAGATTATCTGTCTCATAACAAACTGCTACGACATTGTGACAACTTTAACAAATATGGAGAAAACATATTTTTTATTATAGTTGTGTTCTGCAGCTTGAATAAAATGCAACTATATAGCATTTTTGAAAAGTCTGGGTTGCTTTATGTGTATTTTGCACGTTGCTTTTAACTGTTGCTCATGGAGAGACATTTCAGCATCTAAAACTAATAGAAAAAATTAAACAACCTACTTGCACACTGGATGTGGACTGTTGGATGTTAAATTCATGAGCAGTAAATATTGTGCTAATTATCAGTACTGAACCAAGGAAATTAAGGCAGATGCAAGCCATTAAAACTGTGATGCTTTTTATTGGTCAAATAGACTCAAAGATTGTAACTGCAGGGGGTGGGAGGTGTTGGGCAAACAAATTTTTTGTCAGAGGGCCCAAGATTTCTGGCAGCACCCCTGACTGTTTCAGAAATAATTGATGCCAAAAGCTGATAAATTTTCCAAAAGAAAGCTTCACTAAAATCTTTAACTAATTGCCTGAAGTTTTTTAATGAGTTTTCTGTTTTTTCATCATCAGGGTCAAAGGTTTCCTCAGCTGCCAGCAAAGGAAGTCCATCAGGGCAGTAGTCAGTTTACTCTTCAGTCGCCCTTAAAATATAAATTAGTTATTTTATGGAGCTAATCTCAGCTCAGACTATTTGTTCTTTCAGTCAATGATAGAAGAGTCGCTGACATTTTTTCCTATGTTAAAATAGATATAATAAAAATGTTATCTATGTCTACGTTATTTCTAGAAATTTAAAACATGTTTTTAGGACTTATTGTCTTGTAGTATTTTCTACTTTTATGATGTCCTTGCCTCTTTTGTTGTCACATCTTTCTGATTTTTAAAAGAGCAAAGCAGTGACTGCTTTTTAAATAAACTCACTGCTTTTTAAATAAACTCTCTGTGACGGTCTTTACTTTAACATCTCACTATTATTATGCTACGTGTGTTTAAAATTAGATAAACTAACAATACCTGACAACATCTTCATAGATCTATCAAAAGACCTTGGCACTGAGTTCCTGTCTCTCTAACACATAAGGAATCTAAACATGAATAATAACGACAATAAAGACAAACAAAACATGTAAAAACATGGCTGAAATAAAAAGCAATCAAATAAAAATATAAAACCTGATCTCTCTGGGTGTGCTGTGGTGACGTAGCAGTTAAGCAGTTAACCCACATATAGAGGTCTCAGTCTTCAAAGTGGCTGTTGCAGGTTCAATTCCCAGCCTTAGTGACGTTTACCACATGTCTTCCCACTTACTATCAAATAAAACCTAAAAAAAACAACTTTGCTGAAGATCTGATTCTTTACTTTTGTGTTTGCTGCTGCATGATGATAGATCTGTTGTTCTGTATGAAACTGATCAGTTGTTTTAGTTTCATGTCAAACTCACATACTTGAAGTCAAAAGCTTATAACTGGACGTCCTGATACGTTTAGAGAGTTTATATAAACATTAACACTTTCAGCGGTTCATGTCTTCACTCTGAATTAGATTAAGTTCAATCTGGTCTCTGCAGTCATGAATCACATTCTGAGCTGAGATAATCTAAACCCTGTCAGATAAAACTATGATGTTAATCTGGCGCCATCTGGTGTCCAAACACCAAAAGATGAATCTACATACTTCAGTTCATATTTACACTCCAGGAGACGTTTTTTCATTTCACTGAGTTTAAAAAAACTCAAACCAGTATTAAGTGAAATAAATTATGTTTATCTCCCGATGCTGTTGTCATGACAACAACAAAAAAACACGACGAGGTGTTTCATCTACTTTATCAATATCCTGCAATTTTACTGATTTGTGTATTTTTATATAGAATGAAAATTAATAATTGCAGAAATACATTTTGGTTGGGCTTTCAAATGTAAAGAGCTAAAAACACCTTGGTGTTGGGTTTTTGCCATTTTTTGTTTTTGTCATGCTTGTGTCTCAGCCATCGGTTTCCTGCTCATACTAAGCCTGGTTAAGTAGGAGTTGTTCCTCTCCACTGTTGCCACATGCTTTTACACACTCTTAAAAATAAAAAGTTGAGCCAACTTAATTGCAGTGGTGGAGAAAGTACTCAAAAAATTTACTTAAGTAAAAGTACAACTACACAGACAAAAATGTACTCAAGTAAAAGTAAAACTACCACATTAACATTTGTACTCCAGTAAAAAGATACTGGCTTTTGAAAATACTTAAGTATTAAAAGTAAAAGTACTTGCTGAATGCATTACCTAATACAATATCATTAAGTGAACCAATTGTATTTAATTTTAACTTTACTTTAGAAATGTGCCATTTTAATGAGCAATGCCACAGACAAAGCATGTTTTTATTATGTTTACTTTCTGTAACATAGTTTAGACTTAGATATGTGATTCTACGCATAATAATTTCAGGGATGGAAACCTCTTGTCTCCTGTCCTAACATAACATGAACTTCACTTTTTTGCCACTAGTGGGTTATATTTTTAAAGAAATCCAACAGAAAGGGGATGGAAAGAAGGTGGGTGGGAGAGAACATGGAACCGAGGAGCCATGTAGCAGAGTTGTAGTTACGACCATCAACCCAAGACCAAGTCAAGACCAACACCCTGCCGTATGTGACACAAAAAAATTAAGTTTTGCCTATCAAAATTGCTTCTCAAATTGATCTGAAAGATCCACATTCCCATAAAAAAATAGATATTAAATACTTAGAGCTGAAATGAATTCAATCAGTAAAGACCTGTCCAGAAGAATCGGATCGTACCACTATATTGCACTTTGCTACCAGCGTTGTCCCATATAAGCGACACCTCAGTCAACACCTCTTTGCGTTGAATTATGCGTCTCATAATTCAAAGCATGTGTGACAACTTTTTTCATGGCAGATGCAACATGTGCCTCAGTAAGTACAGCTAGCTTAGCCGTCCACAGATCTTACCTTTCTTTAAGTTTTCCTTCGAAGTGATGCTAAAAGTTGGACGAAGTCCCACCGTCTGTGAAAGCAAAGCGCTGCTGATTTTACATGTCACCATATCTTATGATTTATGCAGCGCAATTATATTAATGACGATCAGACAGACATCTTCTCCCGCTCAGAGGAAACTACTGCGCATGTCTGGAGTTCCGCGTGCGAGTAAAGGTGGAGGCGATGGGTGACAACAGACACGTAAGTCACGTTATTGCACGTTATTGCTCGGATTTTACGGCGCCACCTTAAGTCCCTGAACTTCACATTGTAAGGGACAAAAAGCTCATCGTGACTTGGATGTAACGAGTAACGAGTAACGGGACGGTTTAGTAGAAATGTAGAGAAGTAGAAAGTACAGATACTTACTGTAAAATGTAGTGGAGTAAAAATAGAAAGTAACCATTATTAAATCTACTTAAGTAAAGTACAGGTACACAAACATTGTACTTAAGTACGGTAACAAAGTACTTGTACTTCGTTACTTCCCACCACTGCTTAATTGAATTGCTTCTATGGGTAACAAGCAATTTAATTAAGTTTATCCAACTCAATTATTTAAGTTAATTTTTTAAGTACGTTTAAAATACCAGATTTAAGGCAGTGACTTTACGTTAGAGTCACATTCACACACCAATATCCACATCGACATGTGGCAGGAGGAAGCTGGAATTGAACCTTCAAGCTTCCAATCACAAGACGACCACTCTACCCACAGAGCCACAGTCGTTTACTGCGGAATCTGTCCTGATAAGCATGAGTCATGGTCAGACGTGGGATACAAATGGTATTGAACTTAATTATTTCAAGTAAAGTCAAAGTAAAAATGTCCGTTAATGACAAGATTTGTAACTTTAAAATTTGAGTATGTTTAGAGGACACTGTAAAAAGAGTTTTCCAAAAATATTTAGTTAGTAACTACATAAACTTAAACGCGCAGCAACAAATCCTAAGTGATGTGTAACTATAACGCACTGAGTGAATGGGGACGTTTGCGTGTTGCGGTGGATAATAGAAGCAGGTTAAAATGCATCAACACAACGAAGCTAATAGACATAAAAACAATGACGGAGTTTGGCAACATCGAGGCTCAGTGCAGTAAAAAAGACATGGAGGATCAGACAGCAGGTAAAGCAGCACAGCTACAAACACTCACCGGATTAGCATGACGGTCAGAAAGATAAACTAATAACCTGTAAAATGATTTAAGTCTTGGAGCTGTGATGTAAGACGCTGGTTCTGCTGTTGAACCGCTGCTCCGCTACAGGTAGTAATATTTAATATTTAGTAATATTTGACCCGGAGCCGCTTCTGCTCCACCTGGTAGTGACTCTCACACCGAACCTGTTTAAAGCTGCAGCATCTAACTTAAAAAATACATTTTACATATGTATTAAAACTTTCTCTGTCCTAACGTGAGACAGATAATCTCTAAGAAAAGAATCGATCTCCTCCCTGTTCTACATAATTACTCCGCTCAGTCAGAAACAGCCAATCAGAACTAGCAGTAACCAGCTAGCCGCTATGCTAACAGGAAGTTTTCATTCAGTAACTCTGGATTGTTTATTGTAATGGATCCTGTTTTTGCCTTTGAATGTTAAGTTTTATACTTGAATCTTTTATATTTTTTGTCAATATTCAGAGGTTTTATTTTTGGCTCTTTGCATTATTTAGCCTCTTCACAACCTTCATATGTTATCAGTCTGTTAAAGACAGTATTATTGATAGCAGTTCAATTTGCACAATGCTTGTTTTGTTTAGTTTTCCTCTTGGAAAAAGGTTTTTACCTAAATTAAATCAAATTCATGATTCCTTTTTCCACATAATGTAACAGTAGTGCTTATGATTAAAAAATAATTATGTGATCGGTATCGGGGATCTGCTGTGATCGGCCCTCATGGGTGATCGGAATCGGCAAAAAAAAACCCGATCAGCACATCCCTATTTTCCAATGAATAATAAATTGTGCTTTATTGTTTGGTTATATGCATTATATTTGAAGTGGACTGATGTAAAAAAGGGAAACCTAAACTGGATTAGTGCCTTGAGATTATATTTGTGAATACCAAAAAATGAGTTAAAGGATTTCTGATAATTTTTTTTTTGTGGTACAGTTACACAAGTTTCTGATTTTTATTTTAAAAATGAAAATCCTAATGTTCATATTTGCCATCTGTGTTCGATTCGGATCTCTTCTTATTCTGTCATTTCTGTAACATCATTTCTCTTTCAAGTGGATGAAATTAAAAACATGCAATGGAATTATGAGTTTTTAACTTATAACCTCTTTAAGTTAAAATTTTGTTTTTATTTTCTGTCATTAGAATTTATGATTAACTTGATAGTTGTTGGGCTATGATGAAGAAATTAAATATATAACCATCCCTTATCATTTTCTTGACACAAACCGGATTTCCTGAAGTGAATGGAAATCAACAGGCCAGTGGTGATGCAATGTGGACTAATAACCACTAGATGGCAGAAAAGACCAAACCATAAAAAGCCAGAGACAAGAAATATACTGCAAATATTCAGTAGAAGTAATACTTCATACCAACGAAGTAGGGGGCGAGAAAACACTGGCTTCTACTTGTCAGATATTTATTAACTTAACTGCTGCATAAGTTCTATATAAAGAATCTTTTGGAGATTAACAGACTTACATACAATTAGAAAATATATATACTAAAAAAAAATCCAAGCTGTGACAAACAAGTCTAGATGAAGACTGATGTTATGTACAGATAGGAAGACTGTAGACTAAATGGGGTTTTAGCGTATACATTTGACTAGTTAATATTTTTGTTAACAAAATATTAAGTTCTGTTGAATATCCATAACAAAACTGGAATATCTGTGTGTTTTCATTAAAATACATTTAATTCTACATCATTATTTCCATATTTTTATGTGTTACTTTTTGCTCTGTGTAACAACCAAACAGGAAGAGGAAGTTCTGCGCTGCATATGATCTGGGTTTACATGTGAGACCCGTTCAGTCAGCATCAAGCATCAGTCATGGAGGTCACAGCTCTCTGCATGCAAATCTGTGAGTAAAGATATATTATTTATTTCATATATCTATATTTTGAGTTTGGATCTAAAGCTTTTTTCATGTTTCTACAGTCATGAACGTGTTTGTGTTGCTGTTGATAAAACCTGATCTGAGTTACGCTGATCAGAAACCTGGTGAGTTGGAAACTGATTTGTTTCATGCATTTATTTAGAGAAAAATGTTATGTTTTTTAGACTTAATTCAAATAATTTTAAACTACTTGAAACAAATCCAGCAATTTTATCAACTTTATCACAAAGTGATGAAAAATAAGTTTTCATCTTCTTATTTTTCATGTATTTATATTAAAGTTCATCAGTTAATTTCTGTATTTTTATCATTACAGCTGTTCCTCTTATCTCTCCAGACAGACTTCAGTTCTTTGAGTATGAGTCTGTCTCTGTAAGCTGTGAGGAAGACAAAGCAGTGAAAGCTTGGAGAGTGAGGAGAAAACTTCACCAAACAAGTTCAGCAAATGATTCTGACGCCTGCAGCATCGCAGCTGCATCCTGCAACATTCAGTATGTTTTTGAGAGGCACAGTGGAGAATATTGGTGTGAAAACCATGAAGGGGAAAAGAGCCGGACTCTCAACATCTCTGTTACTGGTCTGGATATTCACAATAACATCTGAAAAGATTTTTAAATGAACTAACATAATGTTCTTTTTGTTAATGTACACACATTGTAATATTCTAAGGTTTATTTACATAACAAAATTATTTCAAGATAAATCTTTTTAGAATGTTTTCTCCCTTTATTTTGAACCTGTACAATTTAATAATAAACTAAATAAAATCTGATAATGAGAAAAAAAATAAAATAGTACACACATTGTAATATTCTAAGGATTATTTTCAGAACATAAACATGTATATCTTGAATTTGTTATAAATCCAGCAGAAATAGGACTGTAACATGTCAAACTGTTCTTCTACTGTCCATCAGGTGGATCAGTCATCCTGAATATTTCTGCTCAGCCAGTGAAGGAAGGATCTACTGTGACTCTAAAATGCATTCAGAAGGATACAGAGGATTCACACTTTAGTGATTTCTACAAAGATGGCGTCCATGTTGTAACCTACTATGAAACCGATATGACCCTCAGAAACGTCACCAAGTCAGATGAAGGACTCTATAAATGCACCATTTCCAATTCAGGAGAGTCTCCTGAAAGCTGGCTGGCTGTTGTCAATCCAAGGTCAGAAACAGGAGGTAAGTTTTATACTTAACCCACTCAATATTATGAGGTTAAATAACACTTGAAATAAAAGAAGATATTCTATTAATATTTTGGGTTAAAATGGAGGAGATTTGTTCTGAAGGACAAAGGTTGTCAGTTTAAGTTTAGTTGTAGATTTATGTTCTTAGAAAATCTTTGATGAACTTGCAGTAGAATAATACATTTCAAAGTTTAGCCTTCTGCAAACCTGCATCTGAAATATCTTAAACATTTGGTGAAGAGGAAGAGGAGATGCTCTGTGTAGGGAGGCTTTTCGTCCTGGAGTCAGGCATCTTGGATTCCTGATGTTGGCACCTTGGCTGTCTGCGTGTCTCTCACTCTTCACTGACCTGATATCTTAATTCTTATTTTCAGAATCTAATGAAGAGATTCAGCCTTTGACTAATGTGCCAATTATAATCATCACTTTTTTGTCCATCGTTTTCACTCTGGTGTTCTGGGTGATTGGACTGATTCTCTACAAGAAACACAAAGGTAAACATTTACCATTTACGTAACTCGCTTAAAGATTAAATAATCAGTTTCAGAATTTAAATGTTCCCTCTGTAACATGTACAACATCAGTTTGAGCATTTATCTTGGTTTAAGTTGAGGAAAAGTTTCTGATGAATTATGACGTGCAGGTGATGTCAAACATTCATGGGCATGAATCTGATTCTTTTAGGTTTTTTTAATGGACAACTTTAAATTTATTTGAAAACCAGAGGGTAAAAATCATACCTATAGACTCAAAGATATATATTTAGTCAAAGGTCTCTCTGCAACGTCTGCAAAAACCAAGACATTTTCCCCTTTTTTGCACCTTAAACAACTTTTCACGTAATTTCGACAAAATATTTGTATTTTTTCCTAACAATATGGATAAAGCTCACTTGGATTTGACTGAATTAGGGTTTGGCAAAGTTGTTTCAGAAGTTTAAAGTTGTTTTTGTTTTTCACAAAATCCAGTTGTTGTTCTGTCCTGTGAGGAAATAAGATAAAATGTTTCAAAGAGAAACTTTAAACCAGATCAAATTAAATCTGATCTAAGTGTTTCTGCTTCACCCAGAGCGACGCAGAGTAAACAAAATTACTCAAATAATAGTAGCAACACTTCAACATGTTTTTACTCAAGTAAAAAAGTAGACATCTCAGTACTCATTAAATATAATTTAATATTTAAAAATTACATCATCATACAGAACAAAGTATAAAGTTAAGTGGAAACTTTGGTATATTAAGAACTAAATTGATAATAATTCATTCAAGTAACAAAAAAAAAATCAGGCAAAATAAATATTTTCCAAATCAGTTTCTTTCAATATAAAACTTATGAAACTTTCATTAAAACTTCAGGAGTGTGTCTGTTTAGTTATTTTTTTTTAGTTAAAACATGTTTGTTTTTCATTCAGTGGGATGAAAATCAAGACATTTTACTCAAGTAAGAGTAAAAATACTCTAAAATAAAATTACTCAAGTAAAAATAGAAAGTACAGTTTAGTAAAAATACTTATAAAAATACATAAATAAAGAAAGTTACTCAAATAATTGTAGTTGTTTAAATGTAATTAGTTACTACCAAACTCTGACTTCACCTCACCTGACTCGATTTAATGAGACTCTGAGAACTAAACTGCATAGTGAGGAAGTCATTCAGTCATTTAAATAAAATGTGCTGAATCAGAAACAAATGTAAACGTTGCTGTTGATCCTCAAATGACCAACATTAAAAATAACAGATAAAATATCTGCAGTGCATTAAGTCTTTTTTTCTTTGTTTCATATTTGCAGCCTTCAAAAATGAAATTGTCTCAGATCCAAAAGAAACAACATATGCTGTGGTTAACAAGCCTGGGAAGAGGAAAGGTAGATGTTTATGTCTTTTACATATTAATGTTAAAAACAGTAGCTAGAAACATAGAAATAACTTTTAGTTTTTCTTTACCAGGTGACTCTGCGAACAAACCAGACGAAGTCACGTACGCCGCCGTTGAGATAAAGAAGAAAGGTATTATTACCTTTATGATGACTTATTTATCCTCTGTGGTGCAGACACCGTGACATTGGCTCAGTTTTACAAATCGACTCAGAAATATTTTCAGACAGACAGACAGAGGTATCTGTCGCCCTGGGAGCAATTTTATCTCATCAGTTAAAAACCACGCAGTAAAACCGCCGGCTGCAGTGAGGGGCCCCTCATGCAGTTTATTTAGACAACAATAGAAATAACACGTAAAGAAAATAGAAAAAAATCTGCAGCTGATTGCAAAGCATCTAATTCTGCATCCATCCCTTCACAAGCAGCTGTCATAAAAACACTAACAGCTTTAACTGGATGGAGTCAGAAATAACTGGTACAAAAAGTTAAATGAAAACTTACTGTGGTTTTCAGATGAATGTTCTGTTTCTTCCTCCATCAGGGTCAAAGGCTTCCAGAGCGACTGCTGCCCAGCGTCCATCAGAGCAGCAGTCAGTCTATTCTTCAATCGCCCTGAAAAGAGGACAGTTAAATTAGTCGTGTCACGTCAACGTAGGCGATGTTTCCTTCCCTTTAAACAATGCAGCATTACATTTAGTCTGAGGTTGAAACTGACAAAGTGGTGATAAATATGACTCACTGAAAACTTTAACTGTATGTACATTGTTATAGATGTTGAAAAATGAAATGAGGAGTTTATTCCATCTGTTCATGTGTAGATATCAGACCTTTGCATGTGGCATTGTCAGTTTTTTATTCTGTTCTAGTCTTTATGTCGTCACGCATCTGTTTGTGCTCTCAGTGACTGATTTTTAAATATTTTTCAAAAATCAGTCTGTGCATCACTGTGGTGGTTTGTGCATCAACACAGCTCAGGTATTCTTGGCTACAGTCCTTGATCTTTAATGATCCATCGTTGAACCACTGCAGGTTCCTCTCTACTTGTGCAGGACATGTAGGTGTGTCTTGAAAGACCAGAAAACCTGACATTGGGTTCCAGGCTGTAAATTGACCACATGACACCAGATCCTCCAGTCAGTCTGTTTACATCAGAGTTTATACAATGACTTGTCAAAAAGAATCAAAGCAACTGGTGTCTTTATATCATGATTTTACCTGTTTCTGCCCCAAATCGATAGCTATTGATGGATGATATTGTCAGTAAAGGTGCTCCGTATGCTCTCTGTGTGTATTTCTCTCCTCCTTCACCATGTGTTGCTGGCAGGAGGGGCTGCTGTCACACAGTTTAGTGCAGTTTGTGGTTCCTTAACATAAATGCCTTCTGCCAACTGACCCAAAGAAATTCAACTTAATTTTGTTGTATTGTGTTTATACAGAATCAATTACATTTTTATTTTGAAATTTAAATTACTTTGAGATGTTATTTGTTGTGAATTGGCAACTGTAAAATTCTGTTTTAGTGAAATAATTTCACTTAACATGAGTGTCTTTTAGTTTAGTAAGTCTTGTCAGTAACATTTTTTATGTCAGAAAGTCACATGTGCTGCTGGTGAAACTCAATATTTTATCATATTTTATACTAAATGTCCATCTTTGTTATAACATCCAAAAACTGACCTTAGTTCAGAAATGTAACTCCATATATCTGGTAGATCTTTTCATATTCATTACTATGGAACCAACAGATTTTTCTGTGGATTAAATCAAAAACTCGAAATATGAGTTTAATTTTTTTTTTAATTGTTTCTATTTTGCAATTAATTTTTATGCTATATCTTGAGATTTAAAGAAAAAAATCCTATTGCATATAATTTTCTTTTGCATTTCAGTAAGTATTGTTTAAAATGACTCAAATACATTTTGTAAGTATTGTTTAAATTGACTCAAATACATTTTACAAAAGCTAGAGAGTCACCAGCAACCCTCCGGACCCCACTAAGGGACAAGGGTGTACAGAAAATGGATGGATGGATGGATGGATGGATGGATGGATGGATGGATGGATGGATGGATGGATGGATGGATGGATGGATGGATGGATGGATGGATGGATGGATGGATGGATGGATGGATGGATGGATGGATGGATGGATGGATGGATGGATGGATGGATGGATGGATGGATGGATGGATGGATGGATGGATGGATGGATGGATGGATGGACATTTTACAAAATTACAAAAACAAACATTTCTGGATTGTTGAACTGAAATCAGCAGCACAGAGCTGCTGCAGAACAACGTGAACTGCTGGTGCAGACGGCTGAAAACTGGACAAAGTAACTTCACAATGTGTTATAAGGTGAACTTTCTGATTTAACTCTGCAGTTACACTGAGAGCCACGCCGGGCCCAGACAATACAGTAAATGTGCTGCAGTATTGATTCACGGACACTAGATGGCGTGGAAGTCTGAACAGTGAGAAGGCAAAGACAGCGGACTGAGAAACGAAGGTGTGTCTGTAGGATTCACCTCCTTCCTGCCCACATGGGCGGAACAGGTCAATGTGAAAGAGTTCGGCTGTTTTGGCAAAGGATGTGAGCGCAAAAATATATCAGCTTAACAACGAGTAATATAAATAAAAAGAACATTATGTACATGTATGTAAATGGTAAATAGACTGAATTTACATACAATTATAGATGATGTAAAACAAATTACGCATTTTTATCTATAACACTGATAAAAAGGTATCAATGAAAAATTGTGTGAAGGGAAAATCTGTCAGACGTGTGAAATGCCTTGACACAAAAAAATGATAATTTTGGACAAAAAACGTTGACTGAGGAAAAATATCATATACAACTTCTAATAAAACCAGCTAGTTTACATAAAACAGAGTAACCAAACGTCATGGTAAACGTAGTTGTTAGGAAAACCTATTAACCTGCTATACTACTTATTAATTTTAGTGTTAACTTTGAGCAGAATCAGCATACATCGAAGCAGAACCTTGTCATTTTATTGTGTGTTTACTTCTGCTGCTGTGAAATCTGCACTGAAGTTTCCTGTGAAATCTGTGTAGCTTTCCTTGCTAATGGTGATTAATCACAAAGTGTTCAAGAAAGAACAAACAAAAGCTGAGCTGTAATTGGATCATTTTCACAAAAACTAATATTATTGTATTAGTAAAAAATTATTAATAATAAAATAATAAAATTTGGTAAAAGGCCAGATAACTTCTGCAGCGCCTTCTTTAAATCTGCCTCTGAAGTTTAACAAAGTGCTGTTAGAAAACTCAGAAAATAGAATACATATTTTGTGAACATGTATAAACTCTGTTTTCTGTCTTAGGAAGTGTCTTCTCAGTATAGGTTGGGTGTTTGTAAACTTTTAGATCAGTGGTTCTTAACCTTTTTGAACTACTGAACCCACCAGTTTCATATGCGCATTCACTGCAGTGATAAATAAAATATGATTTTTTTCCCCCAAATCCAAGACATTGGGGTGACCCAACTAGAGTCTAGTTATGTCACCCCAAGGTCACCAAGTCTTCTTAAAGGTAGAGTCTCTGAGAACAGTTCTTCAAAATCTAGTCATTGTTTTCAGCAAAGTTGATCTGACTGTCCAGGAACGACCCAAGTTATTTAAAATGTGTCACAGTTTCAACAAGTTGGCCATCGAGAGAAACTGGAACAACTTTAAGGTTTAGATCATTTAATTAGCTCTACATTCTTAAGAGAATGAAAAATTAATGATAAATAATAAAGACTTTGCGGTATTCTGATTTAGTAATGTAATTATATTAGTTGTGTTACCACCTCACACCACTAGATGTGAGGTGGTAACACCCCCAAAAAGATGTGACTACGGAGCAGATTTAAACTATAGTATTTGGTAAAAACTGTGAGCTTTGCTAAAGTAATTAAAGACAAATCCCTGCTGAGAGTGAAGCTCCTCCAATCAGAGCTCCTCCGCAGCTCTGATTGGCTAAGCAATGTAACGAGATCCTCTGATTGGCTAAGTAATGTAATGTGATCCTCTGATTGGCTAAGCAATGTAACGTGATCTTCTGATTGGCTAAGCAATGTAACCTGATCCTCTGCAGCAAGTGATGGCAAACCAGGGCGTCATCACGACTTTACACAAGTGAGTCTTTACCTCAGCATCAGAGGCTCCGCCGAACCCCTGAGGTTCGATCAAACCCAGGTTAAGAACCACTGCTTTAGACTGATGGAGCAAACACACATTTAGCTGATGAATTCAACACATTTAAATAAATTGATCCATGATCTACATAGATCAATGTTTGTTTCAGAAAGTCTGATGGACTTGATCTGGATGAGTTGATATTTGGACCAAATCATTATGATGGTAATGATCATAGTTTAAATGAGACCATACCAAAAACAAAGTTTAATAACTAATAAAACATGGTTGGAGAATGTTAATGAAATTAAATTCTTCCATCAGTATGTTAATTTAATAAAATAATAATAAAAGCCTTTTTATTGCTTTTTCTTTCTTATTTTTAGTATATTTATGTTCTAAATGTTTCTGTTGAGAAAAAAAGAGGAAGCAAAGCCATGTTTCTTGTTCGCATGCACATCAACCTGTTTAATAAAGCTCATTATGATTAATTTCCTCAGTGGTAACTGCCATGATAATACAAATGCTGAACAAAAATATAAAGTCAATGAGGAACTTAAACTGTAAAACTGAACCTATTCCCAAAACGACACAATATACAAATAGGGAATAAAACTCGAAAGTGAAGTTAATGCTTCTCCTCTGTTAGGTTATCCAATTAAAAGCCACCTGATGTCCCATTGTCACACAATAAAGGCAACTATTTTGTGTCTCACTGGCATTAAAAAGAAAATTAGATTTCATATCTTTACGCAAAGAAGACGTCACACATTTACTTTGAGAACCGACTGCAAACAATGAATTTATCAATAGGAATCTTTGTTATTCTTTTTGCTCATGCAGCATCTGCTGGTAAGTCACTATCTAATATATTCTAAATAAGATCTGCTTTAAATTAATACAACGCCTGTATTTTCAATAATCAATGGAGGAAGTTTGTTTTGAGATGTAATTTACTCACAGACGTTCCCTGATAAACCTCTGCGGTTTTCACAAAACATCTGTGAATCTGATATGCCTCTGACTGTATTTTTATATATTTTTGCTTCACCAGCTCCATCAACAATGGCACAAAATGTCACCACCCAACCTGTGGCTGAGATGTTTAGAGACCTTAATGGGACCCAGAGTGACAGACGGCTGAGACCGAGCTACTACTACAGCTCTACAAGTAACATTTTAACTTCTTATAGCTCAGAGAAAATGAAGTGCCTTCTTCAAAACCTTTAGCTTTTTCTGATACACAGCTGGTAAAATAAGTATTGAATACATCACAATTTTTCAGTCCTTTTTCTAAAGGTGCTTGACAGTTTTCCCCAGGTGTTGGTAATCACCTAAGTAATCCATCCATGGGAAAAACAAACAAACAAATAAGTTCAGGAATTAAATTATGTGTAATAATCTGAATCTGAGTTAAATTATTTTACATAATTTAATGTAAAAGCATTGAATTACATTAAATTATACATAGGTGGATTTTGAAAGTAAACAAATAAGCTAAAATGTATTGAGAAATGCTGAATAAAATCAGAACTTTATATGCAAAAGATTTGGGAAACAATGTGATATTTTCCCATAACTGCACCACTTTGTTGGTTAATGACAGAAAAGTTTGCAAAAAAAAAAAGAGTTTCATGACTGTAATATAACAAATTAATCAATGTTTTAGTAATGCACAACATCCCACCTCAACAGCTCTTCTTAAATCCAGATGTGAAAATAAATCACCAGCTGATCCTGCACCTCGTTGATTTGAAAAAAGTTAATTTAGTACTTTGCAATGTGTTCCTTTATCTTTTGTCTTGCTGTTTTATTAATGTGTTAAATTTGCTCACTGCTTTCTGTTTTCTGTTTTGAACGATATGCCTCTGACTGTATTTTTATATATTTTTGCTTCACCAGCTCCATCAACAATGGCACAAAATGTCACCACCCAACCTGTGGCTGAGATGTTTAGAGACCTTAATGGGACCCAGAGTGACAGACGGCTGAGACCGAGCTACTACTACAGCTCTACAAGTAACATTTTAACTTCTTATAGCTCAGAGAAAATGAAGTGCCTTCTTCAAAACCTTTAGCTTTTTCTGATACACAGCTGGTAAAATAAGTATTGAATACATCACAATTTTTCAGACCTTTTTCTAAAGGTGCTTGACAGTTTTCCCCAGGTGTTGGTAATCACCTAAGTAATCCATCCATGGGAAAAACAAACAAACAAATAAGTTCAGGAATTAAATTATGTGTAATAATCTGAAACGACACAGGAAAAAGTATTGAATACATGCAGAAAAGGAGGTGGAAACAGGCATGGAAAGCCAAGATACTGGTCAAAATCAATCAATCATATCAGTGAGTCATCCTTGTCAGTGTAAATGAATATAACCTGGGTCAATCACAACTGATGGTCTAGTTAAAGCAAAGAACTCTCTCAAGACCTTTGCAACCCTATTATTGCAAAACATTCTGATAACATTTGTTACTGAAGGATTTCTAATCGTTTTATTATGGTCCATGTCACGTCTTTAATGTGCTTTTTCTAGATGTTGATTCCAAGACCCGGCTCATCCTTGGTGGAGCTTCAATTGGGGTCGCAATTATTGGCTCTGTCATTTTTTTAACAGGTATGCTAGAAACACAATACAGACAATAAGCAAAAAAAAAAAAAGAATGAATGAGTGTTAGAGTTAATATTTTCTGAAATATTATATCTACTATTACACTGGAGGTAGTATTTCAGTGTAATAAAATATTAAAAAGCTTTGAAATTTTGAAAGATTGCCAATAAACTCTGGGTTCTTCATTCAAAAAGATTATCAAACATAAAACATTTTATTAAATCAAGATTAATAATAAATACATGTGGAAAATAGGAGTAGCCTTTGAGCTTTAAATGAAAGAAAACATATCTGTGTTAAATAAGTCAACTTATATATTGCCACTTTTAAAGCAAGCTATATTTTTCCTATAGAGTGAAAATGAAAGTATATTAAATATCCATTATTGTGATTAAATTGTGAATTTGTTGTTTGTTGTCTTTTAATGGTCTATTTCTTTTTTTTTTTTTAGTTTCCAAGTGTTACAAGTCCTGCTGTGCATCCGGTGCTGGCATCCGTAAAGTCACTTCATATTTCAAAAAATGAATCCTAATGCATTGTGATAAGCAAGCTATTATAATCACCACTCTGTTCTTCATGTCATTCTGTTCAATAAATAAAAAAAAAAAATCAGTACTTTTTTACACATTAAAGTGCAATCAGTTGTACAGGTTTTCTTCTGGAAGGTTGGTGTTGAAATAAATAATTTTGTGTTTTGTTTTTTTTTCTTTTAGCTAGTTGCAAAGCTAAAAGAAATGACATGTTAGAAAATTACCTTAAAGCTAAGGTTAAAGTATATGACACACTAGGGAACGCCGTCTTTAAGGCGTAGCTTAGTAGAGACTAACAAAGAAGATTACAACCCATTTTTGGGTTCCATTTTTCCCTGAATTTTGATCTAAATGACAAATATTCTATGGTATTTTAATGGATACTTCATGGCCAAACCAAACCTATTGTTGCAAAACAGGAACCCAGTCAGATTAATTAAGCCGCTGTTTTTTTATTGTCACGAATGAGGGAAGAAGGGAGCGGGAGATCAACAGGCGGATTGGGGCGGCGTCTGCCGTGAAGCGGCGCTGTACCGGTCCGTCGTGGTGAAGAGAGAGCTGAGTCAAAAGGCGAAGCTCTCGATTTACCGGTCGATCTACGTTCCCACCCTCATCTATGGTTATGAGCTTTGGGTCATGACCGAAAGAACGAGATCACGGATACAAGCGGCCGAAATGGGTTTCCTCCGCAGGGTGGCTGGGCTCTCCCTTAGAGATAGGGTGAGAAGCTCGGTCATCCGGGAGGGACTCAAAGTAGAGCCGCTGCTCCTCCACGTCGAGAGGAGCCAGTTGAGGCTCGGGCATCTGGTCAGGATGCCTCCTGGACGCCTCCCTGGTGAGGTGTTCCAGGCACGTCCCACCGGGAGGAGGCCCCGAGGAAGACCCAGGACACGCTGGAGGGACTATGTCTCTCGGCTGGCCTGGGAACGCCTTGGGGTTCCTGGAGGAGCTGGAAGAAGTGGCTGGGGAGAGGGAAGTCTGGGCCTCACTTCTGAAGCTGCTGCCCCCGCGACCCGATCCCGGATAAGCGGAAGAAAATGGATGGATGGATGGATCTGCAACCTCATATTTTAGCTTAACTTGGAAAATATGAATGTTTTGTAGGATAAATCTTTTTGCATTCCGTGTTTTTTTATGAGAAACCCTTATTTTTTTAGACAAGGGCTAATAAAAAATATTACAATATTACAAAAGCAGACATTCTTACCTTTGAATATTTCCATCAGACTTGTCATCTTTATCACAAAAGGAAATGAATAAAACACTACAAACAAAATGACTGAACAGACCCACAGTGAAAGTTTCCAGCCTGCTGCTGCTTTACCCAAAGGTTCATTACTCGATGCTTCATTTGTTAGTCACTAGTGACATCTGCTGTTGCTCTGAAACTGTGACTGCCATGTCACTCAAGAATATTACAATATTGCAGTGTATCAAATATTGTCACAACCAGGGGTGAAAGTATTTTTAAATTCTTGGGGGTACTATGACAAAAGATATCTATCTATCTATCTATCTATAGATAGATATATATAGATATCTATCTACAGATATCTATCTACAGATAGATATCTATCTATCTATGCGGTGTATGTAAATCTATGTATATATCTATCTATGTATAGATAGATAGATAGATAGATAGATAGATAGATAGATAGATAGATAGATAGATAGATAGATAGATAGATAGATAGATAGATAGATAGATAGATAGATAGATAGATAGATAGATAGATAAGCTGGGTAGCTTTTGTATTGCTACAAAATAAAGCTGTATTTCCTCCCTCAGCTCACTGGCTGCAAGGTTGATGACATGGAGTCATCCCAGTTTTCCATGTCTGGCATATAACCATTCATTTTATCTTTTAAACTGGTTCTATTGATCCTGTGTCCAGACAGAGGGATAATCAGTAGCCCAGCATCATGACCTGTTTGTTCTGAAGATCCTGCAGCTTCCACTTCTCTTCCTAACATGGCGCCTCCTCATCCTGACTCTCATTCTGACAAGAGGAACCACAGAGTCTGTTAGATTACAGCTCATCTTCTGAAGTTGGGATGTTTTTCCTCCAACAGGTTCCAGAGGAGTCACCTCAAACCAGATGTTGGACTGGATTTTATTTCACTGTCATTTGTGAATGTTAACTTCTCATTTTCAACAGTGGAGCTATAAAGGTTGAAAAAGGTTATTATTTTGGAGAAAATCTCATCAATATCAATATTCAAACTAAATAAGAGGCAAAAAAAATGGTTTGGTAAAGGAAAAGTCTCTCAGACTCTGAGCCCGACAGCACCAAACTATTTTTTATACTAGACAATTAATTTAATTTCACACAATTATCCAGTAGAAGTCATTTGTTTGCTAAATACTTAATGAAACATATTTACTGTGTTTGATGTTTGTTGTGAATGATGTATAGTCACAAAGAACGAGATAATTAGTAAAAGTTTGTCATTTATTGAACATTCAGAAACTACAGTGGCTGTGATGAGCCAAGACAAAGATAAAACAACCTGAACAGGCGATCAACTCTAAACCAGTCGCACTTTTTTACTCTCAGTCCCTCTCTGTCATTTAAGCACACCCGTTGTCATGGCAACCTCCTGTTGCGCTTCCCAAGCCGACCAGAGTTTACGTTAAAAACATAACATTCACGATATCAGATTTTCAGGCTTGATATTTATTTTGCCATCATTAATAAGCCTCTCATAAACACAGCGGTGGTTGTTAAAATATATTAAAAGTAACACAAAAGTGTGGTGTTAAAAAAGTAAATAATTGACCCACAAGGTGTCAGTATCAATCAAATCCAGTGGAAAATATTCAAAACAATACACAGAAATGGAAAGTTTAACTTTTCTTTAACCAATTTCAGTGTTATAGACCAATGTTAATTTAACAAAAATATGGGTGTTAATCTTTTAATACTTTCAAAAGTGTTACTTTAACACCAGCTGACTTGGACACATATAGACACTTTTGGGTGTTAATTCAACACTGGCATTTTTACTGTGTACTAATGCCTTCCGCGATCGACATATTTTGGTTCCCATCTGCTGGTTCCCATAATTCTCTTCGTAAAGTGAAAATGCTCGTGACAGACCCATCAAACTGAAAGGAGAACTGCTGCCCACAGACATCTCATGACAGCTGGGCACCGCCTTAATAACAGTGAACAGTAGTTGTCAAATTTTAGCGAGTGAATCAAACTTGATACAGATTCTCAGAAAAGCGGAGTTCATTCCTTCAAAAGCAATTCATTCGGCATTGTACAATGAACCCATTAACAATAATAGTTATTTGGCTTTTCACTCACACAGCCTCAACAGGTAAATCTACTATTCTTTAAAAAAGTATTGAGATTATTTTTATGTGGAATAAATGTTAATATCGTTAAAGTTCAGATACGGTAAAAATGTGACTCTCAGTGTTCAAAACCAATAGTTTGTTCAATAGCATAAGAAAACCAGGTGATGCTATTTTCCCTGATGACTTTTAGACTTAAGAGAGAATTTAAGCCCTTTCATGATACTTAATCCATATTACATAAAAAAAAAAATCATTGCATTGTAAAAAAAATCTTAGAATGCATGCAAGATTTTCAATATGGATACTGTGCGACTTCCTCTATTTGAGTCTTGCGTTTTAAATTAACTGGTGGGAAGATAAACTGGTTAAAATCTTTATGCAATAAAGATGCTTGCAATGTATAAGAAGCTGTGTAGATGCACATTAAAATACTGCCAACATCACATAACAAAATGCTGTGATAAAGATAGACCAATGTTGCCACATGTGGTCATAACTTACTGTAAATCAGTGGACCTAAACAGAAGTTACACTTTCACTTTTCTTCACCAGGTCTGTTGATATCAGCACATGAATATTCCACCCAACATCAAGATATTGTGGCTGGACGGGAGAATCAGGCTGAGAGTTTTAACATGCTGACTCAACATAACCCCACAAAACCCACCAAAGGTAACATCTGATCAGCATCAAAGGTCCTCATTTATCTTTTTCTCTGCAGCTCCTTAAGTTTTACTGAGGGCCTATGGGGCTATTTCTGTGATAAATCCTGTTCTTACCTGGCTGATGTATTTGGACAGACTTCATTGCAGATGATTCATCAGAATAATCCTTTCTTCATAATAATCTTTAGGGTGAGCAGAAGAATAGAGAGCTTAATATCAGAATATATGGATTATGGAATCAAGGACACTGCAGGTACAATGGAACAGACACACAAATGTTTTTTTGTCTGTGGCCTTCCAATATATCTAAGGCAATATTAAACTGTAAATGACAAAAATATAATAAAATGTAGAAATAAATCAAGAGAAGTTACTAAAGTTAGAGAAAAACTCAAATAGATTACCTAAATATGTTTGCTTCTTTTTTTTTTCAGTTTCAATGCTATGCATAAACACTTCAATTAAAGTTCACAGCTGTTGGTTTTGTTCTTCTTTCAGTTCCAGGACAAGAATTTCGCCTGGGTATTGGCATCTATACAATCATTATTGTTATTGTGATCTTCATCGCCTTTGTCATAGTTTGTAAGTCTGAATTTTCCCAGGAGCTAAAATTGCATTTGATGATTCTTATCTTTTGTTTTTACTAAGAAACATGTCCAACGTAGAGCATATTAAGAAAAATGAGTGACATTTTAACCACTTTTTTGCATCACAATTTGAACAAACGATCGTGACTTACTGCCAAAATGAAAAACACTGAAATACGTAAAAAAAAACTTATTAGGATGTGTGACATAAACACAAGCGACTAAATGTGTTATGTCAGTTGCTCATTCAGGTTTAGATCAGAAGACAAACTGCCTCCAGAGCTACACATAGGAGGGAAGGGAAGAGAAAGTAATTTTCTCTTAGGGTATTTAGGGCAAAGTGGGTCATTGTTTTGAAAAGATCATCCAGTCTTTCCTATAATTTATTGAAAATTTAGTCTTACTATAAACTATGTTAAGTAAAAACAGGTAAATGTAACATTTCAAATTTCTTCTTTTGTTTAGGTCTGTGGAAGGACTGTGCCTGTTCTCCTAACCCAAACTATGAAGACATCTCTGACACATACAGCTATGCTAGTTTCGGTATTGATTGTGCTAGTTTAGATTTTGATTAACTGTGACACCACTGCATGTTGAAACACTTAAAAAGCCATATTTCTTGGTGGCAATGTTAGCTAATACATGTAGTGTTAGGCATCAGTTAGGCCACTGCTTGGACTTTAGAGAAAGATTTTCCACTTTGTTCCATTTTTTTTTAAATGTCTGAATTGTCTTTATTCCATAAAATGTATTATATCAATGTTTTTAAAAACTGAGCTTTCTTATCTTGATAAAATAAATAAACTAACCCCCACTTCTCAAATGACATTTTTGAAAGTAAGTCATGTTATCTTTTTTTTTAAGGTTTAGTTACAGTTCTTTCTTAAATAAAGTGATGTGTTATAATTGATGAACCTTAGGCCAGACAGAATTTTACAAAAGGAAACATGAAGTAAGACATACAGAACTACTGAGCAAAAGTGTTACCAAACTGGGTTTATTCCAAACTACAAACCCTGACAGAAACTGAAAGCATTTATGCTCATCTGCTGGCATCTTTAAAAGCAGCTCCTGTTTATAGACACTAAGTTGAAAAAAAACCTTCCGACAATACCAGAAAAGGAGCTAAAAGAATTCCAAGATTTTCTAAGGAATTTAAATCTGACAGCAGAAGAAGAAACCAGCCTTTCTTCCTTTCACTGCAAGTGATCTGACTGAAATTAAAACCTGCACTTCTTGCTCTTTCATTCTCAGCAGGTAAGACTTTTATGATTCTAAAAACATGTGAAGTTTAACATAATAGTTTAACTTTCACTTATATTAGATGTTGAAAGCTCAGACCAATAATCAACTGGGGCGTTGTTGTCAGCATGTCATCTGGGTTATCTGTCGGCTGCCTACCTGTCATCCTGTCTGCTGGCTTCATATCCGCCGCTCCGGTCGGCGTAAAGCTGCTCCTATCACTCGTCCAGTGTGGCTGATTTGGGGCTGATTGGTGATCAGCTCAGACTATCCTCTCAGTGCCGCTTTGAGTGGCGTCTGCTACAGTGGATCGATTCCTCCCAGGACGGACCTTCATTTTGGACTATTGATGCTTGATTGTGGACTGAACCGTATTATTGGAATTGTAATCGGAATGTTTCTTCTATTTTAAACAGGAGCGGCCAGCTCGTGGTGTTGGTGGTGGACTTTCTGGGTGGTGGTTCTACTTCTGGTTTGGTGCATGATTTTCTTTTGTTATGCTGTGTTTCTTTTCTTTACTTTTAGGACACTACCCCGCATTTCACTCCCCTCAGAGTTGTGCTTGAATTGACTTTTAATGTGTGAGGTTTTAAATTAGTACTTTTGAATTAAACTAAACAGTTGCATAATAAATAAAACGGTTGAATTGTGAGATTGTCTCAAGCCTCATCTGTAGCGGGTCTGTGTGCCTCAAAGGTAACTTTTAAAGTGGAGTCATTACAACCAATTTTATCTTTATTAAAGTAGTCTTTTTAAATTTAAGTTACCCAATTTTTACCACACTGCTCCCGCCACAATTAGATGTTGAAAGCTCAGACCAATAATCAACTGGGCTGGAAAGAATCATTTGATAAAATGTCACTGCAGTCTTTTCACCAGAAAATATGATGTAGAGGCTGGCACCATGATTAAATTTGAGTTTTAGACTTCAACAATAATTGTCAATGTCACATTCAAGAAGTGTTTGGTGGAAAAGCTCAAGGAGAAGAAGTCAGGCAATAAAAGTTCTTATGCAAGAGGCCCGGTTCCTATCTGTAACTTCCTCTCTGAAACATCCCAGGAACCCAAAACTTTGGTTGCTGCTTCTGCACATCCTGTCTGGATCTCCTGTTGCCCATAATCATAGATAGCAATAACTCCTATAATTCTGAGGCCAATTACCAAACAGTTTTTTATGATTGTGCTACAAAAGAAACATTTCTGTACTTACATTCTGGAAATGTTTTTGTAATGTAAGCTTTTCATTGTTATCACTAAAAAAGAGGAAAGTTCAATCAATCTCAAACTCAAAGTCTGAGCTGCAGGAAATGTCAAATGCTCTACATCTATAAAAATCCAGCTCAAGAATATTCCAACCAATATTCTAAAGATCTACAAAATCAAACACACAATTACACCATGCTGACTTCTGTTAACACCACATCACCCACCACAGGTAATGCTCACATGCTAATAAATATCCTATGCATAAATATTGTTGTTTGTACAAGATGATCTTAATGTAATCACACTGCAGTTCGAAGATTACAGGTTCACAAAAACATTTTACACAGCATTTGAACCTCTCGTCAATGCAAAGCAGTTTTTTTCCTGTATCTGCATTTAGAAATTTTGAAGAAACAGTAATTGTGATGCAGCTTCCTGTAAACATGTCAACCAATACCATTTTTATGTGCACTGAAAAGGGAGCTATTTTACATTCATTTCATAGTTAAACAGAGACTGTATGGGACGATGAGCCTCCTGGTCTTTCTGGGTCATGACCTTTTCTCTGCCATGTCTCGATACGGTTGTAGATGTAATATTTAGTTTTTCATTCTATCAGACACATTTCAGTGCACTCTTTTCCTAACATATATTTTACTTCTCTATTTATTTGATTGTATTACTATTTCTAACTGTTTTTAACCAGTATTGAAGGTTTTTATTCATCCTGGAAGCTCATCCAAACAAAAGAGGCTTCAAATAGCTGAATGCAGGAAGGAGTCATTTTATCTCACCTTTAATTAAGTGGTTTTGCATTTAGTTTAAGATTTGTCTCACAAGTTTTAATATTTTGATTTTTTTTATCATTATTTGTGTTGTTTTGTTCCTTCTCTAGTTGTAAATTGAGCAGCCAGTATATTGTAGTTTATTTGTTGTTAGGTCAGTTGGGTGGTTAAATATTCATCACTGCTTGAGCTAAATGGGTTTTAGTGAAAGCAGAATTGTAACTTTTGAGAAATATGTTTAGTTGAAACAATTATATTGAATGACATTTAGTGGTGAAATAAATGTATGATTTAAAAATATTACACTTAGGACTGTGTAATAGTCCTAAGTGTTTTCTTTGTTTCTTGTAAGCAATAAACCTTTTTCTATAGCATGTTTCCATATTCAGGATGGATGTAATATATCAGCTCATCCAGTCAAATTGAAATTATTCTTAAAACAATATCTGCAAACAATGACACTGAGAAGCAGAAAATAATAATACAATAAATAATAAATATAACTCTAAACAAGTAGTTGCAATCTTTAGGTTGTTTACGGTTCATCCAGGAGACGCATACAAATCACATACATTTGGAAAAATGAACGGCCATAAAATAAACTTCCAGAGCGACAGGGTCCATCAGAGCAGCAGTCAGTCTATTCTTCAATCGCCCTGAAAAGAGGACAGTTAAATTAGTCGTGTCACGTCAGTGCAGTCAATGTTTCCGTCCCTTTAAACAATGCAGCAATACATTTTTATCTCAGGTTGAAACTGACAAAGCGATAATAAATATGACACACTGAAAACTTTAACTGTATGTATATTGTTATAGATCTTGAAAAATGAAATATTGAGTTTATTTCATCTGTTCATGTGTAGTTATCAGACCTTTGCATGTGGCATTGTCAGCTTTTTATTCTGTTCTAGTCTTTATGTTGTCACGCACCTGTTTGTGCTCTCAGTGACTGATTTTTAAATATTTTCAAAATTAGTCTGTGCATCACTGTGGTGGTTTGTGCATCAACACAGCTCAGGTATTCTTGGCTACAGTCCTTGACCTTTAGTGATCCATCGTTGAACCACTGCAGGTTCCTCTCTACTTGTGCAGGACATGTAGGTGTGTCTTGAAAGACCAGAAAACCTGACATTGGGTTCCAGGCTGTAAATTGACCACATGACACCAGATCCTCCAGTCAGTCTGTTTACATCAGAGTTTATACAATGACTTGTCAAAAAGAATCAAAGCAACTGGTGTCTTTATATCATGATTTTACCTGTTTCTGCCCCAAATCGATAGCTATTGATGGATGATATTGTCAGTAAAGGTGCTCCGTATGCTCTCTGTGTGTATTTCTCTCCTCCTTCACCATGTGTTGCTGGCAGGAGGGGCTGCTGTCACACAGTTGTCGAAATCAGGAATAAGAAGTAAACTGTAAAAAACTACAATTTGAGTTCTTTTCCTTCTTTCTCTGTCCCGGATCCTAGCTGCGGTCTGGGAACTCTCGCGAGAAACACAAGGAGGCGTATGCAGCGTGTTGGCGTCACAGAAGTTCAGAATTTAATCCAATCAGAGACAAAAGAATAGCAGAACAGAAGAAAAACATGCAGAGTTACATTTAGTTACCTGAGATACGTAGAATACAGACATACACATACAAGACGTCTTGGAGAAATACAACCAGACCAACCAGCATTGAAAATCGGCTATATTTCTGAATTATTTTTGGTGTAAGCAGATTATATTCACCGTGGGAGGTTCTTGCTTCAAGCAAGGCGTTCCTTGCTTCGACCAATGAGGAGCTGTCTCCTAGCCCCACTAAAAAACGGTACCTCCCTACAATTTGGTGAGACATCAAAGGGAATTTACTTCTTTGATGTTACTTTGAAGTTAACCAGAACTCTAAAAATCCTGCTGACTTTTACAACTTAACAAACCTCATGTATTGTTTTAGACCAAATTGTCTTACGGGTTGAACTGCCGGTCAACACTTCAAAGTCGACCATAAATTCAGGTTTTATTTCACCAATTTATGCAATTTCCTGACTCAGGCAGGGTCAGAAGATTTCCTATCACCTTCCTTAAGCACAAACATCCCAAGACTTCACAAGTCTCTGTGAAGTCCTGAGTTTTCTACCTTAAATCCTATATTTTAATTTGCTGTTTGGTCTGTTATTCCTCCCAATCATCTCTTTGATATTTAAACTTATCTAAACTACAAAAATAATCAGATCCATAAACTATTTTCAATACAAAACAAAACATTTTCAATTTACTTTTATCATTGACTAATTTTAATTCTAAAAAAGTAAAATATTCAATTTAAAGCATGCAAAATTAAAGTATTCTTTATGATATCAGTCTGAAAGTTTAAAGTTCACAGCTTCAGAGTTCAGAAGTGCATAGGTCAACCGTTCGTTGTGCCAAATGTTGCCTAATGACTCTTATTTCCTGAGACAGGAATGTGTTCCTGGTTCTCACACAGATATGCTTTTAACCTCCTGTGGTTCTGTCCCCAAGCACTTCCAAATGCTGATTCTGCGAGCTTCCAACCCCAGAAGCTGCATCTGAGGTTGGTGACTCAAAATTCCTAGTTCTAATTAAAAGATAACACCAACTCAAACACTACAAAAATGGTTATATAAGTAAAAGATTCACTAAACTAAAGCACTAAAAAGGGTTATATGTATGATTGAATTCAACAAAACACTAAACAATGATTATATTTCCTCAACACAGTTTAGTGCAGTGTGTGGTTCCTTAACATAAATGCCTTCTGCCAACTGACCCAAAGAAATTCAACTTAATTTTGTTGTATTGTGTTTATACAGAATCAATTACATTTTTAGTTTGAAATTTAAATTACTTTGAGATGTTATTTGTTGTGAATTGGCAACTGTAAAATTCTGTTTTAGTGAAATAATTTCACTTAACATGAGTGTCTTTTAATTTAGTAAGTCTTGTCAGTAACATTTTTTATGTCAGAAAGACACATGTGCTGCTGGTGAAACTCAATATTTTATCATATTTTATACTAAATGTTCATCTTTGTAATAACATCCAAAAATTGACCTTAGTTCAGAAATGCAACTCCATATGTGTAGTAAATCTTTTCATATTTGTGACTGTGGAACCAACAGATGTTTTCTGAGGATTAAATCAAAAAATCAAACAATGAGTTGATTTTTTTAATTGTTTCTACTGTATTTTGCTATTATTTTTATGCTACATGTTGATATTTAAAGAAAAACGTCCTATTGCATATAATTTTCTTTTGCATTTCAGTAAGTATTGTTTAAATTGATTCAAATATGTTTTACAAAATTACAAAAACAAACATTTCTGGATTGTTGAACTGAAATCAGCAGCACAGAGCTGCTGCAGAACAACGTGAACTGCTGGTGCAGACGGCTGAAAACTGGACAAAGTAACTTCACAATGTGTTATAAGGTGAACTTTCTGATTTAACTCTGCAGTTACACTGAGAGCCACGCCGGGCCCAGACAATACAGTAAATGTGCTGCAGTATTGATTCACGGCCACTAGATGGCGTGGAAGTCTGAACAGTGAGAAGGCAAAGACAGCGAAGAGAAACGAAACGAAGGTGTGTATGTAGGATTCACTCCTTCCTGCCCACATGGGCGGAAAAGGTCAATGTGAAAGAGTTCGGCTGTTTTGGCAAAGGATGTGAGCGCAAAAATATATCAGCTTAACAACGAGTAATATAAATAAAAAGAACATTATGTACATGTATAAATGTGGTAGATGCATTATTGTTTAAACATTTTTGACCAATGCCACCATACTTAACCAGGTCTAGTTGAATGGAGCTGGATCTGAAGTTACACAAACAAACATTGCACTGACTTAAAACAAAAAATTGTTTTAACGTGAAGTCCAAAATAATTTGAAATGAGTCTCCTAGGAGATGTTCACTTCTATCAAAGGTGTCTTTGTGAAGCAGAACGCTTAAGTCAAACAGTAATCTGAATCTGTCCAATGCAAATGAAGCAAACTCTGCTTTATGACACAGCTCCCTGAAAGTAGGTTGCTTGTTATAAAGTAACTGTCTCGGTAATAGTTAGTAAAGGGGGTATTGCGTGACTTCCTTACCTGGGGGCAGGGTCTATTAACGTAGTCGAATCCAGATAGATTTGAAACCAGAAGTGCTTGTATCCCCATGTTTTACTTTTCTTTTGCTGTGTTGCTAATTTTGTAGTTCTTGGTTGGTTGGTGGATTGGTGGGTTGGTTGGTTGGTGCAAACATTCGTTGACATTGACTAATCCTACAGCAGACCTGTATTTATGGGTTTATTCTTTCTTAATACTGCCCTATTGTTTGAAAACAGAGTTTGCTTAAGAAGCATGGCATGCACTGTGCAGCTTAATAATTACATTTAAAGTCCGCTTGACCTTCAGCACTACACCATTGATGTCAGTGTGTTTAAGGGTCCAGTGATTGGGTGTCAGGTTGGAGAATAGGATTGGGTCACAGACTTATTTGCATGCTTATACGTTGACATGTTAAAGCTTGAAAAGCAACAGCGTATTACTGGTGACTGTGCTCCATTTATAGGAGGTCCTGCTGTACAAACTGTTGGTTCACTGCGGTGGTGGTTTACTGTCAATAAGGATACCAAGAAGAGTGGAAGAGTTTTCAAAGTTACGTTTTGTTAGACAAAAAATACTCCATTTCTGCTGGAAATCTTATTTTTTTGGTCGTCTGAAAACCTGAAAACAAAGAAATAACTGTGTATTTTAAAGCTACAAATGTATTTATTTTAGAAATAAATAAATAAATAAGACATTGCATTTTGCTAGTTGGGCATCACCCCAGACCTAAACTTCACAGAACCAGTGGAAGACAAATCAGCAGATACACTAAGGGTGAGAACCAAGATTGTGACATTTCTTCTCTTCACCAAGTTTTCTGCAACATGCAAAAGAGATCAAATTAGCAGAAAGATTAGTGTATTTAAATCTGATTCTATGGTACAAATAAAGCACATGTTTATGTCACCTTACCGTGGCTCATCAGCAAGGTAGGCTTTGCTCAAAATCTGGTGCTCCTGGGTGATTCCTTGCTCAGAATTATATAACTAAGCAGCCCCTTCAGACGTGCGATCTATGCAGCGGACACAGATAGATTCAAGTCAGGTTTTCCTAAGTAAATATAGCAAAGGTCCTAAAAGCATATTGTCAAGTACATGTTTACAAAATTTTCAGGCACGTAAAGGGATGCTTTACAGCATCTAACAATGCGTACTTACTTCCTGAGTCTGTAAACTGTTTACCCTGGACAGCTCTTGGATGACAGCCTCACACTCCTGCATTATAGAAGGGCGTGGCAGGTCAGAGGGAATTGGAACGCTGTTAATTCTTGGCAGGTCAGATGGAATCGGGACGCTGTTGATTCTTGGCAGGTCGGATGGAATCGAAACGCTGTTGATCCTTGGCATGTCGGATGGAATCGGGACGCTATTGATCCTTGGCATGTCGGATGGAATCGGAATGCTGTTGATCCTTGGCATGTCGAATGGAATCGGAATGCTGTTGATCCTTGGCATGTCGAATGGAATCGGAACGCTATTGATCCTTGGCATGTCGGATGGAATCGGAACGCTGTTGATCCTTGGCATGTCGGATGGAATCGGGACGCTATTGATCCTTGGCATGTCGGATGGAATCGGAACGCTGTTGATCCTTGGCATGTCGGATGGAATCGGGACGCTGTTGATCCTTGGCATGTCTAATGGAATCGGAACACTGTTGATCCTTGGCATGTCGGATGGAATCGGGACGCTGTTGATCCTTGGCATGTCTAATGGAATCGGAACACTGTTGATCCTTGGCATGTCGGATGGAATCGGGACGCTGTTGATTCTTGCAGGCTCTAAAACAGTCCTTTGCAGCCCTGTTAATTCTCCACGATGGTTTAGTTGTACAGATCGCGGACGTTCGTTAACCTCCCTAAAGAGGAGTAAAATATTGTAAATTAAAACCAGCATGAAAAATGGCAGTTTTGGTTGTGTAAGTTAAATACCAAAATCCACAATTTTTTTTAAGACTATGCCAAACGTATTTGTTTATAGCAACTCATATAGAGTAGAGTAGGATATCCAGAGCTCTCTGTGTAATTACGCCACTCCAGGCTTAGTCTAATGTACAAATTAGACTATGACTCTATGTGCAAATGAATTACGTCCCAGAGTCAAATAAGCAATTATGTGTGACTGTAGGAGTCAAATTACAAATTATTTGTAGCTGTTTAGTAAGTTTTTATTTTTACTTATAATTTAGTAAAAAAAAAAATTAGTAGTCATGCATGACTGCTAAAAACGTATTCTTAGTTGGGTGCAATAAAACATTCAGCAGCCCTGCCTCTTTTGCATATCCATGTTTATATTGACCACATCTGCAGTTTGGATCTCATTTTAATTCAGGATACATTTTAAGTACAAATACATGGTGGTTGAACAGAACTTCACCTTGAAGCTTGTTCTTCAAACAGTGAGTTTTCAAGCAGCTCCTCCCCATAGAGTCCGGATTGGAGTTGAAAAGGAGATCTTGCATTTCGGTTGGACGTTGTTCCTACAAAAACAATGACTAAGCTGAAGCAATCTTTCTAAAGGCCATATGGTTTATGGACATTTAGCTAAAGAAATGAACAATAACTACAACACAAATGAGTAAAGACTTCATTGCAAATCAGGATTCACTAATCCTGTGGGGTTTTTAGTGATTCAAGAATCTAAAGCGACTCTAAAGGTGCTCATGCCCCCAAGCTTTTTAATATTCTGTCATGTCACGACCAAAATCGTCAGTGTTATTTATTGAAATTTTACATGATAGACCAACAGAAATTAATGTAAAATTGTGAAGTGGGATGAAAATCGTTCATGGTTTTCAAATCTTTTTAGAAGTGTATGTCTAAACACGTTGCTCATTTGTAGGAGAAGCAGCTAAGAGAGGTTGAAAGGAAGTCTGATGAGGATTCAAGGTCTACAGCTCAGAGGAATCTGTTGATGGGACGATATCGTTATAAACTCCCCACTTTAATCCTTTATAGCAATAGTAGCGAGAAGACAGCATAAATCTCATTTTCAGTTTGCAACAAGCCATGTGGCAAACACAGCAAAGATGTCGAACACTCTTCGTCTGCTGCATTCATTCGTCAACCTAAAAGCACGCTGGGGTATGTCATGCTGTCATACCCCAGCATGACAGCATCATGCTGGGGTAGTTTTCTTCAGCATGCAGAGCCAAGTACAGGCAGTACTGAAAGAAAGCCAGTTTGTTGCTGCATAACAAACAGGCTGAAGCAGAAATGCAACAAGCCTAACCACACAAGCCAGAGATAGACTGCTACAGTTTTAGTCACACGTTGCAATGGCCCAATCAAAGTCCAACTCTATATCTACTTAAAATCACAGGCTACCTCCATCCAACCTGACTGAAAACAGCTTTCAGCTTCAAGAGGCGTTAGATTGGTAAAGATGTACCCCAAAAGACTCGGAACAGCAATTTTTAGTTAAATGTAGCTCTACAAAGTATTAACTCATAAAAATGAAGGCCACACTTTTCAGACAATTACTTTGTTTATTGTCCTACATAACAAAATCTGAATACACCGAATTTTGTGGATGTAACATGACGATATGGGAAAAAAAGTTTCAGGGAGGTGAGTGAAGTTAAAGTAACTTAACATGTAAGTTTTATTTTGCCGGAAACAATAATAAATCAGGATTGCATCTTACCTTTCTTGCATCTTTTGCTTGAGTCCATAGTCAATTTATACTCCAGCTCTGCAACAGCCAGAAGAGAAAACAGTGTCAACAGTTTGCACCGAGGGACAGACACTGCATAAGATCGGGGTGCAAAAACCTGTTCAGACACCAGACCCTTCATGGACCCCCAGCTGAGGACCAGTCAAAACCCAGGAGTTGCTATGCTACCAATGTGGCCAGATTGAGTGTTTTTTTTGTCAGTACTTTATCATGGGGACAGTCAGGTCTCTGACTTGAATTCATTATACTCTGAGTCATCAAATCCAACCCTTTTAGATGGAAAATAATGATGTACAGCCGGTGGCTAATTGGTTAGGCATCAGGTCAATGAAGCTGGCTCATTCGTTAATGAATGTCCAAACCCTGCTGATAACCTACTGGGAATGACTAAATTCTATCTAGCTTTCATGAAACAGCCAAATTATAAAAATTACAAATAACACTTTCAGACTAACATTTACCACAAGGCACTTTTTAAAAAAAAAAAGTACATAAATTTGCAACATTATGGACAAACCCAGGGTGCCTTGATAGCAATATTTGTTGCATATAGACAAGAAAATTATTCAGTGATTAGCATACATTCTAAGAAAAAATAAATTCTGGAAAAACCACCTTCATTCTCCTTTTTGAGAAAGTAAGTTTCTGCGCGGAGCTTCTCGAGAGTTTCCATTTGCTGTTGTTGCAGATATTGGATGTTCTTCCGGAGGGATACGATTCTGGGATCCACGTCGCTCAGCTGGGAAGTATTTGGCGCGTTTCCTCTGACATCCGGAGAAACAGCAGGCACTGGGTGTCCAGGTGGGCGAAAAGTGGGGTAACACTTTATTTGAAGGGGGGTGAATAAGACTGACATGACACTCATAAACATGACATAACTCCTGTCATGAACATTAATAAGCCTTCATGAATATTTATCACTGTTGTCATAAAGTGTCATTCAGTAAATTATGATACTTTTAATACAAAGTTGACATTATTCAAAATGTCTTTGTTATGACAACTTGACATTAACCAAGAAATCATTACTGATATAAATTTGTTCTAAAATTATTACTGATTGCACTTTAAAAATTAGGTAACTTTATGTTATTAAAGATAAAGTTTAAACAGTAATGATTTATTGGTTAATGTCAAGTTGTCATAATAAATACATTTTGAATAATGTCAACTTTGTATTAAAAGTGTCATCATTTACAGAATAACACTTTATGACAACTTGATATTAACCAAGAAATCATTACTGATATAAATTTGTTCTAAAATTATTACTGATTGCACTTTAAAAATTAGGTAACTTTATGTTATTAAAGATAAAGTTTAAACAGTAATGATTTATTGGTTAATGTCAAGTTGTCATAATAAATACATTTTGAATAATGTCAACTTTGTATTAAAAGTGTCATAATTTACAGAATGACACTTTATGACAACTTGATATTAACCAAGAAATCATTACTGATATAAATTTGTTATAAAAGTATTACTGAGTGTTCAGGTGGGTGAGAAAGTGGGGTAGCACTTTATTTGAAGGGCGGTCAATAAGACTCACATGAAACTGTCATAAACATGTCATAACTCCTGTCATGAACATGAATAAGCCTTCATGAATATTTAGGACTGTTGTCATAAAGCATCAATCGGTAAATTATGACACTTTTAATACAAAGTTGACATTCAAAATGGTTTTGTTATGACAACTTGACATTAAACAAGAAATCTACTGTTTAAACTTTACCTTCAATAACATAAAGTTACCTAATTTTTAAAGTGCAATCAGTGATACTTTTATAACATATTTATATCAGTAATGATTTATTTACCTGACATTTTGCAGCATTCAGTTGAACTAGTTGTCTTCTTTTCTACGCGGTTTAGTTGGCAGGTCTTTTCCACGTCCCGTTAAAGTTCAGCTTAAGTTCATTGTTGTAGTACATCAACCAATTAGACAGCACAAAAGCAGTAAACAGCTTAGTGAGAATTTCTTTGACAGTTATTTGACTTTCGTTGCACCACAGAGAAAAACAACGTTACCATGACGACCCGCAGCAAGCCTTCTTCTTCGGGGAAAGTTTGGAGTTGTATTCCTCCCCCTTGTGGCGACTGAACAATATAGCAACTTCACACAAGCAACAAAAAGTTAATATACTTTCTACACGATTAAAAAGTAACAATTTGATTTCTAATTGTTTTCTTTTACAAGTAGGGTTGAGTGATATAATTATTTTTTAGCTCAGTAAAATCAGTTTTTATCTTCTACAAAAACATAACTTGTATGGGTACATCTAAATAAATAGGAACATTAATAAATTAAACAGTGAAGCTCAATAGGTTCACAAAACATAGTGGTGTACTTTAAAAGACTTTCCATATTAGCTTGAGGATTATGTTATACAGTGAATGAAAACCAAAAATTAAGTTACTATTAAAATTTGAGATCCATTCTCAGAAAAAAAGAATAAAAACTTTGAGAGAGATTAAATTGAAAAGTATATGTACTATTTAGTAAATGTACTCGGGGCTCCTTTTGCATGAATTACATCAGCTTGTGGTTTTGATGTTAAATTGGATCAATGTTTGTTTCAGAAAGTCTGACGGACTCGATCTGGATGAGTTGATATTTGGACCAAATCATTATGATGATAATGATCATAGTTTAAATGAGACTATACAAAAAACAACTAAAGGCTTGTACATTTGTTATACATACATACATACATACATACATACATACATATATACATACCAGTAATCTACGTAATTGGACCTACGGAAATTTCGCACATGCTTACAAGGCTGGGGGCCAAAAGGACTAATCTTTTACATGTCATCCATAGCCGCATTAACTCAGTGAAACCTAAAATGTAGGTATTAATTTCATACTATGATCCACACCAAAGTGATCTGTATTCGCCACGCTATGCCACGAGTCTGCATAGCGTGGCGAATACAGATCAACTGACAACAATGCCACTTCATGTTTTAGGATTTAACACCAAAAAACATCCAAGAATTTTGCACACAAAACAGAACTTTTAGTTTGTTGTTGTAGTTCGTTTTAGGCTTAATGTTTTATTAATAATAATTGCTGTGGCAGATTAGCTACTGCTTCTATTTTACTGAATTATTTAAACATTAACTGTAGCCCACAAAATGCACATTTAATTAAAAAACTAAACAAAAAAATCTTATTGCTGTCTTACCTTCACTTATCCATGAAATCTATGCACCGCTAATTCTGCCCAAAAATATCCGTCCGTCCAAAGTCAAGTTTATCCTCTGCATGTCTTTTCTACTAAGAAAAACTTTCAGCTCCGTGTTGGTTTTCCTTTAGTTATCATCTCCTGCTTCAATTGAAAATCCACTTTAGAAAACTGTTTAAGTGTAGAAATGTAGTCTTTCATGTTGACGTCCGAAGAGAGAAGAAAACAAATTTACTTTCCTTATTTACTGTGTGGTTAGCTCCATGGCTAGCTCCATGGTTAGCTTCATGGTTAGCTCCATGGTTAGCTCCATGGTTAGCTTCATGGTTAGCTCCATGGTTAGCTCCATGGCTAGCTCACTGTGTCTTACTCTGCAGTTCTGCAGTCACAATATCTGGGATTATGAGCGCCCCCTATAAAAAACAGAGGTGAGGCAAGAGAACTGCCTGCCTCCCCTACAGTCTGTTCTCTGCTGTTTCTGATCCCTCCTCCGCACACAAAACATGATACACACACAGTTAGTGACAAAAAACACTGAACATTATATACATAAGTGAAATTATTTAAAATCAGTCCATATATTAAATGTTTCTTAGTCATTTTATTGCCGCGTACCGACAGGACAAACATGCTGTCATATAACGGCAGCCAGTCCAGTTAGCGAGAGTTACCTAATAGCAGGAGAGGCTGAGCTGCTGCTGCCTCACCGGCTTCGCTTCTGAGCATTTGAATGGGAAAATGCGAAAATCCAGCGATTTTGAAGAAAAACTCATCAGAATTGGTTAAGCTAAGTAAAAAATAGATACTTTATAGTACAAAACCACAGGGTGAAAATAGCAATACAGATGATTTTTATATTATTATTTTTCCATGATGAAAGGTGAGGTTCTGCCTCACCTGCCTCCCTGACCGCATGTCACTGATACATACATACACACATACATATATATGTATATATATATATATATATGTATATATATATATATATATATATATATATATATATATATATATATATATATATATATATATATATATATATACATATATATATATATATATAGTTTCATCTCAGCAGAAAACTTGCATGTGCTCATTTCTTTAAGTGTGCAGTTTTAATTTAACGAGGTATAAAAAGTGGGACCACCCCAGTTTGTTATCAAGTCACTGAATGTGTGTAGTGTAAAAGAAATATTTACTTTTCTTGTGGTTTTTTAAAAACATTTTTTCTTCAACCTGTGTTTGTCATAGATCTTGACCTGCAGTCTCATCATCAGCGCAGTTTCACTGGGAGTCGCAGTTATTCTCTTTCTCATTCGCTGTGCAGACAGAAACACAACTTGGATAACAAGCAAATTGATGAGTTTTAAAATTTTAATTTCCTATGTAATAAAATATGTTTTACTTCAATATGCATCATGTGAGAATACTAGTAAAGTTGGTCTTTATTCATTCACAGCTTTTTAATGAACATTCTTAAAATGAATCATCTTTTTCCTACATAATCATTACTAATAAATCCAAGCACAGCAAAATGTCATCATGATTAAATTATTGTTGTTTGTGTGTTTTTGATGGTCTTATTCTTTTTTGCCTTAGGTCAGCGCTGCTGCAGGAAATCCTCTCCTGCCGTCCCTAAAGCCTCTTCAGATTTAATAAATCCTAATGTAATGTAACGTCTGCTGAGCAATGAATGTTTACATGAAAGTGTACAATAACTTGCACAGCTTTTTCTCTAGTAAAAAGTTTAGACAGTCTCCATTTAATTTGCTCAGTATCTTACAAAATATAATGTTTAAGTTTGGCTTGTATGTGTGTGGCTAATTTATAAAAACATAAATGGAAAAACTAAATAAACTGTTACCACTTTTTGTGGTCAAAGTTGGAAAAAATGTTCCAAATGTACAAATAGAGCTTTGCTATCACTCAGGTTAATGTATTTTTGAATACAATCATGTTATATTTATATTGTATAAACAAAAATTATATTGTGCAAGCATGATTTTTATATAGCATAAGCCTATTTTAATGCCTTATGTAATTGATTTATGATTTTAGCAGTTGTCACAGAACAAAAAAACAAGAAAACAGAAACAGAAAGAACTACAAAGAGAAATTTAGCAAGCAAAAAAGTTAAATAAATATGTGGGCTGGGTTAAATCTTATCGGCCTCTATCTCTGTCCTCAACTGCCAATTGCAACAACCGAGTCCTGATAGAAAGTGAAAGGAGAAGATACGGTTATCTGATGTCAGCGTTAAAACAGATCCTGTCTGTTGACACCAAGTTAAAGAATCATAATCTCTAAATACCATCAGAGGATCTGAAAAATGCCCCTAGGTTTTCTGGGTAATTTAAACCTCACAAGAGAGCAAAAAGGAAGCAGCCTTCATTTCTTTCACTGCAATGGAAACTTCAGTGGGAATCTTTGTTGCTCTTTTTGCTCTTGCAGCCTCAACAGGTACGTGTTTTATGATTCTAAGACAGTTGATTTTAAACATCATAGTTTAACTTTCGCTTATGTTAAGTTCAGAAAAAAGATTAACAGACCCAGCTGTAAACAACCACTGATCAAAATGGAGTTGCAGTTTTAGCTTCCAGACAACATGTAGAGGATGGGACCATGATTATGTTTCAGAGGAAAAACAAGTTTTGGAGACTTTTAACAATAATTGTAGCAAAACAGAGCAGTTAGTGACGCATTTAAAACGGTATGATGGGAAAACTTAAACAGAGGAAGTGAGACAAGCCACCCAACAAGTTGAGCAACAGGAAAAGTTCCTGTCTGGATCCAGAAACCCAGAACTTTGTTTGCTGCTTCTGCACATGCTGTCTGCATTTCCCATCACCATCATCATAGATAAAAACTATTACCTAAATATTTTTCTGTATTGTGCTATAAAAGAAACGTTTCCATTCTAACAGCTTCCTTTTTGTCATTGATAACACAATCTGATGCATATGCTAAGCTAAAGTCAGACTTTAAGGACATTTCCTCTGCCCTGCATGTATAAAAATATTTTTCTGCTCCAGTTCAATCTGCACCAGTTCAAGGAGATTCCAATCAATATTATAAAGATCCACAAGGACAAACAAATCAAACGCAGACCAACACCAAGCTGGATTCTCATAACACCACAACAGGTAATGATCACGTTTTGTTGTTGTTCAAGATGGTTTTCATTTAATTACATTACAATTCTGATAAAACAGGTTCATACAAAAGCCTTTTGGGGCATTTGAATATCTCATCACAATGCAAAACTGCTTTTGTTGTATTTGTACTTAGAAATTTTGAAGAAACAAAAAGTGTGGCTTTGTGTTAAAAACGCCCAAATAGTTTGACAAGTTATTTGGTTTGATTTCCTCCAGGAAACAGAAAAACTGCAGTTCAGTAAGAGATAAATACAGTTTACCAAATATTTTTTGGACCATTTATGAAGAAATTGAATAATTAATCTGAAACATTCAGACATTGTTCCTAGTAATTTTAACATTTTAATGTCTTTTTTGACAACATGTGTTCTGTGTGACGCTTCAGTTGAATGTATAAAAATTTCAGTTTTGTTTGTGTGAATTTTTCCTCTTTTTTCAGGAGCAAACTTTTCTCGTGGGCAAATAATCGGCATCATTGTCGGCGTCATTGTTGTTGCACTTATATTCACCGTTCCTTGTGCAATTATGGCTGGTATGTTTGAAAAAGAAAAAAAAACATATTTTACTGGTAAAGTATGAACTATACTCAATAGAGAAAAAAAGGACAACATCACAAGTTAATACTTAATTTATGCTAAACCTAATTTAAAGATCAGAATAAATTTATACCGTCATCTTTGCCTCTTTTAGAAAGAAAAGTTGAGAAAAGATGAATGTTTTTGAAAGAACATGATTATGTTGATAATGCATGTTTGTTTATTTTTCAGGTCGCAGTCATTCTTGGGCAGCATTTTCTGAGTGTTATTGTAACTGTTGTCAGTTATGCTTTTCTATAGTACTTGCTGTAGTTGGATGCGGTGAACCTGTATTGTGACGCGGTGCTTTGATTTTCTCTGAGGCTTTTCTGCAGAAGCTCAGGGCCTCCAGGGAGCCGCACTGCTGCCCTCAGACAGACAAATGGAAAAATATGGAGGATTTTAATTCACCACTGCATTATGAGCTGTAGACATTGTTTTTTTTTTAAGTGTTTTCAGCTTTTACATTAATTTCAGAGTTAAACAGAGACTGTATGGGATGATTAATTAAGTGGTTTTGTATTTTAAGATTTGTCTTGCAAGTTTGGATTTCTTGATATTTTTATCATTCGTTTTGTTTCCTTTCTTCTCTAGTTGTCAATTGAACGTCCATCAAACTCTAGTGACTTATTTGTTTGTTAGGTCAGTTGGGCTGTTAAATATTCATCACTGCATGAGATAAAAACAGAATTGTAATCTTTGATAGATCAATTTAGCTGGAACAATTATGTTGAATGACATTCAGTGGACAAATAAATGTATGATTTAAAAAATATTACACTTATGAAATGTTAAATGTTTGCTTTGCTTCGTTTTAATTCTTGTAAATATTTGACATCTTAAAGTTTTAAAGTTCGTCCTAAAACCCATTTATTTTACTTGGCTTTTAACTCCAGCGGGATCTAGTCTTAAAGTCTATGTTTTTGTTTTTAAACTGTAAGAGTTTTTGATTTTTTTATACTATTGTATTATGTTGTGTTTTAATGTACAGCACTTTGTATCAGCTGTGGTTGTTTTAAAGTGCTTTATAAATAAAGTTGGTATGGTATCTTGTAACTGTTCATAAATGAAGAGTATTTCTTCACTAATTTGTTTAATATTTATACTATCATGTATACATTCCTATAGGAAATATAAATTTAATACCAACCTCTTTATCTCAATCAATTATGTACTAATACATTTGAAAAAAATAGAATTTGGTAGATGCATCAAAATTCATTTCTAATTTCAATAAACCTTTTCTGTGACATGTTTCCATGTTCAGGATGGAAACATGTTAATATATCAGTTCATCTAGACAAATTGTCTGTAAAATGTAACTGGTTGAGCTCCAGCTATTGGAGCTCAGAGGTCATGTGACACTCAGATGCAGGAACAAGCAGAAAACAAACAGTTGTGATCTTCTAGTTGTTTGCAGTCCATCCAGGAGATTCATATATTTGGAAACGTGAATGACAACGTAAATTGAAAAAAAAGAATGAAGAATGAAGCAGAAAGGCCTGCAGCTTTGGTGAGATGATTGGAAGACGCTGCTCCCTAGTGGTCATGTTACTGAAAATGACAACATCTCATTTAAAGGCCCCATCACATATAATACAGACATCAGACTTTCAATGCGGTTCTGTTTTTCCATCCTTAAGTGACAAAGTCCATCAGAGCAGGTTGAGTTGGAGATACATGTTTTATTTTGAAACTGGGTGTATTTGACAGCATCCTGTGACGTTTGAACATCGTCTAAACACTGAAACAGGAAGTTGTGGCTGCAGTGAAAACAGTTGGTGCTCAGACCTCCGTTCAGTCAATATGGAGATCACAACACTGTGCGTTATTATTGGTAAGTTAAACAATTTAGTCAAATGATCTTAATTTGTGGCGTCTAAAAGTAAATTCTGGTTGCCTGTCAGTTGGTGAAGGTATTTCCTCACTGCATCTCCACACAGCTCTTCATTCACTGGCTGCTTCCATCTGCAGCTTCTTTCCAGGTCCTTCCCAACAGATCCCAGTTCTTCCAGTATGAATCTGTGGCCTTCAGCCTGAACTGCCAGCAGGAAGACGCTGCTGCCTGGACAATCAAAAGGAACACATCCAAACAAATCAGCTCACTTTGTCCTTCATATACTGCTGACAGGAACGAATCTACATGCTTCCTAAGTGAGCTTTATGAATCGGACTCTGGAGTTTACTGGTGTGAATCTGAGGCTGGGAAGATCAGCAACACCATCAGCATCACTGTCACTGGTAAAACATTAAACACTGTTTATTCTCTTGTTGTTCATGATAAATATTTGGATCTGTTTAAACTTCTCAGGTTTTTCTAGAGGAATCCATAAATGAGAGACATGTGTTTTTATTCAGATGGCGAGTTGATCCTGGAGATCCCAGCTCTCCCAGTGATGGAAGGAGACAAAGTGGTTCTGCGATGCAGAACGAGGGGAAAATTATCTGGGAATATTTCATCTACCTTTTATAAAGACGAGCTTTTCCTTGGGAGCAGCATGAGAGGAAGCATAACTCTACAGAGGGTTTCTAAAGCCGACGAAGGAAACTACAGGTGCCACATGTCTGGAGTGGGAGAATCACCAGACAGTTTTCTGACTGTCAGAGGTTAGTGGGTCCAAAACAACATATCGAGTCGTGGAATGGGAATAAACCAGATTAAAAACATGAAACATGCATTTACTCTGCATGTCACTGAGTGGAAACAAAGATGTGAAGGTCTGAGTTAATTTGGGCTTTTTGGAGAGGAGATGCTAATAACTGAACTCTCTGTTATTAATAAGACCAATATTTTTTCTTAATAAGAAAATATGGAGGATAATCCAAAGAATTTCATACCAACCAAGAAGTACATTGTGCCATTAAACGTAGAATTGTGAACTTTCTACCCTTAACTGAGCCCTGATTACAGATCAGTGGTTCTCCCAGTATAACTCCAGATGATGTTCATGTCTGTTATCCAGATCTGACCAAAGGAGTTGAAGTCTTCAGCTCCCGATCAGGACTCAGGAAATCTGAAAAAATTAAGTTTCTGTATGTAAAATTGCTCCTCTTTGGTCCAGATTGGTTTTGGTGTTTATTTTGCTGTAAAATCAATCAATCAATCAATTAAATTTTATTTGTATAGCACATTTCAGCAGCAAGGCATTTCAAAGAGCTTTACATAATTAAAATAGAAAAAACAAAAAAGAGGAATGAGAGAGAGAGAGAGAAAGAGAGAGAGAGAGAGAGAGATTTTGAAAAAGATTAAAAACATTATTAAAAGTAAAGATAAAAACATTAAAAACATGGATCCACATGAGGACTTGCCCTTCTGGCGTCTCCTCCAACAGAGTTTTAGCAGAGCAACATCTTTCAAAGGATTCTCAGACCTCAGACATTAAAACCCGCAATTTAGCCATAAGCAACTCTAAACAGGTGGGTTTTAATTTGAGATTTAAAGGCTCTCAGTGTTTCAGCTGTTTTACAGTTTTCTGGAAGTTTGTTCCAGATTTGTGGTGCGTAGAAACTGAAAGCTGCTTCTCCTCGTTTGGTTCTGGTTCTGGATGCAGAAACAGAACCAGAAGATCTGAGGGGTCTAGACGGTTGGTACAGCAATAACAGATCATTAATGTATTGTGGTGCTAAACCGTTCAGTGATTTATAAACTAACAACAGTATTGTCTCCATCTTCCTGGTTTTAGTCAGAACACAAGTTGTAAATTGAGTAACGATGGTCAATAAATGATGACAGGCAGCTTAAGGAAAGTCGATTCATCCTGCTTCAAACTGCCAGGTTATTGTTGTCATAAATTTCACAAGGAGTAAGTAAATAAACCACCTGGAAATAATATGATTCAAGGTGATGTCTACAAACCCTACATGAATTGGTTGGTAAATAACCTGAAATGCTTCATTTTATTGTTTTATGAATAAGATTTTTCCCTAACAAGCTCATATATTTGAGATGGGATTGATTTGAAGCTGAACTTTCATGCACGTAGATTTATGAAGTTATTTCTGACTGATAGTGTTGACTGTTGGATGAAACTGCAGCTGGTCTTTGCTCTGCTACTTCGTCTCTAACCTGTGGTTTTCTGCTCTTAAGCAGGATTTCCTGAATCGCCGCCTTGTCTACATGGAGACATCGTACTTCCTGTGATGGTCACTGGAGTTTCACTCTTTCTAGTCATGTTTCTCTGTCTATGGAGAAACAATCCAGGTCAGACACCACTTAGTTTTACTATCCATGATAGGCTGTAACTTAAATATGATTAAAAATCAAACCTTTTCTGTTATACAGACAGTTATGACTCTTCCACTGTGTTGTACACTGGAGGAATCAACAGACAAACGCAAAGAGCACAAGGTAAACTTGAACCCACTCAGAACCTGACAGAGCCGTGGCTTCGTTTTGGTCCAAACTGGAAGCTATTTCTGTTGAATATTTTTTATGCAAAATACAAATATTTTTAAGAAAATAAGATGAAAACTACACTAGAAAATTAAACAAAAATGTTGAAAATGAGTATTTTAGTTTCAGATGATCTCCAGAGGGGGCGCTGCTCTGAGATATCCACTGTGGTCGTGCACAGACCCGTCCACAGACCCGTCCACAGACCCGTCCACAGACCCGTCCTCAGTCCTGTCCACAGTCCTGTCCTCAGTCCTGTCCTCGCTTCAGCAAGAGTTCGGACTTATAAAGCCTTCAGAGACTTCAGGACGAAACAGCAAATATTTCCATCTTTGCATAATAAAAGTGTTTCCTTCTCACCTGCCAATGACTATAATTAATACAAAAGCCTGAACAGATCACAGTTTAAAGATATAAGCAGTTTGTTTCATGTTTGAACTCTTCTGATGGTCCAACTACGATGTTTTTGTTCAAAGTTCTGCATGATTTTACTGGAGTTTCTGTTTGTTTATATGTAGCAGAAGAATCTGACAACTGAATCACTGTTCAGTCAATAACATCCTAAATCTAGAGATCAATATTTTTATTGAATAATTGTAAAAATGAAATGTTTTTATTGTGAAATTTAGTTCTTTTTAAACGTCAGCAGAATATAGACAAAGATTTTGGTTCATGTACTAAATCACTATATCCATATAAATATGATCACACAGCTCAACCTACAATGGTCATAATCTTTTATCCAGTTCTCTGCGCTGCTTAACTGACCTGAAAGTTTCTTCAGTTATTGTCTCGTTAATGTCTGCATTCATGCAGCAATAGGTGTCAAGTAGGAAATATGGACAACTATTGCTTTTTTCATTTTGTGTCAGTCTAAGAGAAGCCACTGGTCACCATGTTTTTTCTGCTGTGGTTCTGATGATGTGAGCAGGATGCTGAGTCAGCAGTCTGTTCCTGGAAACACTGGGCTTCATGTCGTCGTCTTAAATGATTCATTTTTCTTACTGCTCAGTCTGTTAAGAAACCACCAAGGTGCCATGACGTTAATCAGCAAGCAAAGCCGTCAATAACTTATTTCCCAACTAACTGGTTTTCTGTAAAACCAAACTGTCCTTTGTGCTGCAGATAAATGTCCTTCCTCAGTTGCATGATCAGAACAGCAGCGATGGTGAAATGTCTTGTTTTGTTCATCAGCCTGAGGACGTCTGATGTGACTGTGGTTCTGCTCAGACCAACAGGATGTTATGTAGAAACGGCTTTCAGTCGAGGTTGGAAGAAACAAACAGTTTGATCTTCTGCACTGATAAGAAGTAAATGCAGTTTGACTCACAGTATTTGTGAAGATTCTGGACCACAGCAGCTCATCAACAGTGAAAATCCAAGAACATTTGAGCTTTAAAACATGTTAAAATATTTATTTTTAACAGTTCAGACAACAAATTTACCGTAATACTTGTACATAAGTGCAGTGGAAACCATCTATGCACCACTTTGGACGGCAAGTTCAGCCAGTCAAAACCAAGAAAAATAAATGATTGGTTGCTTTACAAATGTTTAGGTTTGATTAAAACGTTCACACTGTCAGATAAACCTGGTTTACGTCTTTATTTGAAAACAAAGACATTTTGTTGTAGCATGAAACTAGAAACTTTAAATTTAAATGAATTAATCAAAACCAGATTCGTGTCTTTTAGAAAACATAAGATAATAAATATGATGTCAAAATAATTACATTTACACTCTTTCTGATAACTTTGTTTATCTAAAATTTACACAATAGAAACTCAATAAATCACACCATCACCTAATTAAATAAATAATTAAAAATTGACTGTTTTCCAAGCCTTAAATTAAAAATACCAGTTTCAGAGTTTTTATTAGCTCTGAAACTGGTGAAGTTCTAAAATATTATTGAATATATAGTTTCATGAATCTTCTTCATGGGTTTCCTCTTCCGGTGCTGAAACGTCTTCAGAGGTTTTAGATTCTCCTTTTTTTGGATTGTTTTAAGCTGAAGAAGGGAAATGATGTAGATTCAGTGATTTGGTCATTTAAAACTCGATCTAGTGTTGAAAAATGTTCTGAAACTGAAGCAAACCTGGTCCGTCTTGTTTTCATATTCCTTCCTCAGGACCTTCACGTCTCTGTCAAGCTCCTCCCTCCACTCTCGCTCCTCTGCAATTATTGTTTTAAACTGTAATGAAGTGAGACATTTTATTTGTCATCAGCTCTGAAATCATAAAGCCCAGGGATCCCGTCTCACCTCCTGGTTGTATCTCTGCTTCAGTTCAGCCAGCTGAGCCTCCAGCTGCTGGTTCTTTTCAGTCAGAGCCTCAGACTGAGCCTGGGCGACTTCCAGCTAAAAAACAAATATAGAAAAGCATAAAAATACAAAACAGGGATGAGAAAATATACATCTAAGTCATATAATTTATTTTGAATGTCAATTGTCGGAATAAATCTGGTTTTTGTGTCATTGATCTCACTATTGTAATCAGAATAGCTCCCTCTAGCGGCCACACAGAACATTTCATATAATCGTCACTGAGATAAAAACTATGAAAAAAGAAAAGTATCATTTCTTCTCTTCCAGGCATTTCTTGATTATTTGCTGAATAAATAGTTTTTTGTTCATAAATTTATTTTGGAGATAATATGCTTGTGAAATAAAAATGTTAAAATGTGATAAGATGCTAAAGCTCCTAATAAATCTTCTGAAACATGTAGTTTCAAGAGAATATAAAGACATGAACATGTTTTGCCTGGTTGCGGAGCTCCGTCATATCCGACGTCGTATCTGACGTCGTCGCTGACGTCACCTCTAACGTCATCACGTTCTCCAGTTTTGGCTCCTCGGCGGCTGCAGATTGTTCAGGATCCGGGTTTTTCTGCTGCTGCGATCAGACAGAGGAATGGATGTTGAAGCAGGATAACTAATAACTTCATAATAAACCTTCACATATTGATGCCTCAAAAACATTTAATGTCATTATAAGCCAGGAAAAGTGTTATTTACTTTTGTTTTGCTGTTCCCTTAAGTTTCTGCTCATAAAGCTCGACTTTATCTCCTTTATCTCTTAGACTTAAACACCGACTCTGAGCTTCATATACGTGTTTCTCTCCCATCTGTTTCTCTCCTCAGATGGGACAGAAACACATTTTACTTTTCTTCTCTAGATTGTAAAATGAGAGTTTTTCCTCTCCACTGTCACCACACACATGCTCACTATCAGGGTTTGTAAATTGCTTCAAAACAAGTGTTTTTCTGAATTGGTGCCACATAAATATGATGATTTTGAAAAACGATGTAGCAACAAGTTATTTACCTACACTTTGGAAATAAAACACTTTATCAACGAATAGAAAATAAATGAACAAACTTAATCATGCAGTTCTGATAAAGATCATTTTCAGTTTGAGTTTTGGTCTGCAGAGATTATGAATCTTTGTTGTAGATGTTGCACCTGGTTGTTATGGTTCTCCAGCTCCTTCATCAACACCTGCTGGGTTTCTTCTGTCTTCTTCATCGTCTTATGGAGAATTTCAACCTTTTCTGATAAACTCTTCAGCTAAGAAAATGAAAAATGGAGGCAATATACTTTCAGATAAGATATAACTTAGACAAATTCCTGCCATTATGAGTTTTATCTCTGTAGATTAGAAACTTCAACAACTCAATGCCGTCAATCAGACTCATCAAAAAGCCTCGGGTTTGGTGAAAACATAAAACCTTTTGGTTTTTGCTGTCCAGCTCTGTTTTCAGCTCCTGCAGGGATTTTTCAGCTTCTTCTCTCTTTTGCTGTTCGGCCTTCAGCTGCTGCAGGACTTCAGCTTCAGACTGATGGTGCAGAAACAACAGAGCAACAGTAAAATGTTCAGTTTCTGTCAGTTTTTATGCTTCAAGGACCAGAATCAGTGATTAGAAACAGAACCAAGTGACTTTGACCAGTTTCTTGTTGTCTTTCTTAGCTTCAGTCAGCTTTTCCTCTAACTCCTTCTTCTCCTTCATCAGAGACTCGGCTTCACGCCTGGATTCTTGTAGCTGCACCACCGGAAACAGAAGACATCCTTATATTTAAAGCCTAACTGTATTTGTATTGTAAGAGACATTTGTTCATTTAACAACAGAAGGAAGAGACAAACCAGGTTCTGCTGCTCCTCAATCATTTTCTTCAGTTTCTCAGTGATCGAATTCACTTCTTGTTCTTTCTGCCTAAGTTGTCTGTCATTCTGCTGATGGCTGATCTGAAGCAAACAGAAAGAAATGATGTTGAGCTTTTAGGTTGTGTTCAAATCTCCAAATCAAACAAAAACCCTATTGTTACTTTAAAGAGATTATTGTCCCATTTATTATTCTTTTTTTGGGGGGTTTTGGTTACATCATTGCTTTATCAGAAATAGAGAAAATTCAGGATCTGTCCAGGGTAGAAAACGAAGCTCATTCTCTCACCTCCAGATCTATTCTTGCAGTTTCAAGCTCTTTCTCCAGCTGTTTTTGAAGGACGTCACTTTTTTCCAAATGATCTTCCAGCTGAGGACACAGAAAGATAAAATACATTATGTTACTCATGAGAATAAACAAGATACACAAGTAAGCTTAGACTTTATTTGACTCCGAAACATATCAATTTACCTTGCTATTTAAAGAATCCACAGTGAATTTTCATGAAGTTATTTCTGGTTGTTTGCTTATCTAAAATCAAACCAGCTCAATGTGAAACAATAAATTTGTTTTTAAGTGACTAAAAAGATGTGAAGTTTGATTTGTCACCAGCTGCTGTTTTAGATACTAAATGTATTAAAATGAGTTAAAGCCTAAATAACTGAAGGTACTTTATTGTTGTTTGTAGTTAAAACAATGTGAATATCAGAGAGGGAAATACAGCTGTGATGTTTACACCGGGTGTTTTATGTGTGTGTGTATGTGTATTACTTTGTTTATCCAGATCTTCATGACGACGCTCTTCAGTTGTCCTAGGGAGATCTGGCTTCTCTGATTCGCCTTCGGCAAAAATCAGAGAGGAGAAGCTGAAAACTGACAGCTTTAGACACTTCAGTTCATTTCATTTATCTGCTGGTTAGAAAAATTATTATAACTAGTTGTTTCTCAGAATAATCCTTCCTGATTTAAATCACGTTTCTGTTTCATCCAAAATCAACACATTCAGCCCAGGGGAAAAATATGGGAGGCTTAACAAGCAAAAACTATCAGCTATGTTTACTTTTCCTTTTACCATGTAAAAAACATTAAGGCTTAATAGGAAGATTCACAGACATTGACTTTCTCTTTACACAGAAACAAGTTTATAACATAGCTTATAAGAATAAAGACTTACTTTATGCTGTAAAAATTGTTATATTACTAAAATATTTCTAATATAATAATACAAATAATATTACCAACAGAAGACGTCCTTATGATTAAAGCCTTACTGTTTGCTATATGGGGTTTTTTAAGAGACATTTGTTCATTTAACAGCAGAAGGAAGAGACCAACCAGGCTCTGCTGCTCCTCAGTCATTTTCTTCAGTTTCTCAGTGATCAGATTCATTTCTTGCTGTTTCTGCCACAGTTTTCTGTCATTCTGCTCATGGCTGGTCTGAGGCAAACAGAAAGACATGATGTTGAGCTTTTAGGTTGCATTCAAATCTCAATACCAAACAAAAACTCTATTGTTTTTTTAAATTTAAAAAGATTATTGTCCCATTTATGATTAATTTTTTGGCTTTTTGGTTACATTATTGCTTTATCATGAAATAGAGAAAACTCAGGATCTGTCCAGGGTAGAAAATGAATCTCATTCTCTCACCTCCAGATCCCTTTTTGCAGTTTCAAGCTCTTTCTCCAGCTGTTTTTGAAGGACATCACTTTTTTCCAAACGATCTTCCAGCTGAAGACACAGAAAGATAAAATACATTTTGTTACTCATGAGAATAAACAAGACACACAAGAATGCTTGAACTTTGTTTGACTCCAAAACTTATTAATTTACCAGGCTATTTAAAGAATCCAACGTGAATTCTTCGTGAATTCATTTCTGGCTGCAGGTGTTTACAGCATTTTATGGAACAATCCAGTTTTTTTGTGTGTTTCTCTAAAATCAAACCAATTTGATATGAAATAAGAAATTTGCTTTTAAGTGACTAAAAGATGTGAAGTTTGATTTGTCACCAGCTGCTGTTTTAGATACTAAATGTATTAAAATGAGTTAAAACCTAAATAACTGGAGGTACTTTATTGTTGTTTGTAGTTAAAACATTGTGAATATCAGAGAAGGAAATACAGCTGTGATGTTTACACCGGGTGTTTTATGTGTGTGTGCGGGTATGTAGGTGTGTGTGTGTGTGTGTGTGTGTGTGTATTACTTTTTTTATCCAGATCGCCGTGACGACGCTCTTCAGTTGACCCAGGGAGACCTGGCTTCTCTGATTCGTCTTCATCGCCTTTGGCAAAAATCAGAGAGGAGAAGCTGAAAACTGACAGCTTTAGACACTTCAGTTCATTTAATTTATCTGCTGGTCAGAAAAATTAATTATTTAGCAAAAGGCAGCGGCTTCAGTTCAAATGCAAATGCAATCCTAAACTGATCCCAGATTCACACAGAGTTCAGTTAAATTCAGATGCAACCAGAGTCCAACTGTTTGAGGCACTGATGTTTCCCCATAAATCTGCAGCTTCACATTCAGTTTTTGTTTTACTTTTCCCATAATCCCTTTTGGCCTACGCATCATCTCTAGTTGTTTCTCAGTGTGACAAAGTGGTTCAGTTTATGTTCACCACTTGTCCCTTATTATTTCTCATTCACTTACTTTCTATATTTGGTTATAATGATTAATTTAAACATTTCCATTTTGCTTCATTTACTATCCCAGGTTTGTTTGTGTTGGCATTATGTTGCAGGATCCATCTATGTATGTTTAGGTTAAAGTTATTTCTGGATTATGGGTTGAATTGGTTTCAAGGTATATTTATTAAGCTATTTGTTTTTCTTTGACTCACCATTGTTTGTCCTTGTATCTGCAGCAGGGCAGGAGTCTGGGAGGCGCCGGCCCAGTACTTCCTGATTAAATGGCTGGATGATGTCAATAATTACCTTGCTGGGTTCTACCAATAAGGGGTTTTTATTTGTGTATTGCTTTTGTTTGTTTTCCTTTAAAGTAACCTTTTGAGTTATCTTAGTATAGTATGTGATTTATTTTGCAGATCACTTCATTATGTAGGAGTTTGTAAATTGATTTGTGGTTTTGGCATTTCTCTGTTTAAATGTTTGTTTGACCTGTTCCTTTGTGGCTGTGTCCAATCAAGCACAGGTGTGATGCCAATTTGATATAAAAACAGTGAGCTTTTGGATGCTTGAGAGAGAAGTCCAAGAAAAGACTGAATAAAAAAGTAAGTGGAAGAACTGAAGCAGTGGCTGGGACTGATTTTCTGTGCACCTTCTGACCCTTGTGCTTAAACTACCTTACACTCAGAATAATCCTTCCTGATTTAAATCGCGTCTCTGTTTCATCCAGAATCAACACATTCAGCCCAGAGGAGAAATATGGAGGTTAAACAAGCAAAAACTATCAGCTATGCTTATTTTTTCTCTTAATATGTCAAAAGCATTAATGCTTAATATGAAGAGTCAGACTCTGTCTTTCTTTTTACACCGAAACAATCAGTGACATTTTGTAAAATACATAGTTTGATTGAATAAAAACTTTATGTTGTAAAAATTATCATATTACAAATTTTATTTGTTACATTAATACCTGAACTCAAAAAAGACTAATGAAGGTTTTTACACCCAATTTCACTTTACATTTGTTTTTATTGTTGGTTTTTTTAATGGGAGATGCAAAATATATCCACATAGAAAAGAAAAGACAGAAAAAAAATCATTTTTCGACTAAATATATTAAAGATTAAAGTCTTTAAGAAATGTGGTTTTAAAAACAGGTAAACACTTTTTCCAACTAAATATTTTTATTTTGACAAATTTTAAAATGTGCAAAGTGTCTTTGTGATGTAGAATGTAAAAAATAATCATACAGAAAAAAATAAAAAACTGTTTTTTTTACAGTACTTGTATTAAAAATCAAAATAAACGTGAGTAAACTGCAACACCCCCATTTGACCACTAGATGGAGCAGTGGCAACAGAGTTCAGAGGTCATCAGCCAAACTGAAGGCTCCTGTTTTCTTTTATTTACTCTGAGCATCGTCTCTTTCTCAGCCATGTCTTTGTTTGTGGTAAAACCTCAGTTAGCGACCAGCCTTGACTTCTTCCTTTTAGCTAAATCAGAGCGAGCAGAACCGTTTATCCCTGGAGCAACATGAAATGTGGACAGAGAGATTTAAACAGCTGAGTTATGGTAGCAGTCCAGTTTACTTTAACACAGGAGGAAGGGAAACCTGAGGCAGACGGAGTCACGGTGGCTGGACTTTAGAAAACTATCCAGCTGTTCTGCAGAAAGTTCTTCTCTGTTTAAATAGTTTTATTGTTTGGTTTTAAGAGAACTCTGTATCCATTTCATTCAACTAAATTCCATATTTTATGCATAGAAATGTGTATAACATGCATTTTGCACAACCACTTTAACATTTTGATTATTAAACATATCAAATTGTCTTCAAGATAGTAATTGAAGCTATTATTAACTTCAATTTAGAGAAAATTAAAAATAAAATGATCAGAATAAAGCCATAATATTTCAACTTTATTGCCGTTTTATTTTGATTTGTATGGCCCTTATTCTCTGTGCATTCAGCATTAATTTGATAGATTATGTTTCTTCTTCGTGGGATTATATTTAGTAATACATTGCAAACAGAACAATTATTACCCCCCTGTAGGTAACATTGCCTTCAGATCCCATAACAGCTGATCTAGACGTTCATGTTTCTGCAGGTTAAAGTTTAGTTTCTCTGTTTTTGTCACTTAATATTTCATAAAAACTGTTTCCACTCACATGAGTCTTCTGTGTCTCTTTACCTCCTACAGTGCCGAGTGCATCACCTTCACTTACTTCTGTCAGAAACATATTTCATGTCAGTACATGTAGCTACAAATGCCTGGATTGTGCATCATTATTCACCTGTTTGGACAAAAACATCACATTTATTATGTTTTCCACTGGAGGACTTGCTGTTTGGGGGTCGGTTCCATCTGTATGCCACAAAGACGGCCGAGAGGACGGACATGAACGTAGCCGCCACTCCCACAGGAACCACGCAGGGAAACAAATCCTGGTGGAGAACATGAAGGAATTCCTGCACAAAATGATCTAGAAATGAAAGAAACAGAGAAAAAAACAGAAGTTAGCAAAAATCTCTTCCTTTTCTTAATGAAAGTTAACTTCTAATTTAAATCATCATTATATTCTCAGGAATAGTTCACATTAAAAAGAACATGAATCTTCCCAAAACATTAGCTGGTTTAGCCTTGATATAAGTAGCATCACTAGTTAGCATTAGTGATGCTAATGGTGCCAGGAAAGGAAGCTGGAGGAGAAGTTGTGCACAGATACCAAGTTACACCAGTAGGTGGCGTTTTGAGTTCTGGAAAGTTGCAAAAGAGGGAAAAAAATGTTTAAAGTAAAAAGTTCAGAGTTTGAGAAAATAAAGAAAGGATGTAAAATGATGAGTATAAAATGTGAAAAAGGTACCAAGTCAAATAGGTTTAGTGATGTAATCATGGATGAAGCTTTAAATAAAGACATAATGAATATTTATAAAGCTGAATGTTTATCTCAAACTGACGAACTGACTGCAGATGTTTACCTGTGGACACAGGGAGGCTTTGGATGACACCTGCTATGAACTCTTTTAGACTCATATCCATCTGTGAACAAAGAGAAGAGAAAATATTTATTATCTTCAAAAACTCCTCAGACTTTATAAAGTCATGGCTGGTGCAGAACATTAAATATTTGACCTGATTTATTTTTAGGTTAGTTTCAAGATATTTCAACTTGATGCTTGTCATGTATCAATTTCTATTATCTCGTTTTAACATCTCAAAAAATGCTGCTGTAATGTTTACAGATCATTAATCTATAAGACCAGGAATGTTAACACAATTTATGATTCTCATTTTCAAAAACATATTTACTTTGGAAAAACAAAATGTTGTTTTTTTGAAGTAAAATTCAACCTGGCACTTCAAACTTTCAGATGTCAGAAGCACTTCTTAATGCAGGTTGTTTCACAGTATGTAATATACCGTTATTCATATAATTTAAAAACACATAATTTGATAAAGCTACTTTAGAAAGCAGCTTTTAAAAAAACACCACTTTCTAATTGTTTTGTTATCTTTTTGGTGAAAACAAAACCTTTAGTGGATTTGTTTGTTGTGGTGTTGGATTTAGCAGTCAGCTGAAATATGTAAATATGCTGATGGAGGCTGTAAAATCAGTAAATTCATGTTTCAATACATTCTGACTACATAATAAAACTTGAAAGTGAAATAAATAAGAGATTAGGTTTCAGGAACTTTTACACAGATTACATTTGTTCACAAACAAGTCTTAAATAGTGAAGTTCTTACCAAAGTAAATTAGATTATATTAGATTCATTCCTCTTTGAGCCAACTTTTTTTTAAAAGAGAATAAATATCATGAATCAAATTAACGAAAAAGTCAGTCAATCATAGATATGAACCCATTTATTTGTGTTTCTGTTAGTTTTCTGAATGTTAAACTAATTGTTTTTCTTTATTGTTGCTCTTTAATCCTCTGTGGACGATCTGGAGGTTAGTGATATAAACACAAACTCAATCACTATAAAACAAATATTAAACAATCCAACATGAGTTTCATAATCACGATATCAGCACGGATTAGTTTCTTATTGCGAACATTAATTTTGATTATTTGTTTTCAGTTTTATCACCATACGGTTATCAAAAGTAACACACCTTACCTCCAGCATGTGACTTATCCATCTCAGGTCGTGACTTTGACTCTTCAGCTTTTATACAGCCGATAAAAAGGAAGCAGAAAAAGCTCCTTCTGGCACCAGTGGCCCAGTTTCCTCAGAACTGAAACAGATTCTGCTGAAGGAATCTGTTTTGGTTCGACACCATTAGGATGAAACTGTTACATCAGAGAAACTGGTTGGACTGTTGATGTTGCTGCTGCTTTGCGTCTCTGGTATGAGGAAACGTCCTTACCTCAGTTCACGCTTTGCAGAGATGATTACAGCTCATAAAACGCATTATTATGCAAATTAATCTGATAAATATCCTGGCACAAACATTAAAAAAGATCAGTGTAAGACATGATAATGCAGAGTTAAGTGTTTATCTTTTTTATGGCAGGAAACAGGCAGTTACATCACTTCCTGCCACTGTATGAATGTAGACTGTGCATAGCATGAAATATTCCTACTTCTAATTGCTCAGTATTTCCCCGTTTAGTCTTGTGAAGTAAATTATTATTATGACTATGATAGTCTTTATTTTTAAAACTTTAAGAGTTTTTTTGTGTGAATCTTTAAACTTGATGCTGCTTTTAAGCCTGAACTTCCCATTTTCAGAACAAAAAATGCTTTTTCTATTTCTACAATTAAAGCTTAAGTTTGAAGTGAGCAGCAGTATGTAATGTTTTAACATTGACTCTGTCTGCAGAAATGCAGTGAAACACCATGAGGAACCTGGACTGATGACAGGACAGGGAGTTCAGAGGGAAAAATGTGAGACTTATTTCTCCATTTTCTCTTTAAAACTGGTCCCACTTCATTCCATGGTCTTCAGATTAAATCAGTTTCCTGATTCAGTGGAAAAACAGGTAATTTAATCTTTCTGTCTTTCATTTTTACTCTTCTGGAGAATGTCAACAGAAAGAAATGAAAACTCCATCAAACAAACATGACTTCATCTCTACAGCAGGAAAAACAAAGTCTGTTGTCGCAGCTGGAACATGATGGGCCCCATCAGGCACCCACTGGTCCCACAACTGCTCAGCTGTTTCCTCCTTCACTGTTAAATTAGGAATGTTTTTTTCCTAACTTGTGAAATGTAACACCACCTGATTTTAGCATTTGTGAAATGAAAACCTTCCTAGAGGCTCCATAAGTTTCATATCCACAGACAGGAAATCCTCTCAGATTCTCTGTTTTTACTCACATAAAACTTTGAGAAATATAAAAGAAAACATAATTTCTTACATTCATCTATCAGTTCCTGAAACTCATTAGTGTGTCAGACACTGTTTGGTTTACTGGCGCCACCATGTGGAGATTGGTGAGTATTAATGTTTAGGCTGAGGTCAAAGTTCTGTCTGTAAATAAAGGCGGCAGCTGGAATTATTTTTTCTCATGTTTGCAGTGTTTTTTTTTTTTACAGTTTTCTCTCCTAACGGATGGATTATAAACAAATGTTCATATGTTTGAAACAAACAGATTCACAGCTGTTTCAATAATAAACAAATCTGTTGAACTTTGACCTGACCCACCCCACAGAAAAAAAAACCTGACCTTGCATTTGTATATTAGAACATGAATAAAAATCTTATTAAAATGTGTAACATACATTTAAAAAATAAAAGTGTCACAAGGTAAACCATCATTGTGGAATAAAGAAACAATGAAATAAACAAATTATTCAGTTTTATTTCATGGGTAAATTTATTTATTTGATGTATAATTGATTCATTATTTAAAACAGTATTTATTTACTCAACTTTGAATGAAATAGCTCTCAATAAATCAACCGTTATGATATTTCTGAATGAGAAAACTGGATTATTGATCAGAGGATTTAGAATTGCTTTTTTTGTCAGTCAAAGGAAGTGGGTTCACACAAAAATGTGAATATAAAATGTATAAAAACAGGATATAGAATAAAATTCTAGAATCTATGTTAGTATTTTTTTCTCAGATAAATATTCCTCTTGTTTCTTGTATTAAATGTTTCATTTATTAGCCATGATAAGAGAATTCATCCTTAACTTTTTTTAAGAGTAGAAATTTATGGATTTATGATGTTTTATTTAATTAGATTGATATTTTTAATGATTTTTGGCCTTAATGTGAGTAAACGTTTGTAGACATTAGACACATCCGGGTCCAACAGTGACACCTGGTGGTGCAACGGTTGCAATGCAGACTAGGAACAAATAGCAGAAGATAATTTGATAAATGAGCTTCTTTCTTTTCTTTCTTTCTTTCTTTCTTTCTTTCTTTCTTTCTTTCTTTCTTTCTTTCTTTCTTTCTTTCTTTCTTTCTTCTTTCCTTCTTTCTTTCTTTCTTTATTTCTTTCTTTCTTTCTTTCTTTCCCTTTGAAATCAATAAACCGGATTTGAATTTGAGCTTAATCAAACTTCTGTTCTGATCCATATTTTTTCAATCCACTATTACTTTAACTTTTTTTTTCCAATGAGCTTCATGTGTCAGAGGTTGGAAGGCCTCTTCTGCACCATCACCCTAACCTTCATCTCCCTCCATAGATTCTCAGTCAAGTTGCCACTGCAGCTCATTTTTAAACACATTACTGACAGAAACATGCTGATAAGATTAAAATATTTGCTAAGTGAGACTAACTGTGCCCATTTATCTTTCAGTTTAACATTTTTTGAGCTAATGGTTTGTTTTATCTCACCTCTGTCCTCATTTTGTTGTGTGCTGAGTAAATACGTGATGCCGAGTAAAAATATGATGCTGAGTAAATACATCAATTCAACTGAATATTTATCAAGGGTGTTGTTTGGTCAGAAACCTGGAAACAAGAAACTCTTTCTATTGAATGTTCCAACGAATCGTAATGCAAACTGGATCTGTTCACCGTTTGTCTTTGTAGTTACTGAATACGGATGTCTGATCCTGTTCTGTGAACGTCGTTTTTAGGGTGGGGAGACGTCAGGGTGCTGCTCCTTCTGCCTCATTTCAAACCAGGCAAACCGAGACTGAAGCTGCAGGCAGAAACTCACCAGACAGAAGACAAGAAGGTAAAGCTTTACCACAAATGCGTATGATGATGATGATGATGATGATGATGATGATGATGATGATGATGATGATGATGATGATGATGATGGTTGTTTTTCATTTTCATTTGATGTTTGTGTTGGGATTCATGTAAGTTATTAGTTATGTTTCTGTCTGTAGAAAATAAAGTTAGCATCCAGGTTGCATCCCAATCATCTCCACCATGAAGATCCTGAGTTTGTCTTGGTTTGGATTCACCATGTTGACTTTGGTCCATGCAGTCTGTGAGTATTTACTGCAGCAGTATGAGCTGGTATTTACATGTTTTGAAGTATAGAGTAACTACTCTGTAGAGTAGGAAATCTACAAAGATTAATAACCTTTTAGTTATTAATTACGGCTTCAATTAGCATCTGAAGGAGAAATCCCTGTCAGATATCTGGAAAATCTTTATTTACCCTGCGTCTGTTTTGTGTCCGCATCTCTGTATTTTATTGCCATGAATGCCACTTGACCTCAGTTATCTATCCTGGGTTAAGCTCTGTCTGCTGCCAGCTCAAGTGCATTGAGACCGTTTATGTGCAAAACTCACTTTATGACTTTCGAAACTGTTTTGACTGCTTGTAAACCTGCAGTGTCTATAATTTTTTCTAAAGGAGCTGAAGTGAATAAAATAGAGATTTTAAAACAGGTGCAACATTGGTAATAAAAGAGAATCTCTTTACTTACCACCAAAAATATGTTTAAAAAAATCACATGCAAAGTATCTTGAAAGCGTCTCTGGATTCATGTTTAATTGTGAAAAATAAAGTTTAAAAGTCTCATGAAAGCTGCTGACTTAAGCAATGTTTGCGCTAATAGATTATTAAATAGACTATTTTCATATATTCATATATTTTCATCCTGTCTGCAGCCATTCGAGTCACAGACGAACCTGTTAGTCCAGCTGAAGGTAAATCTTTTTCAGTTTTTTCTTTTATCAGTCATTCTTTGTGTCAATAAGGAAACATGACAATGCATCACAACAAGCTCTTTTGAACTGATAAAATGTGTGTGCAAACCTCACTTATGACTCAGAAAGTTGATTGCTTAAATAATCTTCAGTGAATTAAATATAACGTTTACAAGACATATAACACTGATCATTTTACTTAGTTATTTAATTGATGACTCTTCTTCTAAACTCTGCTCTCCAACTTGCAGATGATCTGGTCACTCATGACCTTCCTTTTGATCCACCAACTGAAGGTAAGTCTTTTTCTGTTTTGTTTTTTCTTTTATCAACCATTATTTGTGTTTCCTGTCAATAAGGAATGCAATGATTATCTGATTATCTGATTATCTGATTATCTTTGGTACTTGACCTAACAAGCTGATACAGAGGTATGTCAGCGCCATCTGGTGGATAAATGCGGAAATTAACAAGCTCTGTTGAATTGATAAAATGTGTGTGAAATGTCACTTTTATGACTCAGAAAGTTGTTTTGATTGCTTAAATAATCTGCAGTGAATTAAATATAACGTCTAAAAGACATGTAACACTGATCATTTTACTTAGTTATTTAATTGACGACTTTTTTCTAAATTCTGCTTTTCAACCTGCAGATGATCTGGTCACTCATGACTATCCTGATACTACAATACCTGAAGGTAAGTCTTTTTGATTGTTTTCATTAGCTCTATTATATTTGCATCATGTAAATTTGACAAACACAGAAATTGTACATGATCATTTACAATTCAGAGTTTCATAAACATTTGAATTGTAAATGTAAATATAAAGAGTTTGTATGTTAGATTATGGTGGCTGGATGGAGGTAACTGGTCAGTTTCCCCCCATTTTTAACTCATTATACTGATTCAGAATAATTTAACCGGTCAGCACTAATCAATCTATTATAACTATTCAAAGATGGAGAGTTTCACTGGGACTTCTCTTGCCCTGATGGATGGACGAAGCACAGCACTCAGTGCCTCCTCTTTGTTCCCCAGAAAATGTCCTGGGATGAGGCCAAGGTAACCCAGAAAAGACATTTCCCATCACAATGGTCAAAAAATCTCATATTGTTAGGTGAATATTGGTTCCTATTTACTGTTAAACCTCTTCTATTCATGCTGCTAAAACCTACTTAGAGTTTAGCACCTACATGTTTTTTTTCCTGACTTCACCGTAACAACGCAAAGCAAATCTTGGTTATTTAGCATTTGGGTCCTTTGGATTTAATAAAGCTTTAAACACAGAGAGGCCATTTACAGTTTCCTATGCTGAATAGGAGGGGGCTGAGCTCACAGCCCTGTGGTTCACCAGTGGTGGAGGAAGAAGAAACATCATCATCCTCACAGACATCGTTATTTAGGGTCAGGTTCAGTCCGAGTGCGTTGAGTCTTTGAGTTTGGGTCTGTGGTATGATTGTTTATTATGATCTCATTTGATCTTGCGAGGCATTGTGAGATATCCTGTCTAAACATTGTGTGTGTGCATGTGTGTGTGTGTGCACGTGTAGGTGTGCATGTGTGTTGTCTTTGCAATGGGGCTGTACATCACACCCTGCTATAGGACCAAACCCGTTCAATCTGTTCTATTGTCATGTGTGGAGTCACTCAGGTTTTGACAATCAGCCAAATGATTTAAAATCTTCCTGTGTGAACCTGATATTATCTGAGGTTCCAATGAATCGTCTGGAACAGAAAACTAGGAGAATAGATGAAGAGCTTCATATTTACAACCCTACCTACATGTTTGCCATGGTTTCTGGTGGCACTTATATCCACAGATGGGTCTAATAAGAACAGTGGAAAGGTTTAAAAATATGCTTTACAGCAATACGAATAATATGATGATGAAAATAGAGGCGATTCATATGGTGTGAAGTGATGGTGGAGAAACTAACTAACAATTAAAGTAGCTTGTGTTTTGCTGCATGACAAACATTTGTTCAGTGGTTGATGAAAACCTTAATTTATATATCTTCACTGAAGTCTCACCTGCTGATTTAGCAGCAGGTTCAGACACAGCAGTGTTTCCAATGATGTTGCTCTCTATTTGTTTTCCAACTCTGTCTTATTTCTGTCTTCTCTTTAGAAAAACTGTGCATCCAAAGGTGAAGGTTCACTGGCTGGTGTGCATGAACAAATACAAGCTAATGAGATTTACGAGGAGATGAAAAGTGCTGGGCATCATGGCGGACCAGTGTGGGTTGGAGGTAGAAAAGCATCAAAGGTAGATAAATCCTCCTTAAACAGTTCAAAACAAGGTTTTATCTTCAATCTGGAGTTGAGATAGTTTGGTTTTGTCCTGCAGGATTCTTCTTGGTCCTGGGTGGATTCCACTTTCGATGGCTTTGCTGAGTTTTGCGATAAGAAAAGTTCAGACGATGAGAACAGCTGTCTGGAGATCTATTTTGGTGGTAAATCAAACTTAAACATTTAATTTCACTTTGAACTCATTCAGTTTCTCTTAAAGACCCAAATTATTTCCACAAAATATGCAATTTGTTCTGCATAGTTAAGTGTAGATCACATAAAGACGCCTCAGCTTGACTGAATGTTTGTTTGTCCTGTTAGCAGATGACGACTCTGGATGCCTGAGTGGCATGAAATGTGACGCTGAGCTGCCGTCTGTCTGTGGCATCCTGATCTACTAGCTGAAATGAATCCTCAACAGATTCCAGTTAACATCTCTCTTCGCCATCATTTCTTACATTTCCTAAAATGTTTCTGCTCTGCTGCTTTAATATCACAAAAAAACTAACAAAAAATACTAGATACTAGTTTTAGTCCTTAAGCACAGATACCTTCAGCATGTAGTGCAAGAAAAAGCAACTTATTCCTTTAATAACTTTCCAAATAAAATCTATAGCATTGATAAAAATTAAAAGATGAATGTGTGTGTGTGTGTGTCTGTATTAAAGCAACACATTTCCCCCCCTTCCATTTTGTTAAGGTTACTGTTTCCTTGGACACTGTTAAGTAATTGTTCCTGTAATTTTTTTACTGCTTAAATTTACATTTCACAGTTCAAAAACATCTGATGTGCTTTTAAAGAAGATTTTTTTCTTGTAAATAGTAACTTTAGAACATTTTAGAGCGATTACTGTCGTCACATTTTGCCATCTTCTGAGCGAGTTGTCTTATTAAAACAGTTCTCTCTCTAATTAAACACTGTACTCCTCTCTCTCTCTCTCTCCTCTCTCTCTCTCTCTCTGTCTTTGACCTTTGCCCTCCTCTTTCTGTTGTGCAGTGTTAGTCTCTCTTTTGCAGGCATTTAATCCCTGCCTGCGATCTGAGGTCACCTCAGCTCCATGTATGTCTAGACGTTGAACCCAGTGGGGGGCTGAAAGTTTGAGTTTAGATTTATATTCATCCTAAAATTTGTTTTATTCTTCTGACATTTCATGCTCAACTGTGTAATCAAACTTAGAGCATTTTTATGACAGAACTGTATCAATCTACACAGAAATACAGAAACAAAATATTCAAATTGGAAATCATTTGTCAAATATTATTAAATCTAAATATTTGAACAACTCCTGCTTTATGTCTCTCAGTAACTTAGTCAAAAATATAAACTGTTCTCCTTGGATAAATAAACTTAAAAAAAGTCATAACAAAAATGTTATCAGTTCATAAGCGTGAGAAGTATTTGTATCAACAAACTTCACTGCATGTGAAGCTGTTTGTGAAAAACCAGACATTGCTTCACACCTAAAGCCAATATTTAGTTTTCCTCAAACTCAAAGGTGGAGATGTTTTCAGAGCAAACAGACTGACAGCTCAGTTACATTAACTGGTTCAGTTCATTTGTTTTAATGCATCCCAGCCTGACACCTGACCCTAAGAGACCCGGTGCTCAGAAACCGTTTATTTAATGATGACTCCACTCAGGACTCCAATTACTGTGTCAATGATATTTAACTCAAAATACTTTTTAACGATGAAGCTAGATTGCTTTCTTTTTTTTCTTATTTATGAAAAACAATCCTTCTCCCAGAATTTGATTCTGTTTTCTTCCATTTTCATCTCTAACCCTCCAACAACTTCCTTTTCATCTATTGGTTTGCCAGTTGTTTTTTATTTGTTTTTGGTTAATGCAATGATTATCTGATTATCTGATTATCTTTGGTACTTGACCTAACAAACTGATACAGAGGTATGTCAGCGCTATCTGGTGGACAAGTGCAGAAATAAAAAAACTGCATAAACTAAAGAATAAAATAGAATAGAATAGAATAGAATAGAATAGAATGAAGCTGAATAACTCTTTGCAGCTTTCATTTTAATTGAACTCTTTTCTATTCATTTTTATTAAACTTTTAATAGTCAATTTTTCCAGTTGACTGCCTATATACAGTTATTATATTTATAATGTAGACTCAGGATCTCAATATTATTAAATCATGCTGTCACTGAGTGAGAAAGCTTTATTATTGGATTTAGCATTAGCATCATCTATATTGTTTTCCTAAGGTGTCCTTAATTTATTCACATTTTTATTACATTTCACGTTTAATATTCAGTATATGTTTTGACATTATGTGAAACATAAATGAATGAAGTATGATTAAATTCCCAAACACGACTTTGAATATATAAACATATGTATATGATGACAGTTTCACTCAGGTAAACCAGTTGCAATGAACCTGGTTGAAATGCTGCAGGTTAACCACATTTTAGTGTGATTAGAATTAGTTTAATCATTAATTCTTTAAGAGAATACACAAATTATAATCAGTAAACTTCCAATTAATATGTTGCTACAGTTATTCTGATTTCCTTTCACTCTTTTCAATATGAGTTCATTCTTAACTTTTGAAAGAGAAGCGATTGATAAAATTATAATAGTTCATTTAGTTGGATTGATATTTTTAAAACACGTTGCAGACTTTCTTCCACATTGTGAGCAAAGACATTAACCACTTCCTGTTCCCAGATTCGGCCAAATAGAAAATCCAACACTGACCCCTAGTGGTCAAAACAAAGAGACGTAAAATGGCCTGAGAAAAGTGACCAGTTTCCTCCTTTCTATCTTTCTTTTCTCTTTCTTTATTCCTTTCTTTCAGTGTTTGTGGTGATACTCAGTTCTCCTGCTTTCACCTCCTTATTTATTATTAAATTACAAGAAATGCTGACTGATAATTGCATCAATTAATTCAGTAAGTGACGTTTAGTCAAGTTGCAGGGTTTGAACTGAATAAAACCAAAAGCGTCATACAAAAAAATGCATTGTTTCAATTTGATTTTTTTTAATTCCTGAGTTTCTAAATATCGATTTTGTCTGATTTCCCAGAAATCTTTGAGCAAACTCATGTGACAAACAGATATATCTTAGGAATGTTAGAATATCTCAAAATGATGTTGGAATGGAAGATCTTTAACTTTTTACAAGTATTCCACAGTTTTTAGTAAAAGAAACAAAAAGTGTAAATGTTCTACAGATTGTTTTTCTAAGGATTAAAATTTGTCCATCCGGTATGACTTCCAGTGAAATATGATAAGGTTATATGACAGAAAACCAAACAGGTTTTATCTCAGTCCTCAGAGTTTCTTAGTTCATGACGTTGACCTGTAAACGTCTCTGGAATCATAAACATTTACAGCAACATATTAAAGAACAACCTGCATATGCAGTTCAGGAAACTAATGCAAATTATGTTCTTCATAAATGACATATTGCACGTTTATTTTTCATCCTTTTTCTTCTTACATTGATCAATCTGATATTAATTCATCTCCTGAGGAATCTTATATTTTAATATAGTTTCATATTTGGATTTGGATGAATATTTAAACCTAAACTAAAGACCAGGTTCAAGTCAGAACACATCCATGTGAGCTGTAGTTTATTATTTTACTAATTTCTTACATTTTTCTCATTTCATTTCATTGACCTAAATATAATAAGCACAAAGATTTTCTTCTCAGTAAATAAATAACCCTTTACTTAGATACTTTGGAAGTTCTTTGGAAACTCAAGCATCAATAAAGATCTGCAAACATTAATGGACAACCTGTCTGCTCTGTCTCCATGATTACATGGTAACAAGGTGCTGGCACTCAGTGTGTTACACTGAGAAGAAATTAAACAAATTGATTTTCTCTGTTCTAATTTAACAAAACAATTTAAACTACATTCCCTTGATATTTATGTTCCTTTGACCAAGTAAACTCACTCTTTTTATTTTTCCTTATTTTATCATGTTTAAACCATAAATGCATCCCTGCTCCAACACAACTGTATCAAATGACAGAAGGACCTGGGGCCTCGTGCATAAAAGATTGTGCAGTTTTAACGATAAACTTGGCGTAGGTCTACGGAAAAAATTTAGAAAAGTGCAGCGCACAAAAAAAAGCGATGTATAAAGCCGTGCGCACGGACGTGGCGGCGCAACTTTCCTTTATAAATCTTAATTTGGGGAAAATAGAGCAGCTGCTGGTTCGCTGTGTCTCCACCCACAAATACATTAATGTAAATTAGTATAAATACCCGAAAGTCTGCCATCACCTGAACAGTAACCATGACAACATCCTTTTTTGAAGCATAAGTATTTATAAAGATAATAGCTATAGATTTTATTTAAAAGCTGCTTTGAGGGCCATAAGGTCACCTCACAAAATAAAAATACATTTTAAAGAAAAAAATCCAAATAAAAAAAAAAAAAAAACTAATAAATAAAGAGATCCTGCAAATGCCTGTTAGAACAGCGGCGCGATTTAAAGTCAGAGAGTCTTTGAGTGGGAATGTGGACATTTATTCTAAATCGTAGAATCATGTGTATAAGTTGTACATTTACAGAATTACAGAATAAAGATGCTCTATGTCCATAAGGCGCATTCACAAAGCGGGCGGCTGGACTGAAGGATGACTGCAGCTGGACCGGTACCGGTACCGCACGGCTCTTTCTTTAGATTTTACTCAGTCAGCCAAGTGAATGGCAGATATTGAACATGTGATTTTTCAAGCTTGTATAAATAAACATGCGCACAAATTTCCTAGTAATAACACAAGAAAGTTGAAGAATTACATTTTTTTTGCTGTTGCTACTTCCTGGATTCTATGGACCTATTTGTAACTTGAGCTTGTTTGAAATAAAATCCTAATTTCTTCAGATAAATCTGTGTTCTGGGACTTTTCACTGAAACGTCTCACAAAAATTTTAAACATCACAACTTAGAAAACAAAAACAGGAAATGAATTAATTAGGACAGGAAGTACAAACTATATCCTTTTACCAGAAAACCTTGTCAGTGAAAATAATCACTTATGCTGAAGTCCAAATCACAACTTTGCTTGGATTTCACTAGAACATTATCCTGTTATTAGTTTATTATTGACAGGTCTGTCCACATTTCCTGGTTTGGTGTCTGTCAGTGACAGGATATAAGAGTAGCTGTTTCCAGGACCTGCAGACAGAAGAGCTGAAGCTTGTCTGACACTGAAGTGAAGAAAAAAGGTAATTTTTATGCTGCTTTGGTTAAAAAAAAAGAAATAACTTTAATTATTTCTTTATTGAGCTGAGACTGTTTGTGCTTTTTGAAGGTGATCTTCAATCTGCATCATGAAGACTCTGAATGTACTGATGTTTCTTTGTGCCTTGATGGCTCTGAGTCAAGCTGCTGGTGAGTTTCTGACTTCCTGTGGATTTGCATTAAGGGAGACGTAGATTTAGCATCAGAAGGAGCCGAGAAAACTGAACGTTTGAATTTTATCCACAAAGCTACAGATAAAAATAAACTGTTACTGATAACGATTCTTTATTTCACAGATTGTCTGATCTAATTTAATCATGTGTCATAATGAGAAAACTTTCAAAAACTGTTTTTACAATAAATATTCATTTATGAATGTTTTAGGGTTGTAAAGATATTCAATAACCACAACCTTTACCTTCCCCAGGTGCCAGCGAGAAAACTGAGATTGAAGAAACTTTTTATGAAGGTAAGTTCAAGTTTGTTTTTTTTCTGTGTATTTTACCTATAATGAGCCAAATTAATTATTTTTAGGAGATAAAATCTAACTCTGAACTTTGCTAAACTAATCTCTTCTTACTGAAGCCGAAGCTGGAAACTGGACAGATCCAGCAGGTCAGCAACTTTTTCACCTCATGTCATGTTTGCTTTATTCTGCTGTATTAAGCAGAAGATAATGTTAGACTTCTTTTATGTATATATTTCAGATGTAGAAAATGGACCTGAAGTAGAGGAGGCTGCTCCACAGGGTGAGTTAGTTTCCATTTATGTCCCAGATTTTACTCCATTTACAGAAAAACTGAGACCATTTTCAGTCAATATGATCAACAACTTTGAAGAATTTTCTTTCTTTCTACTCCCAAAAAGAAAAAGTAAAGAGGCATTTACATCTTTGATGAATTTGGGATCATCTCAAATTGTCAATTGTCTTCTACTGGAAGAAAGTAGAGGACAATTAGAGCCTACATGATAATGTTCATACTTTTGGAGTAATTCAACTCAACCACTCATTATCCATATGACTTTGTACCTTCCTTGTAGATTTTGGGTCTGATGAATTATTTTTATTATGTTGTTGCATGCCATGGAGAATACTTTTGTTCAACGATGCAATCATAAACTATTTTCAGTTTCCTGAGTCCCACAGCATCATAGGTCCTCCGCCATGGTTACATTTTCCTTGTTTTAGGCCTCATATGTCTGGAGTGTTGCAGGTTTGAGCCCAGTTGAGTTTAATAAACTCCATGTTGGAACGTTGTTACTCTGTGAAAGTGATAATAAAATATCACTTTCACTGAAGGTTTAACCCCATAAACAGGTCAACAGATAGATTGATGATCTATGTGAAGTTGACCTTAGTCGGCATCTGTTTGTCTGCAGCAACAAATTATCTGCTCAGATCTAAATCTTGCCCTGCTGGTTGGTCGCAGTTCAACCGTCGCTGCTTCATCTACATCCCCAGAACCATGACTTGGGCGACAGCCCAGGTGATCTAAGTCGATCTATTTCCTTAAACATTTTCTTATATGACTTTTTTTATGCCTGAGTCTAACTACTGTTTAACCCATGAACTCCCTGTTTGTCTCGGCTGCAGAGAAACTGTGTGTCTTTCCAGGCAACCCTTGCGTCCGTCCACAGCATTCAGGAGTACCATCACATCCAGAGGTTGATAACAGCTGCAACTCACGGATCACCAGAAACATGGATTGGAGGCTCTGATGCTCAGGAGGTAATTTCACCCAGGATAAAACGACTGTCAGTTAATCTGTGAAATTCATATTAACATTTATAATCTGTTAAATTCCAGGAGGGCGTTTGGCTGTGGAGCGATGGGAGTCCCTTCTATTACTCTCACTGGTGTCATGGAGAGCCAAATAATGACAGAAACCAGCACTGCCTACAGATGAACTATGGAGGTGATTAAAATAAATTTCCACATGAGGTTTATAATGTTGGGCATCTGGTAGATTGTAAAAATCATCCATTTATGTGTAGTTAAAACATTAAAAGCTTACATTAGCTGTGCAGACAGCTTCACAGCTTTGCTTTGACTGATGTATCAGTGACGTTTGTTGTTTTGTTGCAGGATCCAAGTGCTGGGATGACATGTGGTGCAACCATCATCGTCCATCAGTCTGTGCCAAAAACATCTGAAATCTCACCGACAGAAATCCAACAAACAGGACTGGATGTCTTGTTATGTGTGTCTGCTTTTACATTTTAATGATCAAACTTGATAGAAAATTTAAAATATATATATATTGAAGTTTTACAAGATTTGCTCTATATGATCATTCAATAATCAAGATATAAGGAACTTGTATTTGTATCTAAAACAGACTTAGTGCGTATTTGTTATTTGTGTCATTATCGCTCATAACTTTGGTTTTGATTAAACTGGTTTATAAATTAAAGCCTGAGCTTCTCTGTGTTTATTCATTATGTAGAGAGATCAATTTTCTCTATTCTTGCAGAGTATGTATACATCTTAATGAAAAAATGATTTATGCTGTGGAGCTTGATCACCAAATGCTTCACAGGTGACCAATTGATCAGCTGAAGGTCAGTTAAGGGACATCAGAGAACGGAGAAACCAACGGAAGGAGTAAAACTAGAAAACTACCAAAATGCAAAGCTCAAAAACACCCAAATAACCAATTAAACTGAAAATAATAAAGATAATGACAGAACATAATTGTTTTTAGACTGCGCAGACCCGTTAAAAGCAGATTTACATTTTAAAGTCTTTGTGGGACAAAGTTTTTCATAACTAAATTTTAAGCTTTATATTGAAAATGAAGAAATAATTTTATATGAATTTAATTGTTTTAACCATTGACATCTCCATCATAAAGCAGACTTTATTTCTCATCAGAAGACTCAACAGTGACACCCAGTGGTTGTAATGGTGAAATGTTTCTGCTAATAGTGAAACTGATCTGCTGTGATTGACTCTGATGTGCATCATTTAATAATTATCAGATTTTTAGTATGAAATAAAAATGGAAATAGCTTTGAAGCCCCATTAGCATAACTTTCATAATAATGAAAGTGGCTGCTGGCCCAATGAATCCCAGAGCAGAAAATGTGTAGAAATGTTGACATGGAGGAAAAATTAAATGTCTGAATATAAATAATGCTGGGAATATTTGGATTTTACATTCTAGACTGAAATACACAATGGATAAAAAATCTAATTCAAACAAATAAGGAGTCACATAGAGCACAGATAAAATAAATATAAGATAAAATAAGTTAACAGTCAGGAACTAGGAAGGATCTTTGTCTTATTCCTACACCCTTTAGAAAATTTAAAGTTTAGTTTTTGTGCTTTATTATTCTACTTTTATTGTCTAATTTATTTCTATGATATTTGTTATCATAGTATTATTTTAATGTCTAAAGTGGACAGATATTTTTACTAAGGTTTAACAGAGACGTTCTGGTAAGTCATTATGATCTGCTTAATATTTTTAGTAATAATATGTATTTAATTAATGTTCAGGAAGCCAAAGTTATATAATTTTGAGATGTTCCCATCTTATACAGGTATTTGCAGTTACTCAGTCAAGTGTTTACTCATGTGTTGTATTACAGTGAAATAAAGGGCATGTTTGTATAAAAATGTCAACACTTTTCTAACAAACTGCCATGAGACTGTTTGATTTAAGGATTATGGTTTTCAGATATTGCACAGCCCTCAGCAAAGTTCCTGCATGTGGTGTTTGCTTGAAACAAAGAGAGAGAGAAAAAAAAATGTCCTGAGTAACTGAAGAAGGTGACCTAAACATGACCTTCTTTTTGTAGTTTATTTTTAATGACACCTTTAAAGTAATTGAAGAAATACCGGGACCAGTTAGTGTCCATGCGCCAAACAGCAATTCAGATCACACACCCTTTTTGGAGTCCTTGAAAGGGGTTTCTGGAGAGCACCCCACCCTGGAGATTCCCTGGTTCTGCTGGGGGACTTCAACACTCCCATGGGCAAAGACAGAGAGACCTGGAAGGGCTTGTGTTGGAGCAGCGCCCCTCCTCAATTTGTACCTGAATGGTGTTGCACTTCTGTACTCATCATGGATCATCCATAGTGAAAAACATGTTCAGGCATAAGGGTGTCAATATGGGCTCTGAGCACCTGGACACTGCATGACTTTGCTGTTGTCTGATCTGTGGCCACATGTCTTGGACACTCATGTGAAGAGAGGTGCGGAGCTGTCCACTGACCACTATCTGGTGGTGTGCTGGCTCTGATGGTGGGGCACGATGGCAGTCAGACCTGGCAGGCCCAAACAAAAGTGTCTGGAACATCTGGCAGAGTCTCTCAGGAGACGGGGCTTTAACTCCCACCTCCGCGCCACCCTATACTAAAAGGGGAACCACAGGATGTGCTACAGTTACAGAGGGGTCAGATTCTTAAGCCTCTCTGGAAATGTCTATACAGGAGTCCTGGAGAGGAGTGTCCATTGGATAGTTGATCCTTGGATTCAGGAAGAGCAGTGTGGTTTTCATCCTGCTAGTGGAGCTTTGGTTCAGCTCTACACCCTCAGCAGGGTCCTGGAGGATGCATGGGAGTTCGCCCAACATATCTACATGTGCTTTATAGAGTTGGAAAAAGTGTTCAACCGTGTCCCTCGGGCAGCCCTGTGGAGTGTTCCACAGGAGTATAGAATACCAGGTGCTTCCTTTGATAAGGGCTGATATGTCCCTGTATGTTCGTTGTCAGAGTCTGGTCCATATTGCCGGCAGTAAGTCGGGCTCATTTCCAGTGAGAGTTGGACTCCACCAAGGCTGCCCTTTGTCACTGTTCATAGCTTTCATAGACATAATTTCAAGGCAAGTCAAGGTGTTGAGGGGATCCGTTTGGTGCCCTTAGCATCGCGTTACTTTTTGCGGATGAGGTGATTCTATTGGCTTCATCAGGTCATGATTTACAGCGTTGGCTTGCAAAGGTTAGCAAACAAGTGTGAAGTGGCCGGGATGAGGATCAGTGCCTCCAAATCCAAGGGATGGATCATCCATCACTCCATGCATAGGATTTATCCATCCATCCATGGATGGATGAATATGCCAGTTTAAAAAAGTGCATTTTGAGCGGTTCCTTGTTTTTCTGTGACTTGGATTGCTTATAATGCTCTGCATACACATCTATTATAACTGCAGCTATTATTGTTTTAATTCAATCCAGAATAGTTCTTAATTACCAAGCAGCCAAAGCACTGCAAATGTGTTTTGTAATTCCTATGTTTATTAGTCATACATGAAAATCAAATTTTTAAAGTTTTGTAAGTCGCACCATCAATTCCTCAACAATCCTCCGCATGAACCTTACTTGATCAGAGTGCAGCTCTCCAAGACCTACAGAAAAGTCTCTTTCACCCATGATCAGGAAGTCCACCATCTTGGATTGAAATTGTGATTTTGATCATAATTTTTTAATCATTATTGAATATGGAGAAATCATTTTTGATCCCATTCACAGCCTCTGGTGATGATCAGACTCATGCTACAGACTCTGGCTGACCGGCTTCTCGTTTGTCCCATTTGCTCAAAAGGCAAGGGGGATTTAAACTTATCAAAACTGAGTTTTTCTGCATGCTGGTGAAATGCAAGGGACAGCATGTTTCCAGTACCGACACTGTTACGGCCCCGCCTTTGTGAGGAGGAGGGGAGTAAGATGACAACCACAACAAATTGACAGAGTCCAGGTGAATGTTTTAAAAAGAAGGGATTTATTGATAACAAAAATCCCAGAAGGCTTGTACTAACTGTGGGGGAGAACGGGACGGTTAGGTGGTGCTAACTACCATCTATTCTAAGGAAAAGAAATAGAAAACAAAATCCCTGCTTACCTAATCTAACAAAAGTCTCCAGCAAAACTTTACATGGGTGGCACCCACCTGCTTACCTAGTGTATCTAACAGGAAACACCTGCGTGATGAAATGTACAGGGTACCCCAAACTTACCTCGCCCTCTAACTCCCACCACAAACCTTCAAACAAAGAGCGACAAGACATGTGTCAGATCACAGAGCCAGTTGGACAGAGAGACCTCGGCTCCCCAGCTGGGCTTCTTATATACAGCCTCCCTGGATGTTGATTGGGCCATGGTTGATGAGGACCAATCAGGGGAGATTGATGAAAGCTTTCTTTACTTCCACACTACCTGTGAAGACAAACAAAAGGGGGGGGGGGGGAAGGGGAAGGAAAAACAAACAGCCTGACATGCATGTAACAGACACGTGGATAGTGTGAGTTTAGCAGTGTGACGAAGTCGGACATCATGGCATCCAATGGCAAGATGTCTGATCGGCTGAATGCTGTTCCGGTCGATATGAACCACAATAGATATAATCAGTCCTAATCCAATCCCCAACAGAAAACTGACCAACATTTTGCTTGTGTATGGCATGTTGGTGTTGGGTCAGATTTCTACCAGGCTACAGATGTATTGACTGTATCCTGGTAGATCCAGGCCATAAAAGACCTGATGACAATACTGAGTAAATATGTCTATGAGGAAAGATGCAATATCTTTAGAATCCTGTCATAAAAAGTGTTTGTTCATATCTTCTTTGGGCAGACTGGTGTTCCCTTTCAGTCACACCTTAGTCCAGATCCTGTATCCAGTATTTGCTTTGTACAATGATGACGACCAGGTCTATTTTCATTAGGTGATGATTGATTTCTGATAGGATGGATAGGTTTCTGATAGTCAGGTGAGGTAACAGATCAGCACATTCAGCAGGTATAAATAACGGTGTCTGGTCATCCGAGACACTGAGGAGAAACAGAAGTTTGGAATCAAGTTCATTCCAGCTGCAGGTGAGCGATGAATTGATGAATTCATTTACAACTGTTTTTTCACCACTAACGTTTCTCTATTTTACATTAACAGGAAATTTTACTGAATTGCAATTCAGTAGAGATCCATACTGACTAAAGATTTTGATCTATTTTGATCAATTTTATCCAGATCAACATTAAAGATGAAGGTAAGCCTGGGCCATGCACTATAACAAATATATGTAACTGAATTATCAATTTAATGATTTATAATGAAGGAAACACAAGGAATGATGTATCTATCTTGATTTACTTTAACCTGGAAAGATTGTTTTAAAATTTAAAATTTAATTAACAAAATAAAAAACAGCAGACATTGTATCATGAAATATCAATGATGATGATATGAATATGAACAACATATTTAACAAAGTAGTAAAAAATGTACCATTCAAAGAACTTCTAGTGAGTTTGTTGACTATTTAAAATGTTAGGTATTTGCTCAGTCACTGAAATGTTGAGTGAGTTTGAGTTTTTAAACGTATTCAAACATTGAATGAATACAAATGCTGTGAATATAATTTGCTCTGGAAATAACATTTCAACAGGATTGATCAAATGATTTGTTAAAAAAAAAAATTGTAGGGTCCCACCTACCAGAATCCATTGTTAAAGCAGAATCCAGCATTAGTCTGACAGTCTGAGGCTGCAAATCTGGCAGCACAACATGTAGGACTGTCATGGTGGGTTTAATGTTTCGAACTCACATGCAGAAACACACACGGAGAGATAAGGTAAATACAATAATTTATTTACAATATGTACAAGTAGTTAGTTAGCCACTGGAGGGATGACTGTGTCCCGGAACTCTCTGGGGCGACTGCAGGCAAGAAGGGAGATGGTGAGTATGATGATGGAGGGAAATGACAATACTGCAGGTAAATTGTGGTGCTTACTCGAGGTAGCAGGTTTAAGTTCAGCGGAGGGGAGTGGGCACCAAGTGAAGGAGTGGTGAAGAGGGCGTTGGATGGCCGACGGCGGACGTGGCGTTGGAGGGCGGACAGGTGGATCTGGTGGAGGCACGGAGGAACAGCGAAGGGCTTCCAGCTAGAGAGGATTTACCAGCCGTGATCCAAGGCTAGTCTGCTTTGGGGAAAGCTTCCCCGGAGACACTTGAAGACGTCCTGGAAAAGAGCAACAAGAGACTTGTCAAAGAAACAGGCTACAAGAAGAAACACCTTGAAACTCTTCAGAAAACACTACTCAGGGGGCTGATGTACCACTAAAGGCAACACTCTGGCAGAGAAGTGCTGGAAGCCCGCTGCTCTTATACTCCTCCTGAGAGATGATGATGTCAATCAGGTGTGTCCTGTTGAACCTGTCACAGACCCTCCTGACAAGATCCAACCCACTGGCGCCCTCTTCTGGATGGTAGGTGATACTGAAAAGGAAAAAACACTAACCCACACCTGGTACCCAACAAGGACAAGGATAGGTGTGAACAAGGATCAGGTTTAATCTGACTAGATGGACGTTAATCAGGTTTATTCTGACTAGATGGATGTTAATCAGAGTTTATTTGATGGCTGATGTTCAGAAGTTGCCATATTCTGTCTTCCAGCTGTCATCTGTTCTGTTCCTCTTGGCTCCACTGCTGGTCAGGTGTCAAGTGGTCAAACTGCCAGCTGACTGTAATGACCTCTACAATGTGGACAATAAACTTCCCAGTGGAGTGTATACTATCTATCCAAGTGGATCTACATCTGCTGTTCAGGTGAAGTTTAAGTTTGGTTTGTTCGTGAGAATGAAGATCCAGATTAAAGTTCATGCATCTCCAAACCTGACTTTAGGTTTATCTGCCTTCAAATGAGACACGTCTTCACACACATTACTTAAACTGGATATTTGAAACTTAATTTCTTGATGTTTAATATGTTGTTGATTCAGTACAAGCTCCAATTTGTTTCAACTATAACTAAAGCAGTTATTTATTGAGATGAAATTATATTTTATTTTATGAGACACTGATAATACATATTGTTCCACATAAAGTGTGACATTGCATTACATAAAAAATTAAAATTTTAAAAACTGGACCAACTCATTAATCTGTGTATTTGTGTGAAGGCTCACTGTGACATGGACTCAGAGGGAGGACGCTGGACGGTGAGTTGTCCACATCAACTTAACATGAGTTCTGATTACAGAACAACTTGGCTTATCTGAAGGTTCCTGGAGGTTTTCATCCAACAAACATCAAGTCCTGTTGAAAGAAGAGTCTTTATTTTCCTTCTGTTTTTACCTCCCTTTTAAAAAGAAGATAATATGATATTAACAGTTGTCATGTTAAATATTGATTATTGATATCAATTCAGAGTTGGTAAAACCCACTTTTTTCAGCCTGAATGTGTAAGTGAGAAATTAGTTCACTCCTTTAACAGATTCCTTTGTTTGTCCAGGTTTTCCAGAGGAGGATGGACGGCTCTGTAAACTTCTACAGAAATTGGGCCGAGTACAAGAGAGGCTTTGGAAACTCTGCAGGAGAGTACTGGCTGGGTGAGACATGAACCTGAACAATCAATGCTTAGTTATTTAGGACAATAATAACATAATTATGGCCACATTTGTCATTATCTTTTTGTTATTTACTGGGCCCTCTTTTTCATTATTGTGTTACAAAGTGATGATGTATTTACACCAGGTGCAGGACAGGAAAGATGAAAATTCATGCCTTTAATGATCCTTTGAACATTTTAACTCACTCCCTGCAAATCCACATAAATCAGGTGTGTAAAAGTCTCAGTAAAAATCCAATATTAATGGTTTGCATGTCTGTGCAGGTCTTGATAACATCCATGAGTTGACACGACTTCAGAACCATGAACTGATGGTCGACATGGAGGACTTTGAAGGAAACAAAAAGTTTGCCCTTTACTCTTCATTTAAAGTTGATTCTGAGTGTGAGGGTTTCCGCCTGCATGTGAGTGGTTTCGACAACAAAGGGGGCGCTGGTGAGTCATGAGAAAACCTCATCCTAACTTTACTAGACTGGATGGATGGATGGATGGATGGATGTGGATGGATGGATATATTCAAGGCACTGAGCATGGATCCCTGAGGGACTCCTGTGTTAGTGCAGATGTATAATATATATAATATTAAAAATAAAGCTAATTTGCTTCTCATTTGCTGTAGTTAGACCATTCAGGATTCATAATAAAACACCTTGATTGAGTGAAATGTGTTGTCAGTGATATTTAAACCTAGAGTTTGTTTTTATGGTTCTGAAACAAACAGATTGATGTTGGCAGATCACAGCAAAAAAACTTGAGCAAAATAAATGCAATTGATCTCATTGATAATAGCCCAGTAAAAGATTAACATAACATCTTATGATTCATTTCACAAACCAAACATCTTATTACAAAGCCAGTATTTTTTTTGTATTCAAAGAATTTATTTTTTTCTGATCATATTATTTTTCCTTTTTACAATTTAAGCTTTCTATTCATTTTTTTTATTCATATAGTTTTTGTGTCTTGTGTGTCATGATTTCTGCAGGAGACAGCCTTGCTCGTCACAACGGACAGAAATTTAGCACTTTTGACAAAGACCAGGACCAATATAGTGGCAACTGTGCCAGAATACATCTGGGTGCTTTCTGGTACGAAAAATGTCATGATGCACAACCTACTGGTGTTTATCGCTGGGGGGCTGACAAGACTCTCTTTGCTGTTGGAGTGGAATGGCCTCACTGGAAGGGATTTGATTACTCCCTGAAGAGCATCAGCATGAAAATTCGCCCTGTCAAGTAAATCTGCAGGTCAAATATCCAGCAAGAAATGATGAGTTGCTTTTCCTTGTAATCAATCATCAACTTTTGGCCTCAAACATGAGTCGAATGTTGATAATATTATTTCTAAATATAATCCAGTTGATTGTGCTTTAAATCTTTGGTGATGGTTTGCTACTGTAATCAGTTTCTCTCCTGCTCTCTGATAATAAATAAGAAGCAAGTAGCAATGTTTGTGTCTCTGGATTGCTTTACATGTAAAAATTTAAATAAGCCAGTTTTAAAACAGAAATTGGGCCAAATGGAAACATTTGTAGAATCAATCCTCTTGGTTAAATGCAATTAATTGAAAAAACTAGATCTTCCATGATTCTCAATAATTTTATGCTCAACTGTGTCAATGTGAACCTGTATGTCTATTTGATTATCTGTTTTGTTACTTAAGTATATGATGTTAGATAAGACAAATAAATTAAGTTTAATTGGAGTTTTATCAGAAAACGATCACGCAGCTAAACAAGATATGCAGAAAGTCATCAGTTTGCCTTTACTTGCAATAATCTGGAAAAAAAAATTAAAAAAAGAATCTGATCTCAGGAGCACAATAGGTATTCATAGTCCACTGTAACACCTATTTAGAGTTAATTACTATACTAACCTTTAAGTCCTTGATAATTTGACCATTCATGGTGATCATACGATATGCCTCAACATGTTGAAAAAACAGACTGTATGATATTTAGACTCCTAGAGATCTGTTGATTGATTGATCAGGTTGTGTGTGAGATCAAATTCCTGAAATTTACTATTGATAAAAACATTAACACAAAAACTGGAAAACACACATGAGCATTTTAAAGAAAAACATTCAGAAGAAAGTTGAGTCTTGGCCTGTCAAAATAACTAATATTGCTGGACGATAAATTTTCCATGAACTTAATGCGATTAACCATAACATTCTTGTTATAGTTAATCAATTAATGACATAAAAGTGCAAGAACACATTTTGAAAGATCAATAAACTTTAGATTCTAATTAACAAACATTTAAACAGTAGAACTGAAAGACATTTGAAAACATCAGAATCAACTAATAAAATAAATCATAAAATCTCTGTAAACAAAACAAAATAAAATAAAAGGATACTTGCAAACAAACCCAAGTCTGAAGACGTTTATCATTCAGTTTTTGGTAAAATGAGAGAAATAAGAGAAAAAATATAAATCAAGCAAGTGAAAATAATTGAGTTTCTTTTAATTTATCATGCAATTGATTGATTTCTTGTTGATTGTTGATTGATTTATTGATTTATGTGACAGTTCTTGTTATGTTGTTATGTAAAGTGAAAGACTCACTGAATGCTGAAGCAGAGCTGATGTTACACAATTCACTGATTGTTCCTTATCTGGCCCATGGTGGAGATGTTCAAGGAATGCCTACAAAGCATAAAACAAATATATTTTTATTGTTGCAAAATATAGCTATTAAAATGATACAAATTCAAAGCGATGCACATTTATTTAACAGTCTTGTAAATAACCAATTGAAAAGTATGGACTATATTGGTATAAAGAGACCTTTGAACATATAATTGGACCAAATCTCCAGTTTGTGTTAATATTTTGTGCAATATTTGATAATTAAGCTGCAAAGGTTTGGAAAAATATTTTGTACTTGATCTCCTCATGAGTGCAAATATAAACTTTAGATGATCTAAGACTTTGTTGTGTGACCCCCCACAAAGTGTGGTCACATTTGTTAGATTAAATTATGATTTTAGTTTAAGATTTGACCGTGTTTTGAAATTTTGGAGAATGTCATGCACCAACACAAATGCGCCGCTAGATGGCAGGAGCGAGCCCTTACGGGACTGACGGTGCAACATTGCGGTGTCGAGGAAGCTCCGCTCAATTCGATGAGAGCTACCAACACAATAACCCCGTCTCCTGTGACTCACTCGGTTTTCCTGTTAAAACAGGTTATTTGCATATGTTGCCTGTCCCTCCACCTGAGACCTGCAATAGTTGCAACTGGAAAGCTTTACAGCGTAATTTTTGTGAATCTGAATATTTAAAGATAATAGGAAAAGTTATTAAGATTAAAAGTGCATACATTATCAAGGAATCTTGACACCTCAGAGTTTCCCCCAGTGTATTATAGGCATGGCGGCCCGCCATGCCTAGCTACCCCTGCCGCCAGGCCTAGCGTTTCAGCTGTTTGGGATTCCCCTCGGTAATTTCCCCTCAGAAAGCAGGCGATTGATCCGCGCCTGCTTTCTGAGGGGCTTTTCTGGGGGAAACCCTGCACCTCATAACTGAACAATAAATGAACAGATGAACCTAGAGGTGACTTGACACCTCAGAGTTTCCCCCAGTGTATTATAGGCATGGCGGCCCGCCATGCTTTTCTGAGGGGAAATTACCGAGGGGAACAGATGAACCTAGAGGTGACTTAGTGAAAGTCTCAAAGCTTCCATGTTGAGATGTTTTAATTTGATCTTCTTCTCAGCTTCAATTCCCAACTTATGGATTTGAAGTTTGAAATCAACTCGCCTTTACATACTAGCTCCCTCTCCTGTCCCTCCATCTGAAGGTGAGCTAAAACCTGACATTACCACTAGACATCTGGTGACACAAGATCAAACGAGGTAAAGTCCCAGGAAGCACCGGAGGTTCTGCCAGCCTGTTTTGTGGAGTTGCCATGGCAGCAGCTGGTTCCTCTTTCGAAGGGTAGAGTCCTAATTCACAAACATTTAAATCAGTTTTTCTTGAGTCCCCAAAAATTTGAAGCTCAAGCAGTGTAAGAAGCTCAACTATATTCATAATTTCTTAATTTCATCTTTAGCAACATGTTTTTCCACAGGAATATCAAAGTGTTTACTAATACACAGTAAGTCATCTTTAAGACACATCTCTTCTCATGACTAGGATATTGAATGAACTCCTACAAGTTGAAGCTCATCTCCAGTCACACATATCTCAGATTTTGTGGTTGTGTTCAGCTCTGGTAATTTCATATCCCAGACAAGCCCCAACTTGTTTTACACCCACACCTTTTGAGGAGGGGGAGAATAACACGACAACCATAATAAAATGACAGTTGTTGCAAATATAGAAAAAAAGGATATATATTTCTAAATGTTTAACAAATTGACATGATGCCGGCTCCGCCCCCATGCTGACGTAGAGCAATCCTTTCCCGATCATTCCAGGGCTTTTGTCAGCAACTGACTAATCAGTGTTCCAAGTACAGAACTTGGACAATACTGACAGTATCTATCTTAGAAAACATGCTGGGGTCAAAGAGATTTTGGGGAATATAATAGATAATCACAGTTGTCAGTGGGTAATATGCAATCTTGACAGCCATTACCCAGAATATGTTTGTATATCCCCCTGATTCAGAATATAGTTTTTAATAAGTTAATATTTCAGTCTTAGCTTAATCCAAGTTGAATCTAACAGTAGAAGCTGCAAGAACATTTAGATAAAATTCACCTTCTAACATGTAGCACTAATATTACCATCACTGACCTTTAGGGGCTATCTTCATGTTTGAGAGATTTTCCTCCTCCTTTGTTTTGTGTTGCAGATGTGTTGCAGATTCTCACATTAAGACAGTGTTTCTCAACCTTTTTTGGCCCAGCGCCCCCCTAGCCCTTATCCAGGTCCCTTAACGCCACCCAGTTGCGCAAAGAGTGGGTTTGCAGGTTTGCGGTACCGTGGGTGGTCGCTTTCATCCTCTGAGCTCGGGTAATCTACCTGAGGCCTGGGAGCTTGAGGGTTCTGCGCAGTATCTTGGCTGTGCCTAGTACTGCACATTTCTGGACTGAGATGTCTGATGTTGTTCCTGGGATCTGTTTTAGCCACTTCTCCAGTTTGGGGGTTTCTGCCCCGAGGGCCCCGATGACAACAGACACCACTGTGGTCTTCACCTTCCAGTTCTTTTCCAGTTCCTCCCTGAGGCCCTGGTATTTCTCCAGTTTCTTATGCTTCTTTTTCTTGATGTTGTAGTCACGTGGTATTGCTACATCCACCACAACGGCTTTCCTCTGTTCTTTATCCACCATCACAATGTCCGGTTGGTTCTCCATCACCATCTTGTCTGTCTGGATCTGGAAGTCCCACAGGATCTTAGCTCAGTCATTCTCCACCACCTTTGGGGGTGTTCCCCACTTCGATCTCGGGGCTTCCAGTCCATATTCCAGTCCATATTCCGCTCACCATGTGTTCTTCCCCCTTCAGTTTGTTTGTCTCTTTTATTAGCAGGGAAAATAAGGTGTGAACAGGAATGGGGGGGTGAAACCCACATCCAACCCACATCCTACCTTCACAGTAGGATGTAAATTCAGACAGAGTAGGATGTGGATTCAAACAAATTTAAGAATGATAACAAACATAATTTTTCTAACATCCACCACAACAGCTTTATCTGTTGTTTATCTAAAGTCCAGTTGGTTCACCATTACCCACAGGACCAAGTCCCAAGTCACCAAGTCCCACAGGATCTTAGATCCTGTGGGACTTCCTTGTGGTTATTCCTTAGAATGAGATTAAATAAAGCTGCATAGTATGCAAAGATCTTAGTCTAAGAAGTATAGACTAATCAAAGGATTTGGTCACCAAATGCTGAAAATGTGACTAAGTGAGCAGATGAAGGTCAGTTGAGGAACATCAGAGAGCTGAGAAACCAACTGAGGGAGTAACACTCCAAAATAACCAAACGTTCAAAACTCAGAAATACCAAAATGACCAAACTAAACTCAAAGACCTACAGATGATGACAGAATATAATAGTTTTTAGGTTGTATAGAAACGTTAAAAGCAGATTTAAGTTTTTTTTTTTTTACTTTAAAAAAGAATTAATCAATATGTATTTTTCAATCATTATTGAATATGAAGAAATCTTTTTTTATATTAATTTAAGTGTTTTTAAATGTGGACAACCAGAGAAAATCAGTCCAAGTTCCATCATGTCTTCACAAGACTCCCAACAATGACACCAAGTGGTTGTGATGGTCAAATGTTTCTGCATCACTTTCAAAGCCATCAGTGAAGCTCAATGGATCGATTTGATCTCCTCAGTGATGTCAGTTTTTAAATATGAATAAAAAAAGCAGGAATTGTAGTGATTGGCTAACCCTCTTAGTATAATTTTCACATTAGTGTCTCTCATCTACTGACTGCTGGTTTAGATGAATAGATAATGATAATAGATTCTACATCCTAGATCAAACGAATAAATATTAATAAATGTAAGTATTATTTATTTTTATGGATCTAATGTTCACTAGTTTTACTAGTTGGGAGTTTATTCAGAGTTATTTATGTCATTTAAAGTCGTGATCAAATGTTCAGAAAAATAAGCTTAAAAAATAATGGAATATTATCATTGATGGTACTCAAATATCTGACACCCATGGGTGTGTTACAGTTGAATAAATACTGTTTGTGTAAAAGTGTCATCACTTTTCTAAGAACCTGTTTGACAAGCATTGTAGTTTTTAGTTATTACACTGCCAAGTTCCTGCAGGTTGAATTTTCTTAATTATTTTTGATGATAGGAGAATTATGGCGTCTGTGTTTGGGGTGATGTTTGTGTGTTGGATGTGGAGGCAATGTGGGGAAATTCATGTCGGGGCTTGGTACACCGCATTATGTAATAATGTTAAAACATTGGGTTTCATAATGATATATATTTAATTATTACATTATTATAGTTAAAAATAATTAAACAACACATTTGACTGTGTATTCAAATAACTAATTGAGGAAAGCCTTTGCATTCAGATAACTGACCATTTCAGATTTTACATACTTTCTTAAACACTCTCAAATATTAAACTCTCTTGTAAGGGCAAATATTTGCAATATTTGCAACTTTGCAAATATTTGCAAAGTTGATGGTAGAGCTGCAGAAACATGTTCAGGAAAATTCTGTTGTGACTTTCAGAAAACATTAAATGGTTGCAAAACCTTAAATGAACTAGAAGAATTTGGGGTGAGGTGAGCTGGGGTGAGGTGAGGTGGGGCGAGATGGGGTGAGCTGTGTGAGGTGAGTTTGGATGAGGTGAGGGGGAGATGTTAGGTGGGGTGAGGTGAGGAGGGGTGAGATGGGGTGAGGGGGAGATGTTAGGTGGGGTGAGGTGAGGAGGGGTGAGATGGGGTGAGGGGGAGATGTTAGGTGGGGTGAGGTGAGGAGGGGTGAGGGGGAGATGTTAGGTGGGGTGAGGTGAGGTGTGTGAGGTGAGGAGGGGTGAGGAGGGGTGAGAGTGAGGTGACTGTTTTGTTGACATTCCTCATGTCAACAAAGTGGCTTTAGATATTCATTCCAGGTGCTTCGACTAGGTTACCAAGGGACCAGCACCTATACGTTTAAATGCGAGGGGGGAGGAGGCAAGAGACAGAGACTGCAGCGGCAGCGTGTCGGTTGGTCTGTGTTACCCAGAAAGCAGTTGGGCACAATATCGCAACACCAACGTCGTGAGTGAAACATCGACTGTGGCAGCTACTATATAAAGTACTCGGGATAAAATAAATATAAGATAAAATAAGTTAACAGTCAGGAACTAGGAAGGATCTTTGTCTTATTCCTACACCCTTTAGAAAATTTAAAGTTTAGTTTTGTGCTTTATTATTCTACTTTTATTGTCTAATTTATTTCTATGATATTTGTTATCATAGAATTATTTTAATGTCTAAAGTGGACAGATATTTGACTAAGGTTTAACAGAGACGTTCTGGTAAGTCATTATGATCTGCTTAATATTTTTTGTAATAATATGTATTTAATTAATGTTCAGGAAGCCAAAATTATATAATTTTGAGATGTTCCCATCTGATACAGGTATTTGCAGTTACTCAGTCAAGTGTTTACTCATGTGTTGTATTACAGTGAAATAAAGGGCATGTTTGTATAAAAATGTCAACACCTTTCTAACGAACTGCCATGAGACTGTTTGATTTAAGGATTATGGTTTTCAGATATTGCACAGCCCTCAGCAAAGTTTCTTGCATGTGGTGTTTGTTTGAAACAAAGAGAGAGAGAAAAAAATGTCCTGAGTAACTGAAGAAGGTGACCTAAACATGACCTTCTTTATGTGGTTTATTTTTAATGACACCTTTAAAGCCATTGAAGAAATACCGGGACCGGTTAGAGTCCATGCGCCAAAGAGCAATTCAGATCACACACCCTTTTTGGAGTCCTTGAAAGGGGTTTCTGGAGAGCACCCCACCCTGGAGATTCCCTGGTTCTGCTCGGGGACTTCAACACTCCAATGGGCAAAGACAGAGAGACCTGGAAGGGCTTGTGTTGGAGCAGCGCCCCCCATCGATTTGTACCTGAATGGTGTTGCACTTCTGTACTCATCATGGATCATCCATAGTGAAAAACATGTTCAGGCATAAGGGTGTCAATATGGGCTCTGGGCACCTGGACACTGCATGACTTTGCTGTTGTCTGATCTGTGGCCACATGTCTTGGACACTCATGTGAAGAGAGGTGCGGAGCTGTCCACTGACCACTATCTGGTGGTGTGCTGGCTCTGATGGTGGGGCACGATGGCAGTCAGACCTGGCAGGCCCAAACAAAAGTGTCTGGAACATCTGGCAGAGTTTCTCAGGAGACGGGGCTTTAACTCCCACCTCCGCGCCACCTTATACTAAAAGGGGAACCACAGGATGTGCTACAGTTACAGAGGGGTCAGATTCTTATGCCTCTCTGGAAATGTCTATACAGGAGTCCTGGAGTGGAGTGTCCATTGGATAGTTGATCCTTGGATTCAGGAAGAGCAGTGTGGTTTTCATCCTGCTAGTGGAGCTTTGGTTCAGCTCTACACCCTCAGCAGGGTCCTGGAGGATGCATGGGAGTTCGCCCAACATATCTACATGTGCTTTATAGAGTTGGAAAAAGTGTTCAACCATGTCCCTCGGGCAGCCCTGTGGAATGTTCCACAGGAGTATAGAATACCAGGTGCTTCCTTTGATAAGGGCTGATATGTCCCTGTATGTTCTTTGTCAGAGTCTGGTCCATACTGCCAGCAGTAAGTCGGGCCCATTTCCAGTGAGAGTTGGACTCCACCAAGGCTGCCCTTTGTCACTGTCCATAACTTTCATAGACAGAATTTCAAGGCAAGTCAAGGTGTTGAGGGGATCCGTTTGGTGCCCTTAGCATCACGTTACTTTTTGCGGATGATGTGATTCTATTGGCTTCATCAGGTCATGATTTACAGCGTTGGTTTGAAGTGGTTAGCAAACAAGTGTGAAGTGGCCGGGATGAGGATCAGTGCCTCCAAATCCAAGGGATGGATCATCCATGACTCCATGCATTGGATTCATCCATCCACCCATGGATGGATGAATATGCCAGTTTGAAAAAGTGCATTTTGAGCGGTTCCTTGTTTTTCTGTGACTTGGATTGCTTATAATGCTCTGCATACACATCTATTATAACTGCAGCTATTATTGTTTTAATTCAATCCAGAATAGTTCTTAATTACCAAGCAGCCAAAGCACTGCAAATGTGTTTTGTAATTCCTATGTTTATTAGTCATACATGAAAATCAAATTTTTTTAAAGTTTTAAGTCGCACCATCAATTCCTCAACAATCCTCCGCATTAACCTTACTTGATCAGAGTTCAGCTCTCCAAGACCTACAGAAAAGTGTCTTTCACCCATGATCTACATTCAGTGGCGCAAAAAGTGGGTATGCAGGGTATGCAACGCATAGGGGCGCAAAAACCCCATCTGGAGGGGGCGACGCGCCTATGATGTTTTCTTCACCCTGACGTTCCGGGGGAATGGGGAACGGCAATTTATGTTTTCGCATCCACCTGAAAAATGCGAAGTTGCGCCACTGTCTACATTAAACAGGAAGTCCACCATCTTGTATTGAAGTTGTGATTTTGATCCCATTTATAACCTCTGGTGTTGATCAGACTCATCCTACAGACTCTGGCTGATCGGCTTTTCGTTTGTCCTGTTTGCTCAAAAGTCATGGGATTAAAATTTATCAAAACTGAGTTTTCCAGAATGCTGAAGAAATGCAAGGGACATCATGCTTCCAGTACTGACAGTTTTCAGTGGATAGTGTGAGTTTAGCAGTGTGACGAAATCAGACATCATGGCAAATAACCACATTAGATATAATCAGTCCTAATCAAATCCCTAACAGAAAGCTATCCAGCGTTTTGCTTTTGTATGGCGTGTTGGTGTTTCTACCAGGATACAGATGTATTGACTAAAAGGCCTGATGACAACACTGAGTAAATATGTTTATGAGGAAGGATACAATATTTTTCGAAGCCTGTCATAGAAAGTGTTTGTTCATATCTTCATTGGACAGACTGGTGTTCCCTTTCAGTCACACCTTAGTCCAGATCCTGTATCCAGTATTTGCTTTGTAAAATGATGAAGCCCAGGACTTTTTTCATTAGGTGATGATTGATTTAGGTTTCCGATAGTCAGGTGAGGTAACAGATCAGCACATTCAGCGGGTATAAATAACGGTGTCTGAACATCGGAGACACTGAGGAGAAGCAGAAGTTTGGAATCAAGTTCATTCCAGCTGCAGGTGAGAGATGAACTGATGAATTAATTTACAACTGTTTTTCACCACTAACGTTTCTCTATTTTACATTGACAGGGAATTTCATTGAATTGCAATTCAGTAGAGCTCCATACTGACTAAAGATTTTCATCAATTTTGATAAATTCTTTTCCAGATCAACAGTAAAGATGAAGGTAAGCCTGTACCATGCACTATAACAAATATCTGTAACTGAATAATCAATTTAATGACGTATAATGTAGGAAACATGAGGAATGACGTATCCATCTTTATTTACTTTAACCTGGAAAGATTTTTCTTAAAATTTAAAATTTAATTAACAAGATAAAAAAACAGCAGACATTGTATTATGAAATATCAATGATGATTAGAATATGAATACAAACAACATATTTAACAACGTAGTAAAAAATGAACAATCAAAGAACTTCTAGTGAGTTGGTTGATTATTTAAAATGTTATGTATTTGTTCAGTCACTGAAATTCTGAGTGAGTTTGAGTTTTAAAATTTATATAAACATTGAATGAATGTAAACACTGTGCATATCATTGGCTCTGGAAATAACATTTCTCAACAGGATTGATCAAATTATTTGTTAAAAAATTGTAGGGTCCCACCTACCAGAAACCATTGTTAAAGCAGAATCCAGCATTAGTCTGACAGTCTGAGGCTGCAAATCTGAAAGCACAGTTTACAGGACAAGGATAGATGTGAACAGGGATTAGGTTGAATCTGACTAGATGGATGTTAATCAGAGTTTATTTGATGGCTCATGTTCAGAAGGTGTCATATTCTGTCTTCCAGCTGTCATCAGTTCTGTTCCTCTTGGCTCCACTGCTGGTCAGCTGTGCAGTGGTCAAACTGCCAGTTGACTGTAATGACCTCTACAATGTGGACAATAAACTTCCCAGTGGAGTGTACACCATCTATCCAAGTGGATCTACATCTGCTGTTCAGGTAAACTTTAAGTTTGGTTTGTTCATGAGAATGAAGATCCAGATTAAAGTTCTGTGCATCACCAAACCTGGCTTTAGGTTTATCTGCCTTCAAATGAGACATGTCTTCACACACATTACTTAAACTGAATATTTGAAACTTATTTTCTTGATGTTTAATATGTTGTTGTTTTAGTTCAAGCTCCAGTTATTTATTGAGATGAAATTTTATTTAGCTATAAGTTCACATATTACTGAGACAGTGATAATATTTATTGTTCTACAATATATATCTATTGCAGCCCAATTAATCTGTGTGTTTGTGTGAAGGCTTACTGTGACATGGACTCAGAGGGAGGACGCTGGACGGTGAGTTGTTCACATCAACTCAACAGAGATCATGATCTCTGATCATGATCTCTGAGAACAACTTGGTTTATCTGAAGGTTCCTTGAGGTTTTCTTCCAACAAACATCAAGTCCTGTTGAAAGAAGAGTCTTTATTTTATTTACTTTTTTACCTCCCTGTTAAAAATAAGACTTAGTAAATTTTGTCATGTTAAATATTATTGATATCAATTCAGAATTGGTAAAACCCTCTTTCTTTTCATCCTGAATGTGTAAGTGAGAAATTAGTTCACTCCTTGAACAGATTCCTTTGTTTTTCCAGGTTTTCCAGAGGAGGATGGACGGCTCTGTAAACTTCTACAGAAACTGGGCCGAGTACAAGAGAGGCTTTGGAAATGCTGCTGGAGAGTACTGGCTGGGTGAGACATGAACCTGAACAATCAATGCATGGTTTGCTTATTTATTTAGGACACTAATAACATAATTATAGTCGCATTTGTCAACATCTGTTTATTTGCTGGGCCCTGTTCTTCACTATTGTATTGCAAAGTAATGACATATTTACACCAGGTATAGGACAGAGAAGGTGAAACTTTATGCCTTTAATTATCCCTTTAACATTTTAACTCACTTCTTGCAAATCCACAGAAATCAGGTGTTTAAAAGTCTCAGTAAAAATCCAATATTAAATGTTTGTATGTCTGTGCAGGTCTTGATGACATCCATGAGTTGACACGACTTCAAAACTATGAACTGATGGTCGACATGGAGGACTTTGAAGGAAACAAAAAGTTTGCCCTTTACTCCTCATTTAGAGTTGATTCTGAGTGTGAGGGTTACCTGCTGCATGTGAGTGGTTTCAACAACAAAGGGGGCGCTGGTGAGTCATGAGAGAACCTCATCCTAGCCTAGTAAAACATTAACGTAAAATCCTATGATTTTTTTCACAAAACATAAACAACTTTTTACAAAACCAGTATTTTTAATATATAAAAATTGAAATTTTATTTTTGTCTGATCGCGCATGTTTTTTTAAAAAATTTTTTAATTATTATTATTTTTAAATTTTTCAACTCAATGTCTATTGTATTCATATAGTTTTTGCGTCCTGTGTGTAATGGTTTCTGCAGGTAACGGCCTTACCTATCACAACGAACAGAAATTTACCACCTTTGACAAAGACCAGGACAAGTGGAACGGCAACTGTGCCAAATCATTTCTGGGTGCTTTCTGGTACAATGGTTGTCACCAGGCAAACCCTAATGGGGTTTATCGCTGGGGGGCTGAAGACATTTTCAGTGGTGTTGGAGTGTCTTGGAATCTCTGGAAGGGAAGTAGTTACTCCCTGAAAAGCATCAGCATGAAAATTCGTCCTGCCAAGTAAATCTGCAGGTCAAACATCCAGCAACAATAATGAATTGCTTTTTCTTGTAATCAATCATCATATTTTGGCTTCAAACATGAGTCAAATGTTGATATTATTACCTCTAAATATAATCCAGATGATTGTGCTTTAAATCTTTGGTGATGGTTTGCTACTGTAATCAGTTTCTGTCCTGCTCTCTGATAATAAATAAGAAGCAAGCAACAATGGTTGTGTGTCTGGATTGTTATACATGTTACACTTAAAATAAGCCAGTTTTAAACCAGAAATTTGGCCAAATGGAAATATTTTTAGAATCAAACCTCTTGGTTAAATGCAAGTAATCTAAAAAACAAGATCTTCCATGATTCTAAATAATTTTATGCTCAATTGTGTCAGTGTGAACCTCTACACAGTAAAAATGCCAGTGTTGAATTAACACCCAAAAGTGTCTATATGTGTCCAAGTCAGCTAGTGTTAAATTCAACAATACAGAGTCACATTAACATTTACAACGGTGTTAGTGTTAAAATATATTAAAAGTAACACCGGTGTAGTGTTGATCACTAAACATAATCTGGTGTTATAAAAGTAAATTGATCCACAAGGTGTCAATATCAATCAAATCCAGTGGAAAATATTCAAAACAAGACACAGAAATGGAAAGTTTAACTTTTCTTAAACCCAGTTCAGTATTATAGACCAAAGTTAATTTAACAAAAAAATGGGTGTCAATCTTTTAACACTTTCAAAAGTGTTACTTTAACACCAGCTGACTTGGACACATATAGACACTTTTGGGTGTTAATTCAACACTGGCATTTTTACTGTGTACGTGTATTTGATGATCTGTTTTTGTTACTTAAGTATGTATATCTGATGTTAGCTAAGACAAAGAAATTAAGTTTAATTGGAGTTTTATCAGAAAAGGATCAGGAAGCTAAACAAGAACTGTGGAAAGTCATCAGTTTGCTTTTCCTTGCAATAATCTGTAAAAAAAAATAAAAACTAAAGAATTTAATCTCAGAAGCACATTAAGTATTCATAGTCCACATTAAGACCTATTTAAAAATAATTACTATACTAACCTTTATGTCTTTGATAATTTGACCATCCATGATGATCATATGATATGCCTCAACATGTTGAAAAAACAAGTTATATGATATTTAGACTCCTAGAGATGAGTTGATTGATCAGGTTGTGTTTAAGCGTATGAGATCAAATCCCTGATATTTACTGTTGATAAAAACATTGACATAAAATCTGGAGACCACACATCAGCATTTTAAAGTAAAACATTCAGAAGAAAGTTGTGTCTAGGCCTGTCACAATAACTAATTTTGCTGGACGATAAATTGTCCCTTAACAATAACATTGTTGTTTTGAGGACATTTTTAGTCATATAATAGTAATAATGACATAAAAATGCAAGAACACATTCTCAAAGATCAATAAACTTTAAATACTAATGAACATTTAAACAGTAGAACTGGAAGACATTTGGAACATCCAAGTAGAATTAAGATAACAACAGAAACAACAAATAAATAAATCATGAAGTCTCTGAAAACAAAATTGAATTAAAAATAAAGGGAGAGTTGCAACCAAGACACTGACTGAAGACTTTTATAATTCAGTTTTTGGTAAAATGAAAGAATAAATATAAATCAAGCAAATGAAAATGAGTAAGTTTCTTTTAATTAATCATACAATTAATTGGTTTATTGTTTACTGTGACAGGTCTTGTTGTGTTGTGTGTGTTGTGAAAGACTCACTGAATGCTGAAGCATAGCTGCATTACACAATTACACAATAATACACAATTCACTAATTGTTCCTTATCTGACTTATGGTGGAGATGTTCAGGGAATGTCTATAAATCATTAAACAATTCTAGTTTTATTTTTGCAAAATATAGCTATTAAAGAGCATAAAATGATGCTAATTCAAAGCAATGCACATTTTCAACAGTCTTATAAAAAATAGTCAAAGTATGAAATATATTGGTATAATGAGCGCTTTGAACATATAATTGGACCAAATCTCCAGTTTCCTGTGGTGTAGCTGGATGAACGGTTGTCTTTCTGCATGGAGTTTACATGTTCAAAACTGCCAGCCCCTTTTATGGAGTAGCCATGGCAGCAGTTGCGTCCTCTTTCGAAGTCCTAATTCAACAGAAGGAACCTGAACATCACAAAAATTAAATCAGTTTTTCTTGAGTCCACAAAAGTGTCAAGCTCAACCAGTTTAAGGAGCTCAACTATAGTCATAATTTCTTAATTTCATCTTTAGCAACGTGTTTCTCCACAGGAATATCAAATTGTTCAGCAATACACAGTAAGACATCTTTAAGACATATTTCTTCTCATGACTAGGATCCTGAATGAAATCCTACAAGTTGAAGCTCATCTCCAAACAGTCACAAAGATCTGACCTCTATCTGGCCCCCATGCTGACGTAGAGCAATGGACCTTACTAAACTCCGCCCAGAAACGCCCCTCGAAAGTCTCACGTGACTGCAGTCTCACGAACAAAGTCTCACGGTGCTTAGTTTCTATGTGTAATTTCATTTCGATTGACTCTCTGCAGAGTATTTCTCAGTCGATTAGTGTAGCATTTCTGCCAAATTTTCAAAAAAAATCAGCCACGACAATGGACATGGGAACCAACAAGATCATGTCATCTTTTTTGGACAACATCAAGGTGTTTGAGTCACACGATGCCTCCAACATTGTGCGTGTCACAGCTAAATGCTACCGGTCGATGAGGAACACAGCAGATCCTCAGACCCTCAGTATAAATATAGCTGTGGACAAGATCACTGATGCCTATTGTTCTTGCAAGGCTGGGTAAGTAGGGCATTCATGGTTTTGAAGGTGATTTCTGTTGACAAATGTTCAAATGTGCCTACGCCTTATACACACGGTATTCGGTGGCTAACACGATTAGCGTGGCTAACATGATTACAGTTTAGTAAAAAGCCTTTTCAGGTGAAATAAAATCTTTAATGTATGTCAGATACGGTACACATTGCATATTGATCTGTTCAGCTAACGTAAGGCTGTAACAGACAGGATTCAGGATGTAGAAGTTGTATGGGTGCTGCCATTATGCTGTACGACTGTGGCACTGTGGGTAGAGTAGTCGTCTTGCAATCGGAAGGTTGTGGGCTCAATTCCAGCTTCTTTCTGCCACATGTCAATGTGCCCTTGGGCAAGGCACTTAACCCCTACTTGCCTACCGAGCTGTGTATAAATGTGTGAGTGCAAATGGGTGAACATGGCTCTAGTGTAAAGCGCTTTGAGTGGTGAAAAAAAATGATCGGATAAAGCGCTATATAAGTTCAAACCATTTACTTGGCTAAAAGGTTTTCATAATGGATGTGTTTATTATTGACTTTCTTTATTTCATTCACTAAACATAACAAAAGCAAAGCAATAATACCTACACCAGCACACACTCCTTTGTTCTTATTGATCCTACGATGGTTGAGCTGCAAATGCGGTCGTGCACAAGCTTTGATCCAAGCAAGACTGTCCTTTTCAGATTTTGGAAATCTGTGAATTTTAGTTCCATAATACGATCAGGATACCTGACATCGCCTGTGCAGATTCCCCACTGACAGTGGAGAACCATTATTTTAGAGTCCTGACGCAAAAACCTTCTGTCGGTCTGCTAGTCCACAATTTACATTAGCATGTTTTTACTACTGTAGAGGGCAAAATGAAAAAAAAAAAAAATCCGTCTTCAGCAGCCGCTATATACGCCGCTCAGCACGTGCAGCATAAGCTATTTATGGTTAGCATGCTTAGCATGTGCTCACCTCTCCAATCGCTGAAAGCGTCCACAACCCGCTGCCACCAGTGTAACACTGCGTAGTGATCTAAATCAGTGTCACCATGAAAATAAGAGGTCGTGGGTCGAGAAAGAGCAGACACTGAGAGGGAATAGCGTAGCTGTACAGACTTTTATTAAACAGCCTCAAGGAACAGCCTAACGTCTCAGTCACCCATATGAAGAACCAAAAACACCCCCGAAGAAGAAGGAAATATATTCTCTCAAAGGCACAGCGCCCCCACTCATCCATGGAACATCCCCAGCAAATAACCAACCTCACATGAAACCATATTAATTGAAAAGGAAAAATAAATCATCTTACACTTGTAAGATGGTCACGTACGTGGTAGCTGCGCTGTGACGTAAAATGGGCATTAGCCAATGAAACGCAGTCCCTGTGTTAAAGTCCATCCTCCCCCAATCATTCCAGGGCTTTTGTCAGCAACCGACCAATCAGCGTTCCAAGTACAGAACTCTGACAATACTGACAGTATCTATCATAGAAAACATGCTAGGGTCAGAGAGATTTGGGGAATATAATAGATAATCACAGTCTCAGTTGTCAGTGGGTAATATGCAGTCTTGACAGCCATTACCCCGAATGTGCAGAGGGTGGAATATAATTTATTAATTTAAGGATGCCTCCTGTCCGCCTCCCTGGTGAGGTGTTCCAGGTACGTCCCACCGGGAGGAGGCCTCGGGGAAGAAACAGGACACGCTGGAGGGACTATGTCTCTCGACTGGCCTGGGAACGCCTTGGGGTTCCTGGAGGAGCTGGAAGAAGTGGCTTGAGAGGGAAGACTGGGCCTCCATTCTGAAGCTGCTGACCCCGTGACCCAACCCTGGATAAGAGGAAGAAAATGGATGGATGGATGGATGGATGGATGGATGGATGGATGGATGGATTATTTTTGGAAGACCACAATTTTATTTTCAGCATAATAGTCATCGCACAAATTGCTGCTACAGTTAAAAAAATAAAAGCCCTTCCAAAAAGCTGTCATGGGTTGATTGATTTTTGGTTTATAGTTTCCAGTTGTAATTAAGATAACAACAGATAACAGCTAGCTTCCTACACATTGTGTTTGCTTAAAGCAATGAGGAAGAAATGTTCTCCTTTCCCACAATTTGATGGTAATAATTATCTTTTTTAAATGAGCAGGTGGAATTTGCTGTCATCTGTGTTTTCTGTGTATTTATTTTGAGGTTTTTATGTGTCAATTAGCTTGTTCGCCTGTGAGTCTCTGTCTTCCCTGTTGATTGTTCCCAGCTGTGTCTCATTTCTTTGATTACCCTCGCAGTGTATTTAGTCCCACCTGTTGTCTTTGTCTCTTGTCGGATTCTCGTCTTGTGGACCAGCCAGTTTCCCTGTGCCGTTGTGCATCCTGTGTTCTTCGTCCTCCCTGTTGTTTGGTCCCATGTATTATGGTCATTAAGTAATAATCATCATCATCACTTTACCTGGGTGTGCCTGTGTCCTCTCTCACCTCACCAAATCCAAATCATGACATATAGAAAGAAGTAGAGAGATGTTTGTCTGAAGATGGTTTATTTCTTTGGTTTCTACACCTTTAAAGCTATTGTAGGAATATTGAATCACTTCACAACACATTGACAACCTAACATTATGCTGTTTAGATGTACAGTCATCATCTGTATGTGCTCTGAATTTCTTTTTTCAGGTCAAAAGTAAAAACTCAAATTAACAATTTATAGGCAGGTAATTAATACACCTTACATTCAATTCACATTTCTCTACTGATTTTTTTTATGTTCTGATGTAATATTTACATTTTAAATATGGAGTTTCTGTTGGGGAAGGAGCCTGAGCTGTTGTATAAGGTTGAGAGGTTCCAGCTAGAAATAGTCAGTCTCACCTCAAAACATGGCACTGGTTCTGAAGACGTTTCCTTGAGATGGGTTGAACACTCTTTCACTCTAAAGTTGATCCTGATGATAGGAGTGGGCGGCAAGAACATACTTGAATGTTTTTGCCCCCCAACATACATGAACGTTGGGGTTCACCCTGGTGAACCAGAGGGTAGCTTCCAGCCACTAATGAGTGGGGGGACTGGTTCGGACTGTTGTTAGCGCAATGGTCAGACCTGGCAAGCCCAAACATAAGTGTCTGGAACATCTGGCAGAGTCTCTCAGGAGACGGGGCTTTAACTCCCTCCTCCATTTCCCTGTATACTAAAAGGGGGACCACAGGATGTGCTACAGTTACAGAGGGGTCAGATTCTTAAGCCTCACTGGAAATGTCTATACAGGGATCCTGGAGAGGAGTGTCCATTGGACAGTTGATCCTTGGATTCAGGAAGAGCAGTGTGGTTTTCCTCCTGCTCGTGGAGCTTTGGTTCAGCTCTACACTCTCAACAGGGTCCTGGAAGATGCATGGGAGTTTGCCCAACCAGTCTACATGTGCTTTATAGAGTTGAAGAAAGTGTTAGACTGTGTCCCTCAGTGAGCCCCATGGAGGGTTCTCCAGGAATATAGCATTCCAGGTGGGTCTTTTGATAAGGGCTGTTAGGCCTCTGTATGTTTGGTGTCAGAGTCTGGTCCATAACTCTGTTCATAACTTTTATAGACAGAATGTTAAGGTGCAGCCATGGTGTTGAGGGGATCCATTTTGGTGCCCTTAGCATCACGTCGCATTTTGCAGATGATGTAGTCCTATTGGCTCCATCAGGTCATGATCTACAGAATTCGCTGTAGTGTTTGGATCATCCATCCATTCATCCATCCAGTTTGAAAATGTGCATCATGAGCGGTTCTTTGTTTTTTTGACTTGGATTGCTTATAATGTTCTGCATACACATCTATTATAACTGCTGCTGTTATTGTTTTAATTAAATTCAGAATATATTTTCATTAACCAAGCAGCTAAAACACTGCAAAGGTAATTTGTAATTCTTATGTTTATTAATTATGCATGAAAATGAAATGTTTTAAAAGTTTTGCAAGTCGCACCATAAATTCCTCTCCGCATTAACCTTACTTCATTAGAGTGAAGCTTTCCACGACCTACAGAAAAGTCGCTTTCACCCATGTCCTACATTAAACAGGAAGTCCACCATCTTGTATTGAAGTTGCTATTTTGATCCTCTGGTGTTCATCAGACTCATCCTACAGACTCTGGTTGATCGGCTTTTCGTTTGTCCAGTTTTCTCAAAAGTCATGGGGAATTAAAACCTATCAAAACTGAGTTATCCAGAATGCTGAAGAAATCCAAGGGACACCATGCTTCCAGTACTGACGCTTTTTGGTGGATAGTGTAAGTTTAGCAGTGTGACAAAGTCGGACATAATGGCATGCAATGGCAAGATGTCTGAACGACTAAATACTGATCCAGTTGATATGAACCACTTTAGCTATGATCAGTCCTAATCCAATCCCCAACAGGATGCTGGCCAATGTTTTGTTTGTGTATGGTGTGTTGGTGTTGGGTCAGATTTCTACCAGGATACAGATGTATTGACTAAAAGGCCTGTTGACAACACTGAGTAAATATGTCTGTCAAGTCAAAACAGCAATTGACACATGTTTGAATAATTTCACCATCTCCACCCAACTTGTACGTACCTCACAAAGAATCAAGCGCCCATCCCTTTCATTTCTCAAGCTCAACAGTCAAATCTATAAGGTAACTTGGCACACCTGTGCTCAGAATGATCTCTCTTTGGACAAAACACCTCAGCTGAAAGCTCCCTCAAAGACACAACTGATAGGATTGGACATTATTCACAGTTTACATTATTCAAATTGCATTCAGAAGACCAACATAGATTTGTTTGAAATGTTTTTCATGGGTTTGGAAACAAATTAATTGCACTGTTTGGAATATAGTTTATTATTTATTCACTGTTAACTTACAAGTAAATTATTAAATCATTACTTGAGAAACTAGTTGATTAGTTGAAGTTAAAATTAACTCATTATGATTATTCTCTTGTCTATTTTTAGGTTTTCAAGCTACTTTGTGGCTACTCTGTGACCTAACCGTGAACCACTGCTCATATGAACACATGTTTGCTGATATGCTGTCAATGAGTTAATCTAAAGACAAGAAAAAGAAAAGATAAATGAAAAATGTCACTAAGATGAGTTGTTCCTGCGTCTCTTTGGAGGAAGTAAGCCTTTTCAAGTTTGAATTGGCTTAGGAGAGAAAAAAAAAACTTAACAGTTGAAAACCAGCTGAAGATCAGATGACAGTGAAGTCCTAATAAAGGAGAGCTTCGACGAACCAACTCAAGGAAGACCTGTAAAGGTCATCCGAGCTTTACAATCCACTATGACTGAAGAAATGTTTGGAAAGTCACTGAAACAATTGAAGCTGGATCGCTCCATGGCAAAATCTACCTTCACCAAGCAAGCACACTTCCTGAGCAGAAAAGCTGCCAACATGACAGATGGAACTGCGACAGGAGTTCAAAAAGCTGACCTCTGATGCCAGACAACTAAGTGATTCAAATGATGATTACAAAGCTGGACTATTAGCAGAGATGGAAGATGAAGCTGGTGAGCTTGATAAACAGCAAGAAGCTGATTTGGAAAAGACTATTAATGACTGTGAATCAAAAATAGAAGAAGTCAAACAAATAGTTCAATCCAATTTGTGGAAAAAATATGGTCAAGATGAGCTTTATACTGCAATCCAGGAGGCAGAAAAGGCATGTAATGTTGCTTCTGACATAAAGATTTTAACTGTAAACAAAAGTTCATATGAAGTGCAGCTGTCCTTTGTGGAGAATGTGATCCAGGAATCCATCAAATTTTGTGACCTGGGAAATATAGATTCCAGTAGAAGAAAGGGACAATATAGAAGACTGAGTAAAACAAATTAAACCAATGAAAAATAAACTTCAAACAAGAAAATCACAGTTTGCCATAGCACAAACGATTGCAGAGGAGAAGAGTAAATCAGCTCAAGCAGACCTTGCATCTTTACCTATACTAGCACAGCCCACATTCATTGTAAAGATCAGACCCATTTGTCTACCAAAGGTTCATGGCTGTAAAAGAAACTTTCACAGATGGAGAAAAGACTGGGAAAGTCTGCAGAAGCAGGGAGAACCAAGTGGCCCAGTTGAAGTGAAAAAAATTCAATTGTTGGATAGTGTAGATGAAAGGATCTGTGGTGAATTACAGCTGTCTGCTTATGATGCTACTGCAGATATGTTCCGAGTGATGGAAAACATGTATGGCGACAAGTCAAGCATTGCTTTATAAATTACTGAAGAGCCTGAGAAGATTCCACCCATGAAAGCAAACCAGCCAAGGAAGGTGGTAGATCTTATTCAAGCAAATGAATAGGCTCTAGTTGACCTAACAGAGCTAGGTAACATTGGAGCCATGAAAAATCCTCTGGTTATTAAATCTCTGTAGCAGTGGTGTCCAAAGTGGGTATCCTGGATGTGTTATTCTCTTGCTGGTTTAGGTCACCTGGATTAAATGATGGCTCATTGGAGGCCTAAGAAGAATATGGACCTACAGAAAAGGTTGTTACACCTGGGAGAGAACAAAAACATGCAGGATGCCGGCCCTGCAGGACCCACTTTGGGGACCACTGATCTAGAGAGTAAACTCTCTAGAGATTTAAGGATGTGGGTGTCGTCCCTCCCTGGTTGAAAAGGGGTGTGGGTTTTAATGTTTTTAATCTTTATTTTTTTATTTATTTAACTTTTATTTTTATTATTTTTATCTCTTTCTTACTGTTTATTCAATGTTACATGCTGTTTTTAAGGTAGTTATAATACCTCAACCATAAAAACTAGGTAGTTTTTATGGTTATCCCGCTAATGGGGTTACACCAGATACAATCTTCTCAAAACATATGAGGAAGTTCTGGAGAAACTAGAACAACTTGGAATGAGTTAGAAGACAGAAGAAGATATTTGAGAAACTTTTACCAGACCCACAAGAAAGAATCAGGCCTATATTGTGTGTGGAGACGTAAGACATGGAGATAAAATATTTTTCTGCAAACAGATCAAAGCGATGAAGGTACAGGAAAAGCTCAATATTGTAAAAACATCCAAAAGGTGTTTGAGAAAGCATGGAGAGGATGCTGAATGTATCAACACTTACCTTTTGTAGAAACAATGATTGTAAGAAATGGAGCTTTTCACGGACTTACAAGGACTGGGGTTGATAAACTGAGAATAAAAAACAGACTAGGAGAAATTAATTGCTGAACTTTCACCAGAACTAGCAAAAGAATGCAGAAAAGCATTTTCAAATGTGACGGCATCAACAAAGTACACAAAGGGTGAAGTCCCTGGGCATATGGCATATGGAGTAAAAAGACAGACTGATGCATAGAGTGTGATACCTGGTGGAAGAAGACACATTGTATGTGATGACATCTGTGGAGTGAAAAATCTTTAAAAGATGATTTTTTTCAAAATAAGGCTGCTGAGAATCAAAAGTTTCAAGAAACAGATGCTTTTAATAACTTCTGCAGATAGAGAGACACTTGACAATGTCAGAGTGGGCTCTGATAAAAGTCAAGTTACATCCCAGATTTATAGTCTTCCACACACGCAGGTGTGAAAAGGGAAATTTTCTGTTGCTAGACATCCACGTCAATCGATTTCAAAAACAGCTGACAAGATATTTCAAAAACCACAATGAAGAAGGTGATATACAAAGAAAGGTCAAAAGAGTGAAGGTGTGAACCACTAGAGTCAGAGACGTATCTTTTAAGTTGTTCATTTTCCAAGAGCAAGTTTCAAAATTCCCCTTCAGTCAGTCGAAGGTTTTTCTAGCTGACATTCTAGGTGTTAAAAAAAACGAACCTTTTGACAGTTGTATGTATGTATGTCTAAATAACTTCCTACAACACTAAAGCGAGACGCTAAAGCAAGGTGACCTCTTGTCACAGCTCTGAGCTGCTGCAGGCATTTCCTGTTGAAAACGGTCTCCAAGCACACACTTTTCTTAAGTTTCTTTTGTGTAACAATTATATAAAATATTTAAACCTTGAATATTTAATATGTTAATATGATGCTAAAAGTGTCATGTTGGATTTAAATTTTCGAACCTACATCCAAGAACACAACCGGAGGAGTCAGAATAAATGAACAATGATAAGTTTATTGAAACCCAGGGGAAAGAGGATGAATACTGGAACGGATGACCGGGTCGTCTAATTGTTTTGAAGATGAGTGAAACTTGAGCAGAGCGCTGGATGATTAAGTTTCGTTGGAGAGCGGACAGGTTTGTTAGCGGCTGGAAGAGCGGCTTCTTTACTTTGGTCCAGTTGTTTTCTCTCTCCGGTTGGGTTCGGACTTGGATCTGACCCGAAATGTCCCAAAGGGGAATCCACGGGAGATGGACCGACGAGGTGGGAAAGGTGAGCACACGAGGGATGGCGTCTGACCGGTAACACCAGCAGCGTCGAGGGAGGACACAGGAGGGAAGTGATGCATAACAACGGAGAGACAGACTCACTCAGAACCCAGGGATGACACCTGAGTGAAGTTGCCCCCCCCCCCACCTTCTTCAAATCAAACAAAATTGGTGTGAAACGTTAGTGCTACATTTGTGCTGCTTTGTGCAGCAAAAATTTTAGTTCGTGCCACAATCATTTTAAAGATATAAAGAAAGTTGGATTCCATAAACGTTTGGGGGGTTGGTTGACCTTTTAACCTTTACACTTTCATTGATATCTTCAAAGCCAAATCAGCACAAACGAAAATGTTTGCTGCACAAACCAGCACAAATGTTTGACACCAATTTTGTCTGATTTGAAGAAGGTGGGGGGGGCAACTTCACTCAGGTGGGGAAGACTAATCACACGGGAACAACGAGGAGACAACAGGATCATCTGGCGAGGAAGACAACAAGAAGTTAGAACAGTGCAGATCACAAGAACAAAGGAAAAGACTAACAAAATAAAACAGAAAAAAACACAGACCCTGACAAAAAGTAATTCTATTTGGATATAAGTATAGAAGATATGAGCTTCATTTAAGCTTAAGAAACTATATGATAAGCTTACTTTAATTTTATGCAAAAACTAATCTTGTTTTTTTAAGAATCTCAAGGTAGCTTCCTAAGATAAAACTAAGCAAAAACGTATATATAAGAAAAATATTCACACCTTCAGAAAAGTTTTGGCACCTTTATTAAGTTTGATGCTTCTGAGGTCAGGACTATCAGGAGAAAATGATCAGACATGATTTTAATTTGACACGTCATTCATCTTCTCAAAAAGAAGGAAGAAAAACCTAAGAAGTGAAAATAAATACTCCAAATCCTCACTAGGAGAGAACTTCCTAGCCAAGTAGCAAGCCTTTTTGATCCAATTGGCCTAGTTACACCCACCGAACAAAAAGGAGCCATTCTGGTGAGAAAGGTTTTTCTCCATAGCAAAAGATACAAAATCTTTAGAAGCCTGTCATAAAAAGTGTTTGTTCCTATCTTCTTTGGGCAGACTGGTCCAGATCCTGTATCCAGTATTTGCTTTGTAAAATGCTAAAGTCCAGGACTTTTTTTATCAGGTCATGTTTGATTTAGGTTTCTGATAGTCAGGGTGAGGCAACAAATCAGTACATTCAGCAGGTATAAATAACAGTGTCTGAACATCGGAGATACTGAGGAGAAGCAGAAGTTTGGAATCAAGTTCATTCCAGCTGCAGGTGAGAGATGAACAAATAAATTTATTTACAACTGTATTTGTCTACTAAAATCTATTTATTTTTATTTTACATTTCAGCAGCGATCCACACTGACTCCAGGTTTATCCAGTTCAACAGTAAGAATGAAGGTAAGTTTGTAACTTGACTCCAAATATTCTTAGGTAAATCAATTATCACTTTTAAAATTAATATTTAGGTACAATATCATTTTTGGAGTAAGATTAAAATAATTAATTAATACTTTATTTAACAAAAAAAGACCCATTAAGTTTTAAAATCTTGTTATCAATGGATGATCTAGATAAGAGGTATAAGTATCTACTGTACTGGAGAAAACATTCAACAAATCTCAAAAGTGGTCAACACAGAAATGGAAAAATTACAACATTGGCTCAAAAACAATAAATTATCAGTAAATTTAGATAAAACAAAATTCATGACATTCGGAAACAATAAAAAACAGGAAAATAATCCAATTAAAATATCAATTGACAGTGTTGATTTAGAACAAGTACATGAAATAAAATTCTTGGGTGTCATATTAGACGATAAGTTTAGCTGGAAACCACAGATCAGCCTAGTAAAATCTAAAATAACCAAATGTGTTGCTGTTCTAAGAGGAATTAGTTTTGTCCAGGACTATAAATATTTGTTTATTCTATATAATACACTCATTATACCACATTTGACATATTGTGTGGAAATTTGGGGGAATACATTCAAAACAAATTTACAGTCACTATACATCTCACAAAAAAATCAATTCAAATAATACATAAAGTGGGATATTGGGAACACACAAACCAGTTATTTATCAAATCAAATATACTAAAATTCTGGGACCTGGTAATACTTAAAACAACACAATTTATGTTTAAGGTCCAAAATCAAAAACTTCCACACAATATACAGGAAATGTCTGTTGACAGAGGGTGGTTATAATTTAAGAGGTGAAGGATATTTCTAAAAACAACATATTAGAACAACCAGGAAGAGTTTTTGTTATTCTGTGTGTGGAGTAAATTTCTGGAATGGATCGAATGATGAGTTAAAAAAAATATACAAATGTAAACCTATTTAAAAAACTCATTAAAACAGAGCTTATTTCAAAATAGGATATACTGTATAAGATGACTATTTCATAGTCTATAAAGTAATTGATTGTATAAATAGTATTTAAATATTTGTACAAAATCAAGCATGATGTAAAATGGAAACAAGTTGTCTCTTTTTGATGTTCTGACAGTTAACTGACTGTAAATTGACAAGTAGGAAAGGGGTAGGACATTATAAGATATTATATCTTCTACCTGCTCCTTTTCAAAATGAAAATCTAACATTTGCATGTCACATGGGCAGAAAAATTTGTTCTACATTTTTATTTCTTATGTTTGTTTCATGCTGTTTTATTTTGTTTTCTTTTTTCTTGATTATATTTTCTCTCTGTTCAAAATAAATAAATCAAGAGGTGGGAAATCCTGGTCCTTGAAAGCTGATGTCCTGCAACTTTTAGTTGTATTCCTGGCAGGACGGGAATACAACTAGGAGTGAAACGTGATGACAGTTCTAGGGGCCCTGACCAGCAGGGGGTCCTCCACAGTTTAATTATTTATTTTTTGTTCATATAAATTGAAATTAAAATCAGGGTCCTTTCAAGTGCAAAATTAATCATGAGGTATTCTTCAAAGATTTGTTTTAGCAGTAAAAAGTTTATGTTCCCACTCCCAGATCATAAAACACACATCCATATTTGCCCTGAACCCCCCCTGAATGAAATAGTTTGTTCCTGTTTGGAGGGCTTGAGAGTGACTCTGTTAGCAGCAGACAGTAGGAAACACTAACAACTGTGGCAGTTACTATGCTGCTAAGAAAAGTTAGCATAGCTACCAATGACAGCAGATAAACAGTTTCTTGTAATGATAAGTTGTTTCTCCACCATTATAACATTTAGCAGTGAGTGAATGAGGATGATTGACAGCGCTAAGACCCTCCTACTGGTTCTGATTGGTTGTTTTGGTCAGAACGGTGCATTACTTTAACCAGTAATAATAATTCAGGAAGGAGATGGAGGAGATTGATTGTTTTCACAGATTATCTGTCTCATAACAAACTGCTACAACATGGTGACATCTTTAACAAATATGGAGAAAACATATTTTTATTAAAGTTATGTACTGCAGCTTTAATAAAATGCAACTACTAGTATTTTTAGAAGTCTGGGTGCTTTATGTGTGGTTGCCATTGCTTTTGACTGTTTGCTCATGGGGAGAGACATTTCAGTATCTAAAATTAATAGAAAAACTTTAAACAATGTACTTGCATACCAGATATCGACTGTTGGATGTCAAATTCATGAGCAGTAAATATTGTGCTAATTATCAGTATTGAACCAAAGAAAGCAAGGCAGAGCCTTTAAAACTGTGACGCTTTTTATGGGTCAAATATACTAAAACAATTGTAGCAGCAGCTGTGCAGGGGGCAAAACACATTTTTTGTCAGGGGGCCCACAATTCCTGGCAGCGCCCCTGGATGCCTGAGTCATCAGGCTTCTTGGCAATAGTTAAGCAACAGTTAACCTCATCTCACAGTTAACTTGTTTACACCCTTTCCTTGCCATCATGCCGCCCTTTTTCTCTGCACTCATGAGTTCATGACACAGTACAAGGGACTACAGTTCAGCTCTTGTAATTTAATTTCTTTCTGCAACAACAAAATCATACTCTTTACTAAATTAGATTATGTTCAGTACATTATAATAACAAACTCCAATCATCATTTAAATCAGAATACAAGATCACTTTTCACTCTCAGGCTTTTTGATGACCTGTTTTCTGCGAGTCCTGGAAAGATCTCACCAGCCCTAACCAGGTTTCACGACAATGTAAAATTTTACAAATTATGAAAGATCAATGATCACTGAAATATGAATGAAAAGGAAAACATCAAACAACATGTTTATTGGTTTAATCCAAAGATTTGCTAGTCTAAATATCTGTATTGAGCTCTCTGATTATTTGAAATGTTAGCCTTTTGTTTAAACACTTCTTGAATATCATTAGGTCTGAAAAAAACATTGACAATCAGTCAAATGAGTTGAAGTGGAGCGTTTTGCATATTGAATAAAACTGTTATTCTGACAGTCTGAGGCTGCAAATCTGGCAGCACAACATGCAGGACAAGAACAAGGATCAGGTTCAATCCGTCTAGATGAATATTAATCAGGGTTAATCTGACTAGATGGATATTAATCAGAGTTTCTTTGATGGCTGATGTTCAGAAGTTGCCATCTTCTGTCTTCCAGCTGTCATCAGTTCTCTTCCTCTTGGCTCCACTGCTCATCAGCTGTCAAGTGGTCCAACTGCCAGCTGACTGTAATGACCTCTACAATGTGGACAATAATCTTCTCAGTGGAGTGTACACCGTCTATCCAATTGGATCTACATCTGCTGTTCAGGTGAACTTTAAGTTTGGTTTGTTCATGAGAATGAAGATCCAGATTAGAGTTCTGTGCATCACCAAACCTGACTTTAGGTTTAACTGTTAACAATGGTGGGGATGAATTTATTTTGTCTTCATACACGGTACTTATGCTGAGTATTTGAAACTTTAATTTCTTGATGTTCAAGGTGTTGTTTCAGGTCAAGCTCAAAATCATATCCACTACAAATATAACTATCCTTTTTAAGAAGAAATATTATTAAAGTATCAGTTCACATATTAACGAGGCAGTGATACTAGTATCACGTTTATTTTACAAAAAATGTGACTCAGAAAACTGAGTCAGAAATACAAGGTTTAGAGTCAAAACAAGCATAAGCTGCCATATTCTATGTTTGTTTTCTCAAATGTGGGTTTTCAGTGTGTTGAGATTTTTCGTATTAAACTGGATGAACTCATTAATCTGTGTGTCTGTTTGAAGGTTTACTGTGACATGGACTCAGAGGGAGGACGCTGAACGGTGAGTTGTCCACATCAACTCCACATGAACTTACTGTTTTTTCTATGACTCTTGGAGATTTTCTCAGTTGAAACGCAAGTCCTGTTAAAAGTAGAGTCTTGGTTTTCTCAGTCATATACTTGCTGTGAAGGGTAGAGAGAGTGGACAACCTCTCTGATAAAAGGAAAGCTTGTATAAAAATGAAGACTTGTTCTGCCATGTTGTAAAACCCACTTTCTTTTCATCCTGAATGTGTAAGTGAGAAATTAGTTCACTTCTTGAACAGATTCCTTTATTTGTCCAGGTTTTCCAGAGGAGGATGGACGGCTCTGTAAACTTCTACAGAAACTGGGCCGAGTACAAGAGAGGCTTTGGAAACGCTGCTGGAGAGTACTGGCTGGGTGAGACATGAACCTGAACAATCAATGCATGGTTTGGTTATTTATTTAGGACAATAATAGCATAATTATAGCCGCATTTGTCAACAAATATGTCTAGCAAATATTGTTATTTGCTAGACTTTTTTCATTATTGTGTTACAAAGTGATGGTGTATTTCCACCAGGTTCAGGACAGGGAAGGTGAAACTTTGTGCCTTTAATGATCCTTTCAACATTTTAACTCACTTCCTGCAATTCCACATAAATCAGGTGTTTAAAAGTCTCAGTAAAAAACAATATTAATGGTTTTCATGTCTGTGCAGGTCTTGATAACATCCATGAGTTGACACGGATAGATAACTATGAACTGATGGTCGACATGGAGGACTTTGAAGGAAACAAAAAGTTTGCCCTTTACTCCTCATTTAATGTCAATGCTGAGTCTGACGGTTACCGCCTTAATGTGAGTGGTTTCAACAACAAAGGGGGCGCTGGTGAGTCATGAGAAAACCTCATCCTAACTTTACTAGACAGGATGGATGGATGGATGATCATTTATTCATTTGTAAACTTAATAATTCAACTTGTGGTGGGTCTGAAAGTAAATTTCAAGGCACTCAGCATGGATCCCTGAGGGACTCCTGTGTTAGTGCAGGTGTATAACAACTATAATACATTCTATGATTTGCTAATTTACTGAACTTAGACCATTCAGGATTCAAAAACACCTTGACTGAGTGAAATGTGTTGTCAGTAAAAACTGAACCTAGAATTTGTTCTTATGGTTCTGAAGCAAATAGATTGATGTTCGCAGTTCATAGCACAAAACCTGATCAAAGTAAATTTAGTTGATCTCATTGATGATCACACGGGTTTTTTCTTCATTATTTAAGTTTTTAACTCAATGTCTTTTTTTATTCATTTAGTTTTTGTATCCTCTAATGATTTCTGCAGGAGACGGCCTTGCCTATCAACACGGACAGAAATTTTCCACCTTTGACAAAGACCAGGACCCGTCAAACAATAACTGTGCCAGAAAATATCTGGGTGGTTTCTGGTACAATGACTGTCTCCATACAAACCCTAATGGGGTTTATCTCTGGGGGACTGACAAAACTAACTTTGCTGTTGGAGTGTCTTGGTTTGAGTGGAAGGGACTTGATTACTCCCTGAAGAACTTCAGGATGAAGATTCGTCCTGTCAACTAAATCTGCAGGTCAAACATCCAGCGAAAATTATGAGTTCCTTTTCCTTGTAATCAATCATTATATTTTGGCTTCAAACATGAGTCAAATGTTGATATTATTACCTCTAAATATAATTCAGATATTTGTGCTTTAAATCTTTGGTGAGGGTTTGCTACTGTAATCAGTTTCTCTCCTGCTCTCTGATAATAAATAGGAAGCAAGCAGCAATGTTTGTGTGTCTGGATTGTTACATGTAAAAATTTAAATAAGCCAGTTTTAAAACAGAAATTTGGCCAAATGGAAACATTTTTAGTAGAGGTGTGCCGATCGATCGGCAACCGATCATAATCGGCCGATTTCCGTGAAATCGGTGATGATCGGGATCGGCGATCATTGGCTCTGTTACCGATACCGATCACCTGCATCTCATTTCCCAGCCTGTCTGTCCAGCTGGTCTCCTCTTTCCTTCACTCTGCGCAAACGCGCAGCAACAAATCCTAAGCGATGTGTAACTATAACGCACTGAGTGATGGGGACGTTTGTCCATAATCCACCATTAACACCTATTTAAAAATAATTACTATAATAAGTTTTATGTCCTTGATAATTTGACCATTCACAATTATCATACGATATGCCTCAACATGTTGAAAAAATAAATTATATAATATTTAGGCTCCTAGAGATCTGTTGATTGATTGATCAGGTTGTGTTTAAGCATGTGAGATCAAATTCCTGAGATTTACTGTTGATAAAAACAGTAACATAAAAACTGGAAACTTGTTTAGGTCTCTCACAATAAATAATTTTGCTGGACGATAAATTATCCCTGAACATATTTGCAATTAACTATAACATTGTTGTTTTGAAGACATTTTCAAGTCATGCAATAGTAATAATGACATAAAAATGCAAGAACACATTATCAAAGATCAATAAACTTTAAATACTAATGAACATTTAAACAGTAGAACTCGAAGACAAACAAATAAATAAATCATGAAGTCTATGTAAACAAAATTAAAGAAAATAAAGGGATAATTGTAACCAAAACACAGGTCTGAAGACTTTTATCATTCAGTTTTAGGTAAAATGAGAGAAAAAAGGAAAATTTATAAATCAAGCAAATGAAAATGATGAGTTTCTTTTAATTTAACATGTGATTAATTGATTTATTGTTTACTGTGACAGGCCTTGTTGTGTTGTTATATTTCACAATTCACTGATTGTTCCTTATCTGACCCATGATGGAGATGTTCAGGGAATTCCTATAAAGCATACAACAATTCTATTTTTATTTTTGCTAAATATTGCTATTAAAAGGAAAAAAATGATACTAATTCAAAGTGATGCACATTTTTCAACAGTCTCATAAATAACCAATTGAAAAGTATGGAATATATTGGTATAATGAGCCCTTTGAACATATAATTGGACCAAATCTCCAGTTTCTGTTAATATTTTGTGCAATATTTCATAATTAAGCTGCAAATGTTTGGAAAAATATTTTGTACTTGATCTCATCAGTGCAAATATAAACTTTAGATGTTATAAGACTTTGTTGCAACTGGAAAGCGTTACAGCATAAATTGTGTGTATGTAAATGTTTAAGAAAAAACAACAGAAAAGGTTTTTAAGATTAAAAGCACCCCATTGTGAGGAAGGGGGAATAACACGACAACCACAATAAAATGACAGAACTTACAAATATAGAAAAATAGGATTTACTTTTCTAAAAGTTTCACAAATTGTGGGGGAAAGGGACAGTTGTGTTAAATCAAAGAACAGGAAAGGCTTGTAGAAACAAGTTGCTTTATTTAGTTATCACAATGTTGAGGCTATTGAGACTTTTTATTCTGGCTGACCTAATCAGTGTAAATATAAATACAGTATGAATAAAGCAACCACTAAAGTTTCATATATACTTCTTTGGATAAATGGAAATAATTTAAAACTAGGCCTTCCATGGTTATCAATAATTTTGCTTTAACTATATTAGCTGAAAGCTTTATTTCTATCTGATTATGTTTTCTTGACTCCCTGATCTTAGGGAAGACAAAGAGTCAGACATGAATTGATGTTTTCTCATAAAAGTATTACAATGCTAAAACAGAACAGTAGAAAATCATCAGTTTGTTTTTTTAAATGTTCCTATATCCAGTTGCAAACGGTAAAATTGTTCAGTTGCAAGGAAAACTTGGAAACTTTTGTCATTATTTGCATTGATGAGAAGACATTTCATTTGACATATGTTTGCAATAAGGAGCTAGTTTGATGGCTTCGACCAATCACACCACAGAACATTAAATTCCCACATTTAGAGTCAGGATGAAGGTTGAACATGCTAGACCAGTGAAACATCGACTCTTATGTACTGATTCTTCCAGCTTCAATACAAGGAAGCTTTTGAACAAATACTATTTAAATCTTTATATTACCAAAATTCACACCTGGCTTTTATAGCAAGAACTAATAGACTTTTTTATTTAACCACAAATGTTTTTGGCACATATTTCATGCATTTACAGATAATTTATAACTTTAAATTATAAATTATGAGACACTAACGGCTCATAAAATAGACAGTTTAGGTGAAAAACCAAATAATTATTTCATCTACTTTTAGAAGATGCACATTTTTCAATTCAGACATGTTTTTATTTTCAATTATTTTTGAACAACTTAAGTATCCATATGTTTAATATTCACTTCTAAACTAACATTTACATGATATCTAAATTAAATATTTGAAATCTCTTGGTACTTTTGTTTTCCACTCAATCACACAAGACAACAGCATGCAAGAATAAATCATGTGTTGATGTGGACTGAGAATATTTATGATTCATCTCAACTGATAAGATCAAACTTGAGCTTTTTCCAGATCATTTTTGTAAAACCTGAGGAGAAACCTTTAAAGTTAAAAGTACAACCATCACCTAGAAGCTTTAACACCTCATATCTGATCTTTGGGGACAGGAAAACGCTGTCATAAGTAAATAAATTACATTTCCTTTTAAGATAACATATTGTATGTGGAATTATGTAGAAATAATAAATAACACTGGTTTACACATTAAACCTTTCCATTTATTGTAACATTTGATCAAACAATCTGACAAATGGATTTAAATTTAATATCTGCATTTTAGAATACAGATTTTCAGTCATCATGGCATATTTTCCTTATATACAGTGTAATAATGCTTATATGCAGTGCATATGAGTGTTACTACCAACACTGACCCAACACTTTGTCATTTCTAGACAAATAGTCATCAGAAGTTTCTGACACAGATAAATGGTCTTCGAAAGTGACACTGCGCATCATCCCAGCATCTGTACCCTGCAAGAAAACAAACAAAAACACGTTGAATCGTAGAAACATCTGAAGTCTAAAATGTGGAAACAACTAGTAAGTTTAAGAGCCTGATCATCTCTGCAATTAATTATGTAACTATTAATCTTTAAAATTAGCATGTCCACACCTAGATTACATATCTTCACTTACGACTGTAGTTAATCTGCAAACAGTCCTGATCGAAGAAGTTGTTGGGTTCGAATCGACACCAGTTACTGTAGCGAAAAGGGCTTCCGTCCACCCATTGCCAGCGGCCGTCCTGCAAGTTAAAGCCGTCTGAGTAAAACATTTAAATGTATTTTTCTGAAGGGCTAACCCATGAGGTGCACATGTGAGATTACCACGTGTTTGTCATGGCCTCCAATCCAGACTGCAGTATGCCCCCGGCCTGCATCCATTATCATCCTCACAAGCCGATTATTCACCTCGAAGTCCTGGATTGATGCAAGTTGTGCTTGTATGGACTTGCAGTTGTCCTGCAGTCGAGATCAGGAGAGCTGCTACACAATACAGGAAGGAGATGGTTCGAAATAAAAGCAAAGTAAATCAAAGGTCACCTTAGCTCTATGCCAAGTGGCACCAAAAGGAAAGAGGTGGTAGCAGCGACCTTTGACTTGAGTCCAGCCGGGAGAACATTTAGGGCTGAAAACAAACAAACACAAAGTCTCAGATAAATCATTTACAATATTCAGCTGGTAGTTTTACCATGTAGTGCTGGGAAAATTTGTCAAGGAAAAAAGCAACTCAGCTGTTTCTGAAAAAAAGGAGGGAACTGGAAAAACCTTCATCCAGTCTTCATAAAATCAACAGTCACTGCTTGCATGTAAATATTTTATGCAATAAAAGACATAAAAATATACATAGACACAAAAATTGAACCTTAACTGTCTTTAAAAACAGTGTGTAAAAAGTGTAGCGTCTATTCTATGCGCCTTATAATGCCTTATATATGAAAAATGTTTAAAAATAGGCCATTCATTGAAGGTGCGCCTTATACACTATATTTTACGGCCAGGTATCTTGGTTGAAACTCTATTGTTCCCCTTATTTGCTGCAAAACAAACCCTGGCCCACATTAAGAGGAAAGGTAAACTCACCCTTCAGGTAAGCTTCTTCATCCACAGGTTCAAAGGTTGGTTCTGCAAAAAACACGAGGATAGACGAGGATGAAATTTTCTACTAATAATAATAAAAAAGCACCAACTTGTCCAGTTCCCAGGTTCACTATGTCACTAAATATTTTATATTTTATCTTGGATATATGACCAAATCAAAGAATTAACACAATTTATTGCAAATTTCTTTCACAAAAGACACACCTTCAAGTTTAAAATATAAATGTTGCATGATTTCTTTGACTTAGACAAGAAGTGAGTAGAAACAACTAAACATGCCTCAAACCTTTTACAGTGTTTTCTTATTGTGTTGTGGTTTCATAATGTAAAGCACTTTCATCTGGTTTATTCCTAAAATGTATAATACAAATAAAGTTAACTTGGCTAAGCTGCAGCTGAGGACCCAGACTGCTCAAACAAATAAAACATCCATCCATCCATCCATTTTCTTCCGCTTATCCGGGATCGGGTCGCGGGGGCAGCAGCTTCAGAAGGGAGGCCCAGACTTCCCTCTCCCCAGCCACTTCTTCCAGCTCCTCCGGGGGAACCCCAAGGCGTTCCCAGGCCAGCCGAGAGACATAGTCCCTCCAGCGTGTCCTGGGTCTTCCTCGGGGCCTCCTCCCGGTGGGACGTGCCCGGAACACCTCACCAGGGAGGCGTCCAGGAGGCATCCTGACCAGATGCCCGAGCCACCTCAACTGGCTCCTCTCGACGTGGAGGAGCAGCGGCTCTACTTTGAGTCCCTCCCGGATGACCGAGCTTCTCACCCTATCTCTAAGGGAGAGCCCGGCCACCCTGCGGAGGAAACCCATTTCGGCCGCTTGTATCCGTGATCTCGTTCTTTCGGTCATGACCCAAAGCTCATGACCATAGATGAGGGTGGGAACGTAGATCGACCAGTAAATCGAGAGCTTCGCCTTTTGACTCAGCTCTCTCTTCACCACGACGGACCGGTACAGCGCCCGCTTCACGGCAGACGCCGCCCCAATCCGCCTGTCGATCTCCCGCTCCCTTCTTCCCTCATTCGTGAACAAGATCCCCAGATACTTAAACTCCTCCACTTGAGGCAGGACGACCCCCCTGACCCGGAGAAGGCACTCTACCCTTTTCCGGCTCAAGACCATGGCCTCGGATTTGGAGGCACTGAGCCTCATCCCGGCCGCTTCACACTCGGCCGCGAACCGTTTCAGCGAGAGCCGCAGATCACGATCTGATGAAGCCATCAGGACCACATCATCCGCAAAAAGCAGAGATGCGATCCTAAGGCCACCAAAACGGATCCCCTCAACACCTCGGCTGCGCCTAGAAATTCTGTCCATGAAAGTAATGAACAGAATCGGTGACAAAGGGCAGCCTTGGCGGAGTCCAACTCTCACCGGAAACGAGCCCGACTTACTGCCGGCAATGCGGACCAGACTCTGACACCGGTCATACAGGGACCTGACAGCCCGTATCAAAGGGCCCGGTACCCCATACTCCCGGAGAACCCCCCACAAGGCCCCCCGAGGGACACGGTCGAACGCCTTCTCCAAGTCCACAAAACACATGTAGACTGGTTGGGCGAACTCCCATGCACCCTCCAGGACCCTGCTGAGGGTGTAGAGCTGGTCCAGTGTTCCACGACCAGGACGAAAACCACACTGCTCTTCCTGAATCCGAGGTTCGACTATCCGACGGACCCTCCTCTCCAGGACCCCTGAATAGACCTTTCCGGGGAGGCTTAAGAGTGTGACCCCTCTGTAATTGGAGCACACCCTCCGGTCCCCCTTTTTAAACAGGGGGACCACCACCCCGGTCTGCCAATCCAGAGGAACTGCCCCCGATGTCCATGCGATATTGCAGAGTCGTGTGAGCCAACACAACCCTACAACATCCAGAGCCTTAAGGAACTCCGGGCGGATCTCATCCACCCCCGGGGCCCTGCCACCGAGTAGTTTTTTGACCACCTCGGCGACTTCGTCCCCAGAGATTGGAGAGCCCAACCCAGGGTCCACAGGCTCAGCTTCTTCAACAGAAGGCATATTGGTGGGATTGAGGAGGTCTTCGAAGTATTCCGCCCACCGACCCACAACATCCCCAGTCGAGGTCAGCAGCACACCATCCCCACTGTAAACAGTGTTGGTGCTGCACTGCTTCCCCCTCCTGAGACGCCGGATGGTGGACCAGAATCGCCTCGAAGCCGTACGGAAGTCTTTCTCCATGGCCTCTCCAAACTCCTCCCACGCCCGAGTTTTGGCCTCAGTGACCACCCGAGCCGCATGCCGCTTCGCCCGCCGGTACCCATCAGCTGCTTCTGGAGTCCCACAGGCCAAAAAGACCCCATAGGACTCCTTCTTCAGCTTGACAGCATCCCTCACCGAAGGTGTCCACCAACGGGTTCGGGGGTTGCCGCCACGACAGGCACCAACGACCTTGCGGCCACAGCTCCGATAAGCCGCCTCGGCCATGGAGGCACGGAACATGGTCCACTCAGACTCAATGTTCCCCACCTCACCCGGAACGTGTTCGAAGTTCTGCCGGAGGTGGGAGTTGAAGCTCCGTCTCACAGGGGACTCCGCCAGACGTTCCCAGCAGACCCTCACTACACGTTTGGGCCTGCCAGGTCTGACCGGCTTCCTCCCCCACCACCGGAGCCAACTCACCACCAGGTAGTGGTCAGTGGACAGCTCCGCCCCTCTCTTCACCCGAGTGTCCAAGACATACGGCCGCAGATCCGATGAAACGACGACAAAATCGATCATCGAACTGCGGCCTAGGGTGTCCTGGTGCCAAGTGCACGTATGGACACCCTTATGCTTGAACATGGTGTTCGTGATGGACAGACCGTGACGAGCACAGAAGTCCAACAACAGAACACCACTCGAGTTCAGATCAGGGGGGCCGTTCCTCCCAACCACGCCCCTCCAGGTCTCACTGTCATTGCCCACGTGAGCGTTGAAGTCCCCCAGCAGAACAAGGGAGTCCCCAGGAGGGGCACTCTCCAGTACCCCCTCTAAGGACTCCAAGAAGGGTGGGTAATCTGAACTGTTGTTCGGCCCGTAAGCACAGACAGCAGTCAGAACCCGTCCCCCCACCCGTAGGCGGAGGGAGGCTACCCTCTCGTTCACCGGGGTAAACCCCAACGTGCAGGCGCCAAGATGGGGGGCAACAAGTATGCCCACTCCTGCCCGGCGCCTCTCGCCGTGGGCAACTCCAGAGTGGAAGTACGTCCAGCCCCTCTCAAGGAGACTGGTTCCATAACCAGAGCCATGCGTCGAGGTGAGGCCGACTATTTCTAGCCGAAACCTCTCAGCCTCGCACACTAGCTCCGGCTCCTTCCCCACCAGAGAGGTGACGTTCCACGTCCCAAGAGCCAGCTTCTGCAGCCGGGGATCAGACCGCCAGGGTCCCCTCCCTCGGCCACCGCCCGTAACACATTGCACCCGACCCCTTTGGCGCCTCCGACAGGTGGTGAGCCCATTGGAAAGGGAATCCACGTCTAAGGTTCAGCTGGTGTAACTTAATCATAAATGGAAAGTGCACCAATAATCTAGAAACATAATATCTATCTCAATCTATAAATGATATATTTTTAATGTTAATAAACTGTTTTTCTTTTAGGTAGCAGGTTAAGTCAAGTCATTTTAATTGCACAACTCAAAGGATTCTTTATTCTCACACATACTGACAAAATGCTCACCGTTGACGCTGCTCAGAAGCATCAGACCACAGAGAAGCAAAGGCAGAGTCAGCATCATCATGGCTGCAGGTTCCTGTTGGGTAATTATCACCTTCTGTGACAATAAACCGTTTGTTATTTAATTCTAGCTTTACAACAGTAAATCCAAATCCACATGAACCTGATGTGTCATGTCTTAGGTAATAATACATTTTTAACATAAAATGTTTTCATCTTACCTTTGAAGCTAATAATAACATTTTGGTTATTTATGTTGTTGCTTTGTTTTCATGCTGTTCTGGACTGATGAAGACTGAATTGTGTTACATTTTCAGTCTAGTTGTTTATTATGCAAGACGTGAAACAGTTACTTTAAGATGTAGTTACCAGTGAAGCTCAGCAGGGGGCGCTCCACACTATTAGTGACCAATTCAGGCTAATGGGCATCTTAGGAACCAGATCATAACTCACTGCAACGGTATGTTTTGTTTTCTTAACATGCTGCTATTTCCTTCATTGTGTTAAACATTTTGTTGCCACTCAAGATATAAAAAATACACAAAATCCAACTTGTTTCGAAGCTTCAGAAATTTTAATTTGCAATTGAGAAGAGAAGAAGGTCAAGCTGAGGTAAAAGTATTCTTTCCACAACACATTCAGTTTCCTCTTTAGTACATGACCAAGGAGAAAATCCACCTCCTGAATTTTATTGCGTCACTCATTTCATAGCGTTACAGCAGAGAGAGAAGTGAAGAAAAGTCAGATTGGTCGGACGTCTTCGTTGGATGTTCCTTCAGTTCTGAGTTTGTTTCCTAGTACAGACGAATGGTAAACGGTTGTTGCATGGGAAGTCAGCCCCACAAATGGAATCTGCAACCACAAACAAAGTGATACAGTGAATTTCACAATAAAGGCAATCCTTCATGTATGGTTTAAGGAATAGCTTACTGGAGATTGCCATGCAGTTGTAATAGCTGCTCCTTAAAGGCCTTGAAGTGCACCAGTTGTGGAAGATGAAGCGGGAACCATCACTCCAGAGCCACACACTCTCCTACAAGAACGTAGCACAAGGAGCAAGAAGAAGTAAAGCGTGAATGTTAGAAATTCATAAATAATCTGTTAAGTTTACAAAAATTTCCTTCGACTAGCAACATTTTTTATACATTTATCATGTCATGATAATGTAATAGGTTACTATTCTAAAACGGACAATATTAAGCAATTGCAATGATTCTTTAGAAATACCATCTGAGCATCAGAACCTCCAATCCAAGCCATTTTGTAAGAACCAGCCTTGCTTTTGAGGAAGTTTCTCAGCCAAACATATACAGTTTTGGTTTGTGCAGATGCCAGGTTTCCACCGCTGGTAGTACAGAACCTCTGGAGAGGAAAAACAGAGAAGAAGAAGAAACTCAGAAACACAGTCTAAGGAGAGAAAAACCTCCTAAACACTAAAACCCTGGAAAATCGTCAACTGCATTTAATCAGTGGAGTTAGACAAAATAAAAATAAAACTGCTGTTTTTCTGTTTTCTGATACGTAGGGGCTTCTGCACTTCCCATATCTGTGTCCTCTGTCACTTTTATCAGCAGTTAAAACTTTTTAATCAGTTGTTAACATGTGGTAACCTGTTTTTCTGAGCCGCTTTTAAACGTAACATGAGCGCTACGCTCGCGCTGTTTACACACCTGTGCGGCGGTGAAGGAGACCAGCTGCTGCTGGGCGGAGCTACAGGTGTGTTAGAATCATGGCAGCAAACCAGCAAAACTTTTCACAGTTTTTCCCCCAAACTAACCGACTGAGTTGAGTAAAGCTGTTGGATGCAGGTAATGTTAGCTAAACGACGACTAGCTAATGTCAATACAGCACCTTAAGCTTAACAAGTAGCCTGTAGGCTACCGATGTCATTGTCTATGTTCAGCTACATACATTAATTTTGTATAACATTCTCTACAGATTTTAAACCAAAGCTGTTAAAATAATATATGCACTTTCCATTTAAGATGAATATGTGTGCCTGGAACTCCTCCAATGAGAGTTTTAGCTTCACCTGGTACAAATTAAGTAAACAAGTCATTTTAATCAGAATTAATTATTATTAAAATACTTGCAGCCCTATTCTAAATTTAATTTTCTGCCCTCCACCCCCCACTTATACCCCCCGGCAGGGACAGGGGGGCCCAGAGAATGTTTAGATACCACAGGGGGGGCGCAGGAGAAAAAGTTTGGGAACCACTGATCTACATTAAACAGGAAGTCCACCATCTTGTATTGAAGTTGTGATTTTGATCCCATTTATAGCCTCTGGTGTTGATCAGACTCATCCTACAGACTCTGGCTGATCGGCTTTTCGTTTGTCCTGTTTGCTCAAAAGTCATGGGATTAAAATTGATCAAAACTGAGTTTTCCAGCATGCTGATGAAATACAAGGGACATCATGCTTCCAGTACTGACAGTTTTCAGTGGATAGTGTGAGTTTAGCAGTGTGACGAAGTCGGACATCGTGGCATGCAAAGACAAGATGTCTGATCGCCTGGATGCTGTTCCAGTAGAAATGAACCACATTAGATATAATCAGTCCTAATCAAATCCCCAACAGAAAGCTGACCAATGTTTTGCTTGTGTATGGCATGTTGGTGTTGGGTCAGATTTCTACCAGGATACAGATGTATTGACTAAAAGGCCTGATGACAACACTGAGTAAATATGTTTATGAGGAAGGATACAATATTTTTCGAACCCTGCCATAGAAAGTGTTTGTTCATATCCTCATTGGACAGACTAGTGTTCCCTTTCAGTCACACCTTAGTCCAGGTCCTGTATCCAGTATTTGCTTTGTAAAATGATGAAGCCCAGGACTTTTTTCATTAGGTGATGTTGAAAAGGAGTAATTTATCTAAATTAGAAAATACAATTCTGTTCTTTTCCTTTCCGGGTCCTGGATTCAAGCTACCGTCTTGGAGCCCACGTGAGGAGACAAAGGCGTACGCAGCATGTTGGCGTCACAGAAGTGCAGAATTTAATCCAATCAGAAACAAAGTATCAGACATAAAAGAGCATGACAGAAAAACAAACAGACTTACATTTAGTTACCTGAGATACTAGGAGACAAACATACCAAGACGTCTTGGAGAAAAGAGCCAGAGCAAAAGCAAAAAAGATCGGCTATTTTCTGAATTATTTCTTCTGTTGAAAAAGGAATTCTTATTGTAAAACTTTTAAACTATGCAATTTCGGTTTTTTCCTTTCTTCTTGTCCCGGAATCCTTGGCCGCGGTCTGAGAGCTCTCGCGAGAACACAGAAGAGACGTAAGCAGCGTGTTGGCGTCACAGAAGTTCAGAATTTAATCCAATCAGAAGAAAGTATAACACAAGACAGAGAAATTAAAGGAACACAGTCACACATTAGTCACCTGAGAAAATAGGACAGATAGAGGAAAATACGAAGACATCGAAGACGTCTTCGGAGAAATAGTCAGCCCATGGTGCTAAAAATTGTCCATTTCTGCCTCATTTTCCTTGTGCAAGAGGTTTTATGCTAGTAGGTGTATTCTATTCAAATAGGGGGCAACACCTCTCGACCAATTAGAAGCCGCCTCCGAGCACCCCTGAAAACGGCACCTCCCTACAATTTGGTGAGCCATCAAAGAGAAGTTTTACTCCTTGATGTTTGAAATTAACCAGAACTCTAAAGTCCTGCTGACTTTTACAACTTCGCAAATGTCTCAGGAGACTTGGCTCTATCGAAACAGATAAATAACAAACCGCATGTATGTTTTAAACCAAATTGTCTTCGGGTGAACTGCAGGTCAATACTTCAAAGTCGACCATAAATTCAGGTTTTATTTCACCAATTATGCAATCTCCTGACTCAGGCAGAGTCAGGAGATCTCCTGTCGGCTTCCTTAGACACAGACATCCCAAGATTTCACAAGTCTCTGTGAAATCCTGAGTTTTCTACCTTAAATCCTATATTTTTAATACAAAACAAAACATTTTCAATTTACCTTTATCATTGACTAGTTTTAGTTCTAATTAAAATAAAATATTCAGTTAAAGCATGCACTATTAAAGTATTCTATATGATATCAGTCTGAAAGTTCAAAAGTTCACAGTTTCAGGGTTCAGAAGTCCACAGGTCACTCGATGCCGTGCCAAATGTTGGCTGTGGACCCCCACTTCCTAAGACAGGAATGTGTCCCTGGTTTTACACAGATAAGATTGCTTGCCTCCTGTAGTTTTATAACCAGGTTGTGTAAATGCATTTATCTGTGACACAAAAACTCCTGACTTTAAGTAAATGATAGAGCTAACTCAAACACTAAAAAATGATTATATTAGTAAAAGATTCACTAAACTAAAGCACTAGAAATGGTTTATAATTGAGTTCAACAAAACACTAAACCATGATTATATTTCCTCAACACTTCCTATACTCAGATTATATCCCTGAGGGAGTGTTCTGGTTTTAGCATATTCAAACAAGGCGTCCCTTGTCTCAACCAATTAGAAGTTGTCTCCGACCGCCTTCGAATGAAGTTAAACAGATCCTTCAAGTCCTGCTAAGTTTTATGACTTTTGGATGTCTCAAGAAACGTATTTGGAATTCCCTGTTAATCCACCCAAACAGATAAAGGCACATTTGTAAGCTTTTAAACAAATACTTTTCGGGTAAACTGCAGGTCAATGTGCCAGAATAAGTTATAACTTTTAAGATATATTCAGGTTTATTTCACTAAATGCTGTTATCTCCTGAATCCTGCAGAGTTTTCTCCAGGATCTGGCTCCTTTTCTCCCAAAACAAACCCTTATTCCTATATTTGATTCAATAAGAGTTATCTCTGAACTTAATATGCTTTTGCTCTGTTATTCCTCCTGTTGAAAAGGTGTAATTTGAGTAAAATTAAAAAATACAATTCGGTTCTTTTTCCTTTTCCTGGTCCCGGATCTCAGCTGCCGTCTTGGAGCCCACGCGAGGACACAAGAGGCGTACGCAGCGTGTTGGCGTCACAGAAGTTCAGAATTTAATCCAATCAGAAACAAAGTATCAGACATACAGAGCAGAACAGAAAAAACATGCAGAGTTACATTTAGTTACCTGAGATACTTAGGAGACAAAACATACAAGACGTCTTGGAGAAATACAGTATAACCAGAGCAATAAGCATTAGAGATCGGCTATATTTTCTGACCCATTTTTCCGGTGCATCAGTTTTTATCTGTGAGGGGAGGGCCTTGAGTTTCGCATATTCAAAACAGGCGTTCCTCAGCCCAACCAACCGGTGACTGTTCCTGACGATTTCAAATTTAGTTCCTCCCTACAATTTTGTCCGAGCGATCAAAGAGAAATTTTCTTTTTGATGTTATTTGAAGTTAACCAGAACTCTAAAGTCCTGCTGACTTTTACAACTTTGCAAATGTCTCAGGAGATGTGGCTGGACTCTCCCCTAATCCAAACAGATAAATAACAAACCGCATATATGTTTTTAACAAGTACTTTTCGGGTAAACTGCAGGTCAATGCATCCGGGTAGACTATAAATCTTAAGATGTATCCCGGTTTATTTCTCCAATTGCTGTCCTCTCCTGAATCTGGCAGAGTCAGGAGATCTCCAGAATCTGGCTCTTTCCTGAGCCACGAACATCAAAGGATTTCACATGTCTCTGTGAGATCCTGGGTCTTCTACCCTAAATCCTATATTTAATTCAATAAGAGTTATCTCTAAACTTAATATGCTTTTGCTCTGTTATTCCTCCCAAAGTCTCCCTGATATTAAACTCATACAAACTACAAAAAATAATCAGATCCAGTTCTTGTTTCTTAATACAGAACAAAACATTTTCAATTACATTCATCACTGACTGGTTTTAATTCTACTAATACAATATTAAAATAAAATATTCAGTTAAAGCATGCAATATTAAAATATTCTATACGATATCAGTCTGAAAGTTTAAAAGTTCACAGTTTCAAAGTTCACAAGTCTATAGGTCACTAGTTTACCATGCCAGATGTTCACTGGAGACTCCTTATTTCCTGAGACAGGAATGTGCCCCTGCTTTGAGATGGTTTTCACACAGATAAGATTTTCTCCCTCCTGTGGTTTTATTATTTTACAACCTGCAACCAGGTTTTGTACATGCATTTATCTGTGACATTCTGACCCCAGGCACTACATTCCCTGCATCTGAGCTTACTGACACAAAACTCCTAATTTTAAGTAAAAGATAGAGCTAACTCAAACACTAAAAAAATAATTATATAAGTAAAAGATTCACTAAACTAAAGCACTACAAATGGTTATATGATGGAATTCAACAAAACACTAAACAATGATTATATTTCCTCAACACTCCCAAAGCCTCCCTGATATTAAACTCATACAAAACTACAAGAAGTAATTAGATACAGTTCCTGTTTCCTAATACTAAACAAAACATTTCAATTGCATTCATCATTGACTGGTTTTAATTCTACAACTAACTAATACAATATTCAAATAAAATATTCAGTGAAAGCATGCGATATTAAAATATTTTATATGATAACAGTCTGAAAGTTTAAAAGTTCACAGCTTCAAAGTTCAGAAGTCTATAGGTCAATAGTTTACCATGCCAATGTTCACTGAAGACTCTTTATTTCCTGAGACCTGAGTATCTCCTGTCCTTGCTAGATGTCTGAAAAGATAGGAGCCTATAGCTCCACAGATATATTGTTTAACAACGTCTTAAAAGGTTTTCTCCATCTATCACTTGTTCTTTGATATTTTGAACCCAGCCATGGCTCTTCCTGCCAATTGAACTCACCCACACAAACTTCTTCAAAATTTAAGTAAAAGATTCAGCTAACTAAACACAAAAAGATGGTTATATTTTCTAAATGCTAGAAACGATTATATTTCCTCAACAGTGATGATTGATTTAGGTTTCTGATAGTCAGGTGAGGCGACACATCAGCACATTCAGCAGGTATAAATAACGGTGTCTGAACATCGGAGACACTGAGGAGAAGCAGAAGTTTGGAATCAAGTTCATTCCAGCTGCAGGTGAGAGATGAACTGATTTTGATCTATTTTGATCAATTTTATCCAGATCAACAGTAAATATGAAGGTAAGCCTCTACCTTATCTTCATATCTGTAACTGAATTATAAATTTAATGATGTATAATGTAAGAAAAATGAGGAATTGTGTATCCATCTTTATTTACCTTAATCTGGAAAGATTTTTTTTAAGATTTAAAATTTAATTAACAAGATAAAAAAACAGCAGACATTGTAGTATGAAATATCAATGATGATTAGAATATGAATACAAACAACATATTTAACAACATAGTAAAAATGAACAATCAAAGAACTCCTAGTGAGTTTGTTGATTATTTAAAATGTTATGCATTTGTTCAGTCACTGAAATTCTGAGTGAGTTTTGAGATTTAAAATTTATATAAACATTGAATGAATGTAAACACTGTGCATATCATTGGCTCTGGAAATAACATGTCTCAACAGGATTGATCAAATGAATTGTTAAAAATTGTAGGGTCCCACCTACCAGAAACCATTGTTAAAGCAGAATCCAGCATTAGTCTGACAGTCTGAGGCTGCAAATCTGAAAGTACAGTTTACAGGACAAGGATAAATGTGAACAGGGATTAGGTTGAATCTGACTAGATAAATGGTAATCAGAGTATCTTTGATGGCTGATGTTCAGGAGGTGTCATATCCTGTCTTCCAGCTGTCATCAGTTCTGTACCTCTTGGCTCCACTGCTGATCAGCTGTGCAGTGGTCAAACTGCCAGCTGACTGTAATGACATCTACAATGTGGACAATAAACTTCCCAGTGGAGTGTACACCATCTATCCAAGTGGATCTACATCTGCTGTTCAGGTAAACTTTAAGTTTGGTTTGTTCATGAGAATGAAGATCCAGATTAGAGTTTTGTGCATCACCAAAAATGACTTTAGGTTTATTTGCCTTCAAATGAGACACGTCTTCACACACATTACTTAAACTGGATATTTGAAACTTAATTTCTTGATGTTTAATATGTTGTTGTTTTAGTTCAAGCTCCAGTTTATTTCACCTATAACTAAAGCAGTTACTTATTGAGATGAAATTTTATTTAGCTATAAGTTCACATATTATTGAGACAGTGATAATATATATTGTTCTACAATATATATCTATTGCAGCCCAATTAATCTGTGTGTTTGTGTGAAGGCTTACTGTGACATGGACTCAGAGGGAGGACGCTGGACGGTGAGTCGTCCACATCAACTCAACATGAATTCTGATTGCAGAACAATTTGGTTTATCTGAAGGTTCCTGGAGGTTTTCATCCAACAAACATTAAAGATCATAAAATTATACTAATTCAAAGTGATGCACATTTTTCAACAGTCTTATAAAAAATCAATTGAAATGTATGGAATATATTGCTATAATGAGCGGTTTGAACATATAATTGGACCAAATGTCCAGTAAATCTCTAATTCAACAGAAGGAACCCGATCATCACAAACATTTAGATCGGTTTTCCTTGAGTCCCCAAAAATTTGAAGCTCAACCAGTTTAAGAAACTCAACTATAGTCATAATTTCTTAATTTCATCTTTAGCAACATGTTTCTCCACAGGAATATCAAAGTGTTCAGTAATACACAGCAAGTCATCATTAAGATACATCTTATGACTAGGATCCTGAATGAATTCTTACAAATTGAAGCTCATCTCCAGACAGTCACAAATATCTCAAATATTGTGTTTGTGTTCAGTTCTGGTAATTTTATATCCCAGACGAGCCCCCACTTGTTTTACAGCCACCCCCTTTTGAGGAGGGGGGGAATAACATGACAACCACAATAAAATGACAGAGTTCTTACAAATATAGAAAAATAGGATTTACTTTTCTAAATATTTTCACAAATTGTAGGGGGAAAGGGACAGTTGTGTCAAATTGAATAACAGGAGAGGCATGTAGAAACAAGTTGCTTTATTTAGTTATTACAATGTTGAGGCTATTTAGACTTTTTATTCTGATTGACCTAGTCAGTATACATCAGGGATGAAAGTAAGGGGGTACGGCAGGGTACTGCGTCCCTCTAAAAGATTTAGCGGGGGTATGCGGTACTTGCAAGAGAGAGGAGCGGCTGTCAGCTGTAAAGAATCAATGGGTTCACTGTGCAGCCATGAGTGTGTAACACAGAAGAGAAGGGTATTTATCCAGTTCTTTCTAAGTCCAGGTGGGAAGGCTCGCCATCAACGTCAAAGGAGGAATCCACCTCAGGAACAATTCAGCATAAAAAAAAAACCTGACCGATCTCAATGCGACACGTTTGAGACAACAATATGGTGACTCTCAGTCCGACCAGTGGGGCACTTCAACTAAACAGAGAATGAGATGAATTTTGAGGAAACCAGTAGCCGTTAGCTCTAACGGTGCTCAGCAGAAAAACTGAAGTTCAGTCTTTTTTTCCTCAAATCACAACCTCCAGCTTAGGAGTTGGATGATAAACAGCCAATCTATCTGGGAAAGGGTTTGTTTAAAGTAGCGTTTCTCAACGTGGGCGGGTACTGACCCCCAGGGGGCATTCAGAGGATGGCAGGGGCGCCTGCAGACATTTTTAGAAAAGGGGGGCGCTGGGATGCCTTTGGAGGGCGTTTGGTCAGAGGTAAACTTTACACTTTAATTGCACAACAATACCAGTTTAGACTTTGAGCAACTTGGTAAAACTGGATTGTGTGACATTAAAACATGCTTGGCTGCAGCATGGCGGCTCTTCTTCTATTCAGTGTGTGTAGCTTCTGTTAGCTTCTTGGCGCAGCTCCTCTCCTGCTACTGGTAGCTAAAATCACGATACCCTCACTGTGTCTCCCTCTGAATAATGAACCCATTTAAATAAAGAAATCCCTCCATGGGTGATATCCCCATAGAGAGCGTTCATTTTATAGCGTTGAACATCGGAGCTGTAAGTGGTCCGGTATGAAACGGTGATAGAACAACACAGCATTTTTAAATTTCAATAATCAGAATGAAGAAATTGTTTCCGTTGTTTTAAAAGGTTTATGTCAGACTGTCTTTTCCCCATCGATATGATTCCCCGACCGCTGACGGTAATATGTTGGACCAGAGAGACATCTAAGAGTTGGCCCTCGAGGACCAGGATTGCCCACCCTGGTCTAATCCATTTATGGACATTGGAAATAATGACATCGCCAAAGAAAATGAGAAATTCTGAAAAATGATTTTAATCTTCTGACCTGAAATCCCAAAATGGAGGTGAATATGAGTGAACCGCTACCGACTGCTGGACATGGAGATGAGAGATACACCAGATTGATTATTGATTAATGAATGGCTCAGTGAACTTTATGGGCAATCATAGGATCTTCTGGGAAATGCTACCTCTGTAGATATGATGGATTCGGCTTAATAAATCTGGAACAAATCTTAACCCCTAAGCTGAGCCCATTATGTGGCAGAATATGCGGCTCTACATTACAGCCACATATTAATAAAAAAGAGAGCATACCTTTTCAGAAATATATTAATTAAATTTAGTTGAACAAACCTAAGAGTTTAGATAGCAGAAATATGTCAGAGGTTCTGGTAGTTTAGTTCAGTAGAGAAGGCCTTTATGTAAAACCACGAGTCACAATGACTGAAAATGTGGGTTTGTTAGCATGAAACCGAACATGACTAAGAGAAAACCAAATGAGACACAGTTGTCATACTCTAAAGAAGATAAGAACATAGATAAGAACCATAGATGAGTTAAGAACCTAAAATGTGTTTTTTGTAAGATACACAGATACGAGGTAAACAGTGTTGTGGCCTTTGGTGTCCATGATGTCCAAGTCCATCCCTGGGCAAAAGCATAAAACAAACACAGGACCAAACAACAGAGGAGTGGACTGCATGTGTATTATGCCAAATCTATTGTGCAATGCATGCACAACATTTCTGTCTTGTTCATTATTTCCTCCTGAGTCAAATAAAATCATTCTGTTTAAGGAACTACATGCAAACTGACAGTGACAAAAAGTGAGAAAAACTCTTTTGGTCAATTTTACAAAATAACTAATAATGTTTCTGTTGAACAGGAGCTTGTCATGATGAGAAATCAGCCACATTTAATGTAAAATATAAAATGATGACGTCGTGAACACATTCTTATTGAAACCATAATTATAATGATATAATTGCCAATAGATATAAGATTTTAAAAAAAAGAAAAGAATGGAGATATTCTTAATTGTCTCACTACTTAGAAATTCAGGAGGCACAGGAGCAGAAGAAAGATAAGACGGAGCATTCATATTCACATAAAAATAAAAACAATTAAAATGATGTCATAAAAGTGCATCAGAAACTTTTATGACATTAAGAGCTAATAACACAATACAGATAAAAAATGTGCAGCTTCATAAAATGCAAAGTAAGAAACATGTACATAAAGTGTAGAGAGCAAAAATGTCTTTGTTTTGTAACATGAGAAAATATAAATAAGTTTTACAAGTTCCTGTAGAAAACGGCAGCAGATAATGTGACAGGGAGCATCCAGGTCAATGACGACGCCAAGAAAGTCGCAGCTGAGGTGATCTGTGTTTCTGTGTATTTATTTTGAGGTTTTTATGTGTAGGTCTGTTCCCCTGTGAGTCTCTGTATCTTCCCTGTTGATTGTTCCCAGTTGTGTCTAGTTCCCTGATTACCCTCCCTTTGTATTTAAACCCACCTGTTGTCTTTGTCTGTTGTCGCGTCCTCTACTATTGTTCACTGTGTGTTCTGCTGTGTTCCTGAATCATCTTCATTAAACCTATGTCTATCTTATGTCAACCTGAGCCTATTGGCATCTTCCTCACCACCATCGATCATGACAGCAGCTGCTTTGATGAGATGAAACTTAAAAAATATATTATGTAAGAGGAACAAAGCACAAGTGGCATTTCAGTTCAAGATTAGAAGAGCAAAGCAACAGGCTTTTTTTTTTCTACCAACTATCAAAATGCATTTTATTGTAAGATCCGTGGACTTTGGGACGGCAGCTGTGGCCTTTTGTTCACATGGAGTTAGTGGTTCTGTTCTGGACAAAGACCAAGTCCATGCCTGAAAAAAGCATTTCTCAAAACAGAAAGAGGATCTCACAAAAGAGAAGAACATTTCACACCCACTAGCTTATTGGGTAACTTTTTTGCTTATTGCATAAGGCACATTTTATCAAATCTATTGCACTATGCACACAAAACATTTCTGTATTCATTACTTCCTCCTTTGGGTCAAATAAAACATTTCCATTTAAGGATGTGGACTCAAGTCAAGAGAGAGAGGCATCAAGGAGTGAGGGAGAGCAAATAGAGAAATAAGAAAATGAATCTGAGAGGAACAATGATGGAAAGTTCAAAAGGATTATGTAGATGGTAACTAAAGAGCCCAGAAAAAATGCCAAAGAAATTAAAGTTGTAACTTCAGGATCAAGGTTTGTCAGCGTCTGATTGCACCATCTGTCGCTGTTTGACTTAATGGGAGATAAGTCAAACCAGTAGGAAATCAAGTAGGAAAACATAAAAAACTGGAATTTGCCACTGGGATAATGTTCTTTGGTCAGATGAAGCTAAACTTTATGACCACAGACTCAAAATGAAGCAGACCAAGAAAAAACTCTGTCCCGTAGAGAACCACGGAGGAGTCTTAGCCTTGGTCTGGGCTGCTTTGCTGCATTTTTAATCTGTTCAGGATTCAAATTTAATCTCAAGATTATAAAAGATGTTTTATAGTCTGACACCAGAAATGAATAGTTCTGGAGTCAGAAAGCTTGGCCTCTGTCACAGTCACGGCCTTCCAGCAGGAAAATGACCTAAAACAGGCATCTGAAAACACCCAACAGTGGCTAAAAGCAAAACAACGGAGCGTTCGGTAAATACTACTGAACATCTGTGGACGAACTGAAACGAGTCGCCTGGAAGACAAACATCAAACCTGAGAGCCGTTTGTCCTGAACACCTGTGGACAGTCACAGAAATCATTTGATTTTTATGAAGTTACAGGTACCATCGTTTGTTTCATTTATTTATTTTTAAATGATTCTACTGGACTGCATTTCAAAAGCAAAGCCTGATGTCATTGGTTCATTTTTAGTACATTTTTATCTACCATAACTTTTAATGAGTTATTTCCATGACCTTTGTGGGATTTTTACTCTTTTTTTTGTTTCATTAATTGGGGTTACCAACCCCAATTATGTGTGCATGAATAATAGACTTTTTCAAGTTAAAAAACAGGAATGTTTGTTTCTGATGAATATCTCAGTAAATAAAAACTAATTTAAGTTATAAATTTGCTTTCTGAGGAAGAAACAAATGTCCCATAAATGACTGTTGAGTTGCACGCAGCATGATTAGCTCAGAAAACACAGTCTGCATGTGGCCGCCCCTTTAATGCCTCTGATGTGATGTTAAGATAAATGTGTCTATAAAAGCCGATTTGCCGTTCCTCTATCTGACTTGAAACTTCCTGATTCAGAGCTGAAAGTAAGAAGCTGATTCTTCTAATAATTTCTTTAAAAGTCCTTTGTACTTAATTTTCTCCTGTTATTCTGGCTCTTGGTTGTACTTTGATTTTGTATGTTTATTTTCACAGAAGGTGATAATTACCCAACAGGAACCTGCAGGCATGATGATGCTGACTCTGCCTTTGCTTCTCTGTGGTCTGATGCTTCTGAGCAGCGTCAACGGTGAGCATTTTGTCAGTATGTGTGAGAATAAAGAATCCTTTGAGTTGTGCAATTAAAATGACTTGACTTAACCTGCTACCTAAAAGAAAAACAGTTTATTAACATTAAAAATATATCATTTATAGATTGAGATAGATATTATGTTTCTAGATTATTGGTGCACTTTCCATTTATTATTAAGTTACACCAGCTGAACCTTAGCTGACCAAAACAGCCTTTTTATATCTAAAAATGTACAGTTACAACTTTTACATGATAGTAGTGAAGAGTTTGATATTTTTCAGTGCTCACTATTCACTATTAGGTGAAATGGTGTAATAGATAATGTTTGTTATATTTTTTTCCAACAAAGAGATCAATGGATTGAGAACTGAATGCCCATCTGGCTGGAATCTAATCCAGTGATGCTGTTTCAAATACATTCCAAGACGTATGACTTGGGCTAAAGCTGAGGTAGAACTGGACAATGGGAACATGAAACTGCCTTTACATGTTGCATCTTCCTAAATACAAAGTAAATGTTTCATCAACATTGGTTTTCCAATAAACTCTTTTTTTTTCCGATTGGCAGAGAAATTGCATTTCCATGGGAGGAAACCTTGCGTCTGTGCACAGTTCTGAAGAATACCATGAAATTCAGTCGCTCATTATGCGCATCACTCATGAGATGAAGGTTACATGGATCGGGGGCTCTGATGCAGCTGAGGTTAGCACTATACCCAATATTACTCTATTCATCAAAAGCTGCTCAACACAGACTCTAAGAGTCATTCTCCTGGTGCGTCTTCTTCCAGGAAGGTCATTGGGCTTGGAGTGATGGGAGCCTGATGACTTTTACCAACTGGTGTCCTGGAGAACCCAACAATGGTGGTTTGCATCAGCACTGCATGCAAATGAATTACTCAGGTAAAGCTGTTCTTTCTTTTAAGCAATGATTACATGCAAAAACATAAAATAAATAAAGACTTATTTTATCTCTGTTGGTGCAAAGTTTTCCTGAATAATTCCAATCTGAATCCTGCTGTGACCTTAGAAAAGCTTCAGGTCTTTTTGGTACAAAACTGTTTTCTGTCTTCCTCACTTACAGGAGACAAGTGCTGGGACGATGACAGATGTGCAGTTCACCTACCCTCTGTCTGCGTTTTGAAAAAACTGAAGCTGAAATGAGCTGAAGACATGAAGAAGCTCTTCCTCATTTTGCATCTTTTTATTTTCTATCTATGCTGTTTGAAAGATGACGCGGCGCAGCACATCGACAGAGGAACTCTGTCTTGCTTCACATTCAATAAGGCCAAACATCCTGTAAACTAACAGCTTTATGTACCTTTTGCTGATTAAACTTCCCTTCTTGTTCTTTGCAAAATTAAACGGCAGGCATTAAATTATGCTGGTCTGGATGTGTGTTTGTTTTGTGTGTAAAATGTTTTATTTGTTTGAGCAGTCTGGGTCCTCAGCTGCAGCTTAGCCAAGTTAACTTTATTTATATTGTACATTTTAGCAATAAAGCAGATCAAAGTGCTTTATATTATGAAACCACAACACAATAAGAAAACACTGTAAAAGGTTTGAGGCACATTTAGTTGTGAAAGAAATCATACAACATTTATATTTTAAACTTGAAGGTGTGTGTTTTGTGAAAGAAATTTGAAATAAGTTGTGTTAACTCTTTGATGATTTGCTCATATATCTAAGATATAAGATAAAATATTTAGTGACATGTTTAACGGTCAGACAGAATCAGAGAACTGTGGCCAACTTAGAGACCTTTTCTCAATTTTTAGCGACTTTTCAGTATGACATTTCACGTTTTTGTGGAGATGTTGATTCTTGAGCCTGTGGAAGCATTTTTATGTTTTGGTTTTATTGTGCCAGTTTCTGCAAGTGGATCTTCTACCATATTTCCCAGGGAGCTTAGCAACATGTTTTTGTTTCCTGCGTTGCATCATTACTGACATGAACATTTGCTAATTGGCCTCTCTGCCTTTCCACTGTTCAGTTTGGGTGTCATTATTCAATCCAATCCAAAAACAGTAATACTATTTTATGTTAAAGCAGCATACATTAAAGCATATAATAAAATGTATTGTAAGATGCTATGTTGAATCAAGAATTTAATTCTGCTTACTTGAAATGAGTGGTAACTTTAATTTGATAATGTGGGTAAAAAGATAGAAATGTGTGCTTGATCAGCAAGAGGACGTCTTGGATTTATGATGTGAAATTTGGTTTACGTTAAATTGACTCCATATCAATTCTATAAATTTTCAAAGCGATCAATGGATCGCTTTTTAGTTTACATTTCTAGTAAACTAAAAATGAAACCACTTTCAAATGTTTTTGTTGTGATCTGTGTTTTTCTGTGTAGTTATTTTGAGATTTTTGAGCCCACCTGTTGTCTTTGTCCTTGTCGGATCCTTATTGTTGGTCAGTAGTTGCACACAGTCGTACTGTGATGTCCTATGTCTACTCAGCTCTCGTCTTCAGTCTTTAGCTTTTCAGTTGCTACTGGTATTTAACTGTTGCTAGTTTTCTGCAGTGCTGCCTGAACTGGGCTGTCCTGAGCTATTTACTCATTAAATAGTAAATAGCTATTTACTATAGCTACCTCACCAAATCATAACAGATTTAAAGTTAAACAAAAAAACCCACATTACATTAAAGTTCAGTCCAAAGAAGAACTAATTGATGTTCCAAGTAATACACATTCAGAAAATCTCAGGGATATTCTTGCCACAGTTGTTCATAATCTAGTGGAGTGAGTCTGGTTTCTGATTGTATCAGTTCAAGTATGGAATTTGTTCATTTATTTCATCTTATACAAAAATAAAAATGAACTTCAGTCGTAGTAACGTTTTACAAGTAAGATGATTAAAATCTTGTTTGAAGACAAAAATAAAATTAAAAAAATATAATTGTGATACTAAAATAATAACAAAGCTAAGAGACAGCAGAAGATACTATTTCTATCTTATGGAGTCTGGTTTATCAAAGAGTCTGATGTTTATGACATCCATCATGAACAACAGGTTGGATGTTTTACTCATTTCATTCATTCCACATGTTTCCTTACAAAAGCAGCCATACTGTAAAGCTGTAAAATAAAATGTAGCTTCTTCAGGTTATCCAAGAGGCTGAGGATGAATCCTCAATGCAAGAGCAGGAAAATCACCAGCACACATTCTGCTCTGTGTGTCTTTCACACCATCCGTCTCATTGAGCACAGGAGTTTATTCTTTTGGCACAGACAAAGGGACGCACTTCATAACACTGCTGGTCATCCCAGCATGTTGAACCTGTTAGCAGCAGCAAAGGTCAGGAACATATTACATATTACATTAGCAAAAATGGTGAAAGTATTAAAAAAGCTAAATTTTGTTCATGCAACAGCTAATTAGCATTATAAGTGTATTGTGAAAGTAAATGTCAACTAGACATGTATGTTTTATAGTAAAACAACCAAAATAAAAAGTTAATGGGATATTATTTTGTATTTACCTCTGTCATTCATTTCCAAACAGTGCTGGTCTCCTCTGGATCCACCATTATTTGGCTCTCCAGGACACCAGTGGCTGAAGTGGAAAGGACTCCCATCACTCCACAACCAGGTTCCTACCTACAGTAAAATTAGCAACTTTTAATTTCATTGACTGTCTGACAAATAATGTCTAGAATCAAAAGTTACCTCTTCTGCATCAGAGCCTCCTATCCATATCGCTTTATACTCATTGGTTGCAGCCATTAACAACCTTTGGATCTCATCGAACTCATCAATATTATGGACGGATGCAAGATTTGCTTGCAAAGACACACAGTTTTTCTACATTGAAGAAAAACAGAGAGCATGAGAATGACTTCGGAGATTAAAGAAGCCAAACAAAGATTCAAGATAATCCTAAATTTAAGAATAAACAACAGATACCTGAGCTGTAGCCCAAGTGACAGGTACAGAAAAGTAGCGTAAGCAGCGTCCGGTAAACTCAGACCAGCCAGAAGAACAAGATCCTGAATGATTGATCTGGTTGTTAACTGCTGTTGAAAACAAATATACTGTCAGGTAAACATGGTCAGATGAAATGACAGTTTTCCACCTGTTACCTCAGCAATACTTTAACTAACCAGACTTATTTTCATATTTATTATATGTGTAACTGTTAGTGGCAGCTTTACCATAAAGGCCAAAGATTAAACAGTTCTTGCATGTTAACATTTGGCCTTTATTTCTTTAAAATGGTTATTTTAAAATGGTTATTTTAAAGAAATAATCATTTTATTTTTTCAATTGAACATAAACGGTGTTTAAAGCTCTGATTAGGTTCTTAGGTCTCCTTATGTCATAAAGTGAAATGTTCCCACCAGAAAATGTCTTTTCAAATTCCCTAATCTGATGAGATTAGGAGTTAAAACATAAGATGTGCAGATTTTCTTAAACAACACAGAAAGTCAGATCAAATGAGACCAAAAGTCTATAGTTTCTTTGAGAACCTGCAAGACAAAACATTTCTCAATGACAATGTCTGATGTTATTTTTACACTTCTTAAATATTAAGTCATAATTTAATGGTCTAACCAAAGTAAAAATTCCTGCTTATGCATACAGAGGATTATTTGCCACTTTAGCTTTAAGATGTTTTGTCCCAGATTCATTAAACGTCTTGCAATTTTTATTGTAGCAAGATAAACATACAGATATTTTAGGATTCATTTGTTTGAAAAACAAATAAGTGTGTTAAATATTTCACATAGGTAGCTTAAATTCCTCTTTGCATCTTTGGTTTTCAGGAAATTACATTCTCTCTGATAAAATAGAGTATCACAAAGTATGTAATAATGACACTGATAGCATTAAGACAAGTTCTGTGCTTCATCTGTAACATTTGTTTTAAAACAAATGTGTAACTTGTGAGCTTAAGACTTTTGTAAGATGTCAATATACATATAAAGAACAGAAATTCACCTCTTGAAGTTGCTTCCTGTTCTTCTGATTCAACTTGTGCATCTAGAAAAAAATGGCAAGTAAAAATATAAAATTATTTTTCATTTAATTGAAGATCAGACAAAAGAGCAAGTTATTATTAATGAAAAACAGAAGAATGAAGCACTGGCCTGTTAAATCAGTCTGTTTTAGAGCTGCTACTTCAGGAAGGACTGCAGTTTTTTCACATTTATGTTTTACCACATTTATATTTAAGACTAGAAATGCTGCATAATTGTATGATTTCATTACTTGCTTCTAACAGTTTTGAACAGCTTAAAACTATCATAGTGTTAAAAGCTTGTAGGTCAACAAAATTTGTTCAGCTATTACTATGATAATAATTAACATACTCACCAACAGCTTGGCCTGAAACCAACAAGACACAGTGAAGTAATGATAGAGTCAGTGTCTTCATTATGCAGTTTATGCAAGTGGAAGACAATAATCACCTGAAACTAACAAAACTGGAACCTTTAAAGACCTGAGCACAATTTTCAAATCAATAAAAAATGACAGCAGGAGCAGCTTTTTCCTTAAATCAACGCACCGAGAGGAGATCAGGACTTATATACTGTTATACTGACCAGGTGTCAAAACAGTAACTGAGGAAGGAAACTCATCAAAACACACACACACACCCACACACACATGCACACACACACCCACCTGCCTATGCACACACACACACCCTTGTAAATTACTGTCATTTAGCAAAAGTCCAATCCCTAAACTCCTGAGATAACAGATGTTTAGTTGTATTAGATGACCTAATACAACTAAACATCTAACACCAAGTTGAGATAATTGTTGAGATAATTAATGCATTGTAAGCATTATTACCTTCATTTACTCTTTATTTAACTAGAATAATTCAGTGCACATTATTACTTACAGTAACAACCTGGTGGCTTACTTAGAAGCATACACATTGTAAAGAATATAAATGTATTCCCTTTTAAAAAATATCCAATAACTTGCATTGTATTGTTAATTTTGTTGTATATATCCATCATCCATCCATCCATCCATCCATCTTATCCGGGGTCGGGTCACAGGGGCCTTCAGAAGGGAGGCCCAGACTTTCCTCCCCAGCCACGTCTTCCAGCTCCTCCAGGAACCCCAAGGCGTCCCAGCAGAGAGACATCGTCCCTCCAGGTGTCCTGGGTCTCGCCCTCCTCCAGGTGGGACATGAGCACGTCATCAGGGAGGCGTCTAGGAGGCATCGTTCCACGTCCCAAGAGCTTCTGCAGCCGAGGGTCAGACCGCCAGGGTCCCCTCCCTTGGCTGCCGCACCCGACACAGAGCACCCGACCCCTTTGGCCCCTCCGACAGGTGGGGATCCCACCTGTTGTAGGGGTTGTATATATAGGGGTCGTATTGTTGTATATACTTCCTATAAGATGTCTGATTTGCAGTTACATTGATAACAAATATACAATCTTTATCATGTTACAGTTATGTTCATAATGTTTTATTGTTTTTTTAGATAAGGATGGATTTCTGATTATTAGGAACTACATTTCCTTAACTGATACCAGTAATCTTCACTGGAAGCCGACTGACTTCCAGTTAACCTTCGTCTCTCGCTCACCATAAATGAGATAAAACACAACAGAAAACCAGAGTGACACACTGTGTTGCTCATGTATAAGGTCAGGATGTCGGCCTTTCAAACTTTGCTCATTTGCTTTTATAAATGTTTTCTGCCAAGTTCCACATTTTTTCTATTTGCTCAATTATATTGAAACAACTATTTTCAGTTGTACAGTTAGATAGAGTTGTTTTTTTTAAGTTAGTTTTTTACAGCACAGATGAAAGATGCAGGTTAATTCCATAAAAAGGCTGGTCTATAATGGAAATTAGCATGTTTATTAATATATACATGATGAAGGTGTGCCAAGGAATACCAAAGATAAGAAATAGTTTAGTAATGTCTACCTATTAATGACAAAGATCCAGTTTAATCCAGCCAGCATGAAGCTATAGTGAATGCTGGCTGGATTAACTTTATGTAGATCATAATTTGTTCAAATTTTGGAGTATATTTATTCAGTTCCTCAAAATGCTTGATCACATTTTTAGATCAAAGCAGATGAAAAAAACTTTACAAAGAAAATCATAGAATATTATTGGAAATAATAAAGGAAATCTGTTTACATAGAGACCAAATGTAAGACACATTTTGGGGTTATACCAGGAAAATCTAAGAAAATAACATAAAGATTTAGTGAAAAAAGAAAAAAAATGACCCCAGATTTATACAAGTCAGGGTTATGAAGAGGATTCAGTAAAAAAAAAAATTATTTCACAATATAAATTGTGTTTTATGTAGGAAGGAGGAAAAACATAGTTACAAACAAATATAGATCATATAAATTGATCAAGTCTTGGATATTACTTTGTAAAGATTTATCTGGAAAGCTTTTATCACTGGTTGCTCAGAAGATAAGACTGTGCCAAACACATGCGTCTAAAATGCACGTGTCAGATTTCTGGTTCAGGAAAAAGAAACAAAAATATATAAAAGAGACGTTTTCCAGACTCTCTGTACAGCCGAGGCTTCAGGAGCTTAACCTAAAACAAGAAAAGATTTCTGCTGAGAGGTTGGTGGAAATCGAATGAATAATGTATTCATTCATCATTGTTTTTTTTTTCTAATCTTTGCAGGTGATTTTGTTATTATTCTCCATCTTTTCCAAAATGAGGACTGTGACTGTGCTGCTATTCTTTGGTGCCTTCTTGGCTCTGAATGAAGCTGCTGGTAAGAGTCTCTGTTCATGAGCAACATTAGGAAGTTATAACTGTAATATTTAACCATAATGATTATTGTTCACTCGTTATGTTGCAACATATACAAATGTATCCAATGTTAACAATACGCAGCTTTTCCAGATACCGAAGTTCAACCTGATGATCCTGTTCCAGACGGTGAGTTTCATTTACCACAGTTATCATTCATAAAGTTGTCTACAAATCAGATAAATTACCATGTAAATGTGATAATAAAAGCTTTGTCAAATGACACAGTTGTTCCAGAAGCAGCAGGTGGAAACTGGGCAGAAACAGCAGGTCAGTGAATCTGACAATCTGATCAAATAAACCAACATAATTAAAGGTTAATAATCTAACAAACAAATTAACCCAACACAGACCTCGATGCTGAGGAGGAGGAAACTCATCCAGATGATGAGTCTGATTCCTGCTGCGTCTCATTAATTCAGAAGAACTGTTCATAAATATGAGAAACATTATACTTAACATGGAAAGTCAGAAGCCTCAGTTGAATTACTAACACATCATTTTTAAACAGAAGCTCTTTGGATAAAATTATGTATTAAAAGTATGATTTCGTTTCAAAGGGTCAAAAAAGTTGGTTGCCTGATAAATATCTTTACAAATTAACATCATTACATATGTGAAAGGTTTATATTGTGCTGTTTGGATTATTCATATGCTTTTCAGAAGAAAAATATTTAGTTTTTAGCATAGCATTAATAGAAATGATAGGATTGTAGCAAATCTCTCAAAGAATCTTAAATAATGAAGTTACGTTCACCAGCAAATTAAACCCTGATGCGTTTTCTCTGACAGCTGACCTGATGATGAATAAAATATCTTGTCCTATCGGCTGGTCTCAACTTGGGAATCAATGCTTCCGGTATTTTGGAACAGTCAGAACTTGGGCTAGAGCTGAGGTGAGCTATTTTATTTGACCAATTCTTTGCAAACAGTTTAGTCTCACTTTCTTTTACTAATGAACATTTTACCGTTCGCCTCTCCCCTGCAGAGAGAGTGCTTGACCTTGGGAGCACAGCTGGCATCAGTCCACAGTTTTTTAGAACACCATCAGATTCAGAACCTCATATCAGAATCGGGTGGTAGCGATCAAGAAACGTGGATTGGAGCATCTGATGCAGAAGAGGTTTTCTTACACACTGTTTTTTGTTGAAGATCTTTGAAATAAATCAGTGATCATGACACTGTTGTTTGCAGAATTCCATTTGGTTCTGGAGCGACGGGAGGGTTTTTCAATTTACAAACTGGTGTAGTGGACAGCCGAATAACTCCGGGTCAAGACAGCACTGTGTGCTTATGAATCATTCAGGTACATGGAAACAATGCAAATCAATTTCAAACGTTTGAGAAGTTTGAATGACGAAAAATAAACTTTAGGTTTTTGTTTTCTGTAGAGCAGAATAAATTGCATTAGTTCAAATTAGATTTTATGCTAAAAGTTTTAAAAGAGGGTTTTGTTTCTGTTGAGACTCTGATTTCACTTTTTGTTGTTTTACAGTGAATAAGTGCTGGAACGATGAGCAGTGCACCGTTACCTGACCGTATGTGTGTGTCAAAAAGCTCTGATGGCCCCACAGCTTCCAAAGAAGTCCAAAATATAAGCAAAAGAGGAAATATGTTGGATTTTTTGATCCTATTAAGCATCATGTATATTTTTTAAGAATTAAACCTTAGTTATTTTAGTAACACAACTAGGCATATATAAAAACAATTGATTGTTTGTTTAATGAATAATTTTCTCTCTGTTTTTCTTTATAAAGCACTGCAACAAGATGCCATGTAATATTAATATGTTGTTATGTAATGTCACTGTGTCTAATAAACACCTTTAAAATGTTACTCTCACTGTACATGAACAAAAATTAATGAGTAATCCAGATGCAAGACTCTGGCAGCTGAAACTAAAAATCCACTTTCTCTCCTGATTATTAAAATTGCAGTGTGTGACTTTTACTTTTATCCATATTTATTAAAACGATCATCATGTTGTGACAGATAATCTATAAAGACACTAAACTGTCCCACGTCCACCCAGTGTTACAGGAGGCGGACCTTAGTGCTGTCAATCAACCGCCTTTATACCGATCAATGTGATAACGGTGGAAAAACAACTTCTTAAAGGAAAACCGTTTATCCACCATCATCAGTGGCCATGTTGACTTAGTAAATGAGATGCAAAAGGTCAAAGTTGAAAAAGTCAATTATACAAGTTAATACTATTAAAACATTGTTTCCTAGAGGACTGAGTGAAAATGGGGTAATAGAAGAAGTAGAAAAAACTAAAAAAATAAATTCACAGACTGTAATGATCTTGATACAAATATTTACTGTGTTATTAAATCTCTCCTGTATTTATAACAGATCATTTTTTTTACCTAGAACATATCCTGACAAAATTAAGAAGGGATTTCAAGATTACAAAAGCGGAAATAAGCAAATTTGAACAAACTTAAAGAAGGACCAATATTAACAAAAATCTGATTGAAAACTTTTACAATGTTCACGTTGTGGTGTCATTATGGTGTCATTATGTTAAATGCACACTGGGAAATTATGATGTGTTTAATGACTATTTATTATCTGCTTTAATTTTTCTTGAGCAACCAAATAAAACCTAGACAGGTTTGCTATTATGTGCTACAGATTAAACAGGTTCTAAATTATATTTTTTTTTCAGTAGAAACAAAGGCAACACTAACTTGATGCTTTGAACAGATCACTGAACTACTCACACTGTGGCGCCCTCTAGTGGTTCCTATTTATATTGTACATTCTGCTGTAGCGTTGAAGATGTGATTTTAAAAGATAACACCAAGGGACAGTTTGATACATCTGGTGTATATCAACACCCTTACACATAAATGGAAGTTTATCAAACTTGAATGCTTCTAAATTATTGGATTTATGTATAAAATTCTGTCCTAATTATTAAATGAGAGAAGTTGTAAACTCATAGCAACAGAGTTATTACTGTCAAAACACTACTAAAGCTGTAGTAGGCATCTTTTATGAAAAAATATGTTTCTTCCAGATTTGGTAAACTGTCCTGGTGGTAAAATAAGATACATAATCTGTGAAAAACCTAATAAATATTTTATTAAAGTTCCCTTCGGCTACTAAGTTTAATGTGTTATAGACACCATCTGTTCTAAATAAACCAGAAATGAGGACAGATTAATGACATGTTTAAACCAGGCAGGTTTATTTATGCTGCCCTATTTATTCACAAGGTAATTACAGTGATTTTTATTCCCAGGAAAGGAAAAACAAAGCAAAGCAAGAATTCATTTCATAAAAAAATGTACTAAAATACATATAGCCTACTCAAGGCAAAACAAACAAACTCATTTGTCAGATACTTTGATCAAAAGTTTCAATAAACACAAATGTTTAATGTGTAAACCAGTGTTTACATAGTAAACATAAAATCTGTTATCAATCAAGGAAATGTCATTTATTTCCCTGTGGAGGGTTTTTTTTTCCCTGAGGTCAGACATGAGGTTCCAGATGATGGATGTACTTTCAGTTTATAACATGATTTATCTTAAATATTCACACAGCACACTTAAGCTGTAAACTTTCCGGATGCAATGAAGACATAAAATCTAAAGTTTGTATCTGATGCACTGATGAGATCATGTAGAAAAGATTTGATCTTATCATTTCAGAGGAATCAGAGATATTCACAGAACCAGTGACTCCGGTTTAAAATATATATAAAGCTGAACTTTATGTCCTGTTTTTGTTTAATATTCTTTTAATTTGGGCATTTATGATGACTGTATGATAATATGCATCAACACAGTTACATACTGTTGTCTTATGTGACTGAGCTGAAAACAAAAGAATAAGAAGATGCAAAATATTTCATATAGGTTGCATGTAAATGCTGCTTTGAATATTAAATATTGAAATATTTATGTTCTTCAAAAATAATAAGAACTTGATTGACTTGAAAAATGTGCTAAACATCACTAACAGATGCAATAATATTTTTCTGTTTTTCTTTAACTATCCATTTTATGAGTTATCAGGTAATTAACAGGTATTTTAAGACATTAATAATTTGTAAATGTATGAAATATGTGCCAACAAACATTTGATACTAATTTAGAAACAGAAAAAAAAAATGTTAGTTCCTAATTTCAGGTGTTGCACCTTTAAAGAATTAAGTCACGTATTGTTACAAAGTTCAGTTCATGTGATGAGGAAGTTTAATAATAACCTTTTTATCAGGATTAAACATTTTCAGTCGATCTGGAACAGGTGTAGCGTTAACGAGGCAATCAGTGAAGGCATGGATCCAGTTATGGAGATCTGAGCTGTGGACATGTAATATTTAATATGATTATGTTTCAATTCAGTGTAAATTTTCATTAACTAACCTTTTAACCTTTTGAGTTGTAATTATATGATCACTTCTGAAAAATAAAGTGTTGTAATATGAAAAGTTTGCAGAAAGCATGTTATAAAAACCACACTTGGACTTTGGTAACTGATAGATGAAAACAATGTTTGTTCAAAAGATAAGACATAAAGAGGGGAAAATGTTTTTTCTGAAATGCAGGTGCCAGCTTCCTTGTTTTGAGGCTGGAAGGAACCGAATATAAGAGCCGAAGTTTTACAGGTGCAGCACATTCAACCTGCAGACTGACTGCAACCTGAGAAACTTCAGAGTATCCTGTGGTGTGATTGGTCGAAATTAGCTTCTTGTATCTCCATATTGAACTTTTTAGTGTGTTCAACCTGCATCACCACAGCCATGAAGGCTCTGAGTCTGTTGCTGCTGCTTTGTGCCACGTTGGCTTTGAGTCAACCTGCTGGTGAGTTTGTGTTTGTATGCAAATATTACTCCCTCCTTTAGTTTAATGTTAAATCATAAGATTTTTACATCTCTATATTTCAAACTATCATTTCATTGCTATGTTTAATGCAGCTCTTCCAGATACCTCGGATGTGGCTGAGAGTGATGAAGCTCTTCCAGAAGGTGAGACTGTTTTTCATCAGATTTGTCATTTTTAATGTCTTCCAGATGTGTTTCTATACATCTGTCTTTAATTAGTGAGTCTTTTCTGTCTTAATTTAAACATATTTTTTCTACATAGTATTAATATTAAAAATCTGAATTGTATCCAGACACCAGAGAAAATCCTGACACTGAGGATTTTGTTCCAGAAGGTAAGTTTATGTTTGCCAATTATAAGCGTTAAATTCTGTAACCACACAACAAAATGAATTTAACATGAAACCTTTGCCAGAACGTTTGGCTCTTCATGAAGAGGAACCTGGGAACTGGACAGGTTCGTGCTTTTTTCTTGTGCTTCATATAAAAAAATACAGATATTTTCATCCTCCCCTATTCTTGTGTTTTTTGCAGAACCAACCTTTGAACCTGTGGATGAAGAAGCTTACCTGAAGGGTGAGTTTACCTTTCCTCTTAATGTGGGCCAGGGTTTGTTTTGCAGCAAATAAGGGGAACAATAGAGTTTCAACCAAGATACCTGGCCATAAAATATACCCAGAAAGTTCAGCTTCCTTCCTGGAGCAGTTCTCTAGCAAGTGAATAATTTACATAACTAAAACCATCAAATATACTGTAGATGATGATAAAACAATCACTAGTCTATTCTTAAGCTTTATTAGTCCTAATTGTAATATTGTTGGAGTTGTAAACATCTGAAAATTGCAGAGTGGTGACTCTGTCCTTCAAACATAAAACAGATCGAGACTTTTGCCAGGAAGCAAAATTATATATGAAAACGTTTTTTTTAACACAGTTAAATATGCATAGACAGTTTTTGTGTCTATGCATATTTGTTATGTCTTTTATGCTATGAAATATTCACATGATTTATGTCAGAAAGCAGTGACTGTTGATTTTATTAAGACTGGGTGAAGTTTTTTTCCAGTTCCATATTTTTTCAGAAACAGCTGAGTTGCTTTTTTCCTCAACATTTTTGTCCTAGAAGCACAGAAATAAAAATCACCAGTTGAAAATTATAATAATTTATCTCAAACTTTGTTTGTTTTCAGCTTTGAATGGAACAGTGCAACGTTCAGGATCCTGTTCTTCTGGCTGGACCCAGGTCAAAGGTCGCTGCTACCACGTCTTTCCATTTGGTGCTGCTTGGGATAGAGCTCAGGTGACCTTTGATTAACTTTGCTTTTATTCCAAACCATCTCCTTCCTGTATTGTGTAGTAGCTCTTGTTGTCTTCACTGCAGAGGAACTGCAGGTCTATACAAGCACACCTTGCATCAATCCATGACTATGAGGTGAATTATCGGCTTGTGAGGATGATAATGGCTGCAGGCCGGGGGCGTACTCCAGTCTGGATTGGAGGAAATGACATAAAATGGGTAATCTCACATGTGCACCTCATGGGTCAGCCCTTCAGAAAAATACATTTAAATGTTTTACTCAGACGGCTTTAACTTGCAGGACGGCCGCTGGCAATGGGTGGACGGAAGCCCTTTTCGCTACAGTAACTGGTGTCGATTCGAACCCAACAACTTCTTCGATCAGGACTGTTTGCAGATTAACTACAGTCGTAAGTGAAGATATGTAATCTAGGTGTGGACATGCTAATTGTAAAGATTAATAGTTACATAATTAATTGCAGAGATGATCAGGCTCTTAAACTTACTAGTCGTTTCCACATTTTAGACTTCAGATGTTTCTACGATTCAACGTGTTTTTGTTTGTTTTCTTGCAGGGTACAGATGCTGGGATGATGCGCAGTGTCACTTTCGAAGACCATTTATCTGTGTCAGAAACTTCTGATGACCATTTGTCTAGAAATGACAAAGTGTTGGGTCAGTGTTGATAGTAACACTCATATGCACTGCATATAAGCATTATTACACTGTATATAAGGAAAATATGCCATGATGACTGAAAATCTGTATTCTAAAATGCAGATATTAAATTTAAATCCATTTGTCAGATTGTTTGATCAAATGTTACAATAAATGGAAAGGTTTAATGTGTAAACCAGTGTTATTTATTATTTCTACATAATTCTACATACAATATGTTATCTTAAAAGGAAATGTAATTTATTTACTTATGACAGCGTTTTCCTTTCCCCAAAGATCAGATATGAGGTGTTAAAGCTTCTAGGTGATGGTTGTACTTTCAACTTTAAAAGTTTCTCCTCAGGTTTTACAAAAATGATCTGGAAAAAGCTCAAGTTTGATCTTATCATTTGAGATGAATCATAAATATTCTCAGTCCACATCAACACATGATTTATTCTTGCATGCTGTTGTCTTGTGTGATTGAGTGGAAACAAAAGTACCAAGAGATTTCAAATATTTAATTTAGATATCATGTAAATGTTAGTTTAGAAGTGAATATTAAGCATGGATACTTAAGTTGTTAAAAAATAATTGAAAAAAAAAAACATGTCTGAATTGAAAAATGTGCATCTTCTAAAAGTAGATGAAATAATTATTTGGTTTTTCACCTAAAACTGTCTATTTTATGAGCTGTTAGTGTTTCATAATTTATAAGTTAAAGTTATAAATTATCAGTAAATGCATGAAATATGTGCCAAAAACATTTGTGGTTAAATAAAAAAAGTCTATTAGTTCCTGCTATAAAAGCCAGGTGTGAATTTTGGTAATATAAAGATTTAAATAGTATTTGTTCAAAAGCTTCCTTGTATTGAAGCTGGAAGAATCAGTACATAAGAGTCGATGTTTCACTGGTCTAGCATGTTCAACCTTCATCCTGACTCTAAATGTGGGAATTTAATGTTCTGTGGTGTGATTGGTCGAAGCCATCAAAGTAGCTCCTTATTGCAAACATATGTCAAATGAAATGTCTTCTCATCGATGCAATTGTAACAGTTATGGGCTAGGCAGCTAACTGCGGCTACAAAAGCAGCATCAGAAGATGGTTCTTTTTAAGGAGCCTGAGGTGTGAATGAAAACACGAAGCAATGGTTTTAGTTTTTGTGTATATATTGTGAATTTAAAGGGAATAAACAAACAACAACAAACAATTACAAACACAGTGAGAGACAAGTTATTTCAAAATAAATTCAAAGATCATAGGGTTCTTCTTTCTCCTAGCTCGCCATCTTGGTCTCAGAAGAGGATCTGACCCATCATGAATAACAAAAAAAAAACCCGACCTACAAATGCAAAACACATTAAATGCAATTATTAAGCCAATTAAATATCTCAATCAGGTTAAATTAAGCATAATCTAAACAAAAAGAATTATATTTCAACTACTCAATTCAAGGTTAAAGTTGAAATCAAAGTTCACTTTCGAAATGATCAATAAAATAAATTAAATCAAATACTCAAGCAGTGTGAGGAAAATAAATTAAATAAATATATTGCGTAATATCAAATTAAGTGTAGCTACATCCTATTTAATACAACAGTGCCAGAACCAGCACAATAGCAGCGATTAGGTTACCTTTGTGAAGTGAGTGGGGCACCAACTGCGATCAGCTGCGACAGTCTTGGTGACGCCCAGGTAACAACGCCAATGGTTCTAATGAAACAATGCGCCAATCTCTGGAGTTTTTATAGTTTGGATGAAGCGGCCGCTGAAGTTGGCTTATGATTGAAGGATCAGGACACCTTCGTAGCTACCTGCTGTGATCCAACCATAAGGAGCAACTTTTCTGTGCATCGTAAGTGAACTGCAATACACAGAGGCAGCTCTGTATGGATGTATTGGATCAGAGGACATGCTGTCTCAACATCCTGGCGCTGTTCTGTTTAACACCTACTGCCGAGATCAACTCAAAACCTTCCGCGATCATAATTGAACACCGTTATTGATTAAATATGACTAGTTGGACAAAAAACATCAGTGTTAGTTACCTTGCAACATCTGGGCAACTGGAGGATCCTGGACGGACAGCAGCGGTGCATGTCTGAAATATGGCCTCCGATGCAGATCTCGAAGGCTTGCCACTCTCATTCTCTCAGCTCGATGCTCGCTGCCTCTGTATATTGCTGTTCACTTAAGATGTACAGAAAAGTTGCTCCTTATGGTTGTATCACAGCTGGTAGCTACTAAGGTGTCCCAAACCTCCAATCATAAGCCAACTTCAGCGGCCGCTTCGTTCAAACTATAAAAACACCCAACGGTGAAGCTCTGAGTCCATGAGAGCCGCCAACTGAAACACGTCCTGTCTGAGCAGCCACACAAAAAATAAAGTCAGGAGTAACTATTTTCTAATGAAGTTAATGAGATTCAGCTTATTGATAACCTGTAAGTAGGTCGCCATCTTTCTTCCAAAGTACGGTGTGACGCTAACCAACCAATTGGGGAATTTGTAGCCTGATGACATGCCTCTCCTCATTTGCATTTATTCTTTTTCCCCTTTCTCTGAGTTTTTTTCCCCAAAATTTACTTATGCTTTAACATGAGGTACAGTGTAAAGGCAGTGCAGTAGTTACATAGTTAACATTGTACCATTAACATACAAACATAATTGTGCTAGAACACACCCAATTATACACACTTACATCTACATGAAACACATGAAATGAATCAAGTCAGAATAAGCATACTGTGTTAGCAGACAACAAAATAAATACAAAATACACAAAAAAAAGAACAGTACTAAATGTATGTCAAACTCTCTTCCTCAATCCATATAAACACACAAGGACAAAAAAAAAAAAAAAAAAAAAAAAAAAAAAAAACTTCAGGTGCCAGGGGATACTTCTGTCAACATATCAGTCAAGTTTAACTCAAGAAAAAAGATGAATGTAAAAGAGATATAAATAAGAATAATAGACATAATCAGCACCAGCTACTTACATACAACCTTATCAGTCTGGAATTTTAGGAAAATTAATCTTCCTCAGGGTTTTTAACAAGGGGCTCCACAGACCCAAAAATCTCATAGAAGAGCCTCTTAAAGTAAAACGGATTTTCTCTAGTTTAATGAAATACAGTGTATATGATGGAGGTTGAGGCAACTTCCATTTCATTATAATCACTCTCCGCGCCAAAAATGTCAAGAAAGCCAAGGAGGATTTGTGAAAAGAAGACCGGGTGGATTGAGGAGGTGCAACTCCAAACAAAGCAGTCAAGGGTCAGGCTCCAATTTCTTGTCAAAAATGTCTGACAGAATAGCAAAACCTTTGGACCAAAAATTAAAAAGCTGAGGGCAGAGCCAGATAGTGTGGATCAAATTAGCTGGGGAGTGCTGGCATCTCTCACAGGCAGGAGAAACATTGGTATAAAACTTAGCCAGACGCGCTTTAGTATAATAAGTGCGGTACACGAGTTTGCATTGAATTAGATTATGTCTGGCACAAATGGAAGACTTATGCACTAATGACAGGATTTGCGTCCAAAGATCCTCTGAAATGGCCTGTCCAAGGTCTTGCTCCCAAAGAACTCTAAAGGAATTCAAGGTCTGTGGGCGTAGAAGTGTGATTTGATTATAAATAAAAGATATAGCCCCTTTCAGTTTGCCAGGAGGTTTTAGAAAAGTATCTAAGGGTGACTCCCTGGGAAGGTTGGGAAAGTTTGAATAGTTAGAGCGGACAAAGGTGCACACTTGCAAGTATCTAAAAAATTGGTGGCGCGGGATACGAAACTTCTCAGAGATTTGTTGGAATGAGGCAAAAGTATTATCAAGATACATATCATGAAAAGTTGAAATTCCTATTCTCCGCCATGACAGAAAGGTACCACCTCTGAGAGACGGTGGAAAGGTATGATTTGAAGCTATAGGGGCATAGACAGAAAGAGACTGCAAGCCAAAAGGCCGTCTAAATTGCATCCACAGTCTTAAGGATGCATCAACTACAGTATTTTATTAGAAGTACAGGTGCTGGTCATAAAATTAGAATTAATGAAAAAGTAGATTTATTTCAGTAATTCCATTTAAAAAGTGAAACTTGTATATTATATTCATACATTACATACAAACTCATATATTTCAAATGTTTATTTCGTTTAATTTTGATGATTACAAATGACAACAAATGAAAATCTCAAATTCAGCATATCAGAAAATTAGAATATTACTGAAGACCGATAAAAACAAAGGATTTATAGAAATGTTGGCCAACTGAAAAGTATGAACATGAAAAGTATGAGCATGTACAGCACTCAGTATTTAGTTGGGGCTCCTTTGGCCTGTATTACTGCAGCAATGCGGCGTGGCATGGAGTCGATCAGTCTGTGGCACTGCTCAGGTGTGCCAGGTTGCTCTAATAGTGGCTTTTAGCTCTTCTGAATTTTTGGGTTTGGTGTATTGCATCTTCTTCTTCACAATACCCCATAGATTTTCTATGGGGTTAAGGTCAGGAGAGTTTGCTGGCCATTTAAGAACAGGGATACCATGGTCCTTCAACCAGGTACTGGTAGCTTTGGCACTGTGTGCAGGTGCCAAGTCCTGTTGGAAAATTAAATCTGCATCTCCAAAAAGTTGGTCAGCAGCAGGAAGCATGAAGTGCTCTAAAATTTCCTGGTATGTGGCTGCCACATACCAGGACCTCAGAAAACACAATGGACCAACACCAGCAGATGACATGGCACCCCAAACCATCACTGACTGTGGAAACTTTACACTGGACTTCAAGCAATGTGGATGAAGTGCCTCTCTTCTTCTCCTCCAGACTCTGGGACCTTGATTTCCAAAGGAAATGCAAAATTTACTTTCATCAGAGAACATGACTTTGGACCACTCACCAGCAGTCCAGTCCTGTTTCTCTTTAGCCCAGGCAAGACGCTTCTGACGCTGTCTGTGGTTCAAGAGTGGCTTGACACAAGGAATGCGACAGCAGAAACCCATGTCTTTCATATGTCTGTGTGTGGTGGTTCTGGAAGCACTCACTCCAGCTGCAGTCCACTCTTTGTGAATCTCCCCCACATTTTTGAATGGGTTTTGTTTCACAATCCTCTCCAGGGTGCGGTTATCTCTCTTGCTTGTACACTTTTTTCGACCACATCTTTTCCTTCCCTTCACCTCTCTATTAATGTGCTTGGACACAGAGCTCTGTGAACAGCCAGCCTCTTTAGCGATGACCTTTTGTGTCTTGCCCTCCTTGTGGAAGGTATCGATGGTTGTCTTTTGGACAACTGTCAAGTCAGCAGTCTTCCCCATGATTGTGTAGCCTATAGAACTAGACTGAAAGACCATTTAAAGGCCTTTGCAGGTGGTTTGAGTTAATTAGCTGATTAGTGTGGTACCAGGTGCCATCAATTTTGAACCTTTTCACAAGATTCTAATTTTCTGATATGCTGAATTTGAGATTTTCATTTGTTGTCATTTGTAATCATCAAAATTAAACAAAATAAATTATTACGAGGGGTTCAATTGCCAAAGCAAATAATAGTGGACTCAGCGGGCAGCTTTGGCACGTAGAGCGGCTGAGACGAAAATAGCAAGATTGAGTATAGTTTGTCCTAATCGATGCATATGGTTCAGAGTAAAGTAACTTAATCCAAGACAGAAAATTCTCCCAAAAGCCAAATTTCTTAATTGCATAGAATAAATATGGCCACTCGACTCTGTCGAAGGCCTTTTCGGCATCCAAAGATATCACAATTTCTTGAGTATTGACAGAGGGTGGACTGTATATTACATTAAAGAGTCGTCAAAAGGAGTTTCTATTTTGTACAAAGCTGGTCTGATCTATTCCAACCACATTGGGAAGCACTTTTTCTAGTCTCAATGCTATTGTTTTTGGTAGCAATTTAAAGTCAACATTAAGTAAACTTATTGGGCGATAGGAAGAACAGAGTTGAGGGTCTTTGCCTTTTTTAGCAAGTAAAGTAATAACTGCCTGATTAAGGGTCTGAGGTAGGCGCCCAGAAGTCAAAGATTCATTGTATACCTCTAAAAGTAGTGGGGAAAGCTTGTCCCAAAATATCCTATAAAACTCACAAGGGTACCCATCAGGGCCTGGGCATTTACCCCCCTGTAGGGCCTTAACTGCCTCAGTGAGTTCAGAGATGACAATAGGTCTCTCAAGATTGTCAGCTACCTCTTGACCGATGACAGGAATTTCCAAATCATTAAAAAAGTTATTAAAATCAGTTACAGAAGGAGTACATTCTGAGGAGTATAACGCCCTATAAAAATCCTTGAAGGCCAAATTAATTTCCATTGGGTCAGTTGTGACACCCTGGGTAGTTTGGATCTGAGAGATGCGGCGAGAGGCTGACACACGTCGAATTTGGTGAGCCAGGAGTTTACCAGCCTTATCTCCATGTTCGTAAAACTGGGCACCAGACTGAAGTAGCAGCTCAGTAGTATGTTTTGTCATGAGCACATCAAACTCAGCTTGCAACACAAGGCAATCCTGGTACAAAGCGGGAGATGGTGATATTGCATATAAGTTGTCAATTTGAGAAATGTGGCGTGTTAAAGTACTAATTTTCTTTCTTCGCAGCTTATTTTCATGCTTTACATAGGAGATAATTTCCCCTCTGGTGAAGGCTTTAAGTGTCTCCCAGAGTAGTGAGGCCGGCACCTCAGGTCCTCTATTATTTTCTAGAAAAAAAATCTATTTGTCGTGCTACAAAAGATACAAATTTTTCATTTGATAGCAAACGGGTGCCCAGCCTCCACGGTGGCCGCTCAATGGGGCGAGAGAGAGAGAAACTGGGGCGTGATCTGATAAAACAATAGCGTCATATTTGCACCCTGTGAGAGAGGACAGCAATCTATTATCAATCAAGAAAAAATCAATACGAGTAAAGGTGTGGTGGACTGGGGAAAAAAACAAGTAAACCTTCTGGGAAGGGTTAAGAAACCCCAGGCATCATGAACATTAAATTCGGACATAAAGGAGTTAATGATTTTGGAAGAGCCTGAAGGCACGGTTACTTTTGTTGACAAGCAATCCAGCTGAGGATCAAGCCAGCAGTTAAAATCACCTCCCAATATTAAGTGATAAGTGGACAGATCGGGAAGAGACTGGAAAACATGTTTGAAGAAGTGTTCATTATCACAATTAGGAGCGTATATATATTGGCCAAAGCCACTGTGATATTGTAAATGGTACCAGTAATAAAAACTTATCTACCACAAGTATCAGAAATGGTTTGAGAATGCACATAAGGGACAGATTTACTGATAAGAATAGCCACTCCTCTGGATTTAGTGTTAAAAGAGGAATGATAAACTTGACTGATCCAACTGCGTTTCAGTTTCACATGATCCATGTTCTTAAGGTGTGTCTCTTGAAGGAATGCTATGTGTCCTCCCAAACGTTGCATATGATGTAGTACCTTACTACGCTTTACAGGATTGTTGAGCCCCCTGTAGTTGAAGCTGGTGAAACAGATCTCTCGTCCTACCGCTGTAGCTGGTGTCAAATGAAGATCAGTCATAGGTCAGAGTAAAGTAAAAGAGTAAACAAGAATCACCCTGGTCACCTGAAAAAAGAGACATACACGAACAAAAAGACAAAAAGAACGAAGTAACATACGCACCTCTGTAAACCAAAGACCACCCTAAACCCACCCGTTCGCTGAAGCATCCCCCCAAACGGGAAACGCAAAACCCCATAAAAAAAAAAAAAACAGCATCCAGCCTACCAGAGACTAAAAAGAGAGAAAGTAGTCTTAGCTACTAACGTACTCTCCTGGGAATGTGATGTAAATATGATATGATATGTAAAAAAAATGCACCACCTATAGAACAACAAGTTTTATAGAAGCATTAAATATCTTATAGAACATGACCAACTAATGTGTAAACGGACACCTAGCGCCCCACTGGGTGTATCAATAAGAACCAAAAAATAAAACATAAAATAAAACTGAATTGAATTTCCAAAGTAGGAATTATATCCACAGCGTATTCACAAAGTTCTTAAAAGGCACTGTTGAGAACAATAATGTATTAAATAATAACCGTATTGTACAGAGTATAACAGAACCCAAACAAAATGTTATCCCGGCCACCCCTGGGCAGCGGCACCTCTAGAATTAAACTGTGGCCGGATCAACCACATTTATAATGTTTTTCTCAACAAAGTCTGCAGCAAGGGCTGGGTCCTCAAATTTGTGAATTTACCCGTTGAGAAGAGTGATCCTTAGTATTGCAGGGAAAAGAAACCCAAACTTCATTCCGGGGCAAGAATGGAGTTCCTTCTTCACTTTGGTAAACGATACACGTTTCTTAGCAACTGAGGTTGAATAATCGGGGAAAATGAACACACGTTTTCCTTCGTAGAGTAAGGGAGAGACTCTCGAGCCCTCCATAGAATCTCATTCCATTCTTGAAACACAGTGACACGGACAACGAACAGGTGCGGTGGCTCCCCCTCCGCTGGCTTGGCCCGCAATGTGCGGTGAGAAGCATCAAACTTAATCAAGGTGCCAAAACTTTTCTGAAGGTGTGAATATTTTTTTTATATATACGTTTTTGCTTAGTTTTATCATAGAAGCTACCTTGAGATTCTTAAAAAAACAAGATTAGTTTTTGCATAAAATTAAAGTAAGCTTATCATATAGTTTCTTAAGCTTAAATGAAGCTCATATCTTCTATACTTATATCCAAATAGAATTACTTTTTGTCAGGGTCTGTGTTTTTTCTGTTTTATTTTGTTGGTCTTTTCCTTTGTTCCTGGGTTTGAGATTTATTTTGTTGGAGCACTGTTATCCTTCATAGCATCCACTAGATGCCGCCAGACGCTGAGCCCCTGGAAAGCTGCTGGGGCAACACCGCTGACACACCTGCAGCTCATTTGGAGGGCGTTGATTGTGAATATAAGCAGCGGCTGATCGACTTCTCATCACCTGAGTGTTTGCTCACCTTGGTAGCTATTGTTCCAGAGAAAGACCCTTTGTGATCTGCACTTCTAACTTCTTATTGTCTTCCTCGCCAGATGACCCTGTTGTCTCTTCGTTGTTCCCGTGTGATTAGTCCTTCCCGAGTTCTAAGTGAGTTTGTCTCCCCACTGTTGTGGATCACCTACTTCCTGTGTCCTCCCTCGATGCTACCAGTGAGACGCCATCCTTCATGTGCTCATCTTTCCCCCCTCGTCGGTCCATCTCCCGTGGATTCCCCTTTGGGACATTTTGGGTCAGATCAAGCCGAACCAACCGGAGAAAGAAAACAACTGAACCAAAGTAAAGAAGCCGCTCTTCCAGCCGCTAGCAAACCTGTCCACTTTCCAACGAAACTTAATCATCCAGCGCTCTGCTCAAGTTTCACTCATTTTCAAAACAGTAAGACGACCCGGTCATCCGTTCCAGTATTCATCCTCTTTCCCCTGGGTTTCAATAACCTTATCATTGTTCATTTATTCTGACTCCTCCGGTTGTGTTCTTGGATGTAGGTTCGAAAATTTAAATCCAACATGACACTTTCAGCATCATATTCATAAACAAATTTAAACGTTGATATTTAATCAAGGTTTAAATATTTTTATTTAAAGTTTAATATATACTTGTTACACAAAAGCAACTTAAGAAAAGTGTGTGCTTGGAGCCCGTTATCAACAGGAAATGCCTGCAGCAGCTCTGTGACAAGAGGCCACCTTGCTTTAGCGTTTCGCTTTAGTGTTGTAGGAAGTTGTTTAGAAATGCATGCAGAAAACTGTCAAAAGGTTAGTTTTTTTTTTTTTTAACACCTCGAATGTCAGCTAGAAAAACCTTCGACTGACTGAAAGGGAATTTTGAAACTTGATCTTTGAAAATGAACAACTTAAGAGATGCGTCTCTGACTCTAGTGGTTCACACCTTCACTCTTTTGACCTTTGTATATCACCTTCATTGTAGTTTTTGAAATTGTCAGCTGTTCATTGTGGTTTTTGAAATCGATCGCTGTGGATGTCTAGCAACAGAAAATGTGAGGTGTACTAATTAAATACACTCTGAGGGTAATCAAAGAAACGAGACACAGCTGGGATTAATCAACAGGGAAGACAAGACTCACAGGGGAACAGGATAATAAACACAGAAAAACTTCAAAATAAATACACAGAAAACAGATCACAACAAATTCCACCTGCCTATTTAAAAAAGATAATGATAATTAGATCGAAATAAAGCTTTCAGCTAATATAGTTAAGGCAAAAATTATTGATAACCAATACAGGCGCGGAGCTATAGGGGGTGGGGCGGGGGGGCTTCCCTCAGGCCTGGATGGGTGCCTATGGGGACCCAGGACTGGAGGTGCCAGGGAGGGAGGAATGGTTTCAAGTCACTTTAATGTCTGACTATAGATGGAGAAAGTGCGCCCTCACCTGTTCAGAAAGGTGTATGTAATGTTAAAGTTACTGTCCCTCAATGGAATATATAGTCAGTGGCACAACTACAAATTATTTATGTGGATGCGAAAACATAAATCGATTAATTAAATACAACCTAGAACTAACTTTCTAAAATTGTTTACGTTTCAGACAATTTCTATTTAAAACTGATTTAAGGGTTTGTTTGTGTGTGTTTAAAAGTATTAAAATAATCAAACACATATCCATTTCATTCTTATTTATTATCATAGAGCAGAAGAAAAGTCAATAACATGCCTCAAACCCTCACCAAAAACTTTTTAAGCACAATCAACTGGATTATATTAAAGCTAGAGGTAATCATGTCAACTTTTGATTGATTTCAATCTAATGATTGCATTTTATTTCAGTAAAAAACAACCAATAATTTTTTGCTGGATGTTTGACCAGCAGATTTACTTGGCAGGACGGATGTTCAGACACAACCAGGTCACAGGAGAAGGAGTTAGAATGTAAAGCCGAGTTGATTTCAAAGTTTAAATTCATAAGTTGGGAATTGAAGCTGTGAAGATGATCAAATTAAAACAGCGTGGAAGCTTTGAGACTTTCACTAAGTCACCTCTAGGTTCATCTGTTCATTTATTCTTTTCTCCAATGTCAGTTATGAGGTGTCAAGATTCCTAGACAATAGTTGTACGTTTACTCTTAAACACTTTCCTATTGTCTTCTCTAAAATATTCAGATGTACAAAATTTATGCTGTAAAAATTTCCAGTCGCAACAAAATCTTATAACACCTAAAGTTTTTATTTGCACTGATGAGATCAAGTACAAAAGATTTTCCCAAATATTTGCAGCTTAATTATGAAATATTGCACAAAAAAGTAACAGAAACTTGAGATCTAGTCCAACTACATGTTCAAAGGGCTCATTATGCCAATATATTCCATACTTTCCAATTAGTTATTTGTTGAAAGATGTGCATTGTTTTCAATGTGTATTAATGTACCATATTGTGTTGTGCTTGCAAATAAAACCATAAAATATATTTAAATTCTGACACATTTCAGCTGGGGAAAAATACAAATTTGAGTTTGAGGCCCAGCTGATTTATTCATATGGATACATTTTGTAACTTTTACCTGGGAAAAACCTACTTAGTAAAGTTATTAAAATGGATGAATAGTTTTTGAAAGAATGATCCATATCCAGTTCTTCCTACTTAACCACAAGATTTTTGACCCAAAACCTAATAAGCAAATTGTTGACTTTCTGCAGTTCTTGTTTAGCTTCATGATCCTTTTCTGATAAAACTCTAATTAAACTTAACTTGAGCTAACATCAGATACGCTTTTTTTTCTGGCAGTGACAAAAACAAATCATCAAATAGACATAGAGGTTCACACTGAAACAGTTGAGCATAAAATTATTGAGAATAATGGAAGATCTGGGGTTTTTTAGTTAATTGCATTTAACCAAGAGGTTTGATTCTAAAAATGTTTCCATTTGGCCAAATTTCTGTTTTAAAACTGGCTTATTTTAAGTTTTACATGTAAAAGAATCCAAACACACAAACATTGCTGCTTGCTTCTTATTTATTATCAGAGAGCAGGACAGAAACTGATTACAGTAGCAAACCATCACCAAAGATTTAAAGCACAATCAACTGGATTATATTTAGAGGTAATAATATCAACATTTGACTCATGTTTGAAGCAAAAGTTGATGATTGATTACAAAGAAAAAGAAATTTATAATTTTTTTGCTGGATGTTTGACCTGCAGATTTACTTGGCAGGTCGAATTTTCATGCTGATGCTCTTCAGGGAGTAATCAAATCCTTCCAGTGATACCATTCCACTCCAACAGCAAACAGAGTCTTGTCAGCCCCCCAGCGATAAACACCATTAGGGTTTGCTTGGTGACAAGCATTGTACCAGAAACCACCCAGAAATGTTCTGGCACAGTTGCCGCCCCACTTGTCCTGGTCTTTGTCAAAGGTGGTAAATTTTTGTTCGTTGTGATTGGCAAGGCTGTCTCCTGCAGAAATTATTAGAGGACACAAAAACTATGTGAATAAAAAGAGACATTGAGTTGAAAATATAAATGAAAACAAAAAACGTGATTAAACAAAAAAAAATTTTAATTTTTATATATTAAAAAAATACCGGTTTTGTAAAAAATTGTTTAAGTTTTGTGAAATAAATCAGAAGAAGTTATGTTAATCTCTTATTCGGCTATTTGCTTTTGTCATCAATTAAATGTACTTTGCTCAAGTTTTTTACTGTGAACTGAAAACATTCATCTGTTTGCTTCAGAACCATAAGAAAAACTCTAGGTTTAAATATCACTGACGCAACACATTTCATTGAATCAAGGTGTTTTATCATAAATCCTGAATTGTCTAACTACAGCAAATTAGCTTTACTTTTAATATTATATTTATTATACACCTGCACTAACACAGGAATCCCTCAGGAATCCATGCTCAGTGCCTTGAAACCATCAATCCATCCATCCAATCCATCCATCCAGTCTAGTAAAGCTAGGATGAGGTTTTCTCATGACTCACCAGCGCCCCCTTTGTTGTTGAAACCACTCACATGCAGCAGGTAACCCTCACACTCAGAATCAACTTTAAATGAAGAGTAAAGGGCAAACTTTTTGTTTCCTTCAAAGTCCTCCATGTCGACCATCAGTTCATAGTTTTGAAGTCGTGTCAACTCATGGATGTTATCAAGACCTGCACAGACATACAAACATTTAATATTGGACTTTTACTGAGACTTTTACACACCTGATTTCTGTGGATTTGCAGGAAGTGAGTTAAAATGTTCAAAGGATCATAAAAAGCATAAAGTTTCTCCTTTCCTGTCCTGCACCTGGTGTAAATACGTCATCACTTAGCAACAAAATAGTGAAGAACAGGGCCCAGCAAATAAACAGATCTTGACAAATGTGACTATAATTATGTTATTATTGTCCTAAATAAATAACCAAACCATGCATTGATTGTTCAGGTTCATGTCTCACCCAGCCAGTACTCTCCAGCAGCGTTTCCGAAGCCTCTCTTGTACTCAGCCCAGTTTCTGTAGAAGTTTACAGAGCCGTCCATCCTCCTCTGGAAAACCTGGAAAATCAAAGGAATCTGTTCAAGGAGTGAACTAATTTCTCACTTCCTGAAAAGAAAGAGAGTTTCTTCTTTATAACGGAGGTGAAAACGGAAAGAAAATAAAGACTCTTCTTTCAACAGGACTTGATGTTTGTTGGATGAAAACCTACAGGAACCTTCAGATAAACCAAGTTGTTCTGCAATCAGAGATCATGTTGAGTTGATGTGGACGACTCACCGTCCAGCGTCCTCCCTCTGAGTCCATGTCACAGTAAGCCTTCACACAAACACACAGATTAATTGGGTTGCAGTAGATATAATATATATTGTGTAACAATATATATTATCATTGTCTCAGTAATATGTGAACTTATAATTAAATAAAATTTAATCTCAATAAATAACTGCTTTACTAATAGGTGAAACAAACTGGAGCTTGAACTGAAACAATAACATATTAAGTTTCACATATACAAATATCAAATATCCATACACATTACTTAAATGTGTCTCGTGTCTCATTTGAAGGCAGATAAACCTAAAGTCAGGTTTGGAGATGCACAGAACTCTAATCTGGATTTTCATTCTTATGAACAAACAAAACTTAGAGTTCACCTGAACAGCAGATGTAGATTGTTAGAGATTTTTTGGTATTATCATTTTGTTATCACTTTATATTCAGTCTAATGCTCAGTTTAAAGTGTTGTTTTACTTCTGTGTCTCTGAACTGACCTGAAGGCCACGTCTGCCTGTTAATCTGCATGTGAAATAGTTAACTGCCTGTTTCCCAGACCTTAAATTACGCTTCCACAGGTGTCGTCTTATCAACTAGATACTCCCTAACTTAGAAATTGCCTGTGTGCAGTGATAAATATTGTCTGTGCTGTCCTCTGTCCCCCATCCTCCCTGTTTGTGTTTGATAATAAAAGACGAGCTGTAACCAAAGGTTTTCAGAACGCTCGGCGAACGGCTTGGAGGAGCCGTTTGTTGAATCTTCTCCTTTTGCAAAAGCTTTGTCATAATAATTCACATGCGTTGTCTGTGGTTCTTTTTAATGAAGGTTCAAGAAAATACCCATCAATTCTTATGAACAAACCAAACTTAGAGTTCACCTGAACAGCAGATGTAGATCCACTTGGATAGATGGTGTACACTCCACTGGGAAGTTTATTGTCCACATTGTAGAGGTCATTACAGTCAACTGGCAGTTTGACCACTTGACAGCTGACCAGCAGTGGAGCCAAGAGGAAGAGAACAGATGACAGCTGGAAGACAGAATATGGCAACTTCTGAACATCACCTATCAAAGAAACTCTGATTAACATCCATCTAGACAGATTAAACCTCATTAACATCCATCTAGTCAAATTAACTCTGATTAACGTCCATATAGTCAGATTAAACCTGATTAACATCCATCTAGTCAAATTAACTCTGATTAACGTCCATATAGTCAGATTAAACCTGATTAACATCTATCTAGTCAGATTAAACTTGATTAACATCCATCTAGTCAGATTGAATCTGATTCCTGTTCACACCTATCCTTGTCCTGCAACCTCAGACTGTCAGACTAATGCTGGATTCTGCTTTAACAATGGTTTCTGGTAGGTGGGACCCTACAATTTTTTTTAACAATTCATTTGATCAATCCTATTATTAAATGTTATTTCCACAATCAATGATATGCACAGTGGTTACATTAATTCAATGCTTGAATACGTTTAAAAACTCAAACTCACTCAACATTTCAGTGACTGAGCAAATACCTAACATATTAAATACTCAACAAACTCACTAGAAATTCTTTGATTGGTACATTTTTACTACATTGTTAAATATGTTATTTGTATTCATAATCTTATCATCATTGATGTAACATAATTTGTACATTATGTACAATGTCTGCTGTTTTTTTTAATCTTGTTAATAAAATTTTAAATCTTAAAAAAAATCTTTAAAAAAATATTTCCAGGTCAAAGTAAATAAAGATAGATACATCATTCCTCATGTTTCCCACATTATACATCATTAAATTGATAATTCAGCTACAGATATATTTTTTATAGTGCATGGTACAGGCTTACCTTCATCTTTACTCTTGATCTGGATAAAATTGTTGGATTTTATCCAGATTGTTGGATTTTTACCTGCAGCTGGAATGAACTTGATTCCAAACTTCTGCTTCTCCTCAGTGTCTCTGACGTTCAGACACCGTTATTTATACCTGCTGAATGTGCTGATGGGTCGCCTCACCTGACTATCAGAAACCTAAATGAAAAAAGTCCTGGACTTCATCATTTTACAAAGCAAATACTGGATACAGGATCTGGACTAAGGTGTGACTGAAAGGGAACACCAGTCTGCCGAAAGAAGATATGAACAAACACTTTCTATGACAGGCTTCAAAAGATATAGTATCTTTCCTCATAGACATAATACTCAGTGTTGTCATCAGGCCTTTAGTCAATACATCTGTATCCTGGTAGAAATCTGACCCAACACCAACACGCCATACACAAGCAAAACGCTGGACAGCTTTCTGCTGGGATTGGATTAGGATTGATCATATCTAATGCGGTTCATATCTACTGGAACAGCATTCAGCCGATCAGACACATTGCCGTTGCATGCCATTATGTCCGACTTCATCACACTGATAAACTCACACTATCCACCGTACGTGTCAATACTGGAAACATGATGTCCCTTGTATTTCATCAGCATGCTGAAAAACTCAGTTTTGATAAATTTTAATCCCCATTACTTGAGCAAACAGGACAAACGAGAAGCCGATCAACCAGAATCTGTAGGATGAGTCTGATCAACACCAGAGGCTATAAATGGGATCAAAATCACAACTTCAATACAAGAAGGTGGACTTCCTGTTTAATGTAGATCATGATTTAAAAGAAGCTTTTCTGTAGGTCTTGGAGAGCTGCACTCAGATAAAGTAAGGTTAATGCAGAAGATTGTTGAGGAATTCATGATGCAAAACTTAAAAAAAAAATTGATTTTCATGTATGACTAATAAACATAGGAATTACAAAAGGTCTTTGTGGATGGATGGAGTGATGGATGATCCATACCTCAGATTTGGAGGCTCTGCTTCTCATCCCAGTGCTTCACACTTCTTTGCTAACCACTCCAACGAACGCTACAGATCACGACCTGAAGAAGCCAATAGGACCGCATCATCTCCAAAAAGCGACATGATGCTAAGGCCACCAAAACGGTTCCCCTGAACACCTTGGCTGTGCCTTGAAAAAGTTATGAACAGAGTTATGGACCAGACTCTGACACCAAACGCACAGAGGCCTAATAGCCCTTATCAAAGGATCCACCTGGTATGCTATCCTCCTGGAGAACCCTCCACGGAGCTCACTGAAGGACACGGTCGAACTCTATAAAGCACATGTAGATTTGTTGGGCGAACTCCCATGCATCCTCCAGGACCCTGCTGAGGGTGTAGAGCTGAACCAAAGCTCCACGACCAGGACGAAAACCACATGGCTCGTCACACGAGTATCCAAGACATGTGGCCCCAGATGAGATGACAGCAAAGTCGTCCAGTGTCCTGATGCCAGGAGCCCTTAGGAACACCCTTGTGCCTGAACATGGTTTTCACTATGGATGATCCATGATGACTACAGAAGCTCAACACCACTCAGGTACAAATCAGGGGGGGAGGGGACGCATTGCCCCAACCCAGACCCTTCCAGGTCTTTCTGTCTTTGCCCATTTGAGTGTTGAAGTCCCCCAGCAGAACCAGGGAGACTCCAGGGTGGAACGCTCTCCAGAAACCCCTCCAAAGACTCCAAAAAGGATGTCATCTGAATTGCTGTTTGGCGCATGGACACTAACAACAGCCAGAACTGGTCCCCCCACTTGATGGTGGCAGTCTTACTTCTTCATGTGGATCCAATGCAATATGTTTTAATTCCATCTGCTCATTTAAAAACATAAAACATATTACCATCAAATTGTGAGACAGGAGAACATTTCTTCCTTGTTTCTTTAAGCAAACACCATGTGCAGGAAGCTAGCTGAGGATGGTATTACAACTGGAAACTATAAACCAAAAATCAATCAGCCCACAGCAGCCCAACATGAATTCCCCCACATGGCCTCCACATCCAACACACAAACATCACCCCAAACACAGGTGCCATAATTATCCTATCAACAAAAATAATTAAGCAAATTCTACCTGCAGGAATGTAATAATGGAATGCAGGAATGTAATGTAAAGGCAGTGTAATAACTAAAAACCACAATGCTTGTCAAACAGTCCCATGACAGGTTCTTAGAAAAGTGATGACACTTGTACACAAGCAGTATTTATTTAACTGCAACACTGGAACACCCATGGGTGTCAGAAGATATGGATACCATCAGGTGGTAAAATTCCACTATTTTTTTAAGCTTAACTTCCTGAACATTTGATCATGACTATAAATGACATCAATAACTCTGAATAAACTCCCAACTAGTAAAACTAGTGAAGATTCAATCTATAAAAATAAATAATACTTACATAAATTAATATTTATTTGTTTGTAGCTTCATTCAACAACAGTAAAAATAGTTCCTCACAAATGACCACATTTTCTTTCAACCTCAAATTTAAACATCTGTCCATGTTTGAAATTGAAACTATTATAAAATAGTTGTTCCTAAAAAAATAAAATACAAAATTAATTAGCTGACAAAAATAGCAAAGATTCTTAAATATTGACCCCAAAAGGCTCGTTACTTAAAGTATATTGATCTAAGACAGATCTGGGTTTGATCTCGTGGGAAGACAGCTCTACTTCCTCAAGGGGGCGGAGCCAGAGTGATGTAAGTTGTGGGAGACAAAGGGACAGTTAGTTGTGTCAAATCGAATAACAGGACAGAACATTTAAGAAAAAATGTGCTTTATTTAGTTATTACAACACTGAGGCTTTCTAGTTTCAATAGCCTAGAAAGTAACTAAATCAGTATAAATACCTCACTCATCCTCACCCCAGCTCACCTCCTCACCTCTCCTCACCCTCCTTAATTTACCTCACCTCACCCCACCCCTCCTCACCCCACATCACCCACCCCCTCATCCCTCCTCACTTCACCCCACCTCACCCCACCTCACCCCTCCTCACCTCACCCCACCCCTCCTCACCCCACCTCACACCTACTGACCTCACACATCTCACCACACCCCATCTCACCCCTCCTCACCCCACATCACCCACCCTCCTCATCCCTCTTCACCTCACCCCACCCCCCTCGCCTCACCTCACACACTTCACCTCAGTTCACCCCATCTCACCCCACCTCACCTCAACCCTCTCACCTCACCACACCCCTCCTCTCCCCACCTCACTACTCCTCACCTCACCCCTCCTGACCACGTCACCCCACCTCACCCCATCCTTCCCCATATCACCCCGTCTCACCCCCCTCAACCCTCCTCACCTCACCCGACCTCACCTGACCCCTTAGGTGGGGTCAGCAAATTGTACCTGGAGGAACTTGGCAGTGTAATAACTAAAAACCACAATGTTTAAGTCAAACAGTCCCATGACAGGTTCTTAGAAAAGTGACGACACTTTTTCACGAGAAGTATTTATTCAACTGTAACACACCCATGGGTGTGGGTAACATGGGTAAGATGATATGGGCACCATCAGGTGGTAATATTCCAATATTTTTTAAGCTTAACTTCCTGAACATTTGATCATGACTATAAATGACATAAATAACTGAAAAATCTCCCAACTTGTAAAACTAGTGAAGATTAGATTAATAAAAATAAATAATACTTACATTAATTAATATTTATTCGTTTGATCTAGGATGTAGAATCTAATTACCTATTAATCTAAACCAGCAGTCAGTAGATGAGAGACACTAATGTGAACGTTATACTAAGAGGGTTAGCCAATCACAACAATTCCGGCTTTTTTATCCATATTTAAAAACTGACATCACTGAGGAGATCAAGTCGATCCATTCAGCTTCACTGACGGCTTTGAAAGTGATGCAGAAACATTTGACCATCACAACCACTTGGTGTCACTGTTGGGAGTCTTGTGATATCAAAGACTGATGATGGAGCTGAGACTGATTTTCTCTGGTTGTCCACATTTAAAAACACTTACATTAATATAAAAATTGATTTCTTCATATTCAATAATGATTGAAAAATACATATTGATTAATTATTTTTTTAAGTAAAAAATAAAATAAACTTAAATCTGCTTTTAACATTTCTATGCAACCTGAAAACTATTATATTCTGTCATCATCTGTAGGTCTTTGAGTTTAGTTTAGTCATTTTGGTATTTCTGAGTTTTGAACATTTGGTTATTTTTGAGTGTTACTCCTTCAGTTTGTTTCTCAGCTCTATGATGTTCTTCATCTGACCTTCATCTGCTCACTTAGTCACATTTTAAGCATTTGGTGATCCAATCCTTTGATCAGTCTATACATCTTAGACTAAGGCCTATGCATACTATGCAGATATATTTGATCTCTTTCTAAGGAACAACCACAGGGAAGTTTTAAGCTTCGATTCTCAAAGGGTAAAGTTCATTACAGATCAAGGCTGAGGGAGAATATGTAGCTCTTATTGTGAGAATCTGCAACACATCTGAGCTGTGACAGTAAGAAAGACATGAAACAAAGGAGGAGGAAAAGCTCAAACATGAAGAGAGACCCTAGAGGTCTATGATGGTAACAATAATTTTGTCATGTTAGAAGGTGAACTTCATCTAAATTTTCTTGCAGCTACTATTGTTAGATTCAGCTAAGAATAAGCTAAGACTAAAATATTAACTCATTAAAAACTATATTGTGAATCAGGGGGGAACACAAACAACAAGAACCAGTTTTGCAGCAAAGTGGGAAAGAATGATGGATTAGTGCAAAAACTTGAACAAACAATTGTTTGTTCAAAATGTTTTAGTGTTTAAGTTTTTCTATGAAAAACTAAAGAGCAAAAGAATAACTTAAATAATAAACTTAAATGAGTTTATTGTTCTAGATGACTGTAGCTCAGTAGAAACGAGCAAAATTAACTTGTTGCTTTTAAGAGGTTGCTGACCTGTGCAATAGTTATACATGTGCTCCCTCTAGTGGTGGAGAAAAGATGTTTCACACAACTCAATTCAATTCAATTCAATACAAACTAGAACCTAAAAATGTTTTCTTTTGCAACAATTTATATTTTAAAATTGGTTTAAGGTTTATTTGTGTTTTTATAAAAAAAAAAAACACATAGCCATTTGCTTCTTATTGTCAAAGAGCAAAAGAAAATTGGATTACATGTAGCAAACTCTCATCACGAATTTTTAAGCACAATCAACTTACGTATTAAGTTGATTGTGCTTAAACTTTGACCCAGTGCTGCTGACACGTCTCATTCCTCACAGTTCAGGTACTGGAGTCTCCAAAATTAAGTCAAATTCATGCAGAATAAAGTTTCAAGGCAGTTTAAAGTACTTTACACAAGAAAAACATGTGATAAAAGCATGTGAATGTGTGTATGTGAATGTAGTGTGAAGTCCTTCAGTGATCTCTGGATTTGATGAAGTGCAATATAAACACAGACTAAACCCCATTTATTGCTGCTTCTGTAGATTAATTATTTGCTTTGTTGGAGACTGATGTGTGCTCAGATTCATGTCTGCAAATAAATCTGAGAAAGTCAACAAGTTAAGTTAACATCTGCAGCACTTGTTGGGACAACAGATGAAATCTGTCTGTTGGCTCTGAAACATTTGAAACACCCGTTTAGCTGCGTCTACAAACTTCTAATCTTTAAGTCAAATAAACCTGGTTGGTTTTAGATGTTAGATTCAACTGTGAAAATGGAAATATAATTTTAAAACCTTGTTTGCAGTGTAAAGTCAACTATGCAGCAGCCTGGCTTAGAGGTGGCAGGTGTTTGGGGTTTGACTCCTCAACCTTAAACTTCAGCTGAACATCTTCCTCCTTCTCTCAGTTCTCACTTCCTGAAAATAAAAACACAACTGGGAGAATTTTAAACAAATGTCTGCTGAAGTAAATTTAATAAATGTCACCAATTTTTTATTGTTTCAGTCTAACTTTGGAATGTTTGGCAGCTTTGGAGACTTTAACATGTTTGAATTGTACAAAAGAGAAGTGATTTCACCTCACACTATAAATATAAAGGTTTAGCAGAAAGCATTTCATGGTTGCTACTTATTAAATACACACACTTGATTTTATATAGATTATTGAAAAATAGTGTTAATTATAAACGACCACAAAAAAGGTTGATAGTTCTGATGCAATGTTTCTGCTAACTCACTGCAGAAGGAAGCTGCAACTTCAGATAAATGAATTTATGTTCTGGCTTGAGGCCCAAATGTTGCATTATGCTGACATGTAGCACAGAAAGATTGAGTGGCCGATGTTGAAACCAGCAGGGTAAATGTGTGGCTCCTTTATGAAGGTTTTATTGTTCCGTCAATAATGCACCACATTCAATGACGGATGAAACACTAATAGCGCCGCTGTGACAACACTGATGTGCTCAGGTTGAGTTTCGTTAAATCAAGACATCAGTTCATTGTTGCCTTAATAACTGGAACAATGACCAACATATTTGATGCTCATTGACAAAATGTAACGTGTTACTGGTTTTCACAACTGTTGATTATTTGTGATGTTTTTTATGTTTTCAGGATGTAAAGCACTTTGAACTGCCATGTTTCTTAAATGTGCCACACAAATAAACTTGACTGATTGATTTACTGCATGAACAAACTTATTCACTTTATATACATTTGTTATGTAATGGAATCACCACAATTGCGAATTAGCAGAATGTCAACAAAGATTTGTGCACATTTGTCATGGAAACGCAGCTGGTGACCAGAAACATAAAGACAGCCACTCATACGTGAACTCATACCTGATTAAATAAAAATAAAATGTTGACAATTTTGGACTAAGAGAGGAAGCTGGACTCCCTGAAGTAAACCCACGTGAGCAGAGGGACAAAATTCAAACTGCATGCTGAGAAGGCCAGTAAATTAAACTCCAGAGTTTCTTGCTGTACCAACAGTGCCACTGTAGCTCTGGATTGTTCTTTGTTGTTGACAAGTTTATCCTGCAGCGCAGTGGGAGAGAAATGTCACATCATTCTGAAATCAACATGTTTATTCACCAAGTGCTGCTTTAAAAATATACATATCTCAGTTGTTAGCTGTGTTTCTGAATGATTCAAGATTTTGTTATTCAGGAAAAAAACATAATCTTTTATAAAAAAAATCAAATATTAAAACCGAAGCTGAACAGTTATGATTGTTTTTTATATGTGTTAAGAAGTGTTACGGCCCTGGGTCTTGTAGGCTGGGCTGCAGGTGTGTTGTCTGTCTTTGTGCTCCTCCTCTCTACAGATGCTGCTGATCAGGTTGATTGGAGCCCAGAGTATTTGAACCTGGCTGTCTCCGTCTTCTGGGTCGCCTTTGGCTCCACTCTGCCGCTAGACGCTTGTGGTGTTTTGTTGCCAGGCCTCAGCTCCCCTCCTTTTTGCACATTTGCGTTTGTCTTTGTTTTTGCACTTCAACACTTCCATATGCACTCATACAACACATCCAAACATTTGCATTACACCACTGATACTGAGATCTACAATCCATTGTTGTTTTTGTTAATAAATATTCATTTTCTACACTTTAACCCCTGCATGGTCTCCTGTTTTGTTATGACCTCAGAGAAAAGTCTGATCTTTTTTCATATCTTCTTGTCTCCTGTCATTGATAGGCAACAACCTCTAATGCAACGTTCACAGTCACGTCCGTCACACAGATCAGGAAAATATTTTTGTTGCTGCATTGTGATGCCACATGTTTTAGTCTAGATTTAACCAAGAAAGGCCATTCTTCCTGCTTAGTTCCTTTTTGTTTTATAAAGTTTTATTTCCTATCACACCACAATCATTCTGTATTATTCTAAGAAATTTGTCCTACCACACATTTAAGCTGCACAACATAAAAACAAATCCAGTTGTATGTCAGTGGAGTCAGCTATGCAGCAACCACTTATACACCACATTTTTTTATAATTGTTCTTAAATAATGCCTGTTAACTTCTTTTTAACCAAAGAAAAAAAAGCCGTTAAAAATAATACCACTGAGTTTCCTGCTCTCTTGGTTACAAACACAAACACACATCGGCTCATTTTTACAGGTAACAGCATTTATTTGCACATTGAAATAACAACATAAAATGGTTTATGGTTTATATAAAATGCAAAGGTGTAATTCTCCAGATGTTTAATGATGCAGACATGTAGCGTCTGCACAAGTTTACATTTAAAGTAAAAGCGTAAGTGTAATTATGATGCTGTCAGTTTTGCTGCCATCTTTTGGTATAAATAAATCATTACATGAGGATGGGATGATTGCCCTCATCTTTTAACTGCTTGTTCTCTTCTGCCACCTGCTGGTCCTTACAGGTTACTGCAGGGAGTTCTGTACACATCAGCTTTCTATTTATTCTAGGGTTTGTCCAAAGTGCGGCCTGCGGGCCATTTGCTGCCCATAGATTGATTTTATGCAGTCCCTACAGATAATTGAAGATTTACACCTGCACCAACACATGTGGTCGATGTTTATTAACTCTATTATTTAAATTTATTACAGACAAATTACAGCATTTCTAAAATTAGAAATTGTTGAGTACTACAAAGTATTTAAATAAACATTAAGGCGTTCTCATTAATGTCATAATAACTGCAGAATAAACACAGAGATCCACATGTTTCCCTCAGAGTGACAGGAAGAAACATATGGAAACACTGATGAGTAGAAGCTCATGCAGATTTTATGGCTCTATTATAGGAAGAGGCTACAAAGTCTAGGTAATTAGGGTCTGATTTACGGAAATCATCGAGATTGAATGAAGACTTGAGTTAGTAAGATGATTACTGTGTGATCCCGATATTTGTTTACTCTGTGACAACTGCTTACTTCTAAAATACAGAAGGAGATCTTAAAACCACTTAGTAAGTTAGTCTGACTTTGGTGTTAATGTTAAACCTCATTCTCATCTGACTCTGTCCAACTCCATTTTCTGTAATACTCATAAACCCTCTTTATAAAACGTAAGCGGCCACTGGTGTAATTATAACAAACAGCAACAGAATATAAACTACAGTATCGTCAAGAGTTCTTGAACATTACAAACTCCATAAGTACTAAAATTTAGAACATTACAGCTGTGTGCAGAATGACCTTAACGTCCTGACTTAACGATCCTGTTGAGCAAACATTAAAATCGCTTTCTCAAAGTGTCAAAATGATTTTACTGATCCACTACCAAATATAGACAGAGAAACAAGGCAACTTTAGCTCTGTGTTGCTGCTTGTTGCACAAGACACAGGCGTCAAATAAAGTGTTACCAAAATATAACTAAATAAGGTGCTGAAACATCTCAAGAGAAGCTCAGTGATAATATGCAGAAGTGGAAAGTTCTTCTGCATGACAAGCTAGTCGTCTTTTTACTTGTGTCTCCATCATTTAAGTATTAAACAAGCATTGGTGTGAAGTGCTTGGTCATCATAAACACCAGTTAAAAGAAGAACTTCCAGCACATCAGTGAAACATGGCAAAGCAAATATGTAAAAAAAAATATTTTTTGTCTTTACAAAGTAAACTTTTTGGGTATTTCCAATGTACATATTTTATAATTTTTGTCAAGAGTAAACAGTAAAAACACTGATTTTGTGGAAAAGCAAGTTGTCAAAGTTTCCCTTCAACTATACATTCCAGTTGCAGTTGCCTTTATCTAGAGAAAAATTACTACAAAACAATAAACGATAAACAAATTCCTACTAAAAAAGAAAATTGAAGTTTTCAAATTATAAAAAAGAGAGTTTTTCTTTGAAACATCATTAAACAGCTTGTCAAACTGAGCCAATCGCATTATGCCTTACTTGGTATTCAAGAAGAGGAACGTGTCGGGCAGCAGATAGAGGAATCTACTGCAAGCTTATACTCTGATGTTTCCTCTCTGCACAATCAGTCCGGCTGCTCAGCTTCTCCCTACAACGTCAGATTGTTTCCATTTATCCGTATCTCTCACCTCCATGATGAGGGTCCTCCATTTTTCAGTAGCCATGTTTGCCATGATGGTCCTGACTTCTGCCCTTGGTGAGTTTTCTAAAAGTTTTTTGTTCTTATCACATCCTAACTTATTTTATAGTATTTTAATTTTGTATGGACAAAATTTATTAACCTACAAATATCATGAAACACCAACAAAGTTCTTAATTCACTGCAAACTGAACCATTTCTTAAAAATAACTTTGAAAACTTGCAGTGAAATTGTATGTAAACAGTAGAGTATTTATAATATCCTCTCTAACTTTACAGTTCTTCCAGAAGCAAAGTCAGATGATGATGATAAAACAGGTCAGTGGAAATAAATAATGAACTTTTCATCTTTTTAAAAAACACTTACACATAATAGTTGCACGCAAAGTAAAATGATTTTTCTCCATCTTTCTTGAGAAATAGTCCTTTATATATGATATCCTATTGGTCTTATGTTACAATATTTTGTAATTTATATTAGGGGTGTTGTAAACAAATATTGTAGTAATCGAGTAACCTATTGATTATTCTTACAATTAACTGAGTAATTGGATAAAATAATCAAATAAAACATAACAGCAGTAAAACTAATGGATATCAACATTAGGCCAATTTTTCACATTTGAGCTTCCCTGACAACAACTTTTCTGTAGTTTAGAAAATGAACTTGGAACAATAATAGCTCACTTTCTAAGTTAACCTTAAGAAAATGTATACAAAGATATTAATTTATATTTAATTTAATAATAAGGAGGCAGGCTCACAAATACGCTTAGAAAAAATGTCTATACTCCAGATTTTGGTTTATGTATTCATCTTCAGTCAGTGTAATAGATGCCCAGACACTTAGAGCTTTGTGTTCATCTGGCACCTGCATTCATCACACAGAAGCATCTACCAGGTATGTAACGTCACGATGAGCTTCGCCACCCATTTGTTGCGACTGGGATGATATGAAATTAATTTTCTGGCTCATCCGTAAAGCTACACATCTAAAGCGCAGCCGCTCATTGTGTTCAGTCTATCTGCTCACCTGTATAAATAATCCCACTGTTCGCTCTGAACCAGCAGCTTCGGGAGGAGAAAGGCTGCAGTACTCCAGACATCGATCCTGTCATTTTAAGGATCCTCCGAAAAACGACAAAGACTTAGACATTATCATGAATCAATAAAATCCTCCCAGGCCGAACTTGAAACTGGACGTTATGCTTCTAACACTTAGCTATTGTCAACAACTCAGAGGGAAGTGAGAGGCAGCACAACACAAGAAATGACCCGGCCGGAACACGGTGCATTAAATAATAAAGCATAACTTAACGAAGCTTCGAGGCAGATACATTTTCCTCGAGAAATTTTAATAATCGAGTCACTCAAGGAATCATTTCAGCCCTAATTTATAGTTTCATGAAAATTTAAGCATTTATGTAACGCACCATGTTAAGTTCCCTTATTTTCTATAGTCACATTGTGCTTTGTCAGCACAAAGAAAAATGTGCATTGTAGAACAAATTTTCTGAAAGCATTTTATGTAAGTAAAAGATAAAAAATTAAAAGAATCAACATGTCACAGTTTGGACAGTTATATAAAGTTAGGGCTAATTAGGGAAACATATGTAGACAATTATTTCTGAAAATAAAAAAACTGAATATTTATTTATAGCATTGCTCCTTTATATCATTGGTACCTCGCTTTGCTTTTAGGACATTTAGGTACAATTTTAGTGTCTGTCATGCTGAATTTAGATTTCAAAAGTCTATATGAAGGTCCAAACCATGAACATGTCTCCCACCTTCACACTCAGTAACTTTAACTAGAGTCTCCGTATTTGTTCTCAGCAAAGAGTGACCTGGTGAAGAGGTCAACCTATTGCTCCTGTGGATGGACTGGGTTCAAAGGTCGCTGCTTCCGCTACATTCCAAGACCCATGAGTTGGGCCAGAGCCGAGGTAACAAAAGGCCTCTAACAGTTTACATCATTCAGGTGAATCTTTGAGCCAACAGATTATGCATCAGATGTTTTTCAGAGTTTCGTCTCATTAAATGTGTAGAAAAACTGCCACTCCCTGAAGGCAAACCTTGCATCAGTTCGTGACAGGGAGGAGTACCGTGAGATCCAGAGACTGATAATGACTGCAACCCACGAGTATAAAGAGACCTGGATTGGTGGAACTGATGCACAGGAGGTACTTCACTTATCACAACATTTTTGTGTTGATTCATATTCTAACTTTCTACTGCGTTTTGTTTGTTTTTCCAGGAAAATCACTGGTTCTGGATTGATGGTACTCCTTTCCGCTATACAAACTGGTGTCCTAGAGAGCCTAATAACCACGGACATAAGCAGAATTGCTTAAAAATGAACCATGGAGGTAAAGCTCTTTTGCAAAAATGAAATTGCCTGAATTAGAGGAGTATATTTTCAGAGGTTCAAATTTATTGTTTTAGCCATGTATGATATCTGCAATTCTTGTTTTCATGTCACCACCTTCATTCTTTCAAACTGATTAGATAAATAATTTTGCTCTGCTTTTGATTTTTCAGTTCAAAAGTGCTGGGATGACTACCAGTGCTATGTCCCAAAACCATCTGTATGTGCCAGGAAAGCCAGCTTCATCGGCTGAATCCTAAAAACTGGACCGAATCCTGGAACCTGGAATGAGTACTGATACATGAAGAGAAGTGACTGTGTCCATTAAAATCTTTCCCTTAATTTTGCTCTTTCGCTTTTAAGCAACATAAAATTTAAAAAAAAATCTGCAACATTTTCAGATTAAAGTTGTCTATTTGGTCTTAAGTCTTCAGTAATATTCAACTGCTTTTGTGGAAGACTGCTTTTAGCAATGCTTCATTCAATAAATAAATAAAAAGCTCAAGCAAAAAGAAGAAATGATTCTGTTTTATTCAACAAGCTAAACCCAGACAGAACTATGACTAAGACTTTTTTGTGGCGATCATTTCTATCTTTAACATGATAGTGAAGAAAGAAGGAAGTGCAGCAAATGCTGTGTCATATTACATTTAGAAGAAAGTTGGTGATTTGTCATAGTTAGCTTTGACTTTAAAAGAAACAGACAATATTTTTTAACAGAACTAACAGAAAGCCATTAAGTCTGGTTTAACTTAAAATTATATAGAAAACATGAAAACCACGACTGACAACAAAGACACCTCCATCACCTGGGACACCTGACTGCTTCATTTTGCATGTCGGTTTCCAAAATAAAAGCACCGTGCTGAGTCATGGATTGTTTTAGGTCATTTGGTCATGTATCAGAGTGACCAAATGACCTAAAGAGTATTTGTATTCAGCAGAGGCCAAAATAAAATGAACATTGGCCAACATATTTGATATGTATTGATGATCACATTCACCAAAATATAATGTTTGTTGCTGGTTTTCTCAATTTTTGATTATGATGGTTTTTATGACTTTAGACTTTTTATGATTTTATGATGTAAATCTCTTTAAACTGCATTGTTGCTGAAATCAATTTTATTGATTGTAATGAAACAAGCAAGAGGAAAATATCTGACATCTGGGAATAACTTTGACATGATCGCTCTATTCTTCTTAAATAAAAATAATTACTGTATTTTCTGCACTAAAAGGCACACTGGAGATTATAAGGCGCACCTTCAAAGAATGGCCTATTTTAAAGCTTCTTTTTCATGTATAGGGCGCACCGCATTATAAGATGCATAGAATAGGCACCTCAGTTTGGGTTGCCAATGTGTCCCATACTCTATTATTAGAAATCCACATTTGTAAAGAAACGTTCCCCCAGTACTTTACATAGTAGCTGCCCCAGACATTGTTTCACTCACGTTGTTGGTATTGCGACATTATGCCCAACTGCTTTCTGGGTAACACAGACCAACCGACAGGCTGCCACAGCCTCTGTCTTTCTTCCCCTCCTGTCTTTAAATGTATTGTCAAACTTTATTAACAAACCAGCGTTCTGACACCAATCCCATCATGCAAATGAAGTCGGCGGCTGCTTACCTTAGTTGCTAGACCTAGTTGTGGCTCAATGTTGGTCCATATATAAGGCGCAGTGGATTATGAGGCGCACTGTCGGCTTTTGAGAAAATTGAAGGTTTTTATGTGCGCCTTATAGTGCGGAAAATACGGTAATACTTTTATTTAAGAATCTTGTGAGCGATGAAGTATTCCCAGATGTCAGATTTTTTTTTCTTGCTGGTTCCATTTCAATCAGGTTTATTTGTGTGGCACATTTTAGCAACAATGCAGTTTCAAAGTTCTTTACATAATAAAAACACACAAATATACAGTCATAAAATATACCATAATCAACAATTGAGAAAACCGGTAACAAGCATTACATTTTGATGAATGTGATCATTAAAATTATTAATATACATGAACTATGTTGGTCAAGGATCCTTTTATTTCGGCTACTGCTGAAGACAAATACTACTCTGATGTGCAATCAAATACAACAATCCCTGTAGCGGCACTGCTCATCATGCTTTTATTTTGAAAACCGACACTCATACTGAATCAGTTACGTGACCTATGCAATACGAGGGATCGCTTGTTATCAGTCACGTGGTTTTCAGCAAGACCACACAAGCATGGAAGCGGGGCTTCATCGGACACGCCCCCTTTTTACCCGGTACGACTCTAAGCCTGGATTCAGATGGACCATCACTAGCTGGAGATCAGGGTGATGATGATCAGGTGTGACGCCTCTCCTGCAAACTATCCCAGCTGTTTTAATCAACACAGTCATATGTCTGAAGAACAGAGGAAAGAGAAACAACTGACTAACCAGCAAGCTTGATTTGTATACAGGCAAACTCTGACCTAAGCCTCCTGTGAAGTCATTTGCAGGTAAGATTGTAATTTTGGTTGTTCAACAGTAAGAAACGTGAATTCATACAACTTTGAAATAATCTAGAAAGAATGTTTATTTACTCTAATTTAACACAACAAATTATTCTTCGCTCTCTTTATACAGGTCAAATAAGAATAACTAATATCAATGCTAATTTAGAGAGTAGTTAAAGTCTTATGGTAAACATCTAGTTTCAACTGTTTCTTTGACACTTTGGATTAATTTTCTGGCTTTACATTATAAAATACAGATAAGAATATGTTTTCTGACCAATTCTAAATTATTGTCTTGAGGGCTTTGTATATAAAATCTGACTTAATTTTCTTTGCAGTTTCTACTATGGCCTTTTTTCTTCATATCCTCTTCCTTCTGCTGGTTATGACTGTGTCGATGACGGCCATGTTGCTCCTTGTGCGGCTGATGGTTTATGCAATCGGTAGATTTGCATTAAATGAAGGCACCTTTGGTATGTTTCAACCTAACACTGAAAACAATGCCTCCTATTTCACTGTATTTAATAAAGTTGAATGAAAAGTAAAATTTAAGTAATTGTGCACCCTGGAGGTCTCGGGGCATTTAGGCAAAAAGTGACTCAGATTGAGTATTGGACCTGGATAATTTATTTTGCTAGAAATGAAATATTAGTCTTAGTCACCACCTCTGTGTTTAGTCTTTCAGATTAATCCTGACTAAACCTAACACCTAAATATACATGTGAAGCAGCATGCTCTAGTCCAGTCTTTCAGAGCCACCAGCCTGCAACTATTATCTAGATTTTCTCCTGAATACATGAGGACAAACGGAATCAAATGTCTTAATTTCCTCATCAGCAGTCAGTCAGACCTGCTAACAAGCCATTAGTGTGATCCAATGTGTTGGAGCAGAGCTGCATCTAAAGGTCACAGGCAGTGTTGTATAAAGTACTGAAATCTCAGACTCAAGTAAAAGTTTAGGTTCCTCTCCAAAATATGACATTGGTAAAAGTCCAAGTCGCTGACTGAAATGTTGAGTTAAAGTCTTAAAGTATCTGAATTTTCTTGTACTAAAGTTCAGAAATTACTGTAAAAATGGATGAACTCAAGTAATGTAATGAAAAGTATAAGTAAAAAGTAAAACAAGGCAAATGCAGTATGAATGAAATTTTTTATATTTTGATAAACTTGTCAAATACAGTTAAAAGTAATGTACACAACCAAGAACAGGCAAAATTAAACCTGCTAATAGATAAACCTGCAGCATCATTTAGTTAAGAAAATTAGGTCTTTACCTACAGGACAAGGTTAAATTAACCTGCTTTACAACTGAACCAGCTTCTGACATGAACCACATATAGATATGTGGTTCATGTCACAAATGGAACCCCATACGACATGAACCACGTGTGTTTCATGTTATATGGGGCTCCATTAATGTCCGACTTTATTGCAGTCAATCAGTAGGTGGGGACAAAACACGAACGTTTCTCTTTCTTGCTATAACGAGTAACTAAACCACACATTGAAAATGTATCGGAGTAAAAATATGCAATTAAGTTCAGAAATATAGTGAAGTGAAAGTTATCAAATGTTCATACTCGAGGAAAGTATGAAGTACTCCAATATACTTAAGTGAAGTATTTTTACTTCGTTACTATACAACACTGGTCACAGGATGGTAGCTCTTCAGGACTGGACATGGGCATCCCCGATATAGTCAGGGATCACTGCAGGTACACTGTAAAAACACAAACTCGCCTTTTTTTTGTCTAGTTTGTACTGTAAATATCTTAGTACACTTGGAATAAGGCAAAACAAGCTTACAAGAAACTTTTCAGCTTAAGTTGATTCCATAATTTTAAGTGTAAGTGGCACTAGCAGTTTTTTTGTTTTGTTTTTTTTTCTTTGTTCACAGCCTCCCTTTGCTGTTGCTTGGTACTTTCTGTTCCACCTGTGATTGGTTTCATGCTATTCCTGGGCACCATTTTCCAGAGCCTGATGGAGACAGTTGATGCGTAAGTCAAAGACGCCACATCATCATCTCCCATGTTCAGTAAGGTGATTTTAAACACCATCTCTCTCTCAGCTATTTGAAGGCAGATTGATGAACCAACATGGCCACAGAGAATCGGAGGAAAGAGCCTCATGATTCAACTTTCTGAAGCTGCTGCCTGCAACTTTAATGGATCTACGCATGAAAAAAACTGTTCAATTAAGTAGGACCTGATGGATTTATTGTAACTTTTAAAGTTTACTTTTCTCTGGAAATCGGTGAAGAGGCATTGATTTTCATTGTGGGTATAAATTTATGAATTGAGGAAAAAACAACAATGCTGAACTAGTTTCTCAGCTAACTTGTAATCAAAATGTATTTATTGAATTCATCTGTGCCAAATAAATTCTTCATACAAAGTAAATTGTGTTATTAAACCATTGAGACTCTGAGGCAAAAGAAACAATTCCTGTGGATTTCTTTTGCACCACATTCCTACATTGTTTTGCTTAAGAAGGCTGCACTTCTAAATTTTAATCTTAATGGAGAGGAAAAAAAATCCAAACAATAAATGAACAAAGAGCTTAAAACTCTTTAAAGCCAAACTGAAAAAGAACTGATTTGGTTTCTGAGAGGAGTTAATTATGCAGAAGATCTAGCATAACTTGTATTTAGAAGATATGATGCACCATGTTTTGATTTTGTCAATTTACATATTAACTCAAGTCACTTGATCTAATATGTAAATACTTTTTCATATAGATGTTTGCAGATCGGAAATTATTTTGATTACATTTGATAACTTAAATGCAAAATATAAAAAAAATGGCATGTTTTCTTCCGTTCAGCAGCAGCTTCTTGCTTGGTGTGGGACGGAGTCCTTCTGTCTCCCCACCACCTCAACAGGGTCAAAGGTCATAGATGGAGCTGGCCTTCCAGGTGAGCTTATCCAGCTGCTCCAACATACTACATGATAGGATATGGCTTAATGTGCTACAGTCAAAGGTCTTCAGCAGCCCCAAAGACCTCATTAAGGTGGTCTAGTATCCATGTGGTGGTCAACTCCAGGCCGCTCGAGGTTCATCAGATGCAAAGTCGGGGTTCTCAGTTTGTAGCTGCTGAGTTGCTTTGGATGTTTGGTTTGTGGTACCGGTACCACACAGGAGGTCTTCCACAGTTGTATTTTTGTTCACTTCAGACTCAAGTTGAACATAAATCCCATGATGCAAAGTTGAAAGGGACAAGATGGAGGTGGCATGAAGTGATGTGTATGCAGGTTTCTTAGAGAAATGGAGCTGCAATGCTAAGATGTGACTTGCACATATCAAACTTTATTTGCTCTCCAGTCCCCATTTTGAATAAATGATCTCACAAAACTGCAGATTCATGTCAACACAGAGCCTAAATGACAAAAGCTTTGTGGATGTATCAATACTGTCTCAGCATGGTCAGGGTTATAAGCAGAACAAGAGGAACAACTCAAGAGTCGGATTGGAATCGATGGTAGAATCCAGCAGAGTGATGAGCTTCCTGTCTAGAAGCACCATTTTCATCTCATTGGACCAAAGAATTTTCTTCCACCTGGAAAACTCTAGTCAAGCCTTGATGCGTGTTTTCTTCAACAGTGACCTTCCTCATAGCTGCTTTACCATGACGCTTTGGCTTTGTGAAAAACCCAGGCAACAGTTGTTATATGCAGAGTCTGTCCAGTGTCAGCTGCTGAAACTTGGAGCTCATGGTTAAACTAGTCTTGCTCTTGCACGGTCACTCAGTTTGAGGACAACTGAGTGACCGTGCACAGCTAACAGATAAATGACTGTTAGCTGTGCTTAGTCTGAACAGCATATCTGCTTTTTGTGTTTTACATGTAAATTGAAGGATAGTAAATTAAAGGATAAAAAAGAGAAATATCAAATACAAAAATGCAAAGAAATAAATTTTTAGGAATATTAGCGGTAGCAATGGGAAAAAAGACTAACTAGCAGCATTAAAGTACAAGAATTAGTCACTACACTCAGTACTTTTTCATGGAATGTAATTGCCCAAACCTTCCTTGCTGCAACTGTCACCGCCATGACGAGCCCAAAGGTAGTTTTTGATTTTGGTTGATGGTGAATGATGAGGCGAGGTATGAACTGTATGTGTTTTGGGGAAAGATTAGAAGCTCTTTAAGTATCCAGTGATTCTGCAGTGAAGACTAAAGGCTTGCTGAGACGACGGATCATTCTGCATCAGGTTTGCTGAACAAATTTCTGCTCGTCTTTTTTCCAGCACTGCTTGAATGTTAACATCCATGATTTACTTTGACTCGTCTTCAGATTGTAAACCTGCATCGTCTCCATCATGACGTTGTTGGCTGTGTTCCTCCTGGTCTTTTCCACGGTGGCTCAGACCATTGCTGATTGTGAGTATGCATTAAATACAAAGCCATCATAAAGTGACTAAAACATAAACACACTAATTCCTGTTTTAAATATCCACAGATGTCCCAAATCTATTTTTTGTCGTTTTTTTTTTTTTATTTCCCGAGTGTGACACCTTGGGAATATGACGCATACATCTTCTTGTAGTTTACTTTATTAAAACATAACGCATACTTTGTCTTCACATTATTTAATAGACTTATCTTAACCCTTACATGCATGAATTATGATCTTTTGTGTCGATTTTTTTCTATTTTCTTTTCTCGAGGCATAAAAAAGGTAGGAAAAGAAAATTATAATTTTTTTTAGTTTATCAGTTTTCTCCAAATACAGTTATTTGAAAAATACATAGGTAGTATTGTTCTGTAGGGGTTATCTGATGTCACAATATATATTCTTTTACCTGGTAGAATAGTCTACAGTAGGAGGGACCGGGTCGGTCGGCCATATTGGATTTAACAAAAGTAATTCCTTCCATTTGCAGCTGATGGCCAGTAGTTGATGGTGTATTTTATGATGCATTAGTGTTCACTTAAGTGGTCTGTGTTCATTTATAACATAAAGACCTACAAGAAAATGTCATTTAGAAAGCTGTCCACTGTAGTGACCACTATGCATGAAAGGGTTAAAATGTCTCCACTGCTCCTTGCAGTGGATCAGTTTTGGATTTGCACAAGTGTCACTGTTGCCATTGAGGGATTTGTATTTGTGATTTAATGTGGCATCATTTTGATGTTATAGCGTGTCATAAAATAAGCTCTTTATAAAACTGCCACATGCACCACCTGATCTGAACTCTGCATTTGTTCATCAGATCAAGTTGACTTGCAGCAGGGATCTATTTCTTGTCCTTCTGGCTTTACTCTGATCAAGAATCGCTGTGTCCGCTACGATTCCAGACGCATGAGTTGGGCTACAGCCGAGGTGATTTCCAAACACATTGTACTCTTATTTTCTTTTGGTCTCTTTTATTTCACATATCTGATGTAACAAAGTCCAACTACTTCTTCAGCTAATTGTTGCGTATTTATCTGTAGAAAAACTGTTTGGCCATGGGGGCAAACCTCACATCAGTTCATAATAAACGAGTACCGTTGAATTCAGGCTCTGATATTAAAAGCAAGTCGTCAGTCCAAATCAACATGGCTTGGAGGCTCTGATGCACAGCAGGTATTTTTGCCAGTACACTTTATTTTTTAAGTATTTTGTGAAACATTGAATGAAACTTATCTGCTGAACTTTATCTTGCAGGAGAAGATTTGGTTGTTGAGCGATGGAAGCCTGATGAGCTACACAAATGGTGTCTGAAAGAACCTAATAATTATAGAGGAAACCAGCAGTGTTTGAAGACGAACTGGACAGGTAAAGCAAAATACCACACAGATCTGTTCTCTCAGGTGGCATCAGGACTCGTTTCTGGTTGTCTAAACATCTTAGTTTAACTGTAAACTCAGTAACTGAATTAACAGCACAAGCCTAAATAAAAAGGCAAAAGGTTTTAGTTGATCAACCATTCCAATGATTTTTTGATATAGATGGTTTTTATTATGTGATTTATTTTCTTGCTCCTAGATAAAAAGTGTTGGATAATTTGAACTGTGCTGATCTTCTGCTTTCTGTCTGCAGCAAGACAATCTGATCACTGTGGTTCAGAAAGAGATCTGGTGTTTAAAATGGAGCCAGTGGAGGATCAATGCTCGGTGTTTATCTTCTGTTTTGCACCTTCATAGAAAACCCAAAAGATATTTATGCTTGGATTTCATATAATTTTTGTCTTTAATGAAAATAATGGAGAAGTGAACATCTGGATTGTCTCTCTTTAATAAGAGCAGATTGAATGTGCTACAAAAATGATCTAAGCATTTTTTCTTTTCTTTGGCTTGCCAGAAATAAAACTGAGGAATCAAAACAAAATGCTGTGTGGTTGTTGTGTTTTCTGAAGCTTTTGTTTTTAAAAATATAATATACTAGTTCTAAAAACAAATAACCTATATTTCTGTATGAATTGGATCTGTTCAAACATTAAAAGTATATTAGAACAATGTTTTCCTATAAAACATTTCATGTTCAGATATGATCCAACCTTCAGAAATGTTCAAACACAGGAATTCTGTGTAACCTCTTATATTGTCTTATTGCAAAATGTTATACATGGAGGGAAGTTCAGTTATAATTCTGTTACTAGTTTGGTCTTCTTGAGTAAGAGCTGATTTTTTATTTTTAAGTAAATACTGTCAGGATTGGGTTTTTTGCCTGTGTTTTGCTTTAGTTGTATATTCTTAGTTCTGTTCCCTGAGTCTTTGTGTTGTCCTGTTTCTTTACCCTTAATTGTGTGTCTTGTTCCCTGATTGCCCTCCCTGTGTATCTAATCCCACCTGTTGTCTTGGTCTCTTGTTGGATCCTTGTCTGCTGTCGAGTGTTGTCATAGTAAGTCAGATTGTTTGTTTCAATTATTTAGTGATGGGCAAATGAAGCAATGAACCTTTCCAGCTCTTTGCTTTGCAAAAAGGTTCATACTCAATGCTTCATTCATCACTCACTAGTGACATCTGCTGGTGAAACTGTAACAGCCTTGTCATTCAGATCATACTTCCAAAAATTAGTAAACACAATATTGTCACCAAGTTTTCATCAAACTCATGTTTAGTAACAGGAGAATCAATGAAACCACATTTAATTGTCAAAATGATTTGTAGCCAATCTAATCCTTGACAATCAGTGGTTGTTGGATTTTCTTTTACATCATAGACGGATTAGACAAAACATTTGATGTTTTAGTGTCTTGGGAGTGCAGTACCTGTTGGGGCATTAACTTATTCTTGGATTTCTAATTGGCTCTGATCCCTAATATTTGGCTACATGTTGAATTTTAGTTCTGCAACAGGATTAAATCGGTTTCTGGTGTGAAAGACTGATATATCTTTGCTGAACAAACTGCAAATAATAGTGGAACTTTGCAAAAGGTGAGAAATTGGGAGGTGGAGGGTTAATTACTTTATTTAAGAGGAATTTTATTGTGAGTTAAAGTATTTCCACATGTCAGAGATTTTCCTCTTGCTGGCTCCATTTCAGAGAATTAATCAAGTTTATTTGTGTAGCACATTAAAGCAACAATGCAGTTCAAAGAGGTTTATATCATAAAATCACAAAAATATAAAATCATAAAAAAACACCATAATCAACAGTTGAGAACATCAGTAACAAACATTTCATTTTGATGAGTGCCATCATCAATACACATCAAATATGTTGGTCAATGTTCATTTTATTTTATTTTATTTGCATTTGGGCCACTGAAGACAAATATCATCCTCTGATGCAAACAACCCATGAAGCAGCGCGGTTCATCGCGTTTTTATTTCGGAAACCGACACGCACAATGAAGTAGTCACGTAACCCAGGTAAGAAGAGGCCTCGTTTGGTGCCAGTCACCTGGTTTTAAGCAAGACGACACAAGCCTTGAAGCGGGGCTTCATCTGTCACGCCTCCTTTTTACTTGGTACAAGCCTGGATTCAGATGCCCATCACTATTAGTTTGTCATCAAGGTCGAACTGATAAGTCCTGTGTCGGCGTCAGCTCTCATCTCAGTCCGTGTTTAGATCAGTTGCTACCAGTGACTAGCATTAGCTTTGTGGATGTATCTAATATCGTCTAAGTCTGGAAAAGGTTATGAACAGAACAAGAGGATCAACACAGAGGAGTCGGGTCGTAGAATCCTGCAGAGTGACGGGCATCCAGTCTAACAGGCAAGAAGCGGCATTTTCATCTCATCAGACCAAAAAACTATCTTCCTCTTGACCACATTCCACCTGCCAAACTCCAGTCAAGCTTTGGTTTGTGTTTTCTTCAACAGTGACTTCCTCATTGTTGCTTCACCATGGTGCAAAAACACAGGCAATAATTGTATGCAGAGACTCCAGTGTCACCTGCTGGGACTTGGAGCTCATGGTTACCTGAGTCCTGGTTTCGTCTCACTAGTCTTTCAAACGATAGCACATTGTTTGCATGTTTGTAATTTAATCACAGTAGAAATTCATTCATTCCTCCCATCTGAGACATCAAGAGGTCAGGATTTTACATACAAGGAATTAAATATTCAAATGTTAATTTGAAATTATTGTATGAAGGCAAACTATCAATATTTCCTCTAATCTACATTTCAAACTAGAGAAAAGAAGACCAAGTGTTGTGCTTCTTGCAGAAGGATGCAGTATGAGGTATGAACAGCAGATGGTGCTGGTAATTGAGGTATGCCATTTTATGTAAAAATGTGGTTCTGTTTTATCTATGTAAATCAAATTAAAATGTTCTGATCAAAGGTTTGGTTTCCATTATACTTAAGTCCTTTAGAACCTAAACTTGGACTATCCACACAAGACAAAAAGTAAATGTCCTTTTTGTTTTTATTTCTGCAGCTCAGCAAAAACAGTTTCTGTCAAAGATGTAATCAGACATAAGAGTAGCAACCAGCAGCAGCAAGAGCTGAGCTTCAGAAGCGAATGATGAGATGGAGCAAAGTCGGACCATTCTCCAGTAGAATGAGACTATCAACGAGGGACAATGAAGATTGTGACAACATCCTGCTTTTAGCCAGAATGACCAACCAACAATCCCCCAGAGTTTCTCCAAATCATTCCCTCTACCCAACCAGACATATACTGACTTTAACACAGACATCCCAAACTTCCTTTGTGATCAAAACTCAAAAAATAGCAGTTTTCCTTCTCAAACTAGGTTAAAGATGTGAGTCAAAGGTCAACCAGAGTCCAAAATGCAACCGGCAAATCGCAAAGTGAACATCATGATAAAAATTGTCCAGCTCTAACAGCTTCAGCTTCTTCAACCAGCAGCAGAAAAAGGGCAGAAAAGAAAAGTTTTCTTAACGAGAGACTTTAATACCGAGAAGTGTGGCTTTGGTGCAGCAGAGAACTGAGCCTCAGTCATCTTTCCACTTTTATAACCTTCACAGTCTTCTGGCAGATTTCCCAAATGATATTTATCAACATTGTTCACAAATTAGCACAGTAATATGCCACCATTTTGGTTTTTGGAAACTGTCTGATGGATTTAGTTGAGGTGAAAATGGCCTTTGTTCAGGCTAACCTAAGATGTTGTATGAATTGTTGCTACATTGAAACACATGAAATCCTGTTCACACAGACCCCATGCTGTGCTTGCAGTCCCTGGAGCATATACTGACTTACAGGAGTTGAATGATTGATTTTAGAAAAGCAATATAAAAGGGTATTGAGTTCTCAGCCAAGGGGTCATTACATGTATTAATACCTTCACATTTTAGTAGCTTAATCATCATCAGACCTCAAGAAGCCACATGATCACATTTTTATTTTACCAGAGAAGACAAATTATTGGATTTCAAGAAACTTGACTTAACTGTCACCAAGAGAGTCTGTTATCTTACTTAAGCGGTTGATTCGTTTAACTGATTGAACTGGTGTGGTTTAAAGGACTCCTGTCAAAGATACAATCTGGACAAAGATAACACCACTAAGGTCTTTAGATGGCCTGGTTACTGACGTCGAAGATAAGTGCTGAAAACAGTTAGTTGGTTTCAGATGCTCTGACTCCATCAGAGCATCTGAAACCCAGAAACTTAAACGTCATCCAGACTTTTATTGATAGGATATGAATGTGATGCATTTAGTGCACTGAAATGATTATGCATTATATATAACTGAAGTGGCTGATATCAGGAAATCCTACCAATGGCTGGACAAAGCTGGACTCAAGGACAGCACCGAGGCTCATCCTGGCTGCACAGACGCAAGACGCAGGCAGGGAAAGCGTACATGGAACGACATAACCAGGTGGCGGGCATAGTGTACAGGAACATCTGTGCAGAATATGGACTGGAAGCCCCGAGATCGAAGTGGGAAACACCCCCAAAGGTGGTGGAGAATGACCAAGCTAAGATCCTGTGGGACTTCCAGATCCAGACAGACAAGATGGTAATGGCGAACCAACCGGACATTGTGGTGGTGGATAAAGAACAGAGGAAAGCCGTTGTGGTGGATGTAGCTATACCAAGTGACTACAACATCAGGAAAAAGAAGCATGAGAAACTGGAGAAATACCAGGGCCTCAGGGAGGAACTGGAAAAGAACTGGAAGGTAAAGACCACAGTGGTGCCTGTGGTCATCGGGGCCCTCGGGGCAGAAACCCCCAAACTGGAGCAGTGGCTAAAACAGATCCCAGGAACAACATCAGACATCTCAGTCCAGAAATGTGCAGCACTAGGCACAGCCAAGATACTGCGCAGAACCCTCAAGCTCCCAGGCCTCTGGTAGAAAGAGAGAGAGAGAGAGAGAGAGAGAGAGAGAGAGAATTTTTATTGTTATTATTTGTATGGATCTTTATCTTAGAGCCAACAATGAAACAATGTGAATGTATTCAATATTCTCAAAGTTGAATACAGCATTTGAACAGGCCAACCACTGAACTTTGCCATACTCCATGTCTAACTCATTATTTATACAACCAAATTGGAACCTGCCTGTTAAATATAAAACTGCCTGATTAAGTTCCTTTGAGCCCTGCAGCTGACTCAAGAGAATATTGTGATCGACTGGATCAAAAGCAGCACAGAGATCCATCGGGACAAGTAGAGACACAAGTTCATTATTTTATGTCATGAAAGTATCATTACTGACTTGTAGAAGTGCTGTCAGTGCAGTGAGGGCTCTGAAACAGAAAATCTTCAAACTGTTCTGTTTTACCGTCTTATTCCAGTTTGTGAGGTAGCAAGCGAAGGTGACTAACAAGTTAATAAGGGGTTCAGTTTTTTGATCAAGAGCTGATTTTTAAGGCTTAAAATACAAAGCAAAGCAAAGCTATTGGGATATTAATAATGTGAATCAAAATTAACTAAAGTGGCTGATTAATTTTGTAAGTTAATATTTTTAAAGTGTAAAAGTATATATCACCAAAATTTAAAACATAATTTTTGCAGAGGATTCATGAACGATTTGAATATGCATGTTTAGATGCCACATACTGTAGACCTTAGTAAGGATGACTTAGCAATTTGGAAAACCCTGAGAAGGTGAAGCAACACAAAATTATATTCATTTATATTCTGATTTTATCTCCGATGTTTTTCTCAACTAAGACTCCTTAATTTAAACTACATTTTACCAATGGAATATTTTTTAAAATCACATTTTAACCTTTTGGTAGAGTGATTGTTGGGATTGTTGTCTGATGACATGAATGCAGTTTGTTCATAGCATGTTTTCTCTCTGGGGAGCCTGGATTCCACCAACAGTCCAAAACATGGATGTCAGGTCAATAGGTCACTCTAAACAGTCCCCAGGAGTGGGTATGTGCATGGATGATCTTATGTCCGGTGTGTTTGTGTTGTCCTGTGATGGAAAGGCTGCCTTTCCAGGGTCTACCTGGAATTCTGCATGCATCTCAAGCATGTCTGGTTATGTTCTTTAGTTTACCAACAGGTGAAAAGACAAGCCCTAAATAGAGCTATTAAAGGGAGAAGAGCTTGTTGCCAGTGGCCTGATGGCTAAAAGTGTCTGTGATGTGACGGGTTTCAGTTTGGGCAAAAATTATTGTTTTCAAACCATTTTCTAAAAGCTGGGTCCACAATGACCCCAACCACATAAAGCTTGTTCCTGAAACAAATGTAGCTCTTTCACTGGAGGTGTAGTATTAGCCTGGAGAATATCAGTGCTTATTAAGAAATATATCAGGGGTCACCAACTCCAGTCCTCAAGGGCTACCATCCTGCAACTTTTAGATTCACCTCTGCTCCAAAATGTCTGAATTTCCTCACCAGCATTCATTCCTCTCTGCAATAGGCTGGAAATGAGCAGTTTATTTGAACCAGGAGTGTTTGAGCAGAGACACATCGAAAAGTTGCAGGACGGTAGCCCTCGAGGACTGAGTTGGTGACCCCTGGTATATGTCATGTACTTATTAAGGTTTATGAAATATTAAAATAGCAGCTAAATACAGGGAGTGTCAAATATGTGTGGGTCTTAGTACAAGGGTACCTCTGGTGCCAACCTGTGAATACCAGGGATCCATTGTACTTAAATGTAGCAGGCATTTATAGAGTTATCTGACATTCTTAATTAAGTTCAAATGCTACCAAAAGTGCTAAGTTAGCAAAAGACAGTAAATTGTTCACCTGTTCATAATTTAATTACAGTACAAATCCAGGAATTTGTACTGTAACAATATAAAACTGAAATTCAAACCATAGATTTTGCAGAGGATTCATGAACGATTTGAATATGCATGGTTAGATACCACATACTGTAGACCTTAGTAAGGATGACATAGCAATTTGTAAAACCCTGAGAAGGTGAAGAAACACAAAATGACAGTTTTTCATTTATATTCTGATTTTATCTTAGGCATGTTTTTTTCCACCCAAGTCTCCTTTTTTTGATCAGATTAAGAAATTTAAACTACATTTTACCAATTGGTTATGTTTTTATTGTATTTAAACCTTTTTACGTAGTTTCCAGGGTAACACAGTAGAGTAGTTGATGGGATTGTTGCCTTCTCTCTGGGTATCCTGGCTTTCTCCAACAGTCCATAACTGAATGCCAGGTCAATAGGTCACATACTCGAGGTGGACTCAACACAGACTAGAAGTGGACGTCGGCCATACATGTCCACCAAACGATAAATTGGAACAACCATGTACATGTACTTGGTGTCGCACAGTAAACACCCTGGTGTCTTGTGTTCACATCTAACTGTTTTTTATGAAACACCATGATATGACTGCTATTCTCTGTCCCGCACTGACAGGTGAGCTGATGGAGAAGAAACAGAGCTAGGTTACAAACAATGGAAACTAGTTAGGCTAGTTTCCATTAGGATTGTGAGAAATAAAAGGAATTTGTCAAAAGAGTATAAGCTGTCAGTACACTAATGTACTGGACAGTACATGGAGTCTGCTCAGCTCACAAAGTGTGCACAGCATGTCCAAGTATGTGTGGGGCATTGAGGTTATCTGCTTTTAGTATTCTAAATGAAAATTGAATGATAAACAGACACTGCAAGGAAAATAAATAGCATTTATGATTATAGGTGGAAACAAAGATTTACACTTTGACCTTTGAAAAATTTTCCATGAAGTTGTCGACTGTGTTCCTTCTCATTTTATCCATGATGGCTCTGACCAGTGGGGTCAGATTCAAGATTTGCAGTGAGTATTTATTCATTATAGAGCCCTGGTTAAGTTACTAAAACACAGAAACACAAACTAACTCCAAGTTAAAGTATCTACAGCTGCTCCAGTTTATGGCTCTGCTGTTTTGCACAAGTGTCACTGGTTTTCCTGTCATTGAGGGAGTTACATTAAGACTAACACCACACAGATACTAGGGGTCACTGATAAATCAGCCAGACGATAAATCTGCCCCAATTTCTTTAATTTTGGGAGATCTTTGATGTGTTGATACAGATCAAACTGATCTTTTCCACGTCTCTTATCTACCACTGTCCTCTTCTGCTCTGCCATGAAAAAGGTTTGACTGAAAAACCCACCCAGCAGGTCATGTCTGCTCATTTTCATTAAACAATAGTCGCCCATCTGTTGCCAACGCAGTGACTTTCTTGCCATATTTAGCAACATTTCAGACGAAAGAAAAAATCAGTTTCATCTAAAATAGGAATCAGCAGATCAGACTTTTTAAATGTTGATCAGCCAGAAAACTGGAGTCGGTGCACCGCTGACGTACAGCTCTTCACTGGAAGCCTGTATTTGTTTGTCTTCAGGACGACATCACCGGTTCCCGTCATATAGGTTGTGTCCTTGGGGCTGGACTAAAATCAACGATCGCTGCTTTTGCTATGTTGCCAGATCCATGACTTGGGCGAATGCTGAGGTGATTTCCAACAAAACTGTTTTCTTATGTTCATTTGATCTCTTTTATTTCACTGTTCTTATTTAAAAAACCCAGCCAATACCTCAGAAAATTCTCATGTGTTTCTCTGTAGGAAAACTGTCTTGGTCTTTAGGTCCACACACACTCGGGCGTACTTCAGCCCGCATGTACTTGAGGCAGACTAAACGAGAACTAGAAGTGGACATCTGCCATACATGTCCACCCAAAGATAAATTTTTTACAACCGTGTGCGTACTCGGTGTCACAGAGTAAACTGCCCGGTGGAAACTGGGTTCACATCGAACTATTTTTAATGTGACAACAATATGATAAAGTTGAGAATGGGGTTACACAGCTTAGTATTTTCTTAAAGTCAACAGCAACATGATAAAAGTCGACATCAACTAGTCTCTGGCACTGACCGGGTATTTGCTCGTTTATGATAGCTGCACATAAAATTATTTTGTCAACCACAGTTGTGCTTTTGAAAAATAATAAACAGCTTATTATAAACGGACTCCATTTGATTGCAGTTAATTTCATCGCAGCTTGCTGCTGCTCCGATGCTGTGCTGACTCACAGTGGCTCGCTGACTTTGCGGGAAGATGATGTGACTGCCATTTTCTGTCCCGCGCTGAAGCTGAGGCTTTCCGGATGGAGAGGAAACAGAGATAGGCATCCAACCAGTTTCCATTAGGATTGTGAGAAATAAAGGAATTTGTTACAATAGGCAGGCAGTATTGCGTCTCAAATGTCTACGGACAGTACATGTGGAGTCTGCACACACCCTGTGCATAGTGTTCATGAAGTATGTACACTATGCACAATATGCACAGTATGTGGGGACCTTAAGTTTATCTTCCCTTTTTGTTCTAAATGAAAATTCAATGATAAACATACATTGCAAGGAAAATAAATAGCATTTATGACTGTAGGTAGAAACAAAGATTTGCACTTTGACCTTTGAAAAATGCTCATAGAAACAAAGGCTTCCAACAAGAAGTTAACAACCAGGCGCATTAAAGTTCAGGCCTTAGTCGCTACACTTTAAGTTAATGTTTGTGGAGCAATATTCCTAAGAACCTTTCTTGCTGCAACTGTCACATCCATGACGGGCATAAAAATGAGGTTTGGTTTTGGTCAATGGTGAATGATGAGGCAAGGTATGAATAGACCTGGTTATGGAGAGCAATTCTGTTGAAATTTTATCTGTGTCATTTCCTCATGTTGTGTCAAGATCAGAAGCTCTATAAATATCCAGTGATTCTACAGTGAAGGTAGAAGGTGCCTCCTGGCTAAGAAGACAGATCATCCTTCATCAGGTTTGCTGACCAGATTTCTGCTCATCTTTTTTATCAACACTGTTTGAATTTTATTAACATGAATGCTTTATGTCATTTTGCCTTTAGCGTGTCTCATCACTTCATCTCCATCATGAAGTTCTTGGCTGTTTTCCTTCTTGTTTTCTCCATGATGGCTCTGACCAGTGGTGCCAGGTCCAAGCATTGCAGTGAGTATTTATTCAATATAGAGCCCTGGTTATGTTACTAAAACACAGAAACACAAACTAACTCCAGGTTAAAATGTCTACAGCTGCCCAGATTATGTCTCTGTTGATAAACATGATTTGGTGTTTTTGTCATTTTTTTCTTATTTCCAAAGTGTGACTGCTTAGAACCCAAATTCTGATCCACAGAAAATATGACATATCTTCTTGTAGTATACCTTACTAAAACATAAGTACTTTTTCTTTAGTATATTTAATAGATTTATTATTTTAATGTTTTCACTACTCTGAGCAAAGTACACACATCATAGCTTTGGTTTGCACAAGTGTCACTGGGTAATTTCTTGTCCTCAATGGATTTATCCTTTTTAATACATGTTGCATCATTAAGACTAATGCCAGTTACATTAGGGGTCACTGATAAATCAGCCGGTTGAATAATCTGCCAATTATTATTAAAATTATAATCTTCATTGATTTTGGGAGTTGAAACTGATCTTATCCATGTCTCTTATCTACCTCACCAGAGGTCTAAAGATCTTTCTCCCCTTTTGCTCTGCCATGATAGAGGTTTCACTGACAGACCTGCCCAGCATGGCAGGTCTACACATTTGTATTGAATGCTGCTTTCATTTAAAAACCATCGCCCAAATTCAGTGACTTTCTCACTGTATTTAGCAAGAAAATATATTTTTCGGACAAAAAAATATCAGTTTCAGCTAAAATGGGACTCGGTAGGTTAAGCGTTTTAAATGTTGATCAGACAGAAAACTGGAGTCGGTGCACCGCTGACGTACAGCTCTTCACTGGAAGTCTGTATTTGTTTGTCTTCAGGACGACATCACCGGTTCCCGTCTCATAGGTTGTGTCCTGGGGGCTGGACCAAAATCAACAATCGCTGCTTTCGCTATGTTGCCAGATCCATGACTTGGGCGAATGCTGAGGTGATTTCCAACAAAACTGTTTTCTTATGTTCATTTGATCTCTTTTATTTCACTGTTCTTAATGAACAAAACCCATCTAATACCTCAGAAAATTCTCATGTGTTTCTCTGTAGAAAAACTGTCTGTCCATGGGAGCAAACCTTGCATCAGTTCACAACGTGTATGAGTACCGCCGGGTTCAGGGTCTGATACGTGCAGCAACCCGTATTTACAGAGCAGCATGGATTGGAGGCACTGATGGACAGCAGGTACTTTTGGCAGTACACTTTATGTATTTATTTTGTGAAACACTGTGTAATGTAATGTGTAACCTACTGAACACCATTCTAGGAGGGAACCTGGTTGTGGAGCGATGGAAGTCCTATGAAGTACACAAACTGGTGTCGAGGAGAGCCTAATAATGCCGGACGCAGCCAGCACTGTTTGCAGATGAACTGGACAGGTAAGAGAAAATATCACATAGGTCTGTTTTTTCAGTTGATAAAAGGGCTTTAGGGTGAAAAGCTTATTTACTCTGCATGTAGACATTTTGTACACACATCAGAAGTTAAATCAGACAAAACTTCTGTTGTTTTCAGTCGGTTAGAATTACCAAAATTATTTCTATTTGGGAAATTGTGAGGAAAAACTTAAGAATATTTGTTAGATTCTTTTTGTGACTTTCTTCTTATTCAGATGTTTTTATGCATTTTGGTCAATGTCACGGATAGATGTCTTTAAAACTGTATGAGCCTAAATGTTTATATAGATTTAGGTTTACTCACGTAAATATGTAAACTTCTGAATCTGAAGAAAATTACAAAAATGGTCTCCTAAATGGTTTAGTTTTCTGAAAAGAAATAATTTTAGTTAATTCTAAATGACCTTATATTAGATAAGTTTGAACTTATTTAACTAAAGACAAGATAAAAATTGTGTATGTTGTCATTTGGTGTATGTAAATATCTGGTTTAAACTGTACATTTACTGCATCAACAGCAGGAGTTTATATTCATTTTTTCTGACAAGGTTTATTTCATCATCCTTTCCATTCATTTTCATGATGTTGTGTCGGTCACTTCAGGATTTTCAGAATGTGATATTTGACTGATATTTGTTCTCTTGCTTTTAGGTGCAAAGTGCTGGGATGACTTGTGGTGTAATCACGGTCGGCCTTTTGTCTGCGCCAAGAAACTCAGAAGACGTTGAGCTTCCCAAAAAGGCCTGATGTGTAAAACAGAACCAGTGGAGGATGAATGTTAGGAGTTTCTGTTTACCTGCCTTTTTGCACCTTCATAGAAAACCCAAAAGATATTTCTGCATCTTTTCTTCATATCATTTCACTCTTTAATGCAACCTAAGGAGCTGGATTGTCTCTTTTATTAAGATCAGACTGATCTTAATAAGACAGAGTTATAATAAAGGATCATCTTAGCAAAACTTTCTTCTGTTCTTTGGCTTAGCAAGAATAAAACTTTGAGGAATCAAAACAACATGGTGTGTGTTTTTTCTGTCTTTGTGTTGTTCTATTTAACCACTGTAATGCACTAGTTATTACAGTATAAATATCACATTATAGCAAAGAACTTTCCACATTCTTAATATATAGTATTTTTGTGCAAATGTGACTGTTTTATTGTTCAAGCATCAACAAGATAAGTTTTCTTGTGCATTTAACTTTTTAGATTTATGCAACTATTCAGGTTTGTCAGCAAACATTTTTCTCTCACATTTCCACTGATGAATAATGTCATAGAAGTGATAATTGCACTGAGTCCCAATGCAATGAAAAACATTTCAGAAATCCATTTCATGATTCAGAATAATAATCCTTTGCAATGGGTGAAAACAAGAATAAGCTTTGAACAGGATCTGGATGAGAGATTACAGAGGGAGTTCTGGCAACGCTGCCTGGAAATAGTCACACTTCCTCTATCTGCTCTAGACAGTGTCTCATACAATTCAAGGTTTAATATCATCTGCATTGCTCTAAACTTTCTAGAATGTACCCCAGTCCGTCTGAGATCCCATGCAGACAAAACTACTGTAGATTGTGATGTTGTCAACTATAAAACAGCTTTTCAGAAAACTTCGTCCTTCGTTGCCCAGAAGGTTTGCCTGATGCAACAGCTTTTCCCCATGAAAGAGTCCTACATGAGGACCCCTACAAAGTCTTTGGGCTCTTGTTTTGATTATATGAAAGTTGGAACGAAAGTAAGCAGAGTTAAAAAGCATATTAAGGCATATTGGATGTTTGAACTATTAAAACAGCAGCTAAAAACATTTTTAGAGGAGATCTCAAACATGTGGATCAGAGCTCATGGCTGGCTTTTGGTCTCTAATATCTCTGGATACCAGGCAATGCTATTAACCTCCCTCCCCCCCCCACCAATAGAGTTGTAGGACTCTACGGATCGCACCCCCCCCCATCACCCTCCACCCCCCTTGGGCCTAGCAGAGGTTTTTGTATTTAAATGAAGTTGCTGAGAGCCATGCAAATGCAAATCAACTGTTGAGCACCGGCCTATTGATTCTCATTCTTGTTGTAGCTAACCCATTTTACCTTTTGTTCACTTGTTCACTAGTTCCAGGATCTGGACATAACCTCTCAGTGTCAAAGACTTTTGTTAAACGTGATCTTACTTTGAAATTCCTCCCATTTGAAGATTTATCATTGCACAACTTAATAAAAAATAATAATAAAAAAACATGTTCCAGAGTGGTTCATTGTACAGAAAATATTTTTGTGAATAATATTCAAACTAAATGTTAATGTTCACTGATTGCTTTAAAGACCCAGAGTCATGCTATATTGGACCCAGAGCCATGCCATGTTTGAGCGGTAGTGACACCATTCCACATCACAATACAGGACTTAGGAAACTACAGATGATTTATCAAAATTCAGTTGCTTAACTCTCGAGTTTCAATTAAGAACAAAATGGTTGAACATATGTGATACCTTCTGATAAGAGTATAAACATTTGTATTATTTTTTTAAAGTGTTGTTAGTTAAGCACTAGATGTAATTCACGGATGATGAATCCTTCTATAATGCATAAACTAAAAAGGACACAGCTAAAAGTAGAATTGAGTAAATAAACATCTGCACATTTAAAAACATTTTAGCAATTAAGTATAATAAAAATAAAATATACTGTCACGTAACTTTTGAAAAAATAACTTTTTAGAATGGATTTATTTCTGTCAACTTTCATTTAACACTCCAGTCCAATTGATGGCAGTAATGTGCTTTTATAGTTGGTCAAGCATCTGCCATTAAACTCCAGAGGAAGATTTGCACCGGTGCTAACGAGTGCTACTGCTAAACATGAACAAAAATGCCCGTGCGTTGTGTGAAATGGTGGAAAAAGTACTATTTCACAGAGTTACATTTTTAGTATTGTTTTGATATTAAGCAATGTTCCAGCGGAAAACAACAGATGACACCGCAGCGGTCCAACAAGACCAAACTCATGGTAAGAAAGCTCTTTTGTTTCTTACAGAAAGTGGTCCGTCGTTTTCATAATGCCAAAACAAGTGTAGGGTGATATTTCATATTGTAATTTTTTTATTACATGTGATGTTCTGAACTCTTAAAAATACTCACATCTTCTTTTATTTTTTTCAGACCTAAAAAATGGCCTTAACAACCAGGCCTCAGACCACAGTGCCAAGGAGCTCTTACGGAGTCCACAAGGATGAAGTGAAATTCTGTAAGCTATGATTTCACATTTAGTCAATAGTGAACACTCACATATTTGTAAGAAAAACTGATCTTCCGGTCATTTTATTTATTTGTTATAAAGCAGTACAGCAAGGCAGAGTGTGGTAAGCAGTAGAGATCAACAACATGCCGGACAGAGGACGGATATAAGGACAAAGCCATTAAGTCGGTATGTATTATGTACAGTCACTGCGTTGTTTCCCGATTGTACAATGGCTGGTCGAGAATAATTTTAACTTATTTACTTATGTATTTTTGAGAAAGCGATATATTTTCTACAATATTTTATTAATTTTACATTTATTTCCACACACAATCCACAAAATGGGAGTCACATGTGTCAATCAGACTCTTCAGGAATGTTCTGATGTCCATGATGAGGACAGAGATACAACTGTGTGTGAGTATCTACTATTTTAGAATGTTGATGATATTTTATGCGTCATTATTGTTTATGTACATAATGTAATTATGCTATGTATTGACAAAAATGTTTTCCAGCTGCATCCAGGACCTACTGCCAGTCATCCAGATGTTGGTCAAGAAAGGAGCAGGTAAGAATTATTATTAATCTAGAGATGTCACAATTCCTTGAAGTACTGTGATTTATTAAATTTCATCAAAGCAAATTATCAGTCTCAATGTTTGATGAATTATGTTGTCCTGAATGCAGCATAATGTTGGATCATGTCTGGACAAAAAACACCACCAAATGGTCCAGAAATGGACAAGCATTTATGTCTTATTTTGTGTGCATACAGTAAAAAATGAAATGACATAAAGAAAAAATAACTTCTGTGCCTCATTTATGTTCCTCATATATGAACATGTTGCATATAAGCAATATCAAATTAATATATTTTAATACGGCATTTAGTTTTTATATAGATTTTTTAAAATACAGCATTAAAAATATTAATAATTGGGGCGGGGTTTATTTATAAAGACGTAAGTGCTATCCAATGGGCACACATCAATCTACCAATCACATGTCAATGATGAACTGTGATGTTGTTTTTCATGCAATGACTGAGAATACACGTGGGTCTGCTGAAGTGCCTTTGCATATGCTAGGTTATTAGTATGCTAAGTAGAGTCGTTAACACGAGCTGCGTTCACATCAGAATATAGGGTCAAAAATCCCACTTTTCATGCAGTGTTGGACTATCCATAAAGGGCTTTAGGGTTGTGTTACGACCAGTCTAGGGGGGGGACAGTGAGCAGACTCTGGGGGCAGAGGCTCGTCTGCAAACTCAGGGGTTGAAGCCACAATAAACTCGGGAAGCTCGGGGAACCCTGGTGGCTACTCAACAACAGGGGGTATGGGGAACTCTGGGGGCAGAGACAGACACCGCCTCGGCGAGGGGACCGGAGGCAGCTATAGGTGAGCCCAGGGGCCGGGACCTCCAGCGCCTAAGAGCAGCGGTGACGGCTTAGCCCAGGGGCCAGTACCTCCGGCGGTTCAGGGCAGTGGTGACGGCGGGGTCCGTCCCCAGGCGGGTGGATTGCCAGCTGCGATCCCCATAGCGGTCCCGGGTGCAGAAGAGCCCCTTCACAAAACTCCTCCAGGGAGACCGCTCCAAACACCTGCCAGGGGGTTCCACCATCGGGTGTGGACCTTCCACATGCGTATCTCACCTTTTCTTTGGTCGGATCCTACTGTCATGATTCGGGGTTTTGGTGAGGTGAGATGAGACGCAGGCAGGCCAGGAAGAAGATGAAGATGATTTATTTTAATGATAAAGTCCACAGGAAAACAGGCTGACGACAAACACGACCGGTAACACACAACGAGGATCTGACCAGAAACAAAGACAACAGGTGGACTTAAATACACAGAGAGGGTAATCAAGGAATGAGACACACCTGGGAAGCAATCAACGGGGAAGACAGAACTGGGACAGGACTAAACACAGAAAACCTCAAAAATAACTACACAGAAAACACAGAAGACAACAAGTGGTGCCCAAAGTCGGTCCTGGCGGGCCGGCATCCTGTATGTCTTACTCTCTCCCTGGTTTAATACACCTCATTAGAAGGCATAAGGCATATGGTGATGGTAAAAGGTTTTTACCATCACCAGATAGGGAAATAAAACATGAAAAATGTTGGCCGTCTAGGACCGACTGTGGGCACAACCGTAGAAAGGAAAGGTGACTAAGAGCTTTATAACTGGTTCAGTTTTCTTGATCAAGATCTGATTATTTAAAATGCTTCTAAATTGCAATACAAAGCTATTGGGATATTAATAAAATTCATTAAGTTTTTCAGATACCTTTGTAAATTTGTATTTTTGAAACCACCACAGAATATAATACTGAAATTTAAAACAGTTCTTGCAAAGAATTCATGAACGATATGAATATTCATGTTTAGATGCCACATAGTGTAGACCTTAGTAAGGATGACTTGGCAATTTGTAAAACCCTGAGAAGGTGAAGAAACACAAAATGACAGTTCTGAATTTATATTCTGATTTTATCTTAGGCATGTTTTATAAACCTATGACTAATTTTTTTTATCCAATTAGAATGATTTAAACTACAATTTACACATGGGATATGTTTTTATTGTATTTAAACCTTTTTATATTATTTTCTTGGTAGCACAGTAGAGTAGTTGATTAGATTGTTGTCTTCTCTCTGGGTACAATGGCTTCCTCTGACTGTCACTCTAAACTGTCCTTATGTGTGTATGAGTGAGGATGGTTTCATGTCCTGTGTATTTGTGTTGTCCTGTGATGGACTGGAGACGTTTCCAGGGTCTACCTGGATTGTCATCAATGCCCACTAGAGACACCAGTAACCCAGAGGCTGCACTGGTAAACAGGAACAGATAGTGGTGGAGTGTTTAACGAGAATAGTGATGACCGGTCTTTTCTGTCACGCACTCAAACTGAGGCTTCCTGGATAGAGAAGAAACAGAGCAAAGTGCCCAACTAGCTGATCAAACTCACTAATTTTCATCAGGATTGTGAGAAATAAAGGAATTTGTCACCAGAAAATAGGCAGAACGTTCAAGTATGAAGTCTCAAATGTCCAAAGACGGTACATTTAAACTACAATTTACACATGGGATATGTTTAGGCAGCTCATGAAGTATGGACACTATGAACACGTATGTGGGGCCTTAACACTTGTGCGTGCCTGGACTGAGGCAAATGATACAAGTGATATGGGAGTGACGTCGGTTGGAGCCCATTTGTAAATACAAGGGTTAAGTTTACAAACCGGATTCCATAAAAGTTGGGAAAAGGCCATTTTTACCACTGTGTGGCATCTCCCTTTCTTCTTACAACACTCAACAGACGTCTGGGGACAGAGGAGACCAGTTTTTCCAGTTTAGAAATAGGAATGCTCTCCCATTCATGTCTAATACAGGCCTCTAACTGTTCAATCGTCTTGGGCCTTCTATGTCGCACCTTCCTCTTTATGATGTGCCAAATGTTCTCTATAAGTGAAAGATCTGGAATGCAGGCTGGCCATTTCAGTACCCGGATCCTTCTCCTGCGTAGCCATAATGTTGTGATTGTTGCAGAATGTGGTCTGGCATTATCTTGTTGAAAAATGCAGGGTCTTTCCTGAAAGAGACGACGACGTCTAGATGGGATCAAATGTTGTTCTAGAACCTGAACATAGTTCTCTGCATTAATGGAGCCTTTCCAGACATGCAAGCTCCCCATACCACAAGCACTCATGCAACCCTATAGCATCAGTGACGCCGGGTACTGAACGGAGCGTTGATAACAACTTGGGTTATCCTTGTCCTCTCTGGTCCGGATGACATGGCGTTCCAGTGGTCCATGAAGAACTTCAAATCATGACTCATCTGATCACAGAATAGTCACGATTGCCTCACTCCATTGTAAATGACTCCTGGCCCAGTGCAAACGGCTGAGCTTGTGGAGCTCGCTTAGAAATGGCTTCCTCTTTGCACTGTAGAGTTTCAGCTGGCAGCGGCGGATGGTACGGTGGATTGTGTTCACTGACGATGTTTCTGGAAGTATTCCAGAGCCCAGGGTGTCATTTCCTTGACAGTGACAATCCTGTTTGAGGTGCATTGACGTTTAAGGGCCTAGAGATCACAAGCATCTAGGAGAGATTTACAGCCTTGGCCCCTATGCACAGTGATAGTTCCAGATTCTCTGAATCTTTTTATGTTATGCATGGTTGATGATGATGACTTAAAAGTCTTTGCTATTTTACGCTGAGTAACACCATTCTGGTATTGCTGCACTATCTTTCTGTGCAAAAAAATGGTGCAATTGGTGATCCTCTTACCATCTTGGCTTCAGAGAGACACTGACACCCTAAGAAGCTCTTTATGCCCAATCATGTTGTCCATTGAACTAATTGGTGTTGATTGGTCTTCCAGCTGTTTGTTATATTTTCAAATTCCTTTTTATTGACACTTAGTGCTACTTGTCCCAACTTTTTGGGGATTTGTAGACACTGTGAAATGTCGAATCAACATAGTTTTCCTTTAAAATGTTACATTTAATCAGATTAAACTTTTGATCTGCCATCTATGTTCTATTACGAATAAAATATTGACATTTGCCATCTCCACATCATTGCATTCAGTTTTTTTTCACAATTTGTTTAGTGTCCCAACTTTTTTGGAATCTGGTTTGAATCTTCCCTTTTAGTTATAAGTGAAAATTCAATGATAAATATAAACTATAAGGAAAATAAATAGCATTTATGATTGTAGGTGGAAGCAAAGATTTGAACTGTGACCTTTGAAAAAGCTGCACAAAAACAAAGGCTTCCAACAAGAAGTTAAAAAACCAGACACATTAAAGTGCAGGCCTTACACTTTAAGTTAATGTTCATGGAACAACTTTTCTCAGAACCTTTCTTGCTGCAACTGTCACATCCATGACGGGCATAAAAATTAGGTTTGGTTTTGGTCAATGGTGAATGATGAGGCAAGGTATGAACTAGACCTGGTTATGGAGAGCAATTCTGTTGAAATTTTATCTGTGTCATTTCCTCATGTTGTGTCAAGATCAGAAGCTCTATAAATATCCAGTGATTCTACAGTGAAGGTAGAAGGTGCCTCCTGGCTAAGAAGACAGATCATCCTTCATCAGGTTTGCTGACCAGATTTCTGCTCATCTTTTTATCAACACTGTTTGAATATAATTAACATGAATGCTTTATTTCATTTTGCCTTCAGCGTGCCTCATCACTTCATCTCCATCATGAAGTTGTTGGCTGTTTTCCTTCTTGTTTTCTCCATGATGGCTCTGACCAGTGGTCTCAGAATCTTTCATTACGGTGAATATTTATTCATTATACAACCCTGCTTAAGTTACTAAAACACAGAAAGACAAACTAACTCCAGGTTAAAGTATCTACAGCTGCCCCAGATTATGGCTCTGCTGATAAACACGATTTGGTGTTTTGTCATTGTTTTCTTATTTCCTAGCTGTGACTGCTTAGAACCCAAATTCTGATCCATAGTAAATATGATATATCTTCTTGTATACCTTACTAAAACATATATACTTCACCCATCTGTTTGCCAAATCAGCAAGTTTATTACTATGCTTAGCAAAAAAGTGTCTTTTTCAGACAAAAAAAATCTGTTTTAGCTAAATTCGGACTTGGCAGGTCAGACTTTTTAAACAATCAGCCAGAAAACAGGAATCTGTGCACCTCTGACTTACACCTCTTGACTGGAAGTCTCCATTTGTTTGTCATCAGGACGAAAGGTCTGTCCTGGGGGCTGGACTAAAATCAACGGACGCTGCTTCCGCTTTGTTGCCAGACCAATGACTTGGGCGAATGCTGAGGTGATTTCCAACAAAAATGTTCTCTTATTTTCTTTTTTGCTATCTTTAATTTCTCTGTTCTTGATTAACAAAACCCAAGTAATACCTCAGAAAAGTGCTAAAAATAATTTACTGTTCTTCACTAACTATTCTCATTAAACACTCCACCATTGTCTCTTTCTCTGTAGAAAAACTGTCTGTCCATGGGAGCAAACCTTGCATCAATTCGCAACGCGTACGAGTACCGCCGGGTTCAGATTCTGATAAGTGCAGCAAGTTGTAGTTGCAGAGCAGCATGGATTGGAGGCTCTGATGCACAGCAGGTACTTTAGCCAGTACAATTTATGTATTTATTTTGTGAAACACTGAATAAAATGTGTAATCTGCTGAACACCATTCTAGGAGAGAACCTGGTTTTGGAGCGATGGAAGTCCTATGAAGTACACAAACTGGTGTCGAGGAGAGCCTAATAATGCTGGACGCAGCCAGCACTGTTTGCAGATGAACTGGACAGGTAAGAGAAAATATCACATCTGCCTGTTATTTCAGTTGATAAAAGGGCTTGTGGGTGAAAAGCTTATTTACTCTGCATGTAGACATTTTGTACACACATCAGAAGTTAAATCAGCCAAAACTTCTGCTTTATGTCAGTCAGAATTACCTAAATTATTTCCATTTGCTAAATTGCAAGGATATTTCTTTGAGATTTGTAATTGTCTTCTCATTTAGATGTTTACATGCATTTTGGTCAGAATCATTGATAATTGTTTTTATTAACTGTATGAACCTAAAGGTTTTCTGACCAAAATGTGTGCAAACTTCTGAATTCGAAAAAAAATTACAAAAATTCTCTCTCAAAAAATATTCTGGTTTACTTTTCTGTCATTTATCAAAAATAATAACTCTGACCTAAAACTAGAGAGATATTAGTACTTATTTAACTTCAGAAAAGATACACATTGTGAATGTTTTTAACAAACACAATATATTTATTTTTTTCTGACAAGAAGGTTTATTTTATCATCCTTTCCATTCATTTTCATAATGTTGTGTCGGTCACCTCAGGGTTTTCAGAATATGATGTTTGACTGATATTTGTTCTCTTTCTTTTAGGTGCAAAGTGCTGGGATGACTTGTGGTGTAATCACAATCTGCCTTTTGTATGCGCCAAGAAACTCAGAAGACGTTGAGGTTCCCAAAAAGGCCTGATGAGTAAAACAGAACCAGTGGAGGATGAATGCTAGGAGTTTCTGTTTACCTGCCTTCTTGCACCTTCATCGAAAGCAAAAAAGATATTTCTGCACCTTTTCTTCATATTATTTCTCTCTTTAATGCAACCTAAGGAATTAAGCGACAAGCAAACAGCAGCTGGATTGTCTCTCTTTAATAAGATCAGACTGAATGAGTTATAATAAAGGATCATCTTAGCAAAACTTTCTTCTGTTCTTTGGCTTAGCAAGAATAAAACTTTGAGCAATCAAAACAAGATGGTGTGTGTTTTTTCTGTCTTTGTGTTGTTCTGTTTTAACTCTGTAATGCACTAGTTATTACAGTATAAGTATCACATTATAGCAAAGAACTTTCCACATTCTTCATATATAGTATTTTTGTGCAAATGTGACTATTTTATTGTTCAAGCATCAACAAGATATGTTTTCTTGTACATTTAACTCTTTAGATTTATACAACTTTTCAGGTTTGTCAGCAAACATTTTTCTCTCCCATCTCCACTGATGAATAATGTCATAGAAGTGATACCTGCACTGAGTCCCAATGCAATGAAAAACATTTCAGAAATCCATTTCATGATTCAGAATAATAATCATTTGCAATGGGTGAAAACAAGAATAAGCTTTGAACAGGATCTGGATGAGAGATTACCAAGGGAGTTCTGGCAACGCTGCCTGGAAATAGTCACACTTCCTCTATCTGCTCTAGACAGTGTCTCATACAATTTTTAATATCATCTGCATTGCTCTAAGGATAAACTTTCTGGAATGTACCCCAGTCCGTCTGAGATCCCATGCAGACAAAACTACTGTAGATTGTGATGTTGTCAACTATTAAACAGCTTTTCAGAAAACTTCGTCCTTCGTTGCCCAGAAGGTTTGCCTGATGCAACAGCTTTTCCCCATGAAGGAGTCCTACATGAGGACCCCTACAAAGTTCACCTGTTTGTAAGTTAAGCACTGAATAAATCCAGGCATTTCTTGATTTTCTTTGGTGTTGAAGAAAATCTGAGACATCGAGGTCAAGATTTGATCTGCAGTCCAGGAAATACTCAGATGTGAGCCAGAAGAGATTATATGAAGGTAAAACCGCAATGGTTCCTCTAGTCTAGCAGTTCTTAACGTGGGCGGTACCCCCCCCCAGGGGATGTACAGAGGGTGGCAGGGGGTGCTGGCGGCCATTTTAACAAAAGGGAGGCGCTGGGATGGCTTTGGGGGGCGTTCGGTCGAAGGTAAACTTTACACCTTAATTCACAACAATGCCAGTTTAGACTTTGAGCAACTTGGTAAAACTGTCTTGTGTAACATTAAATCGTGCTTGACTGCAACTGTATCGATGGCAGCTCTCCTTCTCTTCAGTGTTGGCGCAGCTCCGTTCTCCTGCTACTAGTAGCTAAAATCATGATACCCTCACTGTGTCTCCCTCTGAAAAATGAACCCATTTAAATAAAGAAATCCCTCCATGGGTGATACCACGGTAGAGAGCGTTCAATTTATAGCGTTAACATGGTGCTGTAAGTGGTCCAGTATGAAAGAGGGGTGATAGAACAACACAGCACTTTTAAATTTCAATAATCAGAATACAGAAATTGTTTCCGTTGTTTTAAAAGGTTTATGTCAGTCTGCCTTTTCCCCATTGATATGCTTCCTGATAGCCCTGCATCTTAGGAGGTTAAAAAAAAGACGTACACAGTGCGCAAAACTCTGAAAATGGAAAAGGGGGACATAAAACGGAGCGACAAACTAGATGTGAATGGCAAAAAACAGAGAATCCGACACTGAACAGTGAAAAATCAACACATGATGTGAAACACATGATGATTAGGCAGTGCAGCAGGTGATGAGTGAAGAATACTGATGGTCAATAAATGAAAAAATAAATCTAGCAACAGGAAAGAAACTAAAGTGGACATAGCAATAAACCAAGAAAGGATCATTTTAATCAAATGAAACTAAATAGAAATGAATGAAGAACAAAATGCAAGAATAAACTAAGAAACTAAAGTAAATGCAGAGGAATAAACTGGTATGGCAAGACCTTTAGAGATATAATTAATACTGAGGACTGTATGGCAAGAATAAACAGACACTATTTCCACATAAAAGGTAAAATAATATTGTTAAAATGTCATGGGTTTGTTGTTGTTGGGTTTGTGTGTTCCCAATGATCCTGGGAGCTATGCTGTCTGGGGCTTTATGCCCCTGGTCGGGTCACCCAAGGCAGACAGGTCCTAGGTGAGGACCCAGACAAAGCGCAGCCTGAAGACCCCTTTATGATGGACACAAACTTTGAATTTGGCGTTCCCTCGCCCGGACGCGGGTCACCGGGGTCCCACTCTGGAGCCAGGCCTGGAGGTGGGGCACGATGGCGAGCGCCTGGTGGCCGGGCTTTTACCCACGGAGCCGGCCGGGCTCAGCCCGAAGAGGAGACGTGGATTCCCCTTCCAATGGGCTCACCACCTGTCGGAGGGGCCAAAGGGGTCGGGTGCTGTGTGTTATGGGCGGCGGCCGAGGGAGGGGACCCTGGCGGTCTGATCCCCGGCTGCAGAAGCTCTTGGGACGTGGAACGTCACCTCTCTGGTGGGGAAGGAGCCGGAGCTGGTGTGCGAGGCTGAGAGGTTTCGGCTAGAAATAGTCGGCCTCACCTCGACGCATGGCTCTGGTTCCGGAACCAGTCTCCTTGAGAGGGGCTGGACGTACTTCCACTCTGGAGTTGCCCACGGCGAGAGGCGCCGGGCAGGAGTGGGCATACTTGTTGCCCCCCATCTTGGGGCCTGTACATTGGGGTTTACCCCGGTGAACGAGAGGGTAGCCTCCCTCCGCCTACGGGTGGGGGGACGGGTTCTGACTGTTGTCTGTGCTTAAGTGCCGAACAACAGTTCAGATTACCCACCCTTCTTGGAGTCCTTAGAGGGGGTACTGGAGAGTGCCCCTCCTGGGGACTCCCTTGTTCTGCTGGGGGACTTCAACGCTCACGTGGGCGATGACAGTGAGACCTGGAGGGGCGTGGTTGGGAGGAACGGCCCCCCTGATCTGAACTCGAGTGGTGTTCTGTTGTTGGACTTCTGTGCTCGTCACGGTCTGTCCATCACGAACACCATGTTCAAGCATAAGGGTGTCCATACGTGCACTTGGCACCAGGACACCCTAGGCCGCAGTTCGATGATCGATTTTGTCGTCGTTTCATCGGATCTGCGGCCGTATGTCTTGGACACTCGGGTGAAGAGAGGGGCGGAGCTGTCCACTGACCACTACCTGGTGGTGAGTTGGCTCCGGTGGTGGGGGAGGAAACCGGTCAGACCTGGCAGGCCCAAACGTGTAGTGAGGGTCTGCTGGGAACGTCTGGCGGAGTCCCCTGTGAGACGGAGCTTCAACTCCCACCTCCGGCAGAACTTCGAACACGTTCCGGGGGAGGTGGGGAACATGGAGTCTGAGTGGACCATGTTCCGCGCCTCCATCGCCGAGGCGGCTTATCGGAGCTGTGGCCGCAAGGTCGTTGGTGCCTGTCGCGGCGGCAACCCCCGAACCCGTTGGTGGACACCTTCGGTGAGGGATGCTGTCAAGCTGAAGAAGGAGTCCTATGGGGTCTTTTTGGCCTGTGGGACTCCAGAAGCAGCTGATGGGTATCGGCGGGCGAAGCGGCATGCGGCTCGGGTGGTCGCTGAGGCCAAAACTCGGTCGTGGGAGGAGTTTGGAGAGGCCATGGAGAAAGACTTCCGTACGGCTTCGAGGCGATTCTGGTCCACCATCCGGCGTCTCAGGAGGGGGAAGCAGTGCAGCACCAACACTGTTTATAGTGGGGATGGTGTGCTGCTGACCTCGACTCGGGATGTTGTGGGTCGGTGGGCGGAATACTTCGAAGACCTCCTCAATCCCACCAACATGCCTTCTGTTGAAGAAGCAGAGCCTGTGGACTCTGGGTTGGGCTCTCCAATCTCTGGGGACGAGGTCGCCGAGGTGGTCAAATAACTACTCGGTGGCAGGGCCCCGGGGGTGGATGAGATCCGCCCAGAGTTCCTTAAGGCTCTGGATGTTGTAGGGTTGTGTTGGCTCACGCGACTCTGCAATATCGCATGGACATCGGGTTCAGTTCCTCTGGATTGGCAGACCGGGGTGGTGGTCCCCCTACTTAAAAAGGGGGACCGGAGGGTGTGCTCCAATTACAGAGGGGTCACACTCTTAAGCCTCCCTGGAAAGGTCTATTCAGGGGTCCTGGAGAGGAGGGTCCGTCGGATAGTCGAACCTCGGATTCAGGAAGAGCAGTGTGGTTTTCGTCCTGGTCGTGGAACACTGGACCAGCTCTACACCCTCAGCAGGGTCCTGGAGGGTGCATGGGAGTTCGCCCAACCAGTCTACATGTGTTTTGTGGACTTGGAGAAGGCGTTCGACCGTGTCCCTCGGGGGGCCGTGTGGGGGGTTCTCCGGGAGTATGGGGTACAGGGCCCTTTGATACGGGCTGTCAGGTCCCTGTATGACCGGTGTCCGAGTGTGGTCCGCATTGCCGGCAGTAAGTCGGGCTCTTTTCCGGTGAGAGTTGGACTCCACCAAGGCTGCCCTTTGTCACCGATTCTGTTCATTACTTTCATGGACAGAATTTCTAGGCGCAGCCGAGGTGTTGAGGGGATCCGTTTTGGTAGCCTTAGGATCGCATCTCTGCTTTTTGCGGATGATGTGGTCCTGATGGCTTCATCAGATTGTGATCTGCGGCTCTCGCTGAAACGGTTCGCGGCCGAGTGTGAAGCGGCCGGGATGAGGCTCAGTGCCTCCAAATCTGAGGCCATGGTCTTGAGCCGGAAAAGGGTAGAGTGCCTTCTCTGGATCAGGGGGGTCGTCCTGCCTCAAGTGGAGGAGTTTAAGTATCTGGGGATCATGTTCACGAATGAGGGAAGAAGGGAGCGGGAGATCGACAAGCGGATTGGGGCGGCGTCTGCCGTGAAGCGGGCGCTGTACCGGTCTGTCGTGGTGAAGAGAGAGCTGAGTCAAAAGGCAAAGCTCTCGATTTACCGGTCGATCTACGTTCCCACCCTCATCTATGGTCATGAGCTTTGGGTCATGACCGAAAGAACGAGATCACGGATACAACGGCCGAAATGGGTTTCCTCCGCAGGGTGGCCGGGCTCTCCCTTAGAGATAAGGTGAGAAGCTCGGTCATCCGGGAGGGACTCAAAGTAGAGCCGCTGCTCCTCCACGTCGAGAGGAGCCAGTTGAGGCTCGGGCATCTGGTCAGGATGCCTCCTGGACCCCTCCCTGGTGAGGTGTTCCGGGCACGTCCCACCGGGAGGAGGCCCCGAGGAAGACCCAGGACACGCTGGAGGAACCTAGTCTCTCGGCTGGCCTGGGAACGCCTTGGGGTTCCCCCGGAGGAGCTGGAAGAAGTGGCTGGGGAGAGGGAAGTCTGGGCTTCCCTTCTGAAGCTGCTGCCCCCGCGACCCGATCCCGGATAAGCGGAAGAAAATGGATGGATGGATGGATTAGATTTTATATATTTATTTCTTCAATATTATTTTTCATGTCAGTGCTAATGCCATGAGGCTGATGACTCCATGACACTTTCAATATGTCTCATTGGGATTTGATTAAGAACCAGATTTGTTCTTTGCAATTTCTGTCCAGTAAAACTATTAAGCTATAATCAATAGTCATGTCTATATAAAGATATAATCCATGTTTCTGTCTCATATTTGTATGGCATTAAAAGGACCTGGAACTTTTGTTTGTCCACTGAAAGCTCTGGTTTCCACAATAAATACCATATGGGTGAAGTTTTATGGATGATACTCTGATGTCCCATTCTCCTGAAGGCAGCACAGAGCTGCACCCCCAGAAACTGACAGAAACACTGAAGGGAAGAAAAGCTATGATTAATGTAGTTACAGTTCTATCCATGTTTTAATGTTGCAGATCTCAGTCGTTTTGCAAATATATCAAGTTTTAAACTGGCATGTTGAACATCTTTTATCTGGTCATTTTGTGGAATATTTAACAACTAGAAAATGGCAAAGAACAAGAATTTTTTTCCTCCCTGATTGCTGCTGTTATTCCTACCAATTTTACCTTGAATGTTCATTGCATTTTTTGTAGACGCCTGTGAAAATAATTTCTATTCCCATGACTTTTTGTTCTCTGGGAAATTATTTTTGATGATAAATACAGAAACAAGCACAGAAATCTAAACATCTACAATAGTGATAGTAATATTAATGATAGAATAATAGTCAGTGTAAAGTAGCCTGCAAATTCTTTGGTGGGGGGCGGTGAGGGACCTGGATAAAGGTTGGTGGGGCGTTGGCCCAAAAAAGGTTGAGAAACACTGATCTAGTCTATGTTTAATACTAGAGAAATGTTACGTGTTTGTTCTGCAGGAGGGAGCAGAATAAGGTATTAACAGCACATGGTGCCAGTAATTGTGCCATGTCATTTCATGTAAAAATGTGTTTATGTTTTATATATGGCTACAAAATTAAAATGTTTTGATGAAATGTTTTGCTTTCCATTATAATTTTGTTTTTTAGAAGCTAAACTTGGACTATCCATTAAGGACTTTAGTGTTGCTAAATACTCAATTCATTTGTATATCTGAAGCTCAGTGAAATCCTCCATCCATTAATTTTCTTACAAACTGTTACAAACTGTTGTAATTTTCTTACAACAGTGTTGCTCAAAGTCGGTCCTGGATGGCTGGCATCCTGCATGTCTTATTTCTCTTCCTAGTTTAATGCAACTCATTATAAGGCATAAGGCAAGAGCTTAAAAGGTTTTCACCATCACCAGGTGGGGAAATGCAGGATCTTGGCCCTCTAGGACCAACTTTGGGCACAACCTTGGTAAGGGAAGGTGACTAAGAACTTTATAACTGGTTCAGTTTTCTTGATCAAGAGCTGATATTTTAAAATGCTTCTAAATTGCAATATAAAGCTATTGGGATATTAATAAAATTCATTAAGTTTGCTTTGAAGTGGCTGATACCTTTGTAATTCATATTTTTGAAACCACCACAGAATATATTACTGAAATTTAAAACAGTTTTTGCAAAGGATTCATGAACAATATGAATATTCATGTTTAGATGCCACATAGTGTAGACCTTAGTAAGGATGACTTAGCACTTTGTAAAACCCTGAGAAGGTGAAGAAACACGCAATGACAGTTGTGAATTTATATTCTGATTTTATCTTAGGCATATTTTTTAACCTGCGACTATTTTTTTTATCAGATTAGGATGATTTAAACTACATTTTACCAGTGGGATATGTTTTTATTGTATTTAAACCTCTTTACGTTGTTTTGTTGGTAGCACAGTAGAGTAGTTGATTAGATTGTTGCCTTCTCTCTGGGTACAATGGCTTTCTCTGACCATCTAAATATGAATGTTAGGTCAATAGGTCACTCTAAACTGTCCCTATGTGTATGAGTGAGGATGGTTTCATGTCCTGTGATGCTGTGTTTTTCAACCTTTTTTGAGCCGGGTGCATTGTTTTAATTGAAAAATATCACGAGGCACCACCAACCAAAAATGGAAACAAAGATACTCTGTAGCTGCCTATATTATATACATAGTCATTCTTATCAAAGTGTCTTGAATAGGAATCAAATAAACAGAAAAAAGTATTTTTATCACATTTTATATTTCTTATTATAAATTGCACTTAACATGTCCACTTCAAAAATACACAGATCCACAACACTGTGGTGTTAAATTTAAAGAAGTTGTAGAAAAATTCAAAGTGTTTTACCAACTAATTTAAGCTGGAATACAGAAAATCATTCTTATTCTGAAAGAAGCAATAACATTTGTCAAATATTTTACTTCATTCACTATTACAATATGAAGAGTTGCATGTACAAAATGTCAATATCTGTATATTTTACCCACCTAGTGTGAAACCTTTGCATGTTTGAATGAAAACAGCTGATTTCCTGGCAGAAACTGAAGACAAAGCTCTTCCTCCACAGCTCTCAGTCTCTCTCTGGTTTTAGTTTTTATAGTATCCAGGCTTGAGAGGCTCACTTCACACAGACATGTTGTTGGACCCATATGAAATGGACCCATGTTCTTACCAACTACTGCTGAGCTTCACTGCCTTTTCCATCACTGTCATCACAGTCTTGCAAGATAAAATGTTCTCACTGTGACCTGTAACATTCATGCATCACTAATTCTCCTATTTTAATGTAAAATGCTCTGTACCTACTGCCATCTAGTAATAAGAAAATTACACAATTACTCTGCTAGTCTCTACTACACCAGAGACACTCGAAGAAGACATTATTTGCAGATAATTCATTTTCAAAAAATCTTTTAAAACCAATTACCGTATTTTTCAGACTATAGAGCGTACCATACTAGCACCTTCAATTTTTTTTAAGCTGCTCTCGGTTTTCCATAAGGACCCAGCAGAGCGCTGCGTCCTAATAAATCTTCTGGATATATTAAGGATGCAGCATGCAGCATATATTAGCGCGTTCTTCTTTGATTTATAATTTATACTTCCAATGCTTCACTTCCTGCTAGAGAGCCCCCTTGTGGTTGAAGAAAAATACACACAAAAGCTGCACTGAGCTACAATCCGCATGGTTCAAAACTCAGGATGAAAGTAGCACCTTATAGTACGGAAAATACGGTACCGTAGGTGAAATTGAATAATTTCCACGGCACACCTGACGATCACTCACCGCACACTAGGGTGCCGCGGAACAGTGGTTGAAAAACACTGCTGTGATGGACTGGAGACGTTTCCCCTGCTTTGTCCCCAATGCCTACTAGAGACACCAGCAACCCAGAGGCTTCACTGGTAAACAGGAACAGACAGTGGTGGCGTGTTTAACGAGAATAGTGAACAGTAAACCATTATTTTAGCTTTTTACCTGATATCTGATGAGGAGAGTAACCTAAAGTAACTCCTTTAGGTGATTTGCATGTTTCCTTGCCTGGTAGCTTGTTTTGTCTCCTGAGGCTGATTTTCTGCTCATAAAATTGCAGGTTTTATTACAACTGCAACTTGCAAAACATCTACAAACTAATTAATTTATTGGAAAATTAATTTCCAATATGAAAACCTTTTCTCAGAGGTCTCTGGCACTGACTGGGTATAAACTCGTTTATGATGGCTGCACATATACAGTAAATTTAAATTATTAGGTCCACCACAATTGTGCTTTTTGAACATAATAAAATAAACTTATTATGATTCCAGTTCATTTCATCGCAGCCTGCTGCTGCTCCACAGCCACCATGCATAGCATGATGCTGTGCATGGTGCACGGCATCATGCACAGCTCGCTGACTTTATGGGGTGATGATGATGGTGATGATGATGTGACCGGTCTTTTCTGTCCCGCACTCAAGCTGAGGCTTCCCGGATGGAGAAGAAACAGAGCAAAGTGCCCAACTAGCTGATCAAACTCGCTAGTTTTCATCAGGATTGTGAGAAATAAAGGAATTTGTCACAAGAAATTAGGCAGTCAGAACGGTCAAGTATGAAGTCTCAAATGTCCATGGACAGTACGTTCAGAGACCAAGCGGCTCATGAAGTATGGACACTATGCACACGTATGTGGGGCCTTAACACTTGTGCGTGCCTGGACTGAGGCAAATGATACAAGTGACATGGGAGTGACGTCAGTTAGAGCCCATTTGTAAACACAATGGTTAGGTTTATCTTCCCTTTTGGCCATCTATGTTCTATTACAAATAAAATATGACATTTGCCATCTCCACATCGTTGCATTCAGTTTTTTTTTCACAATTTGTTTAGTGTCCCAACTTTTTCAGAATCCAGTTTGAATCTTCCTGTTTGGTTATAAGTGGAAATTCAATGATAAACATAAACTATAAGGAAAATAAATAGCATTTATGATTGTAGGTGGAAGCAAAGATTTGAACTGTGACCTTTGAAAAAGCTGCACAAAAAACAAAGGCTTCCAACAAGAAGTTAACAACCAGACACATTAAAGTGCAGGCCTTACACTTTAAGTTAATGTTTGTGGAGCAACATTTCTCAGAACCTTTCTTGCTGCAACTGTCACATCCATGACGGGCATAAAAATGAGGTTTGGTTTTGGTCAATGGTGAATGATGAGGCAAGGTATGAACTAGACCTGGTTATGGAGAGCAATTCTGTTGAAATTTTATCTGTGTCATTTCCTCATGTTGTGTCAAGATCAGAAGCTCTATAAGTATCCAGTGATTCTACAGTGAAGGTAGAAGGTGCCTCCTGGCTAAGAAGACAGATCATCCTTCATCAGGTTTGCTGACCAGATTTCTGCTCATCTTTTTATCAACACTGTTTGAATATCATTAACATGAATGCTTTATGTCATTTTGCCTTTAGCGTGTCTCATCACTTCATCTCCATCATGAAGTTCTTGGCTGTTTTCCTCCTGGTCTTTTCCATGATGGCTCTGACCAGTGGTGTCAAGTTAATTAAGTATAGTGAGTATTTATTCATTATAGAGCCCTGGTTAAGTTACTAAAACACAGAAACACAAACTTACTCCAGGTTAAAGTATCTACAACTGCCCCAGATTATGGCACTGTTGATAAACATGATTTGGTGTTTTGCCATTGTTTTCTTACACAGTCCAGTCACATTAATGTGACCATCTGTCGAAAGCCAGAATAACCACCTTTCGCAGAGCGAACTGCTACGAGACGTGCAGGAAGAGAGTCACTTAGGTCCCTGAAGGTCTTCTCTGGGATGTTGAGCCATGCCGACTCTAATGCCGTGGCCAGCTGCGCTAGATTACGCGGTTGAGGATCCATGGCGCGAACAACTCGATCGAGATGGTCCCACAGATGCTCGATTGGGTTTAAGTCAGGTGAGTTTGCTGGCCAGGGGAGGACGGTAAACTCATCCTGGTGCTCTTCGAACCACGCACGTACACTGGCAGCTGTATGGCACCTCGCATTGTCCTGCTGGAAGATGCCATCATCCTGAGGAAAAACAATGCGCATGTAGGGGTGGACATGGTCCGCAAGGACAGATGCGTACTTGTATTGATCCATCGTGCCTTCCACAATAATCAGTGAACCCAGAGAATGCCAGGAAAACATTCCCCAGACCATAATGCTCCCGCCTCCAGCTTGGACCGTTCCTGCAATGGTTGCAGGGTGGTTCCTTTCAGAGGTTTCACGCCTTATACGCCAACGTCCATCTGTCCGATGGAGCATAAAACGCGATTCATCTGAAAACGCTACCTGTCGCCACTCAGTGGACGTCCAGCTGCTGTACTGGCGTGCAAATTCTAGCCTTCGTCGTCGATGAACACCAGTCAGCATAGGTGCACGAACCAGGCGTCTGCTTCGGAGGCCCAGACGCAGCAATGTTCGCTGAATAGTGGTTTGGGAGACACTTGTGGTAGCCCCTTGGTTCATTTTAGTGGTCAGTTGCTCAACGGTAGCCCGTCTATCTGCCCGAACGCATCTCCGCAACCGTCGTTCGCCTCTGTCATCTATGGCCCGTGGTGCACCACATTTGCCACGTCGTTGATTTTGGACAGTCCCATTTTGCCATGCACGGTACACTTTTACCACGGCGGCACGCGAACAGTTCACAAACTCAGCCGTTTCGGAAATGCTTCCACCCTTGGCCCGAAAGCCAATGATCATGCCCTTTTGGACGTCGGATAAATCGCTTCGTTTCTGCATTACGCCAACGATTGAAATGTTTTCCGAAGCCCACACACACCCTTTATATACGCTCAACTGCACTGTGCTGCCACCTGCCTTCTGTGATTGGTTATTTAACTCTGAAGTGGAAAGTACGTGGTGGTCACATTAATGTGACTGGACTGTGTATTTCATAGGTGTGACTGTTTAGAACCCAAATTCTGACATTTTGCACATAAATATGACATATCTTATTGTAGTATACTTTACTAAAACATAATACATACTTTTTCTTCAGTATATTTAATAGATTTATTATTTTAATGTGTTCTATGCTCCTTGTAAAGTACACACATCATGGCTATGGTTTGCACAAGTGTCACTGGGTAATTTATTGTCATTGAGGGATTTATCTTTTTTAATACATGTTGCATCATTAAGACTAATGCCAGTTACACTAGGGGTTACTGATAAATCAGCCGGCTGATAAATCTGTCCCAATTTTCTTAATTTTAGGAGATTGGTGATCGATTGATATTTACAGATTAAACCGATCTTCTCCACATCTCATCTATCTCAGCAGAGGTCTAAAGATCAACCTCTGTTCTCTGCTGCTCTGATTGAGAGAGATTTGAGTAGCAGGTCATGATTGCACATTTGCAGTAAACAATGATTTGCATTTAAAAACAGGCACTCATCTGTTGCCAACTCAGAGAACTTTTTAATACATTTAGCAACATTTGAATGACAAACAAAAAAAATCTGTTTCTGCTCTAGTCAGAATCAACCAGCTAGTGTTTTTAAAGATTGAGAAACTTGCAATTCATGCACCCTGACATGCACCTCTTGAGTGAAAATCTTAATTTGTTTGTCATCAGGACACGTTCTCTTGCCCAAGAAATCTACTTCTTGTCCTTGTCGCTGGACTCAAATCAACGGTCGTTGCTTCATCTTTGTTACTAAACCCATGACTTGGGCTGCAGCAGAGGTGATTTCCAACAACAATGTTCTATTTTATATTGCTCTCTATTATTTCACCATTTTTAATTAAAGTCCAGCTATTTCAGATCATTTTCATGTTTTTGTCTGTAGAAAAACTGTCTGTCCATGGGAGCAAACCTTGCTTCAGTTCACAACATTAAAGAGTACCGTCAGATTCAGGGAATGATACTTGCAGCAGGTTATGAGACCAGTGAAACATGGATTGGAGGCTCTGATGCACAGGAGGTATGCTTTATTTTAATTAAATTTATGTTTTGCATTTTGTGAAACACCTAATGTCGTCCACTGAACACTGTCTTCCAGGACAGAAATTGGTTTTGGAGTGATGGAAGTACTTTGAAATTCACAAACTGGTGTCCCAAACAGCCTGATAATTTTGGACGAAAACAGGAGTGTTTACAGATGAACTATTCAGGTAAGAGAAAATATCATGTCTGTTTTTTTAGTTAGCAAAATGACTAAAGTTGAAAAGTGAATTCACCCTTCCACTGCAAAGTTTCTCTAACCAGTTAAAGTCTGGTTCAGTTCTACACCAGTGAGCTTTTCCATTATACACTCTGTTCCTCACTATTGTGGGCAGGAGTCCACAGCATAACTCGGCAATGAAGATTCTGGTTCTGATGGACTAAAATAAACCCAGCTATTTCATTTTGTCTTATAGACATTCATTGCTGGGACAAACATAAAGATAAAGGCTCAGATCAGCTGATTATTTTGCTATAGACATAAATATAATTACATTCTGACACTGTGTTATTTAATATGAAACATTTTAGATTTAGTCAATGCAGTCAAAATGTATGAACCAATTCACTTCACAAGTTAATATTATGTAATTCTGGTATTTCACACGGACAGCACCAAACAGCAGCTCCATCAGAAAGAAGTTGCTCCGTTTCTCTCTTCTTTATCACTGTCGGTATTTCAGAGTCATTCTTCTGCAAAAGTTACCGCATGTGTAATTAAACTACTATGTACAGGGCAGCTCTCTAATAGCAGACAGCATGTTCACGGCTAAATGCTGTCTGCAGTTTTCAGTGATATAAATCACGAGCTAATCAATGAATGTGGTCAGCTGTCAAACGGTTTTGGTGCTAGTACTACCTCTGAAGTAGGTAGGACCGCCAGGCTGAGACACACAGGGTTTGCTGACATTAAACGGATGTGGCCGAGGCAGACTGAGACCGGTTAAATTCGGTCTAGTGGAGAAGTGCCTACACTCTGCATGTAAACTTTTCAGTTGAGGTACATGCAGTGATACCAGAAATTTACATTTTACCCAAATCATTCAGTTTAGGACAGATATTCCTGATAATAATCAAATGTACTGAAACTTCTGAATTTGAAGAAATATGTTCTCAATACGTTCTCTGGTCTTTAGCAAACAGAAATAATTTTGTTCTTGTTCTAACTGACTTAAAGGCAGAAGACGTTTGGACTTAATAAATGTCCGACAGTGTAAAAAATTAGTTTTTAAATATCTGGTTTCAACCGTACATTTACTGCATTAACAACAGGATCTCATTTTACTTTTTTTGTGGCAATATGCTTTAGTTCATCATCCTTCCTAAACATTTTTAGTGTTTTCTATATATCATGTTTGACTGATTTGTTGTGTTGCTCCTAGGCGGCAAGTGTTGGGATGACACGGAGTGTTCTGCCAAGAAACCTTCTGTCTGTGTCAAGAAATCCTGTCCATACTGAGGTTCCCAAACAGGCCTGATGTGTAAAACAGAACCAGTGGAGGATGAATGCTAGGAGTTTCTGTTTACCTGCCTTCTTGCACCTTCATAGAAAACCCAAAAGATATTTCTGCATCTTTTCTTCATATAATTTCTGTCTTTAATGCAACCTAAGGAATGAAGCGACAAGCAAACAACAGCTGGATTGTCTCTCTTTAACAAGATCAGACTGAATGAGTTATAATAAAGGATCATCTTAGCAAAACTTTCTTCTGTTCTTTGGCTTAGCAAGAATAAAACTTTGAGGAATCAAAACAAGATGGTGTGTGGTTTATTCTGTCTTTGTGGTGTCATGCTTTAACACTATCATACACTAGTTAATACAATATAATTATCACATTTTAGTAAAGAACTTTTCACATTCGTTGCCATGTGAAAGTCTAACAAACCCCACTTGCTTTTGACAGCTGAATTAAAGAGATGTTATTCATGCTGCAATTAGAAAAAATAAGGTGAGATGCTATGAAAAGTCCACAGAGAACTGGTCTTCTTTGGCTGAAATGGTAAAAACGTTTCGAAGACCATTGGTAGCTTGTGCCTAATTTAGTGGCTTCTGCACACATCAGTGTGATATGGAGGTAACTGCCCCCATACTCCCCTTTTTATCGTCTTTAATAATAGATGTGTATGTATTTATACACACATTTATATTATCTATTTTCTCTCTTTTTTGGGTTTCATTCTCTCAGAGAGACTGAATACGGGGTAGCTTTCTTTATGTTTAGTTAATATGTAAGTGAATTATATTTTACTCATTTAGGTGATTTGAAACATATATAAATAAGTTAAAAAAATCTTGTTTTGGTTATTTGAAAGTTGAAATAAAAGTAATGCAGAGTTAAAATGCATATTAGGGCATATGGGATGTTTGAACTATTAAAACAGCAGCTAAAAATATTTTTAGAGGATATCTCAAACATGTAGATCTGAGCTCATGTCCGGCTCTGGTCTCTAATCCCATGGGATACCAGGGATCCACTATATTTATATGTAGTGTGCATTTATATTGAAAAATCTAAATCCCTAAATAAATTCAAGTGCTACAAAAAAGCAAGCAAAAACATAGTAAACAGTTCATCTGTTTGTAATTTAGTCACTGTATAAATCCAGGCATTCCTTGATTTTCTTTGTTGACCAAGAAAATCTGAGACATCAAAGTCAGAATTTGACCAGCAGTGCAGGAGAAATACTCAGATGTGAGCCAGAAAAGATTATATGAAGGTAAAGCCTCAATGGTTCCTCTAGTCTATGTTTAAAACTAGAGAAATGTTATAAGACAAGACAAAGTGTTTGTTCAGCAGGAGGGAGCAGAACAAGGTATGAACAGCAGATGGTGCCAGTAATTGTACCATGTCGTTTCATGTAAAAATGTGTTGATGTTTTATATATGGCTACAAAATTAAAATGTTTTAATCAAAGGTTTGGCTTTCCATTATATTCTGTCTTTTAGAGGCAAAACTTGGACAATCCATAAAGGATTTTAGTGTTGCCAAATACTCCATTCCTTTTTAAAATCTGAAGCTCAGTGAAAACAGCCTTTGACAAAGACATAATCAGACATAAGAGTAGCAACTAGTACCAGCATGAGCTGTGCTTCAGATATGAATGAGATGGAGATCACCGAAGGAAGGACGAACAAGAAGCTGAAACAAGAGGTTGAAAATCTCAGAGACTTGTCAGCTAAATGGACGATTCACCAGGAGAATGAGACAAAGGACAATGAAGATCTCAACAACATCCTGCTTTTAGCCATAATGACAAACCAACAATCCCTAAAGTTTCTTCAAATCATTCAGTGTATCAGACTTCAACACAAACAGTTCAAACTTCCTTCAGCATGCTCAATAGAATATTGTGATCCACTGAATCAGAAGAAGAACTGAGATCTAACAGGACAAGTAGAGAAACAAGTCCATTATCTTAGGTCATCAGAGAATCATTAATGACTTTTAAAAGTGTTGTCAGTGCAGTGATGGACTCTAAAACCAGACAGAAAATCTTTAAACAGTACCGTTTTACTGCTACCACTATATTACAGGGCCGGCCCAAGGCATAAGCAAACTAAGCAGACACTTAAGGCCCCAAAGCCACTAAGGGACCCCGTCAGTGGAGCTTTTTTTACAGTAATAATTTCTGTCATTATAATATCAAAAACACACAATTTGACTATGAAGTGATTTGGTTTTACAATATTTATTTGATAATGTATGTAGAAATAATGATTTTACTGATAAAAATTAAAAATAAATTGCTCTTGGGGCCCCCAGGTGGCCACGGTAGGTACCGTACAATTCGTCAGTTACATGAGCTGCAATGAGCATCCAAACGTCCAAAGCTCCGGTCAGAAGTTAAGTTAGCAAAATAATGTCTCACAAAAGGACTTATCCTTCAGGGAGGGAGAAAAGAAAGAGGAAGAATAGAAAAAAGCCAAGATTAAGGTTTGTTTTAATGTGTTTTGGTAATGTAATGTAAAAGATTAGTAAAACTGCTAATAGAAAATTAGCTTGAATGGTCCAGTTCAACAGCCAAACATTTATGCTAGGGTCTATGTGTGAAACTGAGTATAAACTTAAAACTAGAAAAATAGCTGTTCCTGCGAAACAGCCGTGAGAATGCATATTAGCAGAATGTCTGCTGCAGAAATGCAAGAAAAAGTAAAGAGAAGCATAAGAAGTGAAGGAAAGCAGAAGAAATGAAAATAGTATAAAAAGTTGAACAGTAAAAATACAGTAGCATAAGAAGTGAAGGAAAGCAGGAGAAAAAAAGTAGAGAGAAGCATAAGAAGTGAAGGAAAGCAGAAGAAATGAAAATAGTATAAAAAGTTGAACATTAAAAATAGCATAAGAAGTGAAGGAAAGCAGAAGAAATGGAAACAGTTTGAACAGTAAAAATAATCAAAAAGCATAAATTTAGCATAAGCGGAATTCAGTACAAAACTAGAAAATTCCTGCAGAAATTTTACGGGGCTTGCCAATGTTTGCCCGTCGGAATTTTAATAAACATTCTGGTGGTAAAAATGAGCAGTAATGCTAAAGAAAGCTGCAGTGTAATCAATTGTAGTGCATAGATTGACACTGTTGAAATGGCTTATTGCAAGTCAGTATTACATGAACTGATGGGTTTTAAATGGTAAATGGACTGAACTTATATAGCGCTTTATCCAATCATTTTTGACCACTCAAAGCGCTTTACACTGATTCCACATTAACCCATTAGCACTGAAACACTCACATTCATATGCAGCTTGGTAGGCAATTTGGGGTTGGGTGCCTTGCCCAGGGACACAGCAACATATGACTGGTAGAAGCTGGAATTAAACATGCAACCTGCCAATCACAAGACAATGACTCTACCCACACAGCCACAATTGCCTGTGTTGCTAATGACTGAAGCATCTGCCAGATCCATCGCCACATTTCTGTGGCTGATCTGATTCACAGCAACAGTCAACAGCTGAACTCATTGTTCAATGAAATTCAGTACCACACTGACAACTATATAAACTTGTCACATGTCCTCCTGACTCACGGTCTGAAATAAAAAAAATAAAGACACTCAGTAATTGTTTTTTTTCTTGAAAATTTTCAAGCGTCATACTATGTATTTTAATTCACATTCAAAAATTCAGAGAAATACACAGTCCAGTCACATTAATGTGACCATCTGTCGAAAGCCAGAATAACCACCTTTCGCAGAGCGAACTGCTACGAGACGTGCAGGAAGAGAGTCACTTAGGTCCCTGAAGGTCTTCTCTGGGATGTTGAGCCATGCCGACTCTAATGCCGTGGCCAGCTGCGCTAGATTACGCGGTTGAGGATCCATGGCGCGAACAACTCGATCGAGATGGTCCCACAGATGCTCGATTGGGTTTAAGTCAGGTGAGTTTGCTGGCCAGGGGAGGACGGTAAACTCATCCTGGTGCTCTTCGAACCACGCACGTACACTGGCAGCTGTATGGCACCTCGCATTGTCCTGCTGGAAGATGCCATCATCCTGAGGAAAAACAATGCGCATGTAGGGGTGGACATGGTCCGCAAGGACAGATGCGTACTTGTATTGATCCATCGTGCCTTCCACAATAATCAGTGAACCCAGAGAATGCCAGGAAAACATTCCCCAGACCATAATGCTCCCGCCTCCAGCTTGGACCGTTCCTGCAATGGTTGCAGGGTGGTTCCTTTCAGAGGTTTCACGCCTTATACGCCAACGTCCATCTGTCCGATGGAGCATAAAACGCGATTCATCTGAAAACGCTACCTGTCGCCACTCAGTGGACGTCCAGCTGCTGTACTGGCGTGCAAATTCTAGCCTTCGTCGTCGATGAACACCAGTCAGCATAGGTGCACGAACCAGGCGTCCGCTTCGGAGGCCCAGACGCAGCAATGTTCGCTGAATAGTGGTTTGGGAGACACTTGTGGTAGCCCCTTGGTTCATTTTAGTGGTCAGTTGCTCAACGGTAGCCCGTCTATCTGCCCGAACGCATCTCCGCAACCGTCGTTCGCCTCTGTCATCTATGGCCCGTGGTGCACCACATTTGCCACGTCGTTGATTTTGGACAGTCCCATTTTGCCATGCACGGTACACTTTTACCACGGCGGCACGCGAACAGTTCACAAACTCAGCCGTTTCGGAAATGCTTCCACCCTTGGCCCGAAAGCCAATGATCATGCCCTTTTGGACGTCGGATAAATCGCTTCGTTTGTGCATTACGCCAACGATTGAAATGTTTTCCGAAGCCCACACACACCCTTTATATACGCTCAACTGCACTGTGCTGCCACCTGCCTTCTGTGATTGGTTATTTAACTCTGAAGTGGAAAGTACGTGGTGGTCACATTAATGTGACTGGACTGTGTAATTATTTTATGTAAGCAAAATATGAATAATCAGAGGAAATATGTCTTCTCCCACAATGCATTGTGACCTCTCTGAGCCCGTTTGTGAGAGTACAGCTGCCTAGACTGAGCTAAATAGTCAGAAACCTGTGGAGAGTCAGAAAAATGTTGATTAAGCTCCTATGCTTGCAACTCTCAACATTGCCAAAAAGTTCAAGTATAAAACATAACATTCAAAGGCAAAAACAGGATCAATAAACATTCCAGAGTAACTCAATGGAAACTTCTGGTTAGCATAGCGGCTAGCTGATTGCTGCTAGCTCTGATTGACTGTTTCCGGCTGAGCGGAGTAATTATGCAGAACAGGGAGGAGATCGATTATTTTTTAGAGATCATCTGTCTCATGTTAGGACAGCGAAAGTTTTAATACTATGTAGAATGTATATTTTTAGTTAGATGCTGCAGCTTTAAAAAGGTTCGGTCAGAGAGTCACTAACGGTGGAGCAGAAGCGGCTCCGTGTCAGATATTAAACATTACTGCCTGTAGCTAGCAGCGGTTCAACAGCAGAACCAGCGTCTTACATCGCAGCTCTAAGATTTAAATAATTTTACAGGTTATTAGTTTAGCTTTCTGACCGTCATGCTGATCCGGGTGAGTGTTTGTGGCTCCGCCGCTTTACCTGCTGTCTGATCCTCCGTGTCTTTTTTGCTCCGCTGAGCCTCGATGTAGCCAAACTCCGTCATTGTTTTTGTGTCGTATTAGCTTCGTTGTGTTGATGTATTTTGTCCTGCTTCAATTTTGCGCCACAAGCACGCGAGCTTCCCCATCGCTCAGTGCTTTACGGTTCAGGATCGCTTCGGATTGGTTCCTGTGCAGAGAGCAGCTGCACAGCAGGTTGAGAAATGAAACGCAGCTGATCGACAACGATCGCAGCTCAGCGCTACTGGACACTGTTAATGATTAATGAGATTCAGTCCATGTTCTTCTCACTAACGGTCTGAAATTAAAAAAGTCAAAAAGTGGAACAGAGCTTAAGAAAAAGCATAATTGGCACAAGAGAAAATTTGTGCAAACCCAGAAATGGTTGAAACAATTTAATAGTGAAAAATTAAAAGTGAAACTAAGCTTAAGAAAGTGCATAATTGAAACAATAAGAAATTAGTGCAAACATAGAAATAGTAGAAAAAAAATTGAATAGTGAAACAGCAATAAGCTTAAACAATTAGTAGAAATATTTGAAGGATTAAAACAGAAAAACCAGAAGAAAAAAATGTCACAAAAGCAGCAGATCTGCTGTGTTCCGTTGCCATGGTAATTAATTCAGTGCACCTGCTGCGGGCAGAAGGGGAGAGAATTCTCTGATCAAAGCAGCCAGTTTCCCAAGAAAAACCCCTTCGAACAACTTCTTCCCGTTCAGGAACCGTAGCATGTTTTTGAACGCCGCTTGCAGCGTCTGAAAGGGCTATTTGTCTTCTCCGATATACCCGAGTTTCATATCTGTAACTCACTCACAGTATTAACAGTGATGAGAGAAAGATGATGTGGGCTCAGGTCTGACATTTTTCAAAATACATGGAGGAAGATACCTCTGAGCCTCGTTCCGCTTCATCGATCACAAGCTCCTGAACAAAAACCGTAAACCCTAGACAAATTTTGAAAACATTTTACCGGAGCAGGACTTGTTATCTATGTTCTGACCGACTTTCATGCAAATCGGGCGATATTTGTGGCCGTGAGAGCGAGTTAGAAATTATTTGGCGGTCAGAAATCCACTCTCTCCCACACTCTAGCGGACAGAGAGCCGCACTCTAACTTTTGGAAAAATCGAAAACTTTAGGTCGCTTGGAGACAAGTTGTGGACAAACCGTAATTGATATCGATGTACCGTCTTCACTTTAGATAAGATGACGGGCGTATCTACAAGCTGAAGTTTGAATGGGATTTCTAAGTGAAATTATGATGACACAGTGAATGCTCAAAAATAGTGAATTTTTAGGATCTGGCTCCATTGAACTCCATGTATTTCAATGGAGCAAAAATTTGCACAAAAGTGCAATTATTTCAAAAAGTGCAATAGTGAAGTTTACCAAAAGTCATAGCATAAATCTCCAGAAGAAGCTGAACGTTTTGATATATGAATTATTACAATTGGTGAAAGATTGTGGAAGTAGTAGGACTTTGAAAAACGTACGGAAGTCGGAATAATAATAAAAAAGATAAAGAAAAACAGAAACACTATAAGTGAGAATGCATTGAATGCATTCTCACTGATTAGTTGATTCTCATGGTGGCTCTGTATATTTCTGAGGTATTTTTGGCTTCAAACACAGAATTTGATAACATTTGATAATAATAATTAAAACTTCTCAATGTTTAACATTGTCTAGCAAAATGTTTTTACGTCAGGCTACATGACTGCTACATCGATGAGCTGCCCTATGCTGTAGTTGGGATTTGTTGTTTGCTACTCAGAAGAATCATTTTGTGGCTAAAACAAACATTATTTTTACATCACCTTCTAAGTTATGAGAAACTTCTGTTAAAATCCTTTGAAGGCTCAGAATCAGTCCAGTACCAGTACCGGTCCACATTCTCAGGGGAGAAAGACTCGCCTGCTGTAAATAAAATTTTTAGCAATTGGCGTAACACTGAAGAGAAATGTATTTAGTCAAAGAATGTCATGAATATGTGTATAGGGCTGCACCGATTGCAGTTTTCTGAATACCGATCTTTAAAAAGCCTGACCTGCCGATTTTGACTGATATGAATTTTTATCTAAAATGTCGCTAAATATAGCAAGAAAGTCACTGAGTTTCTATCCCGATCTTATCCACGTCTCTTATCTACCTCAGCAGAGGTCTAGAGATCAACCACTGTCCTCTTTTGCTCTGCTGCCCAGCAGGTCATGTCTGCTCATTTGTATTAAAAAATAGTCACCCTTCTGTTGCCAAAACAATGACTTTCATGTTATATTTAGCAACATTTCAGACAAAATACGAAATCAGAATCAGGTCAGGCTTCTGAAAGATTGCGACTGGCAATCAGTCAGAAAACTGTAATTGGTGCGCCCTGAATGTCTCCATTTGTCTTCTGTTTTCCACCGGGACATTGCTTAATTTTAAGACAATATAGTAACTGTGAAGTAGGACTTTTTCCACCATTTCACACAACACACGGGCATTTTTGTTCATGTTTAGTAGTAGCTAAATCCATCAAAGCACCGGTGCAAATCTTCCTCTGGAGTTTAATGGCGGCTGCTTGACCAACTATGAAAGCGCATTACTGTCATCAACTGAACTGGAGTGTTAAATGAAAGTTGACAAAAAAAAAAATTCTAAAAAGTTATTTTCTCAGAAGTTACGTGACAGTGTATGTTATTTTTTTTACTAATTACTAAAAGGTTTTTAAATGTATAGATGTTTATTTACTCAGTTCTACTTTGAACTGTCTGTCTTTGAGCTTCTATAACTGAACAATATACAGACGTCTTAAAATGTGTTAAACTGTTGGGGTTAAATACATGTTGGGGTTGCATTGGACTGCAACCCCAACATGTATTTCTCCATTAGAAGGAGTACATGTTGGAAGACAGGCGTTTTTGAGCCAGTATTCCAGTATTTGTGTTTAAATACTGAGAATGTTTAATCACAAAGTCCAGATTAGGAGACAATTTCAGAAGAGTCAACAAAAAGTTAGTATGCCATGAACATCTGCCTGTGATACTATAATGACCAAAACTTTACATGTGCAAATTATTGGAACTTTGTCATGTTGACACAACTGATGCTTTATGTAAAGCTCAGTGTTTTTGTTGGCAGAAACACTTCTCCTGGAAATGTGTACAGCGGTCTGCATTCCATCACAAAATTTTGGATGAGCTTGACAGACATGCAATGTTGACAATATATTGTCAGACTTACCCTAAAAATTGTACTTTGATATGCACACTGTTAAGGAAGAATTATTTATGTGATTAAATTTAGAAAAAACAATCTGGCTCTTTCTTCCTGTTTGGATCCCGGGTTCTCTCGCGTGGCCACGGAAACACAACAATGCGTGATGACATCACATAACCTCAGAATTTAATTCAAATCAGAACAAAGTATAAGATACAACAGAAAACTACAAAATAATAGAGACATGTTCATTATCTGAGACCAAGAGACAGGGACAGCAAAGATAGAGACAGAAATTGCAAAGAGCAAAATCTAATTTGTTACTCTGTGTGGAAAGTTTTATCTTCTTTTCTTTAATTTATTCAAATAAGGTGAATCTTTGCTTATCCAACCAGAACCTGTCTCTGACCCTTTTTTAAAGTTAGAAACTCCCTGTAATTTGTTCACAAGATCAAACACCAGTTTCTCCATTGTCTAAATAAGTTGGAAGCAGAGCTTCTCCAAACTCCTGCTGTTTCATGGCTTTCACAGATCAGTGTGAAAAGCTGGAACTTCCTACTGATTGTTTCCCAAACAAGCAAAGTGCAGATCAGAGGTCTTGGCAAACAATCTGCCTTATCTACAGGTAAAATAAAGATCAATATGTTATGATTAATGTCCTGTCCATGCTGTGTTAAGTGCTCATTCAGTTCAGCTGCCACGCCTGATTGCTTACCTGTTCCATCTGGGCCTTGCCCTGCTTAAACACCCCTCAGCCTCTGCTTCCTTGCCAGATTATCGACAGCCACGAGCCAGTAGAGATCCAGCGTTTCCTGCCAAGCCTTCAGTGATTCTTCGACCCCCCCTTCTGACCACGGATTTACCCCTCCTGCCAAGCCCTTAAATTTTAAAACTAGTTTATTTTAAATATATTTTCTTAACACTTAAGTGTTAAGGTTACATCCCTAAGTTGAGCTAAGTGTGTTCAGTGCTGGATGGTGAATGTCACACTAAATTTGTTCCATTTGTGTGACTTTGTAACATTAGTATATTTTCAGCATTAATGCCCATTTTATACTTAAATCTCATTATTTCTCAATTAATAACACTGAGGGGTTTTCGCCAGGTCCTGGAACTAGTAAATAGGTGAACAGAAGGTAAAATGGGTTAGCTACAGCAGGAATGAGAGTCAAAAGGCGGTGCTCAACAGTTGATTTGCAACTTCACTTAAATACAAAAACCTCTGCTAGGCCCGGACACACAGCATTTTTGACCATTCTTGGCAGTGCTCTACAATTTTCCACTCTGACAAAAACCTCTTGCCGATAGCCCTCAATCTCCATGAGCACGGTAGAACTAGGTGTCAATAGCTGTTGAGAATCCCACTTTTCGTCCAGTGAAACCTAGAAATTGAGGCAATGCCCTGACGGTAAATAACACTCAACTATGAACACTGACAGGGGCAACAAGCAAGAAGTAACCAAGCACAAGACGCTCATCATGACTGTTCTCGCCTTCTCCTCTGCTACATGAAGCCAGGCAGTCTGACACCATGGAACACATTACAGCTGCCACTTTGAACAAAAACAATCAAAGAGCAATGTGCATGCTCTGCATGCTCTTTCGTTCTTGTGTTTTAGTTATTTGTTAATTTAAAAAATATCAACGTACATAATTAAATAAAATAATGACAGCTACTGCAGTGTACGCAGAGCATTACAAAAACAAAGAATGGGTGTTCTGTCACGTCAGATTGTCATACACTTAGCACAAACTCACAGCTACATCTTGACAGACAAGTCATTACCATAAGATTTCATTTAATCAGCAACATAAAATTATGATGTATATCATCATACACTGTGTTATTAACAGTTGTATGGCATCCTGACTTAGCAGTTAAGTAGGTTAGTGAGTTTTACATGGGTGTGTGTTGTAGCTGACTCCAGCTGCAGCCAGACCCTGCTTTAAATGATGAACGTCTTGCGTAGTGAACTGACAACTCCTCTGACTCCTCTTAATGCGCATGTGCAGGCATGTTACTCACTGCATGTATGCTATTCTGACAGCGTATGGTAATCTGATAGAACGGCTCTCAGTGATACTCCAGTCTTATCTAACAAGTGAAGAGCGGAGCATTAAAATCAAACTGTTTCTGAATGTCACATCACTATATTGCAGACTTTTGGGCACAGTGTTGTCCTATATATGCGACAAGTCAGTCAACACCTCCGCAGCACAGTGAGTGACTTTTTCTCATCACAAATGCTTATGTGTCTCTATACAGCTAGCTTTGCTAGCATCATGTCAACGGAGCTTGCCTTTCTTTGAGCTACTTTTCTAAGTGACGAAAAAAGTTAGACGTCCCCACCGTCTATGAAAGTGAAGCAATGCTGAGTTAGCTGTGGCCATCGGATTTCTTATGATTTATGCTATTCTATTACTGACGTTTAGACAGACATCTTCTGCCACTGAGAGAAAACCACCGCGCATGTCTTCACACCTCACACTCCCCACGTGCAAAACGTGGGGAGTGTGAGGGGGGAGTAACAGAAACCAATCCAATCCAATCCAACTTTATTTATAAAGCACTTTAAAACAACCACATCTGATACAAAGTGCTGTACATTAAAACACAACATAATAAAATAAAATAAATAAAAAAGTCTTACAGTTTAAAAACAAAAAAACACAAGAGTAGATCCAGCTGGAGTTAAAAGCCAAGTAAAATAAATGGGTTTTAAGACAAACTTTAAAAGTGGACAGTGAAGGGCCTCTCTGACCTGCAAAGGCAAGTCATTCCATAAATTTGGACCTATGACATAGGCACCTTCTGGATCTTGGTACCTCCAAGAGCAGCTGATCTGATGACCTGAGAGACCGATAGGGTACGTAGGGGTGAAGAAGCTCAGAGAGGTAAGCCGGGGCAAGATTATGCAGTGATTTAAAAACAAACATAAGAATTTTAAAATTAATCCTAAAATATACAGACAGCCAGTGAAGTGAGGTCAGGTCAGAGGTCACATGTTCCCTCTTTCGAGTTCCTGTCAAAAGTCGTGAAGCAGCATTCTGAACTAGCTGCAGACGTGAGAGCAGCGACTGACTGACTCCCAGATAAAGGGAGTTACAATAATCCAATCGAGTTGAAATAAAAGTGTGGATCACTGTTTCAAAATGCTGCCTGAAAAGAAAAGATTTCACTGATGCCAATTGCCTTAAATGATAAAAGCTGGACTTAACCACGGCTCTGATTTGGCTGTCCGATATAAAATCACTGTCCACCTTAAAACCAAGATCTGTAATAGCAGGTTTAAAATATAACTCCAAAGGTCCCAGGTCAACAGAGGACTCACAGGAGCCACTGGGTCCAAACACCATCACCTCTGTTTTGTTTTCATTACAATTTAAAAGGTTCAAGGCCATCCAAGCTTTAATATCACCAAGACATGCCAGGAGATGGTTGATAGAATGTACATCCTTCTGCTTGGATTTTAATTGGTGCGTTTTGCATCCACTGAAAACAAAGATGTTAAATAAACGGGACAGTATGCTGTATGTTTAGTGATATTTTCACAGTTGTGGTCTCGACTGGTCTTGAAACAAAATGCCGAGTCCTCAGACCAAGATCAGACCGAGACCATCAAAAACTGGTCTCGAGACCAAGACCGATCTTGAGTACTGCAACCCTGATTTCTGCAGTTAGATGATCTTACTGTTCAAACATCAAAAGGATAGTGCTAGATCAATATGCTTTCTTGTAAAACATCTCATGTTCAGATATGATCCAACCTTGAGAAATGTTGAAATGTTGATTTTTTTTTAAGTAAATACAGCAACACTGAAATCTTTTGGACATTATTCAAATTAATCAATGCAGTTGGCTGTTTCATTTTACAAGTTAATGTTTTTGAAAGCATGACAGAATATCTTACTGAGATCTAGAGTTCAATTCTTGCCAAGACTCAAACTTTTTGAATATGCATATTTAGATACCACATAGTGTAGACCTTAGTAAGGATGACTTTGCAATTTGGAAAACCTTCAGAAGGTGAAGAAACACCAGGTCGGATTTCATTTTCTGATTTTATCTCAGTTATGTGTTTTTTCAACTTGAGGCTCCATTTTAACAGTTTATCAAGACAATCCAACAATCTGAATTTTGCTGCATGATTATGCTCTTATGTTTTAATTTTTTTATGTTTCCTGTTACCTGCCTCTTCCCCCATGTAGAGGCAGGTGGAATAGGTAAGAACTATAAACGATCATTTTAGATGTTTGCCTGATATCTGCACATTTCCCTTTATGGCAGCATGTTTTATCACCTGAAGTTAAACATTTCCCTAATCTCTGCAGTTTTTATTAAAGCTATAATTTACAAACATCTACAAACCTCAATCAAATAAGTCCCATATATGAAGATTTTTTCTGTGAGAAGGTAAAAAAGAATTTACATTCCTTACTTTGAATGAATAAACCAACAACATATACTCACCTAATTAGTCACACAAGTATGCATATTGTATTTGATTTAAGATTACTTTGATAAATTATCTGAAAAATATATTCTTTCTGAAATTTTTTTTTGGGGGGGTAGGGAGGGGGTTGGATGCTATGTCCACTAACATTGACGTAAACATTACATTTTGCTCTTGCCAGAAAGGTTCCATTAACAGTTAATGACATCACAATAAGTTCAATGCTTCATTGTTTCTGCATTTAAACATAACATGTTCAGAGTTGAAGGAGCAAAGGCAACATTTTAGACTGAGGCTTGGTCTTTGACTGGGCCATTCCTCAACTTGTGAGTATTCAAACTATTTCTGTGTAGTTTAGCTGAAAGCTTTGAATTGTTGCTTGCTTGAAAATAAATGTTCTCTAAAGCTGTTGTTTCTCTTTAACATGCAGAGGAACATATACAAAGTTTGATTTAAAATTATTACTACTTGCTGCTGACTCGTGGTGCCATAGGATGAACCAACTTTGTTTGATTATTATTTGCTTTCCTGGAACTGATATGGTGACAATGTTTGCAGTCCAAACACTCATCTCTGAGGACTCCCTTATTCAGTTACATGTGTTTTAACTGATGATCGCATCACAAGGCACACTTTTATTTGGATTAGTTTTATATAAATTTACCGTGAGCTAAAATGTCTGTATTTTGTCCAATAATCCACTGAGGGTTTTGAGTCATCTAAACAAACATCCTTATTGATTCCTGCAGAGGAAAAATATCAATTATTACAGCTTAGTTCTTCCTGATGGTCACGGCTGGCCCTTTTATTTTTATCTGTTTAATCTGAACCACAGCCTCAGGCACACGTCAACCCATGTCTTATGTTTGTTTTATGTTCTCTTTTTTGGATGGGTTTTACTGAAATGTCAGTTTCCCTCCTGAGTGACTAATAAAGATATTCTTATTCTAAGCAGTTTACTGTGAAAGTTTCGTATGTAAATAATGCAATGACTGGAAACTGAGACATCAGTAACCAGATACATGAAAGAAGCGTCCCTGCCCTTCAGTCACTGGTTCAACATTACTAGTTTTCATGCGGCTGTTGACGCCTCAGAACAAACATCCTTATTTAGCCACATGCTTGACTGAAAATGTTCCATCACACTCAAAGAAAAGTTATAGTGCAATTACTAGTGTTTTTTCATAATTGAGTGGATTAGCAGTAATAATTTTGCTGATTTTGTATATTTTAATGCGAAATTAACAGAAGAAATGAAAACAGGGTCTAAAAAATGGATTTAAATTGGGTTCCCATATCATGTATTCGGACCCCAATGATGTCATGGAGCGATTTTATAGTACCAGAAACACCAGTTTGGACTTCTGCTCTAGTACTGGGGATTAAAATGCATCATTTAGGTAATATATTGAAAAGTAGATATTTTCAAAAATTAACTAAGTTGGATTTTTATAACAGCTAAAACTTATTCAGCGACATTCATGGGTGTCCCAGTAATAATTAACTGGACATAACAACTACAGTAAATGCAAATTATTTGTATCTCACTGAGGTTGAATATTACAAGTTTCTTTTTAATTTTATTGAAATTATACAAACTCCTAAAAAAGAGATTCAGTTTCACTATATTTGCACACCTTCCCTATCCAGTGGATTCAGTCACCTGACAGTTAAAGAGGAGGAAAACACCAAACATCAATGTAAGCGAGCTGCACAAGCATAGCTAAAACTGTCTGCCTCCTGTCTGAAAAATAAAAAAACCCTCTATTCTGCTACACAAGGGAAACTAACCAAAAGCTGTTGAAACCTGTAAACAAGAAAATAAAGAGATTAAAACTGATCAAATGTAAACTTTAGGGTAAGAAGTTAGATCTGGGGCCAACAGAAGCTAAGACGTATGCATGGTGGTGTGCATCCCAGCAACATTCCCAGTAATGCCACCATGCATGATCCCAGTCTACAAGTGGTGGTTTCTTGTTTTTCTCGTAAAGAAATGCTGAATGATGTGTAGCAATTTTTTATGCTTATTCAGTGGATGCTAGAGCTTCTTTTTGCAGTCAGAAACTTTTATGTTAATCCCTACACATACACTCACTGGTCACTTTATTAGGTACACCTTGCTAGTACCGGGTTGGATCCTCTTTTGCCTTCAGAACTGCCTTAATCCTTCATGGCAGAGATTCAGCAAGGTACTGGAAACACTCCTCAGAGAGTCTGGTCCATATTGACCTCACAGCATCACACAATTGCTGCAGATTTGTTGGTTGCACATCCATGAGTTGAATCTCCGGTTCCACCACGTCCCAAAGGTTTCTATTAGACTGAGATCTGGTGACTGCGGAGGCCAGTCGAGTTCAGTGAACTGATTCTTCAAGAAACCAGTCTGAGATGATTCAGGCTTTATGACATGGCATGTTGTCTTGTTGGAAGTAGCCATCAGAAGAAAATGGTCCACTGTGGTCATAAAGGGATGGACACGGTCAGCAGCAATACTCATGTAGGCTGTGGTATTGACGCAATGCTCAGTTGCTACTAATGGGTCCAAAGTGTGGCAGGAAAATATTCTCCACACCTTTACATCATCACCAGTCTGAACCGTTGATACCAGGCAGGATGGATTCAGGCTTCATGATGTTGATGCCAAATTCTGACCCGACCATCTGAATGTCGCAGTAGAAATCCAGACTCTTCAGACCAGGCAATGTTTTTCCATCTTCTATTGTCCAGTTTCTGTGAGCCGGTGTGAATTGTTGCCTATTTCCTGTCCTCAGCTGACAGGAGGCACTCTGTGTGGTCTTCTGCTGCTGTAGTCCAGCTGCCAGAAGGTTTGATGTGTTGAGCATTCAGAGATGCTCTTCTGCAGACCTCGGTTGTAACCAGTGGTTATTTGAGTTACTGTTGCCGTTCTATCTGCTGGAACCAGACTGACTGTTCTTCTCTGACCTCAACAAGGCATTTGGGTCTACAGAACTGAGACTCACTGGATATTTTTTTTTCTGACCGTTCTCTGTTAAACCTAGAGATGGCTCTGAGTGAAAATCTCAGCAGATCAGCAGTTTGTGAAAAACTCAGACCAGCCCGTGTGGTACCAACAACCATGCCACATTCAAAGTCATTTAAATCACCTTTCTTCCTTGTTCTGATGCTCAGCTTGAACTGCAGCACATCGTCTTGGCCGTGACAATATGCTTAAATGCATTGAGTTGCTGCCATGTAATTGGCTGATTGGACATTTGCATTAATCCTGTTACGCCAAAGTTTCAAACGTCTGCCTAAATAAATCTTCCTTATTTTAACTGTAAGTAGTTCTTTAAATATCCTGTGAGATGATATACTTACCCATGTATCCATAACAACCGGAACTTTCAATATCCAGCAAGTTATTTTCACAATATACAGTCTATTAAACGAGTGCCCCCTGGATTAATTACGCTCTCTGCAGCTGCAAAGTTACCGTTTTAACACATGTTGTTGCACCTTTCCCTTCTCTCTCTCTACTTCCCCTTCTCAGAGGAGGGAGATGTGGTTCCAGCTCTCCATCTAATGGGTGAATTGAGTTTCCTAAATCTGATGGGATTTTACCCTGTCCAGAACTGAAGTAAACTCTGATTAAGCTGGCGGCGAGAAAGACTAGCCTGGTGTCTGACGACCTCCCTCCAGATGTCCCACCCTTTTTCACTCTGTGAATTAGCCAAATTGAGAAGCCTGCAAACAACTAGTTTCACAGAGCACACCTGTTAATGGTCGCTCTTTCTCTTTATTACAACTTGCACTTCTTACTGAACCAGGTTGGTTTCAGTGACTCTGGCGAGTCTCAAGGGTGTTTTAATTTTTGGCTTAAACTTTTAAGTCTTAAAGCAACCTATAAAACATTTTCCACTTTCTGTTCCCAGAATCAGACTTCATAGCTATTCATAGCCGAATAGTCTTCAGCTCTGTGGCCCCGACTCTTCTTCAGCTGCGGAGTTCTTTGTCCAACTCGATCTTGGCTCGAATCTGCCTGAAGGATCCAACCAAAGATTCCTCTTCTGCACCCACCTTATAAAGGGTTTTTTCTACCCTTTTGGTGTGTTTGCATTGGCTAGCTTTGTTGCTGTGCCTGTCTCATTGGCTGACTGCTTGGACAGACTATCTCATATCCATCACCTAATCTCTGTTCTAATTGCTCAACAGTCCTCCTACATATGTTTCCTGTCCAACCTTCCATTTCGAAAGTTAAAGTTTAGCAGTTCCTCTTTCCCCTGACCTTTCACCTACCATCTACCTCCAATACTTCATCAGTGACCTTTAACTACAGTTACACATTTTACACCATTTCAAGTTCAATGTCAAAATCACATTAATAACCTTTTAGCTTCTCTGTTTTAGCATTCATTTATAATATTATAATAACCACAACTTATTACTTACTCTTATTATAATCATAATGTGAGTTGTTACAGACATTTCTGAAAAGAAACCAGGAATAATCCATTATTCTAATTATTTGATACCAAGTTATTTACACTTACTCTTAAGTACTTAAGAGTAAGTGTAAATATTCTTATAATCAAACCAACATCAACCACTGGTTAAACCAATATTAATTATTGGCTTAATTATAAGTCATTATTATTAATGTAAGTATTTTACCCTGTGTTTTATCCAATTACTCAAAATGTTTAGATTTTTTTCTTTAAACCTTTAATGCTTTGAAATAAGGAATAATCTGAACTAATTTTATACACATGCAGGCTGGAAACTTCCTCTTTCTTCAGGAAACCTGCTCTTCCTGTTCCATGACTCTCTTTCTGCCTGACTATGATTGTTTTGATTAAATAGAAAAAAGTAGAATTAAAGCAAAGTTTGCAGGACAGAATAACAAACACACACAACCAGATCAATTTTATTATCGTCTGACTCTACTGTTGGGTCTTGATGTCACCTGTGTAATCAGTTTTAAAAATGACTTTATTCATTGTTACTATTAAACTAAAATCTCCAGCATGGGGAAGTGGGATGAGCTCGACTTTTCTCGACACTGTCCACTGCCTTACCTGCTATCTGATAGCTCCATATGTCTTTTTTACTGGAGTGAGCCTCGATGTAGCCAATCTCGGTCAAGTATCGCATTGTTTTTATCCCATATTAGATTTGTCGTGTTGATGCATTTCTACATGCTTCAGCCCATGTAATTAAATTTTTCGCCGCAACACGCAAACGTCCCCATTCACTCAGTGCGTTATAGTTCAACATCGCTTAGGATTTGTAGCTACGCTGTTGCTCAGTGTGAAGGAAAGAGGAGACCAGGCAGGTTGCGAAATGAGATGCAGGTGATCAGTTTGTGTGATCGACATCAAGAGATCGTGATCGGCGATCACCGATCATACACTTTTTCATGAAAATTGTCCGATTGCGTTCAGTGGCCGATCGATCGGCACACCTCTATTAATTACCATAGCAACAGGTCCCAGAGAGAGGCAGTGAGTAACAAACAGGTACAGAGGCAGGTCTCACAATGCATTGTGGGACGAATAAATATTTCCTGTGACTATTCATATTTTGCTTACATAAAATTATTATTTCTCTGAATTTTTGAGTGTGAATTAAATCTTTAGTATGAAGGTTGAAAAATTTTTTAGAAATAAACTATTACCCACTGTTTTTATGGGGTTTTTTTGGACTGTGAGTGAGAACCTCATATGTGAAGCTTGTAGTCATCAGTCTCGGACTGAATTTCACCGTGCATGGGGTGAACCAGGTCAGTATAGCACTATGATGATGCACTTGGAAAAAGCTTCAGTCATTGCACTCTGGTGGGTGGACCATGTCAAGCATGTCAGACCTGCATGAATGTACTCCTCAGGGCAAGTCCAGCTGTGTGAGCTGTAGCGGTTTACATTTGATCAAATTCATTCAGCTAAAGACGCATATCCCTGATGTTAACCAAACTTATGTGAACTTCTGGATTGGATGAAAAATGTTCTGTTTAAGTTTTCTTGAATTTGCCAAACATAAATAATTTTAGTAATCCTAACAAAGCTTAAACAGGAGAAGTTTGGTATGATTTAACTTCAACGAATAGGAAAAAATGCTTTTGTTTGATTTTGCGCATATAAATATCTGGTTCCAACTTTACATTTACAGCATTAACAACTGGAGCTTCTATTAATATTTGTTGTAGCAAGAAGGTTTAATTAATCAACTTTTTCAATCATTTTTATGATATAGTGTTAGGTCACTTCAGAGTTTTCTTTACGTGATGTTTGACTGACTTGTTGTCTTGCTCCTAGACGACAAGTGCTGGGATGACCACCTGTGTGCTGTGAGTCGGTCTTCTGTCTGCGTCAAGGAATCCTGTCCACACTGAGGTTCCCAAAGAGGCCTGATGTGTAAAACAGAACCAGTGGAGGATGAATGCTAGGTGTTTCTGTTTACCTGCCTTTTTGCGCCTTCATAGAAAACCCAAAATATATTTCTGCCTCTTTTCTTCATATAATTTCTGTCTTTAATGCAACTTAAGGAATGAAGCGACAAGCAAACAGCAGCTGGATTGTCTCTCTGTAATAAGATCAGACTGAATGAGTTATAAGAAAGAATCATCTTAGCAAAACTTTCTTCTGTTCTTTGGCTTAGCAAAAATAAAACTGAGGAATCAAAACAAGATGGTATGTGGTTTATTCTCTGTTTGAGATGTTCTGTTTTCTGAATTGTTTTTTTAACATCAGCACTACATGGTTATGCTTCCAATAATCGGGTGATTGCCTAACAATCACCCGATTAAAATAAATGGCAAATTTGAGAAAGATACTGCAAACAGTTAGGCCCTTCAACAGCTAGTAATCAGGACAATGTATCTGCCATACTGTAATGTGGAGGGAAGAAAAATTAGACACTGCAAATATCTATGAGGTTTCAAAATAAAGCTTTAAAATCCAACAACTCATTCAAGAAGAAGATGGAAAGTCAGTGGAAAACAAGTAGAGCAGAAATGTGGATGTAATTCTGGTGAACCCAGATGTGGAGAATATAAAGAGTTAAAATGTAAAAATTGCATAAATAAGATCTGGTTTGAAAGTGAGGTCATGCAGAGGAACATTGAGATTATCCACTGGCAAAGAAAGAGCTGAAATGTTCAACTTTGAACATTAGATGGCGCAATGTGAGAATAATTCAGGTGATATATTGTGGGTCACACAGTGGATGCGTGTGTTGTTTTTATATTCATTGCGATAAATGATAATATTGTTGTTTTGAGACCATTTTCAAGTGATATTACGCTAATGGCAAAATAATGCAAGAACACATTCTCAAAGATCAATAAACTTTAAATTCTGCTGAACATTTGTCACTGGAGTTGGAAAACATTTTAAATATCAAACATAAACAACAGAAATGACAAATAAAAAGAATTAGATTCTCTAAAGAAAACTGAAATTTATAAAAAAAATAAAGGGCAATCTGTGACCAAAGCACCAGACTAAAGACTTCTGTAATCCACCTTTTGGTAGAAAGAAAAAAAACAATGAATCATGCAAATAAGAAAAAAATCTACAAACTGTTCTAAAATCCAAATCTGTTCTACATCCAACTAACCAAACTTGTTGCACACCTGGTGTGGGTCTGCCCAGGAGTGGCCAATCAGCTGCCAGGCAGGCAAACTGGCATAACGGCTGAAATGTGTGGGAGGAAGAAGGGAGGATCCAGAAACCAGGCTAAGAGGTGAAGACTGCCTGCAGGTTCAGGAGGTCAGGAGACTCCTGGAGCCAAGCTGCCTGCCGTGACACGGTGCCCGGACCAGCAGCGGAAGCAGCAGGGCGGCAGTGAAACCTCTGCATGTGTCATGAAGTGCTGTGTGGGAGTTTTCTCATGGCATTTGTGATAGAAAATTTTGGTTTTAGTCTTATTTCAGTCTTGATGGAACTGATGATGCTTTTTACAATTTGTTTACTGATTATATCTGCTGTATTTTGTATTTCTGTAAGATGTGTTTTTCCATTAAATAAGTTTGCAGATAATGTTTCCGCAGCCGTGATAGCAGAACAGACCTGAAGATATCTTAGGTGAAATGCTTGATCTGATAATTGTCTTAAAGGTCTGATATGTGGAATGTAGTTTGTACCATGTTTGACCTGACCCAATAAACTGATAAAGAAGTGTTAGAAGTTCCTCCTGAAATCCTTATCAGCGCTCCATCCTGCCAGAAAATCATCTCCTCCAAAAGGTGAGAGATAGTTCGTGAGGACGGGGTCAGGGGGTCTCTGTGGCCATCTGGCAGTAAAGATAACATCAGACTTTGGGAGGGTCTTTGTCTTGCTGTGACTATATAACGATGTGATGTGTGTTGCTCAGGGCTCTTCTGCTGACTGCGCTCAGTGAGACGGGTCTTCGAACGCTTTTGCCTTCGAATAAAGAAACTTAAAGACAAAGATTAATCTTTCTTTTATTATTGAAACAGATTCTCATTTATTTATAAAATTTCTACAGCACATTTTAAAGGTTCAGTTTTTAATGTGCATTTTATTGAGTCCATTTCCTTTGTGCTTCTTGTTGCTGGGAATAAAAGTATGGTCACTGATTGAAGCTTTCTAGCCGATTACTGTTCGTTAAAAAGCCTGTCCTGCCTATTTTGGCCGATACGGGTTTATTAATCTGAAATGTTGCAACATGTAGCAAGAAAGTCACTGAGTAAGCAAATGTAGGGTGACTATTGTTAACTGGAAGAGTGCAGACATGGCAAGGTGGCTGGGTCTGTCAGTTAAACTTCTCTCACAGCAGAGCAGAAGAGGACAGTGGTTGAGTTTAGAGCCAATTTATTCTTTAAAAACAAACATATTAATAACATGTTTGGCACTAAAATTTTTCTTAAATGTAGACAGAATAAACACAATGTGCCTGAAGGTTTGAACTGCACCAACCAGTTTGTTTTCTAGTTAGTTTTTCTTCCATGATAGTGAGTGGAATGGGTCAAAGCTCAAAACAACAACTGCAAATATTTGAGAGTAAAATCTACTCCAATGTGTCCCAAACTTCACAAAAAATTATGTATTTAAAAGTTACTCTCTTCCGATCACAAATCAAACATTAGCTGTGGAATAATACTTTTGTTTAAGACAAAAATGTGGCATGTGTCTGAGCTGATATGTGACATCAGATGCCCTTAGCAACATTAGCGACCGAAGCAAGGTTTTGTGAAGAAAAAAACGATATTCACCAAAACACAAACCATCTGTAAACCGAAAATATTCAAAATATTCTGACCTGATCAGTTGGAGGACATCAGCAGTGATGCGTTAATGAGGTCCGATTAGGTGGAGGCAACAGGAAGAGCGTCCAGCCGTCCGCTGCAGGACGTCCAGCCGTGAGATTTAAATCTATAAAAGTAAAAACATAAGAAACGTTTCATTCATTATTCATTGTGTATTTTACCTGTTCAGTACACTGCAACAACAAACTCTTTTGGTCTAATTTCTACTGCAAATATTTCTGTACACTTGAAATAAGACAAAGCTTAATTGCAAATCAACTTTTCAGCAAGAACTAGGAGCTTGTTTTAAGTAAATAATTCCATGATGGAAAAAAAAAACCCAAGTCTATTTGGAGATTATTTAACTTTATAACAAGATATTTTCCCATGTTTTAAGACCTATGTTCTTAAAATAAAAAGGTACTTAATTATGATGCCAAGTTGACAATAATTGTGCTTTGGCCTACATAGAGAAACTGGGATCCACTCAGTTTCCATCATCAGCAGATCAGAAGATCCTCTATGATCCATTTCTTGTTGATCTTCCTCACCTTTTACAAAAACATTTAGCACAGATGTCATTCAAGTAGTAGAAACTCCATCGTTCTAACCATGGTAGCAATTCAGAAATCATTTTGTTTGTATTTTGTTCATTTCTTATTCACTGAGCAATTTTTACTTAACATTCCAGTTTTTCAATCATTGTTGTAAAAAATGTAAAGGAATCAATAAAATTGAATCAAATAATTTCTAATTCTGGATCCAATGTTTAGTGATAAGTAAAATCTGACAGCACAACAGATGTTACTGGCACCACAGTGATGTAAAAGGCTACAATGTTAAGCAACGGTGCATTGACTGCTGTGTTTTGTTATCCATTATTTGCAAGTTGCAATACTTGAAAGCACATTTGCTTTTCTTTTATATTTTATATATTTTGGCACAGTTACAACCTAATGCAAACAAAATGTGTCACTTTGACTGTAAGTGCCAGTGTGTGTGAGCTGAAACCTGAATGAAACGCTGGCCAGGTAATATGCTAATTAGCTCTGTGTTTGGCTAGCTAGCTTGCTAGCCTAAATGCTACAATACTCTGCTAAATAACTAAAGCAAAAGGTAAGTTTTACTGCACCTACGTTCGTCTCGTTTTTCCTCTTCCTCTCTCTCCTTTTTCTTCCTGGGGCACCAAACAATTGACGTTTTGACATGATGCTTTCTGAACTTATCTCCATTATAAAACTATAAAACTGAAAATCTGTGCAAAGCGGTCAGCAGTGGAGGAGGGAGGGGCATCAGGTGCAGGAACCAACCAATGAGTAAAGAAAGAGGGCGGGGCTCAGCAAAAAATCATTATATTTGGATGTAGTACTTAATATCTTTTGCTATGCAGCTAAATCAGTGCATAATTTTCCATATTTGAAGTTACCTATACCTATTACTTTTTTCTTTGTTTGTTTTTTCTCTTTTCCATGGGCCGTCCCTGAGCATTTGTCTATGTTACCTGAAAAATAATCCGCCCACTGTGAGATATAATAAAGATGATCAATGAAGGAAGACTAGAAAAGGTGAGAAGTTTATTTAAATTTGTAAGAAAAAGCTGCTGCACAGTGGCGCAGTTGGTAGAGCTGTTGCCTTGCAGCAAGAAGGTTCTGGGTTCAATTCCCAGCCCCAGCCTTTCTGCATGGAGTTTGCATGTTCTCCCTGTGCATGTGCGGGTTTTCTCCGGGTACTCCGGTTTCCTCCCACAGTCCAAAAACATGACTGTTAGGTTAATTGGTCTCTCCAAATTGTCCCTAGGTGTGCATGGTTGTTTGTCCTGTGTGTCTCTGTGTTGCCCTGCGACAGACTGGCGACCTGTCCAGAGTGAACCCCGCCTCTCGCCCGGAACGTTAGCTGGAGAGGCACCAGCAACCCTCCCGACCCCACCAATGGACAAGGGTGTCAAGAAAATGGATGGATGGATGTAAGAAAAAGTTTTTATATTTAATAAATCTTAACATGATTTAGCCTGGATTTGTGCTGCTCCTGTACATATAAACTACTCAGAATCATGTCATATTAAAAGGAACAGCTGTAAAATCTGAAGAACATTTTATGCCCCAACTACTCATTTTGCATTATTACTCTTGTACTTTAAATTTTCCTTTTACAGTGACCAAAGTTTATATATGTTTCTAAAGGTCCATTTTTTGTGATGTTGACTTGAATTTTTATTATTTCTCTTTTAAAGCAGTTGTTTAACCATGTGCTCTTCTCTTTATGCTTATGAGCTATATGTGTAAAATAATGTAACAGAAGTCATTTCTGAGCACCAGCCTCCCTGCAATCCTGCAAGGATAAGCCGGTATTGACAAAGGATGAATGAAAGGATGCTTTCCTTAAAAATCTAATGTTGTAGGTGTTTCTAAACTTTTCAGATCCACTCCTTATAACTCCTTGTATGCAGCTGTGGCACATGTCTTGCAAACTTAGCCCCTTCACCCATATTTCTTATCTTTTACTATCCTTTATCTCCTGCTTCCGGATGACGTGGGAGTTGCATTCTGTCTTCAGCGCTCAGAGGGCAAAGTGTGCAGTTGGACTCATCCGGAGCCACCAGGCAATTATGATTGTCAAGTTTTGGAGTGGAGTACACAAAGAACCAGAGCATGCACAGAGAGAGAGGAAATCTTTGGATTAATCCGTAGATACATTAAAATACTAACCAATTTTACATCCTCCAGGATTTGATTTATTCTTAAAGTAAAGAAACAAAATCCAGAGTCTAGATGTGTTCATGGTTCAGACACTTGACAAAGACAGTTGAGTCTAAATCACTATCAGCTGTTGTTGTGCTTGATGTCAATACAGAATAATTCAGTGAGAGTTTGTGAGAATGTGAGTCATCTCTCTTCAACACTTGATCTTTGATACGCCTCTGTCACGAGAAAGAGAGAGAGATAAGAGAGAAGACGAGAGAGAGAGAGGAGAGAGAGAGGAGAGAAGAGAGAGAGAGAGAGAGAGAGAGAGAGAGAGAGAGAGAGAGAGAGAGAGAGAGAAGAGGGATTTTGTGAATGAACTTCAGATTCAAATCAGATGTTGTCTTGAAAGCGTCTAAAGGGCTGCGTACGGATGTGGAAAGTTTTAGCCAAGGTTGAGGGTTTTTTCTCATAAAAGCAGAGAATAGTTTCAACACCTTGTCATGTATTTTTGTCTTTACTTTGTCCTGGGACTGATCTCATCAAAAGGTATGTGTGGAAGAAAGATTGAAGTTATTTCCTATGGATTTCATCTTAATGAGTTACAAATGTACCTATATTGAATGTATTGTGGAAAGCAGTAAACTGGCATTGGCCAATAAAGTAAATCCCTAAAAGTGACATCTAAAGTGAGATTTCACTAGAACTAATGAAAGTTTTTAAAGTGGGAAAGGTTTTCTATTTTTAATTTGTTCCTTTTAAACACATACCAGCTTAAACCAGTTTAAACTGGTATTAAATTTAACATGAGGTGAGGTTTAGGTTTGCTTGACGTGTTGAATCATTGTGTGGAATGTTTTTATTTCATTTTATACTGATACATGCAAGACGGGATTTCCAGCTTTTGTTAACTGATCTGCTTTGGCTCCAACATTCAGACTCAAGTTCAACACTTCTGTTTACTTTAATATCTCTCTGTCCCATTTACTCATAATAATAGTTTGTTCAGTGGTATCTGATGTCAGGCAGGGTTACAGAAGCAGGTGTTGAAACGTGATTTTGAAATGTAACACAGGAAAACAGAGGTTTATCTGATAGCCTCTAGCCCCCATTGCTGCTTGACACACTGTGAAATATTTTCTCTTTTAAATATTTCAAATATTATCTTAAGGTTGTTTAGTTGTGCTGGTAACGCTGTTGCCTTTTAGCAAGAGGAATCTGGGATTCCCAGCCTGGGGTCGTCATGCATAGAGTTTCCAGACATGCCTGCGTTCTCTCTGGGTGTGTTGGCTTCTTCCATTAATCCAAAACATGACTGTTAGTTTAGATGGGTCCTCTAAATTAACGTTGCTATAAAGGAGAATGTAAATTGTAATTTATTGTGTGCGTGCGTGTGTGTGTGGTCATGTGATGGACTGACCTTATTTCCTAAGAGGACCCAACCTTTTGGCCAATGATTGCTGGAGAAAGTCACCAAACACAGCAACCCTGCAAAGATAAAGCATTATAGTTTTGCAGGCCCCAGCCAACTCACAGAACAGACTTAATACAAAACATTACAATAGTTGCCAGAATAACCTTTTAATTTGTACTTCTGGCTGTGCTGTGCCTTGCTAATGCATGATATGCTACAGTAACTGAGCATGCTCAGTATACAGAGAGACAGAGATGTATTATTGTTAGTTCGTATTGGTGGTGGTAGAAAGCCGAGCCGTGCTCTCTCTGATGTAAACAGAGAGAATATGAGTGATGTCTGTGTTGTGTCTTAAGACAGTGGTGAAACTGATGACAGTTGAGTTTTGACAGTCTGGTGGATTTATTTGCTTGATCCATTCAAGTTGCTGGGTTGTGCAACTGAACCAGCATTCCTGACTCTCAACAAGGTCACACCTAACCTAATCTAACATAACCTCAGTCCCGATGTCAATCAGAGATGTGAGCTCTAACTTCTGGGACACACAGACATAACATTTTCTGAACCACTGTCATTGTTGATGTTTCATCAGGAACTTCTAGTATTGAGGGGAAAACTGTGGCAATACTATCTGCAGACCAGTGTGTTTGGGCTTGTGGTTGTCACCCTGAAGGAGGCCACAAGCTGAAACATGTTGGTCTGCAAATAAAGCTGGGTTTTAGTTTTAGATACTTCAGCAGATCTTTGACACTCTCTGCTCACCAAAAATGGTCAAAACATTTTTAGATTTCAGGCTCCTGTTTCCTGTCTGGTCATAAACTGTGTGGACTGTTCTGATGTACATCATACAGTATATTATTTAAGGTGAAGCATCACAACTCAAGGGAATTTCAGATGCAACTATTCTAACATGACTCATGTAATATATATATGTTGGATAAATATTAAACTATATGTGTATTACTTTTTCTAAAGCAGTATTAAGACAGTTTTTTGCACAGAAATCTGTTAGATTTACAACTCGATGCCTACTGTAAACTCAAGAACTTCATCTAAATGAAGTTGATGTGGGAATTGGAGTAGAACAGGAACACATTTTTTTGTCCCACAATGGGACATTTCTGCACAACAGAACCAACGTGACATGCAATAAACACAAGAAGATTCATACAAAGATATAAATATACAAACATATGAAAATGAAAATACTGTTACAGCAAGGATAAGATTTCCACAAATATTGTATAGCTATGAAAAGTAACATATCCCAGTCCAAAATAATGAGCAACTGAGGAGGTTAATTTAATTTTATTGCACAAAATGTGCAGGTCAACTAATTATATCAACATTCCTTTCATATCTATAGTGATGCAAGTGACGCTGAAACGTCAGAGTAACAACCAGGGGAATTTCCCTTCGCATTCAATTACACTGCAGAATGTAGCCAAGAATTTGAAGATGACGTTAATGTTCCTCCTGGATTTAGCTTCTTGACTAACCAAATATTTCCTGAGTACATCTGTTTTGAAGGTTGCACAACATTCAAAATCTCAGGGTTTTATCTTGTAAACAGAGAGAGCAGGATTCACATCTGTGTTGTGCCTTAAGACGGTGGTGAAACTGACAGTTTATTTTTGACAGTCTGGAGGATTTATTTGCGTGATCCATTCAAGTTGCTGGGCTGTGCATGCGAACCGGACCTCTAGGAGTGGAAAAGTTTAATCTGCTTGTAATCTGATCACACCTTGAAAGAGCTGCAAACCTGCTGGTCTTTATCTTATGCACGCACGAGTTACTGTTTTATGGTTTGCCCAAACAAGTTGTCTGAATCACGTGGCTAATATGCTTGCTTCTTCTCACTTGATGGGAGTGTCTTCTGTGCAAAAAAGTGGGTCGATACAGGCTGTGAGGAAAGTACAGGATCACATAATCAAGTGAAGAATGGGGGAGTATCTGCAGAGTTTCTTCAGAAACCTGGTTGTCTTTGGATTAAGAGTAAAATCTTTTTTTTTATTAAAACTGAAAACTAGAGGGAAGAGTTTTATTGCATCTAACATTCTTAATCTCGTCTTGCAGGTTGTTTCTCTGCAGATCCAAACCCAGAGAAAGTCGTGGCCTTTGCAGGTGAGAATGCCATCCTGCCCTGCAGTTTGAAAACCTCTGGCAGCGATGGTTTGCCGACAGTGGAGTGGTCCAAGGAAGGCCTGAAGCCGAACGTGGTCTTCTTGTACCGCAATGGCTTTGAGACGTTTGAGATGAAGAACCGGGCCTTTGAGTTCAGGACGAGTCTCTTCATGAGAGAGGTGAAAAACGGGAACTTCTCACTGAGGATCTCCAACCTGAAGCCGTCAGACTCCGGGATTTATCAGTGTTTGATCATCCAAAGGAACGGAAGCAGAGAGGCCACCGATGTGCAGCTGGTTGTTGGTATGACGGCTTCAGTTCGTCTTTTTCTGATAAGGTCAACACTTTCCAAATGAGTTCTGGATTTTAATGTTTGTTCATTTCTCCAGCTGCAGTGTCTGACCCAAGGCTTTCGGTGGATTCTGATGAGAACCAGAGAGTGACGGTGGCCTGTGAGGCGACCTGCTGGCTGCCAGCTCCGCTGATGGAGATTGTGGATGAAAAAGGGAACAACATCACAGACACTGTGGAGATACGAAGAGCAGATCCCACTGAATGTTACACAGTGAGGCAAATGGCCACCGTGCAGAGTCACACAACCAGGTACAAGTCTTCATGATTTTTCTGTTTCTACCTCATTACTCAACTGTGAACAAGAAAGTCAGGATTTCTTTTAGTCATTCAGTCAATTAACCAACCAACCAACTATTCAACTGTCTACCTGCTTATTGTTAAACGTTGTCAGCTTGAAAGATTGAGCTACCTGCTTTTCTTTTCCTTACTTACCAATTACCAGAACATAGACCAAGATATTACGTCACACAGGAGTTAGAGTGCAAATATTAAACTAGGCATAAAGTAAGGACATAAGAAAGAAATCTAAGTCAAGATTATTAGAATAGCACATTAGCATAACTCTCATAATAATGCCTTTTGTCTACTGGCTGCTGACCCACTGAATCCCTGAACAGGACAGAGCATAAAATATGTAGAAATGTTGTCAAGGAGGGCAAATTAAATGTCTGAGTATCTATAATATGGGGAATATTTGGATTCTACATTCTAGACTAAAGTGTACAATGCATAACATTATTTATCCACAGACTAGCACTTAAAGGAGTCACAAAGAGCATAGGTAAAATAAATACAAGATAAAATAAGTAAACAGCAAGGAGTATACATAAACAAGAGTTAGGATTTGATCAGATTTGGATTCTTCCCCTTTAGAAATGAATATTAAAGTTTTGTTTTTGTGATCATTTCTCTTCTTATCATCTTATTGATTTTCCTCTAATGTTTGTTAACATGTTAGAAATAAAGATGTTAATTTAAAAGTGTTTGAATAAGGGTTAACAGAGAAGTTAGAATAGCACATTTCAGAAACAAGGCAGTTCACACTAAAAAGACATAATACAGTAAGCAATTATGAAACAACCGGTGAACATTAGATTTTGTCAAATGCCATCATCAAAATCATCATCCAAATACACATCAAGTATCAATATTCCACTTACTATAAATCACAGGCCCCTCTAAACAGATTGAGTTTTTTTTTAAGCCTGGATTTAAAGGAACTCAGTATTTCAGCTGTTTTGCAGTTTTCTGGAAGTTTCTTCCAGATTTGTGGTGCAAAGAAACTGAATGCTGCTTCTCCATGTTTGGTTCTGGTTCTAGGAATGCAAAGCAGACCAGAACCAGAAGATCTGAGAAGTCTGGAAGATTGATACAATGGTTTTTAATCTATTTTGATGATAAGTCATTAAATTTTAGAATGGAAATTATCTATCAAATCACACAGAATAGAGGCAAGGCGAAAAAATAGATTTGATTAAAAGTTTCCACTGTGTTGTCCATAATAAAACATGTTGTAATAACATCCATTTTCCTAAGGGAGCCAATGGAAACTTTACTTTCTAAGATAACAGAGAAATGATCAGACAGGACAGCATCACTTACAGACGTTGGAAACATTTACACCCTGACTGATAATCAGGTACAGAGTGTATCATTGATTGTGTTAAAGGATGTTAAAGTCTTTCACAATTAATAAAAAGTCAAAACCAATGTTTATTAAAGATAGGAACTCACTAAAGTGATTGGAAAATTTGCCATATACTTGGAGTTTTGCATGAAGCTTTTTACTTTGATTCCCAAATACTCAAGAGTCAAATTTTCTTCTTCATTTTCATCCAACCATGTTCCTGTTAGAAGTGATGAAGTCATGAACTAAAAGTAATTTTTCTGATATTTAGCAGAGCCAGTTTAAGTGACTTGGTGGTAAATAATTCTTCACACTGAGGTTGCGTTAGCCAGAGGAAGAATCTGAGGTTTTATTCTAGACTACTGTAAATAACTTTTCTGATTTTATTGATTTTCTGTTAGTAATTCAAACAGAGATTCTCTTGTATCGCACCACCAGGGAACCAGATGGATTCTGCAGGAAGACCTGCTTATCTGTTACAATGCAAAGACTATCCTACACTTTGTGATTGTGGTGTGTGAAAATCAGACCTTACAAATGTTTGAAGAAAACACCAAATGGTGCAACTCTGCCACCTGCTGACATCAAATAATAGCTGCAGCTGAAAAAGTGAAAATATTTCATTTCTGGTCATTTTAATGATTGACTCAGAAAATAAACCCCCAAAATTTAGTGACTCAGAAAATAAGAATGTTGTGAAAAAGTTAACTATTCTACACTTCTGAGCTAATTAACTCAAATCAGGCCTTGATCCTCCAGAAAATGGTAATTGTCTCCCTCCACAGTAAGAAAATACAAAATGTAGATTTTTACAGAATGATGTGTGCAAGCATAGTTACAGAAAGTTAGGTGGAAGAAAAAAAGTGTGACTCAGAAACAGTGATTATTGCAGCCTTAAGAGAACAAAGTGTTAGATTGTGAACATTTCATGAAAATATTTAGCAAAAAAGCTTGTTGAGGGATCAAATACTAAAAGCCTAAAATAAGTCAATGTGGCCTTTCTGTGTCTGATTATTTTTACCACTAGAGGGAGCTCAAAAGCTGTCATTCGGAATCTGCCAGTTTTAGAAATTTTGGGAGATTAATGTTATCATCTGTTTAATGTTCTTTAAATGGATAATAAGTGCAAACCAAAAGTGTCCATAAAGATACAAAACTAGGTCTAGAACTATGAACATAAAAGATAAATATATTTAAACTCTGATTTGTATTAACAGGATTGTCTGCAGAGTCAAACAGCCACAGACGAACCAGAGCAGAACTGCAGAAATCCTCCTTTCAGGTACAAAGCCGACTTCTCACTTCATGGCTTAACTAAATATAAACAAAATGTTAGATTTCATTATAGTGGCACCTTTTGACTATTCTGTATTCTACATATATCTTGTGCTGTGACATTTTGTTGGAGAAAAAATGACCTTAGACTCTTTTAACATAAAATAAAATGCAAAACAGGCTAAAATGCTTTATACCAAAGATCATTCAGTGGTCCTGGAACAAATTTAGGATCCACTTGACAACAGTTTAAATAGTTGATTAAATTTTTATCAGTTCATATGAATGTTGTTGTTTCAGCTCAGTGGATGAGGTCCAGGCTCTTCAAGCTCACCGTCTTCTCTGTTGAAGTGATAGCTGCAGTTTGCTTTCTTGGACTATGTGTCTTCAGCGTCTGGTGGGCTTGTTCTAAATATGGTAAATCTGAACTTTATTCAATTAATTAAATGACCAAATTTTAAAAGAAGATCGTTAATGCAGTGGTTGTTCGAGTACAGACAAGCAGAGATGACATTACAACTGGAAACTCAAGATTTTAAATGTAGAATATAGTTTTTATTCCAATGCTAATTAATGTCTTCACACTGGGCAATAAAATCAGATTCCACTCCTATGAATAAATGTCATCAGTAGCATCTTAAATTAAGTTTCTTATTTGTTTGTTTTTGTCCCTAAAGGTGAGTGGAAGCAACAATCACAAGGAATTCCATGGGATAATGAATTAACAAGAGTCACCTGTGAAGACACTCTCCGACTAAACCCACCAAGTGAGACTGTTGAGGTCGACAATACAGCAAACAGGACCATCGAGAATCTGCAAAAAGAGTTGGCTGATCTCAAGTTAGAGAACTTCAACAAAGACCAGATTATCCTTCAACTGTTGGGGAAAATCCAATCCAATCCACTGGATTACCCACAATTCTTCAAGTCTTCAGACCACAACTCAGAGAACGGAGAGTTTCTCGTCACAAAGCAAGACTCCTCAAAACTTCCAAGCTCCCAGAACCAAAGAGGGAAACCCAGTCTTGGTCACTCAAAACACAAAGTTGTTCGTAATCTCAGCAGTCCGGCTGTGTTGATTCCAGCACCTTTGGTCCAAAGGGATGAGGAAACCGTTTCCCCTCCCCAAATGGTTCTCTGCACCGACCCACGTCAGAACGCTCGGTTTCTTCAGCGCAAACACTCTCTAGGGCTTCTTCCATCTTTTTGTCCCAAAAACACTTACTCTCCTCTTCCTCATTTACCAGAGCAGTGAAGAACTTCACAGCAAATAAGTCAAATATTTCTTCTTCACTGTTTACCTCTGAAACATAGGCCTTATGTTTTACAAGAGGACCAACTATGAATTCATAAGGATGATCTTAATACAGTAAACTGAATGCATATTTTTGCTATGTGATAGTTTATTGCAAGATAAATCACTATGAAGTCAAGAGAGAGTGGATTTTCCTGACATATATCACATTTCCTTTCCTGAAATGTGATATATTTTTTTCCTCAGGTTTTTAAAATGCTGTGGAATGGATGAATTTTGTTATTATTGTAGTTGCATCCAGTTTCATGTTTTTATGCTCCTGCTTTTAGAGGGCACAATTTTATTTTGTTTTATAGTTTGAATTAAATGCTGTTCTTTGGTTAACGTGTTCAGTTTCTGCATTATTCAGCTCTGGGATGGTTTCTGGGTCTTCCATTTTTTCTCCGGTTCCTGCTGTAGATGAGCATGTTCATGTAAACTGCTGTATTTAATATATTTATTTTGTTTTTAGCATGTATGCAAGTTATTTCCTTTTGTATATTTTATGTTTTAGAATAATTTTCACAAATGTGTGTTCATTTATTCAGAATAAAATGTAAATTGTATTTATTAAAACTGTCTTATTGGGATATCATGTGGTAGAAAACAACTTTGTGCTTGAATGTAAAATATATTTATTTTTCTCCAACAGAAAAGTGCAATGTCTTCATTATCAGCAGGATTAACCAATAAGAAGGAAAACAAAATGAGAAAAATAACTAATAACTGTTGCTGAACTCAATCAAGAAATAAAAACCTATGAAATTACTGAAACCTGCAGGAATCTTATGTTGGGTAAGATGTTTAATCAAATAAAATTGAAACTGTGCCTGTGAGTTTCTTTATTTCGCTGTTTCCTTTAAATATGTTCCTTGGAGCAGCTGCAGGAAGAGGCTCCTCCTAGGCGCGGTTGTTGTGAAACCCTTATGTTTTACCACAGGCTGAATTCATCGCTCACTGTGAGTCTTCTTCTAGTCATCTGAAATTTGGAAAAAGGAAACTGAATATTGCTGTATTAAAGTGGAATCCGCCCTTCTGTCCTCCTCTTTCAAACTATTTACCAACTGACTTGTTTTCAGCAGTTTTTTTTTTCAGCAGCAGATATATTTGACATCAATAACATTCTTACTGAGCAGGAAAAAAAGTTTCCCTCCATGAATGCTAACCTCTCCAAACAATATTATTAAAAAAATACATATATAATAATTCCCTTCTCACCCTCTTCGGTGGTCTCTTTCATCCTCTGACCTCTGACCTCTACCAGAGGCCTGGGAGCTTCAGGTTCTCCTCCAGTATCTTGACTGTGCCTAGTACTGCACATTTCTGGACTGAGATGTCTGATGTTGTTCATGGGATCTGTTTTAGCCACTGCTCCAGTTTGGGGGTTTCTGCCCCGAGGGCCCCGATGACCACAGGCACTCACTGTGGTCTTCACCTTCCAGGTCTTTTCCAGTTCCTCCCTGAGGCCCTGGTATTTCTCCAGTTTCTCCTTTTTCCTGATGTTGTAGTCACTTGGTATTGATACATCCACCACAACGGCTTTCCTCTGTTCTTTATCCACCACCACAATGTCCGGTTGGTTCGCCATACATATATATATATATATATATATATATATATATATATATATATATATATATATATATATAATATATATATACATATATATACATATATATATATATATATATATATATATATATGTATGTATATATATGTATGTATATATATCGTCCGTTGAGGCTTTGTCCTTGATGTCGGTGGTACATCCCATGTAGGGGAGAACAAGCCCCTACATGGGATGTACCACCGACAAATAACTGAAGTGGCTGATATCAGGAAATCCTACCAATGGCTGGACAAAGCTGGACTCAAGGACAGCACAGAGGCTCATCCTGGCTGCACAGGAACAGGCCCTAAACACCAGAGCAATAGAGGCTCAGATCTACCACACCAGACAAGACCCAAGGTGTAGGTTGTGCAAGGAGGCCCCTGAGACAGTCCAGCACATAACAGCAGGGTGCAAGATGCTGGCAGGGAAAGCGTACATGGAACGACATAACCAGGTGGCGGCATAGTGTACAGGAACATCTGTGCAGAATATGGACTGGAAGCCCCGAGATTGAAGTGGGAAACACCCCCAAAGGTGGTGGAGAATGACCGAGCTAAGATCGTGTGGGACTTCCAGATCCAGACAGACAAGATGGTAATGGCGAACCAACCGGACATTGTGGTGGTGGATAAAGAACAGAGGAAAGCCATTGTGGTGGATGTAGCTATACCAAGTGACTACAACATCAGGAAAAAGGAGCATGAGAAACTGGAGAAATACCAGGGCCTCAGGGAGGAACTGGAAAAGAACTGGAAGGTGAAGACCACAGTGGTGCCTGTGGTCATCGGGGCCCTCGGGGCAGAAACCCCCAAACTGGAGCAGTGGCTAAAACAGATCCCAGGAACAACATCAGACATCTCAGTCCAGAAATGTGCAGTACTAGGCACAGTCAAGATACTGCGCAGAACCCTCAAGCTCCCAGGCCTCTGGTAGAGGTCAGAGGTCAGAGGATGAAAGAGAGAGACCACCCACAGAGGGTGAAAAGGGATTTTTTTTTTATATATATATATATATATATATATATGTTTCTTTTTTTAATACATATATATCAATCTGTGCCAAAAACATCTGAGGAATCCAACAATTTAATGATCAAACTTGATTCAAAATTTTAAAATATATTAGGTTGCGGGATATATTCTTGTCTGTTTGTCTCTGTGTGCTTCCTAGTGTAGAGAGGAAATGTAGACATTTTTATTCTCGATCCATCTCTGTTTCTTTAATCTCTAGACTCAGTCAAAAAATTTAACATAACTTTACTTTTGAGACTACATGAATAAGATGTAAACTAATATTTTCTTATTTGAAATGAAGTATGTGCTTGAGGAAAACAGAAACGAACTTATCGCACTTTTCTATATGGTCAAAAACATTAATATTGTTCTTATGCCAATACATTATTAATGTTGTGATAGTGTTTCTCTAAGACTGTCGTGTTCCATTATTTTAATTTGAGCCTAAGACATACACAGACATAAGGTGATCAGACAGGTCACCGCATGCTGGTGCGGTTGCCACTGTTACTCTCTCTGCAGCGTTGGGACGTACAATGTAAACTTGTGACACACTGGCCACCTGTCCAGGGTGTCTGTCTCTCGCCCAGAACGTTAGCTGGAGAGGCACCAGCCCCTCCAGTCGCCACTAAGGACAAGGGTGTACAAAAAATGGATGGATGGATGGATGGATGGATGGATGGATGGATCCTGGCCGTGTTGCATTCATGGGCCTGGGACTAAATGTAGATGCTCACATCAGAGCTATGGTCTCTCCCTCTTGATAACAGTGAATTTGTGATTGCTAAATTCCCTCCACAGGTTTGAAATAAATGTGGTAGTAACAACCTTTTCAGCATGTCAATGTTCTTCTTAGGCCTCTACTGACCCATCATTGGATCCAGGTGAGCTAAACCAGGGAGAGAACAAATACATGCAGGATGCCGGCCCTCGAGGACCCACTTTGGGGGCCACTGACAGAAATGAAACATACTGACCAGAGGCAGGTTCAGAACTGATCGGCCTTTTGGAAAATCTCCCAAACCTTTTGTCTGATCTGATCCTGATGCAGAGTCTCATATCTGAGCTGCTGAAGCTTGGAGCTCCTTCAACCTGGTCATGTTGTCCTGGTTTCCTCTCTCACTAGTCTCTTTCTTCCACAGTCACTCAGTCTGAGGACGACCTGAGAAGAGGCAAATGGCTGTTTACTGTGTTCAATATGAACAGTTTATATGCTTCTTGTTGTCTAATTGGAAATGGAAAGATAATACTCTGAACTTTCACAAAGTGTAATTGAAAACAAAGACCACCACCCAGCCATGAGAAACCGATTGCATAGGACTTAGTCACAACTTTAAGTTCCTGTTGAACTAGATGTGAACTATCAGGTCATGTCTGTAGAATTTCCATCCATATAATTTCCTCATTTTGTGGATGTGACAAGACTAAAAGCTCTATAAATATCCAGTGAGTTTGAAGTAAGGGCTAAAGGTGCTGGCTGGCTGAGAAGACGGATCATTCTGTATCAGGTTTGCTGGTAGAATTTCTTATCCTTTTTGCGCCACTGTAAATTTTTCTTAACATGCATATTTTGTCTGATCCTTTCTTCAGCTTGCAAAGTTGAATCCTCTCATCACCTGCACCATGAAGTTGTTGGCTGTGTTCCTCCTGCTTTTCTCTGTGGTAGTTCAGGCCAGTGGTTCTTGTCCTTCTGGTTGGTCGCAGTTCAACCGTCGCTGCTTCATCTACATCCCCAGAGCCAGAACTTGGACGGCAGCCCAGGTGATCCAAGTTGATCTATTTCCTTAAACATTTTCTTATATGACTTTTTTTATTTATGCCTGAGTCTAACTACTGTTTAACCCATGAACTCCCTGTTTGTCTCGGTTGCAGAGAAACTGTGTGTCTATGCAGGCAACCCTTGCGTCCGTCCACAGCTTTCAGGAGTACCATCACATCCAGAGAGTGATAACAGCTGCGACTCACGGATCACCAGAAACATGGATTGGAGGCTCTGATGCTCATGAGGTAATTTCACCCAGGATAAAAGGACTGTCAGTTAATCTGTGAAATTCATATTAACATTTATAATCTGTTAAATTCCAGGAGGGCGTTTGGCTGTGGAGCGATGGGAGTCCCTTCTATTATTCTCACTGGTGTTATGGAGAGCCAAATAATGCCGGATTCCAGCACTGCCTACAGATGAACTATGGAGGTGATTAAAATAAATTTCCACATGAGAATTAAAAATGCCAGGCAGCAGGTAGATTGTAAAAACCCTCCATTTATATGTAGTTAAATCATTAAAAGACATTAGCTGTACAGGCAGCTTCACAGCTCAGTGTTGTTTCTTGTTGTGTTTTGCAGGATCCAAGTGCTGGGATGACGTGTGGTGCAGCAGTCATCGTCCATCAGTCTGTGCCAAAAACATCTGAGGAATCCAACAAACAGGACTGGATGTCTTGTTATGTTTGTCTGCTTTTACATTTTAATGATCAAACTTGATTCAAAATTTTAAAATGATTTTCCAAAGTTGTGTAAGATTTTCTCTGTATGATAAATGAAATAATCAACATATAGAAATTAAACTTTTGAATTGATTAAACTAATTTGTGAATCAAAGCCTGAGCTTCTCTGTGTTTATTCTTTATGTAAAGATATCAACTTTCTCTCTTCTTCAGAGTGAGTATACATCTTAATCAAAAAATGATTTACTGTGGAGCTTGATCACCAAATGCTTCACAGGTGACCAATCGATCACCTGAAGGTCAGCTGAGGGACATCAGAGAATGGAGATGCCAACGGAAGGAGTAAAACTAGAAAATACCAAAATGCAAAGCTCAGAAATACCCAAATTATATATAAATATAACTAAACTTATAATAATAAAGATGATGACAAACAATTAAATGGCATAGTCTAATTGTTTTTAGACTATGCAGACCTGCTAAAAGCAGATTCATATTAATAAGTCTTTGTGGAATAAAGTTTTTCATAACTAATTCTTAAACCTAAACAACATTGAAAATAATTTTGGTCTTTAATTTTTATGTGAATAAATCTTTTAACCACCCGCAGCTCCATCATAAAGCAATCTTTATGTCTTATCAGAAAACTCAACAGTGACACCAAGTGGTTGTAATGGTCAAATGTTTCTGCTATCAGTGAAACAACCATGCACTCACACCTAGGAGGAATTTAGAAAGACCAATTTACCCGAAAGTCTTGTATTTGGACTGTGGGAGAAAGTGGGAGTACCTGGAGAAAACCCACCATGCACAGGGAGAACATGCAAACTCCATGCAGAAAGACCCGGGTCGGGAATCAAAGCCAGAACCTTCTTGCTGCAAGGCAACAGCTCTACCAACTGTGCCACAGTGCAGCCTTCAGTTTTTTAGTATGAAATAAAAATGGCTTTGAAGCCTCTTTAGCATAACTCTCATAATAATGCCTTTTGTCTACTGGCTGCTGACCCACTGAATCCCTGAACAGGACAGAGCATAAAATATGTAGAAATGTTGTCAAGGAGGGCAAATTAAATGTCTGAGTATCTATAATATGGGAAATATTTGGATTCTACATTCTAGACTAAAGTGTACAATGCGTAACATTATCCACAGACTAGCACTTAAAGGAGTCACAAAGAGCATAGGTAAAATAAATACAAGATAAAATAAGTAAACAGCAAGGAGTATACATAAATAAGAGTTAGGATTTGATCAGATTTGGATTCTTCCCATTTAGAAATGAATATTAAAGTTTTGTTTTTGTGATCATTTCTCTTCTTATCGTCTTATTGATTTTCCTCTAATGTTTGTTAACATGTTAGAAATAAAGATGTTAATTTAAAAGTGTTTGAATAAGGGTTAACAGAGAAGTTCTGGTCAGTCATTATGAACGGCTTAATTTTTTTTAATATTAATGTGTTCAGAGTTAATGAAAGCAGACTGAATGCATTGTAAGAAAGCAAAGCTCTCTTTCTTTGCCCTTTGCAGAAATAAAACTGAAGAATCAAAACAAGATGGTGTGTGATTTATACTCCATGTTTCGTTTGTTTGTTCTATTTTCTGAAGTTTAATTTGTTGCACTTTGTATGTAAGCGTAGAGCGACCATCAAGGCAGAATGAAAACAGAACTGTTAGTTTGTAAGGTGAAAACATTGATCAGACATTCTTTTACATAGGAGCAACACTATTATAAAAATAAATATTAGTGCACTGTAACAGAAGAAAGTGCACATTTTAATATGCAAAATGTCTGTATAAGGGGAATTATCTTATTGTACAAATATCAAAAAGATCTTGTTAGAAAAAAACGTTAAACTAAAAGTAGGTAGGACAGTGTATAAAATGTTTCATGTCCAGACATAAATGTGAAATAAATGTTCAATCACTGCATCTCAACCAATCCATTTTTTATGAAGCAACCTTCATTTTATTCTAGACTACTGTAATTAACTTTTCTGACTTTGTTGATTTTCTGTTAGTAATTCAAACAGAGATTCTCTTGTATCGAACCACCTGCTTATCCGTTACAATGCAAAGTCTATAACTACACTTTGTGATTGTGGTGTGTGAAAGTAACACATTACAAATGTTTGAAGAAAACACCAAATGGTGCAACTCTGCCACCTGCTGACATCAAATCATAGCTGCAGCTGAAAGAGTGAAAATATTTCATTTCTGATTATGACTCAGAAAATAAACCCCAAAAATTCAGTGACTCAGAAAATAAGAATGTTGTGAAAAAGTTAACTATTAACGTCACTTCTACACGTCTCAGCTAATTAATGTTGAACCCTCAGCAAGCTTTTTATCTAAGTATTTTCATGAGACTTTCACGATCTAACACTTTGTTCTCTTAAGGCTGCAAGGCTCTTTACTGCTGGCCGTGTTGTGTTCATGGGCCTGGGACTAAATGTAGATGCTCACAATTAGAGCTATGGTCTCTCCCTCTTGTCAAAAGTAAATGTGTGATTGCTAAATACCCTCTATGGCAGGGATATCAAACTCCAGTCCTCAAGGGCTGGCATCCTGCAACTTTTAGGTGTGCCTCTGCTGCACCACACCTGAATAGAATAATTAGGTTATTAACAAAGTTCTGGAACACAAGGAGGAGGTAATTAAGCCAGTTCATTCCAGTGTTTTGTACCTGTGGCACACCGGCCCTTGAGGACTGGAGTTTGACATTCCTGCTCTATGGGTTTTGGAAGAAATGTGAAACCATAGTTGGCATTTTACTTTAGAGGTAAAACTATAAAACACTGCAGCCCAAAGTGAGTCCAGGAGGACCCGATTACTGCATGTCTTAATTCTCTCCCTGGTGTAGTAACAACCTATTAAGCATGTCAATGTTCTTATTAGGCCTCTACTGACCCATCACTGGATCCAGGTGAGCTAAACCAGGGAGAGAACTAATACATGCAGGATGCCGGCCCTCGAGGACCCACTTTGGGGGCCACTGACAGAAATGAAACATACTGACCAGAGGCAGGTTCAGAACTGATCGGCCTTTTGGCCGATCTGCTCCTGATGCAGAGTCTCATATCTGAGCTGCTGAAGCTTGGAGCTCCTTCAACCTGGTGAACTTGTCCTGGTTTCGTCTATCACTAGTCTCTTTCTTCCACAGTCACTCAGTCTGAGGACGACCTGAGAAGAGGCAAATGGCTGTTTACTGTGTTCAATATGAACAATTTATCTGTTTTCTGTCATCTAATTGGAAATGGAAAGATTGATGAATTGCACTCTGAACTTTCACAAAGTGTAATTGAAAACAAAGACCACCACCCAGCCTTGAGAAACCGATTGCATAGGACTTAGTCACAACTTTAAGTTCCTGTTGAACTAGATGTGAACTATCAGGTCATTTCTGTAGAATTTCTACCCATATAATTTCCTCATTTTGTGGGTGTAACGAGACTAAAAGTTCTATAAACATCCAGTGATCCTGCAGTAAGGACTAAACGTACTGACTGGCTGAGAAGACGGATCATTCTGCATCAGGTTTGCTGATCAAATTTCTTATTGTCTTAGTGCCACTGTGAGTTTTTCTTAACATGTATGCTTTATTTTGACTTTTCTTCAGCTTGCAAATTTGCATCTTATCTGCACCATGAAGTTGTTGGCTGTCTTCCTCCTGGTTTTTTCTGTGGTCATTCAGGCCAGTGGTAACAGTGAGTTGTTTTTTTTTTTTTACATAAACTAACAAAGTAAACACTGAGTTATGTCTTGTCAATGTGGGCATTGTGTTTTAGAATAAATTTAATGTTGCAACATTTTGATGTTATAATTTGTCACAAAATAAAGTTATTATCAAACTCATGCCACATAAGCCAGTTAATTGGAAGCCTGTTTGTTTTTCATCAGCACTATTTGGCTCGATCCAGACATCCATCACCTGTCCTTCTGGCTGGACTCCGATCAATAATCGCTGCTTTCTCTATGTCCCCAATGACATGACTTGGGCGAATGCAGAGGTGATTTCCAACAACACTGTGCTCTTATTTCCTGCTGCTCTGTTTTATTTCACAGTAAGAAATAAAACAAAGTTCATTTAGTTATTGTGTGTTTATCTGTAGAAAAACTGTCTCTCCATGGGGGCAAACCTTGCATCAGTTCACAACACGGACGAGTACCGTCAGGTTCAGAATCTGATAGCTGCAGCAGGTCATGGGTCTAAACTAGCATGGATTGGAGGCTCTGATGGACAGCAGGTACTTTTACTAGTACAATTTACTTGTGAAGTATTTTATAAAACACTGAATGAAATGTGTCATCTGCTGAACTTTGTCTTGCAGGAGAAGATTTGGTTTTGGAGCGATGGAAGCCCGATGATCTACACAAACTGGTGTTACCTACAGCCTGATAATGGATTAGGCAGCCAGCATTGCCTACAGATGAACTATACAAGTAAAGAAAATATCACACGTCTGTTTTTCTGTTGGTATCAGGTGTCTTGGGTGAAAAGCTGATTTAGTGTGCATGTAAACATTTTAGTTGATCTCCACACATTTGAACCAAGTCAATGACTTTGAGACAGATATCACTGACACTGACCAAAATGTGTCAACTTCTGAATTTGAAGACAATCATCATTTTGGTAGTTCTATCCAACTTAAAACAATGCAAGTTTGGTCAGATTTGACTTATTCTGTGTATACAGATATCTAGTTCAACTGTACAATTAATCTGCCACCTCAGCGTTTTCTTTGTGATGTTTGACTGATATTTGATGTTTGTTGTGTTGCTCCTAGATGAAAAGTGCTGGGATGACTGCTGGTGTCATTACCCTAGACCTTCTGTCTGCTCCAAGAAGGTCTGAAAAAAAGGTTCCCAAAGAGGCCTGATGTGTAAAACAGAACCAGTGGAGGATGAATGCTAGGAGTTTCTGTGTCCCTGCCTTTTTGCGCATTAATAGAAAACCCACAGGATATTTCTGCTTCTTCACTTCCTACTATTTCTGTCTTTAATGCAACTTAAGGAATGAAGCTACAAGCAAACAGCAGCTGGATTGTCTCTCTGTAATAAGATCAGACTGAATGAGTTATAAGAAAGAATCTTCTAAGCAAAACTTTCTTCTGTTCTTTGGTCTAGCAAAAAATAAAACTGTGAGGAATCAAAATAAGACAATGTGCGGTTTATTCTGTCTTTGTGTTGTTCTGTTTTCTTAGTTATTTTTACCACTATTGTATGCTAGTTATTACAATATAAATAACACATTATAATACGTTTCAGTCAAACCTGAGGTTTTTTTCCTCATAAAAGCAGAGAATAGTTACTTTCTACCACCTGTTGATGTATTTTTGACTGAAGTTATTTCCTCTGGATTTAATAATTAGTTAAAAATGTTCCTAGATATAGTTAATGTGTTGTTGGACACAGTAAACAGGCAAATAATAGGCAACAAGTAAATCACCAAAAAAAAATTTTAAAGTGACATTTTATCTCACTTGAACTAATAAAGGTTTTAAAGTGGGGAAAGTTTTCTAGTTTGCTACTTTCTGTGATGCAGTATCAACATTTAAAGTGGAGCTGTTACATGTTTCTTCTAAAATACATCTGAGTTTGTTTGACATGTTGAGTCATTGAGTGGAATGCTTTGATTTCATTTTACACTGACTCATGTAAGATGATATTTCCAGCTTTTGTTAACTGATCTGCTTTGGATCCAACATTCAGGCTCAAGTTCAACACTTCTGTTTACTTTAGTTATCTCTCTGGCCCATTTACTTGTAATGATAGTTTGTTCTATGGTATCTGCTGTCAGACAGGGTTGCAGAAGCAGGTGTTGATATGTTCAGATGTGTGGTTTTGAAATGCAACAAACAGAGGTTCATCTGATACCTTTAAGTCTTGATGCAATTAAATTAAACCATTACAAAGGGGTAAAAAAAATTAAAATACCAAAAGGTTAAACTCTGCCACCTGCTGACTTCACATAGTAACTGCAGATGAAAGACAAATTTCAAGATTTTATTTTTTGTCATTTTAATGATTGACTAAAAAAAACCCCATAAAAGCTTGGCCTATTAGGCAAAACATCGAAGGCTGTGGTTGGATCAGAGTTGAAAATCCAGCCAATCAGATCAATCAGGAGTTACTGTCACCAAGTGACAAAAATGGTCACCAAACGGAGGGCATAACTTTTCAGTGAGAGCAGTAAAATGAGGTGCCAACTGTGGCTCTGCAGCACAACCAAAAAATCATCCAGGAAGTAAAAACTTAAAGAAAAAGACATGTAGCACATTTTATTTACTTTCACAATAGGAACAAATACATTAACAGTAAAAAACAGACAGCAGTTTGTTTCATTACTTTGGCTGAATCATAATAAACTGTCTTGTTATGGCTTGTAAATCAAAACTAGCAAAACTGGCTGCATCGCTTTTATAGACTTAAGTTATTATTGTTGTTGAAAGTAGAAAACATTTCAATCACATTTAGCTCTTTGAACTCTTACTTTAATGAGATGAGTTTGAAACGGGAGGGGCTGAGCGTTACCACTAGCCAACAGCAGGTGTGGGACCGATATGTACAGGCTCCACACACTGTACCACCCACCTCAGTCAATTTTTAAAACCTTTGTATCTAAAGAGGCTCTCAATGTTTTGAACTCAAGTGCTACGTAAAAAAAACATTTTAACTCCTTTGATTGAAGTCAACATAGGAATTTGACATGCACCCAAAAATTCACTGGACTTAGTTTTAGTGTTACCAAACCTTGACCAAAGTCTGAGATCAGTCCTCTGACTGGCAGAATGAGCAAACGTTTCGCCAAGAGCAGCTGGATTTGTAGAGGAATATAATTGTATTAATAGATAAAAGTTATGTTGATTCACATTAAGATATGTTTTACTGAAAAGAAATATACTGTGTCGTATGTACTGTGTTGACTTCTAGATTGACCTAGAAGTCAGAAAGAAATTCAGATTGGAGGGATGTGGAATAAATATTCCCAGAGAGGGAACAGCTGCTTGCGTGCGAGGAAGTCGGCCAGAATCTCTGTTTGGACATGTAGCCCATCTATACCACTTTAAAGTAGCTAAGGGCTCCTGAGTTCGTTAAACCCAGTAACTTACGAATAATAACTCTTAATACACTCTCGTGTTTAAACTTATGCTGAGTTTCACTCACCTTAAAATAATAATATACCAGTACTTTTCAAATATTCTCACCCAATCATGTAGCTTTGATTAAGAATAATAAACTTCACATACTATCCTATAAAATAAAAATAAAGCACAGACCTGTATGAGATTTAAACTTTTGCACATATATTAATCAAAAATAAATTCACAAAATGCAAATATTTCAGTCTTTTGGTTTTACAAACCCTATATTAATAAATGTGGGCCCACACTTCAATGTCCACTTAAGCCGGCAATGATTAAAATATAGTCCCAAAACAAAAACCCGTTGCAGACCTGTGATGATGAAGCGTGGAATTGCGATACTTTACTCCAAAGAAATTCTTGAACCTTCTTGGAATTTCACCTGTCCTTGCTTCCAGTCGGCAAGATGTCTTCAGCTCCTTCACCAGTCCCTCGGTCCACGGGATTCAGGAACAGTAGGAACGCCCAACCCAGACACAGTCCTCCAGCACAGTCATAGAAACTCTCAGTGTAAGCTCATCTCTCTGAACTAGGCTTAACTCTTGAACGTTCCCACGACGGCAACATTAGTCGTGTCTTATGTTAGCTTAGTTAGCTCACAGTATTCAAGTCCATTCACTGTGCTAATGAATGCTAATGCGTTAGCGAGCATTACATATGACTTTTCACCTACTGTACAGTAAATTTCGGTCTGAAATTATCACTGTAGCTGCAAACAAGAGTGTAGAGTCGATATCAATTACAGACTGTCGAGTTAAAAATCTAGATATCTGCAAAAACACTCGTTTCTTAATAAGTCCGCCATTCTATCAGCGCGGTTCATCTCTTTTCGCTCTCATTTCTCTCTTCTCTTCTCTCCGTTCTCATATCTGCTCCTGACCCTCAGCCAACCACGGACCAGTCCAGTTGCTGTGCTCTACATCACTTCCTCTTACCAACATGAGCCCTTCAAAATAAAATATGATAAAGATTTCTTTCTGTTTCAACTACATATTTCCCAAATATTTTAACTTATTATATCCTGTTACCCCGCCTCTCGCCCGGAACGCTAGCTGGAGATAGGCACCAGCACCTCCCGACCCCATTAAGGGACAAGGGTGTAAGAAAATGGATGGATGGATGGATATCCGGTTACGTCAAATACCTGTAAATACAGCTTTTTGTTAACACTTATAACAACTTTCAAGCAAACATGTTTAACACATTTCAAATTATTTCACCCTTCATGAACTTTACTCAAAACAAAATACCTTTCATTTAGACTGGGTTACAGACAGATAAAAGCCAACAATTTAACTAATGGTGTCTGAGGGAGCAGATTTAACTTCCATTAAATCAGCCCCAGAATTCTCTGAACTTCCAACACACATCCAGTTCATGAACGCCATTGGTCAGAAGTTTACCAATACACAACATTAGGACTGGAATAGTATAAAAACTCGATGTCAGAAATAGGACATTTTGGATTCTGAGACGATGAAAATGTAATGTGTGAATCCGCAGATGTGCATTAAATGTCTTCCTGTTTATCTATGAGCCGGAGAGAATGGAGTTTATGTGGAGTTTAGCACCTTTAAATTCCTCCATAGGTTAAGCCAAAAAGTTAGAACTTCAATAAAAATAAATTCTTATCATTTTGACCCTTATCATATGATGGGATTTGCATATTTAGGCTTTTACTTTATTACTTTAATCTTATTTTGAACTGATATAATGTGTTAAAGCGTTTTTGTCTGAAAGAAAATATACTGGACGAGTTCTCCCGCCGCCAGCTTGAATAGAATGTTTTCTAGAATATCCATGGAGTAAAAGTCCTAGGAACTAGAGACTTTCCCGACCCTTTAACTGGAGAGCTGGTCAGTAGTCAGTCTGTGACAATTGAGAGGGTTTAGGTGGGGCTGGCTATTGCGCAATAACAGACACTATGCAGACCTGCTAAAAGCAGATTTATATTAGTAAGTCTTTGTGGAATAAAGTATTCCATAACTAATTCTTAAACCTAAACAACACTGAAAATAATTTAGGTCTTTAATTTTTATGTGAATAAATCTTTTAACCACCGGCAGCTCCATCATAAAGCAGTCTTTATGTCATATCAGAAAACTCAACAGTGACACCAAGTGGTTGTAATGGTCAAATGTTTCTGCTATCAGTGAAAGCTGAATGGATCAGTCTGGTCTGCATAATTTAATAATTACCAGGTTTTTTAGTCCATCCATCCATTTTCTAACACCCTTGTCCCGTAGTGGGGTCAGGAGGTGTTGTTGCCTCTCCAGTGAACATTTCAGCAAGAGGCGGGGTCACCCTGGACAGGTCGCCAGTCTGTCGCAGACATACACATACGCACACATACGATCTACTCCTGATGCAGAGTGTCATATCTCAGCTGCTGAAACTTGGAGCTCCTTCGCCCTGGTCATGTTGTCCTGGTTTCCTCTCTCACTAGTCTCTGTCTTCCACAGTCACTCAGTCTGAGGACGACCTGAGAAGAGGCAAACGGCTGTTTACTGTGCTCAAAAGAAAAAAAATAAAAGTTGCTGTGTCTCAATGAACAAAGTCTCTTAATTTCTGCTCACTCCACACATTATTGTACTTACTGTAGTTTATATCAGGGTCCTAATACAATCCTCCCAAAATGTGAGGAGCTTTAGCCAGAGTGAAAATAACATTATCTAAATATTTCATTGAACTTAACATTGTAGATTACCAATAAAGCCATCAAATCAAACATTTTGGCATTATTATCAGGGCTTCTGTTAACAAGAACCCTAAACACAATCATGTTTGATAGTTTCTTGTTTATACATAATCATTCTATTCACTCACTGTTCATCTGTCTGCCTGGAGAATCTTCAATGTAAGAAAGTGAGAAAATGTGTCCAAAACCTGTGACCTTAATTAGTGATAATTAAGACTGAGTTTAAACTTTTAATTCTTAGTGTCCAAAATGTGAAAACATAGAAGAGGAGCCAGTCAGATTAGAAGGAAAAAAGCTTTATTTGTTTCCAGTATAACTTGGACATCTGGTGAATCATAATTAAGGCGTATTGAGAAGTTAAAAACAACAGGTTGTTAATGCACTTCAGCTTTGTAAGCACATCAGACACATTTTTTTTATCAGAAATGTTTCATCAGCATATTGAGCTCATGTGATTCCTGCTCCAGAAAGGTGAAGGTCTCTGGACATCCTGAAGGTCAACACCGACTGGCAGGAAGACGAACACTGATGAGATCCTACAACCCAAAGAAGCACGAAGAACCACGATGGTCTGCGGCGGCAGTTTACCAACATGAAAACACATTGGAATAAATTATGGATTAATTCTGACATTTTTAAGTTATTTGCAACACCCTGACTAACATTAGCTCATGTATATTTGGTTATATTACAAGTTTTATCGCAGTTTAATACAAAAATCATTGTTAGCTTACCTGAACCGTCTGAACCTCCTGCTTTCCTCCAGCAGGGCGGAGATCAGCTCCTCCTCACCACATCGCAGCTTTTCCTCCCACTGATACATTTTCTTGAAGTCTCAGAAAAATCATAATCAGGCTATGAAAAAATAGCTCAGTTCTCTCTTCTTCTTTTGTATCAGAAATCAATAACTGGTGTTAGGTCGCATGTAACGAAGCACAGCACAGAGCCTGGAGGCGGGGCACTGCACCCTCCCCCCACCAGGAGGCGGTACCTGCTACAGAGCCTAGAAGGGCCGGTGGAAATGCAGTCACTTTGAAACAGAGCCGAGCCGAGTCAGGTTGTTGAAGTAGAGCCGGTGGAAAAGGGGCATAATTGGAAATGGAAAGATAACTGGATGAATTGCACTCTGAACTTTCACAAAGTGTAATTAAAAACAAAGACCACCACCCAGCCACGAAAAACCGATTGCATAGGACTTTGTCACAACTTTAAGTTCCTGTTGAACTAGATGTGAACTATCAGGTCATTTCTATATAAATTCTATCCATATTGTGGATGTGACAAGACTAAAAGTTCTAGAAATATCCGGTAATTCTTCAGTAAGGACTAGAGGTGCTGACTGGATAAGAAGACGGATCATTCTGCATCAGGTTTGCTGATCAAATTTCTTATTGTCTTAGTGCCACTGTGAGTTTTTCTTAACATGCTTTATTTTGACTTTTCTTCAGCTTGCAAATTTGCATCTTCTCATCATCTGCACCATGAAGTTGTTGGCTGTGTTCCTCCTGGTTTCCTCTGTGATCGTTCAGGCCAGTGGTAACCATGAGTATTTATTAAATATTAAGAAATCACAAATGACCAAAACACAAACACACTTTTAAAATATCTAAAGCTGTCACCTATGATGGCTGTCCTGGTGACAGTCAGTGGATGTTTTCAGTCATTGTTTCCATTTCTTTGGCATGATTGCCAAAAGCATAAACTCAAACATATATCTTGTAAAGCTTGTCTAAAAACTTTCCTTTTTAGACAAGCATACTCCACTTTTAAATGACAATCTTTTTAACTGTTTTTGATTGTTTAATTTATGTTTTTAGATGCACCATGTAGCACTTGAGTTTTTTTTAATGAAAAGTGCATTATAAATTAAATTGATTATTATTATTATTAAAATACTTTGCTAAACATAATGCGATCCTTCTCCAGATAGTTTATTAAAATGTCTCCATTGTACCTTTTAAAGCAGTGGTCACCTATCATGGCGCGCACCCCCCCCCGCCCCCCCCGGGTCCGCAAGACTCACACTGAGCCATATCTTGTCAATGTGGACATTATGTTTTAGAATAAATTTAATGTTTCAATTTGATGTTATAATTTGTCACAAAATAAAGTTATTATCCAACTAATGCCACATAAATGAGTTAACAGGAAACCTGCGTCTGTTTTTCAGCAGAACGTCTCTGTCCTGTTCACTGGTATTGGATCCAAAATCGCTGCTTTCGCTATGTTCCAGATCACAAGTCTTGGGTGGATGCAGAGGTGACTTCCAACAACACTGTGCTCTTATTTCCTGCTACTCTACTTTATTTCACAGTGAGAAATAAAACAAAGTTCATTTAGCTATAGTGTGTTTATCTGTAGAAAAACTGTCACTCCATGAAGGCAAACCTTGCATCAATTCACAACAGCGACGAGTACCGTGAGGTTCAGAATTTGATAGCTAGAGCAGGTCACGGGTCCGAAGAAACATGGATTGGAGGCTCTGATGCACAGGAGGTACTTCTACCAGGATACTTTAGTTGTGAAATATTTTATAAGACATTGAATGAAACATATCATCTGCTGAACTTTGTCTTGCAGTGGAAGACTTGGTTGTGGAGCGATGGAAGCTCAATGATCTACACAAACTGGTGCCCAGGGCAGCCTGATAATTTTGGATTCAACCAGCACTGCCTAATGATGAACTATTCAGGTAAAGAAAATGTCATGTCTGCTTTTCTGTTGGTATAAGGACTGATGAGTAAAAAGTTTATTTACTTTGCATATAAACTTTTTAGTTGACCTCCACATATAGTTGAAAGCAGAAGTTTACATTTGATCAGATTCATTCAGTTCAAAGATAGTTATCCATGATACTGACCAAATGTATGTAAACTTCTGAATTTGGAGAAAATTGCAAAAGAAATCTCCAAAAGAAATTCTTGCCAAGTTTTATGGCTTTTGGCAAATTGAAATACTTTTGACAACTCAAACTACCTTAAAACAAAGGCATTGGATCTGACTTAATTTCAGATCTGATTGGATCTGACTTAATTTCAGACAGTGTTTTTTATTCTGTGTATGTCAATGTCTGGTTACAACTGTATATTTACTACATAAACAGCAAAAGCTTATGATAATTTATTGTTGCAAATTAGTTTAGTTAATAACATTTTCAGTCATCTTGTTAGGTCACATCAGAATTTTCATTATTTGATGTTTGACTGATTTGTTGTGTTGCTCCTAGATAAAGATTGCTTGGATGACATGTGGTGTTTTTCCTTTCGGCCTTCTGTCTGCGTCAAGAAACCCTGTTTCGACTGAGGTTCCCAAACAGGCCGTATGTGTTAAACAGAACCAGTGGAGGATGAATGCAAGGTTTCCCCCAGTGTATTATAAGCCTGGCAGCCCGCCATGCTTTACTAGCCCTGCCGCCAGGCTAGTCGCTTTTTTTTTTTAAGCCGGGCTGCAAGCGTCTCTTTTGTCTTAGCATTTCACCAGCAGAGCAGATGTATTACTACAGGAGCATCAGATTGTTGCTATGGTAACAAAACAATCTAACTATGAATATTGTTCTTTTACGTTTTACAAAGAAAACCTGCCAACTCCTTAAAATCTTGGATCTAAATGTTAAACAATTTAAAATCTTTTAATTTATGTATGCCTAAACAATTGAATAAAATTTAAAAGCATTGATTATCTCAATAAACAAGTGCTACAGTTATGTATCTGTGGTCTGTTATAAAATATTAGTGTTTATGGGGCCCCTGAAGCCCTGATGGAGCCACTGACTTAATTTGGATTAAACAGAAATTCAAATATGTTGTTTTTAGACTAGTTGTGGGTTTAAATAGCATTTCACTGGAGATGTTTTCCCGTGACATATAATTACACAGTAATACTTTTGCATTTCCTGTCAACTTACCATCTTTTAATACAAAAAAACGGTGGACCGCTGGTGGACCGACTCGACGCCCCGACCACCGGGCTTAGCAGGTTTTCTGGGGGAAACCCTGGAATGCTAGGAGTTTCTGTTTACCTGTCATTTTGCACCTTCATAGAAAACCCAAAATATATTTCTGCATGTTTTCTTCATATAATTTCTGTCTTTAATGCAACCTTAGGAATGAAACGACAAGCAAACCGCAGCTGGATTATCTCTCTGCAATAAGATCAGACTGAATGAGTTATAAGAACAGATCATCTTAGCAAAACTTTCTTCTGTTCTTTGGCTTAGCAAGAATAAAACTTTGAGGAATCAAAACAAGATGGTGTGTGGTTCTGTCTTTGTGTTCTGTTTTCTTAATTATTTTTAACACCATCAAATGCTAGTTATTACAATATAAATGTCACATTATAACACGTTTAAGTCAAACATGAGGTCCTTTCATCATAAAAGCAGAGAATAGTTACTTTCTATCAGCTAGTGATGTATTTTTGTCTTTACTTTGTGCTGGGACTGCTCTCAATAAAAGGCATCTGTGGAAGAAAGTTTGAAGTTATTTCCTCTGGATTTAATCCTAACTAGTTAAAAATGTTCCTAGATATAGTTAATGTGTTGTTGGACACTGTAAACAGGCAAATAATAGGCAACAAGTAAATCACCAAAAATTTCATTTAAAGTGACATTTTATCGCACTGGAACTAATGAAAGTTTTAAAGTGGGAAATGTTTTCTAGTTTGCTACTTTCTGTGTGGCAGTATCAACATTTAAAGTGGAGCTGTTACATGTTTCTTCTAAAATACATCTGAGTTTGTTTGACTTGTTGAGTCATTGAGTGGAATGCTTTGATTTCATTTTACACTGACCCATGTAAGATGATATTTGCAGCTTTTGTTAACTGGTCTGCTTTGGCTACAACATTCCAGGCTCAAGTTCAATTCTGTTTACTCTAGTCATCTCTCTGTAAGATTGACTTGTAATGATAGTTTGTTATGTGGTATCTGATGTCAGACAGGGTTGCAGAAGCAGGTGTTGATATGTTCAGATGTGTGGTTTTGAAATGCAACAAACAGGGGTTCAGCTGATACCATTAAGTCTTGACGCAATGGACCCTAATAAGCTCCTCCCAGAAACGCCCTCAAAAATCCCACATGGCTGCATGTCTCACAAACAAAGCCTCATGGAGCTTAGTTTCTATGTAAACATGGCATCTTTCATTTCAACTGACTCTCTGCAGAGTATTTCTCAGTCGATTAATTTAGCATTTCTGTCGGATTTTCACAAAATATCGGCCACGACAATGGACAAGGGAACCAACAAGTTCATGTCAAAATCCAGCCAATCAGATCGATCACGAGAGTTACTGTCACCAAGTGACGAAAATGGCCACTAAACGGAGAGCGTCACTTTTCAGTGAGAGCTGTAAAATGAGGAGCTAACTGTGGCTCTGCAGCACAACCAAAAAATACTACAGTAGGTAAAAACTTAAAGAAAAAGACATGTAGCACATTTTATTTACTTTCACAATAGGAACAAATACATTAACAGTTAAAATCAGACAGGAGTTTGTCTGATTACTTTGGCTGAAAAATTACATTTTTCTGTGGGGATTTCAACATTGACCTTCTTAATCCAAACAAACATAGAATGACTGAAGAATTTATTAACACCATGTTCAGTCTAAGCCTGTATCCTAAAATCACCAGGCCCAGTCGCATTACATCGCACTGCGCTACCGTAATTGATAATATTTTTACAAATGTTCTGGAACATAATTTAACTAGTGGATTATTAATTAATTATATAACTGATCACTTACCAGTATTCATAGTCTATGACTGTAAGGGCAAAAAAGACTATCAAAAAATAGAGACGCATTACAGACGGGTTACGTCTGAAGAGACATTAAAAGCTCTAGAAGCTGAGTTATTGGCCTATGATTGGAGATTAATATATAGAATGAATGATGTGAATTCAGCATATGAAGAATTTTTAAAAACATTTAAAATACTATATAACAAGCACTGCCCAATCAAACAACATAAGAGGAAAAGCAGTCAAAAAATGAACAGTGGATCACAAAAGGAATACAAAAGGCATGTAAAAAGAAAAACAAACTTTATAGAGAATTTCTAAAACATAGAAAGTCTGAATCAGAAATCAAATATAAGAAATATAAAAATAAGTTAACTAATATTATAAAAACATGTAAAAAGGACTATTATCATAAATTACTGGATAGTAATAAAAACAACATTAAAGAAACATGGAATATTTTAAATAGTTATTAGAAAATCTTCTAACAATAACAACTATCCACACTATTTTCTAGATAATGAACAGAATATTACTGATTTGAAAAGTGTCGTCAATAAATTCAATAGTTATTTTGTTAATATAGGACCTCAATTAGCAGAAAAAATACTGACTACAAAAACTGCAACTCAGCAATACCAAATTGAGAATAATCCCAGGTCCATATATCTCAACCCTGCACTAGAGGAAGAAATCATAGACATTGTGAATAAATGTAAAAATAAAACATCCAGTGACTGTGACGATCTGGACATGAAAACTATTAAAATAGTAATCCAAGGAATCTCTAAACCATTAACTTATATTGCAATTTATCATTTCAAACGGGATCATTTCCCAACAAAATGAAAATAGCTAAGGTCAAACCAATGTATAAAACTGGCAACAATCACCTCTTCACTAACTACAGGCCTGTCTCTCTTCTCCCACAATTTTCTAAAATCCTGGAAAAACTCTTTAAGAAAAGAGTGGAACAATTCATAGAAAAACATTCGCTACTTAGTAGCAGTCAATATGGATTCAGAGCAATTAATAGAAGAAATAACCAGTGCAACAGATAGTAAGAAACTGGCAGTAGGGATATTTATAGATCTAAAGAAAGCTTTTGACACAATAAATCATGAAATCCTACTTAAAAAATTAGAACGCTATGGAATTAGGGGAGTAGTTTTGGACTGGATGAGGAGTTATTTAAAGAGCCGAAAACAATTTGTGAAATTGGGAGATGTGGAATCTGACTGGCTGGAGATTGTCTGTGGAGTACCACAAGGATCAGTACTGGGACCAGTTCTATTTAATCTTTATATAAATGATATAAGTAAAGTGTCTAATGTATTAAAATTTATATTATTCGCTGATGACACAAATATTCTAGCCTCTGGCGAAAATTTAGAGCATCTTCTCTCAACAGTCACCTCAGAGATCAGTAAGTTAAAGATATGGTTTAACAATAATAAATTATCACTAAATTTGGACAAGACTAAAATCATGGTTTTTGGGAACTGTTACAAAAATACTGAAATGCAAGTTCAAATAGAGGACGTAACTCTAGAAAGGGTTTTTGCTAATAAGTTCCTCGGTGTAATAATAGATGACAAAATCAGTTGGAAACCTCATATTAAACATTTACAGAGTAAACTCAGTAGAAGCATATCCATACTAGCCAGAGCTAGACATGTACTGAATGCTGAATCACTTCATATTCTATATAACTCTCTGATTTTACCATATCTATCATATTGCTGTGAAGTGTGGGGAGTTACTTACAAGAGCTCTTTACATCCGGTAACCATCCTACAGAAACGAGCCATTAGAATTATCCATAATGTTGGTTATTATAAGCACACAAACCCACTCTTCATAAAATCCAGAATTCTCAAATTTGACGAGCTTGTAGAATTTAAAATGGCTCAATTTATGTTCAAAGTATCTAAAAAGTTGCTACCTGAGCACATACAGAGCATGTTTTCTGAAAGAGAAGGGGGCTATAACTTAAGGGGTCTCTCAAACTTAAAAGATTCGCAGTTTGCGAACAACAAGAAAAAGCTTCTGTATTTCAATTAAAGGTGTAAAGTTATGGAACAAGTTAAATGAATATTTGAAACAAAGCAATAGTTTAATACAATTCAAAATAAAATACAAGGAGGTCATTTTCAACAGATATAGACATATGGGTGAGAGAAAGCAATAATGTGTGTATTGAAGATAACAATTTGGTGTAAGGGTTTGGAAAGACAAACCCTTACACTGCCACTTTGACTTTGATTTTTTTTTTTTTCTTTGATGGTAGGACTGTAAAGTTTTCATGTGCTTAGGGGGTAGGAGTTAATAAGTTCTCACTTCTTCCTACCCCATTTCGACCACAATATGTTAACTGAGACAAAAAACTGTATCTTTCTTCTTTTTTTATGCACTTCTTATTTTTATACTTGTATCATGTTCGAATAAAATTTCATTTCATTTCATTTCAGAATTATAATAAACTGCCTCGTTATGGCTTGTAAATAAATACTAGCTAAACTGGCTGCATTGCTTTTATAGACTTAAGTTATTGTTGTTGTTAAAGGTAGAAAACATTTCAATCACATTTGGGTCTTTAACTCTTACTTTAATGAGATGAGTTTGAAACGGGAGGGGCTGAGCTTACCACTAGCCAACAGCAGGTGTGGGACCGATATGTACAGGCTCCACACACTGTACCACCGACCTCAGTCAATTTTTAAAACCTTTGTAGCTAAAGAGGCTCTCAATGATTTGAACTCAAATGCTATGTAAAAAAAAACATTTTAACTCCTTTGATTGAAGTCAATATTGTAAATTGACATACACCCAAAAATTCACTGGACTTAGTTTTAGTGTTACCAAACCTTGACCAAAGTCTGAGGTCAGTCCTCTGACTGGCAGAATGAGCAAACGTTTCGCCAAGAGCTGCTGGCAAGAGCTGCATTTTGACCCTTATCATATGATGGGGTTTGCATGTTAAGGCTTTTACTTTATTACTTTTTGTTGTTTTAATCTGATTTTGAACTGATATAATGTGTTAAAGCATTTTCGTCTGGAAACATTTAGATAAAAAAAACTAATGTTGTCTAAATATTTTTATCTGAAATAGCTTGTCCTGGAGCAGGAAGAGAAACAGCAAGTCTTGCTCTCTCCCATCCTCACCTGAGGACGTTAAGTTGATAAAGGTTTCCAGGATTCAGGCACGTGGAGAGGGGTAGGTGCTGAGGGGCTTCAGTACCTGCCCCTTTTGCTCCTTGCCCACCAAGTGCCCTTTTGGTCAATTTTTATTGTGTGTATTATTTTCTAAGCCCTCTTCTAACAGATATAACATGTACTAAAATTATGTGGTTTTTTGTACAACATAATAAGCCATCTGGTCACTTTGTTACATTTGACCTTTTGCCCGTCACGCATGACGCAGTTGCCTCTTGCGCAGTGAGATAAGGCGGCTAACTGGAGCTCAACGTAGCGAACGTTCCAGATTACAGAACAATTTTTGGTGAATAAAAAAAAAATGTTTTTGGTGAATAAAATGGAGTAGACTTGCTACTTGTCAGATGACGGAAAACTTTGAAGTATCGTTTCTGTTTCAGCTCGGAGTAGCGGTTTAAGCAGAGAGGTAATGAAATACAACAGACACTGACAGGCCTCTGGGTCTGACTTTCTCTGAAGAACTATTGAGCGGGAGGAGACAGTCAGGTGAAGAAAAACTGTTCTTATCTATCGATTCTGTATTTTTAACATGCAAACATGAGGCTGTTGTTGTGCTTTCAGCTAGCTGATAGCTAACGACTTTGCTAGCAAAGCTAGATAACTGAAAAGCTTCTTAACTGTATCGTTAATGATAGCGGTCATTCTTCAGTATTGCTTAATAAGGGGCACATCGCCCGTCCAAAACCATTTCATCTTAAATTGAGATGAGATGAATTGAGAGGAATTGGGGCAAACCCTCTGAATTGATTGACACGTCAATCCTGTCAACTGAACATTCAAAATCTGCAACAGAGGTGACAAAACACCCAAATGGAGCCCACACCTCAAAAATCAATCTGGTACCACTGGTTATTACACTTTTAGTGAGTAATTTAAGGTGAAAACAACACTGAAGTATCAACACTGTACTCTAAGATGTGCTAACCCTGAAATCTTAACTCTGGTGTATTTGCTTTGTGTCTTGAGACGGCAGGACTCATCAAACTCATCAGTTTGTTTGGAACCGTGAGCTCCTATTGTGTCAAAGTACAGGACTTCATTGTAACACTTTCAGTTCCTGTTGAACCAGAAATTTCTATCCAGTTTCATCATTAAAATAGGATAGAAATTGCTACATGTGAAAGTAGCTAAATTAAAAGTTCTATAGAAAACAAGTGGTTCTGCAGTAAGGACTAAAGATGCTAGCTGGCTAAGAAGGCAGATAATTCCACACCCGGTTTGCTGATAAAATGTCTCTTTTGCACAATTGTTTGATTTTTTCTTAACATATATGCTTTGTTTTGTCTTTTCTTCAGCTTGCAAATCTGCATCTAATCATTCTGCATCATGAAGTTGTTGGCTGTGTTCTTCCTCCTTTTCTCCATAATGGAGACATGTTCACTGGCACAAGGTGATCATTAGTATTAATGTAGGAGCTATTTTTCCCATTGCTTTGTTAAATCTTAGAATTTAAATTGTTTAGTTTATTCTTAGCATTTGTTTGTTTTCCTAGTTGATTTATCATTCAAATTTTTATTTTTATTTGTTTTAGAATAAGTTTTTTGGTTAGTAATTCACTTAATAAGTTAATTGATTTCAGGTTGGGATGTGGGTATTTCACGGTATAAATAGGTGGGTCTTAGGTAACTTATTATGCACGTGGGTGGTCACAAGGTTTTTTACCAGCCAGATAGTCACATTGGTTTTTTGTTAGTCAGTGAACAGGTACAGGAATGGGACCACAAGCCTGTAGCCTTTTATTGCCTGAACTAAAACTAAAACCACATAATTATATTTTGATTTTGACTCTTTTTGCTGCGTGAACCAGAATCCATGGTGCATCAGGTGACTATTTGAGTTTGATTCACCTTTTGTTTCGATCACTTTTGGGTTTTGAATTTTTTGAATTTAAGTTTGGGACAAATGGTCACTACAATTAAATATAGAGAAATCATTAAGTGACAAACATACTAATTCCTGTTTAACAGATCTAAAGCCCTAGATGATGGCTCTATTGGTGACGGTCAGTGGATGTTTTTATTTCCTCTGCATTAGTGCGCAAACCGTAAACTCTAAAATCTATCTTCTTTTCTAATATTTTATTAAAACATAATAGATTCCTTCTCCATATTATTTTGTAGGCTTATCTTAAAATGTCTCCACTGCACTCCACTTTTGAAGTACACACTGAGTTATTTCTCATCACTGTGAGTTATTTTTTAGAATAAATTTAACATTACATCATTTTGATGATGCAAACTGTCACAAATAACAGGCTTGCTATGAGGCCTAATTGCATTTGTTTGTTATAACAAGTTAATTTGCAAAGGAGATCTGTTGAGTGTCCCTATGGCTGGACTGCAATCAACATTCGCCGTTTCCTCTTTATTGACGATGGCAAGACTTGGGCTGCAGCTGAGGTGATATCCAACAATGTTCTCAAATTTTTTTTTGCTGCATTTTAATTTACAGTTCTTAATTAAAGTCCAGCTACTTCTTCAGCACATCATTATGTGTTTGTCTGTAGAAACAATGTCTGTCCTTGGATGCAAACCTTGCATCAGTTCACAGCCAGGAGGATAACCATGAGCTTCAGACTCTGATATTTACGGCAACTCGAAGGTCCAAAAAAGCATGGATTGGAGGCTCTGATGCACAGTAGGTATAGCAACCAGTACACTTTGGTTGTTAAGTATGACCTACACAAATTGGTCTCCAGCCAGGTGACCAGTTTGTAGATATATCTGTCCGGTAGTTACTACATTTAAAGTTGCATACATACAGTCATGGAAGATATTTAAAACACAAATCCTGCTGTATTTTTACTGCTCAAACACAACATGAGCATTTTCTAAAGACACTCAGTTGCACATTAGTTATAAATAACTCAGAATTGTTACCTTCTTTTGTTTCTTATATTTGTGTGAATCTACATGCTTTGTTTCTCATTTGCTGTTGCGTCTCAGTTTCCCTCGTTGTGATATAAACACGTTATATGATATCCTATTGTTAAATGGCTAGATATTGTTGTGTCTCAGTGAACGAAGTCTCTTTATTTCTGCTCACTCTACACATTATTGTACTTACTCTAGTTTATATCAAGGTCCTAATACAATTCTCCAAAAATGTGAGGAGCTTTAGCCAGAGTGAAAATAATATTATATAAATATTTCATTGAACTTAACATTGTAGATTACCAATGAAACCATCCAAAACTGAATACATTATTCAACAAACAAAACATTTTGACATTATCAGGGCTGCTATTAATAAGAGCCCAAAACACAAATCATGTTGTTAGTTTCTAGTTTATACAAGATCATTCTATTCATCTATTCTATTCACTGTTTATCTGTCTTCCTGCAGAATCTTCAATGTAAGAAAGTGAGAAATGTGTCCAAAACCTGGAACCTTAATTAATGATAATTAAGACTGAGTTTAAACTTTTAATTCTTAGTGTCCAAAATGTGAAAACATAGAAGAGGAGCCAGTCAGATTAGAAGGAATAAAGCTTTATTTGTTCCCAGTATAACTTGGACATCTGGTGAATCATAATTAAGACGTATTGAGAAGTTAAAAACAACAGATTGTTAATGCACTTCAGCGCTTTAAGAATATCAGACACCTTTTTTTTTATCAGAAATGTTTCATCAGCATATTGAGCTCATGTGATTCCTGCTCCAGAAAGGTGAAAGTCTCTGGACGTCCTGAAGGTCAACACCGACTGGCAGGAAGACGAACACTGATGAGATCCTACAACCCAAAGGCCGCAAGAACCACGATGGTCTGCGGCGGCAGTTTACCAACATGAAAACACATTATAATATATTACGAATTAATTCTGACATTTTTAAGTTATTTGCAACACCCTGACTAACATTAGCTCATGTATATTCGGCACTATTACAAGTTTTATCGTAGTTTAATACAAAAATCATTGTTATCTCACCTGAACTGTCTGAGTCAGCTGGTTTCCTCCCACTACAAGGCGGTGATCAGCTCCTCTTCACCACATCGCAGCTTTTCCTCCCACTGTCACATTTTCTCAAAGTCTCAGAAAAATCATAATCAGGTTATACAAAAATACCTCAGCTCTCTCTTCTTCTTTTGTATCAGAAAAACAAATCGTGTTAGGTCGCATGTAACAAAGCACAGCACAGAGCCTGGAGGCGGGGCGCTACACCCTCCCCCCACCAGGAGGCGGTACCTGCTACAGAGCCTAGAAGGGCCGGTGGAAACGTGGTCACTTCGAAACAGAGTTGAGCCGAGTCAGGTTGTTGAAGTAGAGCTGGTGGAAAAGGGGCAAAGTGGAAAAGTTCTACAAAAATAATTTTCTCATATTGTGGACGTGACAAGACTTAAAAGTTCTATAACTATCCAGTGATTCTACAGTAAGGACTAGAGGTACTGACTGGATAAGAAGCCGGATCATTCTGAATCAGGTTTGCTGATCAAATGTCTTATTGTCTTAGTGCCACTGTGAGTTTTTCTCAACATGCTTTATTTTGACTTTTCTTCAGCTTGCAAATTTGCATCTTCTCATCATCTGCACCATGAAGTTGTTGGCTGTGTTTCTCCTGGTTTCCTCTGTGGTCATTCAGGCCAGTGGTAACAGTGAGTATTTATTAAATATTAAGAAATCATAAATGACTAAAACACAGACAAACACACTTTTAAAATATCTAAAGCTGTCGCCGATGATGTCTCTCCTGGTGACAGTCAGTGGATGTTTTCAGTCATTGTTTCCATTTCTTTGACATGATTGCCTAAAGCATAAACTCAAAAATATATCTTGTAAAATACTTTGCTAAGCATAATGCAATCCTTCTCCAGATGGTTTATTAAAATATCTCCACTGTACCTTGCAAAGTACACACTGAGTCATATCTTGTCAATGTGGGTATTATGTTTTAGAATAAATTTAATGTTTCAATTTGATGTTATAATTTGTCACAAAATAAAGTTATCAAACTAATGCCACATAAACCAGTTAACTGGAAGCCTGCATTTGTTTTTCATCAGAAACTTTGAACTGGAAGGAGGGAGGCACAAACTGTTCTTCTGGCTGGACTCCGATCAATAATCGCTGCTTTCTCTATGTTCACATTCCCAGGACTTGGGTGGCTGCAGAGGTGACTTCCAACAACACTGTGCTCTTATTACCTGCTGCTCTGCTTTATTTCAAAGTGAGAAATTAAACAAACTTAATTTAGCTCTTGTGTGTTTATCTGTAGAAAAAGTGTCAGTCCATGGAGGCAAACCTTGCATCAATTCACAGCAGCAACGAGTACCGTGAGGTTCAGAATCTGATAACTCACGGGAATCTGATAGCTGGATTAAGTCACAGGTCCGAAGAAACATGGATTGGAGGCACTGATGGACAGGAGGTATTTCTACCAGGATACTTTAGATGTGAAATATTGTATAAGATATTGAATGAAAATATCATCTGCTGAACTTTGTCTTGCAGTGGAAGACTTGGTTGTGGAGCGATGGAAGCCGGATGAGATACACAAACTGGTGTCCATGGCAGCCTGATAATTTTCTATTCACACAGCACTGCCTAATGATGAACTACTCAGGTAAAGAAAATGTCACGTCTGCTTTTCTGTTGGTATAAGGACTCATGGGTAAAAAGTTTATTTACTTTGCATATAAACTTTTTAGTTGACCTCGACATAGAGTTGAAAGCAAAAGTTTACATTTGATCAGATTCATTCAGTTCAAAGATAGTTATCCATGATACTGACCAAATGTATGTAAACTTCTGAATTTGGAGAAAATTACAAAAGAAATCTCCAAAAGAAATTCTTGCCAAGTTTTATGGCTTTTAGAAAATTGAAATAATTTTGACAATTCAAACTACTTTAAAACAAAGACATTTGGTATGACTTAATTTCAGACAGTGTTTTTTAATCTGTGTATGTTAGGTCACATCAGAATTTTCATTATTTGATGTTTGACTGATTTGTTGTATTGCTCCTAGATAAAAAGTGCTGGGATGACATGTGGTGTTCTTCCCTTCGGCCTTCTGTCTGCACCCACAAACCCTGTCTCGAATGAGCTTCCCAAACAGGCCTGATGTGTAAAACAGAACCAGTGGCGGATGAATGTTAGGAGTTTCTGTTTACCTGTCATTTTGCACCGTCATAGAAAACCCAAAAGATATTTCTGCATCTTTTCTTCATAGAATTTATGTCTTTAATGCAACCTTAGGAATGAAGCGTCAAGCAAATAGCAGCTGGATTGTCTCTCTGTAGTAAGATCAGACTGAATGAGTTATAAGAATAGATCATCTTAGCAAATCTTTCTTCTGTTCTTTGGCTTAGCAAAAATAAAACTGTGAGGAATCAAAACAAGACAATGTGTGGTTTATTCTGTCTTTGTGTTGTTCTGTTTTCTCAATTATTTTTAACACTATCATATGCTAGTTATTACAACATAAATGTCACATAACACGTTTCAGTCAAACCTGAGGTTCTTTCCTCATAAAAGCAGAGAATAGTTACTTTCTACCACTTGTTGATGTATTTTTGTCTTTACTTTGTGCTGGGACTGCTCACAATAAAAGGCATCTGTGGAAGAAAGTTTGAAGTTTTTTCCTCTGGATTTAATTATAATTAGTTAAAAATGTCCCTAGGTATAGTTAATGTGTTGTTGGACACAGTAAAAGGGTATATAGATATAAACTAAGTGACAAAAAATGTCACTTAACGGAGAGCGTCACTTTTCAGTCAGAGCTGTAAAATGAGGAGCTAACTGTGGCTCTGCAGCACAACCAAAAAAAATCATACAGTAGGTAAAAACTTAAAGAAAAAGACATGTAGCACATTTTATTTACTTTCACAATAGGAACAAATACATTAACAGTAAAAAAACAGCAGTTTGTTTCATTACTTTGGCTGAACCATAATAAACTGCCTCGTTATGGCATGTAAATAAATACTAGCTAAACTGGCTGCATTGCTTTTAGAGACTTAAGTTGTTGTTGAAGGTAGAAAATATTTCAATCACATTTAGCTCTTTAACTCTTACTTTAATGAGATGAGTTTGAAACGGGAGGGGCTGAGCGTTACCACTAGCCAACAGCAGGTGTGGGACCGATATGTACAGGCTCCACACACTGTACCACCGACCTCAGTCAATTTTTAAAACCTTTGTTTTAAAAATCATTGTTATCTCACCTGAACTGTCTGAGTCAGCTGGTTTCCTCCCACTACAAGGCGGTGATCAGCTCCTCTTCACCACATCGCAGCTTTTCCTCCCACTGTCACATTTTCTCAAAGTCTCAGAAAAATCATAATCAGGTTATACAAAAATAGCTCAGCTCTCTCTTCTTCTTTTGTATCAGAAAAACAAATCGTGTTAGGTCGCATGTAACAAAGCACAGCACAGAGCCTGGAGGCGGGGCGCTACACCCTCCCCCCACCATAAAGATAAAGAGGCTTTATTTTGAGAGATAAAGCCTCTTTATCTCTCAAAATATTGAGAGATAAAGAGGCTCTCAATATTTTGAACTCAAGCGCTATGTAAAAAAAAAAAAAACATTTTAACTCCTTTGATTGAAGTCAACATTGTAATTTGACATACACCCAAAAATTCACTGGACTTAGTGTTACCAAACCTTGACCAAAGTCTGAGGTCAGTCCTCTGACTGGCAGAATGAGCAAACGTTTCGCCAAGAGCAGCCGGGTTTAGCCGAAAAATGACAACTTCTCTAAAAATAAATCCTTATCATTTTGACCCTTATCATAAGATGGGGTTTTCACATTTAGGCTTTTACTTTATCATGTTTTGCTGTTTTAATCAGATTTTTGAATTGATATGTGTTAAAGCGTTTTTGTCTGAAAACATTTAGATAAAACAGCTACTGTTTTTATCTAAATGTTTTTATCTGAAACGGTTTGTCCTGGAGCAGGAAGAGGAACAGCTCGTCTTGCTCTCTCCCATCCTTACCTGAGAATGTTAACCTGATAAAGGTTTCCAGGATTCAGGCACGTGGAGAGGGGTAGGTGCTGAGGGGCTTCAGCGCCTGCCCCTTTTGCTCCTTGCCCACCAAGTGCCCTTTCGGTCAATTTTTTATGTGTGTGTGTATTATTTTCTAAGCCCTCTTCTGACACATATGTTCTAAAATTATTTAGTTTTTTGTACAATATAATAAGCTTGTCACTTTATTACCTTTGACCTGTTGCCCCTGACGCATGATGCAGTTGCCTCTTGCGCAGTAATATAAAGCGGCTAACTGGAGCTCAACATAGCGAACGTTCCAGATTACAGAACGGTTTTTGGTGAATTAAAAAAAAACGTTGAAATGAGAAACAATGGAAGCTCATAGATTCACACAAAGATAAACAAATGACGGTAAAATGCTGAACAATATTGAGTTATTTATAATGTACAACGTGTCTTCAGAAAATGCGCATGTTGTATTTGAGCAATAAAAAATACAGCAGGCTGTGTTTTAAATGTCGTCCACCATAAATGTAGTAAAAACTAGACAGATATATCTACAAACTGCTCACCTGGCTGAGAGCAGCAGCGGCGTCAGCGGGGTCTGGTCGGTTTTCACCGTGAGGCTCCATCGGCTCCAAAGCGGCTAACGAGGCTAACGAGGCTTTTCATTCTCTCCACTATGGTGACAAAAACGCCTCATTCCTCACGGCTCCATCAGCTGCTGCTGAATATTGAAATCCGAAGCAAAGAAAAAAAGCTGCATTTTTTAGTTCAGGGCTTGTTTGTATCTTCCATCACTTCCGTGTTGCGGCGAGTTTCAAACGTTGCGCCTTCATTTTTCTTCTCTCTTGCCTCGCTGTTCTGTCCCCGCCCTCAGCCAATCAGTGAACAGCAGCGAAGCTTCCGTCACCAGTGCTGGCGGGCTGGCTCTGCTGGCCCTGCTCTGAAGCTGGACCTAAAAAAGCAGCGCCAGCCCGGTTAAAAAGGCCGGTGGAAACGCAAGCAAAGCGTGCGGAGCCGAGCCGGCCGGGTCGGTGGAAAAGGGGCATTAGATTTTTTCCTCAATTATTCAATGAAAAAAAAAAAAACTAGCTTCAGTTATGTAAAATTAAATTGTAATCAAAACTTTTGGAATTGTAAGGATTCCTTTCTATAAATCTATAAGTCTATAAATATACATAACATGCTTAAATAAAGTATGTCTTGTGCATGTTCTCCACTGATAACTTGTAACCATTTTTCCAATTGTTTTCCATCAAATCTCTTTGACCACAACTCATTAAATAGCAAGCATTCAGCAAATCAGTAGCCAGACCCCAGCGCATGGTAGAACCAACAACTTTGTCCATCAGGTAAGAGGCGTTTACTTTGGGACGAATTGGGGCAAACCCTCTGAATTGATTGACACATGTGCTCATGTCAACTGAACATTCAAAATCTGCAACAGAGTTGACAAAACATCCAAATGGACCCCACACCTCAAAAATCAATCTGGTACCGCTGGTTATTACACTTTTAGTGAGTAATTTATGGTGAAAACAACACTGAAGTATCAACACTTCGATCATAAGATTTCAGGGTTAGATGTGCTAACCCTGAAATCTTAACTCTGGCGTATTTGCTTTGCGTCCTGATATGGCTGCTCAGTTTGTTTGGAACAGTCAGCTCCTATTGTGTCAAAGTACAGGACTTCAATGTAACAATTTCCGTTCCAGTTGAACCAGGAATTTTTTTTATCAAATTTCATCATTAAAATTGGACAGAAATTGCGATTTGTGAAAGTAGATAAATTAAAAGCTATATAAATACCCAGTGGTTTTGCAGTAAGGATTAAAGGTGCTGCCTGGCTAAGAAGGCAGATCATTCCACATTAGCATTTGACGATGCTTTCTGGAAGTATTCCTGGGCCCATGCTGTTATTCCCTTGACAGTGGCATTTCTGTTTGAGGTGCAGTGACGTTTAAGAGCCCGGAGATCACGAGCATCCAGTAGAGTTTTACTGCCTTGACCCTTACGCACAGCGATTGTTCCAGATGCTCTGAATCTTTTGATGTTATGCACGGTTGATGATGACTTAAAAGTCTTTGCTATTTTACGCTGGGTAACACCATTCTGGTATTGCTGCACTATCTTTCTGCACAACAATGGTGGAATTGGTGATCCTCTTACCATCTTGGCTTCAGAGAGACACTGACACTCTAAGAAGCTCTTTTTATACCCAATCATGTTATCAATTGACCTAATTAGTGTTAATTGGTCTTCCAGCTGTTTGTTATGTTCAATTTCCTTTTTCCAGCCACTTATTGCTACTTGTCCAAGCATTTTTGGGATTTGTAGTTACTATGAAATTTTGAATCAACACATTTTTTCTTTAAAATGTTACATTTACTCAGATTAAACTTTTGATCTGCCACCTATGTTCTATTATGGATAAAAAAAATTGACATTTGCCATCTCCACATGATTGCATTTAGTTTTTATTCATAATTTGTTTAGTGTCCCAACTGTTTTGGAATCCGGTTTGTATTTCCAAAATATTTTATGACACAGTGTAGGCCGCTTGGTGGCTTTTATGATGTGATGTTTTATTTGTTTTCTTGCTCCTTGAAGAAAGTGCTGGGATGACATGATGCGTTTTACTCTGCTGCCTTCTATCTGCGTCAAGAAACACTCACCACCCAAAGGGGATGATTGTTCAAAATTCTCTGAATTTTGAACAAGGCTCAGCCAAAGAGGCTGAGCCTTAAAACAGATCCAGTGGAGGATAACTGCTCCATGTTTTTTCAAAGAAAATAAACAGAATAAAAATTGTGAAATGAGAAACTCTTACTGTTTTTAATTTCACCCCCTTGTAGCCATTCATGCTGTTTAAATCAAACGTTGCAGCAACTTTTATTTCCATAAATAAGTTGCTAAGTCAGGAGTTTTCTCTATGAAACATGTTGAGCACAAATGAGCTAAAATACGAAGTTGTGGTGTTGAAGGAAGGAAATGGCCCAGTTAGAACTGGGTCATTTAGCATAAAGAATGAAATAATTTTGACTTTGGGAGGTGTTGTGTGTTCATGTTGTGGCCCACGCTGGCAGGAACATCATCCATCCAACCTCACAGTTTGAAAATTCCCCAAACCCAGGCAAGACATTCCAGCTGAGGAATGGCCTAAAGAAGGCTTCAAGCCAGAGTTACTGCCACCAAGTGATGAAATAGCCACTAAACGGAGAGCATAACCTTTAGTGAGAGCAGTAAAATGCGCTCAACCAAAAATCTTCCAGTACGTAAATACTGGAGAATAAGACATGACACATTTTACTTACTTTCACAATAGGAAGAAATACATTAGTCAAAATCAGACCGCAGACCCGTGGTCAAAAATAAATATACTACGCATGTTAAATTTTAGTATATTTGAGCAAACTAACTAACGGATTAATCATGAGTATACTTCATGTTTACTTAGAATTAGTTAACTTAAAATCTGACATTTTGGAACAACTCATTTTGTGCTGAGTGTATTTTAATAGTATTTTTATTTTATTAAAGCACAATTTAAAGTTAGCATATTTTGAGTATACTATTAACGTGAATGAAGTACATTTAATATATACTTAGAATGTATTTTCAATTTATTGAAAATGCATATTTAATATATTAGTAATGTGATTAGAGTACTGTCAGAGTTGACACCTATTAAACACAGCAAATAACACAGGAAAGACAAGAGCGTTAGATTCTGAATACTCGCTAGGATAGATGTGCTTTCAGTTACAAATCTCCTACTGCTCTGAAAGTACATTTGCCTGCCCCTCTTTTTATTGTGTTTAGGATCCCTAATAACAGAGAGCCTGTAACTCTAAAGGGAGGGGAAAGAACACTTTCACACAGTTACAGCGCCAAGATTATCACTATCACAATCTAAGAGGTCAAAACCGGGCGTCTGTGAAGAGCTGCTGGCACTGCTCTTCTTCAGAGAGGCCCTCTGAGAAAGGAAATCAGAAAGATTAACAATACAGAAACATGTTCTAAATATATGACTAAACTAATAAGAGTACCTAAACTAAGAAAATACAGGCATAACAAATAGTTAATAATACAATTTACCCAACAAGTACGCTACAATTACTTTTAGTTTATTATAATTGCTAATGAAGTAACTTTTTAGTTACTTAGTGTCTTTTATTATTCTGCTTTGCCATTTTGTACATTTCATGTTTCATACACACATCGGTACTGCAAACACATCAGGTACCAGAACACAGAAGGATCCATTACAACACACTTTCCAGGTGAAACACATTACATTGTGCTTTCAATATATTACCAATTTTGCAATACTTCATTTGATGGGGTGTGCATAATAAGACTGACATGACACTGTCATGAATAAGACGAGTCTTTATGAATGTCTGACTATTGTCTTGAAGTGTAATTTGGTAAATTATGACACTTTTAATGAGAAGTTTCTTTAAAAGTTATATTAAAGTCCAATAAAAGCACCAACTTTGCATTAAAATGTCATTATTTACCAAATATTGCAAACCTGGCTCTTTTAATGGACTTCTTGTATTTTAAAAAGTACTGAAAAAACGGCAAAGAAAATGTATGACTTACGATTTTAAGACGTTGTGGACTCTCCATGTATGTAGCATCATCAGAAGTGATGATGATTGGGACCGGATGCCTGCGGTGGAACATTTCTGGGTGTTTTTGCCTCTTTATGCTATAAATAGTCAGCAATGTCAGAGTCAGTTGATGTTGGCATTAACTATGAAGCTGTTTTAAGTGTGAGCTTAAGGAGAAAAACCACCTTAAAATCTTTCCATCCATGATCTGAACACACTGATCCTTGCAGGGTGGTGAGGGGGGCTGGTGGTGCCCATCTCCAGCCGCCATCAGATGAGAGGCAGGTTCACCCTGGACAGGTCACCAGTCCATCACAGGGCCCTGAAAGCCAACAACAAATAAAATGTATGAAAGAGAAATGTTAGATTAACAAGTGGAATAAATTATGTCCAATTATTTTCAAAATAAATAACATTTATTCTGCACTTAGTGTTGGAAACACACCAGTTTCTGCTGTTAAAACTGTGACCAGCTCAGGCCCGGCGGCATTGGGAGACATTGCCCACCCACAGAGTCCGCTGTGCCCCACCTTGGACAGGAAGCTGTTTGTTGTTTCTACTGCAGAGTGGCCAACTCTCTGTTATTGCCATCCATTTTCTTCCACTTATCGGGTCGCGGGGGCAACCGGGGGGGGAATCGGGGATCGGGTCGCGGGGGCAGCAGCTTCAGAAGGGAGGCCCAGACTTCCCTCTCCCCAGCCACTTCTTCCAACTCCTCCGGGGGAACCCCAAGGGTTCCCAGACCAGCCGAGAGACATAGTCCCTCCAGCGTGTCCTGGGTCTTCCCCTCCTCCCGGTGGGAGTCCTGAACTCCTCACCAGGGAGGCGTCCAGGAGGCATCCTGACCAGATGCCCGAGCCTCAACTGGCTCCTCTCGACGTGGAGGAGCAGCGGCTCTACTTGAGTCCCTCCCTGATGACCGAGCTTCTCACCCTATCTCTAAGGGAGAGCCCGGCCACCCTGCGGAGGAAACCCATTTCGGCCGCTTGTATCCATGATCTCGTTCTTTCGGTCATGACCCAAAGCTCATGACCATAGATGAGGGTGGGAACGTAGATCGACCGGTAAATCGAGAGCTTCGCCTTTTGACTCAGCTCTCTCTTCACCACGACGGACCGGTACAGCGCCCGCTTCACGGCAGACGCCGCCCCAATCCGCCTGTCGATCTCCCGCTCCCTTCTTCCCTCATTCGTGAACAAGATCCCCAGATACTTAAACTCCTCCACTTGAGGCAGAACGACCCCCCTGACCCGGAGAAGGACCTCTACCCTTTTCCGGCTCAAGACCATGGCCTCGGATTTGGAGGCACCGAGCCTCATCCCGGCCGCGAACCGTTTCAGCGAGAGCCGCATCCGTTATTGCCATGTCCAGTTAATACAGTAAGGGCTTCCACACTTCCCATATCTGTGCCCTCTAACCTTTTCTTCAGCAGTTAAAACTGTTTAATCCATTGCTAACACATCGTAAGCTGTTTTTCCGACCACCTTCAAATGCAACATTAGAGCCAAGACGCTCACTGGGTTTACACCTGTGTGGCAGCGAAGGAGACCTGCTGCTGCTGTGCAGAGCTGCTCAGGTGTGGTAGAATCATGGCAGCAAAGCAACAAAACGCAAAGAACTTTGCAGTTTTTCTAATTCCTGACCCCTGACCTCTTTCATCTTCATTTGCTTAGACTGCAAAAATACGGTGAAGATAAAAACAACGATGAACGAGTTATAACAGCAGCCTCACAATATCGAAGTCTCTTTGGCAAACTGAGCTTAATTAAAACCAGGTTAAGTTTATGAAGTCGAAACAAACAGCCTCCATAAGCAGTTATAACATGAATGATTGTTATAGTAATAATCATAAGTCACAATAAAATAATTATTTCTGAAACCAACATATGTTTGTTTATATCTTTAATGCACTGTTTATAATTAAACGAAGATAATTAATAAGAAAACTTACCACCATCTAGCAACACGTTTGCTGCGGTTCCTTTCGTGACCCACATTTCATTTTCATCGGTTCTTGTCCTGCTGTGTTGTCTAACTCGGACAAGGACGTCACCAGCTGAAATTTACCAAAACCACTAATTATTATAAAGTCTCTCTCTACTATTAAGGCAATATTATGCGAGTAAAAACGGTGAAATTGAACAGCGTCTGTTATCTTCGCGGGTTTTCTTCTTTTTATGGCGCGCGCGTTTAAAAAGAAACAACTAAAAGTCACAATAAAAATTATAATAATTATTTCTTATATCTTTAATGCACTGTTTATAATTAAACGAAGATAATTAATACGCAAACTTACCACAAGCTAGCAACACGTTAGCAGCAGCCTTCATCCCTTCGGTTCCTTTCGTGACCCACATTTCATTTCCATCGGTTCTTGTCCTGCTGCGTTGTCGTCTAACTCGGACAAGGACGTCACCAGCTGAAATTTACCAAAACCACCAACTATTTTAAAGTCTCTCTCTACTTTTAAGGCAATATTATGCGAGTAAAAACGGTGAAATTGAACAGCGTCTGTTATCTTCGCGGGTTTTCTTCTTTTTATGGCGCGCGTTTAAAGAAAACAACTGAACGTGTGCAATACCGCCACCATCTGGTCCGGAGTAACAACTGGAGCTAATGCCGTTGATTACTAGATCTTCCCTGTTTTAGTTAAAAACTGAAAACAGATCGTATTCGTAGAGATGTAAAACTGAAGATACCTGCTACATTTAGTGTTAAGGACAAGCATTACTTTTTGTTGTATCACCTCTGTCACTAAGGTGTCAATGTTTGATATTTTGGCTTGAACACATTAGATACTTTGTAACATTACATCAAGTTCCACTATTAGGATTTCTTTTTTTAAATCTTTGCCTTTTTAGCAAAAATAGTAAAAGATTATTAAGGCACCTAAGAAGGCATATTTTGTTAGCCTTAATTATACACTGAGATGTAATTCAAAACATTGAGAAAATACATTTTTAAGAAGCATTAAGTGAATTTTAAGTACATTTTTTAAAAAAAAAAAAATCTAATTTGTACAAGTGTAAAGGGGTGATTTTACTTGGAAAACATTGTTCACATAAAGTGGCTGTAAATTTCCATGCGTTTTGGGGGCCTTGAATACATCTAGGCCCTGTTTCCTGACATTCACAGTCTTGTTGGGCTCATTAGTGTATATAGTGTTACGCTCCCCACCCCCTTTGTGAGGAGGAGGGAAGTAACACAACAACCACAAAGAATTAACAGAGTCGAGGTGAATGTTTTAAAAAGAAGGGATTTATTGATAACAAAAATCCCAGAAGGTTTGTACAAACTGTGGGGGAGAACGGGACGGTTAGGTGGTGCCAAATAAAAAAAATAAATACATAAAACAAAACAGGGCCCAACTACCATCTATTCTAAAGAAATAGAAAACAAAAACCCTGCCTACCGAATCTAACAAAAGTTTCCAGCAAAACTTTACATGAGTGGCACCCACCTGCTTACCTAGTGTATCTAACAGGAAAAAAACCTACGTGATGAAACGTACAGGGTAACCAAACTTACCTCGCCCTCTAACTCCCACCACAAACCTTCACACCAAGAGCAACAAGACATGCGTCAGATCACAGAGCCAGTTGGACAGAGATCTCCTCAGATCCCCGGCTGGGCTTCCTATATAAGGCCTCCCTGGATACTGCTTGAGCCATGGTTGATGAGAACCAATCAGGGGAGATTGATGCCAGCTTTCTTACTTCCACACTACCTGTGAAGACAGACAAAAGGGGTTTGGAAGGAGAAACAAACAGCCGGGTTAACAGGAAGATGGTTTTATAAGATTCAGAAGGTTGTAGGAAAGGAAAAGAAAGGGAAGAAGAAAAAGGAAGGAAGATAGAATAATACAAAGATTAAGGTTTGGTCATACAGAGGTTAATTATTCACTTTTTCAATATCCAGAAGCATAAAGCTGGAAAGTGTGAGTATTGTGAGACGTTTGAAACCATAAAACATGTTTTTTTAGAGTGTTGTAAATATGTAGAAGATAGGAGATATATGTTGAGAGAATGTGAAGAGATTAAAGAAAAGTTCAATTTAACAGAATTTTTGAGGAGAGAATTGGGAAGCAAACATATTCAAATAATTATTAGATTTCTTAAAAAAACAAAGTTATTTCATAGAATTTGATTAGGGCAAGATGGTAGAGAATGTGTTAAGAACAAAGAATGGTATAAAAAAACTATATGCAAATAGGATAATATAAGTAGGTATGTATGTGTGAGTGTTAGTTTAGTCAGAAGATTAAAGTAAGGATTATGTATGAAGTGAAAGTTTATAGATCATCACGAACCAAACTCCATACCAGTAAGTGGCCGTAATGCTACTAAAAGTCTGTTGCCAACCGCCAATAAAAACCAACAAGAAAAAGAAGAAACAAACAGCCTGGCAGTCATGTAACAATCGGCACAGGGTTTGCCTGCCAATCTGAGTGTCTGTCAGGTCTGTTGTGTGCAGTTGGATTTCGGTCAGATGATCGCTGGCGCTGAGCTCATCGGGCTGCTGCCTGAAGATCTGGATCGTGGCTATTTGTGCTGCTGGATGCATTTGAGTTGTAGGCGTCTGAATGTCCCCGTTGGGTGGCTGATTAAGATTGTTGTTGTTTTATTATGCTCTCACTAAATGCATTTGTTTTGTTGTTAAGATGCTCTCAATTAATTAATAGGTCGTCTTCTAGAGCTGGAGTTGTAGCACAAGCACTACAGAGCCAGGAGCAACAGTTCATATTTCTTTTTTTTTATGAATTAGCTGATTGGGCACAGCCTTGTAGGACTGTGTTGAGGCAATGTGGGATTTGTTTTTGTTGTCTAACATTATTTTGTGTCATTATTTTGTGTTTCTACTAATTTGGTTTGCATTTGTTTTTGGTTAAGTCTCAGATTGCTTCTAGTCATGTCCTGGGTTCATTTGCTTTATTGGGTTTTAAATTAGAATAATGAAGTCTATTTTTAATATTGTAGAGGAATGTATAAATAAAATATATTTTGTACTATTTCTCTTCCATCATTCTAAGTCAGACCTACCTGAGTATTATTAATTGTGAGACCCTGGGCCACTTGATATAATCTGTTGGCTTTAGGGCCACATCCACAGTCACAATCCTGGTTCTTCCCCTGTGTTACACAAGCAAACTTTTAGTATTCTTTGTATGTATTTATAGGTAGTACACTTAATATTTTGTATACTTAAAATATACTTACACAAATATATATTTATTATATACAAGTATATATTTTTTTTCAATAGGGTCTGTAAGTTTCATTATTTCGGCTGAATCATGATAAACTGTCTTGTTGTGACTTGTTACTCAAAACTGGCTGTATTGCTTTTATAGACTGCTGCTGATGCAGAGTCTCATATCTGAGCTGCTGGAGCTTAGAGCTCCTTCTGCCTGGTCATGTTGTCCTGGTTTCCTCTCTCACTAGTCTCTTTCTTCCACAGTCACTAAGTATGAGGACGACCTGAGAAGAGGCAAACGGCTGTTTACTGTGCTCAGTATAAACAGTTTATCTTTTTTTGCCTTCTAAATGTAAAGGTAAAGATAACTGGATGAATTGCACTCTGAACTTTCACAAAGTGTAATTGATGACAAAGACCACCACCCAGCCTTGAGAAACCGATTGCATAGGACTTAGTCACAACTTTAAGTTCCTGTTGAACTAGATGTGAACTATCAGGTCATTTCTATATGAGTTCTACTCGTATAATTTCCTCATTTTGTGGGTGTAAGAAGACTAAAAGCTTTATAAATATCCAGTAATCCTGCAGTAAGGACTAAAGGTACTGACTGGCTGAGAAGACGGATCATTCTGCATCAGGTTTGCTGATCAAATTTCTTATTGTCTTAGTGCCACTGTGAGTTTTTCTTAACATGTATGTTTTATTTTGACTTTTCTTCAGCTTGCAAATTTGCATCTTCTCATCATCTGCACCATGAAGTTGTTGACTGTGTTCCTTCTAGTTTCCTCTGTGGTTGTTCAGGCCAGTGAGTATTTATTAAATAAACTAACAAAGTAAACGCTGAGTTAATGTCTTGTCAATGTGGGCATTATGTTTTAGAATGAATTTATTGTTGCGTCATTTTGATGTTATAATTTGTCACAAAATAAAGTTATTATCAAACTCATGTCACATAAATCAGTTAACTGGAGGCCTGCATTTGTTTTTCATCAGCACATTTTGGCTGGATCCAGACATCCATCACTTGTCCTTCTGGCTGGACTCCGATCAACAATCGCTGCTTTCTCTATGTTCACATTCCCAAGACTTGGGCGGATGCAGAGGTGATTTCCAATAACACTGTGCTCTTATTTCCTGCTGCTCTGCTTTATTTCAAAGTGAGAAATTAAACAAACTTAATTTAGCTCTTGTGTGTTTATCTGTAGAAACACTGTCAGTCCATCGGGGCAAACCTTGCATCAATTCACAACGCGGACGAGAACAATCGGGTTCAGAATCTGATAGCTGCAGCAGGTCAAGGGTCCACACATGTATGGATTGGAGGCTCTGATGCACAGCAGGTATTTCTACCTGGATTCTTTAGTTGTGAAATATTTTTAAAGATATTTAATGAAACATATCATCTGCTGAACTTTGTCTTCCAGGAGAAAACTTGGTTGTGGAGCGATGGAAGCCGGATGAGATACACAAACTGGTGGCCAGGGCAGCCTGATAATTTGAAAAACAACCAGAACTGTTTACTGATGATCTGGTCAGGTAAAGAAAATGTCGTGTTTTCTGTTAGTATCAGGACTCATGAGTAAAAAGTTTATTTACTCTGCATATAAACTTTTTAGTTGAACTCCACATATAGTTGAAAGCAGAAGTTTACATTTGATCAAATTCATTCAGTTCAAAAGATACATGATATCATAGATATCTATGATATCTATTATCCATGATTCTGACCAAATGTATGTAAACTTCTGAATTTGGATAAAATTACAAAAGAAATCTCCAAAAGAAATTCTTGCCAAGTTTTATGGCATTTAGCAAATAGAAATACTTTTGACAATTCAAACTACCTTAAAACAAAGACATTTGGTCTGACTTAATTTCAGACATTGTTTTTTATTCTGTGTATGTAAATGTCTGGTTACAACTGTATATTTACTACATAAACAGCAAAAGCTTATGACAATTTATTGTTGCTAATTAATTTAGTTAATAAACATTTTCAGTCATCTTGTTAGGTCAACTCAGGATTTTCACTATGTGATGTTTGACTGATTTGTTTTGTTCGTAGATGGAAAGTACTGGGATGACTATATGTGTGATTACCGTCTGCCTTTGGTCTGCGCCAAGAAAGGCTGAAAACTGTGAGGTTCCCAAACAGGCCGGATGTGTAAAACAGAACCAGTGGAGGATGAATGTTAGGAGTTTCTGTTTACCTGCCTTTTTGTGCCTTCATAGAAAACCCAAAAGATATTTCTGCATCTTAACTTCATATAATTTCTGTCTTTAATGCAACCTAAGGAATTAAGAGACAAGCAAACAGCAGCTGGATTGTCTCTCTGTAATAAGATCAGACTGAATGAGTTATAAAAAAAAAGAATCATCTTAGCAAAACTTTCTTCTGTTCTTTGGCTTAGCAAGAATAAAACTTTGAGGAATCAAAACAAGATGGTGTGTGGTTTATTCTGTCTTTGTTGTTGTTCTGTTTAACACTGTCATACACTAGTTATTATGTTAGTTATTAAAATTCAAATATAACATTATAACAAGTAGTCAAACCTTAGGTACTTTCCTCAAAAAATCATGAAGATATTTCAAGACTTTATTTTTTGTCTTTTTAATGACTATGACTATGAAAATACTACCTACCCTCTTACCCCACAAATACAAACAGCTCGGACAATTAGGCAAAACATTGCAGGCTGTGGTTGGACTTGAGTTGAAAATCCTCCAGTAAGTAAAAACTTAAAGAAAAAGACATGTAGCATATTTTATTTACTTTCACTATAAGAAGAAATACATTAACAGTAACAAACTGTGTCACCGCCACCGACCTCTGTTAATTTTTAAAACCTTTATATTTCAAGAGGCCATCAACTTATGGAACTCAAGTGCTTGACTATGTAAAAAAAAACATTAACCTTTCATCCTTTAATTGAAGTCAACGTTGTAATTTGACATACACCCAAAAATTCACTGGACTTAGTTTTAGTGTTACCAAACCTTGACCAAAGTCTGAGGTCAGTCCTCTGACTGGCAGAATGAGCAAACGTTTCACCAAGAGCAGCTGGGTTTAGCTGAAAAGTTACAACTTCTCTAAACATAAATCCTTATCATTTTGACCCTTATCATATGATGGGGTTTAGACATTTAGGCATTTACTTTATTACTTTTGCTGTTTTAATGTGATTTTGAATTAATATAATGTGTTAAAGCGTTTTTGTCTGAAAACATTTAGATAAAACAGCTACTGTTTTTATCTAAATGTTTTTATCTGAAACAGTTTGTCCTGGAGCAGGAAGAGGAACAGCTTGTCTTGCTCTCTCCCATCCTCACCTGAGGAACTTAAACTGATAAAGGATTCCAGGATTAGTTGAACACGTTGGCTTAAATATGTTGAAATTTTTCTATTAACTAAAAAAGTTGCTGTTTGTGTTACACCAAAAATTATATTTACTTTGAACATGTACAGCATATGATGCAATGATGGAAAGACCTTCATACGGACATGTTGCTTTAATACTGTTGATCACTGTATTTAGCTGTTCTTAGTTTGGCTGTAGGTATTTATCCAGACTACCGTTTTGAAAATGAATGAATAAAATCTATAAATATATATAACATGCTTAAATAAAGCATGTCTTGTACATGTTACCCACTGACAACTTGAAACCATTTTTCTAATTATTTTCCACCAAATCTGTTCAACCACAGCTCATTAAATAGCAAGCAGTTAGCAAATAAGTAGCCAGACCCCAGTGCATTGTAGAGCAAACAACTTTGTCCTTCAGGTAAGAGATGTTTACTTTGGGACAAAATTAATCTGGTCCTGCTGGTTATTACACTTTTAGTGAGTAAAATATGGTGAAAACAACATTAAAGTATCAGCACTGTACTCTAACCCTGAAGTCTTAACTCTGCAAATTTGCTTTGTGTCCCGAGACGGCAGGACTCATCAAACTCTGTTTGTTTGGAACAGTGAGGTCCTATTGTATCCATGTATTGGACTTCACTGTAACAATTTCAGTTCCTGTTGAACCAGGAATTTCTATCCAATTCCATCATTAAAAATGGATAGAAATTGCTACATGTGAAAGTAGCTAAATTAAAAGCTCTATAAAAAGCCAGTGGTTTTGCAGTAAGGACTAAAGTTGCTGTCTGGCTACAAAGGCAGATCATTCCACATCAGGTTTGATGATGAAATATCTTTTTGCACCATTGTTTGAATTTTCTTAACATAAATGCTTTGTTTTTTCTTTTCTTCAGCTTGCAAATCTACATCATATCGTCATCTGCACCATGAAGTTGTTGACTGTGTTCTTCCTCCTTTTCTCCATAATGGAGAAATGTTCACTGGCACATGGTGATGGTGAGTATTTATTAAATATAAATAAATAATAATGAGACAGACATACCAACTCCTGTTTAACAAATCCAAAGCCCCAGAAGATGGCTCTCCTGGTGACGATCAGTGGATGTTTTTATTTCCTCTGCATTAGAGATCAAAACGCAAACTCAAAAATATATCTTTTTGTATCATTTGTACTCCTCCAGATTATTTAGTAGGCTTATTATCTTAACATGTCACCACTGTACCTTTCAAAGTAAACACTGAGTTATTTCTCATCAATGTGAGAGTTATTTTTTAGAATACATTTAACAAATAGAAACAAATAACACTCTTGCTATAGCACTCATGCCACCTACCCCATTTTATCTCAACTCTGAATTTGTCAGAAAAAGTTAATTTGCTCCGGAGATCTGTTGAGTGTCCCTCTGGCTGGACTGCAATCAACGATCGCTGTTTCAGCTACTTTGCCACAGAGAAGACTTTTGCTTCAGCTGAGGTGATTTCAGACAAGAATGTTGTCTTCATTTTTTTGATGTCTTTTATTTTACAGTTCTTAATTAAAGTCCAGCTATTTCTTCAGCACATCATTATGTTTATATCTGTAGAAACACTGTCTGACCTTGGATGCACACCTTGCATCAGTTCACAGCCAAAACGATTATGAACAGATTCAGAAACTGGTATTAAAGGCAACTGGTCTCAAAACTGCAGCATGGATCGGAGGCTCTAATACACCGCAGGTATTGTTACAAGTACACTTTGGTTATTAGATATTTTGTGAAACATTGAATGAAACATGTCATCTGCTGTATATTGTCTTCCAGGCAAAGGCTTTTAAGTGGACTGATGGAACCCCTATGACCTACACAAACTGGTGTATTGATCAGCCTAATGGAATTGCCAAACCGTTCTGCATTCAGATCAACACTACATGTAAAAGAAAATTTCACACAATCCGTTTTTTGTTGTTGTTGCTAAAAGGACTCTGGGTGAAAAGCTTATTTATTGTGCATGTTAACTTCTTAGTTGACCTTTTACATTTACTGCACTGACAGGAGGTGATAGTTTTGTGGTAAAATGTTTTTATTTGATCAACTTGTCCAAAATATTTTATGACCCAGAGGAAGATGCTTAGTGATTTTTCTGATGTGATGTTTGATTTGTTTTCTTGCTCCTAGTTGACAAGTGCTGGGATGACGTGGCTTGTCCTCTTAGGGTGCCGTTTCTCTGTGTCAAGAAAAACACACCACCCAAAGTATCTGCGGCTTAAAACAGATCCAGTGGAGGATGACTGCTGTAGTGGAAAATTACTACAAGTTAACATCTGTTGATCATGTCATATTAAATGCTTGTTAACTCTCACCAAATTAAGCTATTTGGGCTACATGTACAAGGTTGAAAGTTGTTTCCCACGGCTGCATGAGAACCAGAATCTTATACATTTGTTTTGAATTCCTTATCCTTGGTATAAAACGCATGTGATGTCTCTGCCTGGCAGAGATTTTCAGCCAGGCCTGCTTCATGATTGATTGTCCTACAAGCTCTCTGAGTTGTGCACAATTCATAAATAAACCTGATTGAGTGATTTTACCTGAACATCCATCCATCCATTTTCTGTACACCCTAGTGGTTCAGGAGTGTTGCTGGTACTTGTCTCCAACTACTGTACCTGAACAGTGCTTGGTAATAATTTTTTTTCCACAACACTGCTCCATGTTCAATTTTTCCTGCAAAATAAAACACTAAATAAAGATTGTGAAATGAGAACTCTTCCTGTTTTTAATTTCACCTCCTTGTAGCTTGTAGTCATGCTGTTTAAATGAAATGTTGCAACAACTTTTATTTCCTTTAATAAGTTGCTAAGTTGGGAGTTTTCACTGAAATGTGTTGAGCACAATTTAGCTAAAATATAAAGCTTGTGGCCCATTTTGGCACGAGCATCATCCAACCTCACATTTTGAAAACCCCCCAAACCTAGGCATGGCATTCCAGCTGAGGAATGGCCCAAAGAAGGCTTCAAGCCAGACGTTTTCTGTGGCATGATGGTTGTAAGAGTTTGTCCTGCAACTGAGCCTTCTTGTCCTGCGGGGACACACCCGGTGGGATTCAGCCTGGATTTATTCATAATAACAGGATTTCTGCTGTTTGGAGTTTGTGGATTCCTGGCTTATTGACGAATTTGTGACGGACGTGGCCTAACTAGCAAACACTCAGACTGTTGGTGTGGACAGAGATGCAAGTTGGATGTGTGTCTTGCTGAGACTCTCAGCCCAGCTGAGGACTCAAAAGCTCATATAAGGAAATAGAATTGATCTTGGAGAAGTTGCTAGTTTCGGCTCAGTGAAATGGCCAAACTAATTTGGATAATTGGGAACTTAGATATATCGGAGAGACTTTAGGGAAGATTGAAATTCATAATCTATCCAACCTAAGACATTCTATTTCTGAATTGACTTCTCCCGTGTGGCCTTGGAAGGGCAGCATATTTCCAGTCTCCTTGAAGATATGTAAACTTAACGCTCCTTCCCACTTCACCCTCCCTGTTATCCCTGCAGCTGTGGAGCTGAGCGCTCCACAGCTCCTAGATAACAACACCTCTATTGGACTTCTGCCGGGAGGCTAAGCAACGTGGTTTCAGGCCCTGTGAGGTCACCATCTTCACTCATGTCTTTGTTTTGTCTGAATGTTGCTGTTTGCCCTAATGTGTCCTTTCCTATTTTGTGTTTTTATTTGTTAGAATCTTTGGAGTACTCCTTATTTAACCCAGAAAAGGATTATTTTAGTTTATTTGTAATATTAGAAATTGTGGAGTACACACTATTTAGATCAATATTTAACAGTCCAGAAATAGAATCAGAATCAGAATTAGAATAACTACAAACTTAGAAACCAGAAATACTTAACAAGAACAGCGACTACTTAGTTACTGTAAGAATTATTAGCCTAATTATGCTTTTTTCAATGTTAGCTTTAACTTTAATTACATGCTTAAAGATCAACATTGTTTTAAATAGGCTCAAATTTAGGTTAAAATTACACTTTTGGTTTAATCAGTATAATCTCATCAGTAGTACGGAGCACCAAATGGGACATGGAGAAAAAGAAAAATGAAATCTAAACGTATTTTCTCGAGATCCCGAGGAACTTTATCCGGATCAGGATCAGTACATAACGACATAATCACAGCGATGGAGGACACACACACATGGGGTAGATATATAAAATTTTTATTTCAAGCTTGGGCTTGAGTATAAACTACTGAGATGTTTACTTTTGTTGAGTAATTCATTTGAACACTTTTTATGTTTTGGTATTTTTTTTTGGATGTTCTTTAATAAAGTCACAAATGTTTTGATAAGGAGTCAGAGAAAGACGTGCTGATCTCAACCTCCTGGTGTCGTTCAGTTAATGCCGAGATCAACTCAGAACCTTCCACTATGAACGTATTGCAGCCCTGCTCTAGCAAAGGACAAACAGTTCAGAAACAACATGAAATGGGAATAAAGCTATTTATTAACTGATAAAGCTGTGTTAATAAATAGCTTGTTCTTGAAATAATAGATTGTTCTTGAAAAAATAAACAGTCACGGCTGATTGGTGGGCGTAACCCTAAATCTTTTAGGGTACACAGTACCCGACCGTACCCACCTACTTTCAACCCTGCTATTACCCCATAAAGGATTTAGATTGGTCACTCTTTAGCTTATTTTATCAGAAAGCGTAGAGTATTCACTATTTAGATGCAGAAGCCCAGAGAAAACTTCTGGACCAACATTGTTAGACTATTTTTCAGACTCCTGTTCTCCCAACCCAGACATGGAATTAGACCAGAGGAAACTTAGCAGCCCTGAACAGGAGCACCTAGCTTACATACGTTAGATCAACATTAGATTATCTTTCTTCTTTTGCTCTTTCCTTTGGTTTGTTATTTTGTTTGTATTTCCTTTTAATCCATATAAAGCGTTTTGGTGAAAATGAGCTATATAAATAAAATTATCTTACCTTACCTTGAGAATGGGAGAGTGGCAAAACTAGCTAACAACATTTATTTAAGTGAACGGAGGCTCTGCTGTTGCAAAAAGGAATGAGAACAAAACACTCTGTGGGTCACACTTGTCAGCAGCTTGTTTGGTCCAGACCAAAGGAAGAATTTATTTCATTCATTTGGCACAGCTTGCTTTTACATTGTGTTTTTTGCAAGCGATCTGTAATTTGTAAACAAGGCCATGCCAGTGATCATCAATGCTTCCATTCCAATTATAATGCAAAGGGCATTAAATGCTCACGATCTGAGCTATACATTCTCTCCTGTTTGATAAATGCACCTGTGTTATCGCTAAATACACTCCGCATTGTTTTGGATGAAATGTGAAGCTATAATTGCACTTTATTTATGTGGTAAAAAAGTAAAACATACTGATCAGTGGCAGGTTCAGAACTGATCAGCCTTTTTGAAAATCTCCCAAACCTTTAGTCCGATCTGCTCCTGATGCAGAGTCTCATATCTGAGCTGCTGAAGCTTGGAGCTCCTTCAACCTGTTCATGTTGTCCTGGTTTTGTCATGAAGCGTGGTTGATGGTGGTGAGGAGAGACGCATGACCCAGGCTCTAGATGAAAGAATGAGTTTAATGATAAGTGTAGCTCAGTACAGTCCAGAGTTCAGGCAGCACGGATTAGCGGAAACAGAGGCTCAACAGAGGTAGCACTGAATTAGCAATGACTGACATATGTGAGCGATCGCCGACACAGGACTTTAAACAGTTCTACTGTGCCGGCACATGAACTAAAACGGACAGGACTGAAAGTACGACTAACGAAGACGAGGATCTGACAAAGGACACAGACAACAGGTGAGTCTAAATACACATGGGGTAATCAAGGGAACGAGACACACCTGGGAAACAATTAACAGGAAAGACGCAGAGACAGGACTCACAGGGAACAGGACTACACAGAAAACTCAAAAATAAACACACAGAAACACAGACCCTGACAGGTTTCTTCTCTCACTAGTCTCTTTCTTCCACAGTCACTAAGTCTGAGGACGACCTGAGAAGAGGCAAACAGCTGTTTACTGTGCTCAATATAAACAGTTTATCTTTTTTGCCTTCTAAATGTAAAGGTAAAGATAAGTGGATGAATTGCACTCTGAACTTTCACAAAGTGTAATTGATAACAAAGACCACCACCCAGCCTTGAGAAACCGATTGCATAGGACTTAGTCACAACTTTAAGTTCCTGTTGAACTAGATGTGAACTATCAGGTCATTTCTATAGAATTTCCATCCATATAATTTCCTCATTTTGTGGGTGTAACAAGACTAAAAGTTCTATAAATATCCAGTAATCCTGCAGTAAGGACTAAAGGTACTGACTGGCTGAGAAGACGGATCATTCTGCATCAGGTTTGCTGATCAAATTTCTTATTGTCTTAGTGCCACTGTGAGTTTTTCTCAACATGCTTTATTTTGACTTTTCTTCAGCTTGCAAATTTGCATCTTCTCATCATCTGCACCATGAAGTTGTTGGCTGTGTTCCTCCTGGTTTCCTCTGTGGTTGTTCAGGCCAGTGAGTATTTCTTAAATAAACTAACAAAGTAAATGCTGAGTTAATGTCTTGTCAATGTGGGCATTATGTTTTAGAATACATTTAATGTTGCATCATTTTGATGTTATAATTTGCCACAAAATAAAGTTATTATCAAACTCATGTCACATAAATCAGTTAACTGGAAGCCTGCATTTGTTTTTCATCAGCACATATTGGCTTGATCCAGACATCCATCACCTGTCCTTCTGGCTGGACTCCGATCAACAATCGCTGCTTTCTCTATGTTTCCCATGACATGACTTGGGGGAATGCAGAGGTGATTTCCAATAACACTGTGCTCTTATTTCCTGCTGTTCTGCTTTATTTCACAGTGAGATATAAAACAAAGTTTATTTAGTTATTGTGTGCTTATCTGTAGAAAAACTGTCTCTCCATGGGGGCAAACCTTGCATCAGTTCACAATGCGTACGAGTACCGTCAGGTTCAGAATCTGATAACTGCGGCAGCTCACATGTCCAAACTAGCATGGATTGGAGGCACTGATGCACAGCAGGTACTTTTACCAGTACAATTTACTTGTGAAGTGTTTTGTAAAACATTGAATGAAATATGCCATGTGCTGAACTTTGTCTTGCAGGAGAAGACTTGGTTTTGGAGCGATGGAAGCCCGATGATCTACACAAACTGGTGTTACCGACAGCCTGATAATGGATTACGCAAACAGCACTGCCTACAGATGAACTATACAAGTAAAGAAAATATCACACAAGTCTGTTTTTCTGTTGGTATCAGGGGTCTTGGGTGAAAATGTACATGTAAACATTTTAGTTGATCTCCACACATTTGAACCAAGTCAATGACTTTGAGACTGATATCACTGACACTGACCAAAATGTGTCAACTTCTGAATTTGAAGACAATCATCATTTTGGTAGTTCTATCCAACTTAAAACAATGCAAGTTTGGTCAGATTTGACTTATTCTGTGTATACAAATATCTAGTTCAACTGTACAATTAATCTGCCACCTCAGCGTTTTCTTTGTGATGCTTGACTGATATTTGATGTTTGTTGTGTTGCTCCTAGATGAAAAGTGCTGGGATGACTGCTGGTGTCATTACCCTCGACCTTCTGTCTGCTCCAAGAAGGTCTGAGAAATAGGTTCCCAAAGAGGCCTGATGTGTAAAACAAGAACCAGTGGAGAACCAGTGAATGCTAGGAGTTTCTGTTTCCCTGCCTTTTTGCACCTTCATAGAAAACCCAAAAATATTTCTGCTTCTTCACTTCCTACTATTTCTGTCTTTAATGCAACCTAAAAAATGAAGTGACAAGTAAACAGAAGCTGGATTGTCTGTCTTTAACAAGATCAGACTGAATGAGTTATAAGAAAGAATCTTCTAAGCAAAACTTTTTCTGTCCTTTGGCTTATCAAAAAAAAAACTTTGAGCAATCAAAATAAGACAATGTCCGGTTTATTCTTTCTTTGTGTTGTTCTGTTTTCCCAAATTATTTTTCACACTATCATATGCTAGTTATTACAATATAAATATCACATTATAACATATTTCAGTCAAACATGAGGTTCTTTTCTCATAAAAGCAGAGAATAGTTACTTTCTATCATGTGTTTTCGTCTTTACTTTGTGCTGGTACTGCTCTCAATAAAGGTTTGAAGTTATATCCTCGGGATTTCATATTAATGGAGTTATAAATGTAGAGAATTTATCTCAGTGGAACTAATGAAAGTTTTAAAGTGGGTAAAGTTTTCTAGTTTGCTACTTTCTGTGCTGCAGTATCAACATTTAAAGTGGAGCTGTTACATGTTTCTTCTAAAATACATCTGAGTTTGTTTGACATGTTGAGTCATTGAATGGAATGCTTTCATTTCATTTTACACTGACCCATGTAAGATGATATTTGCAGCTTTCGTTCACTGATCTGCTTTGGATCTAACATTCAGGTTCAAGTTCAACACTTCTGTTTACTTTAGTTATCTCTCTGGCCCATTTACTTCTAATTATAGTTTGTTCTGTGGTATCTGATGTTAGGCAGATGCCACAGAAGCAGGTGTTGATATTTTAACTAAAGAACACTTCAGATGTGTGGTTTTGAAATGCAACAAAGGAGAAGAGAGGTTCATCTGACACCTTTAAGTCTTGAAGCAATTAAATTAAACCATTATAAATGTGTAAAAAATAAAATACCAAAAGGTGCAACTCTGCCACCTGCTGACATCACATAGTAACTGCAGCGGGAAAACATATTTCAAGACTTTGTTTTTTGTCATTTTAATGATTATGACTGAAAAAAACCATAAAAGCTTGGCCAATTAGGAAAACCATTGCAGGCTGTGGTTGGATCGAAGTTGAAAATCAAGCCAATCAGATCGATCAGGAGATTTATTGTCACCAAGTGAAGAATATGGTCACCAAACGGAGAGCATAACTTTTCAGTGAAAGCAGTAAAATGAGGACCTAATTGTGGCTCTGCAGCACAACCAAAAAATCTACCCGCTCTCTCCGTCTCTCAATATGAAAAGCCCAAACTTTGCGTGAGCCCCTAAAATGGACCAGCGACGTCACACCTGTGTGGAAAACAAGATAGGAAGCCAATAAAACCATAAACGCTCCATCCATTGCGTTCTTTGGGACACACACACACACACACACACACACACACACACACACACACACGCACATACACACACAGACACACACACACACACACACCACGGTAACAAAGCACACACCACATTTATTATTTTGTTTATATATATATTTTTGATAACACATAAAAGCATAAATACATATTTTGATATGAAATATATTATTCTTTATATATTTTATTCATATAAAATTTTTATAAGAAATAAAAGCATATATAGATATTTTGATGAGAAATATATTATTCTTCATATATTTATTATTTTATTTATATATTTATTTTTGATCAGAAATAAAAGTATAAATACAAATTTTGATAAGAAATATATTCTTTATATATTTATTATTTTATTCATATATTTATGTTAAGAAATAAAAGCATAAATAGATATTTTGATAAGAAATATATTATTCTTCATATATTTTTTATTTTATTTATATATTATTTTTGATAAGAAATAAAAGCAGAAATACATATTTTGATCAGAAATAAAAGCATAAATACATTTTTTGATAAGAAATATATTATTATTTATATATTTATTATTTGATTATATTTATTTTTCATAAGAAATAAATGTATAAAATACAAATTTTGATAAGAAATGTATTATTCTTATATATTTATTATTTTATTTATATATTTAGTTTTGATCAGAAATAAAAGCATAAATAAATATTTTGATAAGAAATATATTATTCTTTATATATTTATTTTATTTATATATTTATTTTTGATAAGAAATAAAAGCATAAATACATATTTTGATAAGAAATAAAATCATAAATACATATTTTGATATAAAATATATTATTTATATATTTATTATTTGATTAAATTTATTTTTCATAAGAAATAAAAGTATAAATACAAATTTTGATAAGAAATATTATTCTTTATATATTTATTATTTTATTTATATATTAATTTTTGATCAGAAATAAAAGCATAAATACATATTTTGATAAGAAATATTATTCTTTTCATATATATTATTTTATTTATATATTTATTTTTGATAGGACATAAAAGCATAAATAGATATTTTGATATGAAATATATTATTCGTCATATATTATTTTATTTATATATTTATTTTGTATAAGAAATAAAAGCATAAATACATATTTTGATAAGAAATAGATTATTCTTTATATACTGAAGAAGAAATATATATACATAAGTATATAGATATATATTTCCACCTCGCGAGAGGGGAGAGGACTGCCGCCGCAGTTTTCTCGCCTCCATCCCCCGCCGTCTTCTCGCCTCCATCCGTCGCCATCTTCCCGCCTCTGTCAGCGATGGTGGCAAGAAGACTGCCGCCGCAGTTTTCTCGCCACCATCTCCCGCTGTCTTCCTGCCTCCGTCAGCGATGGTGGCGAGAAGACCGCCGCCACAGTTTTCTCGCCTCCAACTCCAGCTGACGTCTTGCCCCCATCCGCCCCTTTCTTCCCGCCTCCGTCAGTGATGGTGACGTGGAGACTGCTGCCGCAGTTTTCTCGCCTCCATCCGCCCTTATCTTCTCGCCTCTTCCGTCAGCGATGTGGCAAAAGACTGCACCTGAAAGTTTCTCGCCTCCATCCCTCTCTCCCTCCTCCGTCGCCCTTCCGCCTCTTCAGCGAGGTGGCAAAAGACTGCGACCGCAGTTTTCTAGCCTCCATCCTCCCCCCTCTCCACTCCGTCCGCCCTGTCTTCTCGACCTCCATCAGCGAAGGAGGCAATAAGACTGCCGCCGCAGTTTTCTCGCGTCCATCCCCCCGTCGTCTCGCCTCCATCCGCACCTGTCTTCCCGCCTCCGTCAGCGATGGTGGCGAGAAGTCTGCCGCTGCAGTTTTTTCGACTCCTTCCGCCCTTGTCTTCTCTCCTCCGTCAGCGATGGTGGCAGTTTTCTCGCCGCCATCCGCCCTGTCTTCTCGCCCCTGTCAGCGAAAGAGGCAATAAGACTGCCGCCGCAGTTTTTCTCGCCTCCATCCCCCGCCGTCTCCTCGCCTCCATCCGCCCTGTCTTCTCGCCCCTGTCAGCGAAAGAGGCAATAAGACTGCCGCCGCAGTTTTCTCGCCTCCATCCCCCGCCGTCTTCTCGCCTCCATCCGCCCTGTCTTCTCGCCTCTGTCAGCGAAGAAGGCAATAAGACTGCCGCCGCAGTTTCTCGCCTCCATCAACCGCCGTCTTCTCGCCTCCAACCACCCCTGTCTTCTCGCCTCCGTCAGAGATGGTGGCGAGAAGACTGCCGCCGCAGTTTTCTCGCCTCCATCTCTCGCCGTCTTCTCACCTCCGTCCGCCCTGTCTTCTCGCCTCAGTCAGTGAAGGAGGCAATAAGACGATTGCCGCAGTTTTGTCGCCTCCTTCCCCCGCGGTCTTCTCGCCTCCATCTGCCCCTGTCTTCTCGCCTCCATCAGCGATGGTGGCAAGAAGACTGCCACCGCAGTTTTCTCGCCTCCATCGCCCACCGTCTTCTCGCCTCCATCCACACCTGTCTTCTCGCCACAGTCAGCGAAGGAGGCAATAAGACTGCCGCCGCAGTTGTCTCACATCCATCCCCCGCCGTCTTCTCGCCTCCATCCGCCCCTGTCTCTCTCGCCTCTGTCAGAGATGGTGGCGAGAAGACTGCTGCTGCAGTTTTCTCGCCTCCATCTCTCGCCGTGTTCTCACCTCCAACCGCCCCTGTCTTCTCGCCTCAGTCAGCGAAGGAGGCAATAAGACGGCCGCCGAAATTTTGTCGCCTCCTTCCCCCGTGGTTTTCTCGCCTCCATCCGCCCCTGCCACCGCAGTTTTCTTGCCTCCATCTCCCACCGTCTTCTCGCCTCCATCCGCCCCTGTCTTCTCGCCACGATCACCGAAGGAGGCAGTAAGACTGCCGCCGCAGTTGTCTCACCTCCATCTCCTTCTCGCTTCCATCAGTCGCCGTCTTCCTACCTCCGTCAGCGATGGTGGCGAGAAGTCCGCCGCCAGTTTTCTCGCCTCCAACTCCACCCGACGACTTGCCTCCATCCGCCCCTTTCTTCCCCCTCCGTCAGTGATGGTGACGTGGAGACTGCTGCCGCAGTTTTCTCGCCTCCGTCCGCCCTGTCTTCTCGCCTCTGTCAGCGAAAGAGGCAATAAGACTGCCGCCACAGTTTTCTCGCCTATATCCCCCGCCGTCTTCTCGCCTCCATCCGCCCTGTGTTCTCTCCTCCGTCAGCGATGGTGGCGAGAAGTCTGCCGCCGCAGTTTTCTCGCCTCCATCCCCCGCCGTCTTCTCGCCTCCATCAGCCCCTGTCTTCTCGCCTCCGTCAGTGATGGTGGCGAGAAGACTGCCGCCGCAGCTTTCTCGCCTCAGTCCGCTCTGTCTTCTCGCCTCTGTCAGCGAAAGAGGCAATAAGACTGCTGCCGCAGTTTTCTCGCCTCCATCCGTCCTGTCTTCTCAACTCTGTCAGCGAAGGAGGAAATAAGACTGCCGCCGCAGTTTTCTCGCCTCCATCCCCCGCCGTCTTCTCGCCTCCATCTGCCCCTTTCTTCCCGCCTCCGTCAGTGATGGTGACGTGGAGACTGCTGCTGCAGTTTTCTTGCCTCCGTCCGCCCTGTCTTCTCGCCTCTGTCAGCGAAAGAGGCAATAAGACTGCCGCCACAGTTTCTCTCGCCTCCATCTCCCGCCGTCTTCTCGCCTCCATCCGCCTTGTGTTCTCTCCTCCATCAGCGATGGTGGCGAGAAGTCTGCCGCCGCAGTTTTCTCCCTATATCCCCCGCCGTCTTCTCGCCTCCATCCGCCCTGTGTTCTCTCCTCCATCAGTGATGGTGGCGAGAAGTCTGCCGCCGCAGTTTTCTCGCCTCCGTCCGCCCTGTCTTCTCGCCTCTGTCAGCGAAAGAGGCAATAAGACTGCCGCCACAGTTTTCTTGCCTCCATCTTCCGCCATCTTCTCGCCTCCATCCGCCCCTTTCTTCCCGCCTCCGTAAGTGATGGTGACATGGAGACTGCTGCCGCAGTTTTCTCGCCTCCATCCGCCCTGTCTTCTCGCCTCTGTCAGCGAAAGAGGCAATAAGACTGCCGCCACAGTTTTCTCGCCTTCCGCCGCCTCCATCCCCCATCCGCTTCTCTCGCCTCTGTCAGTGAAGGAGGCATAAGACTGCCGCCCAGTTTTCTCGCCTCCATCCCCCCCGACTTCTCGCCTCCATCAGCCCTGTCTCTCGCCCCGTCAGTTATGGTGGCAAGAAGACTGCCGCCGCAGTTTTCTCCCTCCATCTCCCGCCGTCGTCTCGCATCCATCCGCACCTGTCTTCCCGCCTCCGTCAGCGATGGTGCCGTGAAGACTGTCGCCGCAATTTTCTCGCCTACATCTCCCGCCGTCGTCTCGCATCCATCCGCCCCTTTCTTCCCGCCTCCGTCAGTGATGGTGACATGGAGACTGCTGCCGCAGTTTTCTCGCCTCCGTCCGCCCCTGTCTTCTCGCCTCCGTCAGAGATGGTGGCGAGAAGTCTGCCGCCGCAGTTTTCTCACCTCCATCTCCCGCCGTCTTCTCGCCTCCATCCGCCCCTGTCTTCTCGCCTCTGTCAGTGAAGGAGGCAATAAGACTGCCGCCGCAGTTTTCTCGCCTCCATCCGCCCCTGTCTTCTCGACTCCATTGCTGATGGAGGCGAGCCCCTGTCTTCCCGGAGGCGAGAAGACTGCCGCCACAGTTTTCTCGCCTCCATCCCCCGCTGTCTTCTCGCCTCCATCCGTCCCTGTCTTTTCGCCTCCGTCCGCCGCTGTCTTCTTGCCTCCGTCTGCCGCAGTCGTCTCGCCTCCATCCGCTGCTGTCTTCTCGCCTCCGTCTGCTGCAGTTTTCTGGCCTCCGTCCGCCGCAGTCTTCTCGCCTCCATCCACCGCCTTTCTACCACTGTTCACCTGTGCAGCCTGAATTTTGTATTTTTGTCATGGGTCACTATGTCAACCTCATGACCTACAAACCACAATTTATTGTCGTTCTCCTTGGGCTCTGGGAACTTCTTCTCCGCCTGAGCTGCTTCCGTCAGCTGCTTCCAGGTGTCCATCCACAAAGACCTGATTGTTCTCTCTCTTTGGTTTGAGACCATCCCTCCCTTCTGGTGCCTACGAGCGGATTTTGGGGTTGTCCCCAAAACAGGCACTTCCTCCAAAATGGGTTCAAAGTTCTTCCATAGGTGAAATTTGAAGCTCTGTTTCACAGATGACTCTGCCAGGATCCTCAACACTTTTGGGCCTCTCTGGTTTCACTGGGACTGACTGGTCAGTGGACAGCTCTGACCATCATCACCCAAGAGTACAAGACATACAGCCACAGATCAGATGGGAAACCAAAAAGTCTCCCATAGAACTGTGGCCATGGTGTCCTTGTGCTCTGAGCACATATGAACCCTTATGCTTGAACAACGTGTACATTATGGACAGTCTGTGATAAACACTGAAGTCTCATAATGTACACGACTCAGGTTCAGGTCAGGCTGGCCGATCCTCTCAACCACAAGCCTCCTGGTCTCCCTGTGATGCCCATGTGAGTGTAGAAATCCCCCAGCAGAACAAGGAAGTCTCTTGGAGGGACACTCTCCAGCATCCCTCCAACGACTCCAGAAGAGGTGCCCAGTGTGAACTGTTTGGGGCTGGTTAGCATTTTCTCCTTGGCAGGAGATGAGCCAACCTCCTGCCTTGATGGCGAAGCCACTCGGAAACCCGTGACCTTAGATTTTCGGCATGTCTGCTTTCAGACGGGGTTTCCTCAAAGGAAGCATCCACTTCTTCAACATCCCTGCTTTCCTGATGTTGTGGCTCAAGTTGAAGATGTTCTGAGCTTTCCTCTGAAAACATCTCTTCTGAGGTGGAAACCTCAGAAATTCTATCAAAAGGTGGCACGTAATTCTCTAAATTCAAATAACCAAGGGTGGATGATTCCTTAGAGGAAAAATCCCTCCTGTTATCTTTTTCAGATAAATCAGTGTCATCTTCTGTAAGAATTTCTGAAGAAGATTTCGTTTTTTGAAGAATTCTCAGAAACCTCTTCAGAATGTGCCACAACATGGTCCGCAGTTGAGTCAGAAGGGATTTCCTTAGAGGTGATGTCCACATCTTCAGCATCCATGCCGTCAAAACGGTCCGCGTAATCTTGAACCCCATCTTCTGAGTTTCCATCAGCAGAAGACGCCTCTTCTGCCAATGGATCCTCAGAGACTGGTTCAAAATTCATCGCCTCTTCCTGGCCGTCGCAGCTCGTTTCAACGGCTAGGTCCATTATTTCCAGGGAAACATCAGCACTGCTACAAACATCAGTGTCTGAGTCCCCTGGACAAGTTTCCAAATGGGGTTCACAGATGCTTTCCAATGCCACAGGATTTTCATGAGTCAAATCTGTTGAAGCTGTCGATACCCCTGAAGGGGCACTGACATGGTTGGTGGAAGCGTCCATGTCATTTTGCTCTTCATCTGCGTCCTCAGAGCCAGTTTCCCAATTTATTCCACAGATGCTCTCCAGAGTCACGGTGTCTTCAGGGGTGAACGTTGTTAATCTGGTCACCACCCCTGGAATGGCGTTGGAGATGATGTTGGTGGAAACGTCCGTGTTGCCATGTTCCTCTGGAATCAGCTCCTCAAACCCAAAATATCTCCACCTAATATCCTCATCCTGATCTTCTGCGGCTTCTTGGGTGTGATGTCCTAGCAGTTTGTTGACTCCTTTAGAGGCCAAGTAGCTCAGGGTCCATCCGAACGAAAGCATAATTGTTGTGTTGAAAAGATGCGAGATCTTTTCTCTGAAATGTTTCTTCACTGAAGCTGAAGGCCAAACTGAAGATTCTTTATTCCAAATGATAATGATAATCCTTTGAACCTTTATGACATCATAGATTAGAACATCTATGATGTCATGATGATGTCATACAACCTGTATCAGGTTCTTGATTGTTTTAGTTGCTATTAGGGATGTGCCCATCAGGTTTTTTTCTCCCGATACCAATATCGATCACCCCTGAGGGCCGATCGCCAATTCCGATCCCCGATACCGATCACATAGTTATGATTTATTTATTTTTTATCATAAACACTACTGTTACATTATGTAGAAAAAGGAACCATGAATTCACCTTAATTTAGACAAAAACTTGTTTTTAATAGCTTTTCCAAGAAGAAAACTAAACAAAACAGTCATTGTGCAAATTGAACTGCTATCAATAATACTATCTTTAACAGACTGATAACATATGAGGCTCTGAAGAAGCTAAATAATGCAAAGAGCCAAAATAAAACCTTTCAACATTGCCAAAAATTCAAGTATAAAACTTAACATTCAAAGGCAAAAACAGGATCCATTACAATAAACAATCCAGAGTTACTGAATGAAAACTTCCTGTTAGCATAGCGGCTAGCTGGTTACTGCTAGTTCTGATTGGCTGTTTCTGACTGAGCGGAGTAACAGGGAGGAGATCGATTATTTTTTTAAAGATTATATGTCTCATGTTAGGACAGAGAAAGTTTTAATACGTAAGTAAAACATATTTTTAAGTTAGATGCTGCAGCTGTAAACAGGTTCGGTGTGAGAGTCTCTACCAGGTGGAGCAGAAGCGGCTCCGTGTCAAATATTACTAAATATTAAATATTACTACCTGTAGCGGAGCAGCGGTTCAACAGCAGAACCAGCGTCTTAAATTGCAGCTCCAAGACTTAAATCATTTTCCAGGTTATTAGTTTATCTTTCTGACCGTCATGATAATCCGGTGAGTGTTTGTAGCTGTGCTGCTTTACCTGCTGTCTGATCCTCCATGTCTTTTTACTGCACTGAGACTCGATGTAGCCAAACTCCGTCATTGTTTTTATGTCTATTAGCTTCGTTGTGTTGATGCATTTTGATCTGCTTCTATTTTCCGCCGAAACACGCAAACATCCTCATTCACTCAGTGGTTATAGTTACACATCACTTAGCATTTGTTGCTGCGCGTTTGCGCAGTGAAGGAAAGAGGAGACCAGCTGGACAGACAGGCTGGGAAATGAGATGCAGGTGATGATCGGTATCGATAACAGAGACAATCCCGATCATCACTGATTTCACGGGAATCGGCCGATTATGATCGGTGACTGATCGATCGGCACACCTCTAGTTGCTATGAAAACACAAGGAGTTATGTGTAAGGTGGGACTACTGTCGATAAAAATGAATGTGTAGACATATAAATCTGTCAATGCAAGTCAATAAATGTGCAAAATTTAAGTTTTGTATTTGTCCTGTTTTTCAACTCATACATGTAAAAATCAAAGATTTTACCTGTGACAATACCTGTAAACAAATTAGTACAAGTGGTTTATAGAGAATCCGCACGTGACGTCACGCGTGACGTCGGAGGGGTATCAGCGCCATCTTTGGTGTCCAGAAGCAACAGTCTCACAGTATAAAACCAACAGTCTCGCAGATTTTTTTCAATCCAAGTTACTTAAAATAATTTAGCTGTGCCTCGAACTTGCTGCGTTATTGTCTGTAATGTCCGATCACACGACTGAAACGGTAAAAAGGTGGAAAACGGACTTTTGTTTTACTATTTTCCTGCTTGGAAACAACGTGAGGAGGTTAAGCTAACGGAGCTAAGAGAAGAAAACAATGTCCTGGTATCAGTGGTGAGACGCTGATATTCACCTTCTCCAACATCCAGATACCTACAGGTTTGATCCAGACATTTACATTCTGGTGAGTGAATAAATTTGCTTTGTTGGTTTTGTGTCATAATTTATTTTGCTATGATTTTGTCCGAGTGTCTCATGATCAGTTTCTGTTCAGTTCATTAAAGTGGGTCAACCTGGTTTAGGTCGGACTAATATTGTTTATGTAGCAAAGTCCGAGTTTAGTCAGTGGACATCGAGGTTATTACATTATTGTGAAGTAAACTATTTTACTAGTGTTATCAAATTTACAGCATTAATACTGATGTATGTTCTGATTTGTCCTCTTAAAGGCAAACCAACGAATGAAGGTAAACGACACATAAACCGGACCGACATGGACGACAATTAAAGAGGAGATACAGCAAAACCATCAACAAGTTACTGACACTGTTTTATTATTGACCTTAGAAGAGATAAATAATGAAAACACAGTGGAGGCAACAGAAGAGGAGCAAGTTGGAGGCTGAGGAGGAAGAAACCAGGATTTGAGCTCAGCAAGACTGAAGAGGATCAGGAACCATTTGGGTTAAATACAGTATTAGTGGCTGTTTTCTCTCATTTAATCATTTAATGTATTAAACATCCATGAATCGTTTGATTCAGGCACTTCAAGTTGCATGTAAACGTGAAAAAATGAATCACAATTTAAGTAAAAATTTGATATTTAAATATTTCAGGTAATAATTATACATGTAATGAGATTATATTTTTAAATAAATATTTTATTTGATTAAAGTAAACAATTATATAATCAGACATCTGTCAGGACTCTGGGTTTTTGGGTTTGTTTTGCTTTTCATTTTATTTAGCTTCATGTTTTAATTCACTTTAGTTTAGCCCTTCATGGTCCTTTTGATATTATTAGAGGTATTTAGTGTAGTTATTAGTATTATATTATTGCTTTTCTTTGTCTGAGTCCATCTCAAACCTTCTTCAATGACTATAGCTTAACTCTATTTTTTCCTTCTAGTTATTTCTTATTCCACCTCCCTGCAGGTTTCTAGTCATGTTTATTTCTTAATTTGATCACTGTAGGTTCAGTTATTCTTCCATGTCTGAGTCTGAATCTTTCTTTATTCTAGTTGGGTTATTTCCTTGTTTAAATCTTCTAGTTTCTCTTGCTCTGTGTTCCTTAGTTCTTATTGTTAGATCAAACTTGTTTCTACATCCATTTAAAGTGAGTCCACTGCCTGCTGCGTTTGTGTTCACCGCCACATCATGACACAGACCAGATGAAAGAGCAAATCTTTAAACATTTAATGTGTAATTAAACAACAAAGGTGACAAATTTTATGAAATAGATCACACTTTAATAAATATTTGTTGTATTTAACATATTTCAGGTAAGTGAACATGTAATGAAATTGATCCTGTCCTAGAATTTTATGTAATTGAACATTATGGGTAACAAGTGATGATCATCTGAGGTAATACGTTTTATTAATATTTTTTTTAAATATAATTTTGGTTAAAAAATAAAAAAGCTGTCAATTCCAAAAATGGAATAAAAATATGCATGATCTCTATAGTTTAGTAGAATAATTTAACACAGATTTTGAGTTAATAGGTTACATGACCTAAAAGCTATTTAAGAAAAGTAAAAAAATTTGACTACAGCAATAGCTAAAAATATAAAAAAAAAATTTTAAAATGTAATAAAGATGAATGTGCCTCATCTATACTGTCTAGTAGAATAATTTCACACAGATTGAGTTAATGGGACATGATTTGGAAGCTACTGAAGAAAACATTTAATATTAAAATGATTGAATATGACTTAAAATGTTAATAGAGGATAATGTGTCTCGTGTAATAGCATGAATGACCACTTTTTTGTATCAGTTGATCACAAGACAAGGCATTTATTTACAAGAGTGTTCGGACATTGACAGCAGCTGTGAAACTCCGAGGCTTTAGGAGGGACTAGTAAAGAACAACTGGCCGAAATTAGCGATCATAAATCGGATCAGCCTTGAGCTGAACGTCCCTTAACTCCGTGGAGCTCGAATATCCAGGATCCAACTTGAAAACAACTTTACTGCGGTCGGTAACACAATAAAAACACCGGTGATGTTCTGAATAGTTCGTTTAGTCTGTGGACACCAAAGATGGCGCCGAGCGACGAAAACGTCATATCCGGTGACGTCAACGCGGATTCTCTATAGAGTATTTTTCCAGAAGTTAAACACATCAGTCACATCTAGAAACTGTATATATAAAAAACACACACACACACACACACACACACACACACACACACACAACACACCAACTAACACTTACTCTCTACACACACACACACACACACAACACTCTTACTCTTACACCACACAACACTCAACTAACATCTTTATCTCTCTCTCTCTCACAACACACTCACACAACACTTTTATCTCCACACACACACACACCTACACTACACTTTATCTCTCTCTCTCTCTCTCACACACACACACACACTCACACTAACACTCTCTTTATCTCTCTCTCTCTCACACACACACACACTCACACTAACACTCTCTTTCTCTCCCTCTCTCTCTCTCTCTCCACACACACTCACACTAACACTCTCTTTATCTCTCTCTCTCCTCACACACCACACACCTTTACCTCTCTCCACACCACCAACCTCACACTAACACTCTCTTTCTCTCTCTCTCTCACACACACCACTCACACTAACACTCTTTATCTCTCTCTCTCTCACACACTCACACTAACACTCTTTATCTCTCTCTCTCTCTTCTCACACACACACACACACTCCTCTCCCACACACTAACACACACACTACTCTCTTATCCTCTCTCTCTCTCACACACACACACACACACACTCACACTAACACTCTCTTTCTGTCACACTCTCTCTGTCTCTCTCTTGCTTGACGGACACCAAGCCCCCTTGCTGGGGGTCGCTTTTGGTAAGTAGTGGGGCCACATGGACCCCGCTGTCGAACACAAAGGTTAAATAAAAGTCCAACAAGTATAGTCATTTAGTATTAAAAATAACTCACTCTGAATTACCATGATAGATATAATGTATGTAATAATCAATCATGCTGCTCCTGTCTTATAAAAGTGTATCATAAGTAATATTGTTATGTTGTGCTTTGTACTGAAAAACACATTGGTTTAAACATAAGGGTAAATAATTGGTAGCGTGGTTTAATATAGTGTTCTGATCATAATTCATTATGTTTTGCTTTTCTCAATTCAAAGATGCCACTTAAAGAAAGACGTCAGAAACAAAGAAGAAAGGATCTGCCAGAATCAGCCAAAGTTAGTGGATAGTTGACCAACTGGGTCAGAACGAGAACCGCAGGTAAGAACAAAAAAATAAAAGTTCTTACCATGATCAACATGCAGTTTTTGGTAGTGAACAATATATTCAACATTACAAGGCAGCTGTTATGTTTTTATTATGTGAAGATGTAATAAATCTAGTTGTATATCTCACAATTTGTAGTTTATCATTGTTTATTAAACTTTGAAAGCTGTGTGACTTTAATATTCTGTCTTAGAATGTGGTTAGATGTGTCCTTTTATTGAGCACCTGGCCCTTTAGTGGTCTCTGCACAGCCCTGAAACGTCCTATTAAGGGGCGAATCCTTTTGAATGGTAGGATTTACCTGTACTTGAGACTGGAAGAGTTTCACAGCTAGCTAGAAACATTTATGTAAGGGAACACTGTCAGCAGCTTGTTTGGACCAGACTAAACAAGAAAAATGTATTTCCTTCATTTGCTCTCACGTTGTGTTTTTTTAAGCAAACTGTAATTTGTAAACAAAGCGTGTGATGATCAATGCTCCCATTGGACAGAAATGAAGGGGATGGGGCAGAGGGAAACCAGGGGGAAAGAAATGATTGCCTTTGTGCTGCTATAGCGCCAATAGATATCACGTGGTATTCGCGGAGCGAACCTTTTCTTATGTGAGAACAGAAAACATAAAAGAGGAGGATGGTTTGTTGCAAGACACATCTGGATTTATCAATGTGTAAGAAAGTCTATTTGGGCCATTTTGATTCTTTTAAATATCTGGGAATTTAGTCAAAAGGCCATAATCAAGCTCTAAAATATGGAGCTATAGATAAACTGTGTGTTGTTCTTGAAAATTCAGGTCCATTTTAGCCTGTTGAAGAAGCAGGAGGCGACCAGCAGCAGCTCAGAGAGAGAGAGAGAGAGAGAGAGACGGCTACTTATCTGTTTGTTTTGGAACAACGAGATCCTGGTTTGAATCAAAGTACTAAAACCTCCAGATGTCTGGACATTACAATGCAAAGTGCATCACTTGCCTTTTAAATGAAATGGAAAGATAAGTGGCTGAATTGCACTCTGAACTTTCACAAAGTGTAATTGAAAACAAAGACCACCACCCAGCCTTGAGAAACCGATTGCATAGGACTTAGTCACAACTTTAAGTTCCTGTTGAACTAGATGTGAACTATCAGGTCATTTCTATATGAGTTCAACCCATATAATTTTCTCATTTTGTGGGTGTAACACGACTAAAAGTTCTATAAATATCCAGTAATCCTGCAGTAAAGACTAGAGGTACTGACTGGATAAGAAGACGGATCATTCTGAATCAGGTTTGCTGATCAAATGTCTTATTGTCTTAGTGCCACTGTGAGTTTTTCTCAACATGCTTTATTTTGACTTTTCTTCAGCTTGCAAATTTGCATCTTCTCATCATCTGCACCATGAAGTTGTTGGCTGTGTTCCTCCTGGTTTCCACTGTGGTTGTTCAGGCCAGTGAGTATTTATTAAATAAACTAACAAAGTAAACGCTGAGTTAATGTCTTGTCAATGTGGGCATTATGTTTTAGAATAAATTTAATGTTCCATCATTTTGATGTTATAATTTGTCACAAAATAAAGTTATTATCAAACTAATGCCACATAAAACATTTAACTAAAAGCCTGAGTTTGTTTTTCATCAGCACATTTTGGCTCAATCCAGACATCCATCACTTGTCCTTCTGGCTGGACTCTGATCAACAGTCGCTGCTTTCTCTATGTTCGCTACAAGATGAATTGGGTGGATGCAGAGGTGACTTCCAACAACACTTTGCTCTTATTTCCTGCTGCTCTGCTTTATTTCACAGTGAGAAATTAAACAAACTTAATTTAGCTCTTGTGTGTTTATCTGTAGAAAAACTGTCAGTCCATCGGGGCAAACCTTGCATCAATTCACAACGCGGACGAGAACAATCGGGTTCAGAATCTGATAGTTGCATCAAGTGGTTATGAGTCCACAGTAGCATGGATTGGAGGCTCTGATGCACAGCAGGTATTTCTACCAGGATACTTTAGTTGTGAAATATTTTATAAGATATTGAATGAAACATATCATCTGCTGAACTTTGTCTTGCAGATGAACACTTGGTTGTGGAGCGATGGAAGCCGGATGAGCTACACAAACTGGTGTCAAAGGCTGAGTAATTTTCACAAGCACTGCATTGTGATTAAATATTCAGGTAAAGAAAATGTCACGTCTGCTTTTCTGTCAGTATAAAGACTCATGGGTGAAACACTTATTTATTTTGCCTATAAACCTTTTAGTTGACCTCGACATATAGTTGAAAGCAGAAGTTTACATTTGATCAGATTCATTCAGTTCAAAAGATACATGATAGAATTAGTCATAGATATCATAATCTATATGATATCATGTATGATATGATATCTATATCCATGAAACTGACCAAATGTATGTAAACTTCTGAATTTGGAGAAAATTACAAAAGAAATCTCCAAAAGAAATTCTTGCCAAGTTTTATGGCATTTAGCAAATAGAAATACTTTTGACAATTCAAACTACCTTAAAACAAAGACATTTGGTTGACTTAAGTTCAGACAGTGTTTTTTATTCTATGTATGTAAATGTCTGGTTACAACTGTATATTTACTACATAAACAGCAAAAGCTTATGATAAATTATTGTTGCAAATTAGTTTAGTTAATAAACATTTTCAGTCCTCTTGTTAGATCACTTCAGGGTTTTCATTATGTGATGTTTGACTGTTTTTATCTAGGAGCAGCACAACAAAAGTGCTGGGATGACTATGATTGTCATGAGAATGGTCTGCCTTCGGTCTGCGCCAAGAAAGGCTGAAAACTGTGAGGTTCCCAAACAGGCCTGATATGTAAAACAGAACCAGTGGAGGATGAATGTTAGGAGTTTCTGTTTACCTGCCTTTTTGTGCCTTCATGAAAACCCAAAAGATATTTCTGTATCTTTTCTTCAAATAATTTCTGTCTTTAATGCAACCTTAAGGAATTAAGAGACAAGCAAACAGCAGCTGGATTGTCTCTCTGTAATAAGATCAGACTAAATGAGTTATAAGAAAAGAATCATCTTAGCAAAACTTTCTTCTGTTCTTTGGCTTAGCAAGAATAAAACTTTGAGGAATCAAAACAAGATGGTGTGTGGTTTATTCTGTCTTTGTTGTTGTTCTGTTTAACACTATCATACACTAGTTATTATGTTAGTTATTATAATTCAAATATAACATTATAACAAGTTTTAGTCAAACCTGAGGTACTTTCCTCAAAAAAGCGTGAAGATATTTCAAGACTTTATTTTTTGTCATTTTAATGACTATGACTCTGAAAATACTACCTCCCCTTTACCCCACAAATACAAACAGCTCGGACAATTAGGCAAAACATTGCAGGCTGTGGTTGGACTTGAGTTGAAAATCCTCCAGTAAGTAAAAACTTAAAGAAAAAGACATATAGCATATTTGATTTAATTTCACAATAGGAACAAATACATTAACAGTAACAACTGTGTCACCGCCACCAACCTCTGTAAATTTTTAAAACCTCTATATGTCAAGAGGCCATCAACTTATGGAACTCAAGTGCTTGACTATATTAAAAAAAAAACATTATATCCTCTTAACTCCTTTGATTGAAGTCAACATTGTAATTTGCAAACACCCAAAAATTCACTGGACTTAAGTTTTAGTGTTACCAAACCTTGACCAAAGTCTGAGGTCAGTCCTCTGACTGGCAGAATGAGCAAACGTTTCACCAAGAGCAGCTGGGTTTAGCCGAAAAGTTACAACTTCTCTAAAAATAAATCCTTATCATTTTGACCCTTATCATATGATGGGGTTTGCACGTTTAAGCCTTTACATTATTAATTTTTGTTGTTTAAATCTGATTTTTGGATTGATATAATGTGTTAAAGCGTTTTACAAGTTAACATCTGCTGATCATGTCATATTAAATGCTGCTTAACTCTCACCAAATTAAGCTATTTGGGCTACATGTACAAGGTTGAAAGTTGTTTCCCACGGCTGCATGAGAACCAGAATCTTACCCATTTGTTTTGAATTCCTTATCCTTGGTATAAAACGCATGTGATGTCTCTGCCTGGCAGAGATTTTCAGCCAGGCCTTCTTCATGATTGATTGTCCTACAAGCTCTCTGAGTTGTGCACAATTCATAAATAAACCTGATTGAGTGATTTTACCTGAACATCCATCCATCCATTTTCTGTACACCCTAGTGGTTCAGGAGTGTTGCTGGTACTTGTCTCCAACTACTGTACCTGAACAGTGCTTGGTAATATTTTTCTTCCACAACACTGCTCCATGTTTAATTTTTCCTGCAAAATAAAACATTAAATAAAGATTGTGAAATGAGAAATTCTTCCTGTTTTTAATTTCACCTCCTTGTAGCTTGTAGTCATGCTGTTTAAACTATTTTTCAGACTCCTGTTCTCCCAACCCAGACATGGAATTAGACCAGAGGAAACGTAGCAACCCTGCACAGGAGCACCTAGCTTACATACTTTAGATCAACATTAGATTCTCTTTCTTCTTTTGCTCTTTCCTTTGGTTTGTTATTTTGTTGTTGTATTTCCTTTTAATCCATATAAAGCGTTTTGCTGAAAATGAGCTATATACATAAAATTATCTTACCATACATGAGAATGGGAGAGTGGCAAAACGAGCTAGAAACAATTATTTAAGTGAACGGAGGCTCTGCAGTTGTAAAAGGAATGAGAACAAAACACTCTGTGGGTCACACCTGTCAGCAGCTTGTTTGGTCCAGACCAAAGGAAGAATTTATTTCATTCATTTGGCACGGCTTGCTTTCACATTGTGTTTTTTGCAAGCGAACTGTAATTTGCAAACAAGGCCATGCCAGTGATCATCAATGCTTCCATTGGACAGAAATGAAGTGAGACAAAGCACTAAAACCTCCAAATGTCTGGAAATTACAATGCAGAGGACATTAAATGCTCACGATCTGAGCTATACATTCTCTCCTGTTTGATAAATGCACCTTTGTTATCACTAAATACACTCCGCATTGTTTTGGATGAAATGTGAAGCTATATTTGCACTTTATTTATGCGGTAAAAAAGTAAAACATACTGATCAATCTCAGGTTCAGAACTGATCGGCCTTTTGGAAAATCTCTCAAACTTTAGTCCAATCTGCTCCTGATGCAGAGTCTCATATCTGAGCTGCTGAAGCTTGGAGCTCCTTCAACCTGGTCATGTTGTCCTGGTTTCCTCTCTTACTAGTCTCTTTCTTCCACAGTCACTAAGTCTGAGGATGACCTGTTTACTGTGCTCAATATAAACAGTTTATCTTTTTTTGCCTTCTAAATGTAAAGGTAAAGATAAGTGGATGAATTGCACTCTGAACTTTCACAAAGTGTAATTGATAACAAAGACCACCACCCAGCCTTGAGAAACCGATTGCATAGGACTTAGTCACAACTTTAAGTTCCTGTTGAACTAGATGTGAACTATCAGGTCATTTCTATAGAATTTCCATCCATATAATTTTTCCTCATTTTGTGGGTGTAACAGACTAAAAGTTCTATAAATATCCAGTAATCCTGCAGTAAGACTAGAGGTACTGACTGGATAAGAAGACGGATCATTCTGAATCAGGTTTGCTGATCAAATGTCTTATTGTCTTAGTGCCACTGTGAGTTTTTCTCAACATGCTTTATTTTGACTTTTCTTCAGCTTGCAAATTTGCATCTTCTCATCATCTGCACCATGAAGTTGTTGGACTGTGTTCCTTCTAGTTTCCTCTGTGGTCATTCAGGCCAGTGAGTATTTATTAAATAAACTAACAAAGTAAACGCTGAGTTAATGTCTTGTCAATGTGGGCATTATGTTTTAGAATAAATTTGACGTTGCATCATTTTGGTGTTATAATTTGTCATAAAATAAAGTTATTATCAAACTCATGTCACATAAAACATTTAACTAAAAGCCGGAGTTTGTTTTTCATCAGCACATTTTGGCTCAATCAAGACATCCATCACTTGTCCTTCTGGCTGGACTCGATCAACAGTCGCTGCTTTCTCTATGTTCCCAATGACATGACTTGGGCGGATGCAGAGGTGACTTCCAACAACACTGTGCTCTTATTTCCTGCTGCTCTGCTTTATTTCACAGTGAGAAATTAAACAAACTTAATTTAGCTCTTGTGTGTTTATCTGTAGAAAAACTGTCAGTCCATCGGGGCAAACCTTGCATCAGTTCACAATGCGGACGAGAACAATCGGGTTCAGAATCTGATAGTTGCAGCAGGTCAAGGGTCCACACATGTATGGATTGGAGGCTCTGATGCACAGCAGGTATTTCTACCTGGATTCTTTAGTTGTGAAATATTTTTAAAGATATTTAATGAAACATACAGTATCATCTGCTGAACTTTGTCTTCCAGGAGAAAACTTGGTTGTGGAGCGATGGAAGCCGGATGAGATACACAAACTGGTGCCCAGGGCTGCCTGATAATCTTGGAGCCTCCCAGCACTGCATTGAGATGAACTATTCAGGTAAAGAAAATGTCATGTCTGCTTTTCTGTTGGTATAAAGACTCATGGGTGAAAAGCTTATTTATTCTGCATATAAACGTTTTAGTTGACCTCGACATATAGTTGAAAGCAGAAGTTTACATTTGATCAGATTCATTCAGTTCAAAGATAGTTATCCATGATACTGACCAAATGTATGTAAACCTCTGAATTTGGAGAAAATTACAAAAGAAATCTCCAAAAGAAATTCTTGCCACATTTTATGGCTTTTAGCAAATTGAAATACTTTTGACAATTCAAACTACCTTAAAGCAAAGACATTTGGTCTGACTTAAGTTCAGACAGTGATTTTTATTCTGTGTATGTAAATGTCTGGTTACAACTGTATATTTACTACATAAACAGCAAAAGCTTATAATAATTTATTGTTGCAAATTAGTTTAGTTAATAAACATTTTCAGGCATCTTGTTAGGTCAACTCAGAATTTTCACTATGTGATGTTTGAATGATTTGTTGTGTTGTTTGTAGGTGGAAAGTGCTGGGATGACATGTGGTGTGATTACCGTCTGCCTTCGGTCTGCGCCAAGAAAGGCTGAAAACTGTGAGCTTCCCAAACAGGCCGGATGTGTAAAACAGAACCAGTGGAGGATGAATGTTAGGAGTTTCTGTTTACCTGCCTTTTTGCATATTCATAAAGATATTTCTGCTTCTTTACTTCATATAATCTATCTCTTTAATGCAACCTTAGGAATGAAGTGACAAGCAAACAGCAGCTGGATTGTCTCTGTAATAAGATCAGACTAAATGAGTTATAAGAAAAGATCATCTTAGCAAAACTTTCTTCTGTTCTTTGGCTTAGCAAGAATAAAACTTTGAGGAATCAAACCAAGATGATCTGTGGTTTATTCTCTGTCTTTGTTGATGTTTTATGTTTTAACACAAACATACACTAGTTATTATATTAGTTATTAGAATTTAAATATAACATTATAACAAGTTTTAGTCAAACCTGAGGTATTTTACCCAGAAAAGCGTAAAGATATTTCAAGGCTTTATTTTTTGTCATTTTAATGACTATGACTGTAAATACCCTCCTCCTCTCACCCCACAAATACAAACAGCTTGGCCAATTACGCAAACCGTTGCAGGCTGTGGTTGTTGCTGAGTTGAAAATCATCCAGTGAGCTTTGTGTCCTGAGATGGCTGCTCATCAATCTGTTTTGTCCTATTTTGTCAAAGTACAGGACTTCATTATAACATTTTTTCAGTTCCTGATGAATCAGGAATTTCTCTCCAATTTCATCATTTTGTGAAAGTATGTAAATCAAAAGCTCTTTAAATAGCCAGTGGTTCTGCGGTAAGGACTGAAGATGCTGACCGGCTAAGAAGACAGATCATTCTGCATCAGGTTTTGCTGATAAAATGTCTTATCTTTTTTTGCACCATTGTTTGAATGTTCTTAACATGTATGCTTTGTTTTTAGCCGGGGCATCTTGTCCCGGATGTTGGCTGTTGCGCACTCTTCCTCTTGCCCATATATGGAAGACTGACTGAGCGCAACTGGCTTGTTAAGAAGACCAGTAGCCAGCATTTACATTTAAAAGCAGATAGATGGCTGAGGAGATCAGATCCCAGGCTGGTGACCCGTACAGAGGTATGTGTTCCAGTGATCGTGAGGTGGGTTTAGAATTTGTCTGATTTCGCCACTGGTTGATTTAGGGAACAAACTTTAGAGATTGACGTCAGGAGCATCGTTTACTGGTTTGCCTTTAGAGAAGCAGGGGCCGTTTCTTATCTGGCCGCTTAATGTGCTTGTTTAACTTGAACCTTTGTGTGTAGGTTGGCCTGCTACTGTTTCTGTTTTAGTTTTTGATTCGCTTCAATTTCAGTTTCCTTAGCTTTTGGATTCTTATCGTCGTTTAAAGTGTTTTGTTTAGGAAAGGGAGTTTCTATTGTAGCCCTCTGGCTTGTTTTAAACAGGGACCTATGCTCTCCCTGAGTCCCAAGCTGTTTAAGATTGAGACTTGTGGAAGGGAAGTTCTTTTATGTTTTCACCAGGGGTTTGTGTGTGTTTTGGTTGGTGTACTAATATTTGCTTCTTATTCCTCCCCCAAGCAGTCTAATTTTATTTAATTGGGTTTTAACTATTTATCTTTAAGTATCCCAGGACCAGTGTAAACTCCCACTTTTAGTGTGGTCATTTCTGAACAATACAATAAATTGACTACATTTGAACTCAATCTGTATGTAATTTGCAGCAGTGCCTCTGTTAATCTTTTTACAAATTTGTCTGTGTGATCTGGTAAAAAGAAGCTCTAAGGTTCTCTACTTGTAGTAAAGGCTGTACCTAAGGTCAGTTATGTCTTTTCTTCAGCTTACAAATCTCCATTGTGTCATCTGCATCATGAAATTGTTTGCTGTGGTCCTCCTTTTCTCCATAATGGAGAAAAACTCACTGGCACATGGTGATGGTGAGTATTAAATGTAAATAAATCATATAGTGGCAAACATACTGACTCCTGTTTAACAGATGTAAAGCCCCAGATGATGGCTCTCCTGGTGACGGTCGGTGGATGTTTATATTTCCTTTGCATTTGTCAGAACAAGTTCATTTGTTCCGGAGATCTATTGAGTGTCCCACTGACTGGATTGCAATCAACGATCGCTGTTTCCGCTTTATTGCCGATGTCAAGACTTGGGCTGGAGCTGAGGTGATTTTGACAAAGTTCTCAATTTTTCATTTTTTGCCATCTTTTAAGTTACCATTCTTAAATTCCAGCTACTTCAGCACATCATTATGCATTTCTCTGTAGAAACACTGCATGACCTTGGATGCAAACCTTGCATCAGTTCACAGCCAGGAGGATAACGATCAGCTTCAGACTCTGATATTTACGGCAACTCGTAAGTCCAAAGAAACATGGATTGGAGGCTCTGATGCACAGGAGGTATATCAACCAGTACACTTTGGTTGTTAAGTGTTTTATGAAACCCTGAATGAAACGTGTCATCTGCTGTATATTGTCTTCCAGTCAAACATTTGGTTGTGGAGTGAAGGAACCCCTATGACCTACACAAACTGGTGTCCAGGACAGCCTAATAATGCACTCAACGTTCAGCACTGCATTCAGATGAACTATTCAAGTAAAAACATTTCACACAATCTGTTTTTTCAGTTGGTAAAAAGGACTCGTGTGGAAAGCTTATTTTTCATGCATGTTAACTCTCGTTGACCTTTATATATATTTACTGCACTGACGGGAGGTTTTATTTGATCAACTTTTCCAAAAATATTGACAGTGTAGGCCACTTAGTGGTTTTTATGATGCGATGTTTATGTTTTCTTGCTCCTAGAAAAAAAGTGCTGGGATGACGTGAAGTGTTCTTTACTGCTACCTTCTATCTGCGTCAAGAAAAACTTGCCACCCACTGAGGCTGAGGCTTAAAGCGATCCAGTGGAGGATGACTGTCCTGCTTCTTTCTTCCAACAAAATAAACTAAATAAAAATTGTGAAATGAGAAACTCTTGCACTCGCCTCCTTGTAGTCATGCTATTTAAATCAAATGTTGGCAACTTTTATTTCCATAAACAAGTTGCTAAGTTTCTCTGTGAAACATGTTGAGCACAAATGAGCTAAAATACAAAGTTGTGGGTTTGAAGAAAGGAAATGACAGTAACGGTCATTCTTTCTAACAAACTTGGTGGGGTTGAATGACATTAGAACTGGTCATTTAGCATAAAGAATGAAATAATTTTGACTTTGGGAGGCGTTTCATCTGCATGTGTTCATGTTGTGGCCCACGCTGGCAGGAACATCATCCAACCTCACAGTTTGAAAATCCCTCAAACCCAGGCAAGACATTCCAGCTGAGGAATGGTCCAAAGAAAGCTTCAAGCCATATGTTTTCTGTGGCATGACACTGGAAAGAGTTTGTCCTGAAACTGGTTGCTAGTTCAAGTTCCCACCTAATCTGTCTGTGTTGTCCTTGAGCAAGACTCTCCACCTTACCTGCAGGTGGTGACCAGGTGAACAGCCTGACCAATACCTGTTCCCTTGCCATTGACCTGTGCAACACACTGCTTGGTGTCACAGCTGACTGATCCATGTATGGAGGACCAAAATTGACATTAAAAAGAAAAGGATATGTTTGTATTTTTTTTTCCTAATGCAGGTGTTTTAAGATGTACATTTTTATTTTCCTTATACATGTTTTTGTCAAATGTATAAATATTTCATTTTCCCTAAATATGCGTTATTCATCAAGTGTTTTTGTTCTTCTCTTTATGCAAGCCGTTTTGTCATTACCTCGTCTCCTTGTTTTTACTTTTGTATATATAAAAACTGCATATTTCCTGATAACATGAGGAGGAAAAACAAAATATAGTCCTTTTATTTTTAATTGTCAGTTTTGGTCCTCCATATCCACAAAATGTTGCATCACGAAGCAGAAATGGATTATCAGACATGATTTCATTACAATCAGAACTTGCAGCATCTGAGAGGCTCATTTCTTCCACAATACACTGCAACGATGGCTCATAAAGTCCTAAAAGACGTGTTTCCTATAGTTGGTTCAGTCTGTATTCACAGAGCGAACCAGAGTTTGTTTGGAAGCGGACCGACTCCACCTGAAAAAGCGGCCTTGGTCTGACTGTTGGTGTCTGGGATCTGGGGTTTCCTCTGGGTGCTCAGTGTTTTCTTCCTGAGTTCCACCAGAGGGCGCTGTGGGAGCAGTGGCTTGTCCTGCCCAGTGATCTTGATGACCGTTTGTGTTATTTACTGTGAACTTGTGTGCACATAAGGTCACTATCAGCAAAAGGACTATTCATTACTGACTTCATCTCTGAGCAGAATATTGATGTTATGTTCCTGATGACAATAATCACCCATATTAATTGAATCAGCATCTCTTCCTTACATTTTCTAATGTGAGAATAGAAAACATAAAAGTGGAGGAAGAGATCAGGATTTATTAAACTGTACGAAGGTCATTTTGGACCATTTTGACTCTTTAGAATATCTGGAATTTAGTCAAAAGACCATAAACAAGCTCTGATATATAGAGATATAGATGAATTGTGTGTTGTTCTTGAAAATTCAGGTCCATTTTAGCTTGTTGAAGAAGCAGGAGGTCAGCAGCAGCTCAGAGAGAGACGGCTGCTTATCTGGTTGTTTTGGAACAATCTGATCCTGATTTGAGTCAAAGTACTAAAACCTCCAGATGTCTGGACATTACAGTGCAAAGTGCATAGCCTGCCTGCTGCCATTCCTGCTGCATCTCTGCATTTTGTGATTTTCATGTGTGAAAACAACACTATTATAATTGTGTGAAAAATACACTAAATGGTGCAACTCTGCCACTTCCTGACATCACATGATAGCTGAAAGAGTGAAAATATTTCAAGACTTTATTTCTTGTAATTTTAAAGATTATGACTCAGAAAATAATAATCCAAAAATAATACAAATGCTTGGCTGATTAGGTCAAGTCCACTGCAGGCTGTGGTTCGATTGAGTTTAGTCAAAATGCCCATAAAAACAAAGATTATCACTAAACAAAGAAAAACCAATAGTGTCAATAGTTGGATTTAGTTGCAACACTTCCAGTTTCTGTTGAACCAGACGTGATCTATCAGTTCATTTCTGTGGAATTTATTGTCTTTATCTTGGGTATGTGGCAGGATTAGAGGCTCTATAAATATCCAGTGGTTCAGCAGTAAGAACTAAAGGTGCTGACTTCCCAAGAAGACGGATCATTCTGCATCAGGTTTGCTGATCAAATTTCTGCTCATCATTTTTGTGCCATTGTTTGAATTTTCTTAACATGTTTGATTTATTTTTCCTCGTCTTCAGATTGAAAACCTGCATCGTCTCCATCATGAAGTTGTTGACTGTGTTCCTCCCCGTCTTTTCCATGATGGCTCTGACCAGTGGTGACCGTGAGTATTTATTAAATATAAAGAATCATAAAGGCACTAAAAAACAAACAAACACACTAACTCCAGTTTTAAATATCCACAGCTGTCTCCATTGATGGTGCTCCTGGTGTTGGTCAGTGGGAGTTTATGTCATAAGTTTTTTTTATTTCCTCAGACTGAATACTCAAGGACAAACTCTAAAATATATAGCTCTTCTTGTAGTTTATTAAAAAATAACACATACTTTCTCTTCAGATTATTTAATAGACTTTTCTAAAAATGTCTCCACTGCTCCTTGCAAAGCACACATGTAGGTTTGACCTGCACATGTGTTGATGTGTTCTGCAATTTATATTTAATTTTAAATCATTTTGATTCAACAGAACAAAGTTATTATCAAACTAAAGCCACATACACGTCTTGATCTGACCTCTGAATCCATTTGTTTATCAGATCAAGTTGGATCTATTTCTTGTCCTTTTGGCTGGACTCTGATCAACAATCGCTGCTTTCAATATGTTGCCAATGAGATGACTTGGGCTGCAGCTGAGGTGATTTCCAACAAGACTCACTTATTTTCTTTTGCTCTCTTAATTAGCAAAGTCCTCCTACTTTTTCAGCAAATCATTATATGTTTGTCTGTAGATAAACTGTCTGGCCTTGGGGGCAAACCTTGCATCAATTCACAACATGGACGAGTACAACCAGATTCAGAGTCTGATATTTACAGCAAGTCGTGATTCCAAAGAAACATGGATTGGAGGCTCTGATGCACAGGAGGTATTGCTACCAGTAGATTATTTATGCAGTATTTTGTGAAACACTGAATGAAAGGTGTCATCTGCTGAACTTTGTCTTCCAGGATGGCATTTGGTTGTGGAGCGATGGAAATCTGTTTAGCTACACAAACTGGTGTCCAGAACAACCTGATAATGATGAAGACATGCAGGACTGTTTACAGATAAACTATTCAGGTAAAAGAAAAGATCACACATGTGATTTTTCAGTTAATAAAGTGACTCTTTGCTAAAAGATTATTTTCTGTGCGTATAAACTTTTAGTAGATCTGCATCCACATTTATTATATTAACAGCAGGAGCATCAGTTTTTGTTTTAAAAGGTTTTAGTTGATCAACCTTTACAAAACATTATTTCTGTGTGAGGTTTCATCAGGGTTCCGTCTTTGCGATGACTGATTTGTTCTCTTACTTCTAGATGAAAAGTGCTGGGATAACATGCATTGTAATCAACTTCGACCTTCTGTCTGTGTCAAGAAACCCTGATCACTGTGAGGTTCCCAAACAGGCCTGATGTGTAAAACAGAACCAGTGGAGGATGAATGTTAGGAGTTTCTGTTTACCTGTCATTTAGTACCTCTATAGAAAACCCAAAAGATAATCTGCATCTTTTCTTCATATAATTTCTGTCTTTAATGCAACTTAAGGAATGAAGAGACAAGCAAACAGCAGCTGGATTGTCTCTCTGTAATAAGATCAGACTGAATGAGTTATAAGAAAGAATCATCTTAGCAAAACTTTCTTCTGTTCTTTGGCTTAGCAAGAATAAAACTTTGAGGTGTGTGGTTTATTCTGTCTTTGTTGATGTTCTGTTTTCTTTATCATTTTAATACTAACATTCACTAGTTATTACGATAGAACTGTCTTGAAGAGATTGTATGAAGCCAAAAAATCCAACTTTTTCTATCTATTTCTTTTTCCCAAACTTGGGAAATGTTATGTTTTCTATTTTCCAGAAGAGTGCAGTACAAAGTATGGACAGTAGATGGTGCCAGAAATTGTGGCATGTCATTTCATATAACAATGTGTTTTTGTTGTATGTATGTAAGCCCACTACAATAAAATGTTATGATCACAGATCAGGCTATGACTAAAGTATATTTGTATATCATCTTTCACCAACAAGGCAGTTCAAAATGCTTTACTTCATATAAACACTAAAATACAAAGTTATACAAGAAAGAGTTAACAGTTGAGAAACAAGATATTTTTCAGAATGTCGCCATTGCACATCAAACTGTTGGTTAGTGTTGTAATATAATGTATTGAGTTGTTAAGGCATCCAGTGATTTTAAAGTGTTTTCTCTCAGGGGGTGTATTTTCCACTAATTGCTCAATGAGTTGAGCAGTTAGTGAATAACAAAGATTTGGATAAGTTTCTTTTCTCTATTTTTATGTTTGAAGTTCAATTAGAAGAATTTGGATTTAAATTTGAGAGGCTGAAAAGTTTCCAAGCAGAACATTATTTTGACAATGATCTTTCGCCAGGAATTATCTAATGACTTTATGCTTCATGTAGATACATCTACATTCAATCGTCTCCTTTTACCTTGAAACGAGACGACGCCAGGTTTACTCAGTAACCAGCTGGACTTTGTCCCAGTCCCACCCTGCTGGATCTGGACAGGTCGTTTTAAAGTGCGCAAAAGAACATTAGTATTTTTTACTCTAAATGTTATTGTCATGAACTGACATTAGAGAGAATTCAGTTTATCCCACTCGGTGATGTTTTACCTTCTTTGCTTTGTGTTTGGATCGATCGTGTTCGAAGGTAAGAAAGAAAGTATATAACAATACTTTATAGTTCACAGTACTTGAAATTATCTTCAAATGATTGCATTGATTGTGTGATTTATCTCAAATAAAACAAGTCTGTTAATAATAGATGTGACAGAGGGATAAAAGGCATTAAACTGTTTTATAAAGAAAATCAGATCACAGCCGATTCAACAGCGTTTCTGAATGAAAGTTTGTTTCAGATGGGTTATTGCACTAATTCAAGTTTTCTACTCATATTTCAGAATAATTCAGCATTTGATGACAATGTTTTCTGTAAAATGAGAACAACAAGCAAAGGTTCACTGTCGTAGGGCCACAACTTTCACATTTTTGGTTCTGTAGAAAAAAAAACAAAAGCAAAACTAACACTTCAAACTGAAGTGCTTCTTTAGGTTGGTTAATCACATAAAACCCTGATAGGATAAGTTGAAGGTTTTTTTTTTTTATCAAAATGTGAACAAATGTGAGTATTTTTGAAGTGCTGTAATTGTTTTAGATCAGTGTTTCTCAACCTTTTTTGGCCCAGCGCCCCCTAGCCCTTATCCAGGTCCTTCAACGCCCCCCAGCAAATAATTTGCTGTGCACTTTGCACTGACCATTATTTTATCATTAATATTACTATCACTATTGTAGATGTTTTGATTTTTATTATTATTTCTGTATTTATCATCAAAAATAATACATATAATATAAAAATAACACAGGTGTCTATGAAAATTGCAATGAACATTCAAGTTAAAATTAGTTGGCCTACCAGCAGCCAATCAGAGTAGAAAAATATGCTTATTTTGTGCCATTTTCTAGTTGTTAAATATTCCACAAAATGACCAGATAAAAGATGTTCAACATGCCAGTTTAAACTTTGAACTATTTGCAAACCGACTGAGCTTTGCAACATTAAAACATGGATAGAACTGTAACTACATTAATCATAGCTCTTCTTCTCTTCAGTGTTTCTGTTGGTTTCTGGGGGTGCAGCTCTGTCCTGCCTTCAGGATAATCGGACATCAGAGCATCATCCATAAAATTTCACCCACATGGTATTTAATGTCCAAACCAGAGCTTTCAGTGGAAAAACTAAAGTTCCAGATCCTTTTAATACCATACAAATATGAGACAGAAACATGGATTATATCTTTATATACGTAGAAATGGCTATTGATTATAGATTAATAGTTTTACTGGACAGAAATTACAAAGAACAAATCTGGTTCTTTATCAAATCCTAATGAGTCAAATTGAAAGTGTCATGGAGTCTCAGCCTCATGACATCAACACTGACATGAAAAATAATATTGAAGAAATAAATATATCAAATCTAATTAAAACATAAATAAGTGATTAGTTATTTACTGTTATGGTCTGTAAGATATATTTATTCTCAGTACTAGATGTGGTCTCAACAAACCCATGACACTTCAACAATATTATTTTACCTTTTTATCTGGAAATAGTGTCTGTTTATTCTTGCCATACAGTCCTCAGTATTAATTATTGATCAAAAGGTCTTGCCATACCAGTTTATTCCTCCGTATTTACTTTAGTTTCTTAGTTAATTCTTGCATTTTGTTCTTCATTCATTTCTATTTAGTTTCCTTTGATTAATATTATCCTCTCCTGGTTTATTGCTATGTCCACTCTAGTTTCTTTCCTGTTGCTAGATTTATTTGATCATTTATTGACACTATTCACTGCGCCGCCTAACCGTCATGTGTTTCACATTATGTGTTGATTTTTCACTGTTCAGCGTCGGATTCTCTGTTTTTATGCCATAATTCACATCTAGTTCGTCGCTCCGTTTTATGTCCCGTTTTTCCTATTTCAGAGTTTTGCGCAATGTGCTCATCGGGGTTTTTTTGTTGTTTTTTTTACCCCTTATGATGCGCAGCAGTCGAGAAGCGTATCTATGGGGAAAAGACAGACTGACATAAATCTTTTAAAACAACGGAAACAATTTCTGCATTCTGATTACTGAAATTTAAAGGTGCTGTGTTGTTCTATCCCCCCGTTTCATACCGGACTACTTACTGCTCCGTTGTTAACGCTATAAAATAAACGATCTCTATCTGGTATCACAATGGAGGGATTTCTTTATTTAAATGGGTTCATTTTTCAGGGGGAGACACGGTGAGGGTATCGTGATTTTAGCTACCAGTAGCAGGAGAGGAGCTGCGCCAAGAAGCTAACAAGAAGCTAACAGAAGCTACAAACACTGAATAGAAGCAGAGCTGCCATTGATACAGTTGCAGCCAAGCATGGTTTAATGTTACACAATACAGTTTTACCAAGTTGCTCAAAGTCTAAACTGGTATTGTTGTGTATTTAAGGTGTAAAGTTTACCTTCGACCAAACTTCCCCCTAAGTCATCCCAGCGCCTCCCTTTTATAAAAATGTCCGCCAGCGCCCCCTGCCGTCCTCTGAACGCCCCCTGGGGGGCGGTACCCCACGTTGAGAACCGCTATTTTAGCACTTTCCTGCACAAATTATTTTTAAGGCATAAAAAAGGTAGGAAATTTATTTTATTTTTTTTAGGGGATCAATTGTAATTTTCTCTAAATACAAAGTTGTTATTTGAAAAATACATCAGTAGTTTTGTTCTTCATGGGTTATCTGATGTCACAATATTTTTTTTACCTGAGTCCTCTACAGCAGAAGGAGGAACCGGGTCGGTTGGTGTGCTTTCCTGCATGATTTTGTAAATAATGACAATTTAATAAAACATTGGCACTTTTAATGCAACTTTTAGAGCAACTTTGCATTGAAAGTGTCACTATGTACCGAATGACACTTCATGACAACAGTCATAAACATTCATAAAGACTCATTCATGTTCATGACAGATGACACCCCGTCGAGTAAAATGTTGCCATTTCTTGCATTTGCAGCTGATGACCAGTAGTTGATGGTGTATTTTATGATGCATTAGTGACCACTTCAGTGGTCTGTGTGAATTTATAACATAAAAATTTACAAGAAAATGGCTTTTAGACAGCTGTTCACTGTAGTGAACACTGTACATGAAAGGGTTAATACTTATGGGTCATGTTGATAGTTTAGATGAAGAAAAAGCTCAGGAATGCATTGCCTCTCATGTTGGCCTTTCAGCACAGGCAGTGATAGGAACGTGTGTGTGTGTGTGTGTGTGTGTGGTGTGTGTGTGTGTGTGTGTGTGTGTGTTGTGTTGTGTGGTGTGTGTGTGTTGTTGTGTGTGTGTGTGTGTGTGTGTGTGTGTGTGTTAAATATCAGGCTTCCTCTAATCTTTGACGGCCAAATAATTTCACCTTCCAAGCTGCTTTTTGCCCTCTTGCTTCAGAGTTTGTTAATCCAACTCACTCTGCAGTGATTTGCTCTTCAGTCGGATCCGTTTGACAGGATTTAGGACAGAAATGTATCTTTTGTTTCACCTTTATAAACCACACAGTGATTCAGAAAGTGCTGCCCAGTTCACCGCAGGCGCTTACTGTAAATCACATGATAGGGTTTGCCCAGACTTTGGAGATCCATTCAAGGAAACCATTGTCCACGCTTCTGCTTCTATATTTAGATAAATATACAAAATGTTCTGTTGCAATCGATTTTTATGTATAACATAAGAAACTCGGGCTGTAAAGGTTTCCAACTGGAGAATTGAAAACAATATTAGACTTATTGGGATGTCTTGATGAAACAAAACATATCTGACTTCATTTCCACATTCACAAATATTAAATAATGAAAGTGTAAAATTATTTGTATTGAAGTTACCGTTGATAAAATAATTATTCTTAGATTTGCTGCCTCTAAAGATTAGTGCAATGAAGACTTTATAGAATCTGTTTCTATTTCCTGTTTTCTTGCTCAGATAGCAATAATTTCTAACAACATCAAGCAAGTAAATTGTTGACTGAAGTAAAATAATCAAAAATAAGTCCAAAGGTTTTCTTACATGTTTAATGTATTTTGATTTTCAGGATATCTGTGTCCGCCTGGTCAGCCTGGGCAGCTTGAGGCCTTTACTGGCGGGAATGTGGTTCTTCCCTGCAGTCTGAACATCCATCCCAGTGACGATGTCCAGACGGTGGAGTGGACCAAACTGGTATCAGGCCAGAAGCCCGTCGTTGTTTTCCTGTACCGCCACGGCTGCGAAACCTTCGAGATGAAGGATCCCAACTTTGAGTATCGGACGAGCCTCATCATGAGGGAGGTGAAGAACGGGAACGTTTCTCTGAGGATCTCCGGCGTGAAGCCGTCCGACGGCGGACGTATCAGTGCTTGACCATCCAGAATGACGGCCGGAGACAGGAAACCAAAGTGGAGCTGGTTGTTGGTGAGTCAACTCAGGCGATCAGGTTTAAACCAAACAACCTTCTGACCTTCAGCACACATTTTAAAAAGATATCTTTAATATAACAATGTTTTTATAACAGAACTGAAGTCTTATTTTATCTTAAGCATGTTTGATGACATCATTTATGAAGAGTATGGTTTACTTGAACTGTTTTATTTTGAAGTAGCAGTATCGTATATACAGTAGTATATACTGCTGAGTTGTTGAGTTGTATATACAATAATACAAAAAGGTTGGCAAAAATAGATTTCCATCTAAAAAGCTAACATGGAAAAATCCAAATTTCAGGGTTTTAATTTGACATTTTTGTTTTTTGTTAGACTGGAATTGTTGTTCAGTATGAAACTAAGAACAAAATAATCTGACTTCTGAAACTGAACAGTTCTTAGCCGGAAACATTTTATTTATTCTGATCTTAAAATAATGTTTCTTGTCATTTCAGCTCCCGGGGAGGAATCCACCACCACAGCCATTCTGATATGTGTCGCTTTAGCAGTTTCACTTTTATTTAATCTACTGTTGGTGTCATATTTATTGGTAACAAAGATGCGATCAGTTTTGGGTAAGTTACTGTTCTTATTTAGCAGAATAAATACGTCATTAAATAAAACGATTTTATTTACAGAGAAAGACCAGCTGAGGAAATATGAGAAGGAAAAATAAAACAGATGTAACACAGGAATTAGAAAAAGAAAATTTTAATAGGAATTACTTTTGCATATCTTGTTAGCAATTGATAAATGACAGCATATTTGATTAAATGCTGAATTTATCCAAACAGATAACAGAACGAAGGCAGAAACTCCAGACTCAAGGAGGACATATTGCACAATTTACTGTGAAACTGTAACAGAATAAACAAAAATAAATATATATTATTATCATTGCTGTGATACTTTCAAAATCACCACATACATCATTTTCATACACACAGATGTTATTTTCATTAGCATCAAACAGAGCTGACGTCAAACTATAAAAAAGTTGATTTTCTCCCCAATTGAAAGTGACTGTAGTGACTGATCTGACATGTAATTAATTTAACTTATAATACTCACAGATGATCCTTCAACAGGCAACAAAACAACAAACAGGACGGAGGAACTTCTGCTGATTTCAGAGAACTGACCAGGATCGACCACTAGAGGGCAGAGTTTAACAGAAACTAAGACAACATTCATTTAAACAACAAAACAGTGATCATAAGATCATTTCAATCACAATTTACTGTGAAAACTAGAAGATATGTTAGATAAACTACTTATTTTTGAACCTTTTATAATCATTTGTGGTGGATCAGGAGCATCTAGTGTTAATGGCAGATTAAACTTTAAGAGTTTGCACAAACTGGGCTTGATTATTTTAGTGATTTGTACAAATCCCCAAGTGTGTTATTTTAAAGCTTTGGCTTAAGGCAACATCTAAAAATCTCCTAAAACCTTTTAACACAAACACTCGGATTGTTTTTACTTCTTGAGGAAAACATAAATATTGTAAAGCAGTGATTAGGGTTTCATAATTATCTCTATTGTTCTTTAAATCAAAGTTTGGCAGATACAGCACATAACTGGAAATAAGCAGCTGAGAAAAGACTAAATGAGGTATGAAAATGACCAATTCGTGTTAAATTATCTATTCCTAAACAAGGCTGAAAATAAAATGATGAGACAATAGTAAACCAGAGGAACGATACAATTTGGAAAAACAATAAAAAATAGTTTAAATTGGAAATGGGATAAAGCAAGAAAAACTTTAAACTAGAAATATCAATAATGTGAATTATAGTAACCTAGAGAAATTATACAAATGAGATAATACCACTAATCTGAAATAATAGTTGGACTAGAAAAAGTTGTTCCCCAAAATAAAAGGATTTGAATAAATCTAAGTTCCTCAATCTTAGCAGCTGCATTCAGTAACTGATGATGTTGGTTGGAAGTTTCTGCAGGACTGTTGGTTTCATTCCCTCCCTTTCACTCACTGACTCCTTCAGAAATAACATTATTTCCCAATATGGCTGCATGACTGGAGTCTCAACTTCTGCTTCTTCCATTTAGTCCATTTCCCGTCGTTCCTCTCTAGGTTTATTGTTTCTTTTACTACAAACTGGTTCATGCCTCATTCTTCATTCTGCATCAGATGCATTTTTCTGATAAAGTTCTAGTTTCTAATAGATTAACACATCATCACCATCTTAAAATAAAAGCCTCATTGAGTTTTTTTGTTTGTTTTTGTTTTGCCTAAATCATTTTATGACAAAAAAAATTGTCACATTATTTTAGGAAAGTGACAAAATGCTTGTGCCTGATTGCTTGTGTTTCCTTTTTTGAATAAACATTCTTAAAAAAATTAAATGTTACTGATGTTTCCATTTGACTCTTTTTCTGACTGTCTGAACCCAGATGGAGAAAAACCATCAGAGCAAAAGGACAAGTTAGACCAAACCATGACGACTGACTACGGTGAATCCAATTCCTTTCTGAACCAGCTGAGTCTGACTGAAAACAGGCAAAACCTCATCCTGGAGGAGCTGAATAGGCAGAGCCGCAAAGTGGACACCATCCAAATAGACGACAGCCGTTCCTGGAACCGACCTGCCTGCCAGCACAACCATCCAACAACCAGCCAGAGATCCAGCGGATCGTCTCTGGATTCCTGGGAAACCCGACCTCTAATGTCTGATCCTAATGCTCAGGCGGCAAACTCACCGGGAGATCAGGAGCCAAACCGGGCCTGACCTGAAACATCTGTCCAGCTGTCCAAAAGGAACGACCAAGTTCATACACTGATAGGTAGAAAACTTTGGGTTTAGTTCCTTACCAAGGGCCACTGACATGTGGCAGTTGGGATGTAATTCATCTCAAACCTCATTTTGGACTAATTTAAAAATGACTTGAACTTTTAAAATCCTAAATTAATATATTATGTCTGATCTTCAGGTGTAAATAAAACCATGTTCCTGAATGTTTCTAAGAAACTGAATGACGGATGACATGCTGCCAGAAACTTGTTGCTATTTTTGATGGCTAAATGTCATGAAGGTCAGATTAAAAGTCTGGACTGGACTCAACAAATTTTATCTTCCAGTGTTTATTATTCATTTCTTGATGCTGAAGTGAATCTATAAAAGAACCCTCAAACTTTTTAAACAACCTCGTCTTCACTGGAACCTTTTATTTCTACAATGGGTTGTAGTTTTCAAGACACTTTTCAGAAAAGAGTTTAACAATAAACTGTCCCAAAACATAATTGTTACTCTTCCAGACCTGTTAGTGACTCTAGTTAAGGCACACAGGACTTTCACATAATGGCTCCTCACAAGATTAGTAATAAATGCAACAAGAAAACAAGAAAGGTGAACAAGAAATCACAAGTAGAGTCTTCCGCAGGAATTTTTTGAAGCTGTGGCTAGAACCTTATTAAAGATTCCCGGAGATGCAATAGGTGAGGTTAAAGGTCAGACTAATACATCTTCACAAAATATTTGATTTCACTGACCATACAAAATGCAAGGGCAGAATTTACAAACTGCAATCAGTTTTTTTGTTTTACATTTTCATACCAAACATGTTGGTTACATGTGCAGAGGTGAGGTGACATTTTTATTCAAGTAAAATTAGAAAGTAGCCCATCCATCCATTTTCTTACACCCTTGTCCCTCAGTGGGGTCAGGAGGGTTACTGGTTCCTCTCCAGCTAACGTTCCGGGCGCGAGGCGAGAGGCGGGGTCACCCTGGACAGGTTGCCAGTCTGTCGCAGGGCAACACAGAGACACATAGGACAAACAACCATGCACACAAACACCCTGGACAATTTGGAGAGACCAATTAACCTAACAGTCATGTTTTTGGACTGTGGAAGGAAACCGGAGAACCCGGAGAAAACCCACCATTCACAGGGATAACATGCAAACTCCATGCAGAAAGGCCGGGGCCGGGAATTGAACCCACAACCTTCTTGCTGCAAGGCAACAGCTCTACCAACTGCGCCACTGTGCAGCAAAAAAAATAAAAAAAAATCAAAATCAGAAAAGATAAAAAAAAATAAATGTCTTCCAAATCAATTTCTTTCAATATAAAACTTAAGAAACCAACAAAAACTGAAGGTTTTGTTTATGTTCAGTGGGCTCAGAATCCAGAAGTTTTAATCAAATAAGAGTAGAAATACTTCAGAATAAAATTACTCAAGTAAAAGTAAAAAGGTACAGCACAGAAAAATACTCATAAAAGTACATTTTCCAATAAAGTTACTCAAGTAAATGTAATTTACATATTACATGTTCAAAACCTACCTGTTTTAGATAAAAACATTTCTGTGTGGGCGGAGCCTCAAGGTTGTGTTATAACATTAAAAAGTGTTAAAAGTTTAGTGCAAAACTTTTCCAAGGCACTGTAAATTTTCTGAATGTTTAGACCCGAGTTAACTTCAGACTAAGTTAAAATATTAAAAAAATTGTGAGAATTAAAGGATATGAAATGCATTTTTGTGTCTGAGATTAAACTGAGATCTTTGTGGGATTAAATAAAAATTAAATATTTTGGTCTGTTAATAATCTAAACACTGGAAAGGAGAAATGTGTGCATTCAGAGCGAATTTCCAATTGTTTTCTTGGTAATGAAGTCGTGTTTAAAGTCTAAAACAAATGCATTCATTGCATGTTGCTGTTTTTCCTTTATTCCTCAGACTGCTTACTTATGACAGTTGTACATTCCCTACATGCATTTAGGTGGGAAAGCAGAAGACAAACAGGTTGGGATTTTCCATGCTAAACATTAATTGTTCATATCCACGTCATCTAGTTTCAGTTCTGATGTTAGGCTGTGATCCTTTTTCCAGTTTTCAGATCATAAAAAACTCCTCTGACAAACAGGTTTGTAGTTTGTCATAAGCTGTGGAGGTGCGTCTGCATGACGTAGCTGAGTGGCCAGACCAAACACAGTGCAGCACGTCACACCCAGAGAGGAAAAGACGGATTTATGAATGAAGTTGAATCAGAACCAGACCAGCTCTTCTACTGACAGGATTTAAAAAGGGCTGTTCATAAATGTGATTTTTTTTTTAAACAAACAATTATTTTTCTTATGAAACAGAGGGAATTTGTTTCAGACCACCTGGCGATGTATTTTTGGCTTTGCCTTGTATTGATCTTCTTCAAAGGTATGTATTAAAAAGGGAGGTGTGGGTTTACATGAGCACTTAAAGAAAGATTTATTTATAATTGTGTATATGTGTAGATTTAAGTTGGAAAATAACAAGCAACAAAACTGCTCCTGACAGAATAACATTAGCCTGAGATTTAATCAAATGTGTTTGACAAAACAGGATCAAAAACACTAAAGCAGAGTGTTTTTGGATAAAAAGCCATGTTTAGAGTTATACATTTCACTTTTACTTGGAGACAGATTTTTAGTAAGATGACTGGTTTATTGGACGTTAGGCAATAATTTTGCTGCTTTCATAAGTGGCTTTAAAGAAACAGCGATAGTCTAAGTGCTACTATAAATGTTGTGGTGTAAACGGTTACAGTGGGACTCTTGACACTATAAACCTTTTTACAACAAACAACATCGTTCCTGATCTTTCCTCAAACCTTAAGCTTTTAATTCTATCTGGTTTATTTTCCCATCTGATAAACGCTAAGCACATTTTGTTATTTTTTTTTTATTATATTCTTTTACACACAGTAAAAATCAGAAAAGAAGTGTGTAGAGTTTGCATATCGAGCCTCCATTGGTTGTGAAACCTGCATGTTTACGAATGATGACTATTGACGGAGATCTTTTTTCCCAGGAGAGACATTCTGAGCTGTATTAAAAAATGCTACTAGCATTCAATTTGTTCAACTTAGAGCTTTGTGCGTCCAGGAAATCTTTACTACACATTTACAGTAATAATGTTTACGTCCTCTTGAATGATAAAAAGAAAAGAGTCACATGACTTTTTCCATGTGTGCTTAACAGCATTCTTGGTGTGTGAGTCATAAGAGGAACCCGCAGCAGCTCACTGCAGCTGTCCTGACTTGCTAACCGTGTGTAACGCTCATGATTATGCATCACTTAGCTCAGGTGAGGGAAGTTCAAGAGAATGCTAAAGTGTCTGCAAAGATGTTTCATAGAGATGTGGCCCAAGTTGTTTTCTAATGTCTCCAATCAAACAGGAAAATTCAGCATATATTAGTTACACAATCTAGTGCATGTATATATTTTTCTCAGCTTATCTATACTGTCTTATTCCAAGGGTTGGCAATTAAAAAAACTAAATCAGATTAATCACATTCTAGTACTGTGATTAATCATGATTAATTACTAAGCCTAACTTTATAAGTTTGAAATATAAATATGCATGCAGTTATGGTTCCTGCAGAAATAATGCCCTCGGAAAAACCCTCCTGCTGCTGCACCCCAACTAATTAAAATACAGGAAATTATATTGTTTTGTGCATTTTTTTGTGTTGTCATTTGCATGTATAGCATGTGTGAGGTCCTGCTGTGTTTCAGTGTTTCGTCCCCCGTCTTCCGTACTCTGATTGCCTCTGAGATCAATTCACATCCCATTACCGTTTAAGGCATAAGGATGCAACTACGGTCAGCCCAACACTTCCTGTTTATATGGGTGTATGATGATGTCACTAGTTGCATCACCAGGTTCTACCAAATGGAGGGTTTTCTATTTTTGTATTTTGTTTGTTTTCTTTAAAGTAACCTTTTGAGTTTTTCTCTGTTAAATCTTCAAAAATACAAAATTCACTTTTTCTTTGTTTAGACTTTGGTCTTTGCTTTGACCTTTTTTCTCAAGATACAGTCCAATGAAGGGCAGGTGTGTCACCAATTCTGCATGAAACCAGTAAGATTTAGGCTACTCGAGACATCTGTCAGAAACTAAAGATGATAAATAACACAATCCACCAGAAGAACTTGGAATTTGTTACTAATGTTGCTTTCTTAGCACCTTTTTCAGCACTAATTCACAGAGCTTTGAGTCTCCAAGGAATTGCTCACCAATTGGTTTTTCTGTGCATTTTTAAAATCGGGATTTGCTTTTTTCTTTTTGAAACCATTTATATTTACTACACTGTAACTTAAGTACAACACCTTCATAAAGTTAAAAATATTCATCGGCCACTATGTTTACATTTTTTCCAGGTGGTTATTCTGTAAATGTTCACCCTGAGAAGGTCGTAGCCTTTGCTGGTGGGAACGCCGTCCTCCCCTGCAACTTGAAAATCCCTGTGAGTGATCATGTTCCGACAGTGGAGTGGTCCAAGGAAGGCCTGGACTCAGACATCGTCTTCTTGTACCGTGATGGCTATGAGACCTTTGAGATGAAGAATATGGACTTTGAGTTCAGGACGAGTCTCTTCATGAGAGAGGTGAAGAAAGGGAACGTCTCGCTGAGGATCTCCAACCTGAAGCCGTCAGACGCCGGGATCTATCAGTGTTTGATCATCCGAAGGAACGGAAGCAGAGAGGCGACAAAAGTAGAGCTGGCTGTTGGTGTGTAGGATTTAGTTTGTTTAGTATACTTAAATGAACTGGGCAACATTTTAATGTTTTGTTTATATGTGCACCTTTATTATTATTATTATTATTATTATTATTATTATTATTATTATTATTATTATTATGCCACAGCTGCTTTTACTTCCTGGTTGTGCCCCGGTGATATCCCTATGCCCATTTTGGGACTATTGTGTCCTCTTCTGGAGTAGATGTGCATAGCAACTGTAACTTTGTAAAATAAATGTTAGCACTTCCACCAAAAATAGATATAGATACATATACTATATAAATCATTTTATATAGCATATTGTTAAATAATCTGTCCACTGAGAAACTAATGTGTATGTTAGCACCAGAACTGGATAATAGAGACACAGCTACCATTTTTGGTTACATTATACACTGTAGATGACCAGATGTGTGGGTGTTGCTTACCTGCAAGGCAACCTGCCACCAGAAAGCTGTTGTAGGTACTACTTTGTTTTGCAAAATGTTTTCCCTGTTTTCTCAATCCAATCCAATCTTTGAGATGTGCTGGGAAAGCAAGTCTGATCCATGGGGATCCTGCTTTACAACATACAGGAGCTGAAGGATCTACTGCTAACGTCATGGTGCCAAGATACAGTTAGGGCTCCAGTGGAGTCCATGCCTTTGTGACTACAAAATGGAGGCAGACACGAGTAAATCAATCAAGTTCATATGAATAACACACTTCAACAACAAGCCAGTTGAAAGTGCTTTACCTCATAAAACCATAAAAATGAAAGGCATAAAAACAACAGTCATCGGTAGACTAACATTACTTATTGTTGAGTGCCATCATCACAGTCATCAATAGATATAAAATATGTTGTTCAATGTTTCATTTATAATTTTTCATAAGCATCTCTAAACAGGTGGGTTTCAGGTTAAAGGAACTCAGTGTTTCAGCTCTTTTGTAGTTTTCTGGGCATTTGTTCCAGATTTGTGGTGCATAGAAGCTGAATGCTGCTTCTCCATGTTTGATTATAATGTCCAGTTTGACAAAGTGTTTAAAATTGTTTCCACAGTTGCAGCTTCTGAGCCGGAACTCACAGTGGTTTTTATTGAAAGTGAAGGAGTGACTGTGACATGTGAAACAAGCTGCTGGCTGTCTTTCGATGATAAAGGAAATGACATCACTGATGAGGGGCCAAACCAGGAACAAGATTCCAGAGGCTGCTTCACCTCTAGGCAAACTTTCTCTATGCAGGATTCCACAAGAAGGTAACAGGAGCTCACATGTTTCTTTTTTTACCTTCCTTTTTTCATCTATGTAATATATTATAGAAATGTCTGGACCATATCCATAAAAGCACTTTTTATGCCATATATGAAGCATTTAATAGTACTTACCACATATATTTTACAAATAGGAAAATCAAAAGTCAAAGACGGCATAAAACAATAAAAGATTGCAAAAGTTATTGTGTTCTGTGGTAGATTCTCTGTCATCCAGCACATGATAATCCTAAGGCAATTGGACTTATTCTCTTATCCAGTAAATTGTTGGAAAGAAGTTAAATGTTTTTTGAACAACCCATCAGTATGATGGTCCTTAGTAAATCATGTCTCTGATTTTACTCTGTCCAGAAATGTAGGGCTTCAGGGTTGGCTTGCATTTCCATTCTTAATGCACTTCAGACATTTACACCTTCATGCATTGCAACATTTCACATTAACAGAACCGTGCATACACCAGGGATGAGAATGCTGGGTGTGGGAGCCATGGCCTTCATTCGCTGTTGCATCTGATGTGGAGATGGGTTTGAGTGCACTGGTGTGGTATTGTTTGTGTGAGGGGATTGTTGCTCCTGTTGTTTGCTTTGGACCTGTGTTTCTGTGTTGAGCAAATGGCCTGAGGAGTTGACTGTTGTCTTCCCACCTGGGTCTGGTACAACCTTTAATGTCTGAGGCAACCAGATCTGTGCCACTCCTGGGTATTGACTGTTCAAAAGCGCACCCACCTCCAAATTGCATATCTGCACACATTCAATCCACACAGACACACAAACCCAACCTCTCAGCACACATACACTCCTGCACCCATATTCCAGATGGCTGAGGGCCATTGGTACACAGGCTTGTATTCGTTGATGGGGTTTGTCTAATTCTGCTAATGAGTGGCAGATAAAATAGTTTCTCCAATTTATGTAAAATGTCTTCATGATCAGATTATGTCTTTATATATTTTTTAAAATATTAGCTATTTGTCACTTTTAGAATCCAGGTGCTTTTTTGCTAGGAATGTTGTCAGTATAAATAAAGTAATAAAATAGAGAAAAGCATATCTGTTTTTAAGGAAACCAGCAGAGAAAGCAGCTGTCAGTACCTCATAAAGCTTTACAAAATTTGCTGAAGTGAGTTGAAATCAGCAAGAAATTATGAATTATTATCCAAACCCACTATCATAAATCTGCCTCTTCAGATTTATAATTGCGATGTCAAAAATCACAATTATTTTAAGCAACTAGAGGGAGCTCATGAGTTAATGTGGTCAGGAATTTAATTTAATTTAATTAATCTTTTGATTCCATCCACCATTATCTACCATTTATCCAGGGTTGACTTGTTCAGCATTGATGTATGTAAACATTTTTACACGAGTTGTTTGCCTAAAATGGTTAAATTACCTTAAAATAAACTGATGACTATCTGACCTCAGGATTGTCTGGAGAATGAACCAAACACAAATGGATCAGAACAGGACTGCAGAGATCCACCTTTCAGGTAAAAAAAAAAAAAAATTACAATTATAAGTTGATTTCTAACACTTCTTTTCCTTTTAGTTTCCTGTACGAGGTTCAAGTTTGAAATTTGCTGCATTGTTGGAGTGATTTCTGTTATCTTGCTTTTGCCTGGAATCTCAATTTGCATGTGGCAGACCTCTTGCAAAAATGGTAAGTAATAGTTGTTTTTTGATAATAAATTACTAAAGAACAAGAACGAATTTGTACCAATAAGAAAATGATCACAAAAAATATGTCTCATCCGATTTTGGAATGGTAAATGGATTAAGTAGAATAAAACTGACACTTTCAAACTGATATTTGAAGACCCAAATGTAACAATTATTGTTACTTGTAAAAAAGTTGCTGAAATTTAATTTATGATCAAACTTACAATGTCTAATCAGTATAATAATAATACATAAGAGAATAAATTGTCGCAATAACTCAACATTAAGAATAATATGACTAAGTAAACAAAAATAGATTATTTCCTCAGATGTAGTTTAGATTTCTTGCAAAGGTTTCATGAGTGTTAACTCTTGTTTTCTGGTTTTCACTGCAGCAAGGAAGAAAATCAACCAAAGAAAATCATCCATCTCTGATTTGAAAAGTGTGAACTGTGAAATGAATAACCTTCTCAATAACATAGCTGAAAACACAGAAAAAATCAAGATTGAGGACCTAGAGAAACAGATTTATGATCTGAAATTAGAGAGCAGACACAAAGATGAGACTATCCGCCAACTACAGGAGGACATCCGATCTATGGGTGATGTCACCCAGCATGACAGGACAACAAATTTCCAAAGTTCTTCTGAATCCCAGCAGAATATTCTGAGATACTTCAACCAAACTCCAGACCTCAACACAGAGACCAAAAAGATCCAGAAAAAGTCTTCAAAACATGGAAAGTCTGGTCATGAAAAGCCAAACAGCAAACTGAATCCTGGCCGAGTATCAAAAAGTAAATTAGATCAAAGCAACATGTCAACTTTGGCTGCTTCAGGTTCTGCTGCTGGCCTCAGGTTTCTTGTCCATCCCACAAATGATCACTTAATTAATCGTGATTATAGTGGAGTAGTGGTTCACCGCAGACATTCTTCATGGCCTTTAAATCCTTTAGAGTCTATTAACCGTTATTCCCTTCTGGCTGATATGACAGAAGAGTAACAATGCTTGGATACATGTATTTTCTTCATAGCTACTTATCCCCGCAATTCTCATTATCCCACTGCCTTCTTTCAGCAGTCATGTTGGATACTAATAAAAAAAGTAATAATAATAATAATAATAATACTAATAACGTTTTTATCATCCTGGTCACTTATGAAACTCTTGGTTTTAGCTATTGTCTCTTTAATACTAACAACAACTAATTGGTTATATGTGTGCTGTATGAGGGATGTGTTTTAATGTTGAGAACATTCCAAGATGGTGGGATTAGAGATTTCCACCAGATTTCACAAAATTTACATGATTACACATTTCTTTCCTTCTTCCTGCTCCTTTTTCACTTCTATAAAAGTGTTGTAAGACGTTGTATTTTTGAATTAATGACGAAATTTGTTAAATCAAGTGAATAAACTAATTAAAGATAATGGGTTAAGTATCACAAACTGAGGAACTCAAACAATAAAAATAAATACCAATTTCATACCTAATACATGTGATGTAAACATCAACCAGGCTTTCAATCAGAAAATCTGGCTGCAGTAGCAGAGAGGGCAGCACTGATACAATTTTGAGCCAAATATTAATGAATGAAACATTTTTACATGAAAATGTTACAATTTGTATAGAAACATAACAATATCACTCTTAGAGTTCAATTTATTCAGTTTATCTAGAAAAAAGCGACCCAGACTGGACAGAGATGGTTTCCTTTACTTCTTGGGGCCCATTTAGAGCCAATAGTTGACCTACATAAAACCACTGGGGCCCCATACACACAGATGAGATTCAGTACCTCTGCTAAATTATTTAGCCATTTAGGTTGTGCATCCAGGCAGACCTGGTGTTTATGAAAAAAAGTAAAAAATCATGCAAGCTTTTTGAAACAATGATGTAACAATGAAAACTGCACCTCATCCTCACAGATAAGCACTGCAACTTTGTGTTATTGGATGTTTTTTGTGACGTTTAGTAACAGTGTTATGGCCCCACCGATTGACCCGGCATGCAGCTCAGGACCTTGTCATGGACACGCGTCTTAATCATTTACAAAAATTTACCATGTTTATCTCAGTGTGAATTGCCTCTTCTGTAATGAACACAGAACCATTATGAATCCAACAGACTGGTGTCCATTTCAATTGTCTGGTTACCTGTTAAAATCCCATTATTCAGGTTTCATAAATGCTGCTTTCAATCAGTGTTCAAAAATCCAAGATCCATTAAAATGATCAATTCCAACAAGATATTTTGACAGCTTAATGGCTTAAAAGATGGTTTTGCTGCTCCCCACAAATATCGAACTGTAGCAGGTTTTCTGTTAAAAAAGCTGTTTGTGGACAGTTTGTTCTGTGAACCTTCATCGTCAGAAAGGAAACATGAGTCTGACGCCCTTCGGTTGCCTCTGCGGCGCCTGCAGGATCTTTACTTCTCACAGAGGAAGTGAGAAGCGTGTTGTTCAGTCAGTCGACGGTCAGACAGGATGCTGGTAACACCGTTCTGCCTGATGCTGAGTGAGTAAAAACACTGTGAACCTTCCACTCCTTTACTTTCACCTGTTTAATCTCTAATTAGGTTCTAAAAATATTGCTTGTTTTTCTGATCAAACTGTGTAAGAATATTTTCCAGCACATACTTTCCTGTTTGCGTTGATTTTCTGGAGCAGTTTCACACTTTCTGTGCAACTTCCTCTGTTAGTTTTCAACTGCCCACCATTTTTTATTTGTTGATTTCTTCATTTTTGTATTTCCTTCAATGTCTTTTCCTCTGTTTTTTGTTCCTAATGCAACATTGTGAGTTTGAATTCCACTTCATCCTCTAATCGCCTCCATCCCTACTCTGTTTTTGATAAATTATTTTCTTTGTGTCTAAAATAATACCTCCCCTGAATTCATTGCTGATGTGAGCCGTCTGTCCCCCCTCAGCCTGCCTTCAGGTCAGCCCTGACCGGTCCCAGTTCTTCCGCTACGACTCCGTCTCCCTGAGCTGCGAGGATCCGATCAACTCCACCGGCTGGAAGGTGAAGAGGAGAACGTCAGACAGTGGGGTCAGGCCATGCTACTCCGGCTGGGGCTTCCCCTCCGCGGCCTCCACCTGCACCATCGGCAACACCTACCCCACCGACACTGGGGTCTACTGGTGCGAGTCGGACACAGGGGAGCGAAGCAACGAGGTCAACATCACCATCACCGGTACAGTTTATAAACTAACTCCACGCCTAAAAATCTGTCAGTTTGGTTTGGGTTTTGATTGACCTTCTGCAAAATGGCAACTTTATGATCAACTTAGAGAGGGAAAATTATTTAGTCTTTTCCGAGCCAAAAACAAATCCAAACAGCCAAATTAATGTTTTCTGAATGTTTTCGATCATTTGGCCTTTATTAGAAAGATGACTGAAAGCTGTGCAAACACTTTGCACATCAAATGAATGAAAGCAATCTTTCATATATTGTGCAAAAGATACTTCCATAGCAACAGTATCACCATTTTTTACTTCTTGGACAGTTTACCTTTCTGTTGTCGCTGTTAAACATTTTCACTTCATGTTTCTTGTTAGCTGAAAACTGAAAACTTAGTCGGAACAACGTGAAACAAATGTGGAAACTTACTTACAAAAATGTCACAATGAAGCCACAAAAGTATTATTAAAAAAATCAAAAAACAAAAAAACTGGCCTACATTTGAGACTCCGCCAGGTTCCTAATTTTTCCACCAGTTCTAATAAATACATTATGCAGGTGATGCACAACTCTACATTACAGTGTCACCAGTCAACTATAAACCCATTTAAGCTGTGAATACATCAATATAACAAATAAAAGTGTGGATTTGGAATAACTTTATTCTGAAGTTATTTTTGCATCTTGAGTCAATGCAGAGCTTCAGTTATTACAGCTGGAAACTAGAAATCAGGCCTAAAATCTGGAAGTAGTGATGAATTCAGACCTTAAGTGTCACATAAAGACAGTTACAAAATCGGCCTTCAATCACCTGAACAACATTTCCAGAATTAAAGGATTAATGTTTCAGAAAGATGTAGAAAAACTCCTCCGTCCGTCCGTTTGTCCGTCCGTCCATCTAGTCTACAACAAACTTCCAGAAAACTTCAGAAATGCTGGAACACTGAGTTCTTTTAAATCAAACAGTTGCCTTTGATTAAAATCTATGAACATTTACCAATATTATTGCTTTCCTTAATTTTGCCACTTTGAAGTACGGATTCTTCTTGTTTGTTGTTTTATGTTTTCATCTTCTGCTCCAAAACCAGATTGTTAAAAACAACAAATCTCTGCTGCAGCTTTAACTTAAAAACTACCTCAGCCAATGTTCCTGCATAGTGGATCTGAAACATAGAGGCTCAAAATACTAAAACCTCATTTATTTGTTTTCCCCACCCAAAGATCGCGCAGTGATTCTGGAGAGTCCTGCCATGCCGGTGTCGGAAGGAGCTGCTGTGGTTCTGTACTGTAAAGCTGAGACCAACGCCTCCAAACACAAATACAACTTCTTCAAAGATGGCCGCCTCATCAGGAGCAACTGCTCAGGAGAGATGACTCTTCTCAGCGCTTCCAGAGCCGATGAGGGTCTCTACACCTGCAGCGCCGCAGGGCTTGGAGACTCAGAAGGCAGCTGGCTGACGGTCTTCAGAGACCGAGACAATCAACACGTCCAGCTCAGTGAGGAGAATCCTACATATTCCTACAGTGTTTAATACATCTCCACTTCAGAGCTCTCTGAAGTCGCATCATTGCCATTAAATCTTTGTTTTACTTAAACAGCAGCATTCGAATTTAAAAAGAAAGTATTGTTTTTGTCTACAGCATCTCTGTCACCAACATCTTCGGCTTTGCCCACAGCCTCAGTGTCATTTCCTGGTTCCAGACTGTTGTGTCACCTGATAGTGGGGATCCCTTACCTGCTGTCCACCATCCTGCTGGGACTCATCTACAGAGACAGGAAGAGAGGTAACACTGTCTGTCCTGGACGTCCCGCTTTCTCATTTCTACTCTTTCAACTCAGAAACTTTTAAAACCTTAAAAGAAAAAAAGAGACTGAATTATAATCAACTAACATCAACCTATAGAGAAACTGGACAGTATTCATGCTACAATGTGGCCATTAAATAGAGCAACTCAAATCACACAGTGATAAGACAGATCTTCATTTTAACCTTATGGGTCTAATTTCTTCTGTGTTGTGTTTTGAAATCTTCGAGCAACATCACAACTACAGACAAATTAAGGGAATCAGACAGCAGGAAGCGATGTTTAGGTCATTGATAACTAGGGTAATTATAGATATATATAGTGATGTCACTGGTTGGTTTTGTAATAGTGGTGTTTTTGTGTTGAAGGAAGTGGCTGCAGCTGAAGTGGCTGATTTGTAAAGATCTAAACAGAGACCACAGCTCTGAATCACTGAGACTTTCTTTGAAGATAACTTTTTAGATTATTGCTAAATAAACAGCCTTTTTGATCATTTTTCCACATATAGAGCAAACCTTCTAACTATTTGTTTTTCTTCATAGGATATTTAGGAACAGGAGGATTATTGATTAAGATTAAATGATGCCAAAGGTATTTTAAAAAGCTTGTGCAGGTTTTTGTTGTTGCTAAACGACATCAAATATATTCTAAAATATAAATATTCCTGTTTATCAACTACATTTACAAACAAAACAATAAGTGAAAGAGCTGAAAACATAAAATGTGTAGATAATCACCATCAGTTTTCCTTTTTTACAGCTACTCAGATAGATGCAGCCCAGAGGGAAAATCTTGATGTTATCATGGAAAGGATTGTGTGATTAATCTCCAGAAGCCGCTGACCTCAGAGAAGATGATGTGTGTCTGACCACATCAGTTCACAGAAATGTGTCCAGCATCCAAAAGAGAAAAATCCAGATTTCTTTGGTGCTCAAGTAGATGTATTTATTTTATGATCAAGTTGCAACAGGAGAGGAAGGTTTTGTTTTTAAATCTAGAGTTTTGTTTTACAGTGAAGCAGATTCAAGATGCATAACTGGTAACGGTGAAGAGGAAGTGGAAATGTTTGCTTTAAAAAGGTGTTTGTGGTTTCAGCTGCAAAGTCGCTGCCATCAGCTTTTTGTCCGGCCTTTGCTTAGGGTGAGGGTGTTTTCTCAAAGGACTTTTCTAGCAACTTAAGCTGATTGTGTGTGTGTATGTGTGTGTGTGTGTGTGTGTGTGTGTGTGTGTGTGTGTGTGTGTGTGTGTGTGTGTGTGTGTGTGTGTGTGTGTGTGTGTGTGTGTGTGTGTGTGTGTGTTTGTTTGTTTGTAATACCTTGTGGGGACAGTTTTCCTGACACATACTACGTTGTGGGACCAATTGCTCCTTGTGGGGACCGAAGCCTGGTCCCCACAAGGCAAACGCTGTTTTGCGGTCAGGGGTCAGATTTAGGACTAAGGTGTGAATTGAGTTTTGGTCAGGGTTAGGAATGTGATGGGTAGGGATAGGATTATGGTAAGGATAAGGTTTAGGCTGTAGAAATGAATAGAAGTCAATGGAAAGTCCCCACAAGATAGCCACAAAATGTGCATTGTGTGTGTGGTGTGTGTGTGTGTGTGTGTGTGTGTGTGTGTGTGTGTGTGTGTGTGTGTGTGTGTGTGTGTGTGTGTGTGTGTGTGTGTGTGTGTGTGTGTGTGTGTGTGTGTGTGTGTGTGTGTTTGTTTGTTTGTAATACCTTGTGGGGACAGTTTTCCTGACACATACTACGTTGTGGGACCAATTGCTCCTTGTGGGGACCGAAGCCTGGTCCCCACAAGGCGAAACGCTGTTTTGCGGTCAGGGGTCAGATTTAGGACTAAGGTGTGAATTGAGTTTTGGTCAGGGTTAGGAATGTGATGGGTAGGGATAGGATTATGGTAAGGATAAGGTTTAGGCTGTAGAAATGAATAGAAGTCAATGGAAAGTCCCCACAAAGATAGCCACACAAATGTGCATGTGTGTGTGTGTGTGTGTGTGTGTGTGTGTGTGTGTGTGTGTGTGTGTGTGTGTGTGTGTGTGTGTGTGTGTGTGTGTGTGTGTGTGTGGTGTGTGTGTGTGTGTGTGTGGTGTGAATGTTTAGTTTCTGTTTATGACCATTTCCGGGACATTTACTAGTCTTCTGAAGACCGATGGGCCTTATGGAGACCAAACCTCATCTTAACATGGTGGACCCCTTTTTAAGGGTTAGTTTAGATTTAAGTTGTGAATGAAGTTTTGGTAAAGATTTGTGGTACTTGTATACCAATAATAGTTTCGGTTAGGGAAAATGTTTGGCTTAGGCATAAATGCAGCCAATAAAATAAACTAAAGCCAATACAAAATCCTAATTTGGGTAGAAATACAAACTTTTGTTTTTGAAGCTGCCTTATCCTCCTCCACATCCAATTTCATACACATTTTACTGCCCTTCATGTCCTGATTTAGTCTTTGGTCCTTTAGTAGGTCAGTTGTGGTTAGACTATTGGAAACAATGTACAAGTTGTTTCTCAGAAAATGGATGCTGTCCTCATTTTATGCCCACAAGTCAGAAACTGGATTAAAAACCCATCACACATTAATGGTTAACACCTACAGTTTCTGCACACAACAGCAACAAGGCTTGGCTTTGTCCATTTTATTTAATGTGAAACGTTTTTAAAAGTATTTACCTACTGACTCTAGACTCTAGCAGTATTTTCTCTTCTGTATTCAAATTGATTATACACAAACATTCATAAAATACATCATGTGTTCCCTGTTTCATTGTTGTTAGAAACCTGTTTTAAGTTCTGAAGTTTTGATGATTAAATGAGTTTAACTCAAATTACTTAATATAGAACAACTGTTGTAAGGATGATGTAAAAATGTTAAAATGCAGGAACAAAATACTGAACATGTGTACAGATAACTGTAAATGACTGTAAAATGCATGTGTGTCAAATAAACATCGATGGCACAAAATCTGCTGACAATGTAAAATATGGAGAAAAACAAGCATATTTTTATACTACTAATGTAAATACTGTATTGCAAATAAAATTGTTTTAAAATGAGCATATCGTCTGCAACAAATCATCTGCCTTCATCTCACCCTCATCTTCATTCAAATATAATTCAAATATCCCTCCGAAACTGAGTCACTAACTACCTTTATTCTTGTTTTTCCAATCCAATCAATCCAATCAGCTTTATCTTACATCTTATGATACTTACTTAAGGTTACTTTAGTTCTCATCTTCTGTGTTTTTTTAACTGTATTTGCTTAAAGTCTGAAATGCCAGATGACTGTAAACCATCATCTAAAAAGTTAGAAACTAAGCAACCAGGGAGAGTTAAAAGTTGTGCTCAAACTTATTTTTTTCAAACCTGCTTGCACAATAATGCACCATTTATTTTTAGTTTATAAAGAATTCTTATCAGTTGTTCCAGTCAAATTTAATGTATTTCAATTTTATTCTGTGACTATAATTTTATTTATTTTATTATTTCTTATCAGTATGCCCTAATACTTTTATGAAAGATATTGAGTTGTGCTCTTTGAGATATAAGGCAATGCACTTTAATCTTGCATTAGATAAAAGCTTTTGAAATGTAACTATTAATCTTTTTTAAGCATTTTTTTTTTAGATTTTCACTATTTCTTCCAACATGAAAGATGCAATTTGACACATTTCATTTGTTTCCTTCAATATTTATGGTAAAGCAGTTCATATTTAAGAAGAATATTTTCAAACACAATTATTAGCTTTATTAAATTATGAGTAATTTAGGGATAACAAGCTTGCATCACACTTTGGTCGCTCATTTTTTAAAATAACTTCCACAGACTGCCACTAGGTGTCTCTGACGGGCACATCCAGCAATGGTATCAAAGAGCCTTTTTTTATATCTAAATTTTATATTTACACGTTAAAACACACTGGCAAGACACACCAAAGGTTGAAAGTCATGCACACATTGTAGCTTAACGCCTGGAAAAAGAAAGTTTTGGATATTTTTCCTGCTGCTAAACATTTTCTTCTAAATTTACTTTAATTCTGAATATTTTTTATCACATTAGTAAGCAGAGATTAATTTGTTTTAAATCTAAGGAATATTAAAGAGCTCAAGAGTATTTCAGAAACTACACCTTCAAAATCAAAGACTGTTTAAGCTCAGGTTAATGAATCATAGAGCAGATTTGTGACTCCGTTCAAAGGCTAGGGAAAGATATAATTAGTGAGGTAAACGATCACTAGTCCATAAATAAAGCAATAAATGAACATGACTCAGGACGTACTGGAACTACAGAGGACCTTCTGCAGTACTGGATGGTTTAGTTAACACTTCTGGGACAGGTGCTGGGTCTCATCATTGAGAGAGTCTGTCAATGATGAGATCCTCTCTGTACAGGGTCTCATCATTGTTATCAGGCCCTGATATGACCCCAAGGTCTAGGTGACATAAATGTGTTCAGAGAAAGAAAAAGTGGAATTTAAAATGGTTTATTACAAAAGAAGGTTTCAGAATCTTCCTAACCCAAATAAGAAGGTTTAACCCAAAGCTAAAGGAGGTCAAGTGTTTCTTAATTAAATTACCAAAAATAACCAAACATGCTCATTTGAACTCGTTTGAAAATTAACACTAAGGAAGTACCAAACTCCTCAAACACAATCTTCTAACAGAACAAAATGGGTCAGCAGAACAAAGTACTTCAAACCTGCTCAAAACATGGACCTTACTAAGCTCCGTCCAGAAACGCCCCTCGAAAGTCCCATGTGACTATATGTCTCACATTAATGCAGTGTTGTATAGTAACGAAGTAAAAACACTTCACTACTTTACTTAAGTATATTTTGCAGTACTTCATACTTTCCTCGAGTATGAAAATTTTTGATAACTTTCACTTTTACTTCATTATATTTCCGAACTTAATTTTATACTTTTACTCCAATACATTTTCAATGTGTGGTTTAGTTACTCATTAAAAAAGCGCAAAAGAGAAACGCTGGTGTTTTGACCCCACCTACTGATTGACTGCTACAAAGTCGGTAGCCTAACAAAGTCCTCCTTACCTGGGCTGTTCAAACACCTGTTTCTCTTCTCCCATTAAACACAAAGTCTCCTGATGAGCAGCAGCCTCATGTCCCTAATGCCACATAATGACCAGTTGTTGCACCAATAGTTTGTGAAGTAGAGAATCTTAACGGCTTTTTTTCTTCATGTTGGCCACATTTTCTGTACTGATTATTTTTCTCATTTTCAGCTCTGACCACTTGAAGGGAAAACTTAAGGCTTACACAAACTTTGTATTTTCTGTCCTGAAGGGGAAACTAAGAGCTGATTCAGTTGTAAAGCAGGTTAAGTTATTAACCTTGTGCTATAATTTTTTAACCAAATGATGCTGCAGGTTTATCTATCAGGTTTAATTTTGCCTGCAATTGGTTGTGTTTATTACTTTAACTGTATTTGACAAGTTTACCAAAATATAAAAAATGTCATTCAAACTGCATTTGCCTGGTTTTACTTTTTACTTATACTTTTCATTACATTACTTGAGTGCATACATTTTTACAGTAATTTCCATATTTAAGTACAAGAAAATTCAGATACTTTAAGACTTTAACTCAAGTAACATTTCAATGACTTGGACTTTTACCAAAGTCATATTTTGGAGAGGGACCTAAACTTTTACTTGACTCTGAGATTTCAGTACTTTATACAACACTGCATTAACGGCTTAGGTCCTATGTCTAAACATGACATTTTTCGTTTCCACTGACTCTCTGCAGAGTATTTCTGAGTCAATTAGTGTAGCATGTCTGCCGGAGTTTCACAAAATATCAGCCACAACAATGGACAGGGGAACCAACAAGTTCAAGTTCATGTCATCTTTTTTGGACGACATCAAGGTGTTTTAGTCACACGATGCATCCAACATTGTGGCGTCACAGCTAAATGCTAGCGGTCGATGAAGAAAACAGCAGATACTCACATCCTCAGCATAAATATAGCTGTGGACAAGATCACTGACGCCTATTATTTTTGCAAGGCTGGGTAAGTCGGACATTCATGGCCTGATACACGGTACTCGGTGGCTAACATGATTAGCATCGCTAACACAATTACAGTTTAGTAAAAAGCCTTTTCAGGTAAAATAAAATCTTTAATGTATGTCAGATAGGGCACACATTGCATATTGATCTGTTCAGCTAACGTAAGGCTGTAACAGACAGGCTTCAAGGTGTAGAAGTTGTATTGGTTCTGCCATTATGCTGTACTTGGCTAAAAGGTTTTCATAATGGTTGTCTTTATTATTGACTTTCTTTTTTCATTCACTAAACACAAAGAAAGCAAAGCAATAATACTTACACCAGCAGACAATCCTTTGTTCTTATGGATCCTACGACGGTTGAGCTGCAATTGCGTCATGAAAAAGTTTGATCCAAGCAAGGCTTTCTGTTTCAGATTTTGGAAACCTGTGAATTTTAGTTCCACAAACACGATCAGGATACCTGACATCACCTGTACAGATTCCCCACTGACGGTGGAGAACCATTCTTTTTCGAGTCCTGATGCAAAAAATTTCTGTCGGTCTGCTTGTCCACAATTATATTAGCATGAATTTGTGAGACGGTAATGCACTGATAGCTGCGCTGTGACGTAAAATGGGCATTAGCCAATGAAAAACGCCCGCTGTGGTAAGGTCCATTCTTCAAAAAGCCTAACAAGGAAGCAAAGTGTACAAAGCCTCTGCATGAAAGCTGCCCCACTGGAAGAATGGTTGCAGAGTCTTTTATAGGTGGGTCTCATCAGCATCTGATTGGTAATGTCATCATCTGCTGGTCCAATGTGGCGGCTGCTCCACAGCCAATCAGCAAAGTGAGCTCCCACCTCTGAACCTGAATAACAAAAAAAGAGACTACACAGCTTCTAGAGGCCACGCTGCATCAGACCCACTGCGGCGGTATCATCTGCAAACCTGAGAACCCTGTGAGAGAAGTGGATGGCTGCACAGTCATTGGTAAACAGTGTACAAAGAACTGGACTAAGCACACAGCCCTGTGGTCTGCCTGCACTGAGAACCACCAGCTGAGAATGGTTGGAGAGAAAGTCCCAGATCCAAAGGCGCATTGATGTTGAAAGTCACATGTACATCTGACATATAAAAGAAAATGGGACTCACTACAATAACTAGATAAAAAGTCAAAGAGTATCACATTTCACAGGTCTGGAAAACGTTTTAATTAAAAAAAAGGGAGTGGGAAGTAAGTTAGTTATGCTAGCTTGACTTTGACAACCTTAACGAGTGGATGTGCTGAGGAATTTGGAGTATTTGGTTCTGTTAAGAAGAGGAAACTCTGGCAGATCATCAATTGTGCAGGTGTTTAAATTATTTTTGATTTAATTATTAGAATTTTTGGTTCAACTAAAGAAAGTTGAACATTATTAATAATTTATTTAATAAGCTGATTATTGACATAAATTCTTATCCTCAAAAAACAGAAAATGTTTCAGAAAACAGAACATTACAAAGACAGAATAAACCGAACATTGTCTTGTTTTGATTCCTCAAAGTTTTATTCTTGCTAACCCAAAGAACAGAAGAAAGTTTTGCTAAGATGATTCTTTCCTATAACTCATTCAGTCTGATCTTATTACAGAGAGACAATCCAGCTGCTGTTTACTTGTCGCTTCATTCCTTAGGTTGCATTAAAGACAGAAATGATATGAAGAAAAGAAGCAGAAATATATTTTGGGTTTTCTATGAAGGCACATAAAGGCAGGTAAACAGAAACTCCTCGCATTCATCCTCCACTGGATCTGTTTTACACTTCAGGTCTGTTTGGGAACATCAGTGTGATCAGGGTTTCTTGACGCAGACAGAAGGTAGATTATTATCACAGCTCAAGTCATCCCAGCACTTTTCATCTGTGAACAAAAAAGAAATCAGTCACACGTCACATCATAAAAACCCTTTTGCCACAAGAAAAATAATATAAGTTCCTGCTGAAAATTCAGTAAATGTTTAAGCAGGTCAACTAAAAAGTTCACATGCACAGTAAATTAGTTATAATTACCCATGAGCCATCTCACCAACCAAAATATTGTGATATTTTCTTTTACCTGAATAGTTCATCTGTATGCAGTGCTGGTTGCCTCCATAATTACTAGGCTCTCCTTGACACCAGTCTGAGTAGGAAAAGTTGCTTCCATCGCTCCACAACCAAATACTCACCTGGAAGACAATATACAGTAGAAAACCTCTTTAATTCAATGTCTCACAAAATACACAAATAAAATGTAGTGGCAACAATACCTCCTGTGCATTTGTGCCTCCAATCCATGCTGTTTTGGCTCCGTAACTTGATGTAGCTATCATAGCCTGAATCTGACGGTACTCATTCAGGTCCTGAACCGACGCAAGGTTTGCTCCCATCGACAGGCAGTTTTTCTACAGACACAACAATTAGAAATAGCTGGGCTTCTTCAGCAAAGAACAAAAGAAAATAACGGAACAATGTTGTTGCAAATCACCTCGGCTCTAGCCCAAGTCATGGATTTTTGAACATACTGAAAGCAGCGACTGTTGATCGGAGTCCAGCCAGAGGGACAAGAATCAGATCTCTGGAGCAAATCAACTTGATCTGATGGAAAGCAAATGCAGATCAGATCAAGAGATTTATGTGGCATTACTCTAAAAATGACCTTATTTTGATGATTATAACATCAAAATGATTCAACATTAAATTTATTGAAGATCACTCCCACAATGTCAAAAAATAACCCAGTGGCACTTGTGCAAAAACAAGAAAAACAGAGTTAACAATTAATGAAAGCCTTGTTACTTTTTGTTTTGCAGGGGTTTAATTTTAACAGGAGTTTTCACCCGATTCACTTCCACATTTGTCGTTTGACTTTAGCAAAGTCAAAACCATAAGTCCATAAGAAAGATTCTCAAGTAAAGTAGAATTTCTCAAAACTACCTCATGTAAACTTACTTTGTTACCGCCCCGCTCTGCTTATCATGGGTTAGTGTTAGGGATAAAAAAATGACAAAAAAGACACACTAACCTTCATCAGCAGAGACATCACTGGGGGCAGCTGTGGATATTATAAACAGGAGTTAGTTTGTTTTTTAGTCACTTTATGAATTAGTCTACATATTCCAACTGCTCAGGCTGAGGAAATAAAAACCAATGACATAAACACCGACTGACCATCACCAGGAGAGCCACCATCAGGATAGCTGTAAATATTGTAAGCTGGAGTTAGTATGTTTCTCTATGTTTTAGTCACTTTATGATTTCTTTATATTTAAAATACTCCCGGTCACCACTGCTCTTAGTCATCATGGAGAAAACGACGAACACAGCCAACAACTTCATGATGGAGACGATGAAGTGATACAAATTTGAAAACTAAAGACAAGTGAAAATAAAGCGTACATGTTAGTAAAATTCAGACAAACAATGCTGATTAAAAATAAGTAGAAATTTTATTGGCAAACCTGATGAAGGATGATCTGTCTTCTTAAGCCAGGTAGCACCTTTAGTCTTCACCGTAGAATCACTGGATACTTATAGAGCTTCTAATCTCACAGTCAACCACAACATGAAGAAATGAAAAGAAATTCCACAGAACTGCACTTCTTGATCAGATCTGGTAAATGTCTTGCCTCATCCTTCACCATCCACCAAAACCACATCTTATCTTTGTGCCTGTCATGGCTGTGACAGTTGCAGCAAGAAGGGTTTTAGCAATGGTCTTACATTCACTGAAAGTGTAGCGACTATGGCCGATACTTTGATGCTCCTGGTTTTTAACTGTTGATATGCTTTGTTTTTATCTGTGCTTAATTAAAGTTCACACTGTCAACCTTGGTTTCCAATTTTAATCAGAGTGATTTATCCTCTAGGCCAGTGGTCCCAAAACGTTTTTCTATGAGGGCCACATAACTTTTCCCTTCTCTGCTGGGGGCCGGAGTCAGTGTGTAACAGAAAAAGGGTGATGATTGTAGGAGTGCCTATGTAAAAATTTATTGTTTTCCAGAAAGCACAATCAAATTACCCTCTCTGGGTTATTCACAGAAAAAATCCAGGAAGGATTATAGTCCATATTTTCCTAACTATACCGGACTATAAACCACAACCCCAAAGTGTATGTTTACTGGGTTTTTTTTTTAAAACCAGTAAACATACAAATATAAGCCTCAGATTTCTCTGCCATTCCAGGTTTTCCACAATGATGCAGCAGCAGCAGAGGGGCGGACACCCAAAATTTGAGTCATAACAGGTCAATTGAATATCACATTCTCAAATTTCAATTCCCTATTAAAACCTAATTCCGTTTTAATGGGCGCTTTCTTCTTTTATTTCCAATTTTGACTTCCAATGATTCACTTTGTAATGGTCTCCCTATGGTGTCTTGTACCAAAACTAACCAACAGCCAATCTCCTTTCACACGAGTCAGGATTAATTAGTTCTTCCTTTATTTCCATGTAAAATGGAGTGAAATTGTTAAAACACAACTCAGGATGAGCTCAGAGCAGCTTACAGAAGTGTTTTACATTCAGATACATACATTAGAAGTACAACTGATACAACAGCTACCTCAGAATGCTATGCGCTGCAATGCTACATAACGACCTAAGAAATCTTAGCAGCCTGCTAGTTAGCAATGACGTATCACATAATCAAATCACCCGCAGGTATTTCCAAAACTAATTCAATAAATAAGTTACTTTTTTTTATCATATGTTAACACAAAGGCTCGTTTTGAAGTTTAACTGAAATCATTTGAAAACTCCATACTGGATTTACTCAGGTTGTCTATCAGTCGTAATTTTCTTTTGAGATTTATCTCACTAATGTCTCACTAATCACATATGGGAGGCAAAAAGAGTTAAGTACACGCTGGAAAGGTCGCCAGTCCATCACAGGGCAACACAGACACACACAGGTCATAAATCCTTCACACACACACACACACACACACACACACACCACACACACACACACACACACACACACATATAGAGACAGTTTAAAGTAGAGTAGCCAATTGACCTAACATTCATATATTGGACTGTGGAAGGAAGTCAGGTGCTGTATATTGTATTTCTTTATATTTAAAGAAATAATAAAAAAAATTAAAGACTATTTAAAGAAATATTTATTTTTAAAATATTTATTTAAAATATGAAAGAAATTAATTTTTATTTAATACTAATTAAAGAAACATTACTTTATTTAATTAATATTAAATGTTATTTGTTCTCCATAGCATAGAGAACAAATACTGTGGAGAAAGGCCTTCTTGTTCATAGTGTCAACTCTACTATGCAACCCAATAAGAAACAACAAAACATAATTAAACTATAAAAGTAGTTTGCTAAGTTTTCTTGATAAGCAGAGAAAAAAGAAGTTAAAGTTAAAAGAACAGAGATAAAAATCGGACTGAGTTCAGAAATGTCGTTTAGTGTTTCTTCACCTGCTGAGGGTTTTCATGAGTCATTCTTACTAAGATCCACATGTGGTTTCTAAACATGCATGTTTAGTTTATAAATTCAAAAACCATAAATTCCATTTCAGTCATTTTTAATTCACGCTTTCAAAAATATGAACTTGCAAAATGAACCAACCCATCAAAGCCAAATGTATTGATTATTTTGACTGTATTGATACAGTATTGATCTACCTGAAGAGTTTTTGTCTGGTTCAGAGCACGAAAACAGTAATGATACTCTGACTCAAGATAATGGACAGTACTGGTTCTGTTGGATCTTTGTGTCTGTCCAGTACAGATTTACTGGTTTTGATCCAGTAGATCACAATAATCTCTTTATGCTTTGTGCTGTAGGGATCAAACAAACAGCACCAGGAAGGTTTAGTTTATATTCATATTGAACAAATTGCAGTTTGAGTAAATTATTTCCTCACAAACCACAGCTGGACACGGAGTACCTCAAAGTTCACTGCTTGGACCAGTTTAAATTACTACACTTTATACTTCCACTTAGTGGAGTACTAGAGAGTAGTGGTGAGTAGTATGACATTTATTGTATTATTATTTTTTCATGCTTTTACTGTTACTTTTATATATGCTTGTGGTTTATTTAACAGCCACAACACACGAATTAAAATCAAGCCTGTAATCAAAGTGTCTTTATTTTGTCCCACATAATGAATGAGTCAGCATAAAAAATGCAGAACAGAAGTTGCAGAATGTGACCTATCACTGCAACATATTAAAAATGGGTAACTAGATATTAATAAATACATATCACATATCTATTTACTAATATAATTGTATATAAATAGATAGATAGATAGATAGATAGATAGATAGATAGATAGATAGAATAGATAAGATAGATAGATAGATAGATAGATAGATAGATAGATAGATAGATAGATAGATAGATAGATAGATAGATAGATAGATAGATAGATAGATAGATAGATAGATAGATAGATGATGGATGGATGGATGGATGGATAGATAGATAGATAGATAGATAGATAGATAGATAGATAGATAGATAGATAGATAGATAGATAGATAGATAGATAGATAGATAGATAGATAGATAGATAGATAGATAGATAGATAGATAGATAGATAGATAGATAGATAGATAGATAGATAGATAGATAGATAGATAGATAGATAGGTAGATAGATAGATAGATAGATAGATAGATAGAAATGTAATACTACTTCCTTTTTGAAACAAATATTTTAAGATGGTTCTATAAACACTTGAATTTGACTGAAACCAGCATATTATTTCAGTGTTTAATTCAAGAACTGTTCATGTTTAAGTAAAACACAACCTTAATGTCATTTTATAATGACATTAAGGTCATTATAAAATTACCTTAAACGTTTAAACATCGTTTTCCTGTTTTTATTTAATATCTTACAGATTTGCAAATTGGCCTCAATGAGACACAAATCAGTCCTAATTATTCCTAATAAACCAAGAACCTGGTGAATCTTTTTAGCAGAACTTACTGTTATTCCACAAATCAAATATATATTCAAAACTGGACTTTGCTGCCATAAACACAGACGCAGAGTCTTCCTCTTCTCTCTCTGGTTACCAATGATAAAATGTTTGACATCCGGATATGATGCTTTATTTGATATAAAAGGCTCATTTTGACTAAAGATGGACCATTATGAGAATGCATCTGCAGCCTGTCAAATGAACAAAGTAAACAATATTTTTCTAAATGTCAAACAGACCTCAAGTTTAAAATAGGAAGAGTCTCAGCTTGTCATCATCAGAGCACATTTTCTGAACTCTGCTCTTCTTTCCTCTTCCATCGTATTTGATGCTACAGAAAAGAACAGGCCAACTCTCAGAGCTGCACAAGGACATTTCACCTAAAACAAACTGAAGAAAGAAAGAAAGAAAGAAAGAAAGAAAGAAGGAAAGAAGGAAAGAAGGAAAGAAAGAAAGAAAGAAAGAAAGAAAGAAAGAAGGAGAGAAAAGAAAGGGAGTCTTTTTAGTGTCAAAGATTACCAGCAGTATTTGACCACTAGGTGGCAGCTGGATATTGAACATCTGAGGATCAGATTGATCAGAAATCTTTCCCTTTAGTCCTTTGATCATTTCATTCTGCACAGTTGAACAACAGATAAGTTGCAAATATTTTATCATCTAAGTGGAAGAAAAACCTTCATTATGAGAAAATTATGTTTGTTTCAAGATTCCATCAAGCAGGCAGGTTCATTGGTAGAACATTGATCCTCTGGGTTAATCAGGGACGTGGTTACCTTTAACTTGGTGATGGTTGATGGTAAAAACATGAAGAACTCTTAAAACCTGCTGGTGTAGCTCAATGAGAGCCTGACTGGCTCCTAAACCAATTAAATCCTTCAAACCTGGAGTCGGAGTCGGACTTCCTCTCATGAGGTCTAAGATCCGTCAGTTCTGGGGAAATTAATGTAGTTGACTTAATAATACATATTATACTGATGGTTTTAACCTTAATTAAGTGCTTGATATATGCAACCAGTATTATGAAAAGAAGGACTTTCAGATGTGAAATCAGTAAAGCTGTTGGGATATTGTGATTAACTTTGACATACGGGAATGATATGTTGTAATGAGTAACTTTGTTGAGTGTGACCTGAGGTTTAAGTGCTGGCAACAGCAGTTGACCATAGAGTAAAGATTAAGAGTTCAGAAGGTGGAGGTGATGCTGGAGAAGCGTCTGGGACTGGAGCGAGCTGAACGGAAACACGGGGAGAGCAAAGATGAATGCATGGCCCGACCCAAAAGCGGAACTGAAACTGCTAAAGAGAAGGAAAGTTTGCAGGCCCAGGGACAAGAAGACATGACATAATGTCTCCAAAGCAAATGTGGAACTGAGGTCATCTATTCAAGCAGACAGCCAATGGAAAAAGGAAGACAGTGATTTGAGAGTGACCTTTGAGCATCTTGGGATGCTTAAAAGTCGGCTGCAAAAGAAGAGAAGGGTTTTTTCTTCCGTAAGGATTGCTCTGTCACCAAGACGGATCAACGATGCCTTGGATCTACGTAGAGGCGTCCTCTGAGCTGTGGGGCTGCAGCAGAGCTCCTGTACGTACAAGAGGAAATTACCCAAAAGCCAATCCCTGGACTCACTCTGGCATCCTAAAGGTTGGCCATGGGCCTCTGGTCGTCATGGGAACCGGGTCACCCTCCCTCTACCAGAACCGATCCCATACCATTGGACCAAGTTGGAGCTTGTGGTTCAGTTCTCTGTCTCACAAATTGTTCTTCCAGCACAGGCAGTGATGGAGATTAGGGTGAGAGATGTTGGACTGAGGTTGATTTCATTACATATTTGTCTCTTTGACGTAATGTTTGCATCTATTTTCTGCTAAATGCTGTATAATCCCCTGTTCCTACCTGTATGAAACGAGCATAAAGACAGTCACATGGTGGACATTCATTCTGTGAGTCTCACTATAAGGTTCTCCGATAGGTGTAATTAATCCTGGTGTTCATATGACTTAACCGATACAAGGTGTACTTACCTATAGCTTAGCAAAACAATAGAGTATATAAATACCTTCCCTGTGACTTGAAATTCAAGACACAAAAACCTAACCCGGGGAAACTTAGGAAACAAGTTTGAACAAGAGGAGATCAACCGTTAAGGGGTGTGAAGTGAGGGACTTAGTTTAGCTCAGGCAGCTAGTCGGCAAACCCACAGAGGGCAGAGAGGAGGAGCGACTGGATGAAGGTTGATGGACCAGGGCAGATCTCCTCTGAGTGAATCCAGCTGAGAAGCTCTGAGTGATCAGCTCTGTAGGCTGCAGCTGGATGATGAACTGACTCTCCTTAGAGAAAAGTGAAGATTTTAACACCAGGTCACAGGGAGGCCTGGGGTCCAGATCCACCAATTAAATATCAACAATTTATCACCTAATTCATATAGGAATTTAATGATGTGTATAATGATGTAAACCAGTCAGAAATTATTCAATATATAAATCACATCTTATCATGCGATGCTCCATGACTATTAGTCAGAAGACAAATACAGCACCAACAGTCACAAGTCCAGAGTTTGGTAGGATTTAGTAGAATTTCTCACAGAGTGAATATTAGCAGGATTAACATAATGCAGAACATGAACTGTGTTTATTAAAGGTAGCCTGAGATGATTAATTAATTACAACTGAACTGAATTGATCAGATTGCAAACGTGGGAATTATCACAAGACCATTGTTGGATATTTGACCTTTGACTCGTGTTGTGATGGAACCGTTTCCTTCCACAGGAAAAAAATAATTACAGTATTTTAAGAAAATGGAACAATTACTATTTTTTTCTTACTGTATTTGACATTAAATATTTGTATTTACTTTATTAAAAATAAAAAGAACATAAAATATTTAACGCTGGATGAATTTTGAGAAAAACTAGAATTTCTTTATGTTTCTGCTGGAGGTTCTTGTTTGGCAGTAAAATCAGAAGCTCTGTTCATGTTTCCAGTCTCATGTTGTGATCTGTGATCTTTCTGTAACCAGAGATCTCTGCAGCTTCACTTTAGTTGGTAAGTATCCTATCAGTTTAACGCTTCAAAAAGTGAAGGACTGATCTGGTGTCGATGCGAAGATTACATGGGGTCAAAGGTCATAAAGATTTAATGAGCCCAACCACTGAGCACACAAACAGAAAACATATTTGACTTATTTTACATATTTAGCTGGAATGGGTTTGAGTTTGAAGTTGTTTCTGGGTCGTGTTTCAACAGGAACTTATGCTGTTGACAAACAAACTAGCCTTTCAGGTTTTATATCAATGTTTAATCTCTGCACACCTGCAGGCTTAAACAAGAAGCCTGCGGCTCTCCCTTTGGCGCTTTGACAAGTAAAACAATGACTCCTTTTAAAAATACTTTCACTTTAAGCAGAACAAACTAAAGCAACATTTACAATGGCCTACTAATGTTTCAGCAAGTCCTCGATTATGAAAAATATTTGGTTTTCTGTATATATCTTACAATTTCTGAGTTTAATAATGTTTGTGAGTAAACCTCACCCACTGTAATAATGCTTGAAACAGCAACTTGACTTAAAAATAGAGCCGTTTTTCAATTTGATTAAAATGTAACCTGTATTTGTTTACATGCCCACAGACGTTAGACGTCTGACTGGACCACAGGACACAAGACACAGGCATGTGAATGAAGGCAACAAGTTGTTCCTGAGTCATGAATAAACAGTCATGTCTTCTTCTAGTACTTATATCACAGGACTTAACGGCTTTAGTGTTTAAGAAGTCTTAAATTTTACGCCTTGTTTGTTCTCTTTAATCTATATTGCTGCCTTTAAACCTCACTATTATCCACTTAGTCAAATCAAAACACTGTTAAGTACTTTGAGATTACAAGAGATAAACTAAACTTTACTTGAACAACTGGAAGAAAAGCTTTCACACCTGCTGGCATTTTGTCAACATGTCTTGCATTTTATCCATTCAATCAGAAAGTCTGATAAAGTTTAGAGACAGACATGTCACCATGTCTGCTTTGGATTATGTGTAATTTGTTTTTATGTGTTCAGTGAAATCAGTCTGACTGTTCCTACAAGTGTAAATTCCAGTAGTAATAATTTATAATTTATTTAATGTTAGATTAAAAGTAAATGTGATCTTTGTAGATGACATTGTGCACATTAAGTATTATTTAATAAAACAAACTAAGTTTGCACTTTCACTAGTTTCCACATGCTAGTTAATGTTCAATTAGAAGTAAATATTATACAAACCAACAAATTATTTTGTTTTTATGCTGAGAAGAGAGAAAAGAAATAAAAAGTGGCACAAATGTATCTAAAAAACTAAAGAATAACTGGAGAATTAAACTAAGACTGAAACAAAGGAAACAGAAACAGAGCTGGTCTAGTCAAAGTATAGAAACTAAGTAACACAGAAACAAAACAAAAACACAAACAACCCAAGATCTCAATACCATCATTTTATTTTATTTTTTTACATTTTAGTTAAGCAAAAAATAAAAACATTTAAAACAAAATAATCTCTTAATACTGTAAGTGCAATAGGATGCAAGGCAAAAGCAAATTAAGTAGCTGCTTGAGGCTTCAGCCCAAACTCAGCTAACACTGTTTTCTAAAAGCATTTAGCGAATTATAAGCAGCACATCTGTTAACTGACTGCAGACTCTAGCAAAGCCAGTAGCAAAGATAAACATGTGTCAGTGAAGAAGGTGGAGAGGCTACATTAACATTTACCAGCTCAGTTTGTTTTATCAGTTACTTCATAAGGAGACTATAAGGAGTAAAGAGTATTGCTCTTAAAAATACAAAATCAACTATAAGCTTATTCTACGGTTGTGTATCTACTATATGTATCAAAAGATAAATAACTGATTGTTACACACATGATTTTAACAGATGTAATAATGATTATAGATATTTTGTTCTTAATCAAGTCAATTTGAACATCAGTTTGTTTGAAATATTCATGTCGCTAATCTGGAAGCTACATTAAGCTGCAACATGAACATCTGCAAATAACATAAAGACAGTAGGAAACATTCTATTAGATATATATCTGTAAAATATAACTGGAATATTCTTCTGTAATATTTCCACATATATGGTTGTAGAACTTAATATATTTGCATTAAAAATTTCAGAATGACATGAATAAATATTAAAGGTAAACTGTTTTTCTGCTTATGTTGGAGCTCATGTCATGTTTATTAAAGAGGTTAAATGTCCCAAAGTTTCTATTTTTTAACTAACAAGTTGTTTAAATATTCCCATTATCGAAAGTCTATGAAATCAGATGAAAATACTATAATACTCTGTTTTGACTGGGAGAAAAAAATCATATTCCTCTGTAGTTTTTAATATTGTTCATCTTATTTTTCTTTTTGCTTCAACATACAGATGATTGATGTTTTTGTCTTCTTTGTCTTCAGTTCACCAAAACATGATCAGCAATTCTCCTTTTCATATCAGTCTTGGCTTCAAGAAAAAAAGAGCAATTACTAACATGTTAGACATTTTAAAATGTAATAAATTACTTCAATAATTAAGATAAAGGAGCATATTAAATGCTTGCTACCCTTTACTTTCCATGAATTCTAGCAGGTTTCTTTTAAACCTCTTTTACCACTAAAGTCACCAGGTTAGAACCAGATTTAACATTTTTACCACATTGATTGTCTTTGATTTCAACTCACAGGACAAAAATCACACAGCCAGGATAATTACAGTGTTAACATGTTCAAACTTTTGACTTTTTGGAGATTAAAATTATCTGAATCATAATGACTTTACTGTCATTGTGTAAACACATTGGAATTTAATTCAGTTCAGCTCTGTGTGGAGCAGAGCATGTGGTGAGCTGCGTGGGCGTTTATAGGAATGTTTGTGTCTGCTGTGCAGAATATGGAAGAGTCTCCTAAGAAAGGAAACTTTTTTACTATTTCAACAATAAACTGAGCTTCCCTTACTGTTTGATAACTGGGATCAGTATTCACATTACATAATATAGTCAAAATATATAAATAAAACGTGGTATATAAATTATGTATTGCTCTGAATAAATGAATGTTACCTTGACCGGAATCACATCTTACTTTATTTTGAAAAACCTTGTTCTTTCCTCGCCTTTCCTCTGACTCATCTCTATGTTTCCACATTGCCAAATCATCCAGCTGCTCTAGTTTTGTCAGATTCACTTAGAGGAGAGCAGAAACTAAAGATTTACTGACCAGTGGTCAAAAGATTACAAGCTGCACACCAATATTTACATCCTATTAGGAGAGGTTGATGATTAAGAATCCATTTGTTTATATTAAAAAGCTGCGATTTCCAAAAAATACTTTTATTTTATAGTAGTTTCAGGGATATTCCAGGATAAAAGGAGCAGATAAAACAGGACAGAAAATAGTTTCACAAGAATTTTCCATTAGATAGGATGGTAAAACTTACCTCGAGCCCATTTCCGGTATGTGTATATACACAAGATTAGTATGATGGTGTAGAGGATGAAGAGCAGAATGAAACTAATCACTCTGTTCCAAAGAACATCAGGACCAGAAGGAGGAGAAGGAGGAGGAGAAGGAGAAACTTCTGCTTGGGGAGCTCTAGCTGTAAGCAAAAAAATAAATAAATTAAATATGTTATTTAATTTGTAAAAAAACAATAGCTATAAAACTTTCAGTCACAACACAAAATGGAAGAACCAGAATCAGGTTTATCCAGTAAGTTATTGTCCACCAAAGGTGCCCAAGTTCAGACCTCAGGAGCTGCAGTCCTGCAGCGTTTAGATGCATCTCAACTCCAACAGACCTGAATGCAGTCAGTGAGTCACCGATTGAGCAACAAGGCAACTTGAAGAACCAGGATAACAGCTGCTGAGGGTGTTTGGGGTCTGCAGAGGTTTTAACCTTTACTGGCCTGTAAAAGTCTAAGGAAACCTGCTGGACTTCCTTACATAGAAACTTTTTAAACTGTTTTGAATAATTAATTGAACATACCATACAGTTTGATAGTTAGGATCAATTGGAATGTCTGAATGATTGAATTGAAATTATTTTTTATAAAGTGCCTTGAAACGACATTTAGATGAAAATAAATTAATGGAATTGAATTGAACTGATAAGTTTGATATTTTTATCTATTAATGTATTTGTAGGAGATCAGTGCCAATAATCATTTATTGGTGTATAACAATTTTATTAAAGGACTTTGTTGGCGTATCTTTTTAACTTACTTTTTGACATAAACTGAAAAACATCTGCTCCATTTTACCTCATAGTTTTAGAACATTAATACAGGATAATTAACGTTACTCCTGTCAGAACATTTGTGTAATTTGAACAAATGTATATTCCAGAAAATATTTACTTAAATATAATAATATAGCCAAGAAAAATAGGTCTCCTTAGCCTGTGTTTTGGACGCAATACTTTGGAGATTGTGGTGAATCATAGGCAGTTGCCTATTTTGTTTAAACATTTTAACCAAAATCTCTTGGTAACTGAGTAGCCAAAAGAATTCAGTTACTTTTCTTAAGCCTGAATGAAACAAAGTAGATGATCATCACCTCTCACTTCTAGCCAGCTCTTCAGTGACTCTCCTTTAGAAGGATGGCGACACTTGTAGAAACCTTCCTTTGCTTCTGTGATCATTTTCCCTGGTTTCTCTTTCCAATGAAAACATCATTTCTGTAGAACTCAGCTTCAAAGTCTGATGTGGATTTGTCATCATATTTGTCTTCTTTGTAGGAACAACCAAGTGTCACATTTTGTCCCTCGAAGACGGGATATGAAGGGCTCTCAAGGATCACAGTTTTATCTGAAATGAAACAATTTTATAAGTGCTATACTAAAGGGGTTAAAATAACCACACTTAGAGTCAATTCAAACAAGATGCATGTCTATTACCGGCTACAGTGAGATTGACTTTGTTGCTGCGTTCTCCTTGCTTAGATTCACACCAGTATTCACCGGTGTCAGTTGGGTAAGCATCTTCAATGTTGCAGGAAGATTCTCTGGGGATTCCCCAGCCACGCTTACATTCCTCATTAATGTTGTCTGCAATCATTCTCATCACTGTCCAGCCACTGGAGCTTGTCGCACATTTAAGAGTGATATGGTCATGGTGGAAAAACTGTGATCGGTTGGGAGTGACAGTCAGTGTGGCTGCAGAGGAAAGATCTGTAAAGAGCAAAAAGTTTGGATTTAAACACATTTTGATTGATGATGGTTGTCTTTATAGTGAAGCAGCGTTGTTATCATTAGCAATAATGATGCTAATGTCAGTTGATTCCCCTAATTGACAGTAGGGTAGTCAAAATTATTTGTTTGACTCCCCTATTGTTTAAATTTATATAAACATGGCTCTTTGATGCTTAAGACCTGCTGAAGTGTTTTTGATGATTAGGCTAGACTAAACTAAACAGTTTGTGCTGTGTGTGTTGTTGCAAGTATCTCTTTAGCACCCTCGTAAACCCCCCGTGATTTTGTGACTAGCCAAACATCACAGGTAGCAGGACGTTTATGGATGATGACATGGTGCTTGATGACTGACAGTAATCCACAAGCATCTGCCTCCATCCTTTGTCTTCTGCCGTATCATCTGTAGGTGGATTTTTTACTTATGTCTAGTTCTATCACTATATTTTCACCATCAAAGAAGTTTAACTTTCACAAATTGTTGAATTCTCGTGCTTAGAATCAAGTCATGACTCTAAGCACGACTCAAAAGATGGCACCAGTGTATCCGGCATGCCATCTGACTCTCTCTTTTTGCTTTTTTATCTTTGCTCTATTTGTGTATTTATGCTGTTACAGTTCCAGTGCCTTAATTGTTTTTGACCGTCAAGCTTTCTGGACATTAAACCTTCGGTAGATCTACAATTTGGATATGGTCTGGTACAGAGAAACCGAGACTTCCAGTTCCTACTGAGCTGTTGAATTGTCCACATCCGATTCTGGAAAGGCAATTCCATAAAAGACACGGAGGATTGGCAGTGAGGATTAAAGTTTAACTGGCATTTCTTCGCCGTCGAGGTTGCTCTCCTCGACCTGGATGGTGTTTTCGTTTCCTGAATGTTGGGCGCCGCTCGATTCACCCCATTGTTTGGAGGATGTGCTCTTCTCGGATGGATGAGGTGAAGTTTTTCTATCATCCACGGTTTCGGGATCAAAGGAGGGATGTGGATTATGGAAACCTCAAACAATTACACTATGTTTCATCTTCGACTTGTGCTGCTGCATCATCAACCATCCACTTGACCTTGATTAACGCAATTGTCCCCAAACTTTTTCCTGTGAGGGCCACATAACTTTTCCCTCCTCTGGTGGGGGGCCGGAGTCAGTTTGTGTAAAAAATTGCCTAAGTGTAAAAAATTATTGTTTTCCAGATCCAATCAAATAACCCTCTCTGGGTTCTTCATAGAACAAGTCAGGAAATAACTATTTATGAAATAAATACCAATTTTTTCTGGACTATAAGCCCCAGATTTCTCTGCCGCTCCAGGTTTTCCACAACAATGAACCAGCAGCAGCAGAGGAGGCGGGGGGGCACCCAAAATTTGAGTCATAACAGGTCAATTGAATATCATATTTATTACGGTTGAAAAAGAAAAAGTTGCCAAGTTTAGATTCAACAGAACTTTTTACGGAAGTTTCCGAACGGTAACAGTAACAGTAAAAGTAAAAGTGCTGATCCTTCGTGTCTGATATTAGCATGTGCTCAATGAAAATGGGAGCTTTTTTCTTCTTCTTTAGATTTCAACGGTAGCTTGCATCCATTATTGTTGCACTGCTGCCATCTACTGGATCCTGATATTTATGCCTCAAATTCTCATAATGATCCCAGTATTATTTTAAAAAACTAAAAATCTTCTTTTTCCCCTCAATGATATTTAACTGATCAACAACATTCTCAAATTCTAATTCCCTATTAAAACCTAATTCCGATTTATTGGGCGCGTTCTTTTTATTTCCAATTTTGACTTCCGATGATTCACTTCCTGCTAAAGAGCCCCCTGGTGGTTGAAGAAAAATCCACATAGAAGCCGCATGGTTCAAAGCTTAGGAAAAAAGTAGCAGCTTATAGTCCGGAAAATATGGTACATGAAAAAAAATCTAAATGCTCTCTGGTATTGTTTAGGGGGGCGGACCAAATGAGGAGGTGGGCCGGATCCGGCCTAGTTTGAGGACCACTGCTGTAAGCCCTTCTTACGATTGCCGCCGTACTTTCTGCTTCAATATAAGGTTATGTAAGGCTTTTCCATGAATGTTAATATCTCCTTGTGAAATATCTGACGTTTTATATCTTTGCAGCTCTGAATAAATCCATCTCGACTGAATTTTGTTGTCATGCCATTCACACATTAATGCACAATTCACACGTTGATGGTGGCAAACTGTAACCAGAGCTGCCCTAATTTTTCAAATTATCTTGTAAAGCCTTATTTTGTAAAACCTAATCTAATTTTAAACTAAAGCTACTTCTTTGAGATTATGTCAACTCAAACTGGACTATCATATGTAAAAATTGCTAAAACTTTTTTTGCTTTGACTGAAACTAAAATGGCTGTCAAGAACAAGAATGAAGAAAGGACCTTGTTTGCAGCTTTAGTTAATTACCACAGTTTGTACTGTAACAAGTGGTTTTTCACTGAACCAAGTAGCTTAGCCACAACTCAGGGCAATTAAACAGTTTTGCAGATAAAAATGTAAAATTGTTTTGTTTTTCACAACTTAAGAGCAGCATGTTAAAATTTAGCGCATATATTATATATTATATCATATATTAGTTTCTAGGGATTCATGATAAGTTGTAACATTGACACTAGTTGTGTGTTGGTGCTGTAGAAAATACTCTATTTGAGAAATATTTATTTTAGATGGAAAAGCTGTGTGTATAATTGAATGTGTCATTTTATTTATGAAACAGTAGCAAACTCCTACATAGTGCCAAATCCTCAAACAAAAGAAAATTGGCAAATATAGTTATGAAATAAAAAAATGCATTAGTAAAAACAAGAGCTAAAATGCGTTATATAAATACAATTTGTTTAGAGATTGTTAATTGGATATTTAAGTGCAACATAGTTACAAACCTGATTATCATATAAGGAAACAGCTGAACATGTTGTTAAGCAATGCTAAGAGACAGTTGGAGGTTAAATGTTGTAATAAATACTAAAGTGATGC